>CM043009.1:21091116-23491116 GCA_023678885.1 Pogostemon cablin | reverse complement strand
AGCTTCAAATCTTCTATTGCCTACAAAAACCCATATACAAAGAGAGTTGATAACTTGAAGATGCCACCTGACTACCAACCTCCTAAATTTCAACAATTCGACGGCAGAGGCAATCCAAGATAACATATAGCATATTTCGTCGAGACTTGCAATGATGCTGGAACCTTCGATGACATATGGTCAAACAATTTGTCCGCTCACTGAAAGGAAATGCCTTTGATTGGTATGTCGATTTAGAAGCTAACTTCATCGATAGCTGGGGGCAAATGGAAAAAGAGTTTCTCAATCGCTTTTACAACACTTGAAGGACTGTTAGTATGATTGAATTGATTAATACTTGCCAGTGGAAAGAAGAGCCAGTGATTGATTATATTAATCGATGGAGAAATCTAAGCCTAAACTGCAAAGATCAATTGCCTGAAGTCTCTGCCATCAACTTGTGCATTCAAGGGATGCAGTGGAGCCTGCGATACATCCTTCAAGGAATTCAACCAAAGACCTTTGAAGAACTAGCTACAAGAGCTCATGATATGGAGTTGAGTATGACAATAAATAACTTTGATTTGCCTTCAATTGACGACTCTTGTGAGTTTGAAGATATGTCATTCGATGACCCTCTCAAGGAGGAATCACAGTCAAAGGCGCCGGTGTCTATAAAGATTCAAAAAAATGAAGTTAAAACAAGAGAAAATGGTGCATCCTATGACTGGGAGCAATAAACTTTTTCAAATCTCAAGTTAGTGCTCCCCGACACGAGCGAAAATTGTCCACATAACGCTCCTTGATAAGAGCTAAAACTATCTAAAATCTCTCAAATTACGCTCCTTGATATGAGCTAAAAACTATCCACACGTTATGCTCCTTGATACGAGTTTAAAACTATTTCACTCAAATCAAATCTCCTTGAGAATAGACGAAACTCTCTACATGTTACGCTCCCTAATACGAGCCTAAACTATCTCACTCAAATCAAATCTCCTTGAGAAGAGACGAAACTCTCTACATGTTACGCTCCCTGATACGAGCCTAAACTATCCAACTCAAATCAAATCTCCTTGAGAAGAGACGAAACTTTTTACATGTTACGCTCCTTAATACGAGCTTAAACTTTTCAAATCATATCTCCTTGAGAAGAGTATAAACTGTCTACAAATCAAATTGAAGACTCATTGACACGGGTATAAATTGTCAGTAAATTCAAGTTCAAAGCTCTTTAACGCACGATCCTAAAATGCATGTTACTCCTGGCCAGCACAAGTATAAACTGTGTACGACATTCCCCATTCAAACTAAATGATCATGTCCCTTTGAACTACGTTATGACTTGATCCTCTGCGAAGAGGTACTTAGGCAACTTAGCACTCTGCTAAGTTCAGTCATAATTCAGGCTATTTGTATCAAGTTGCTGAGGCAAGCAATAAAATTCAGTCATGTTGATCAATAATGGAGTATCGCAATTTGTTCACTTCAACACAAAGGCGTCCGTGAATAAAATGCGAGGGGGCATTTGTAGGCACCTGAATTTTATTGCCTATTAAATAAAAATATGTGGCAAATTAATGCAATAATTATCAATTAATTAATTATTTATTAAGGAATTTAAATAAATTAATTCCTAAAATAAATGAGTAAATTATTGATAATAGGGCCAGATCCAGTCAAATAAGCCTAAGTCAAATGGGCCTGACTTAAGTCAACAAGCCCAGCAAATCAAATCCAGTTCGGTAGGCTTAACTGAATTAAATAGGCCCGTATCCAGTCCAGCAGGCTTAATTAAAGGAGAAAAGCCCAACATATCTTTTAAAGGAGAAAATATCTCACAAGTGGTTATTTTCTCTACCTATAAATAAGGACCTTCAGTCCTCATTCCAAACACACCAAAAATATCTGAAGACGCGCTTCTGAAGAGATCAAGAATACGAGCAGTGCTCCCTTGAGATCTTCAAGCATCTTCAAGTCAAGACTTGAGATCTTCAAGCATCTTCAAGTGAAGAGCGGTCCGCGATCAGAATCAAGGTTCTAAGCCTTTTCGATCCGACGTTCTTCCATCCAACCGTCTTCGATCAGAGATAAAGGTGTTAAGCCCCTCCGATCCGGTGTTCTTCCATCCAACCGCCTCCAATCAGAGATCAAGGTTCTAAGCCCCTCCGATCCGGTGTTCTTCTGACCAATCGCCTTCGGTCAAAGATCAAGGTGTCCACCCCCTCTGATCCGGCGTTCTTCATATCAAATTCATCCAGCAGTCTCCGTGAAGTCAACGTTCTACCAAATTGAACGGCGTTCTTCATATCAAATTCATCTAGCAGTCTCCGTAAAGTCAACGTTCTACCAAATTGAACGGCGTTCTTCACGACAAATCTTCAAGTCAATGTTTGATCAGAACAAAGGTTCGACGCCTCCGGATAAACGTTTTAAAGCTTAAAGTCAACCCTGAGCTCGGGCAAGCTTCATCCGAAGACCCGACTCAGAAAGTTGATAAGGTCAAGAAGTCAACTCAAGAGGGGAATAAGAGGATAGCCAGAAGCTGTTTTCCTAAATTTTCAAGTTCAATCCATCTCGATTATCTCTGTAATTCATTTTGTGTTTATTATTTACTCCCTCCGTCCCATTAAAGTTGGTATAATTTTTTTTGGGCACGGAGATTAAGGAATATAATAATTTAATGTAAAGTGAAGTAAAGTGAAGTGAGAGAAATAATATTTAATGTGTAGTGGGTAGTTGTATTAGAGGTGATATGTAGGGCCCATGAGAATAGATTAATTGTTTTTATGTAGGTCCCATGTATTAAAAAGGAAATATGTCAACTTTAGTGGGACAAACCAAAAAGGAAAGTGTGTCAACTTCTATGGAACGGAGGGAGTAATAAATACAAATTTTGTTGTTACACGTATATGTGTTGTGTAATTGTGTTGTATGAACTACTCCATAATTGAGATAAAAAAAAATAAAACATTCATAAAATAGTTTACAAGATGGTTATCTATTTTTATTAATTATACTATAATTTTTTTTATTGAAAATGATGTTATTTTTATTCCCTTCACGAATTGAGTTTCATGAAATCTTCGCTCAAAAGTTTCATACTTTAAAGGGAATAGTTGTTCTACTATATAAAGTTGAAACTTGAAAGGTTGGGTTTATATAAAAAAAAAGGCTTATTTGATCTCAATATACTCCTTCGTCACCCTTGTACTTCCCACTTTTCTTTTTAGTTCGTCACTAAAAATATTTCACTCTTTACTTTTATTAAAATTAATAATAAAAAATACATTATATTAATATTTACTTTTTATACATATTTCAATATAATACTCATTTTTTCACACATTTTAATAATTTTACACTAAATTTTCATTAAATTAATTAAAATACTTCTTCTTTTTTTTACTTTATATATTAAAAAATAAAATTTGCACAAGAATACGTGAAAGGAATGGAGGAGGAGTTAGGGATGGCAATGGGGCGGACCAGGGCGAATACCTGTGTACCCAGGCCCGCCCCGTGCACTGGTTAGCCGCCCCGCCCTGCCCCGTGACCCGCCTCGGGTCAGAATATTAGTACCCAAACTTGCCCCTATGCGGGGCAGGTTCGCCCCGCCCCGCCCTGCCCCATCTAAATAGCTTCTGAACCCTTTTCTTTTCATAATACTGTCGATCAAAATGCTTCTCCTATCGACCAAAAACACCACGAATTCAATCAAGAACAGATCTATTTAAATTTTGATAATTGGCACAACAAATGCACAAAATTTCTTCAAGTTTATAAAAAATTACCCAATAAGGTCTGCAATTCTTCATGTATTCTGCCCTATTTTTCTCGCATTCAACTGGGTAAAGAAGACCTACTGACTCAATTCCTGTGCTACTAACTCAATATCTGTGCGTTGGCGAGGGGCTGGTGGAACGTGAGGTACCAAGATGGTGGTTGAGATGGAGGTGCCGAGCAGTCGAGGTGAGTGATATAATAAGATTTGAAAATGAGAGTGGGAGCGTCTAAGTGAGAGATGAACGGCTAGGGTTTAGGTTGAATGGGGAAAACTTAATTATTGAATGGAATGTAAATAATAGGAACTATATATATTTTTTGAATACATAAATAAATAATATAATTTAATATATTAAATTAGTACGGGTCAGGGCGGGTCAGGGCGGGGCGGGCCAACAACAACACCCATATTTGAACTGCCCCATGTACAGAACGGGGCAGTTCCAGCCCGTTCTTTGTGTGGGGCAGGTCTGGCCTGGCCCAACCGGGGCGGGGCGAAGCGGGGCGACTTCAGGTCGGGGCAAATTGTCATTCCTACGAGGAGTAAGATTGAAGGCTGACCAGCCCAATTGAAATTTATGTTAATCAGTGTCTAAAATTGGATTAAAATAAGGCAAAAGCTCCTGTGCGCCCGGGGACACGGAAAGATGCTCCGTGTCCCCATGTGAACACAACCCTCCCCTCCAATCCTATTTAAACCTATGTATTGCTAGGGGTTTAAATTGTAAAGGGGCATGAAAATTGTAAAGGCGCGCGGGATGTGTTCCGTGCGCCCGGGTGCACAAGAGCCTCACTCTTAAAATAATATTACTATGTGTGACGTGTAACGATTGAATTACAGTTGCATTTAGTTGAAACAAAAAGCTCTGTCAGGACATTTCACAAACACTTGAAACGCTAATGGCTTTCACCACCGCCGTCGCCTCTCCGCCCCTAACCACCTGCCATTCCGCCATAGACACTTCAATTCTGCACAAAAACATTCAAACCCAGTCAGAAGCCGTTCTGCCGAAACTTAAATCCTGCAAAATTCTTCCAGAAATCAAACAACTCCATGGCCAATACACGAAGCATGGCTTAATTGACGACACCGGTTTACTGACAAAAATCATCGCCAAATACTCGCAAATGGGCACTCCCGAAAGTTTAGAATATGCGCAGAAGGCGTTTAAGATATTCAAGAACAACGAAGATGATTTGAGTAGTGGTATAATTTACCTGTATAATTCTTTGATAAAGGGGAATACTTTAGCCGGAAATTTCCATGGCGCCATTTTGATATATGTAGATATGTTGGTCGATGGTGTTGAGCCTGATAGTTATACGTTTCCCTTCGTATTGAATGCTTGTACCAAAAAACTGTCTTTCTGAAGGAAAGCAGCTTCATGGCTCCATTGTGAAACTGGGCTATTACAGTGATGTTTTTGTCTCGAATTCTCTGGTGTACTGCTATGGAGAGTGTGGAGAAATCGACAGTGCGAGGAAGGTGTTCGATGAAATGCCTGAAAGAAACGTTGTATCCTGGACGAGTTTGATTTGTGGGTATGCTAGAAAAGATTGGAATCAAGAAGCTGTTTCTCTATTTTTTGAGATGGTTGATGATAGAATTGAGCCCAATGAAGTTACAATGGTGAGTGTGATTTCAGCCTGTGGAAAGTTGGTGGATATGAAGTTGGGAGAGAGAGTTTTGGATTATTTTAGAAGGTTAGGACTACCATTCAATGCTGTCATGACAAATGCTCTTGTTGATATGTACTTGAAATGTGGGGCAGCTGAGAAGGCGTGGCGAATCTTCGATAAATCAGTCGAAAAGGACTTGGTTCTCTATAACACACTCATGTCGAATATGGCGAAGATGGGGAAGGCAAGAGAAGCACTTGGTGTATTTTGTGAGATGGTTGATGATGGAATGGTACCTGATAGAGTTACTATGTTGTCAGTGATCACATCCTCGGCTGAGGTTGGTGATCTTTTGTTTGGGATGCAATGCCATGCTTATGTTTTGAGGAATGGGCTGTCTGGTTGGGATAGCATTGGCAATTCACTCGTTGATATGTATACCAAGTCGAACAGGCAAGAACTGGCTTGCAGGGTGTTCGATCAGATGCCCAACAAGATGACTGTTTCGTGGAATTCTCTGCTCGCGGGTTTTGCTAGAAATGGTGATCTTGAATCAGCAGAGAGTGTATTCAATGAGATGCCTGAAAGGGATATTGTTTCTTGGAATACTATGATAAGTTCTCTGGTTCAAGAAAGCTTCTTTAGGGACGCGATTGAGCTGTTCCATTCGATGCAGGAAGAAGGGATGATCCCTGATGAGGTGACAATGGTGAGTGTTGTATCAGCCTGTGGGTATTTAGGATCACTCGATCTGGCTAAATGGACGTACTGTTACATTAAGAAATACAGTATTCACTGCAATGTACGTCTCTGCACAGCTCTGGTTGACATGTTTGCTAGGTGCGGCGACACACAGAGCGCAATGAAGGTGTTCAGCGCGATGGAGGAGAGGGATGTCTCTGCTTGGACAGCAGCAATCAGAGCAATGGCCATGGAAGGAAACGGAGAAGGAGCAGTCGAGCTCTTCCATAAGATGCTCGGGCAAGAGATCAAACCCGATGAAGTTGTATACACAGCAGTGCTCACAGCATGTAGCCATGGAGGTTTAGTCGAGAAAGGAAAGCTCATATTCAACAGTATGAAGGACTTCATAACCGCGATGCCAGTAGAGCCGAATGCTGAGGTTTGGAGTGCGTTTTTGGGTGCTTGTAGAACGCACAAGAACGAGGCAATGGCAACTCATGCATCAGAGATGATAACCAGATGCGCTAGTGATAAAACAGGAATTCATGTTCTTTTGTCGAATATATATGCTTCTGTAGGAAAATGGAACGATGTTGCTAGGGTTAGAGTGGACATGAAAGAACGGGAATGAAGAAAACCACCGGTTCAAGCTCGATTGAGGTGGGTGGAGTCGTTCATGAGTTCACCTCTGGCGATGAATCTCATCCAGAGAACGACTGCACCACCTCAATGCTTGAGGAGATAAATTGCAGGATCAGGGATGAAGGCTATATTCCCGATACATCTAATGTTTTGCTCGATGTCAATGAAGACGAGAAAGAAATCTTGCTCGGTCGACATAGTGAGAAGCTAGCCATTGCCTTTGGCCTCGTATCTTTAGGTCGAGGGATGCCCGTTCAAGTCGTTAAGAATCTACGTATGTGCTCGTATTGCCATTTGTTTGCAAAATTGGTTTCGAAAGTGTATAATCGAGAGAGCGCTGTTCGAGACAACAAAAGGTTTCACTTTTTCCAGCAACGTTTGTGTTCTTGCTGCGATTACTGGTAATACAAGTGATGTCAGACATCGTATCAATTGTAATATCAGATATTAGTTAATCAGAAAGTGAAATAGTTTTCAAAACAACACTCTTTCAAGTGTAACTATGAATAGTCTACTAAAGTGTTCAGAAATTCAAAATTCTTCATCAGCATGATTACCTTCAAGAGTTCTACAAACATGGCTTCCATTCTTCATACCAGCTTAGGAAAGATGGAATCAACAAAAACATGATACATCGGGTTGGCTTCCCAGAGTTGCATCAGATGGTGTGGGGAAGAGGTGCGACGATGAACCTCTTCGATAAGCCAAATGGTAGCTTCAGCTTTGGCAGGATGAATGATCATATCCAACGGAATATCCTCGTCCTCTGCTCCGAGCCTCTCTTGATCCATTCGTTTCAAGTGGACATTGGTGAGGTAGTGCAAAGGCTGCTCGTAAAGCTTCTTGATCGAGTTTCCCAATCCGACCCATGATGTGCAAGGGATGAGAGTGCCACGCTTAGTTGGTAACGGGATCAGCTTCATGTAGTCTTGGTAGCTTTTTGCTCTTCTGAACAGCCATGCTGAGTTCCATGGGACAAGTTATGCATCAATGAGAGATTGTGTAATAAAGATTAAAGAGAGATCAAATTTCGACTAGAATAGAAAAATAAATTTGTAAACTTGAAGTATACAACATTTCGTTCTAGCAACAAGGCTGTATCTTACTTCTTCCGTCGAATATTATTATGTGTCATAGCAGATAATCAAACCTACGCTATATCAAAGGTGATGCAGGTTATACACAGCGCAAGACAAATGAACAATGAGGGAAAGGTAAGAAAAAAAAACAAGGAAGAACAAACTTCAGAAGAATGAGTAAACAACATTGAAAAAATATACAAAGAACTCATAAGTCTTGCTAGTTTCTAGAAATTAGGAATGGGCACATTGCTTGCTTTTTCATCAACACAACTAAGAATGAATGAAAACAATCCTATATATTCCCACCATGTGGTAATGCTTACACCGTGAATGAACACTTTATGAAGGATCGAACTCAACAGATTATCCCACAATCTGTTCTAAGACACAGAAGGTGAACACATTATTGTGACAACAAATTCATCCATGACAACAATATATGATATATGTTCAGCAAAAGATAACCCTAAGCTAAGTCCATTCCAACAAAACGTTTCATAAATTAGCTTCAAAACTATCATTTTTTTTTTTTTTTTGTAAATAATGCAGAGAATATAAACAATACGAGATATCACCAGTAATCAATTTAATTACCTTCAGAAGATAATTCAATTCCTGGAGCATCATTTTTCTGTACCATTGTGACATCATTGTCTTCATCAGATGAAGAGTCGTCAGATGAAATATCTACTTGCTCATTAGATGGCATAGACCTTTCCATGGCTACTAATCCTGTTGCATCGAGAGGACTTTTACATAACTAGGTGATCTTTGGATCAAAATGTCATAATGGATTTATTTAATAAGATATACATACAAGCAATACAAGCAAATATCAAATAATCACAAATATCAGCAAGGCTGATCCGTGAAGCATACTAGTCTAGTCTCCTTGCCCCAATCCTTATTGTACAGGCTGCATTTTGGGCATCTAATAGTTTTGGCACTAACTTACGCGGTTGACTAGGCAATAAACTAATAATTAAAATGAGATTATTACCTGAAATATATGCAGTAGATAGCCGTGAACACTTGAACATATTCAGAGCTACTGGTAAAAATAGATTTCACACACGAATGGATATAAAAGCATGGGAAAATTCACATAATAATTTAAAATTTGTTACTAGATAATAGTTCACTGAGTACCAAAAGGAAAGAAATGCAGAGTTGAAATCCAATTTAAAAGATCTGTAAATTAGGCACTTATGCTGAAAGTGACTTCAAGATAATTCACATAAATTCGAGTGATGGGAGAGCAGATGGGTAAGAAAGGTAGCAACCTAATAGAGTTTGGATTGAGGGGTTTATAATTGAAGGATTTGGAAAACCAATGGAATTTAAATCCACCCAAATTCTAATGGATCTTAATCCTTCACAAATTAGTTCAAAATGAAGGTACTGGATATGAAAAACCATATCAATCCAAACCACTGCCTTTGGATTTGACGCCAAGGATTTCAGAATCGTCCTCAAATCCTTCAAATCAAATGCAACATCAGGAATTAGGAGAGTTTACCTCGTAAATGAGGAGGTGCCTTGCAATACATGACTACTTAACAGCGGAAGCAATGACTGAAGAAGGAGTGAAGGACATTACAGAGTTCAACAGATGACGGTGGGGGAAACTATAGGAATCTAGGGTTAGCCATTCAAGATGACACCGTGAGGCTCCAGTCTGTATTTTCTAAAAATTTTCTTTCTCAAATAACTCTGTCAATATTGCAGATTTGGTAGGTGTAATCTCACTTTATGAACAAAATGACAATATACCAAATAACAATAATGACCCAATTTTCAAATACCACCGAGCTCATTCAGGATGGTATAGCATCCAGATAAGCAAAGGGTAATCCGGGCCTATCACAACAAAGATATTTTTATTAAGAGTATACTGCTGCTATATTTGGATATTCTGCAGTTAATGTTGCAAATTCAAAGATAGTATATTATGTAATAATAGGTGGGATTTTGGTATTGGAGAAAACATGTACTATCATATGAATGCATCGCCTCAAAGTTAAGACTTGTAGTTGAAAACAATGACTGTTGAATGGCGACAGAGGAGCACTTATTGGGATGACTCAACAGACTATAATAGGTGCTATCCAGCACCATAAGAAGAATGATCTCTTAACATCACCACGGTGATATTGTCTTTGAAGCAACTGAAATTTTCAGTTCTGTCAAGAGAATTCAAATATAAGCAAATGGTTCACAGGATAAGTAACTGGCTTGATGCAAATTGTTCTCTCACTTAGTGCTTGATAGGAAAATATTCACTAGGTTCCGTACAGACACTTATAGATTTTAAAACCTCACAGATTCAAGACATGTCAACAATCTATTCTCCAAATACTAAACTAGAAATATAGCAAGCAGTTAGTCTAGAGTAATCTATAAAACACAATTAGAAAGTAAATTCTGCTCATCTCACAATTCAAAACAGACATGGCCAATTACTATAATCGAAACATAAGATAAATACCCAAACACTGCAACTTGAAGAAACTGTCATAACCAGAAATAAGATAAACCCTTCTCAAAAACACGTATACAGTAATATTATCACTTCAAAATATAAGAATCATCAATTCTTAAGCTATCTTTTCTTTTCAAGGCATTTATGTGATACAATGACAAATCCACGAGGCATTCCAGGAATTACTTGTAATGCATGTAAATTTTATCGATAAGATGAATCATGAATGCAAAAAAAGACGAAATACTACTAACTAGGAAATGTAATCATCATGCTCTGATATAATTTAGCCAATTTTGAAATCATTTGTGCCCTAAATTGCTAGCATATAATCATGACCTTTTTTCCCCAAAATCCTAAAAAGAAAACGAAGAACTCCTCGAGTAATTGCAGCAGAACAACATTAGTGAAGAAACAATCAAATTTCAGAAAGAAAAACTAACCAGAAACCAAAGAGCAATCAAAGTAAAGAAAATGGCTAACCGTAGTTTACAGAGGAGGGAAAGATGAGCAGAGAGAGACTGATTTTTCAACCACTCTCACTATGATGTTTATGAAGTTCATCTCACATAATTTCAGTAAAATTCGTGGAATAAAAAGAAAGAGTGAGGCTATGTGCATCCGGGCGCACGGAGCTCGTGCGCCTTTATAATTTTCATTCTCCTTTGCAATTTAAATCCCTAGCAATACATAGATTTAAATAGAATTGGAGAGAGAGAGTTGTGTTCACATGCGATACGGGTATCTCTGTATTCTAGGGGCGCAAGAGCTTTTGCTTAACTTACGGGAGTAGAATTTGGGCCTATTGGGCCATTCTAATTGGTCCAATGTTTCACTACATTAATTCCTCCATAGGCCCATTGAATCCTTCTAGAGAAGCACATGGGCCCAACACCTTATTATACTTATTTACTGGGTAAACCATTAGGTATCTTATAATTAAACCATTATAAGATCATTATTAACATATATTGATGGATTAAATAAGATAATTTTAAACCCCAAATGAATGTGTAATTTGCACACTTCTTCAATTATAGAAACAAATAAATTATTTATAAAATAAGGAAAATATATAATATTTATCAATAATTTCCCCAATATATAAATATTCATATCTTCATGTTTACATACCTAAATTTTTTTTTAAAATTATATTAGTGATCAAATTAAATAAAGAGTGAGGCTCCTGTGCACCCGGGCGCACGGAGCATATTCCGTGCGCCTTTACAATTTTCATGTCCCTTTAACATTTAAACCCCTAGCAATACATCACATGGGGACACGGAGCATCTTTCCGTGTCCCCGGGCGCACAGGAGCTTTTGCCTTAAATAAATATTAATTTCTGAGATTTTTTTTTTGACGGAGTTTTTGATATTGTTTAAGTATACAAATTTTATTTAAACTCGAATAAAAATGAGGCAGACTTGTGTTAGATTATTTCACGGTGAGATCTAGTTATATTTTTTATTAATAATGTTATCACTTTTCATTTATATTATAATAAATTGTTCATAAAATAATTCATAGTTAATATTATCATTTTTATCTATCTATTCGTGAAATGTTTTTACACAACGGTTTGCCACTAAAATAGGTTGAGTGAAGAGAAGGTTAAGGAATATGTAATCCCAATTCTTTCGGTGATTATTTATTAATGAAGAGTATAATATGACCAATCCTACAGCAGCCTTATTCCTTTGGAATTTTCTTCACTTTTAGTTTTATTACGCTAATTAATTAATTATTCTTGGATGACTAGTGAAACGTTTAATTGAGGAATATTTCTCTTTTTTTATCTTTATATGTATTTAAAAGGAAAAAAGTCCATCTCCTTTAACAAATTTAATCGGAATGCAATTCTCATGGTTCAAATAATATAGTACTTTAATTTTAATTTAAATTTGGTAATTTAATATACATATATAAAAGGCAATAAGTATCAAGTAGTAATGAGAATAATGTATAAATATAGAGAAGAGAATTTATGTTTGAGAAATAAAAGTGAGAATTAATGGAGATGGAAATGTTATCTGTAGATATGAATTTGACAGGGCAATAGGGATGGTGTTGAATGATTGTGGAGACGACAACCACAAATATGAACGAATGTAATCGATTTGCATTTATTTCTAATTTAATGCAACAAACTGTAATTTTCATTCATACATAATAATAATAATAATAATAATAATAATAATAATAATAATAATAATAATAATAATAATAATAATAATGATAATGATAATAATATTTGAGGATAATGATGGAGAGGAAATTGCATTAATTTACTCAGCTATGTAGACAGTAGAATTGTTTATTTTCAACTAAATGTTAAAAGTTTTTTCCCTAAAAACTTTACAACATAGCCTAAATACTTATATAGATAATTGGTTCTTAAATTGTTAATTAATATACAACTTCATAAATTATTTTCATGTTTTAATTAGGAGATAAATGGTTACGTTATAATGGGGCCATAGTTCAATTTGGTATGACTTGCCGTCTTTAAAGATTCAATCTAACCCTATTTACATTGTACAATCTTTTTTAATTAATTAATTAAATCAAGCTATTTTTTTTTTTAAATAAATTCTTTTATCTTTTTAATTAATTAATGGATAATGTCTCACATAAAATTTTATCAATAAATATAACGGGATGATACAAATTCGTGTTTTGTTTCTTGTCAAATAACAAAATAGAGTCAAGAGCTCCGAGGACATCGTGCCCCTTTGCAATTTTCGTGCTCCTTTGCAATTTAAACCTTCTAACAATACACAGGTTTAAATATAATATGGAGGGGAGAGTTGTGTTCACATGGGGGATACGGCATGTCCTCGGAGGTGCAGGAACTTTTGCCAACAAAATATTTCACGATTCTATATAAAAATGGTACATTTTGTTTTGAGATGAGTATATGCGAAATAGATTTTGAAAACGAGATAATTCATTATTAAAGTATCATTATTATATGAATAATTGATCTTTTGTGTGCACAGGAACACAAGGCCTTCTAGGGTATAATATTTTATTTTAAAAAATATATATTTTAATTTATAAGGTAGTTTTTTTTTTTAATGAAAGAGTCAAATAAAATATTGGTGATATATTAATATTTGAATAAAAAAATACTTTATTATTCAAAAAATTAAGAGTATAAATTTTTATATTAAAGGATACTACCACATTTAATTAATATCAAAAGATGTAACCATCTGAAATCGTGATATATGGGCCGCATATAAATTTATCCCTATAGGTAGAATAGGTGTAGTTAAAATATGTTTTCAATTAATTATATTATAGCATTATATAATTATATAATTATATTTTAATGTATCATTTAATTATATTTTAAAAAATTATAAATACTCAAACTACTTAACAAGTGTATTATATATATATATATATATATATATATATATATATATATATATATATATATATATATATATATATATATAACAATTATATTTTAATAATAAATTGATCCATCTTATTATAAACTTTCTCTATAAAAATAATCACTTATTATTTTCTTTATTAACAATTTAAAAATTGTGAAAATCCCATTTTCATAAGTTAAAAGTTGGGAGATGTAAGTTAATATATGCATTTAAAAATAATAATAATAAATCCTGCAAACGTCCTCCCTAATCATGTACTCATTTTAGTAATTTACACATAATTAAATGAAATTAGAAATTTTATACAATATGAAAGAGTAAAATAATCGAATGTGATGTTTAGTTAGGACCTTTGGAGTGGGAAAGGGGAGAAAGAAATAATAAATTTGAATTTAGGAGAAAACTAAAAAAATATTCTAAAAAATAAAGTGAAAAAAGAATGGGGGGTCTTAAAGCAGAAAATACCAAAAAGCATAAAATATCAAAATCTGCTCTTCTTTGACTGTCTTCTGAATCTTTGATTTTCTCTGTGATTTGAATACCAAAATTAAATATTATTAATTCATTTCATAAATATATGGGGAATTTTTATTTTGTCAAAATTGTATAGTTGATTATATAGGAATAATAATATAGAATGAATTAATTCTATATTATTGATCAATGACTCCAAAATCCAAATATTTTGAATGAATTAATTCTATATTATTGAAGTTGATTTTAGAAATACATATGCATTAAATATTTTTTCTAGATATAACAAATTAATATTTTTAATTAATAATTAAGATATAGTGAAGGTCAAATTAGCTTTACAAATGAAGATATAGTTACGCTTTTTAACATATTGTAATTAATGATCAAGCATGATTATTTGTGAATTGGATGGATTTGCAATTAAGACATCAAGTTTTATGATGATGACTTGTCTGTATTAACTTTTATTTCATCTTTAAAATAATAGTATTTGTATACTATGGTGTACCCCACCATTAGGGGCCCCCACCGCCCCTGCCCTGGGGATTATGGTGTACCCCACCATACCATTAGGGGCCCCCACCGCCCCTGCCCTGGGGATTATGGTGTACCCCACCATTAGGGGCCCCCACCGCCCCTGCCCTGGGGATTGGCCGCCCCTGCCCTGGGGATTATGGTGTACCCCACCATTAGGGGCCCCCACCGCCCCTGCCCTGGGGATTGGTGGAGGAGGTAAATCGCAGGATGTGCCTCAAGTGGCTTAGGGTCACTGTTAAACTTGTGTTTACAAGGGGCCAAATCCATGCCAAAGGCAGGATTCGAACCCCCACCCTGCAGCAACCAAGCTCAGCTGGAAGGCCTTTCCACCCTCCCCTCTACCACTTGAGCTATGCCCTGAGGGCAATAGTATTTGTATACTATGTCATACTTATGGAATCAATGGACGATCGATTAATTATTGTTGTTTTACGTTTAATTTTTTCTTTAAAAATTTTATTATTATTATTTTATTGGTCCATATGAAATTTACAAATTAAAGCAGTATATCCTTTCGATTAATCAGAGATCAAATTTCAAATGTTATTATTTAAATTTGGCAAAGTATTGCGTGTTCGGGCTTATATATCTAACTTAATCTGTGGCTAAAATTCAATTTTGTACATTCAATATTAAATCTAATATTTTTTAATATATAAGAGCTTATGCCATTGATTAACTAAGAAAAAAAATTGTACCATTTTCTTTTAATTATATTATAACACTTAAAATTATACTTTAATATATTATATATAATACTTAAAAAAATATATTTATTTTGGGTATTTACTACTAGATACATTAAAAACTCATTTATTGCTATGAGATACAATCACACAAAAATATTACTCCCTCCGTCCCAAATTCAAGTTCACGTTTACTATAGATACGGAGTTTAAGAAAAGTCACTTTTTGACTTACTTTTGAGGGTAGTATGGTATTTTTGGGTAATAAATAAATGATAAAGTATGTTATGTGTGTTAAAAAGGTGATGGCAAATTTGAAATTAAAGTATGTTAGAGTGATATTAGTTTATTGCTTTTTCCTTTTATGGAAGTGTGAAGTTGAATTTGGGACGGACCAAAACGGAAAGTGTGAAGTTGAAGTTGGGACGGAGGGAGTACTACTAATTACAAAAATATACTATATAGTAATATTCCAATATTACTCTTACAATGTGCTGCACATAAATGTTTGTGTGCAGTAAGAAAAGTGTGTGCAGTAAAAAAAGTATATATCCGGCGGAACGATCGGCCGGCGGAGGTCCGGCAACCGACCGACGATGGTCCGGCGGTGGGTGAGGGTTTGTGGTTTAAGAGTGTATGAGTTTAGGGTTATATTTATTTTTTTACTTTAATATTTTGTATGTGAGAGTAATTTTTTTAAATCAATGTATCTCACAGTAATTAGGAGTACAAAGTGTGTATCTATGAGTAAATTTTCCTTTTATGTACTCCATCCGTTTGTTCGAAAAATGGTCTTTTTGCTATTTTGGTCATCCGCTCCAAAGAGGGTCATTTCCTTTCTTACACACATGGGACCCACACATCCCCCCTAATACAACTAAAATATGGGTCCACACTCCCACTAATACAACTACCCACTACACATTAAATAATAATACTCAATTCGCGTGCAAAAAAGTAAAAGATCATCTTTTGGGCGGACGAAGGGAGTATAAAATAATTATGCTTTAACACGTATCATAATACCTCATTCAATTTTATACTCCCTCTGTCCATCACCAATCTATTTGATTTTTGCGCGTGGATTAAAGAATATTATTATTTAATGTGTAGTGGGTAGTTATATTAGTTGGGTGTGTAGGTCTCATATTTTAATTGTATTAGTGGGTGAATGGGTTCTATGTGTCTAAAAGTAGAAATGGATAAATTAAGAATGTACGGCCCAAAATGATAAAATGAATAGATTGACAGGACGGAGGGAGTATATATAACGTACTCCCTCCGTCCCGAAAAACTTTTCACCTTTACTGTTCCACGTTGTTTAAGAAAAGTTGCATTTTTTGACCAACTTTATTGACTTTGGAGGGTATTATAGTATTTTTAGGTAATAAAAAAGTATAAAGTAATGATATGTGTATGAAAAAGTAGTGATAAATTTGAAATTAAAGTAACTTTTGAGCTTGTTGGATAAAATGATGTTTCCTTTTATTGGGGTGAAAGCTTTTGTAGGACAAACAAATGAGGAAAGTAAGAAAAATATTATTTTGACGAGGTAGTATATATTATACCATCTTAAAGAGATTTGTTTACGTCAAATATTTGTAGTAAGATTCTTTCTTTGAATATTTATGGACAAGGAATATTTCTTGTGAGATTCTTTTATTTGATTTCAATCTACGTCGATGGGACTAGATTAGCATCTACAATTACTTGTCACGTTCGACATTTGATCAACTTATATATATTTATACAAGATTAGTAATGTGTGAAATTTATTCCTCCAATTAGTCAATATAATAAATTCATAAGTTAACAACTTTATTTTGATGCTAAATTCTTGTTCTAGTTCAATCTTTCACGATAAAATGTGATTTTCTATTAAAGCTAATTAATTCATTTCACACGTGTTGAATTAACTGAGTTGGAATGAAGTATGAATATAAACTAAACATGTTAATCATTAAAAAAAAAAAAACAATAACAATGAGGAAGAATGCTAATTTTTTATTGAATATTGAGCATGAAGCTATTTGATTAAATCTTTTACACAACTGAAATTGTAATAGGCATGCTAAATGTAATTCACAAAACAATTTAAAAGAATTGAAAGTGTCAAATCATTTTTCACCATATTTAAAAGAAAAATCAAATGGAAACTCACTTTTAATCATTCATATCATTGAATGTAAACTAAAATAATAGCATAATTAAGTGGTGTGTATATATATATCATGTCATGGAAATCTGCATCACTATTTTAATTTGTCAAAGATAAAGTTGGGCCATATATTCATTCATTCTTGCATGCCCTTTAGATATTCACTTCCTAATTATGGCCCCATCTTCCTTTTTTATTTTAGACAATTTCTTACTTTATTACTTTCTTTTCTTATTTTAATATTATATATATTTTCACTTTTTCTATTTTCAAATGATTCTGTACCAACACTCCCACAAAGATATGAGGAATAAAAAACACACCACTATTTCAACCAGAGTTCCAAACTTGGGAATTGAAAATGACAAATTATCACCATAATCAGCATGTAAAAAAAAATTGTCTCTTAAATTAAATTAGCTAGGTTAAGTAGAGAGAACTATAAATTAAACAATTATCAAATTTAATAAAACAACTTTTGTCACGAGAGTAAATGCTCTACATACACGAGTACAATTTAAGACGCTGCATAAATATAAAAGTATTACTCCACTATTCTTTTATCAATATCGTGAACAAAAATTAATTGTTGTTTTAATTGTTGTTTTACAATAGAATGCCAATATATTATGGTTTTACCAATGGAATAAAATTCATTGCCATAAATTATCAATGAAATCATTATATAAATTGTCAACGAAATTATTAGCAATAAAATTATTTACCAACAGAATTAAATTTTTATTATTAAATATTAACTAACGGAAAATTATAAAAGGATTTCGTTGTTTATCTATTAGTAAACTAATTTAACAATGAAATTAAGATTTTTATTAACAGAATATTCTGTTGGTAAAAAATTATTTTTTTATAATGATTTGGGAAGTAATATTTTTTTTTATTTAGAAGAATTATAATTCACTTCTAACTGAGTATATATATATATATATATATATATATATATATATATATATATATAATTAAGAAAATGGAATAAAAATGGGATGACTTAACATCATGGGGCACAAGGGCTTTAAATTTGAGAGGCAAGTCAGCCACCCAAGAGAAATAATTTATTTGATATATGAATACTTCAACACAAATGGCTTTATACAAAACCCTAATCATCACGGACCCAAAATGAGGTCCAAATTACTAGTGGATGCTTCACTTATTATGCTTAGTGGATCAATATCCAATATTAATACCATTTTCTTTGCTTAATGTTTTCATCATTTATGGGTCCTAAATTAACCACTAACGCCGTCAGCTTATTAATATTCTACTAATTTCTACATAATCACATCATTAATACTTACTTTTCTCAGATTGCATCATATCATGAGAATTTCACCTATTGAAAGTTTGTTAAGGGTGGGATTAACGGCGAAGTTTTTTTTATTTTTTTATTTTTTTAATATGCCCACTATTTCTATCTTAATGTGTTTAATTTATTCTTTATTTTCAAAGTATAAGTACTTTTACTTTTTAGAATTTTATTTTTTTTTCAATCTAAGTTGTAATAATATTAGGAGTGTTTGATTTATATTTAATTAATAATATTCATTGCACCATAAAATTTTATTGAAAATAAGATAATTTATATATTATTTACACTTACTTAAATTCTTTTTAAGTCTTTTAACAAGTAAGAGATTTGATGGATTACAAGAGGGTGAGTTACAATATCACATTAAATTAATAAAAAAATTAAACTATTCTTATACTAATTCATTTTTCGTGGCATTTACAAACTTTATTGACACATCTTATAATTTTAATGAATTATACGCTCTGTTGCACTATTATTTTACTACTTTTTAATACTATCTTGATATGTATATTTGCTTTTAAAGTTTAATATTAATTTTTAAAATTTTATTATATTTTCATGTTTATAACTTTTTTAAATTAATTTGAGAGTGTGTATTATGTAATATTAGTGTCCCCATTTTATAGCGAATAATTTACATTTTGGATTAAAAATTAATCAATCTAAGAATATAAGGAAAAAATGCTCATTTTGTGCGGTTTGTTATTGTGTATATTTTGCCACTAAACTTTAATTTACTATTTTGAGTAATAGATGGTTTTGATACAGTGATATGTAGCCTAAGATGATCTCATATGGTGTTTTATCATAATCAATTATCTTCTGATTAATGAATTAAATGGTTTTTAATTCCATAAGCAATCATGATTTTGATTGATGGCAAGCCAAAAGACATGGACAACTAATCTTTTTTTAATTGCATGTTAGTGAGGATTTCAATGACTAGTAGTCAGTCAATATTCTAATGCAAGAACTAATTAATCATACTTAATTACTTTTAACTTAATTATTTTTACTTTTATTTAATTTGGTGGGCTTTATGATGCTTTTTCTTGATGAGGATTGTTTTCTAAATATTGAGCCGCGGGATAGTCTGAGTGCTGCATCTTCTCCGATAAAGGTGGTGGCGGCCGGCTGTGTCGCTCCTGGGATATATTTTCAATTTAGACGTGTCACTTCAAATAGTATACGTATATTTTTTATAGAATACATGCAAAACAATTAATATGTTTTTTTCAGTTCATTGGGTCCACATGTAGCTACCCACTATAAAATTAAAATATTAGTATATTTTTTACACATTAATTAAAATACTATACTTATACGCAAAAAACGAAATTAGCATTGGAACGAGATAACGAAATTAGCATTGGAACGAGATGGAGGAAGTGTTATGAAAGACAAGTTTTTATCCAATAGTTTCACCTTAGATGTTCTGTTATATCTCATATTACACGCGTTAGATGAGTGCCACATGTGCGAGGAAGAAAATCTTAACCATTGCTCTTAGAGTTTAAACTTTTCTTTTAGGGTATATGTTTTATTATATCATACGTGTCAATCATCCAAGGGTACGCAATAAAAGATGCAACACCAAAATATAACAAAAAAACCGAATCAACCTTAATAAGAAAATGTAACACAAGTTATTCCAGTAGTGAATTATGTTAAAATTATAGGAAGAGAAGGTTTTGATGGATGAGTGAGAGGGTGAGGGTGTAGAGAGGACCACATCTCCCTTAATTCAGACATCCGCCTTCTGTCTGCTTTGACACTTCCCTCTTTTCAGCCTCAAATTCTTCTTCTCGTTTCTTATTACTCCCTCCGTCCCATAGTTGTTGTCTTCGTTAATGTAGATACGGAGTTTAAGAAAATTTGACTTTTTAGGGGTATTGTGGTATTTTTAGGTAATAAATAAATTATAAAGTATGTTATGTGTGTTAGGTGAGTGTGGTAAAGTTGTAATTAAGATGAATTTTTTGGGGTGGGGATTGATGTGATATTCCCTTTTTGGAAATAAGACAATTAATTTGGGACGGATGAAAACGGAAAGTAAGACAACGAGTTTGGGACAGAGGGATTATTATTTTATCCATATACAACCTCTATCCGCAGCTAAGTTTTCATTTTATTGTTTTAATCATTCATCTAGATCTTATTTTCCTTTTTAGACATACAAAACCTATTAATACAATTAAAGTATATGAGACTCATTCACCATGTTAATACAATTACTCAATATATTCATTAAATAATAATACTTTTTAATATTAATACTAAGATAAATCTGCAAATGATACGTACCATTGCGGTTGGATAGTGGGAGTGTTAGATAATATGCAGTTTCATTTATGAGTGTTGATCCTTCATCAAAATGCATTGTCTTTTATGAGTAGTGGTTTAAGTGGAAGGAATTGGAGTCCAATATTGAAGATCTAATACTCCATAGTGAGAGAAATGCAGTCTATTTATTTTTATATAGAGGTTGACGTAGT
The DNA here is from genome assembly GCA_023678885.1 of Pogostemon cablin. Taxonomy (NCBI): domain Eukaryota; kingdom Viridiplantae; phylum Streptophyta; class Magnoliopsida; order Lamiales; family Lamiaceae; genus Pogostemon; species Pogostemon cablin. The sequence goes on along the minus strand of CM043009.1, from coordinate 23,469,744 downwards.
TAAATGAAATATTCAAATTTAAGATATGGAGTAATTTTTTATTTAATTAATTTTACCCATACACAAGTGCTAAAATTAATTTCATAAAACATCCACATTTTGGAATCTATATCTATATCTATATATATTATATATAACACCACCTAAAGTCAATCTAAGTTTTCCCGCTCAAAATTTTGGGCCAATTTCTCCTCAATTTATCTTCTCTCCTCAATTTTTTGCAATTTAATTTATTATGATTTTCCTTTTTTATTATGCTTAATTAATACGGTTGTAATTATTTCCTTTTATGCATACTTTACTATAAATTAATTAGTATGAATGTTTTAGTTGCACTTTTTTTTCCATGAACTTTAATTTGAATTGATAAAAAATGTACTAATATTATAAGTCTTTCAAAAATATAATATTGTATATGTCATTTTTTATGCGGGATCCACCTACCAAAAAGATAAATGTATATTTTAAGGTTGAATTGTAATTTATTTTTTAGGGTAGAATTGTAATTTCATTTTTGTCTTTAAAATTTGAAGATATGGTTGAAGATACGATAACCTTAAAAAGTTTAATATATGAACAAAACGTTCATTGTTATATGAGATGAATAGTGATAATCTAATACTAAAAATTACATATTAAATTTGTTGTTTTTTTTTTAAATTATTGGGACGAGAAAGCATTGTTTCTACAAAACATATAATTTCATATGGGGAAGAATTTCATATCAAGACTTAATTTTTAGTTTAAGACTCAATTTAAAACCTCATTTTATAAAAATTTGAATTTAAGGTTTAAATTTTATTTCTTTTCTCAAATTAGAACCTAATTTTTATTTTCTGATTTTAAGACTTGCTACGAAATTTATTTTCTTATTTCATGTTATTCCAAATAATTTAAAAAAAATTATTTAGGTTCAAAATTTTAGAAGAATTTCTTATGTTGGAAGAAGACATCCTTCTTTTGACCTATCAAAAAATCTCGTACACTTTGCAAGGATTATGTAAAAGTCGGATTTGGTATTTGGATATTATATACCTTCAAATTAAATCATTAATCAAATATATATTTTTTATTGATATTTTTTATTATTCCATAATATATATTGAATTTGGAAATAAAATTAAAATAAAAAAAGTAAATTTCGAACCCGTAAATGAGACACTTTCAAAATTGTGCCCAAAATTGAGACGTACATTAAAAATTTGGACTTCATTTGAAAATTTTAAGGCAAAAACTCCTGTGCACCAGGGCGCACGGAACACATTCCGTGCGACTTTAGAATTTTGTGTTAAATTGTATACCCTTTAGTATAAAGATGTGTACCCTTTATTTTCTAAAGAAAATCATTGTGTGTATCTGGGCGCATGAACAATACTCCGTGCGTATTTAGAATTTTGTGTTAAATTGTATACCCTTTTAGTATAAAAATGTGTACCCTTTATTTTCTAAAGAAAAATAATAATAATAATGAAAAGTATATACCCTTTAGAACAAAATGATGTACCTTTTAATAATTAAAGTGTATACTCTTTAGACCAAAGTAATGTACCCTTACCCATAATACTAAATTTCTAAAGGTGCACGGGAATGTGTTCCCGTGCGCCCGGGCGCACGCAAGCCTCACTCAAATTTTAATTTATTTTATTTAGCAAGAAGATTTTAATTATTTATGTTCAATTTTGATTTTTTTTCTAATTTATTTACTTTCTTATCTAAGTTTTAAAATATTGGACCAAGAATGTAGAAAATTGACATAAATGAATAACTAATGTAGTAATTTTTTAACTATATATAGATTTTATTTTATATTTAATTAATAATAATTTAATTTTTATTATTATATTTATTTAAACAATAAATATATATAAATATATATATACTAAATGAATATTAAACGGGTATAAGTACCAGCGGGTATTGATAAACGAGTATGAGACGGATACAGATACCATAATAAATTGTTTATATAGGACGAGTAGGGATATGGATAGTTTTTTTTAATCGGATAAGGGTACGAGTACCCCAAAATAAGCGGGTATCCTGCCCGTTTTCATCCCTATGTACGGGTCTCATGTGTATAAAAAGAAGAATTGAAAATGAGATCCTAGGGCGGATGCCCAATGGAAAAATGACTCTTTGAGGTGGACAAAGGGAGTAATATCTAATATCGGCTCGGATTCTCTGTTACATTTGGTACATCATTTTCTGTGTCACACCGTTAGATGAACAACACGTACGAAAGAGAAACTATACCTTAAACCTTAAACCTTAGGGGTAATGGTTAGATTCATTTTCCCCTCCTACGTGTCATTCATTTCACATATGACACAGAAGATGATGCACGAAAATGGCACAGAAGATCCGATGTGATCTAATATGTAATGGGTGGTTGTATTAGTATTGTGTGTAAGCCTATGTAGAATAATTAATTATTTTATGTTAGTCCCACCTGACAAAAAGGAAAAAATAAACCTAAATTTTTTTAAATATATTTCCGTGCAACGCACGGGTTTAAATTCTAGTGATAATAAAGAACCAACATTGAATTTTTTAAAATTCAAATCAATATTCATATGCAATTTTGAAAATTGAGGTTTTGGTATTTAAAATATTTTAAAAATCACTCATATAAACACTTTTAAATTCCATTAATTCCAAATTCACTTACTTTTTACTTCGCCCATCCATATGAAAGATTCTTATTTACTTTTTGTGTGTGGATTAAGGAGTATTATTATTTTATGTAGTGGGTGTTATAGTATTAATTAGTAATGAGTAGTGGGTCATATGTAGGTCCTTTTATTAAAACGGAAAAATAAATATCTTTGAAAAAATAAATATCTTTGAAATGAATTACCGAAATAGTAAAATGAGAGTGATTGAAGTGAAAGAAAGAAGTATATATAATATTTTATATTCTCAATATTAGTTCTCTCTCTTTTATTTTTACACATAAATTAATTTATTTTTGCATATTACCATCCATACCTTACCCATTAATTTAACATATGTATCAAAATTTAAAACAAAATCACTATTCATTCTTTAAAAAATCGTGTAAACCTCAAATAACTTAAGGGTCTATCCATTAGTATAACATCAATAGATGATTTAAAATGATAATTTTTTAATTAGATTAATATAATTTATATATGTGTAGTTACTGGTTAATGGTTATGGAGTTGGTAACTACACGTGTACGAGTAAATAAATAAAGCCTACTAATATTAAGTCGTAGGCGCGAAAGATTAAACTATAATGAAACATTAAAATTTATTTGCAAAACTTGAACTCTAAAAATAAAAGTAAATAAAACTTTCAACTCACTTGCCATCTTCAAATAAAATTTCACCAAGAAATCAAATTCACCCACGTATAATCGAATTAAAATAATAAATATTTGTGTGAGACGATTTCATAAAAAAAATTCTGAATAAGAAATAATAATATATTAATTTAAAATGATATTCAAATTAATTAAAAGTGATAATTATACAATAAATTATATTTCATGGACAAGTTTTAATATAAATTAAAAGATCGAATTAATTAAAAGTGATGATTATATTTCACAATTTTTTTAAAATAAATAAATAGATATAAAAATTTTAATAAAAAATAATAATAATTCTTCACTTTAAAGGTAATTATAAACATGAGAATCTCTCCATTTAAAGTGCACTTAATTTAACACCATTTAAAATTAGAGTTTAAATTCTCATGACCACATTTTCTTGATTGAGTAGCCAAACATACTCACTCACTCATGATTTTACTTCTTTTATGATTTTAATATCTTTTTACTGCATTATGTTCACATATAATCACATGGTAGTAATTAATAGCAAAGCCCCAAATAATTTATTTATTAGTGGGTAATTATATGGTCACATAAACACATTGGACAAATTATGACACTCCCAAAAAAAAAAAAAAATCACAAGAGTTGAGAGAAAAATTTAGAAGAAGGGTAAATGAAAAATCAATTGACAATACCTTAACTCCATTCCTGAATTATGCAGACAGAAAACTCCATAGCCCAAGAAAAGAAGAAACATTGGATAAAGCAAAATAAAAAATAAAAAAACAATTAAAAAAAGCCTCAAAAGAATAACATAAAAATCAAATATGGAAGGAAATGCAGGTGCTACTATTGCTGCTGCTATGGACTAAACTTTCTCTTTATTATCTGCTTTAACTTTGTTGTCATGACCAAATCACACAATTTTGTATTTACTCTTTATTTTTTTTTTACCCAAATCTCTCTCTCTCATGCTTTGCTGACCAGTGGTGGGGCAGGTCTTCGGGCAAGTAAGCAGGTCGTTTTAGGCATTGGGGTGGGCCAAAACGACGTGCCCGTTGCCCCGTGGCCGGCATTGGGGTCTGGGTTAAAGAAAGGAAGGAGGAAAGCAACACGCACACACCCGGGTTGGTGTGTGTGTGTGTGTGTAGACGATGCTGTTGGTGTTTTTTTGCTGCACTTTATTCTGTTCAAATTCGATACTTTGCTGTTACTACTGAGAACGAGGCTGCGTTTTGAGAAAAAGAACCCCCCCCACCCCACCTCTTCCCCCTCCCCCTTCTCTCTCTCTCTCTCATAATTTCATTGTCTTGTTCTTAAGTTAGTCTTGTCTCATATTCGAGTCCATTCGCATTTGAGGTTTCTGAAGCTGGGCTCTTTTCTGTTTCTCTTTCTCTGTCTCATTCCGTCTCTACTCACACCTGTTGTCACATTCGGTGAAATTCGTGTGCCAACACTGTTTTCACGAGGAATCAAGAACCAAAGAACAAAAAAGAAAGAATCTTGTGAGAGATTCGTGGGTGAGATGGAATGCTGGTGAACTGAAGATTTTTTGAGAAAATTGGGGATGCCCCATTTGGAAAATTTGTCTCTTTTTGCATGAGAGTTTGAATTTGGGAGCAATTGAATTCATCAAAGATCTGATTCTTGATTTAAGGGGTTTGGGTGGCAAACTGTAGAAATATTGCCGTATGAAGAAATAGACTGCGAAGATGAAAGATGGAAATTCCAAGAAAAGCAAGGTTTATTATTTATTTATTTGTCCTTATCTGGGATAAAATTATCTCCTGGTTTTGCTGTTTTTTTATTTTGTTGTTTTCTTTGGCTGAAATTGTGTTTGATTTTGGCATCATGTGAAGTTCTCTTGGTCCAAGAAACTTGTTAGAAAATGGTTCAATATTAAGAGCAAAAGAGATGACTCACAAGCTGATGAAGCTGTTCACAAAGGTGAGTGACAAATCATAGTATTATTTTTTGATTAATTTCTTGGTGATTAATTGGTGTTTGCCCTTTGAATATGCTGTTTTCCTTTCTTTTGTTATGTTGTTGTGGTTTTCTAGTCTACCCCAATCATTTATATTACAAGTATACAATTGGATGGATGCTCTGGAATCCAAAAAGAAACAATTTTCTTGATTTTTAATTGTCTTAATTTTGTCTTCTCTGCTTTGTCTTTTCTGATGAACAATCAAATTCTAGGAATGCTACATAATTACAAATTGTTGTGCTTTTGATATATAGAAAATTGAAGTATGATTGCTTTGTCTTTAGGTGGTTATGTGGAATGGAGAAACAGCTGTTCTGAGAGGGAGCCATCTACAATCAAGAAAGTTAAAACTGGTTAGTATCATCATATCATACTTTTTAGATATGAGGTTAAATTTCATTTTATTTATAGTCTTGTTTTTATGATGTTAATTAGTTTGTTTGCTGGTAAATTTGTGTGAATCCTGCTCAGTTTTCTCTCATTTTGCAGAGAAATCATCAAAGAGTATAGAGCGTTCGTTTTCGCGCTCCCGTTCTCGTTCTCGTTCCCGTTCAAGGAGACTGGGGAGAGGCTATCTTGATCACCCTCAGATTATAAATATACAGAACTACAGGTTTGTTTCTTGATTGAGATATTGTTAATGTTATTCATTTCTATGATCAATTCCTTTGCTCATGGTTTTAGTTTTGCTGATTTTCGAGCAGTCTGTTTGTATCAACGTGGAATGTGGGTGGAAAATCACCAACAAGCAATTTAAACCTTGAAGATTGGCTACATTCTGCACCTCCTGCTGATATCTACGTGCTCGGGTACGTTGATGATCCTTGGTTTTTTCTTGCAACTTCGTACCACCCTATTATGCTAACTTGGATTGTTTATGACATTAATAGATTTCAAGAAATAGTTCCTTTGAATGCTGGTAATATTCTTGGTGCTGAGGATAATGGTCCTGCCAAAAAGTGGCTTACTCTCATCAAGAGAACATTAAACAATGCACAAGGTGCTAGTGGATGCAGTGGGCGCTACACGCCGTCTCCTGTCCCTGATCCTGTTGCTGAATGGAATGCAGATTTCGGGGGATCAACGAGGAACAAGGCCTCAACATTCTTCCCTCGCCGTTCATTTCAGACACCACAATGCTGGAGAACAGAGAGTGACATGTCTGCCGCTCAACCTCGCCTTGATAGGAGATTCAGTGTCTGCGATCGAGCCATTTTTGGTCACAGGCCTAGTGACTATGATCCAAGTATGAAATGGGGTTATAGGCCAAGTGATTGTTCATCTAGTCAGAGACCGAGTGATTACTCTTCCGGGAGACGTCCTAGTGACTATTCCCGGGCAAGCGACTATTCCTCTAGTCGGAGGCCAAGTGACTATTCATGGGGTCAAAGGCCTAGTGATTTTTCGCGGTGGGGTTCCGATGAGGATTATATACCCGGAGATTCGCCCAGCACCGTTTTGTACTCACCCATGTCGTACAGTGCCTATGCACCAGCCGAAGATGCATGCACCACTAATGGGCATTCAAGATACTCTTTAGTTGCTAGTAAGCAAATGGTTGGCCTTTATCTCACTGTTTGGGTTCGGAGTGAGCTGACGGAACATGTTCGAAACGTTAAGGTTTCGTGTGTTGGCAGAGGATTGATGGGTTACCTTGGTAATAAGGTAGTTCCTTACATCCATCAGAGTTTTTTATTTTTAACAATTAGGTTCACAGTTCTTACAACAAGTACTAAGAGATAGAACTGCTATTCTTTGTTTGCAGGGATCAATCTCTATTAGCATGCTGTTGCATCAGACCAGCCTTTGCTTCGTCTGCAGTCATTTGACATCTGGTCAGAAGGAGGGCGACGAGCTGCGTAGAAATGCAGATTTTATGGAGATCCTAAGGAAGACGAGGTTCCCACAAGTTAACGGCGTCACTGACGAGAAATCCCCAGAGACAATCCTTGATCATGAGTAATAATACTCCTTCATTAGTGCCAAATTTAGTTTTCTTTCTAATATACTCTGTTCCTTAATTAACTGATTGTTTACTGAAGTATATATATGGATTTAGGTAATAGATATATGTTGTACTCAAATAATTGGAGTCCAAAAGAGCAGCATATTTGCCATCTGATTTCTTTTTTCTTAACAATTTCTGATCACTGATGCTAAACAATTTGAATGTAGTCGAATACTTTGGCTCGGAGATCTGAACTATCGAATAGCGCTGCCATACCGGTCTGCCAAAGCGCTCATAGAAATGCAGAACTGGAGAGCACTACTGGAAAAAGATCAAGTATGAATATCATACTCATTGTATCAGATCAGACTGTTATGTTCCTTATTTGGTTTACTTTGCTTTCTTCTTACATTAGAATGATCATCGGGTTTCTTTCTCTTGACAGCTAAGGATAGAGCAGAGGCGAGGCCGTGTATTTGATGGATGGAAAGAAGGGAAGATTTATTTCCCTCCAACATATAAATACTCACATAATTCAGACAGATATGCCGGTGATGATATGCACCCGAAAGAGAAACGAAGGACGCCTGCATGGTAAGAGCTCTCCCAGTACACATAATGTGAACCACAGTCTGTCTTTTAACTCCACATACATTACTGATGGTTCAATTCACGTGCGATTTTCGTTATTTGAAGGTGTGACCGAATTCTGTGGTATGGAGGTGGCCTTCAGCAGTTATCATATGTCCGAGGGGAGTCCAGGTTTTCGGATCATAGACCAGTGTCGAGTGTGTTCTGGGCTGAAATCGAATCGGCCCCCAACAGGTTGAGGAAGAGCATGAGCTGCTCGAGCTCAAGAATCGAGGTGGAGGAGCTGTTACCTTACTCGCATAGTTATACAGAGCTCTGCTTCTTCTAAGAAGATGTACAGATAATCACTCTTAAACTGGTATGCTTTTCTTGCAAGACTTAAATATTGTTCACCTTAATTGTTATGCAATTGGTAATTTCTGTAAGAAAGTTGCGACTAAAACATGCCACATTCTCCTCTTCATTCAGCGTCTCCGAGCTTCTTGCAAGAAAAATCTGAAGAACGACGGGGGCATCACTTTGCTCGTTAAACGACAAAGGCGAGTCCCTCATCATCTCTTTCTACGTACTACTTGCATGCTTTTGAACTTGTTATCTGATTATCTTCCTCTAGTGTTTCACCAGGTGTAGCATTTACAAGTCTAGACGCGCTAACTAACTTACACGCTCGATCCCTTTTTTCTTTGTTACTCGATTCATTTTCAAGATTCACTGTGGCGTCTCTAAGCATCGTAACAATGAAGGTATCGTGTTCGAATCCACCAACTTGGTGCTACTACATTTGTTGAACACATGAAGACTAAACTATGAAATCTTACGTTGCAGGGTGTAACTAAGCCAAGTAAAACCATTGAAGATAGGAAGCAATGTGGAATTAGAAACATTTTTTTTTTTTTTTTCAGTTTGACAGATTCTTTATTTGTTAGGAGTGAGATTCTAGACAAGATGAGAACTTGAAAATGGTCAAATAAAGATGCCCTTTTCACCCTTTTTGTTTGTTTTAATGAGAGAAGTGTGAATGTGATGTAACAATCATTGCTAACGTGGTAGGAAGTAGGGAAAGCATAGGACTGAATTTGCTGGTGTAATGTAAGAAACCATTGTCACTCTGTTTTGCATTTCAATGATTTTTTACTGAAAAGTTATTTTCTTGGTTGCCTCCCATCATTCTCCTTGTCTGCTCCTCTCTCTCTCTCCTCTCTCTTTCTCTCTCTTCTCATCTATCATTCTCCTTGTCTGCTCCTCTCTCTCTCTCCTCTCTCTTTCTCTCTCTTCTCATCTATGCAATGTGTGCATGTGAATTGGGAGTGACAAGGAAATTCTTTTTCTTTACAGACATGTCTATCGTCTTAGAATGTAGTCAGGTTATTTTATTAAGTTTTTACAGTGGATATTGTTTGGTAGCAGAGAGTGCAATCATAGAGTTTTTCATTATTAATTTTAGTTTAATAATTGCAAACATGGCCTGCAACTCTCTGCTATTGGAGATCGGATAGTTATTTTGCAAGTTGAGAAATACTCCAGTATATTATGAAAATTCTGAGGAATACTTATGTGACCCGTGGACACTCTCCCATATGAGGGGGTCACTGGTGACCCGTATGTATACTCCCCATGTGAGGGGGTCATCGGTGATCACGAATCACCTAAGAATCATCCAAAAATTCTTATATTATTGTAAAAGGAGAAATGCTCGACTGTACTCTCATGGTTTAAACTTTATTACTCTTGCCGTCCCACAAAAAGTTCTCATTTTACTATATTGAGCGTTTCATTCAAAGGTCTTCATTTTTCCCTTTTAGTAAAAGACTCTGCATATGACCCACTACTCACTACTAATGCAACTACCCACTACACATAAAATAATAATACTCCTTAATTCACGTGTAAAAAACAAATGAAATAAGAATTTTTACTCGGGACGGAGGGAGTACTATTATTTTTTAATCCGAAGATATAGTATATGTTAAGTGCCTCATTTAACAAAAATACTCTTAATTCAATTTATAACTCGATTGTATATATTTACTACACAATTGTACATATTTATGATTCGATTGTGCACATTTTTATGACTCAGATGGTATATTTTTATGACTCACATGCTTATGGGTCGGTTATAATTTTTAAATCGACTCAAGGGTATTTTCGTCATTTTTTAAGTTAAAAATTTTAACACTAAATGTAGAATCCATTTGGGTGCATAAAGTTTTACCCATTGTAAAATTCCATTTATGTTTACTGTCAGGATATATAACAGCAGAACTGTGCTCAATGCCCCACGGGCCCACAACCCAAAATGAGTGTGTACAAATACAATATTCTAAATTTAATATAATTTTAAATAGTAGTAAAATTAATAACTTAATTTTTTTTAATTCAAAACAATTTACAGAAAAAAAAACTCACTTAAAAAATGTTTTCTCATTTAGAGAATGTAATTTGGTTTTATTATGCTACTAATATACATCTAAATATTTTCTTTTTTCTTTTGTCATGAGTGCGCATCTATTCTATAAATTGAAACAACTACACACTACTTATACTTATTAAACCTGAGATATTTATAAGCAAACCACTAAGAATAATTCAATCTTGATTTTGAAAACCTTGTTTGAATTTACCATGAATGAATAAACAAATGGCCAACTCATATTATGTACACATGCTATAACAATGACATTTGTTCCTAATCACTCAAGCCTTCACACTGCCATAATTTCATCTTATAGTTTATTCAATATTGCATGATAATGATGATAAATATACATATTCTTATTATTATAAAGCATTGATTTTACAATAATACAAACTAGTAGGATCTTATTTTTGAAATATTCTACAATGAATAATTCTTTCATATCATAATCCTTCCACATCATACTATCATATAACCTCATTATCCCATATTCATGCCAAGGATGGTGGGGTGGGGTGGGGGGATGCTGTTGGACATGACAATAGCGTTCATTGTTAGGACCAAAGTACCCTTTCTTCAAATACTGGAAAAAGAGTAGGCGCATGGTCAACTTGTTCTACACTAGTGGGGAGTATAACATTTCAATGATAGTTACCAAAATAAACATAAATGCTGTACACCAAACAATTCAATGATATTATCCCTTCAAATAAATTTAATTTTTTGTTCAAATTAAAAGAACAGAGAAAACATAACTTGGGATAAAAGAAGTTGATAACAATTACACATTTTTTTATAACTTAAAAAAAAAATAATTAATATACACACTGAAGCTATTACTGACAACACACTTGATATTTCATTAATCGAAAAAAATTAAAATTAATTTAATACCGTAAAGGTGAAATGACTCTGTAAACAATAAAAAATTATTCGCTCCGTTCCACTGAAACGTACGCGTTTTTCCATTTTAGTTCGTCCTAATACAAAGTGTGCATTTCCTTTTTTGGTAAAAGGATCCCACACAAATTAATTATTTATCTCTTTGAACCCATACATCATACTAATACACCTACTCACTTTACATTAAATTATTATTTCTCTCACCTCACAATACATTAAAATATTATACTCCCTCCGTCCCGGAAGTATTGACACATTTTTTTTGGGCACGGAGATTAAGGAGTATAATAATTTAATGTAAAGTGAAGTGAGAGAAATAATATTTAATGTGTAGTGGGTAGTTGTATTAGTGGTGAGTGTGATAGGTGGGTGTGTGTGTCAAAGTAAATAAATTGTTTTTGTGTGGGTCCCATGTTCTTAAAAAGGAAATATGTCAATTTCTGTGGGACAACCCAAAAAGGAAAGTGTGTCAATATCTTTGGGACGGAGGGAGTATCTCTTAATCTACGTGCAAAAAACAAATGCGTACGTTTCAACGGGACTGAGGGAGTACTAATTTTTACTAGAAATTAATACGTACACAAATAAAAATAATAAAAAACTTGATAAACTATATGATGTATCTCGAACTCACTTGGTACATGCTGTATTTATAGCAGAGTAAAACTTAAAATTGTCACCTACGTTGGTCAAATTTCATTAAATTATTATCAATGTTTCACTCCATAAAGAAACCTAAAAATTAGTCAGAGAATCAAATTCACATTTTTAGGCCCAATGAGTGAGGAAAAGGCCCAAGCTCTCTATGGACCCGAATAAATATTCAGGCCCAAATACAAAAAACTCCAAACCCAAGTTCATAAATTCAAGGTTCAAACAACTGTGTGTGAGTGTGGGGGGGGGGGGTGCGAACTTAGAAATATAAATGAAATGCAAACAGATACTAAACGATTGCAGTACAAGTATTTGAAAGAAATGTTCTAATGTTCGACTCGATTTGATGAGTATACAACCCTAATAACCAAGCTGAGGGAGAAAAACCCTTTTGTATCTAAGGCATTAACTAAAACATGTTATGGAGAGAGGTTATTCTCAAAGAAAGATCTTACAAGCAACCACCTTTATGTGACTAGCAAAATACCTCCGGTGCCGCGAAAGCTTCCATTTCAAACTGCGGAATGTCATCATCCAAGAACACCTATCTCCAGAAAAATAATGCCATGTCATTAGATACTAATCTTGTTACACTCAAAATAAAAAAGAATGAAGATTGATCAGCATTAAGGTTTGATTCAAAAAATGAGATTTTTTATTTCCTGCAGTTCTCTAAAATTACCAGATAAGCTATAGGTGGTTCTCATCTCTAAAATCGGTGAGGTGATTCAGAATTTAAGAGGATCTCATTGAATGTCTTTTTCTCTATCTCAGCTTCATCAATCCACAAAGAACTCTGTCTACGAAGAAGCTCATTCTTCTCTTTCTTTATCTCCTCGATTTTCTTCTCCCTCATCCTCCAATATTCCAGCTTGTCTGCTCTTTCTTTCATCTGCGACAAACCAGAAGAATTGAAATATGTACAAGTAGATTACTTCAGGAGGAAAAATAAGAAAATCAAAGTCACATCTGGAATACTGATTTCCAAGAACAAAAAACACTTTAGAAATGGGGGAAATAGATACAAATGGAAAATACTTATATATATATATATATGTGTGTGTGTGTGTGTGTGTGTGTGTGTATATACATATATAAACGCATTTCCAACAAAGGATTCTATTTAACAATTAATGGCATAAAACACCACCAATGTGTAAAAATGGTGACCATATGCAATGCTACATTAGAGTACGAATACGATGAACACAGCACACAACAATATTGAATTTAAATAGAATGATGCGCTACATATACATTCACAACTCATAAGAAATTTCTAGTGTTGCAGATGTCAATCGCAAGTTTGTCAAAACCGGACAGTGAAGAGAATCTCACTTATAATCCTAGTGAATCACACCACCTATCAACACCAACATCGTTTCGAATAGGCTTCAATGTGGACAGTATCAAATCCCTTGAATTCCTACAGCTAGAAATGTACAGTATACTACCTCCCAATGCAAATGCAACTCCAATAATAGTAGCTAACCAGCTAAACTTCAGTTTCAACTGTAATCATGACAAATTTAGTTAATTATGCACAAAATAACATGTACCTGTTCAATTACTAGAACTATCATATTGAATCAATCAAAATAATCTGCATTAACAGAAAAAAAAAATCTTGTTTTTCAATTCTTTCTCCCACGAATTCAGATCACCGTATGTGCTTTCTCTTACTAATACATCACATTGAACTTCGACCAAGAACACCCAACTTAACCAAGCATAGCCCAAATTATACAGTATAGGTAAATTAAGGTTCATGGAAAGTGAAATGGCAGCATACAAAAATCAAAACGAAACCAGGTCTAAGAGAAGAGATGAATTTCACGTACCAACATTTGCCGGAATTCTTCTTCAGCGGCCTGTCTCTCAATGGCCTCCGCCTTCTTCCGAGCTGCTTTCGCCGCTTTCTTCTCCTCGTTCGCAATCCTCAACGCCTCCTTTCTGGCCTCATCCTTTCGAAGTTTCTCGATTCTCTGCATCTCCACTTCTTTAATGTACTCCTTGCGGACTTCTTTCACTTTAAGACCGTAGTCCCGGTGGAGGAAGGCCAACTGTTTCGCGGCTTCCCTAGGGTTTCGAGGGGGTTTCCAGGAGTTTATGTAGGAACTCGGCGGGAGGAAATCGTGTTGGTGGCGACGCGAAGATGACGATGATGATTCAGAAGTGGTTGAGAAACGACGGACGGCAGCGGATCCTGAAGTACCTCGCCGGAGTAGATGACGGTAGAGCGACATTTTCGAAACCAGATGAGTGAGTTTTAGAGTTGTGTAATTTTATATATGCTGATTCATGGATTGGGTTGGTAATGGGCCGACTAATGGAATGTGTTGGGCTGAAATAAATTCCTGCCAGCCCAATAGAGGAGCAGAAAGGCTTCTGAATCGGCCCAATAGATAATTTGAGTTTCATAACGCGCTTTAGAAGAAGAAACACGACTTAAGTTTTGTTAGAAACACGCTATAGTCTTCTTGTCCAACAAGACGCCTTTTTCCCAACTCAAGCAAAGAAGCTTAAATACACAAAATCGCAAAACCCCTGAACTCAGAAAATTTCAGTCACCAACGAATCAAACGCAGATCCGAGGAAGGCAGAATCGAATCGATAGCAGTTGTTTAAACGGTGATTGAAGCACAAAAATGGAGTCAGTTTTTGGATTGGTCGGGAAAGATTTCGCGATAGTGGCGGCGGACACTTCCGCGGTTCACAGCATTCTCGTACACAAAACCAACGAGGATAAAATAATGGTCCTAGATTCTCACAAACTCATGGGTGCCTCCGGCGAAACTGGCGACCGGTGATTTTTTTTTTTTTTTCGAATTGATCGGGAATGTGTTTGTTTCTGTATATTATTGTCTTTCGTTGCAGAAATTTGAATGCGTCTGTAATTTCGAGATATGGCTGAAAGTTTATTCCTATTTTAGGGATTATTTGTGTTCTGGACGTGGTTGGATTGTATTTTAGGGTTAAATTGCTGGTACATTATACAGTGTGTAAGATGGGATTTGCGTTTAAATTGCTGGTACATTATACAGTGTGTAAGATGGGATGTGGGATTACATGTTAGTGACTGATGTATTCGATTTGAGACAATAATAGAAACATTTTTTGCAATTTTTGTTCATGTATTGAGTGACATTTACTCATCCGTTTCTAAATTCATTGTAAGTAATAGTTGAATATCATTGGTTGAATATCTTGAAACTGAGATGGAGATAGAGAGTTGATACTAGCGACAAGCAAACAACATAAACTTAGAAAATGTTGTAATTGGAAGAAAGGACTGTAGTAGTTACTCCAGACCTCTATGAATACGTATAGGAATTAGTTCATCCTTGGGTGACTCATTGTGAAAATTTATTGTAGGATGCTTATTCTATCGGCAATTTGGTACTATAATCTAGCTTCTCAGTCAGTATTATCTGTGGGCCGTGGCGCCTCTTTTGTTTGGAAAATATTATTTTATTTTCTTTTTTCTTGGTTGTAATTATTTGTCAAGATATGGAGTTCATTCACTAAATGCTATCGTTTGAGACCACATAACGTCATGCAATGTTTGTTTTATAGAACTTGTGTTTTATGATACAAATTTTTTGTCTGGTTTATCTATTTACTTGCTTTTATTGTTAGATGAAATAGTATTTACTATTGTCACATACTTTAAAAGAGATAGTGATCTAACCTTTATATGTATGATATATTAGGGCTCAGTTTACAGAGTACATACAAAAGAATGTAGCTCTGTACCAATTTCGTAATGGCATTCCTTTGACGACAAAAGCTGCTGCAAACTTCACCCGAGGCGAGCTCGCCACAGCCTTGCGGAAGGTAATAAAATTTACAGGCTTTGCTGATGATTATTGGTTTAACTTGATTTAAACTTTAAGGATCTTTGATCCCTTCCTACATTGTGCAAATGATGAAATATTAGATTTTGTATAAAATTAGCAATTGGTAATCCTCTCTAATTGGTTTACACATGAGAACTCATTTCTTGAAGCAGTAATATGGTAATATTTTAATACCTATCAATCGTATTCATTCCACAATAGATGGCTCTTTTGCTTTATATCGAGGTGCTCAATGAATCGGACCTTCAAGTGTTATTGATGTGTACAAGCTGATCGCTTTTGGTGTATTTTGCTCATTTCATTGAGATAGAGAGAGCGCATAGGATTCATTGACTTTTTTTATTTGTTCATTTTGTTGAATTCTATCTTCTTTTCAATTTGGTGTCACGTGCTTTATCTTTTGAAGCTGTTATCACCATGAAATACCTCTTCTCTGTTGAGTCCGATCTATGGCATTGCTAGTTTTGCACGCATTGGTTCCTGCAATTCTACTTAGAAGTCCCAGTTTTCTTTTGATTATAATTATCTGTATTAGTTTTACATGTTTCTCACATGGTGTCCTGGGTTAGAATGTGAAGCATTTTAAACTCTTTATGCTGTTGTCTCCATTTCATAATGAAAATACAAACTATATCTCAGATGACATCTTATTTGAATTTTACTTTACTACTTTGGTAATCCCAGAATCCGTACATGGTGAACATCATTCTGGCCGGATACGACAAGGAGACTGGCCCTTCTCTCTACTTCATTGATTACATTGCCTCCCTTCACAAGATTGATAAAGCAGCATTTGGCTACGGGTCCTACTTTGCTTACTCCATGATGGATAGACACTACCGTAGGGACATGACAGTTGAAGAGGCCATCGATCTGGTCGACAAGTGCATAATGGAGATACGAAGCAGGCTTGTTGTAGCCCCTCCTAATTTCGTGATCAAAATAGTTGACAAGGACGGAGCAAGGGATTATGCTTGGCGCGAGTCTATCAAGGATGCTCCCATTCCTTTGGCCTGAGTTGACTCTTTAGATTCTACATACAATGGATTTGATTTCGATTTAGTTTTCGATCTGTAACTTAAGGAAAATTTGTGTGCTCTTTTCATGAATCTTGTGGATGAGATTTCCTCTTTGCTATGATCTTGAATTGTTATTGAGGACATAAATTGCTTATATTTTTCTGATGATCCTTTATATATGCGTACGCATATGTTCTAAGAAATCGAATTTAGTACCGTTGGTGGGGAGTATTCATAAAACTTTGTTAGGAAATTGAGTTTAATGCCATTTTTCATTTTGTCTTATTTAATTTTTAAAACCCATTATAATCTATTTACGGTCGTAATTAATTCAGATTATGGGTTTCTTAAATTCAATACGACCATTAATGTTAAGAGAGAGTGTTTTATCAAAGCTTCACTCAGTTTTCAAAATTTTGAAAATACGTTGATACTTTACCTGTTACTTTTGCTTGTTTTGGAAAATTTCATTAAAACATCACAAGATTTATCCTATATTGATTTCAAATGTCCTAATTATTTTAGCATATCATTTTCGATGTCGTTAGGGTTTTCATATTGCTTGTCAACTTTACATGTTACTTTTGTTTGTTTTGAAAAATTTCATTACTTTACATGTTACTTTTGTTTGTTTTGAAAAATTTCATTAAAACATTACAAGATTTATCCTATATTGGATTCAAATGTACTAATTATTTTAACCTATCATTTTCGATATGGTTAGGATTTTAATATTGTTTATCAAGTTTACATGTTACTTTTGCTTATTTTGGAAAATTTCATTTAAACATCACAAGATTTATCCTATATTGAGTTCAAATGTCCTAAATATTTTAGCATATCATTTTCGATGTTGTTAGGGTTTTAATATTGTTTATCAGTTACTTTTGTTGTTAGGGTTTTAATATTGTTTATCAGTTACTTTTGCTTGTTTTGGAAATTTTCATTAAAACATCATAAGATTTATCCTATATTGAGTTCAAATGTCCTAATTATTTGAGCATATCATTTTCGATGTTGTTAGGGTTTTAATATTGTTTATCAACTTTATAGGTTGCTTTTGCTTGTTTTGAAAATTTTCATTAAAATATCAGGAGATTTATCCTATATTGAGTTCAAATGTCCTAATTATTTTAGCATATCATTTTCGATGTTGTTAGTGTTTTAATATTGTCTCCATCCATCCTCCTAACCTCTCCGCACTTCCTTTATAAATACAAAGGAAGGGTGAAGAGCTTAGCGGGATGAAGAGAGTATCACTACTGTACAAGTATTTCTTTAAGGCAAACACTTGTGTGAGAATGTCTCACATAATTCAATTGATGAGAAGTGATAATGGTGTTGTAAATTATTTTATGAATAATGTATAGTATAAATAAAAATGATAATGTTTTAAATTAAAAGTAATAACCTTTTTAATCAAAAGTGATAATTAATTACAAAAACGTAAATTGATTTCACCGTAAGACAGGCTATCACTATTTTCAATCTTTAAAATTTTATTTATATTTTACCCATGCAACAATTATATTTTAACATATCTCACACAAGTACGGTCTCTTGTGAGACTTTGCGAAAACAAAAATGTATGTAACATCTATTTTTAATACCCATATTTAGTGACTATTGTTAAAATGTTCTAAATAAAATGCTTGATTCAATTTGGGGCTCGATTTAAAAATTTTAATTGAGTCATAAATATATACCATTGAGTCACAATATGTATAACTAAGTCACAAAATATTTTTAATCAAATCATAAATATATATGCAATCGAGTCATTTATCTTAGCGGAGTAACAATTGAGTTAAATATATTTTTGTCAAATTGAACAATTATATATTTTTTATTATTTATTTATTATTACTTCCTTCGTCCCAATTTCATCTCACTTATACGATATATACGGAGTTTAAGAAAAATCACTCTTTGACTTACTTTTGAGGATAATATGTAGTATTTTGAATAATAGAAATGATAAAGTATGTCATGTTTGTTAAAAAGATGATGACATATTCGAAATTTAAGTATGCTAGAGAGTTATTAGTTTTTTTTTTATTTTTTTCTTTTGAGGAAGTGTGAAGTTGAATTTGAAATGAATTAAAATGAAAAGTGTGAGGATGAATTTGGAACGAGTGCTAACTTCTTTTGAGCCTAAATCGATCGAAAATTCAGGGTTGAAGCCGCTGAAGCAAAGCTCACCTATGACTGATTGAACAGACGAACCCTTTAATAGGTTTGAGTTATGAAGCTGAGAAAATATCAATTTTGGTCCTATATTTTTTTCAAAATTTAATTTTAGTCCTGTAACTTTTGTTATTTTCAATTTTAGTCCTTTTAGTTTCAATTTTGGTCCTATAACTTTTAAATTTTCAATTTTAGTCCTATAAATTTCAAATTTAGTCCTGTATCTTTTTAAATTATCAAAATTAGTCCTATATCTTTTGAAATATGATATAATTTATAATAGGACTAATTTTGAAAATTAAAAAAGATACAAGACTAAATTTGAAACTTATAGGACTAAAATTGAAATTTTTAAAAATTACAGGACCAAAATTGAAACTAAAAGAACTAAAATTGAAAATACTAAAAGTTATAGGACTAAAATTAAATTTTGTAAAAGATACATGATAAAAATTGATATTTTCTATTACGAAGCTTACTAACATTTCATTTTTTGATTAAAAAGGGAATATTATTTAGTGGGTGTGTGTGAGAGAGATAAGAGTAATGAGACAAAAATGGTTATAAACTCACACACACACAACACCCACTACACTGTATTTTCTGTCTCCATACTCTGAGAAAAAGCTCTCACTGGCAACATAATTGCAAACTCTCTCGAATTCTTCCTTTCCACCTGCTTTTCTACGTATCTGCGTTTTCTTTTGTTCTTTTGTTCTTTTTTATTTTTTTTTATTTTTTTTACCAAGGAAGAAGGTTGTTTGATTTGGTAGAGCTTCTAAACCCTTTCAGCCAACTTTATTTATTTTTTATTTTAATTGTTGAATTGGCGTTGAGTGACATGTCAAACGTGTGCTATTCTGTTTCGAATAATTCTTGATTAATTCCAACTGCAAAAATCAGTACTCGTTTCTTCAATGTGGATGGATGATTGTTTCTTTTGCCATTTTTAATGGGTTCTTGCGATCACTCATTCTTGTTGTTCGTTCTTCATTAACTCATTCTTTTACTCCCTTTTTGGAAAGTAGCAAGAATGGAGTTTTGATTTTGAACTTTTGAAGCACATTCTTACAATTAAGAGGTTTTTTTTTTCTCTGAGTTTGGGATTCATGAATTGAGTTACTTCGTTGTGATTTTGATATGAGAATTCTATGATTCATACACGGAGGGATACTCCGTGTCCCCGTGTGAACGCAACCCTCCCCTTGTATTCTATTTAAACCTATGTATTGCTAGTGGTTTAAATTGCAAAGGGGCACGGAAATTGCAAAGGCGCACGGAATGTGCTCCGTGCGCCCGGGCGCACAGGAGCCTCGCTCTTATACTACAATGTTGTTTTTCTTCATCTAAATTTGAAGTTTTCGTTTTGAATGATGGTAAAAGGGTTGAATTTTTTATATTAGGGCTTAGAGAGTCTCTATTTGCATTCACTATTTGCTTATTATGGTACATTTTAGGTGTATTTCCGTTGAACTTGTTGTCTTATTTTTTTAACAAATTAGGGATGACCTTTCAGGCCTTAGGGTTAGATTTTTGTTATTTATTTATGTTATTAAATTGCTGACATGGATTGTCTCTGTTTTATGGCTAAGAAAGGTGAAGGAAGAAAATAAATATGCGAAATAAAACATGTTTTCAGTGTGTTTGTATATTTGTATATTTGTATGTTGGGTTCATAAATGGAGTTCTACGTTGCTTCTTGTATGTGAATTATAGGTGTCTGGTACTATAATTGTTGTATTCTGCGTCCAAGGCTTCATTTATGAATCGAATGAGGATTTTGAAGTTTGCATGTTGAATGGTGATGCTACGTGGGCCGAATTCACATAGACTTCTCTATTTTCAGTTTTGTATTGCCTCAATATGGTACATTTGAAGTATTTTCCTCTGAGTTATTGTCTATTCTGTGGGATAGATTATGAATGATTTTCTAAACCTTAGTGGTTGGAATTTTGTTATTTATTTATCGAGTTAAAGTGAGTATATTGAAACACACAAGTCTTGTGTTTGTTTTATAACTAAGAAAGGAGAAGAAAAATAGCTTAAAGTTTGTTTTATGAAAACTTGGATTTGATTATGTTTCTGTGATATGGTGTGGAGGTGATTGATGATATATAATTCTCGTGTTTAGTTTGGTCTTTGTTGCTTGGATGTTACGTGCGAGAAGCATGAGAAATGAACTCACCATTAGATTAAATGATTAAAGCTGTGTACTGCTATCTGCTTAGAATGTTTCTCACTTTAATGATTTTATATTTTGACTTGTGCACTTGATCATTGGAATGTTTACGTGCCTTAAATTTTCAGGGCTTCTGGAAGCTGTGGTGTTGATGGATTCGGGTCGTGGTTTTTCAGACGAGGAGTACTCATATATTGGAGATAAAGGTGACATTGGATTCATCGACCCTAAAGACTATGATTCTCTTTGTAGCAATAAACCTGGGGAAAGTAAGATAGTGAATATATCTTTTCCGTTTCGTTCATCCAGTGGAAGACCTCAATCCAGAATTCTTGGAGAAACCATTTTTGATTCTATAACGCTAAAGAACATCACTAATGAGCCGTTAGATCTCTGGTCGGTCAGACTCTACGACTCTAAACCCGAGAATTCATTCACACTTTCTATAATGAAGCCTCCAGCTTCAGATGCTGATGTGGAGGACATCCAAGCATTTATGGAAGCAACAACGTTAGAAGATCGAGTATTGAGAACGGACGAACCTCTTACTATCTGGTTATCATGCAAACCTAAGGAAATAGGAATACACTCAACTGCTGTACACTTCACTGTTAATGAAGAGACAATAGAAAGGCTCGTCGTTATACTGGTGGAA
Source organism: Pogostemon cablin (assembly GCA_023678885.1). Taxonomy (NCBI): domain Eukaryota; kingdom Viridiplantae; phylum Streptophyta; class Magnoliopsida; order Lamiales; family Lamiaceae; genus Pogostemon; species Pogostemon cablin. The sequence continues at coordinate 23,448,041 of CM043009.1, read as the reverse complement.
GATAAGATCTCTCAGTCTTTATCTTCTTCAAAACCATACAGAAGAGCTACAAGAAAAAAACAGGACGTGGTTGACGTGCATGCAGAGAATCCTACGTATGTTGTCGGACGACGTCCTTCTAGAGCTTCAAGTTGTGGGTATACTCATCAATTGCCTCAGTATCGTATCCCAGCTCATATACGTGATAAGTTAAACTATCGAGAGGTTCCTGAAGCAGTCTCTGAGGGCTTGTCCATTAAGAACTATGCAGCATTCTTTAAAGTTTTGCTAGCTATGGAAGAGATAAAGTTGGAGGTTAGTGCTGATTCATTATAAGACTGATTCTTGTCACCACTGGTAGGGTTATCGTGCTAGTTAACGTCGAGTTTTCTTACTGTTTTCAGGAAGACATGCGGGCGTATGACATGGAGAATGTCACCATGAAGAGGAATAGAAGAAACCAGCTGTTGTCTCTTGAGGTCCCTGGGTTGGCAGAGAAAAGACCTTCGCTTGTTATTGGCGACTGTATATATGTCAAACTAGCTTCCGAGGATGAAGTTTCTAACAAACCGCATCAGGTTCGTCTCGATCTGTACATGCCTATAATTTAGAATATGAATTCCATTTTGTGATGTGGTTTATCTCTAGGCATGTTTTTAGTATTCTTTTGTCTAATTATTACATGTCAAAAATCCAGAATTCTGATTACTGTTGATTTTCCTTATTGGTTATTTGAAAGAAAAGCATTAATGTTTTTTTGAGTTACCAAATTGTTCTTATATGGTTATTATGAAATAAATGCCATGTGGTTAATCAGCTGTAAGAGAAAGTTTTTGTAGAGAAAAATAATGATTTTACTGTGCTAAGAGAATGCAACTGTTTGGTTACTTGTTAGTAGCTACGATTAATGTACATTTATTTGTATGGTATATCTTTTATCTGCTTTTTTTTTTTTAATTAATCAAAGCCCACATACATTCTCATGGTCCTGAATGGAATGTGGGTTCCGTTAGATTAGTTGCTCATTAAAGAGAATTGAATACTGTGTATGTTTTGTGCAAGATTTTGTCTGGAAAGAGATTCAAGGCATTTCGTACGATTAGTTGCTCGTTAAAAAAAGAGGGATACTGTGTAATTTGTGTGCAAATTTTGTCTGGAAAGACATGCATGACCTTTTATACATGAACATCTGTCAATTATAAATGACAGAATCTGATCTGCCATCTTTTTTCCTATTCTGGAAGTGATTCTTTTGGAAGCAGAGTATTTGATACTTTATTGTGCAGGGATATATTCATCGCGTTGAGGCCGAAGAAATATGCTTGAAGTTTGAGAACAAGTTTCAGCGCAGCCATAGAGATAGCAATCTTTATAATGTGCAGTTTTCCTATAGCAGGACTGGCATGCGTTGGTTATATCAGGCTATTGAAGTTGCTGAACGTCTGGACGAGCTCTTCCTTTTTCCGTGTGGATCATTCAAATCGAGACAAGTTCAACGCAAGAAGCTGGTACCAATATCTGGTACCCTGAACGAGAAGCAAGCGACTGCTGTTGAGATGATATTTTCCTGCATGGGTGGCCCCCCGTATATAATTCATGGCCCCCCAGGTACAGGCAAAACAATGACTCTCATCGAAGCTGTTCTACAGATCTATCGTGCCAAGCAAAGGGCAAGGATGCTTATCTGTGCACCTTCAAATAGTGCTGCTGACCACATTTTGGACAGACTCATCAGCCAGAAAGCAGTTCGTATTAAGAAGAATGAGCTCTTTCGGCTTAATGCATACACTCGTCCTTTTGAGGATGTCAATCCCAAACACCTTGAATATTGCTTTTATGAAGATTTTTTATTCAGTTGTCCTTCACTCGAAGAACTTGCACGGTATCGGATAGTTATATCAACATACTCCAGTGCAGCTCGTCTGTATTCAGAAGGCCTCAAGAAAGGTCATTTCATGTACTTTTTCTTGGACGAAGCAGGCCAGGCTTCGGAGCCAGAGACGATGGTCCCACTATCCCACCTTTACACGAAAAATTCTGTGGTTGTTCTTGCAGGGGATCCTTTGCAGCTGGGTCCTGTAGTATTTTCCAGAGACGCTGAAAGATTAGGACTGGGAACCTCGTATATGGAGAGACTCTTTGAGTGTGAACTGTATACTAGTGGAGACGAGCGATTCATGACGAAGTTGGTCCATAATTACCGGACCCATGAGGCGATCCTACAACTCCCTTCGGAGTTGTTTTATCAGGGGGAGTTGATTGCTTGTAAAGATATAAATACGAACTTCTCAAGTGCCTGGAAAGATATCATTCCAAATAAGGAGTTCCCCTTACTGTTTGTAGGAGTTCAAGGCTTAGATGAGAGGGAAGGAAGCAACCCGTCGTGGTTTAATAGAACAGAGGCTAGTAGGGTGGTGAAGATCATTAAAGATCTAGTAGAAGATAAAGGGCTCAATGAGGAAGATATTGGGGTGATTACCCCATACAAGCAGCAGGTAAATAAGATAAGGGATGCTCTTGGATGTCTTGGAAGGCCTAACATAAAAGTCGGAAGTGTCGAACAGTTCCAGGGGCAGGAGAGGGAGGTGATTATTATATCTACTGTCCGTTCCACCGTAAAACACAACGAGTTCGACTCGCTTCATTATTTGGGATTCTTGAGAAATCCAAGGAGGTTTAATGTTGCTGCTACCAGAGCCAAATCTTTGCTTATAGTTATTGGAAATCCACACATCATCTGCAAGGTACATTGAAAACTTTTAAAATGTGATTTAACTGATACTTTATTAAAGTTTATGTTATGTTATTATTACTATACCTGCACCAATTCTGCATAGACTAATATTCTAGGGATGCTAATGTCGTAGGATCCTAATTGGAACAAGTTATTGTGGTATTGTGTGGACAATGGCTCGTACGAGGGTTGCTTCCTCCCTGCACAGACTCAGCACACAGTTGCACAGAACTTGAACTACGAAGCTGAGAATAATTGTCAATCCTCAGCAGGCGGGAATTGGGGTGAGGAGGGAGACGGCTGGAAGCCTTCTGGAGATCCATGGGAAGGGGGTTGGGTACAGGATGGAGATGCACGGCAGCCTTCTGAACAACAAACAGGAGGTTATTGTGAGAATGAAGGAGAAGCGTTGCAGCCCTATGAAGACCAGGGGGAATCTAGGGAACAAGAGAATCAGGAGGCTTCTGGTGTTCCTCAGGGCAATGAAGACGACTATTATCAGCCGTCTGATGTACCATGGGAATGAGGTCGGTTGGGAGCGCTGCCTATGAAGATGAGGCGATATGGAAGGAGGCACAATTTAAATTTTATTTTTGAAGTTTCTAATCAGGCGATTGTGGGCACATAAAGGGCACATAATGTGCACTGAAGTCTAGGGTTCATGAATGGGCACTAATGCCTGAACTATACATGATTTTTTGACTGTGTGCCTGATATATAGCTGTAAACAAGCCTTAATGTAAACTTGTAGAACAGAATGCAAATTAGATGGATGAATTTTGTTTACTGTGAAGCTTTCATTTGTTTCAAGTTTGAACCTGCACAGTCTCACAGTTCCTTTACTATTCAACATATTCAGCAGAAACATATAATGACTAAAGTGAACTACTTCAGTACTATATACTTGTTCTAGTAACCCCGTAATCAATGATCCACAACCCGGAAAAGAAAAAACAAACCCTTTATTTGTGAATTAAGCAAAGCGTACAAGCCAATCGGTGCATCAAAGCTAGCGACTTGCACAGAAACGTAAGCGTATATCAAAGCTAGCGATTTACACAGAAGCATAGAAGAAAATGTAGAAACTAAGCAAATTCCAGGTGACGTACGCCATTGAAGATGAAATTGATAAACTTGGTCGTAGAGGTAATATATCAGCTGGCCCTACTTCTTCCCCTGATGAAATGTCTTGATCTGATGGTGGATCACCTTCTTCACCTACCAAAAAAATGCAAGAAATACATCACCTGGGGATTGCTTTTGCTTTCCTACATTAAGATATGCTAGTTGAAAGTACTGTAAGAGTAGTAGCAATATAAAATGTGACATAAGGGTGTCTTTTATTAGTTCAGATTCTTACTTGTGTTGCTGGGCTTCAAGTTGCTGGGACCTGTTAAATAAAATCATGGATCATATCCCCTTACTGATGAAGGAAAATATATAAACTTAGGATCTTTAAGAAGATCTTTATTACCTGTTATGCTTCGAAGAGGAGGTAACACAGCTGATTCTGATAAATGCATAACCATGAAAAAAGTCCGTATAATTAATTATGTATGAAGAAGTTCATCTATTAATTAGAACGGAATAAACTGATTTAATAGTGAACAAGTAAAAATAAATAAACTTAAATTAAATACATCAAATTACATGTCCAACATTACACAGCATTACAAAAATTTGTCATTTATGATTGATGAAGAGCAAAACATCCAACATAAGGATTTAGCCCAGTTAGGTTCCAATATGAATATACAAATAATCTTACATTTCTTTTTTCTATATTTATAAATATAAAAGAACTGTTAGATGAAAAGTATAAATTTAGTTTATCAATTCTTAATGGTAACATAGACTGATATAGGATGCTAACCTTTCTTACTAGCCAAAATGCTTGTTTAAGAAGAAAATCTATTTCTTTTCTGATGCACTAGAAATAGTAAATAAAAGAAATCATCCTAACTTTTTTGATTGGCCTATGGGAAAACAACTAAAATAAACTGATTAAATCAATGTTAAACAGAAAATTAGCTTAACCAAATAAGCTTAAAATAACAGATATTTTGAATTACAGTTGCTACAAGCATGATTTCATTGTTCTCAATCAAAATACTTACCTTAAATCGATGTTACAATTACCCATTACAAGCAGAGTAATACTACAATTCATTGAATTTAATCAGAAATTTTTTTAAACCATAATCGCTCCCCAAAATGGTAATGATAAACTCATTAATCTCACCGCAGAGTAGAAACATATATTCTAACCACATTTATATTCGCAGACTCGGATGAAACATCACAAATTCGAAAACAGAGATCTAAAGAGGGAGAATGAAATCAGAGATCATTCACGCAAGTATTCACATACAGAGCATGATTATCTAATAGCATATCCAATCAAGGGTTAAAATCAAACCTGAACAGAGTTCATCGAGAGAGAAAACAGCCTTCGAGCTCTGATCCTTCAGCGGACACACAGATGTGAGAGACAAGAGCTTGGTAGAATTGAGCGGAAATCCGAGAATTTGAGGTTGAAGAACGAAGTAACAGAGACAGATGGCTGAGCCGTTGACGAAGGCGGTGGAGACATCGTCACAACACTGAGGCGGAGGGAAATCGGTGAAGTTGTTTGGGGAGACCGCAATGAATGGGAGACATGAGGAGAAGGTGACCAGCTCGTCGGAGCATTCCGGTGAAGGGAGCATCATTGGCGAATCGGCCGCGGCGGAGGTGAAGGAGACACGGCGGAGAAGGATTAAGAGGAGGAGGAGAATCAGAAGTGTGCGATCCATGGCGGTTACTGGGAAGCTGGTTTTCAGTGTTTGTTACTGATTATCTGTTAATGGCGGTGATATTTTGGGAATATGATGGCGGGAATACGAACAATTTTTCTCCCCAAAATGCCCCCAACGTTCATTTGTAATATACTTATACTGGTAAGATATTTTCTTTTTTCTTTACTATTAAAACCATTTATTTCCACGGTTAATATTGTGTTTTTCAATTGTTTTTTTTTCTCTATATGTAGTTTCAATATTTATGTGCAGCTTAAGTGCAAAAAAGAAATGCACTGTTGTATAATGCAACTTAAGTTCACTTTTAATGTCCTAAGAATTCTCTTTTAATGTCATAAGAATTCTTCTATTTATGACACTAAAAACCTTAAATGTTTCAAATATGTGAGGATCTTTGATTGAAATCTTTCATTACTGCTCATAATCTCAATTTTGTGATATTTTTATTTTAAATTTTGATTATTGTGCTAAGTAACACAATGCACAGAGACATATATTGCACTCAACTTGGATAAAGAAGTTAAAGAATTTAGTGTATTGTACTTTCTTTCATTCTTTTTTCACTTAACTTAAGTATAACCAATTTTAATTTTAGTCATTTTTTATTTGTCAATCTTAATTTTACTTATTTTTTTATTAGATTTTGGTCCTTTACTTTGTCCAATTTTTTTTTATCAAAATTATGATAAAAAAAACTAAATTTGTACAAAAATTATAATTGCAAATAAAAAAATATTAAAAATTAAATCCACAGCACTTAAAAAAACAAATTTTGATATTTTCCCCCATTATGTATGTTAACTAATATTATCAATAATGGAATTGCAAAATACTACATAACAATCCATATATATTCCTATTATTAATTTCACATAATCAATATTATAAACAAACAATTATGCAATGAACAAGATAGAATATGCAATCTTCTTTGGTGTATGATGTAGGTATGACTGTTTATTTCTATCATTTTTCTTTTCCTTTTTAAATTCAATATAATATTTTACTGTTAATTTTATTATGTTTAAAATTTGTGAGAATAAATGTGCAAGTGCTGCAACTCGTGCCGTGCTACATTGGGCTTGTCAAGTTGGATTTTTAGGATTCCAACAAGATACATTGGGTGGAATGAATATGATTACATAAAGCACGGAGGTCATCTTATAACATGCATCGGGCACGGGGTTAGGATAAAGGACGGGTTAAGATTTTGGGTGTTGAAAGATTATTATGGAACAGATTGGGGGATACCATGAATATTTCAACATCGTAAGAGATCATGTGGATGAATTTCACATGATCATTATAGATAAGGATCCTTAGAGGTACGTTATCATGCCCAAATCCCCTCTCGCACTTGTCTTGTAGATTCATGATCCTTATAGACAAGGATCCTTAGGTACGTTACCATGCCTAAATCCCCTCCCGGACTTGTCTTGTAGATCTCAGAAATTAATTCTTTTTTAATACAGGGCTCATGTGGAGTAGTTGGATTTCTAAATTCGACAAGATACAAGTAGATTAACGTATAGCTAATGACACTATAAAAAGTTTGAAAAAATGTAAAAAAGTAGATAAAGGGTGTAGTCATACGAAATCTCCATATATAACTATGGGAAAATTTACAATTCCCAAGAGAAAAAAAAAGTTCCATTTTATAAAATTCATTAATATCTTTGGGTATAAAAGTTCTCATTGCAAATTTTGCAATTTAGATTATTTTTCAGTTTTATGAGGATTTTCCACATTTTACGAATTTGGAAGATTTTTTTATTTGTGCGATGTCAAAACTCAAAAGGCTTTTCTGAAGGAGTAGAGAACTTATTTCAGTTATTAGTTCATAATTTGTTATTCGAGTTAGTATTAGTTTAAGAGTTGTCAAATTTTATAAGAGCTAAGAGGTCATAGGACTCTCTCAATGTGAACAGGCTTTCCAAATTTAAGGTTGTCTTTGAGGTGTCTTTTTTTTTTTTTTAACTTTTTGGAATTTAAAAACTTCTTCTATCAAACTATGCTGCTGCCACATTTTTTTTATTAGAATTTTGTATATGCAATTTTATACTCCCTCCATCCAGTGTAAATGTAACCGTTTGCTGTTGCACGTGGACAATTCTAAGATCTTTATTTGTTTTTTGCACGTGGATTAAGGAGTATTATTGTTATAAGTAAAGTGAGTAGTTATATTAGAGGAAAGTGGTGGGTCATATTGTGTACAATCTTCACTAAATAGAGGAAATTGATACATTTGAAGCGGACGCCAGGAATAGTGAAATTGTTACTTTTGCACTGAACGGAGAGAGTAGTATTTTTGTTTATTAGAATTTTGTATATGCAATTTTATAATGATTGGCTTATTGCTAGAATAAAAGCAACCCATACACATAGTTCAATGCATTTCTTTGAAAAAGTTTAGGGGAAGTTTGGTATGTTTTGAGGAATGAGAATGATAATGAGAATGTGAATGAAAATATTAAGGAATGTGAATAGGTATGAACATTATAAGTGTAGTGTTTGTTTAATATTTGGAATCAATATCATAGTCATTCATTTTGTTTGGTTTATTCAAAATTTTAGGTATGAAATTAAATTTTAATATCTTTTTTAAAAATTTTAATTAAATTAAATGACAAATATTATTAATATTATGTATTTCATGTAAAACTAAATAAATAAATGAAAAAGAGGAGTGATAGTGAAATGGAGAAGTAGTGGGAAACTCACGCGCTGGAATGATAGTCATTCACCCCATATTACTAAGGAATGAGTGATTTCCAAATTTCATGAAATCATTTACCGTTCACTGGAATGATAGTTATGAACCAAACACATCATTTTTTATTTAATTCTCATACCCTTATGTAAAGGGCTCAACCAAACAGCCCGTAAATGTGAATATGAAAAAGTTTAAAAAGAAAGGCATATTGTTAGAATAAAAGCAACACCCATATACCATATTTAAATGCATCTCTTTGAAAAAGTTTAAATGTGTATGAAAATGTTTAAAATGAAATTTTAAAAGCAACTCAGTCAGCCTTCCATCACCTAACTTACCTTACATGAAATGAAACAATTCCATAAGACTGATCACCTTGCACATTACACCAACCCTTGGTTGATATATTTGGTCTATGAACAAATAGTGTGACTTATCTAGGAGTATAACATTTGTTTTGAATGAATTTATGCATAGATTTCTTTCATTCTTCCATTGGTTTATGTATCTCATATTTATGCCTTTGGCTTGTGCATGGTCAGAGTTTTCCTAGTTCTAACACTGAAAACTATGAATTTTTGTCATTTTCTTTTATGGTTGACAAAATTCTTATGAAAAAATTGAATAACAAAATAACAAGAAAATTTTGGACCATTAGCATAAAGTAATATTAGGTGATTTTTGGTTGGAATTTTAATAATTAGGTTTTGGTTTCAAAATCATACAAAATAATTTTTATATACATTAGCAAACTCTACCTCAACATATCCACCTTTATATATATTTTATCTCCTCATCTAATATTTTTTTTTACCTGAACATACCCACCTTTGAATATTTATCTATCCTTTCTCTTTTTAGTTTTTATATAATTTAATAGATTCTTTCGTATCGATTTAACACTAAATTAAAATTTATATTACAAAAAAAATACCACTATTCATTAAATTTTTAAAATCAAAATCTATATTCTAGATCCCTAACCAGACATTTATTGTCTTGATTTTTTTAAAAATCATTTTGATGTATTAATTGCTATGTTATATTGTGTTACATGAGTGTGGTTAGTAGAAAAATAAGAAAACTACACACTAAAAACATAAATTCTAGTAAAGACGGTGAGTGAGGCTCTTGTGCACGGGACACTTTGTCCCTTTGCAATTTGAACCCTAACAATACATAGATTTAAATAGAATATGAAGGGGAGTGTTGTGTTCCCATGAGTGCACGCCGTGTTTTCGGGAGCACAATAGTTTTTACCAAAGACAATATCTATAATTTATCATTTCTTCTAGTTGTCAATAATAAAATTAAGGCAAACACTTGTGAGAGGCGTAAGCACTTGCGTGAGACGGATGAAAATGAATGACTTTCATGATAACTTTTATTTACGTGAGATGAATGAAAAATGATAACTTTTATAACAAAAAATGATACTGAATTAATAAAAAGTGATAACAATAGTGTAGTAGTGGTGAGTGGTACGTTTGAGACCCTTTTACTTAAAAAAATGGATATACCTTAAAAATGGACAACAAAAAAATAACGAAATAAATATTTTAATGTGAATATTTTAATGATGGACAGAGGAAGTATCAAATAAATTTATTGTGGAATAGACGAAATCGAAAAGTGTGAGTTAAATAATTGTGATTTTCCTTACGTGTAAATAGAGTAAGAATATTCTACCATTGTGTATTACAAAGTGACCAAGAAATAATATTATCGAACTCAAGAGAGGCATGTATATTCATTTTTATATAATAATTTAAATTTAACTGACCTTTTGGATCCTTAAAAGTTAAAAGGCTTCTTCTATCATACTTAATTTGATGCTATTCTCAGATTGCATATTGATATGAAATGACTTGTTGCTGCTACATTATTTTTATTAGAATTTTGTACATGCAATTTTTTCAGGATAATAGTGGTTGGTTTTTTTTGATAGAGTAAAAGCAATCCATATTCCATTCACCAGTTAAATACATTTCTTAAAAAAAGTTTAAATGTGAATACAAGTTTTTTTTTTAATTTTTTATTATCATTTTCACATGGATATTATTTGTCCTTATGATTTCTCCTTTTCTTTTATGGTTACAAATTTCTCTTTTATGCCCTACGTGGTGTGGTGTGATAAAAAAGATTGGTACACCATGTAATACGAAAATTTTGTACATTCAATTTAAATAAATTTAGCATATAGGAATATGAGGTTATGTTTGATTGAGATATTAAAAATTAGGCTTCTTTTTTCAAAATCCATACAAAACAATTCCCAAACTCTATAATCATCAACATCAATAATCCTCAACATTTCCATTTTTATATATTTTTTCTCATTTAATATTTTTTCTACCTTAACTTATTCACCTTTGAATATTTATCTCTCTCTTTTTTTAATTAATAAATTCTTTTATATTTGATTTAAAATAAAATTAAAATTTGTTCATTAATCATTGTTCATTAAATTAAAATCTAGATTTCAAATCCTTAACCAAATATTTATTCTCTGGATTATTGTTTTGTTCTGAATTATTGTTTGCTATGTCATATTGTGTTGCATGAGTGGTATCTAGAAAAATAAATAACCCTGAAAAAATATACATTTTAATTAATAAGGATGCAACATTCTGTTCGAAAGGTATATAGTTTTCATTAATATTTTTTATTTTTTTTAAAAAATAAATAGAAGATACACATTTTTATACTAAAAGATATACAATTTAATACTAAAGAGTATGATATACGGTGGGTCGGGATACAGAAGTTTTAGCCAAACATAAATTCTACTAAAGACAATATCAACATTTTATCACTTCTTCTAGGTGTCGATAATAAAATTAATGATACATGCTCAAAAATAGATTCATATGAGATATTTATTTTATCACTTTTATTCATCATGTATTTAGTATTATGGGTTAATGTTATTAAATTTCATTTTTCCATCAGAATCACTCAATTCTTTTTTTAAAACAAAATTATTGACATTTTCCATCTATATGTCATTCATCTATTTATGTATTTTTTTTATTATTTTGAAAAAAATCATTTATGTATTATTACTAATTTACGACCAATTATTATAGTGTATACGTATAGCATTATATATTTAAAATTATATTGTGGAGTAGTATTTAATTTTAAGTAATGAAAATATAATTAAATAATGTAATAATTAAAAAAGAATTAATAAATTTTGTTCGGAAATAATTAGATTTGGTTAATACATGCAGAAGCTTTCACAATGAATTTCATTCCATTATGAAAAAAATGACAAGTGGCCCAATACATTATATCCGTAGTCCAATTATTGCTGGACCGGCCCAACTCTAATATATCCATATTCCTATTGACTTTTCTTTTAGGTTTATATTTTCTATATTTATATAGCATCGAATTTGAATTTGGGGGTTAGGGTTTGGTTCTCAATCTCAATTCACCTCATCTGTGAAGGTTTCAGAAAATATTACACCTCTCTGTATCTGTGATGGAAAAGGAATGGCCGGCATTGGAAACATGTCCGCAATATAAATGGGGTCTGATTGATCTGATTGTTAAACGTAAGTATCCGTGGGAGGACGAAGGGAAGGGAGATGAAAGGTGCTGCGTTGCATTTCCTTACTTCTGGTTTTTGAATGTGATTATAAATGTTGTTTCAATTGTTTGGACTACATCCCTCCCTCTTTAATTTAGCTAGGTTTTTCGATTTTCTCTTGGATTTCTAGTTTTTGATCCCTAGAAAAATGGTTGTCTGATTCTTGAGGTTTGCCTATTCATTTGATATAATTTTGTTTTCTTTGAACAATTTGATGAATTACAGTTTTCAATTTCTTTCTTTTGCTACGAATGTTCTCTAGTATAAATCTCAACTTACTTCAAACCTGCTCTTGAATTACTACCAGATTTATTTTATAAATTTGTGGCCTTTTGCCCCTGTGACCTAGAAAATCTTGACTTTCTGCTCTTGTTATGGCATGTTACGAGTTCACCCCTCCATCAATATAAGTTGGAGATTCACATATTATGGATGCTACTGCTGTCCAAACATTCCCACTTTTATCTTTGTTGATCTCAAACACAGGACATCAGCAACTTCTCTTCCTCCCATCATCAACCTTATGATAACTCCTTTCTTCTCATCTCCTATTCAGTTCCACCTTGTGCCTAATCAGTTTTACTCATCAACTATTTTTCAAGAGCGTTGCAGTCCACCAATGTGTGGACGATAAGTAACGTTTGATTCTTTATTAGAGCGAATAATTTAATTAAAACTTTCACTCAAAGATCACCGCATCGTTTCTGCTATCGAATGTCTTCCATCTTTTCACCATAAGTTCTTTAACGTAGTCATGCTTGGGCTTAACACGACCACCCTCCAGTAAACTCCAACACCTTTTGAATCTTAAGATATTCCCCATCAACATGCTCCAATTATCATAATGACCCTCAAAGCAACCTTCTGTCTTCATTTGTGTTGATACTACAAACACAAAGACTGCTGCTGCTTTTCTCCAAGCCCAGTCTGGCTGATGTGGGAATGTTGTGAATCAGGAGCAATTTGGGAAACAAGAATGAACATGAATTTGGAATCAAACTGCAGACAACGTGTTGATAGGTGCATGTTAGTCTAAAAATTATTAATCCTAGGAATCATTGAAACATAAGATAAGACTGAATAATAGGTAATGTTATTTAGTTCATTCTTACTGTTTGTCATTCCTGTGTTTTTGCTCTGTTGAATATGAATTTTATTTTGTTTTCAGACAGGCAAAGCTTACAAACTGGTGAAAATTGAGAATGTTGTTCATGCCACCGGAAACGGGGTAACGTTGTTAACTTTTGATGCAAAGATGCACTACTCTGTTCCAGAGACCTTCCTTGCAATGGTGGCTTTGAAGCCTGGGACAAGAAGAAGAGTGATGGAGTGCCTACTTTAGCCTGATTGTGAAGCAGATTGGGGTGCTAATGAGGATAAGGTGACTTGGAGGTATCAAACCCTAAACGAGTACGCCCGCTCCCGTGGCAAAGCTTTTCGAGGTGCTACTGAAGAATATGATGATGGATTATGATGATGGATTCAACTAGCGTGTCTCGTTGGAGCATGTGGCTTGATAAATCTTACAACACAATGTGCAGTATTTTAAAGTTTTGACTTTATTCAAATAAATGCCTTGCCAATTTCAAATGAATTTCGATTAGGGACGATTTAAATGGTACTATTCCTATGAGTGGGGATAGTGATTGTATTTATTTTTATTTTATTTAGGGGTTAGGATTAAGTAAAAATTAGTAGTTTAGATTATTAGGTGCACTGTATTTTGACTAATAAACACTGCATTCGTCTTATAAAATTATTTACACTTTTTTTTTTATTTCTTTATCCTACAAAACACTTGGCACCACTTAAAAGGGAAAATTACATTATCTAATTTTCTCAAAGGTTACTATAAGTTTAAATTTGCTACTCTTTTTTATACACATTGTTATTCCATACATTTTTTATTATCTAAAAATACTATACTACGTTTGGGGTGGGCAATGACGTTGTAGCCACGTTCTGGGCAATATAGTGATGAATTTGAACAACCAAAACCTAATCCCCAAATTAGATGAAATTATTTTCTATGTATAGACTAGCACACTGCGAAGTGCGATGCATGCATGGAATATTACACAGGATTATTTGAATTAGATCACAACTACATGCATATGCTCCAATCATAGCTGCATGCCCTAAGAGATGATATACAAAATGCACTGCTTGAGACCAAGAATAAATACTGAGCTAGCTAATACTTCTCTAAATTAATGAATCTACATTATTATCTTTTATAATGTACTAATATCTTTGCAGAATCTTGAAATCCATGGAAGATCTGTTTCTTGTCAGCTTGCATATGAGAATCAAAGCAGTTGGAAAGTTGATGGAAGAAATGCACAGCAGAAAGAAAGGCCATGGAAGTAGTGAGTTCAGTGACACTCCCAAGTTGCACAAGATTAAAACCAAATTACCTTTTCAAGGCAGCCATGGAGGAGGAGATGATCAGATGCTGGAGCTATGGGAAGAATAAGATGGCAACATATATAGATCTAACAAGGGAAGAAAGGCCAAAAACATGGACTATGCAACACTTCAACAACAGCTGAAGAAACTGTAATGAATTTAATGGATTTTGTGGAGTTGTAGACCTGATGGATTTTTGCCCTAATGTGTAGTTTACTTTTTGTGAATTAAGAAATGCTCCCTCCGTCCATCGCAAACGTATTTATTTATTTTTTGCACGTGGATTAAGAAGTATTATTATTTTATATAAAGTGCATAATTGTATTAGTGAGAGTGGTTAGAAGTGGTGGGTCATGTGTGGGCCCTTTTACTAAAAAGGGAAAATGGATACTTTAAGAATGGACGATCCAAAATGACAAAATGGATATGTTAGTGATGGACGGAGGTAGTATTATTACTCCTATTTTATATACAGTGGCTAGTTGTATTAATTGCACATGTATTTTAATTGTATTAATGATGTGTTTTCTAAAAGAAAAAATAAATACGTTAGTTAATATTAGACGACCAAAATAGTAAAATATAGTATTATAGAATAATTCTGTAAAATGGGGTATGAATAACCGGTCCCTATTAATAAATGGTGTACCCCACCATTAGAGGCCCCCTCCGCCCCTGCCCTGGGGATTGGTGGAGGAGGTAAATCGCAGGACTATTAATAAATGGTGTACCCCACCATTAGGGGCCCCCTCCGCCCCTGCCCTGGGGATTGGTGGAGGAGGTAAATCGCAGGATGTGCCTTAAGTATAGAAAGGGCTCACTGTTAAACTTGTGCTTGCAAGGGGCCAAATCCATGCCAAAGGCAGGATTCGAACCCCCACCCTGCAGCAACCAAGCTCAGTTGGAAGATCTTTACTATAGGGTATTTAGAGCATCTTCAAGAACCTCTTTATAATTTAGAGAGTATTTTTTATATAATATAGAGAGTATGTAAAATATAGATGACCATATTTTCAATCATTCTCTTTATAATTGATTTATTTTGTTCCATTTCCAATGATTATTTTTTATAATATATTATATTCTTTCTTTTAACTTTTGTGTTTCCTCTTAATTTATTTTATTAAATATATGAAGTAATACATATTTTGATATAAATTTTTTCAAGAAAAAGTAGTGTTGAAACTAATGAAATAATCAAGACATTTAATTTTAAGAAATGGTTATGATTCTCTAAATTTTTAGAACAAAATAATTATGTAAAAATTATTGTTAGTTTAATGGCGCACGGTGTGCCTGTACATTAGAGACCAACCCTTTAATTATTTACTGTATATTTTAACAAATAAGAATATTTTATAAAAATATTTTAATCTTATATATTTAGTACTCGTATAAGTTATTTATGGGAGTATATTAAGAATATTTTATAAAAATATTTTAGTCTTATATAAGTTATTTATGGGAATATATATTAAGTAAAACTGAATATGATTAATCGGTCGGTGCCTATTAATAATTAATTTATACTCGTATTTAAATCTTAACAAATCAGGATTTTAGTCTTATATATTTACCACTGCTTGCTTACGCTTATGCATAAAAATAACTCAGAAAAAGACTACCCTCTCTCTGTGTGTCATGGAAGACGATTGGCCGCCATTGGAGGAATGTCCTCAATATCAAGCCGGTCTGCTATCACGCTTTATTGATTGTAGGTATCCGTGGGAGGACGAAGAGAAGGAAGATGAATGGTTCAACTTGTACGAACCGGACGGCAGTGTAGATGTTGAGACGATGAGGAAGGAGCTCCGAATCGCGAAGAAATTTCTTCATCAAGTGCGTACTACCAGGGTATGTAATGTATGTCCTCAATTTCTCATTATTCCAATGTTAATTTTCCCCTTTTGTGGAGTAATTATTATTGTTAATTTGACAGGGTTATGGTGTGACTTGCCCCTTTTAATGCACCACTGTCATATAACACCAATTATGGAGATTCCGCAACGGCGGGAAGCATATGTGGAAAATGCTATGCCCTTGGCTCTTACTCATATCTCCCAAAAGGTGCCTTTTCCTTGCTCTTGTTAATCTGGTTTTAGGTTTTGCGATTTACTCTTGGATTTCTAGTTTTTGATCTGCCTAATTTGTGCTCTGATTCTTGAAGTTTGCCTATTCATATGATATAATTTTGATGAATTATAGTTTTCAATTTCTTTCTTTTGCTTGCTCTCTAGAATAGAATAGTTGTTGAACTGGTTTTCTTCCCTTCCTTCAAACCTGCGCTTGAATTACTACTAGATTTCATTAATTTGTGGTTTTTTTTGTTTTTGCTCCCGTGACCTAGAAAATCTTGAGTTTCTCCTCTTGTTATTATCATTATTTTATCGGTATAACAAGTTATGTGTTCACCTCTCCATCAATATAAGTTGGAGATTCACCAATGTATGAGGACGATATGATTCTTTATTAGCGCAAATAGTTTAATTAAAACTTTCACTCAAAGATCACCACTTCTTTTCTTCTATCGAATATCTTTTATGTTTTCACCATAAGTTCTTAACATAGTCATGCTTGGGCTTAACATGACCACCCACCTGTAGGCTCCACTCCAACAGTCTTTGAATCTTAAGATATTCCCTATTAACATACTCCAATTAGCATAATGACCCTCAAAGCCAGGAATCACTGGTTTCTCAAAGCTCCCTTGATCTGTCCTCATTTGTCCTTGATGCTACGAACACAGAGACTGCTGCTGTGTTTGTCCAAGCGCAGTCTGGCTGATGTGGGAATGTTGTGAATCTGGAGGAATGTGGGAAAGAAGAATGATACTAGAAAAAGATGTGATGGTAGGAGCATGTTAGTCTAAAAATTATTAATCCTAGGAATATATGAAACATTAAGATAAGACTGAATAGAAGATAATTCTAAGCTTAACAGCTCATTCCTGTGTTTTTTCTGGCTCTTGTATCATCGGTTGAATATGGATTTTATTTTGTTTTCAGACAGGCAAAGCTTACGAACTGGTGAAAGTTAAGAATGTTGTTGTGGTCTCCAGTAGCTTGGTGGTGTTTTTAACTTTTGATGCAAAGGAATGTGTGCGCGACTCTGTTCTAGAGACCTTCCTTGCAATGGTGTCTGTGAGGGGGGTTGGGGGAGGAGTGAGGGAGTGCCTACTTAAGCCTGATCACGACGCTGATTGGGGTGCTAATGAGGATAAGGTGCTTGCGACATATGATATCTGGAAGCCGAAAGTGGTGCAGAAAGTGGAGCAGTTCCAAATGAGAACTTTTTGAGGTGCTACTGAGGATAATGATGGAGGATTCAACTAGTATATATGTCTCTTTGGATCATGTGGTGTAACAAATCTTACGACACCATGTTCAGTATTTTAGTGTTTTAATCAACTAACTGCCGTGTAAATTTTAAATGAATTTGGATTAGGGAGTATTTAAATGATAGTATTATTATTCTTCACAATTTTGAAGAGTGAATCACTTTTTATCTTTAATTTTTTTTTTGGCAATGTTATTGAAGCTAAACCAAGAGCGCCTGAGGATTAAAAATTATATTCAATTTTAATCGATGAAAATAGGAAATTGATTTTTATTTATATTTTGGGCTTTTATTTTAAATCAATCTGTATAATTTTTAGTTTTTAAGATAAATTTTCATATTTTAAATATATTTTTTAAAATATAAAATCATCATGTACTCCCTCCGGGTTTTTTAGGTTGGATTCAATTTTTTAACACTTGCTCTTATCAATGAAGCATTATTGGCTATGAATTGCAAAAGACATAACAAACAATATATGTTCCTATTATTAATTTCACACAATCAATATTACAAAAACCAAACAATAATTCAATGAACAAGAAGAGACAATCTCAGTATCCTCTCACAAAATAACAAATCCAACCACTCACTCAACTATGTAAAGAATATGTATGTATAAAACAGAATGACAAGAAACGACATCGTTTATCAGACGACTGATCAATAGTACTTCAAGGCAATAGCTCCAAGAACGGCCAATAGATGCAAAGGTGAAACCCTGTGAGCAGCTGAAAATTGTACTATTAGTAGAAGAAAAAAAAAAGGTATGAATTTCAATTAGAAATATTAAGTTCCAAAAATAGGAGTATATTTTTAAAAGTATTATATTTTGAGGTCAAGAATTCAATATTCAAATTGGAAATAGAGAATTGGAGCTAATTGCTTCGCCACAAATGGAATTTCACGTGCGTTCTTTGTGCTTATATTTATATAGATGACACTTGAAAGAAATATTTAAACTTTTGCCTCCAAATTTCATAATTATCTAGATTTAACATAATTCTATGTGTCAGTTATTCAATTATACATTATATAAATGATACCAAGAATTTGAACTTACATACATAATTAATATATAAGTATAATTTAATTTTCATCTAATCTTTTAAAAATGACAAAATATTTCTTGCATCATATACAGAATATATACCCTTATATGATTTATGTATTTTATTCTCGAAGTTTATGGTTGCCTATAGAATATAGTGTTAATTATATATTACACTTATAATTCTACGTTAGGCTTCATGTTATACCTTTGCTTTAGAAAAACTAAAAAAATAAAAAATAAAAAATTATAAAAAATAAAAAATAAAACTCACCGCATAATAAAACAATACCATTGGTGGGAGGATTACTACTAGGTACACAAAAAAACCCTAAATTACTATGAGATACAAACATACAAAAGTATTACTACTAGGTACAAAAATATATAGTGATATTCCAATATTACCCCTATAATGTGCTGCACATAAATATTGTGTGCAGCAAAAGTTCGTGTGCAGCAAAAAAAATATGTGTGCAGCAAAAAAGTGTGGTGGTCCGGCGGCGGCGGCGGCAGTCCGGTGGTGGGTGGGGGTGGGGGTTGGGGTTTGTGGTTTAAAGGTATATGGGTTTAGGGGTATATTTGGTATTTTACTTTAATATTTTATATATAATAATTATTATTTTAAATCAATGTACCTAGTAGTAATTAGGGGTATAAAGTGTGTACGTAATTAATCCTAAATTGGTCGAGGTTTAATCTAAATAAAAGACAAGTGTGTTATTAAAGTCAAAGTGTGACTAGTGTTAGGTAATCAGCCAAATGGTTTAATTTCTATTACGTATATTATCCCTCCTCATAAAGACTAAGAAACTAGTATTAATTAATCTGCATCTTATAAATACATTCCACATACATAAATCATGCTAGCTACAGATATACTCCAATTAATTAATTTAAGAAACCAGGTTTGAATATCATATTTTTGAGGTTTAGAATATCATAATTTTATTAGATGGAGTGATACATAAATCCAATTGCATTAATTAGTCGGTAGGTGATGTATGATTCTTATTTTGAAACATATAAAGATATCATTAGTAAAAATTATAATACTCATCTAATTAAAAAAAATTAAAAAAATTAGCAACGCGTATAAAAAATAATACTTCCTCCGTCCCACCACAGTTTTCACACCTCAAATATAAATTATACATGAGGTGTGAAAACATGAGATGTGAAAACTGTGCTGGGATGAAGGGAAGTAATATTTTTAAGAGTTTAAATTTTGTTTTGTCTCGTAACTATTTGAGACTTTAATCGAGAAAAATCGACAATCCAAATTGAGGTGTCCCTCCAATTGAAATTCCACAAATGAAATTGTCATATTAAATTAAAATTAGATTAAAAATAAATACTTCCCCCGTCTCGCATTATTTGCATAATTAGGGAGTAAAAGTTATGACTCATTCTGCCAAATCAGTTTTTAACTTAAACAAATTCATAAAATACTACAAAATTAAAATTGAAAACAAGAAAATCACTTAAATAAAAAAAAAAATCCAGGTTCTTGTATTTTTGTTCTAGGATTTTCAATGATTATTTGAGCATATATATTCCTTTAATTTTCTGGATAATTCATGAGCTTGCTATTTACTTGTATGAATATATGGTTCTTAGACAATTTGTTATTAATTTCGAATTTTGGCTTTTATTTTAATTTGTGCTTGATGTTGATTCTATCAAAAGTTTTTTATAGGGTTCTTCGTCAATTTTAGGTTATAGATAATTAGGGATTCCCCTTTTAATTTACTGTTCTTATTTATTTAAAAAAAAACATTTTCCTGTTAATTAATTAATTTAATTGCCAATTTATTTATGTTAAAATGATGTGTCAGCATGCCTCACATTTTGTTTTATTATTACTAGCATTTGAACCCGTGCGATGCACGGGATAAAGGTAAAAACTACAAAATTTTGATTTAAAATTAGTTTATGCATATGGATTATATTAAGTAGTGACTTTGATAATTGTGATGTTGATAATTGTTTAATTATAATTGTAAATAAGGTGTCAATTTAATGTAATCTCATAATTATGATGAATGGATAAGATTCAATAATGTGATGAATAGATGAGATTAAAAATGGATTAGTAATCAAAATCAAAGGTGTAAATTAAAAATTGATTCACTAAACCCTAAACCCTAAAACCCTAAAACCCTAAACCCTTAAACCCTAAAACCCTAAACCCATAAACACTTAAACCCTAAAACCCTAAAACCCTAAACCCATAAACCCTAAACTCTTAAATCCTAAAACCCTAAACCCTAAACGCTAAAACTTTAAACCCTAAAACTCTAAACTCATAAACCCTATGTATAATCTATAATATAAAAAAAATATTATATTAAAAAGATTATATACTTAATTATTTAAATAACTTAAATTATATCATAAATAAAAAAACTACTAAATTTTGATTTAAAATTAGTTTATGCATATGGATTATATTAAGTAGTGACGTTGATAATTGTTTAATTATAATTGTATATAAGGTGTCAAATTAATCTAATCTCATAATTGTGATGAATTGATAAGATTCAATAATGTGATGAATGGATGAGATTAAAAATGGATTAGTAATCAAAATCAAAGGTGTAAATTAAAAATTGGTTCACTAAACCCTAAAACCCTAAAACCCTAAAACCCTAAACCCTAAAACCCTAAACCCTAAACCCATAAACCCTAAACCCTTAAACCCTAAAACCCTAAACCCTAAACCCTAAAACCCTAAACTCATAAACCCTATGTATAATCTATAATATAAAAAAATATTATATTAAAAAGATTATATACTTAATTATTTTAATAACTTAAATTATATATCATATTATATTAAAAAGATTATATACTTAATTATTTTAATAACTTAAATTATATATCATAAATAAAAAAACTACTAAATTTTTATTTAAAATTAGTTTATGCATATGGATTATATTAAGTAGTGACGTTGATAATTGTGATGTTGATAATTGTTTAATTATAATTGTAAATAAGGTGTCAAATTAATCTAATCTCATAACCTTAAATCCTAAAACCCTAAACCCTAAAACCTTAAAACCCTAAACACTAAACCCTTAAACCCTAAAACCCTAAATCCTAAAACCCTAAACTCATAAATCCTATGTATAACTACCCGTACTCGTTTTTTTTAAGATTTTGGTAAATCAGATATTTGAAAATATATGTCATGTGATCACCCTAATGTTTATTTAGTCATATTCGTACCCACTTTGTTAAAAAAAATTATGATACTCATACTCATACAAAACTCGTTTATCATTACCCGTTGATTATATATACCAATTTAAAATTATTAAGATGTTAGGACGAATAATATTAATTCAAAATTATTATTAATGAAGAAAATAATTTAATAATGAATTAATTGTTACGTACTCGTATCCATTTAAATATAAACTACACATTTAAGTACCCGTTTCATTAAAAATATATATTATGATTCTCCCTGTCTCTAATCCGTTTATCATTACCCGTTGATTACACATACCCATTTAAAATTATTAAGATGTTAGGATCAATAATATTAATTCAAAATTATTAATAATGAAGAAAATCTAATCTCATAATTGTGATGAATTGATAAGATTCAATAATGTGATAAATGGATGAGATAAAAAATGGATTAGTAATCAAAATCAAAGGTGTAAATTAAAAATTGGTTCAATAAACCCTAAACCCTAAAACCCTAAACCCTAAAACCCTAAACCCTAAACCCATAAACCCTAAACCCTTAAACCCTAAAACCCTAAACCCTAAAACCCTAAACTCATAAACCCTATGTATAATCTATAATATAAAAAAAACATTATATTAAAAAGATTATATACTTAATTATTTTAATAACTTAAATTATATATCATATTATATTAAAAAGATTATATACTTAATTATTTTAATAACGTAAATTATATATCATAAATAAAAAAACTACTAAATTTTTATTTAAAATTAGTTTATGCATATGGATTATATTAAGTAGTGACATTGATAATTGTGATGTTGATAATTGTTTAATTATAATTGTAAATAAGGTGTCAAATTAATCTAATCTCATAACCTTAAACCCTAAAACCCTAAACCCTAAAACCTTAAAACCCTAAACCCTAAACCCTAAACCCTTAAACCCTAAAACCCTAAACCCTATAACCCTAAACTCATAAATCCTATGTATAACTACCCGTACTCGTTTTTTTTAAGGTTTTGGTAAATCAGATATTCAAAAATATATGTCATGTGATCACCCTAATGTTTATTTAGTCATATTCGTACCCACTTTGTTAAAAAAAATTATGATACTCATACTCATACAAAACTCGTTTATCATTACCCGTTGATTATACATACCAATTTAAAATTATTAAGATGTTAGGACGAATAATATTAATTCAAAATTATTATTAATGAAGAAAATAATTTAATAATGAATTAATTGTTACGTACTCGTATCCATTTAAATATAAACTACACATTTAAGTACCCGTTTCATTAAAAATATATATTATGATTCTCCCTGTCTCTAATCCGTTTATCATTACCCGTTGATTACACATACCCATTTAAAATTATTAAGATGTTAGGATCAATAATATTAATTCAAAATTATTAATAATGAAGAAAATAATTTAATCATGAATCCATTTAAATATAAATTACTCCATTTAAAATTATTAAGATGTTAGGACCAATAATATTAATTTAAAATTATTAATAATGAATAAAATAATTTAATAATGAATTAATTGTTAAAACTACATTATAAGTTATAATTATTAATTAATTAATTATATAACATAACATATTTGAAATACCTGTAGTCATAATTATTAAATAATTTAATAATGAATTAATTGTTAAAACTATATTATGGATTTTGTTAAAATATAAAAATTAGTGAAATATGATATTATTATTTCAAAAATTAAATAAGGATTTTAAATAAGGTATCATTATTAATGTATCATTTTAAATAAGGTATCATTATTATGACAAAAAAATGAATGTTCAAGATCTAATCTTATAAGTGTGATGAATTGATGAGATTCAGTAATATAATGAACGGATGAGATTAAAAAAGGATTAGTAATTAAAATCAAAGGTGTAAATTAAAAATTGGTTCAATTTTGACTTTTTCACTTTGCTATTATATTAATAGAGATTTTTCAAATTGTAATCTAATGTGTTTTCTTATTGGTGAAATTTCAATTGAGCAGTAAGCTTGGATCACCGGTTTCTCTCAAATTTGAGAATCACATATTCACGTGTGGTATATATGTTGATTTTTCGTCCAAAATCGAAGTTTTCAGTGAAAATTGGGTATAATTGAACGTAATTTCATAATTATGATAATAAATTAATACAAATCTTTTTTTTTTTGGAATAGAATTTAAAAATTCAAATAGTCATGAGATAAAACAAATTTTTAACTCATATTTTTAATTGAAAAAAAAATACTCCTGTAAAAGGATGAAAACGTTGAGACAGCCTCACCATAATTTTTGTCAGTAAAATATCGAAATTGAAGAGCATGAAAAAATATGATGAACTAAGACTAGAACTCCTTCCGTCCAAGAAAAAATATTCTTTTTTTTTCACTTTACTTTGTCTATTTCAATAATGTCCATTTCTCTTTTGGCAATTATTCAATTTTTTTTTATAGAATTAAAATTTATGTCATTCCTTTATTTTAAAAATAGAAGTAATATTATATGATCCCTTGTAGTTGTAGTACACCCTCCGTCCCCACTATCTTAAAATATGTTTGATCATGACATAATTTATTCATAAAATTTAGTGTTTATCTTTAAAGTTTATTATTAATTATTTTAAATATATAATGGTTCTTTGAACCGAATTCAACTATTACAATTAATCTCATTTCATTACGTCATAGACGAAGTAAATTGCAACTCTTACCTCATGCAATGCACAATTTCTAGTTTGCCAAAGTACCACCTCATAGCATGCAATTAAAACTATATCATAATCCTAAACTTAATTAAATAACAACCACATTCCTACTATAAATAATCCCTATTCCAACCCCAATAACACCCCCTAAAAAAATCAATCTCTTTTGCTTCATTAGATTTCTTATAATCAATTAAAAGAGTTAATAAACTTTGAATCAATTAATCAATGGGGCCAAAAGGGATTGAAATAGGGGCAATGTTTGTAGCCATATTGGTGGTTCTATCTGGACTATCCATGGCTCAGTGATAGGCTTTTTCTGCGCACTATAATTTTATCCCCAAGTATGAAGGATATCAATTGTAGCGGTAAGCACCCAAGTTAAATTATCGATCCCGCTAAGACAGTTAATTATTTATTTATTCTAAATCACTATTTAATAAGAATTATGTAACTAAATTTCAATGTTTTGAAGTAAATTATCTAAATCTAAATAACGAAATAATAAATAACTAAATTAATTAAAAGCAATAAAAATAAAAGCAAGTTCTAACCAAGAGATGATGAACAGTTCTAAGGTATCAGGTATTGACCAATTAATTTGGGGTATTAAACTTACGATTGCTCATTCATGCAGTTTCACTGAAAATACACCACATATCCCTGTTATCCCACCGAATATGATTCGATTCAAAGCTAACAGTCTAATCTGGTTTAAATCTTAAGGTGCGCAAATATTACCAAGCCTTATTCCTAGATACTAATCAAAGCAAGCAACAATACCTCCGGATGGTAAGCCTGACTAACAAGATATTTTCTGGAATTACTACAAGGTTCTATTCACTTCCTACTTGATTGTCTAATTGCATTGTTCCACTAAACTAATCAAGTATTTGACATACCAGTTCATGAAATTAAAGTGCTTATAGCGGAGCTACTCTAATCCCTAACAGATAGACAATACCAATCATGAACGCATACAAGCTAACACAATAATCCAAGCATTATAGCGGATGTCATGAATATATTATGAAGACGTTACGAAGCAGATTAGCATGTCTTAATAAAATAAGTAAAATCAAAAGCTCAACTGCATAAAATCCCAAACTTTGGTCTAAATCCCCAAATCAATTAAATCAATCCATCAAACCATAGAACTGTATATAAAATTAGCCCATGAGGTCACAAGCAACACTCATGGCTAAGCAATTCATACCAAAAATCAAAGTAAAAGGAAGAAAAAGATAGGAATTATGAAACCCTAGTGTAGACGTAGTCTTTCGTTCCTTCTCCGTCTCTCCAATTGCTCGATTCTCCCTCAATTAGCACTTGGAACCCTCTTGGAAGTGGATGGATGGTGAAATCAGGTTGTAAATCTGATATGGATGTGTTGGAGGTGTGAATTGATGATGGATTATGGATGGGTTCTCTCCAATTTGTGTATTGATCTCCCTAATTCTCTCTTGGACTGTTGCAGTGCTGTTTTCGCGACCAATAATTCTTCAGAATCGCGACTTGAGGGTATATATATGCTGCTGCATCGAACAGGTCTCGTCAGGGCCCGATTTTGGGCCGCTCGGCACCTTGCTCGAGCCGAGCTCATGGCCGAGCAACCCCCAAACTAGCCGAGCAGCATATGGATGGAACGGGGACGTCGTGTAGGCTCCGTGGGTCCCAGCTCGGCAGCTTTTGGCTACGTGGAAAGGCTGCTCGCCCCGAGCTACCCGCCGAGCTGCATAAACTGTACTGCGCGATCTCACTGTTTTGAGCATAACTTCTTCATACGGACTCTGAATTGAGTGATTTTTTCGCTCACGCGTTCCTCTCTTCCTTGGCTTTTTATCCATATAAAGAACTCTCAGAAAATCTAACATTTGTATATGTAAAAAGTCATGCAAAGTGGCTGCTCGGTACAGCATGCGTGATGTTAACACTTTGATTATAATTTTCTCGTTTGAAATCCAATTGAGGTGTTCTTTATGCCAAAATGACCCTCTCTTCTGTGGCTTTCCAACCATATATCACATGATCAATTTGGACTTCTATAAGAATACAGAAATTTATGCAACGTGGACTGTATTTTTCAGCATTCCTTCTCACTTTCACTCCTCATTCTAACTTTGAACTTTTGATCATGTTTTACCCTTCAAAACTCAACAAAACACCTTAGTAGCATCAAAATCATGTAAATACTCAAATGTACACAATTTCATGCAAAAGTAATAACTTTCCTAAGCAAAACGGTGTAATGGGCATATATAAAATGAGTGAAATTCAACTCTCAACAAACCCCCAAACTTACATGTTGCTCGTCCCGAGGCAACGACCTTAAAAACCAATAGATTAATTGAGAGGAAATTTCACAGCAGAAGACATCCAAGACAATATAACAATTCAAATATCTTACTTTAGATACAAGATAACCATCCATCTAAAAACATACAATTCAAATCAACTATTTTACTCATTCGGAATGCTCATCCACCCATTCTCATGGGTAGTATTTACGCTCATCACTCAAGTGCGAGATATACACTTTAGGGTATGGTGTTTACACTCATAATCAATCCAAACACATGCGTAACCATAAGCTTGGCAATCATCTCAACTCTCGACTAAAGGAATAATTTCGACAATAGTATCACAAAGGTCTTGCATTAGGGTGTAACGTTGGCTCTTTGGTAAAGGTAGGGAATATATGGATAAAGTGACTCAATCACTAGTAGAGAATCAAAGAAGACTTATAGCTTTTCAATAAACAACTTCACTTCCTTCTTTCTTCTTCAATGCTCTTCAATGCTTTTTGCAATTTGATTCCTCCTTCACTTTTGAACACAACTTCCTTACTTGAATTTTTTTCTTTTTTTTCTTTTTTTATTTCAAATAAGGGTACCAGTTTTAGGCACTACCCTTTTTCATGGGGTACCAGTTTCGGGCACTACCCCCTTCATGCAATAATTTAACCACTTTCTTCTACAATTTTCATCACTTCCAACTTATTTCTCCTTTATATTCTTTTTCACAAGACACCAACTTGACTCCTTCAACTCTCTACCAGGTAGGAATTTTTGTAAAGGCTAAAATAAGGATTAATTGGTTAATCACGTAAGCTTCCAACAAATAAGATTTTTAGGCTCAAAGGGGTTAACTACGGATAATTTCATTAGGTAGGATAATAATTTGGCTAGTGACTAATAAATAACAAAGATGGCCTAAGATCATTTCCTATCGTCTAGTCAAACACGTAGCTTCAAGCAAGATATAAAGCCAAGTTCTAGAATACGTGTGTATGAACTATTCTCACAAGAATAAACTTAATCATGCAACTTGTCACGATTTCAAAAGGCTCAAAATCTCACATGGCTATATGAATGAATGAGCAATCCTAATCAAGTTACATAGCTAATCTTTCATGCACATAAATAAATTTCAAGTATCTCAATATCCAAGCACAATCTCAAACTGCTTCTCAAACACAATCACACATATAATCAAGTACCAAGAAAAATCAGAAAATCATCCTAGAGAACCATAAATCGACTACACCGATACTAGGATTAACACAAAACAAATAAACACAAACAAAAGCAACACGAAACCTGGAAAATCGCAAAAAATCGAACCCTCAACATCATCAAATAAATTGAAAATATTAAAAATCCGCAAAAAATCGACCCTCCAAGCAACAACACAATGCAAAAATTTTACTTCGGTACTACAAGACAAGGTATGTACGTAACCTCCCCCCAAACTTAGATCAAACAAAGTGAGAAACTAAGTTTGCAAAGAAGTATATACCCCAGTCAAGCAACCCCTAATAAAATTCTTACACCAACACAGACATATAAAAGCAATAAAACAGAAGGGACAGCCCCCAACAGGCGCTCATGTTTAACGTCGGAGAGTCACGACGGATACCTCTTTTCGACTACTGGATCTTAGGGGAGTCTTCTCGCATTCTTACCTTCAAGTACTTCTTCCCTCTCTTATTCTTTACACCAACCATCTCACCCTTCTTTGTCACTAAAACAGGACTCTTTAAATTCTTTTCCTCCAATGACAGGCTTGATTCCTTCTTGTCAATCTTCCATTCTATTGTAGGCTCACCCTGTGTAGCAAAACAGGGAACAAATAAGTTAGAATTTACAACATCAATATAAGAAGAAAAATCGGGAGGTATGTTCGGAGGCTTCAGATATGGATCATCAATCGTTCCTGCAACCAAAAGATTATCAAATATCAAATTAGAGTTAGTAGTAGGAAAAGTAAGAGATACGCCTGTTCCTGCGATCTCCTCTACCACTTCAATGCTTTGGCTCTTTTGCTTCTCTTCCTTAGCAGCAGGCTTCATCTCCTCCTCAATAGTGGATTTTTTATTTTGATTCACCATGTCAGCAGTGGTCTTCCTTACCTGTTCATCCCTGGCATCACCTAATGCAAGTAACTTCTCAAGATAATCTATACATGCATCATTAGATAAACCCTCAAACTCTGCATCAGACAAGGTGAAGTCCTCTACTACTTCTACAGACTTGCATTGCTGTTTATCTGTAGGCCACTGCATCTCTTTATTCAAAGAAAAAAAAAACGTGTTTAAATAAATCTAAAAAATTAAATATATATATCCTAATTAAATTAGCAATAAAAGAAAAATAAACAATTAAACTGTCCCCGGCACAACGGCGCCAAAAACTTGATAGGCTTTTTCTGCGCACTATAATTTTATCCCCAAGTATGAAGGATATCAATTGTAGCGGTAAGCACCCAAGTTAAATTATCGATCCCGCTAAAACAGTTAATTATTTATTTATTCTAAATCACTATTTAATAAGAATTATGTAACTAAATTTCAATGTTTTGAAGTAAATTATCTAAATCTAAATAACGAAATAATAAATAACTAAATTAATTAAAAGCAATAAAAATAAAAGCAAGTTCTAACCAAGAGATGATGAACAGTTCTAAGGTATCAGGTATTGACCAATTAATTTGGGGTATTAAACTTACGATTGCTCATTCATGCAGTTTCATTGAAAATACACCACATATCCCTGTTATCCCACCGAATATGATTCGATTCAAAGCTAACAGTCTAATCTGGTTTAAATCTTAAGGTGCGCAAATATTACCAAGCCTTATTCCTAGATACTAATCAAAGCAAGCAACAATACCTCCGGATGGTAAGCCTGACTAACAAGATATTTTCTGGAATTACTACAAGGTTCTATTCACTTCCTACTTGATTGTCTAATTGCATTGTTCCACTAAACTAATCAAGTATTTGACATACCAGTTCATGAAATTAAAGTGCTTATAGCGGAGCTACTCTAATCCCTAACAGATAGACAATACCAATCATGAACGCATACAAGCTAACACAATAATCCAAGCATTATAGCGGATGTCATGAATATATTATGAAGACGTTACGAAGCAGATTAGCATGTCTTAATAAAATAAGTAAAATCAAAAGCTCAACTGCATAAAATCCCAAACTTTGGTCTAAATCCCCAAATCAATTAAATCAATCCATCAAACCCTAGAACTGTATATAAAATTAGCCCATGAGGTCACAAGCAACACTCATGGCTAAGCAATTCATACCAAAAATCAAAGTAAAAGGAAAAAAAAGATAGGAATTATGAAACCCTAGTGTAGACGTAGTCTTTCGTTCCTTCTCCGTCTCTCCAATTGCTCGATTCTCCCTCAATTAGCACTTGGAACCCTCTTGGAAGTGGATGGATGGTGAAATCAGGTTGTAAATCTGATATGGATGTGTTGGAGGTGTGAATTGATGATGGATTATGGATGGGTTCTCTCCAATTTGTGTATTGATCTCCCTAATTCTCTCTTGGACTGTTGCAGTGCTGTTTTCGCGACCAATAATTCTTCAGAATCGCGACTTGAGGGTATATATATGCTGCTGCATCGAACAGGTCTCGTCAGGGCCCGATTTTGGGCCGCTCGGCACCTTGCTCGAGCCGAGCTCATGGCCGAGCAACCCCCAAACTAGCCGAGCAGCATATGGATGGAACGGGAACGTCGTGTAGGCTCCGTGGGACCCCAGCTCGGCAGCTTTTGGCTACGTGGAAGGGATGCTCGCCCCGAGCTACCCGCCGAGCTGCATAAACTGTACTGCGCGATCTCACTGTTTTGAGCATAACTTCTTCATACGGACTCTGAATTGAGTGATTTTTTTGCTCACGCGTTCCTCTCTTCCTTGGCTTTATATCCACATAAAGAACTCTCAGAAAATCCAACATTTGAATATGTAAAAAGTCATGCAAAGTGGCTGCTCGGTACAGCATGCGCGATGTTAACACTTTGATTATAATTTTCTCGTTTGAAATCCAATTGAGGTGTTCTTTATGCCAAAATGACCCTCTCTTCTGTGGCTTTCCAACCATATATCACATGATCAATTTGGACTTCTATAAGAATACAGAAATTTATGCAACGTGGACTGTATTTTTCAGCATTCCTTCTCACTTTCACTCCTCATTCTAACTTTGAACTTTTGATCATGTTTTACCCTTCAAAACTCAACAAAACACCTTAGTAGCATCAAAATCATGTAAATACTCAAATGTACACAATTTCATGCAAAAGTAATAACTTTCCTAAGCAAAACGGTGTAATGGGCATATATAAAATGAGTGAAATTCAACTCTCAACAAACCCCCAAACTTACATGTTGCTCGTCCCGAGGCAACGACCTTAAAAACCAATAGATTAATTGAGAGGAAATTTCACAGCAGAAGACATCCAAGACAATATAACAATTCAAATATCTTACTTTAGATACAAGATAACCATCCATCTAAAAACATACAATTCAAATCAACTATTTTACTCATTCGGAATGCTCATCCACCCATTCTCATGGGTAGTATTTACGCTCATCACTCAAGTGCGAGATATACACTTTAGGGTATGGTGTTTACACTCATAATCAATCCAAACACATGCGTAACCATAAGCTTGGCAATCATCTCAACTCTCGACTAAAGGAATAATTTCGACAATAGTATCACAAAGGTCTTGCATTAGGGTGTAACGTTGGCTCTTTGGTAAAGGTAGGGAATATATGGATAAAGTGACTCAATCACTAGTAGAGAATCAAAGAAGACTTATAGCTTTTCAATAAACAACTTCACTTCCTTCTTTCTTCTTCAATGCTCTTCAATGCTTTTTGCAATTTGATTCCTCCTTCACTTTTGAACACAACTTCCTTACTTGAATTTTTTTCTTTTTTTTCTTTTTTTATTTCAAATAAGGGTACCAGTTTTAGGCACTACCCTTTTTCATGGGGTACCAGTTTCGGGCACTACCCCCTTCATGCAATAATTTAACCACTTTCTTCTACAATTTTCATCACTTCCAACTTATTTCTCCTTTATATTCTTTTTCACAAGACACCAACTTGACTCCTTCAACTCTCTACCAGGTAGGAATTTTTGTAAAGGCTAAAATAAGGATTAATTGGTTAATCACGTAAGCTTCCAACAAATAAGATTTTTAGGCTCAAAGGGGTTAACTACGGATAATTTCATTAGGTAGGATAATAATTTGGCTAGTGACTAATAAATAACAAAGATGGCCTAAGATCATTTCCTATCGTCTAGTCAAACACGTAGCTTCAAGCAAGATATAAAGCCAAGTTCTAGAATACGTGTGTATGAACTATTCTCACAAGAATAAACTTAATCATGCAACTTGTCACGATTTCAAAAGGCTCAAAATCTCACATGGCTATATGAATGAATGAGCAATCCTAATCAAGTTACATAGCTAATCTTTCATGCACATAAATAAATTTCAAGTATCTCAATATCCAAGCACAATCTCAAACTGCTTCTCAAACACAATCACACATATAATCAAGTGCCAAGAAAAATCAGAAAATCATCCTAGAGAACCATAAATCGACTACACCGATACTAGGATTAACACAAAACAAATAAACACAAACAAAAGCAACACGAAACCTGGAAAATCGCAAAAAATCGAACCCTCAACATCATCAAATAAATTGAAAATATTAAAAATCCGCAAAAAATCGACCCTCCAAGCAACAACACAATGCAAAAATTTTACTTCGGTACTACAAGACAAGGTATGTACGTAACCTCCCCCCAAACTTAGATCAAACAAAGTGAGAAACTAAGTTTGCAAAGAAGTATATACCCCAGTCAAGCAACCCCTAATAAAATTCTTACACCAACACAGACATATAAAAGCAATAAAACAGAAGGGACAGCCCCCAACAGGCGCTCATGTTTAACGTCGGAGAGTCACGACGGATACCTCTTTTCGACTACTGGATCTTAGGGGAGTCTTCTCGCATTCTTACCTTCAAGTACTTCTTCCCTCTCTTATTCTTTACACCAACCATCTCACCCTTCTTTGTCACTAAAACAGGACTCTTTAAATTCTTTTCCTCCAATGACAGGCTTGATTCCTTCTTGTCAATCTTCCATTCTATTGTAGGCTCACCCTGTGTAGCAAAACAGGGAACAAATAAGTTAGAATTTACAACATCAATATAAGAAGAAAAATCGGGAGGTATGTTCGGAGGCTTCAGATATGGATCATCAATCGTTCCTGCAACCAAAAGATTATCAAATATCAAATTAGAGTTAGTAGTAGGAAAAGTAAGAGATACGCCTGTTCCTGCGATCTCCTCTACCACTTCAATGCTTTGGCTCTTTTGCTTCTCTTCCTTAGCAGCAGGCTTCATCTCCTCCTCAATAGTGGATTTTTTATTTTGATTCACCATGTCAGCAGTGGTCTTCCTTATCTGTTCATCCCTGGCATCACCTAATGCAAGTAACTTCTCAAGATAATCTATACATGCATCATTAGATAAACCCTCAAACTCTGCATCAGACAAGGTGAAGTCCTCTACTACTTCTACAGACTTGCATTGCTGCTTATCTGTAGGCCACTGCATCTCTTTATTCAAAGAAAAAAAAAACGTGTTTAAATAAATCTAAAAAATTAAATATATATATCCTAATTAAATTAGCAATAAAAGAAAAATAAACAATTAAACTGTCCCCGGCACAACGGCGCCAAAAACTTGATAGGCTTTTTCTGCGCACTATAATTTTATCCCCAAGTATGAAGGATATCAATTGTAGCGGTAAGCACCCAAGTTAAATTATCGATCCCGCTAAGACAGTTAATTATTTATTTATTCTAAATCACTATTTAATAAGAATTATGTAACTAAATTTCAATGTTTTGAAGTAAATTATCTAAATCTAAATAACGAAATAATAAATAACTAAATTAATTAAAAGCAATAAAAATAAAAGCAAGTTCTAACCAAGAGATGATGAACAGTTCTAAGGTATCAGGTATTGACCAATTAATTTGGGGTATTAAACTTACGATTGCTCATTCATGCAGTTTCACTGAAAATACACCACATATCCCTGTTATCCCACCGAATATGATTCGATTCAAAGCTAACAGTCTAATCTGGTTTAAATCTTAAGGTGCGCAAATATTACCAAGCCTTATTCCTAGATACTAATCAAAGCAAGCAACAATACCTCCGGATGGTAAGCCTGACTAACAAGATATTTTCTGGAATTACTACAAGGTTCTATTCACTTCCTACTTGATTGTCTAATTGCATTGTTCCACTAAACTAATCAAGTATTTGACATACCAGTTCATGAAATTAAAGTGCTTATAGCGGAGCTACTCTAATCCCTAACAGATAGACAATACCAATCATGAACGCATACAAGCTAACACAATAATCCAAGCATTATAGCGGATGTCATGAATATATTATGAAGACGTTACGAAGCAGATTAGCATGTCTTAATAAAATAAGTAAAATCAAAAGCTCAACTGCATAAAATCCCAAACTTTGGTCTAAATCCCCAAATCAATTAAATCAATCCATCAAACCCTAGAACTGTATATAAAATTAGCCCATGAGGTCACAAGCAACACTCATGGCTAAGCAATTCATACCAAAAATCAAAGTAAAAGGAAGAAAAAGATAGGAATTATGAAACCCTAGTGTAGACGTAGTCTTTCGTTCCTTCTCCGTCTCTCCAATTGCTCGATTCTCCCTCAATTAGCACTTGGAACCCTCTTGGAAGTGGATGGATGGTGAAATCAGGTTGTAAATCTGATATGGATGTGTTGGAGGTGTGAATTGATGATGGATTATGGATGTGTTCTCTCCAATTTGTGTATTGATCTCCCTAATTCTCTCTTGGACTGTTGCAGTGCTGTTTTCGCGACCAATAATTCTTCAGAATCGCGACTTGAGGGTATATATATGCTGCTGCATCGAACAGGTCTCGTCAGGGCCCGATTTTGGGCCGCTCGGCACCTTGCTCGAGCCGAGCTCATGGCCGAGCAACCCCCAAACTAGCCGAGCAGCATATGGATGGAACGGGGACGTCGTGTAGGCTCCGTGGGTCCCAGCTCGGCAGCTTTTGGCTACGTGGAAAGGCTGCTCGCCCCGAGCTACCCGCCGAGCTGCATAAACTGTACTGCGCGATCTCACTGTTTTGAGCATAACTTCTTCATACGGACTCTGAATTGAGTGATTTTTTCGCTCACGCGTTCCTCTCTTCCTTGGCTTTTTATCCATATAAAGAACTCTCAGAAAATCCAACATTTGAATATGTAAAAAGTCATGCAAAGTGGCTGCTCGGTACAGCATGCGTGATGTTAACACTTTGATTATAATTTTCTCGTTTGAAATCCAATTGAGGTGTTCTTTATGCCAAAATGACCCTCTCTTCTGTGGATTTCCAACCATATATCACATGATCAATTTGAACTTCTATAAGAATACAGAAATTTATGCAACGTGGACTGTATTTTTCAGCATTCCTTCTCACTTTCACTCCTCATTCTAACTTTGAACTTTTGATCATGTTTTACCCTTCAAAACTCAACAAAACACCTTAGTAGCATCAAAATCATGTAAATACTCAAATGTACACAATTTCATGCAAAAGTAATAACTTTCCTAAGCAAAACGGTGTAATGGGCATATATAAAATGAGTGAAATTCAACTCTCAACAAACCCCCAAACTTACATGTTGCTCGTCCCGAGGCAACGACCTTAAAAACCAATAGATTAATTGAGAGGAAATTTCACAGCAGAAGACATCCAAGACAATATAACAATTCAAATATCTTACTTTAGATACAAGATAACCATCCATCTAAAAACATACAATTCAAATCAACTATTTTACTCATTCGGAATGCTCATCCACCCATTCTCATGGGTAGTATTTACGCTCATCACTCAAGTGCGAGATATACACTTTAGGGTATGGTGTTTACACTCATAATCAATCCAAACACATGCGTAACCATAAGCTTGGCAATCATCTCAACTCTCGACTAAAGGAATAATTTCGACAATAGTATCACAAAGGTCTTGCATTAGGGTGTAACGTTGGCTCTTTGGTAAAGGTAGGGAATATATGGATAAAGTGACTCAATCACTAGTAGAGAATCAAAGAAGACTTATAGCTTTTCAATAAACAACTTCACTTCCTTCTTTCTTCTTCAATGCTCTTCAATGCTTTTTGCAATTTGATTCCTCCTTCACTTTTGAACACAACTTCCTTACTTGAATTTTTTTCTTTTTTTTCTTTTTTTATTTCAAATAAGGGTACCAGTTTTAGGCACTACCCTTTTTCATGGGGTACCAGTTTCGGACACTACCCCCTTCATGCAATAATTTAACCACTTTCTTCTACAATTTTCATCACTTCCAACTTATTTCTCCTTTATATTCTTTTTCACAAGACACCAACTTGACTCCTTCAACTCTCTACCAGGTAGGAATTTTTGTAAAGGCTAAAATAAGGATTAATTGGTTAATCACGTAAGCTTCCAACAAATAAGATTTTTAGGCTCAAAGGGGTTAACTACGGATAATTTCATTAGGTAGGATAATAATTTGGCTAGTGACTAATAAATAACAAAGATGGCCTAAGATCATTTCCTATCGTCTAGTCAAACACGTAGCTTCAAGCAAGATATAAAGCCAAGTTCTAGAATACGTGTGTATGAACTATTCTCACAAGAATAAACTTAATCATGCAACTTGTCACAATTTCAAAAGGCTCAAAATCTCACATGGCTATATGAATGAATGAGCAATCCTAATCAAGTTACATAGCTAATCTTTCATGCACATAAATAAATTTCAAGTATCTCAATATCCAAGCACAATCTCAAACTGCTTCTCAAACACAATCACACATATAATCAAGTGCCAAGAAAAATCAGAAAATCATCCTAGAGAACCATAAATCGACTACACCGATACTAGGATTAACACAAAACAAATAAACACAAACAAAAGCAACACGAAACCTGGAAAATCGCAAAAAATCGAACCCTCAACATCATCAAATAAATTGAAAATATTAAAAATCCGCAAAAAATCGACCCTCCAAGCAACAACACAATGCAAAAATTTTACTTCGGTACTACAAGACAAGGTATGTACGTAACCTCCCCCAAACTTAGATCAAACAAAGTGAGAAACTAAGTTTGCAAAGAAGTATATACCCCAGTCAAGCAACCCCTAATAAAATTCTTACACCAACACAGACATATAAAAGCAATAAAACAGAAGGGACAGCCCCCAACAGGCGCTCATGTTTAACGTCGGAGAGTCACGACGGATACCTCTTTTCGACTACTGGATCTTAGGGGAGTCTTCTCGCATTCTTACCTTCAAGTACTTCTTCCCTCTCTTATTCTTTACACCAACCATCTCACCCTTCTTTGTCACTAAAACAGGACTCTTTAAATTCTTTTCCTCCAATGACAGGCTTGATTCCTTCTTGTCAATCTTCCATTCTATTGTAGGCTCACCCTGTGTAGCAAAACAGGGAACAAATAAGTTAGAATTTACAACATCAATATAAGAAGAAAAATCGGGAGGTATGTTCGGAGGCTTCAGATATGGATCATCAATCGTTCCTGCAACCAAAAGATTATCAAATATCAAATTAGAGTTAGTAGTAGGAAAAGTAAGAGATACGCCTGTTCCTGCGATCTCCTCTACCACTTCAATGCTTTGGCTCTTTTGCTTCTCTTCCTTAGCAGCAGGCTTCATCTCCTCCTCAATAGTGGATTTTTTATTTTGATTCACCATGTCAGCAGTGGTCTTCCTTATCTGTTCATCCCTGGCATCACCTAATGCAAGTAACTTCTCAAGATAATCTATACATGCATCATTAGATAAACCCTCAAACTCTGCATCAGACAAGGTGAAGTCCTCTACTACTTCTACAGACTTGCATTGCTGCTTATCTGTAGGCCACTGCATCTCTTTATTCAAAGAAGAAAAAAAACGTGTTTAAATAAATCTAAAAAATTAAATATATATATCCTAATTAAATTAGCAATAAAAGAAAAATAAACAATTAAACTGTCCCCGGCACAACGGCGCCAAAAACTTGATAGGCTTTTTCTGCGCACTATAATTTTATCCCCAAGTACGAAGGATATCAATTGTAGCGGTAAGCACCCAAGTTAAATTATCGATCCCGCTAAGACAGTTAATTATTTATTTATTCTAAATCACTATTTAATAAGAATTATGTAACTAAATTTCAATGTTTTGAAGTAAATTATCTAAATCTAAATAACGAAATAATAAATAACTAAATTAATTAAAAGCAATAAAAATAAAAGCAAGTTCTAACCAAGAGATGATGAACAGTTCTAAGGTATCAGGTATTGACCAATTAATTTGGGGTATTAAACTTACGATTGCTCATTCATGCAGTTTCACTGAAAATACACCACATATCCCTGTTATCCCACCGAATATGATTCGATTCAAAGCTAACAGTCTAATCTGGTTTAAATCTTAAGGTGCGCAAATATTACCAAGCCTTATTCCTAGATACTAATCAAAGCAAGCAACAATACCTCCGGATGGTAAGCCTGACTAACAAGATATTTTCTGGAATTACTACAAGGTTCTATTCACTTCCTACTTGATTGTCTAATTGCATTGTTCCACTAAACTAATCAA
Organism: Pogostemon cablin; assembly: GCA_023678885.1. Classification (NCBI taxonomy): domain Eukaryota; kingdom Viridiplantae; phylum Streptophyta; class Magnoliopsida; order Lamiales; family Lamiaceae; genus Pogostemon; species Pogostemon cablin. The sequence continues at coordinate 23,409,432 of CM043009.1, read as the reverse complement.
GTATTTGACATACCAGTTCATGAAATTAAAGTGCTTATAGCGGAGCTACTCTAATCCCTAACAGATAGACAATACCAATCATGAATGCATACAAGCTAACACAATAATCCAAGCATTATAGCGGATGTCATGAATATATTATGAAGACGTTACGAAGCAGATTAGCATGTCTTAATAAAATAAGTAAAATCAAAAGCTCAACTGCATAAAATCCCAAACTTTGGTCTAAATCCCCAAATCAATTAAATCAATCCATCAAACCCTAGAACTGTATATAAAATTAGCCCATGAGGTCACAAGCAACACTCATGGCTAAGCAATTCATACCAAAAATCAAAGTAAAAGGAAGAAAAAGATAGGAATTATGAAACCCTAGTGTAGACGTAGTCTTTCGTTCCTTCTCCGTCTCTCCAATTGCTCGATTCTCCCTCAATTAGCACTTGGAACCCTCTTGGAAGTGGATGGATGGTGAAATCAGGTTGTAAATCTGATATGGATGTGTTGGAGGTGTGAATTGATGATGGATTATGGATGGGTTCTCTCCAATTTGTGTATTGATCTCCCTAATTCTCTCTTGGACTGTTGCAGTGCTGTTTTCGCGACCAATAATTCTTCAGAATCGCGACTTGAGGGTATATATATGCTGCTGCATCGAACAGGTCTCGTCAGGGCCCGATTTTGGGCCGCTCGGCACCTTGCTCGAGACGAGCTCATGGCCGAGCAACCCCCAAACTAGCCGAGCAGCATATGGATGGAACAGGGACGTCGTGTAGGCTCCGTGGGATCCCAGCTCGGCAGCTTTTGGCTACGTGGAAGGGCTGCTCGCCCCGAGCTACCCGCCGAGCTGCATAAACTGCACTACGCGATCTCACTGTTTTGAGCATAACTTCTTCATACGGACTCTGAATTGAGTGATTTTTTCGCTCACGCGTTCCTCTCTTCCTTGGCTTTTTATCCATATAAAGAACTTTCAGAAAATCCAACATTTGAATATGTAAAAAGTCATGCAAAGTGGCTGCTCGGTACAGCATGCGCGATGTTAACACTTTGATTATAATTTTCTCGTTTGAAATCCAATTGAGGTGTTCTTTATGCCAAAATGACCCTCTCTTCTGTGGCTTTCCAACCATATATCACATGATCAATTTGGACTTCTATAAGAATACAGAAATTTATGCAACGTGGACTGTATTTTTCAGCATTCCTTCTCACTTTCACTCCTCATTCTAACTTTGAATTTTTGATCATGTTTTACCCTTCAAAACTCAACAAAACACCTTAGTAGCATCAAAATCATGTAAATACTCAAATGTACACAATTTCATGCAAAAGTAATAACTTTCCTAAGCAAAACGGTGTAATGGGCATATATAAAATGAGTGAAATTCAACTCTCAACACTCAGCAACCGGGTTGCATGAGTGTGCTCATGGTCATGGCATCATGTCTCAACTACGTCTCCGGCAGCGCCTCCGCCCCGTCCCCATCGTGCTGCTCCGCCCTAGCAAACGTCGTCAACACTCAGCCGCGGTGCCTGTGCACCATAGTTGACAATGGTGGCAGCTCGTTGGGGGTTACAATCAACCAAACGCTTGCGCATGGCTTGTCTAGCATGTGCAACGTGAAAACTCCACCGACTAGTCGATGCAACGGTATGATCATCCGATGATCCTTTGCAGTAAAATTCGTTTTTGTAATTGTATGCATGACAATTATAATTAGCATAATAAAGAAAATACTGAAAACCTAACTCGAAAACAGTTTTTTGCGAAAATAAATTAATAAAATTTGTGTAACGTATTAAGGATAATATTTCTCATGCTATATGATGATATAGTTCTTAATTAAAATTGTTAATTTGCGTCATTTTAGTGTGTTGTAATAATATATAGTATATTGGTATTTTTTTTTAATTTAAGCCATGAATTGTTTGTTAATAGATTAACATGTTCTTTTAAGGCCTCTAGTATATACTTTTAATGAAAATTCAAGTTTTCTGTTATGCTTTTTGTAAAGCTAAATAGTAAGAGTAATAGCAAAAACTATAACTATGAATGTATAAATTTTTTTGGTCTTAAATAATGTCTCTTATATATGTATGTCGTGGCTTGAAAAAGTACTGGAAAATAAAAAAGATACTCCCTCCGTCCCGTTTCAATGTTTACGTTTGCTTTTTGCATATTGATTGAAAAGTATTATATTTTAATAGATAGTGGATGGAAAAATATAATATTTGATGTGAAGTAGATAGGTGTATCAGTATTGGATGATATATTAATTTTTTTAGGATGGTCTCATATTTCTAAAAAGGTAAACGTAAGCATTGAAATGAGACGCGCAAAACAAAAACGTAAACATTGAAATGGGACAGAGGGAGTAGTAATTAGTTATTATGGCTCGTATATGATTTGAAGATACCATTTACACTTTTTTTTTCTCTCTAGTATTCGATAAAATGACTTCATGAGGATTCCCATAAAGAATTTTTTTTTCTATACTTTTAATTACTTTTTAAAATATAGGCAAACACTTGTGTTAATCATGTTGAAGGATAAAACTTAATTTATCAATTATTCTGTGATATATGAAAAATTATTTTTTACAAAAATGATCTATTATTACCTTTTGATAATGCAAAATAGTAGCACTATTACTCTTCAAATTCTTGTATCCCTAGTTTAAGAATAAATTCTTAAGTACATGAAAAATTATTCTTTGGAGATGAGCTATTAATTACTCTTTTTTGAATAAAAAATATACTCTTAAAATTTTGATATTTTTTTATTTTTTTGTTCTCCTTGAGCAAAATTTGAAAAGTAATTTCTTTTTATTCGTAAGAGTAATAATTTCTTTAGAAATTAATTTTGCAAAAACAGAATTTATAGTGAATCGGGTTTACATCAGAGTCACACTAAAATAATAATTCAAGGATGTATATCAAAATATATTTGATAAATTTATTGAATTAGGGTTTAGTTTAGGTTGGTGAAAATGAATTAATGTGAAGTAGATGTTAATTATGTGATGGTAATCAAATATGTATAGTTGTTAATGGCCTGTGGGTTCTCCAGAAAGTGCACCTCCGGAATCTGGTGATGGAATTTCTCCAACTTCCTCTGTTACAGGTAAATAATTTCATGCTTACACTACACACACAATATTTAATTTTCTTGGAATAAATTCATAATTTCCATGTCATTATTAATGCAGAATATTTTTATGGAATTAGTATTACAGTATCACCAAATCAATTAAATTCGATATTCCAGGAGAATAACGATCTTCTTCTTTTTTTTTTTAAATATTATTATTTGACTTTATTATGTCTTTCAATTGAATAATATAAGGGTTTTTCTTTTTTTTTTCATGAAGTTTTAATTAAATCTTAAATTAAACAGAAGCGTTTTGTTTCTATATACAAGTTATTTTCCCTCTACTCTTTTACTAAAAGTTTTTTTAGATACACAAATAATAAATGGATTTTTATTTTTTTAAGAGATTCATAATTGGGTTACTAATAAGGAAAAGAACTTAGTTATTAAAATATAAAAAGAGGACTCGTGGCCAATTCAAATTGAGGGTGGAACACATTCCGTGCGCCTTTAGAAATTTAGTATTATGGGTAAGGTTACATTGCTTTGTTCTAAAAGGTATACACTTTAATTAATAAAAGGTACACCATTTTGTTCTAAAGTGTATATATTTTTCATTAATTTTTTTTTCTTTAGAAAATAAAGGATACACATTTTTATACTAAAGGGTATATAATTTAACACAAAATTCTAAAGGCGCACCGAATGTTGTTCATGCGCACAGATACACACAATAATTTTCTTTAGAGAATAAATGATACACATCTGTATACTAAAATATATACAATTTAACACAAAATTCTTAAGGCTCACGGAATGTGGTTGTACGCCATGCACAGGAGTTTTTACCATTCAAATTTAACTTTTAGAAGCATTACATGTATGATGTTTCACATTTAATTTAAGTGAATAAAGAAGATGTTTAGGTTTAAAAAATTGATGCTCTTAAGAAATATATTGAGCTAGTGCAATGAATACAAATAAGTTTTTGTGCTTTATAAATTAAATATCAATAAATAGACGAACTTTACTTATTTGAAGGGTTATAAGGATATTGGAGTCATAAAAATTTGATTAGAGTTAAATTTAAAATGTGTGTATTTAATATATATATATATATACTTCCTCCATCCGCTGATAGGATACCCATTTTGCCATTTCGATCATCCACTATAAAAATATCCATTTTCCTTTTTTAGTAAAAGGGTTACACAGTAGCACTCACCAATAATACAATTATTCATTTTATATAAAATAATAATATTTCTTAATTTATGTGTAAAAAACAAATAATACGTTAATAAGTGATGGAGGGACAATAATATAATGTAGTACTACTTGAAATGAAACAATTGGTTAAATGAATTTTGTAGGGTGAAGTATCTCCAACGTGTTTCGTGAGTATCAATAATTTTTCTGGTGATAAATAAATAAACAGAACTTATTTCATTTGTCAATATTCTATTTCCTTAAAAATATGGGAACACAAACACTGTTTCACAGTGAAACATTTTAGACTTTCGTAATTAATTATCATTTCTTTTAAATTAAAAATATTATCAATTTTTAAAAAAAATATATTATCACTTTTTATTTATATTATAAATTATTATATATTTATCTCTCGATTCATTTACAATCTAACAGGATCTATGACCACTCCATCAGTTGGCGCAACCTCAAGCGGAAGCAGTAACAACATCAACCTTGTTGCGAATATCCTTGTGTTCATCACAGCTGCTTATGCCTCTACAGGAATCAACAATATATTCTAAATTAATTATATGTGTGTGGGGGTCTTATTTATTAATATAAGTTGCTATATTGTGATTTCCCTATTTTAAATAATTAATAGTTTGTGAACTATTATCATATGACGCCAGTTTAAATATTAAATGTATGTGTGATTTGTCTTATTAAAAAGTGACTTAAGTAATTGAATGTTGTTGTGAGTAATGGATTTATATTATCTCTCTCTTCCTTCTTCACTTTTTTTATTTATAATTTATTGTAAAAGATTATACTTAAAATATGGGACAAAGTCTCTTGTGAGACGCTATTTTCATGAGACGGTTTGTAAGACGTGTTAAAGTATGTCGATTATTTAAATAAAGTATGTTTAATGGTTGTTTTTTTTTTTTAGAAAAGGAAAATATATTGCCTAGGGTAGGAGATTTACCCAGAAAGATTACAGATAACATGTAAGTGTTGGGACCTCATAAAAGTCTCACGATAGACAGGCAGTATGACTGAAAGCATATTTAATTGATACAATAACAAGGATTTTTAGACCAATCAGAAAAATGAATCTCACTCTTTAAACGTTTCTTCTTCCAAGCCCACCAGCTCCATGTTTGTGATTTTATCTCGTTCATCATCTTCTCACTGTCCCAATAATCGCCTTGAAATAAAATTTTGTTGTGCGTGCTCCATATGATCCATATCGTGCATAGCCATACATCGCATTCTAGTTTATTCTTAGTATTGTCATGGAACAAGTTCCCGAACTGTAGGAATGCACTTGTTGGGTTATTTGCTAGCACTGTTTGTACTCCAAGCCAACGTATGCACATGCTCCATAGTTCTTGAACTTTCTTGCAGCAGCAAATTAGATGGTTGACAGTCTCTTCCTCCTTTCTGCAAACAATACAATCAATAGAGGTGTTAGGTGGTAGACTCTTCCTTCTCTTCAATTCAACGGATGTTGGTATTTCCTTTGCAATATCCTCCACGCGAGAATCTGGATCTTCTTAGTAGCATAGCTTTTCCAGATACGTTTGTAGCCCTCGGCCTTAGCTGCTTCCGGCGACCTCCTTCTAGCTTCAATGATCTTATAAGCTTCACTCACGTTGTAGTGTCCGAGCTTGTTTGGCTTCCAGTTCCATCCATCCTTCTTGTCTTTAATGAGAGTAAACCTGTCTAAAAGGGAAACCAAATCAACAAACATGTTAGACTCTCTATCCCTAAGATCTTTCCTCCATTCCCATCTCCAATTCCATATCCCCCCTTCCCAATCTCCCATTTCAGCCACCTTTTTATCTTTGCACTCACTTAAATAATATAATCTAGGGAAAGAAGATTTAAGACTCTTTTCTCCAATCCAATTGTCATACCAAAAAAAGGTACTCATCCCATCCCCCACTACCCTTTCTATATTATGTAAGAACCAATTTCCTTTATCATCCCTAAGACAAGACTTAACCCCCCTCCACCACCCTTTTCCCTCAAAACCTTCCCTCTGACTGACCATCGACTCCAACTCACCCACCCTAATGTGTAATCTAGCCTTAAGAATCTTGACCTATAGACTCCCCTTATCGACCAGAATTTTCCAAGCCCATTTACCCATTAAACTTTTATTGAAGTTCACTAAGTTTTTGACCCCAAGACCCCCAAAATCCTTTGACAACGAGACAGTTTTCCAATCGACCTATGGGATTTTTCTAGAATTTTCTCTCCCCCCCAAAAGAAATTCCGTTGTAAGGAAATTAACTCATTGATCACACAAAGAGGGGCTCGAAAAATAGACAAGGCGTAAGTGGGAACCGATGCCAAGACTGAGTTAACCAAAACCAATCTGCCACCAATCGACATGTTTACTCCTTCCCATTTTCTTATCCTTCTCCTCACCTTTTCTATAACATATCTCCAATCTGCAGCTTTTTTATGAGAGCAGCCCACCATCAACCCCAAATATTTCATTGGAAGTTTTGTTGTTTTGCATCCCAAAATATCCGCCATGTCAACTTCCAAACCTTCATCCATATTCAATCCAACCAAGGTGCTTTTACCCCTGTTGATCTTCAAACCCGATACCCACTCGAGAAGAATCAAAATTCTTCTTAGTAATATAGCATTCATTAAGCATGCTTTCCCAACAAAAATAGTATCATCTGCGTACTGTAAATGAGATACTTTAAGACCATTCATACCCACCTCAACTGGATCGTACACTTCTAGGTTGATAGCCTTTTTAATCATTAGACTAATCACTTCCGCAGCAATAATGAACAAGAATGGAGATAGAGGGTCACCTTGCCTCAAACCTCTCATCAAGTGAAAGTCGCCTGAAGGGCTACCATTTACAAGAGCATCTGCATGAGCAGTTCTAACGCAGGCCATCATCCACTTTATCCACTTGTCTCCGAACTTGTAGGCTCTCATCACATCTTCCAAAAACTGTCATTCTACCGAATCATATGCTTTCTCAAAATCAATTTTGAAACAGAAGCTGGCTCTCTTCTTTTCCTTCACATCTTCTAAGATTTCTTGTAGTGCCACGATACTTTCCACGATACTCCTTCCCTTGACAAAAGCAGCTTGTTCTTCTGCAATAATAGAATGAACCACAGTGCTCAATCTGTTGGATGTATAACACATTAATTTTCAATGTGATTCTGGGTGATATAACCACTTCCCCTTCATAACAAACCTTCTTGATACTGCCGTCAGGTAAACAAACTGAAACTTTAGTGTTAACAGTTATCATATTTTTTATTAAGGTGGCATCAATACACATATGCCTACTTGCTCTTATCAAATGAAGAAAGAGCATAATGTAAAGTGGAAGGATTTGTGTTACCTGCAAAGTCCACAAATCGAGAATAATTCAAGTTCCTCTCATCTTGTCTTTGTCTTTAATGGTTTGAGTAAGCTCTAAAAGTTGCTGTAATAGAACCTGCAAATTAGGTCCTCCACCTTGTGCCTTTATCATCTTTGTTCTCAAAGGTAGATTTCTATTCAAAATTCGCAGAGTTAGCAGCAACATTTTTAGATTTCTTTTCCCTTAGCTCACACAGGGGTAAGAAATAAAAATAAATAAATGAATAAATAAATAAATAAAAATTAAGAAATATCACAAAGAATAAGCAATTAATTCGATTCGATTAATTTATCTAGTGCACAAGCTTAGGAAATGAATTGGATCCATTATGAAAAAAGTGACAACTGGCCCAATATATTATACATCCTTAGAGGACCGGCCCAATTATCCATATTCCTATTGACTTTTCTTCAATTCATCGTTTCAGAAAAGGATTTCCCTGTGTCTCTCTGTGTGATGGAAGCCGATTGGCCGGCATTGGAAAGATGTCTGCAAATGCGAAACGGTCTGATTATACGGTACGTTAAATGTAGGTATCCGTGGGAGGACGAAGGGAAGGAAATGGTATGGTTCAACTTGTACCCCGGCCACGTAGATCTTGAGACGGCGAGGAATGAACTCCTCATGGCTAAGACGTTTCTTCATCAAGTGCGTACTACCAGGGTATGTAATGTAATTCTAATCTATGTCCTCAATTAATTCTCATTATTAATTCCAATCTTAATTATTATTGTTAATTGTTAATTTGACAGGGTTATGGTGTGACTTGCCACTTTCCAATGCACGACTATACTTTTACACCACTTAGGGATCTGCCCGAATTCCACTCATTTGCGTATGATGCTTTGCCCATCGCTGTTGCTCATATCTTTAATTTAAGAAATAAGGTTTGAATATGATGATAGAGAGTGACTGGGTAGGACCGGTCCTACCAAATTTTGGTGGAACCGGTTGTGCAAAATTGAATTACTTGGTTGTGATCAAATTTGGGGATGGCAGCCCTAATTTACCAGACGTGTTCCTGCTGAGTGCTGACTACCTAGCTAAACCCTTCCGCCCTCCCCCCACCACCACCGCTTCCTCGGCAATCTCCCGCTCTCCCTCCTCATCTACATCTTCATCGCCCTTTTCTACCAGCTCGTCGTCTCCTCCTACGCCGATCCCCTCCTCAAGGGCCGTACCCCCGTCCACTTCTTCACCTCTCTCCAAGCAGTCGCCATTCTCCTCTGCTTCATCCCCCTCGCCCTCCTCTTCCTCCTCTCCGACTCCACCTCCCTTCTCCCTCTTCCCTCCGATCTCATCTTTGCCCTTGCCTTCGCCCTTTTCTTCCTCCAATACTCCCTCTCCTCCTCCGATCTCCAGTCCAAGTGCGCCTCCATTTCCTCTGCTCTATGTCTGGTCCTCGTCTGCAAACCTAGGATGTTTGTCGCTGATGCTGCCCTCGGCGCCTCCTTCTGCTTGCAGGAACTTTGGGCTCTGCAGACTGGCCTCTCCCTCTACGTCCACGCCTTCATCTGGAGGGTTGCCATAAGCTGCGGACGTGGTGGCTGGCGTTGAGGGATCTACAACGTGGAAGTTGGAAGACTCCAAGCTTGGGGCTGCTGTTATTCTCGATCTAGTTTTTGTTCTTCACGTTCTTTTGGTGCTCCTTATCTTCTTGATGGTTTACGGTGCTGTTGCCAAGAGTTTGGGTATCCGTAGCAAGTTCGGATCGTGTGAGGCCTTGCCCACTGTTGCTGTTGACTCCAATCACATTCAATTAAAGACCATGTCTGGTACTCGAACTAGGAAATTCTAAACGCAATTAGGTATCTATCTCTCTACTTTAATCCCCTTATTGTCATTTCTATGGCCTTTTGCTTTCATTATGAGCTGGTGGGGGGAAACTAAGCGAGCTTCTGTTGTGATGTGAAATTAGATTGTTGAAATGGTATGTTTCTTGTAGAAAAGAGAACAAGGTCAGCATTTTTTTCGATTTTGAGTGCTATATATGTTCTTTTATTCATGTCCAACAAAGCTTGAATGAATGAATGCAATTTTGCATCTCCAAAAATCTCCCTTAAAAAAAAATATTTATGATAGTGGAGTTTGTCCTATGGATCATAATTAACATATATTTATGCATCATTTGTATCTGACGTTTTCGGCCTTTGGTAAAGCATTTACTTATTACTCCATCCTTCGGATTAATTAGGGCACATCAGGTTGGAACTCCTTCAATAAATTAATAAAAATAGAATAGAATAGAATTAATCTTAACATGTTTAAGCTAATTTGTGGAGTAATACTTATTGCAGATGGTCTTAAATGCAGAATTGGATCACGTCGGACGAGATGTTACAAGAGAGATGACGAGAGAGATGTAATCCAATATCCCATTCCGACGGGCACCATTGGCGATTTACACAAAGTGAATGGTGGTAGCGGGGTAGGAGGAGTGCACCAACGTGTATAGTACTGGTAGAAGGTGATCTCAATTTCAAATTATCTTCATACACTAATTTTAATCTCAAATCAAGAGGTAAGCTAAATTTATTATACATAATAATCCAATTTATTATAAAGAGTAACACAACTAATAAAAATAATAGTAACCTTAATTTTCAGAAAATAAAAGTTTCATATTTAAATTTAAGAGTAACCCAAATAATTATAAAAAGTAACCTAATTAATTTAAAAAAATAACCTAATTATTTTTATATAGTGATCTAACAACCAGAAAATTATATAAACAAATCAACATAATTCAAAAATATGTTCATAGTAATTCGAGTAACCAATTAATAGAAAAGAGTAATCTAAAATATATTAAACCAAACCAAAACTTATTAATAGTAACTTAATTTATTAGAAAAGTAACCAATTAATTAAAAAGAATAATCTTTATAATCAACAACAAAATTATTAACATAAAACTAAAATAATAACATAAGAGTAAACTAATAGAAGGCATAATTCCTTCAAAATTAGCAATATCAAGATGGATTCTTTTTTACAGAGTTGTGATCTTCGTTAAACCAATGTGCATACTCCACAAAGATTCTCTCGAACAACGTCTGTTGATCTTCTTTAGGCGCATTGAAGACAAAATGACTGCAAAATAGAAAAGGGTAATATCTATTGAAATGAAACTAGATATTAGTAGCTGGTTATGAAAGCTTTAATATTCACTTGTAAGATATATCTTAGCATAACCCAACTATTCTATCAACTTGACTATCTTTCCAAACTAATTGATGTGGTGAGTTTAATACAATCAAGTCTTTGAGTAGTGAGTTCAACTTCCTTTATATCGACACTTTTGAGTAGTGAGTTCAACTTCCTTTATATGACACTTTGGAAAAAAAGAAAAAACAATGAAAAAAAAGGAAAAGGAAATGAATTAAAGAAAAAAAAAGAAAAAAAAATGAATAGTGAGTGATTCTTCCATTTATTGTGTTTATGCTCTTTCAATGGAAACCACAAAAAATGAGATGGGAATTAATATGCATGCTTTTGACAGAGATACAACAACACAACACAACAACTCAGTATAGCCATAAAGTAAATATTAACACAACACATCATAATTAGTTGATCATCTTTAAAGATACTATATCATTGCTTCCTTTCTTCCTTTATATACACACATAAACCCCATGCTACACCGTCATCCCATTCTCTCTCTTTCATACAACTTTCACATTTCATCAGATATATTCGTGACCATCAAGGTCCTATTTTTATGGACTTCTTGATTTTGCATCTAATTTGAACATCAAATGAACATCATCATCAATACTAGCTACTTTCTTGTTGCTGTCTGAAAATTAATCTCATGACCTAGCGATATCATTCAATTTAATACAGAATCCCCGACAAATACAAAAGAATGAAATCATCCCCAACTTGAAACATACAACAAATTATTTCTAATACAGAAAACCTCATTTTGAAAGCGCTTATTAACCAAGATTCACTCTGAATTGTCAACGCATTCGAATTTTAGGAGGTAAAGAATAAAGAACAAGTTTAAAAAAGATTTAATAATTTCCAAATAAAATTTGAAAATGGAGGAAGACTAAAAATTAAAGTTGACCTTGTCAGCATCCATGTAAGTTGGGAGTAACATAGCCACAATAATACATCTACCCAACCCTTACCAATCGACGGCGGCAATATGGTGGGTATTTTTTAATTGGCTTAAGGCGGCAGGTTGCTCTTTCCGGTGGATGGAGAACGCAGCGACGACGGCGGTCTCGACACCCATGGCGGAGGGTTCGCGACCTCGGTGAGAGAACAGGTCTACAACACCGGTGAATCGACGATACCGCGCAATTTTTGGTGGTAGATGGCGTGGAACTCTCATGGATGTCAGCGGCGGCCTCAACTCTCTCCATTTGGATCTGACAAGATGAGAGAGAGCCAGATTAAGAACGGAAATTATGCGGAGAAATGGGTTTGACCCGTATCAGAAAAGATGACGTGTACCTAGTAAATAGATCCGGTTCTAAATTGAAAGAAAAACCTGTTCTATATACTCGTCTTTGCCATGATGATATTTTTGAGGTTTAGAATATCATAATTTTATTATTAGGTGAAGTGATACAATCCAAGTGCATTAATTAGTCGGTAAGTGGTGTATGATTCTTATTTATTTTGTAACGCGTATAAAAAATTTTACCCTCTCCACACTTTTCATACCTCAAATATAAATTAAATATGAAGTGTGAATAAATTAAATATTTTTCGGCCAAAATAGAAGTTTTCGTGTGAAATTTGGATATAATTGATCCTAATCTCCTGTTACTAAATTAATCAATATAATATCTATTTCAATAATTTCCATTTCTCTTTTGAAAATTGTTCAAAAGAAATTTGTAGTATTAAAATTTATGTCATTCCTTTATTTTGAAAAATAAAAATAATGTTATATGATCCTTTGCAGTACCCTCTCCCCAAGCCGGTCCTGTAATTTGAGGGGCCCGGTGCCAAATTATTTTTGGCCTCTTATTTTTTCCAATGTAAAAAAGTAATAATAAAAAAATAATAATATAAATAAAAAAGGATATATTACTATCTAATACAAGATATATAATAAAATTACTAGTAGATACAAAGAATATATTTTATTATTACGCACTACAAAATTATATATTAAAAAGTCCTATTTACCCCCTATTTGCATTAACTAACGGGTAGGGAGAGATTCACGTTTCCATAATCAATTCATTTCCTAAATTTAAATTCTCTCAAACGGTGGAAATCATAAATCATATGTCCAGTTATTGACACCACGATAATTTTATATTGTTTTCTAAACCTAAGTGATGATTTTAGTCATATAAAATTCTGAATACCACGATGTATTCAGAAATGTTTACTCAATATTTTGTGAAATATTCAAAATGTACTGAATTTTTAAATTTATTTGTTGAAATGCTTTTGTATTCAAAATAGATAGTATTTAACGATGTATTCAAAAATGTTTTCTCAATATTATATGAAACATCCCGAATGTATTTAATATATTTTTAATGCATTCATTAAAATGCTTTAAAATTAATAAGTATTCAAAATATTTAATGTTATTAACAATGTATTCAGAAATTGAGCGCAGAATTTTGGACGTAATTAAAATGCTTTTGTATTCAAAATTAATATTCAAAATATTTAATGTTATTAACAATGTATTCAGAAATTGAGCGCATAATATGCAGCGTAACTCACGTAACGTGGAATGAATTTAATTAATCTCAACGGATTTTTAGGAGAAAAAATAGAATATATCATTAATCATAATCCATTAAGGATAAGAAAATCATTTCTCTCATTTAAAATATATTAATTATTAATATTTTTAGCTTATTGGACCTGTTAGTAATAATAGTATATAAAATGTATTAGGTAGTAATTGACCCATAAAAATATAAATGAATAAATAAATAAATAAAAATTAAAAATTAAGAAATATCACAAAGAATAAGCAATTAATTCGATTCGATTAATTTATCTAGTGGACGAGCTTAAGGCTATAAAATGGATCCATTATCATGTAAAAAAGTGACAAGTGGCTCAATATATTATACATCCATAGTCCAATTGTTGTAGGATCGGCCCAATTATCCATATTTCTATTGACTTTTCTTTTAAGTTTATATATATATATCATTATCAATTATTATTATTACTATATCTACACTATATATCTACATCTACACTATATGTAAAGAGAATATGTTTAGAAGATGGCCAGTTTCTTTCCCGTTTCTGGTCACTCTTACTACACGTGTCTCCATCCCCTCGCTCTCTCTTTACGTGTCCAATGATCAACGACAACAATGCCCACTTCTTCTTTCACGGAGATTATCTCCTCCGTCGACCGTTCCTCTTTTCACATGGTTTATCCGCGCCTCTCCGCCGTTTGTCTGCCCTCCATTACCCCCTCCGTCGCCGACCCGTAGGAAGTTCTTTGGGATCTTCATCAAATTAGCTTCAGCTTTCTCAGATTTCAGACAACAAATTCACCTTTCTCTATACTTACAAACGACGCCCTTCCTCCGTCGCCATCGCTCTTCGTCTCATTCGGTTTCTTCGCTTTTTTGCCTCTTGTCTACGCGTCTTCACCTTAATCTTGCTCTATGTGTCAAGAATCCGTCTTACTGGTGCGTTCATCTTTATACACCTTAATTTGTCTTTCAATTTCCTTTCAGATTAGAATCCTAATTATGCATTTCAACTTCTCATTTTTCAGATAAGAGTCCTAATTAGGCATTTTTTGCCTCTGATATTGCGGCGCTTGCAGCTCTAGCCTTCCTCCACTTCCAAGTAGAAGATGACAACACTAAGGTATCGTCCACTCCCTCATCGTCGTACTCCCGTTAGCTAGTTACTTAAATATATGGAATTAACTGTATTATGTTAATGTCTCGTCCATTAGATGTTCGATGAATTGTTTCAAAGAAAATTTTAACTGCTACAGATTTTAGTTGTGTGATATGTATGTGATTTTGATTACAAGTACCATAAATTCACCATTAGTCAGTATTTAATGACATGCATACATATTATTAAGGTCTAGCTGGGTAGTCATGCTTTTATAGGATCTCGATGGATAAAATTTTGTTTTTCAGTGTGGGTAGTTTAGCATCGAAAGCTGAATTTTTTATGTACCTGCCTATATTAAAAGTTTTAAGTGATCTTCTGCCCTGCTTTTGCCTACACATATTTCTGATGATGTTTATGTTTGAACTAATTCTCAGTGCATAAGATCCAATAAAGAGTATCTTCACCCAAGCTTATTGTGCATGTTTGGTTCTTCAGGTAGATGTTACTGGTTTTTCTAAATGTGTATGAACTCAGAAATAGTTCGTAATCACTAAATTCTAAATGGTGTTCAATTTGTAATCCTTCAAACTGCAATTATCATCCTCACCATCCGTCTCTTCCTCCTTTAGTGAATTAATGTAAAATGATTTTTTTTGGACGCATTAGATGTTGCTTTAGTGAATAGAAAAATGGACGCTCAGTGATGTTGCTTTTCCACGGCAGTAGTCTCCCGGTGCCTTTCGGAACCTCAATATTTTCTAATTTTGTAGTCTTCATGATTTGCAATCGGATCTGCCAGAGGAAGTCCGATTCAATCCGCCTGAGGCTTGGACCCATTTACCTCTCTAATGGCATGGTTAGTTGAATCTGTTTATCCTTATCTCTCCCTCATTTACAGCTTATCGAGTATTTTCCCTCTCATTATGTCCGTCTATTCTCGTTTTTCTATGTGTTTCGCAGTTCATAGTTTTTTCCTCCAAAATGAATAGCGTGTACTTATTTTTCCTGGGTTCTTGTGTTTATTCTGTTATTTAGATTCATTTTGCTATTATATTTGCATTTTGGGTTCTTATTGTTATTTTGGAATTCATTTTGTCAACTTGGAGTCATAAATTAATTGTTAACTCAATGGAATTGATTTCATCCGATCTTTTACGGGAACGGAACAATAAAGAACACAAGAATAGTACTGTTAGTGTTATTTCGGTACTTCGATTTTTTGATTAATGGACTGAAACACTTTAGATTTTTTGGTTAATGGATTGAATATGTGAGTTTATGTGATAATTTCTAAACCCTGTTCATATAGTTAGTAATTTTGTGATGATTTAGAGTGAGATATGAGCTAGATGTGTTTTTGTGTTTCTAAACCCACTGAAAGAGGGAGTATTCAGGGGAGTTTTAAAGTTGGTTGCCTTAATCTCTCTCTCTAATCTCTATGATCTCTGACTGCTTTAGAGGGAAAAAAAAAAAAATAACAACCAACTCCTTGTACAAGAATCAACATATGCTGCAACATTTTATTCTTCTTGCTGGATATGGAAGTGAAACATCATCCAGCAAATGTGTAAAAAATATTTTAGCTGAGCTGCTATGTTTTTATAGCCACGAGAACACCAAAGTTTGCATTAGTGAATTTGGCTACTTTAGGAAGTTATCATATTTTTTATTTTGCTATCGCCCTGCGAGCAGCATGTATCTATATATGTATTTCATTGGATCATTGAAAATGTGCATGATTGAACAATTATACTAATTGTAAGCTGAGTCTGATATTTCAGACATTTTGGCTGGTTCCGCTCGAGATTGGCTGTGGAAAGCATTTGTGTACACAGCAATGATAAATTATCCAACGGCAGCCAAATTCATGAAGCCATTACTTGCTTAACCTGTCACAGAAGTGCCTAATGCATCTGTTCCTCTTCATGTTGATGAACAAATCACATATCAACCGCTCAAGATTGTCTAACATGTTTTGTTTACGGATGAAGATGTTTAAGATCACCGACAGGTCGCCACCAGGAGCTATGAAGCTCAGCAGAACCTTTGCAGCTGCAAGTTTATACTACAACTATTCACAAGGTGAAAAGTGCTTCAAGTTGGAAGGTGCACCTGATGATCATGGCCTTCATGGTTGGTACTTGATGTCATTATCGTCATTCACATGATATGATATAGTAAGTTTGTTAGGCATGTACAGAGATGGTTATGCCAATGGTGGTGTCAAATGATAGCATGTTTCCTCCATTATCGTTCAGCTACAAAGATTATGCAGACGATTGCATGAGGAGATACAATGGCCTCGTCTGTATTGGATCACTATCGAGTTTGGTGGCGGTCAGCACTCATCAACCTCTCTTCTACTCTATAATACTATGGCATTAGCATAACTATTAGAATTAATTCAATGCTGTTTGTTTCAACTTATTTGGCAGAATACCGAATTCTCCAATGGACTGCACGATCCATGGAGCAGAGGCAGGTTAATGCAAAACATCATCTTTCTTGACACAATGATCAATATCTTCTGCTTCATTCAGTAATGTTTCTTGTTTGACAGTGTATTGTGTGCTGAATAGCATATCAGACAGCATTGTGGCTCTGGTGGCTGAGAAAGGTAGGTTGTTTGTGTTGTAAGAACAAGAGCACACCACACCACACGGACCAAGAAATTGAGATCATAAGGAAGTGGACAATAGATTACTATCTGGATATGAAGCAAGATTAGGTACTGAAGTGATGAATAATCAGGACATGGTTATTAATCTCGTCTTAATTATACAGAGATTGAAATGAAGATTCTCAGAGTAGTTTGTTTGCATCAACTCAACTTACCTTCTCACCATCCCCAATACCCCCCACTCCAAAAAGTCTCACAATTTGATTATGTGAGATTCTAACATAGCTTAAAATTGTCACCCGAATACATATTTCCTTTCATATTAATTTTTTTAGATTGCCAATTTTCTTAAATTTGATTGCATAATTATGCAAATTGTGAAATATCTCCCAACAACTATCATCAAAGTAACTCAAAGTAAATAACTAAATGAGAGCGGCTATTTTCACCCCAAACTTACTAAACAAACCCCAAAAATTTTTTAATTAATATTTTCTAAAATTAATAAGACTTTAATACCCTTATTATTAAATACTCTTATATCCTAAAATTATTAATTATACCCTTAAATAAATACTCCAACTTCCCTATGTTCAAGTTTTTATCCCGTAGCCAGTTAGGCCCATCATCTACTTCACTGTACTTGTGAACCACCATGATCAACAGAATATCGACAGCCAGAACAGCGCCGGAGCCGTCGTCCTCATGCTCTCCGATGCCAGATATTAGTAAAACTCTAGCAGCCCGATTGGACCTCACGCCGTGCATCCATGGAAGAAGAGAATCCCGCCGCCGCCAGGAACGTTATCTTCGGTAAATACGAATCCGGACAGCTCCTCGGAAAAGGCACCTTTGCGAAGGTGTACCATGCCAGAAACCTAACGACCTCACCTCCGAGAGTGTGGCAATTAAAGTGATCAGCAGGTGAAGAAAGAGGAGTTAATGGGAGATCTCGGTGATGCGACACCCGAACGTTGTGGAGATCAAAGAAGTGCTGGCTACGAAGCAGAAGATCTTCTTCGTGATATAATTTTTCGCCAAAGTGGCGAAAGGTAGGTTGAAGGAGGAAGTACTTCCAGCAGCTCATCAGCGCCGTTGATTTTTACCACAGCCGCTGAAAATCTGCTCCTCGATGAAGATGGTGATTTGAAGGTTTCCGATTTCGAACTATCCGCTTTGCCTGAGCAGCTCAGGAACGACGGCCTTCTTCACACGCAGTGCGGCACCCATTAAAATAAATAAACTATGATCCGCCACGGCGCTCTTCCGCCGCAATTCGCTGAATCCGGCGTATAGCGTGGCCGATTCCGACTCTGGTTAGGACGGTTATGCCGCGGTTTATTTGTGGATGAAGGCAGAACAGAGAACACATCAGACCTCCTCTTTTCTATTATACAAGTTTAACTTTTCTCTTTTTTTTTTTTTAATTTGAATATAGTTTACTAAAGGGTAAGATTGTCCTAAGGGTGTATTTAGTATCTTAAATATGTAATTTTAATTTAGGTGTGGTACATGTGGTAATTCAGGTTCATCTAATAATTTCGGGCGCAAATAGCCGCCCCTAACTAAATACATAAAAAGATATAGAAGAGCTCCTCACGAAGTGAGGTGGTGCCTCAACTAGTATATATAAAGGGGCTTAAGCCGGTACTCCGTCCGGAAGCGTACGGTTACCAGTCATACCCTTCACACGCGTCGCACCAACCACTTCGGCCCTTTTACACGTGTTCAATCCACGATTAAGAGATATCAAGTGTTATCCTTCTGGGTTCCCATCTTCTCCAACATATAATCCGCCTTCCTATCTCCAGATCTAAAAGCCGTGAAATCCGCTGCGTGTCGGAAGTACGGCCTCTCGAAGACCCCAAGATTGTTGAGATGATAGCGGCGCTGCTGCTTTACTGGCATTACTGCCCAAACTCCGGGCAAAACCGGTTCGAACGGCGTCTGGGATTGCAGTGGTCGCCGTTATGTCTAAGCCTCAATCACCCATACTGTCCAGAGGGCCTGAATTGGATTTGTCACGGTTCTCTAATGTCTTCTACGGAATTGGACAAAAACTAGGGCTTTTCGAAACAGGTAAATTTGGGAATTAAGATTCTTCTCTCCCTCTTAGTTATTCATAGTTTTCGTTCATTTTATTGGATTTTCTCCTCTATTCTTAGTTTTCGTTCATGAATAATTTTACTGGATTTTTTCCTTATTATTCAGGACTTGAATTGAAATTATTGCTACAGATTTAGTGAATTGGTATGATTGCATTTGAGGTGTTTCTGATTACCGGCGTAAAAACTCCATTTCTGATTAGAAGTGTAAAAATTATCTCCATAAATTTCATTTTGGCATATTACTTGCTTTGTTTGCGACTATTCTGATTTCTTATTTTACTAAATTAATTTCTCTCTCCCTGTCGTTGCTCACGCAGAACCTCTGCACTGCCTTGGTTCCTCATGCAGAACATCAGGACGTGGCACCTCACTCACATTCTTCTATGAATTAGTGAATTAATGTAAAATGACTTTATTGGAAGCATTAGATATTGCATTAGTGAATAGAAAATGGACGCTCAGTGATGTTGCATATGTTTGTTTTCATATGGCTATTCTCATTAATGAACTTATCAATCATGTGGTTCAGTATGCTTATATGCACTGCCATTGAAAACTTTATCTGAACTTGATGCATTGTCATTTTAAGTACAACAGTTTCTACATCAGATTTCTTGAACTGACTAAATGTGACTTGATATGCTTGAAATTGAAAAAGAAATGATTCACGGCCACCTCTCTACGTCTCCACCTACACGAAAAGAAGCCCTAATTTCCTTATCTCGATTAGGCGATTCACTTTCGATTCGAGGTATGTATTTTTTGGATTTAACATGTGAATTTATGATAATCCCTAAATCCAGTTCACATAGATAGTAATTTTTAGATGATTCTGAATGAAGCTCTGCGCCTTCTGCTGTTGTGTAATTATTTCTTAAGTCTTGCCGTGTGGTTATAATTGTCACTCCGTCATTTTCCACGTTGACGTTGTGATGATTTATTCATTGTTTTGTAAGCATTTTTATTGTGTGATGTGTATGTGATTTGATTTCAAGTGACATAGATTCAAATATTCAGTGTCATGCATACATATCATTAAGTTCTATCTGGGTACTCATGGTTTTGGAAGATTTTCAATAGATAAAATTCTGTTTTCCACCATGGGTAGTTTACTTATGTGTGGCAAGTGTCATAACATTTGCCTCAAAAGGATGAGGGGAAAAAAAAACCTGAAAACTGATCTGTTTTATCTGCAGCTTTGTGCAGGGCTTAAGCGTATGCACAATTTTGACCCACCATATGCTCATAATGATGTCAAACGTGGCAATGTCCTTGTGACATACAGGAAAGGGCATTCACCTGTAGCTACACTGATGGATTTTGGGAGTGCTCGTCCTGCAAGAAAGCCAATTCGAAGTCGATCAGAAGCATTACAGCTGCAGGTTTTTATTAAAAATAATTTTACAAGTATCATGTCTTCTCGCATTGCCCATGTCACCACATAAAAATATCATTGATTTAATCATGTAACTGTACCGTCATGGTGCTTTTTCAGGTTATTTATATATCAACTTTTACTGCGCATTTATACACTTAATGTATATGTAATTCTATGTACATTATTCAGTCGTAGAATTTTATCAAATAACACGTATAATCTTTATTAGGCTTGATAAAGTTCTATTAGGTGGAAAGGTAAAGGAAAGATATATGCTCTCTAACCTCATATCAAAATAAGGTAAGGAGACAAATGTTGAAATTTAAATTGCGTAGAGTATGAGTATTTGGACTTATGGATATGAAACTGAGGATCTTGACAAAATAAATCCTAAGAGCTATTTTAGATAATTATATAATCCCTTCAACCCAATAGTGTTTTCACATTTTCTATACTTCATTGTTTAAGAAAAGCCACTTTATTGAGGTTTTGAGGGTAATGTAGTCTTTTGGGTAATAAATAAACAAGTTATAAAGTAAGTTATGTGTGTTTGGTGGGAGTGACATTATTTAAACTGAAGTGTATTGAGAAGTTATTTGTATTGAGTACTTTTACTTTAGGGTATGAAAACTGTAATGGGACAAACAAATGAGATAATGTGTTGCTGTATTGGGAAAGAGGGATTGCATTATTTTGAGTTGTTATTTGTAGATCTATAATCAACTTAGTATGGAGTCATTTGAAACCTTTGATACTCAAATTTCCTTTTCATTCAATTACAACCCAGAGAGAATAATTTAGTACGAGGAATAACAGATAAATTTCTGATAGAAAGATGGATAGTGAGATGGAGTACACATACATTCTTAGGGAAGTGAATTGAGAGAGTTGAGTGGATAACATTATTTCAAGTGTTATAAAGAGAGAGGAGAGCAACAGTGAGCATGACGCTATATTAAGTCAGATGAGTTATGTCAGATCCATATTATCTGGAGCCAAGGTGTAATAGGGATGTTTAAGTGGAATAAAAAAAAAGTTGAGGCCTTTAAAATTTCCCCACCTAACAGGAATATGGTCTCACTAGCTGAAGTTGCAGTTTGGTGTGGTATGTTAAATACAGAATGACTGAATCACTTTTTCCTCCTTAAACACAGAGCGTCATCTGTGTACAGTTCCCTTGAAGCTTTCAAGCTATTACTTGAGCACTTTAATGTTCACTGTTTGCATTTCAGACTCATCTTTTCCATTTCTGAAATATTTTCATTTGGTCACCGTCTCCAAATGGTGATTATGCAGGAATGGGCTTCTGACTACTGTTCTGCCCCTTACCGATCCCCTGAGCTATGGGATTGCCCAAGCCATGCATACATCGATGAGAGAACTGATATCTGGTCATTAGGCTGCACTTTGTTTGCAATCATGTAAGAACTGTTTCATTCTTGTCATGTTTATTTTTACCTTCTTTATTCCAAAGACTTTTTTCTTTTGAATGTTGTCACTATTTATGTTCACATGGAATTAAATCAATTTGATGTGCAGTGTAATTTGTATGTATTTTTCTATATTTTGTCTGCTGGGTTAACACATAATACATGTATGTAATTTTGTTCTATAATCCATATTTCTATTTAGTTTTGAGTAAAATCCAGTGATACATGTGATGCCATAGGGTTACCATGGTGCTTGATATGACTGTGCTTACATGTTCTCCGTTTTGTTATTTTTAATAGGTTTAATCTCACTTTTGATGAAAAAGAAGTTGAAGATGATGGTTCGGATAGATTCTGATTTTCTGGACAAAAAACTTGAAGCAAGTGGCTTCACTAGGAAGGAACAAGATGAAATAGAACAGGTACAACTTCTGGTCTTTCCTGCATCAATCATGCCTCATAAAGAATATTTTCCATTATAAAGTAGCAAAAGTTAATCTTTTTTCTCCAATAGTATTATAGTTTCGCTCTTTTATTTCTGCTAAAGCAAAGTATTTAACAACTTTTACTGAAGATGCAGAACCACTTCAAGATGAAGTTTATCCTTTTTTTTCCTGGCATATGTTTGACATCCTTCTAATTAGTAGAAATGCAGTCCAAAAGAGTTTACTTAGTCTTATAGTGAGCTTTAGTATTCCTTTTACATTGTATTTTTTTCATTGATAACTGACCCTGGATGCTGTTAGCCTGTAATATCTTGTGTCTTGATTTTTGTTACACAGTATGTCGATGGAGATGAAGAGAAGGATCTAGGATCTGATTCTGATGAAATTGAAGATGAAGATACTGTTTCTGATCAGATAGATGATGCAAGCGCAAAGATCTTTGAGTCCTTGAGCTTGAATATAGAGGTAAGATTTCACATTTAAAATAAAAACTAGCTTATGATGCTTTCATAAAAGTATGATTTAGCTGGGATATGAGAAATAAAACATGCCTTCGTTGCATTACTTTTTCTATTTTGCATACATTCAGATAATAGTTGAAGGAACAAATTAAGTTAAACTATTTTGTATTTTGGTTTTAAAATTTTGTTCTATTCATCCTGAAATTTTGCATTGACAGTCTGTACTACTCCTACTTGCCAAATATTGATCACTTTTTGGTCACATTACTCGAGCAGTTGTCTTTCACTTTGTGCTAAGGATAAATTTCCCAATATAATGCATTCTTTTTTTGGTATCAGCTGATCAGCTGGAGATGATTTATTCTGGAATGGGCCAGGCCTAACCTGCTCGATAAAAGGTGCCCAACAAGCTGCACAGAAGAACATGAGAAAGCACCTCACGACGTGAGGTGCTGCACTTACCTAGTATATATATATATATATATATATATATCATCATCATCAAATTTGGGGATTAGGTTTGTTTCTTCAATTCATTGGTCGTTTCAGAAAAAAATAGCCCTCCCCTGTCTCTGTATCAGTGATGGAAGACGATTGGCCGCCAGTGGAAAGATGTCGGCAAAATCAAACCGCTCTGATTACACGCTATGTTATTTGTAGGTGTCCGTGGGAGGAGGAAGGGAAGGAAGATGTATGGTTCAGCTTGTACGGGCTGCCGGGCAGCATGAATGTTGCGACGATGAGGAAGGAACTCCGATGTTTCTTCATCAAGTGCGTACTACCAGGGTATGTAATTGTCCTCAATTTCTCATTATTAATTCCAATGTTAATTTGTTTTAATTATTATTGTTAATTGTTAATTTGACAGGGTTATGGTGTGACTTGCCACTTTCCATTGCACGACTCTCCTTTTACACCAATTAGGGATTTGCCGCAAGTGCACTTTTATGTTTATGAAGCCTTGCCCGTCGCTCTTGCTCATATCTCCCAAAAGGTAACGAACAATCTGGTTTTAGGTTTTGCGATTGATTTCTAGTTTTTGATCTGCCTAACCCTAGAAAAATGGTGCTCTGTTATTTGATATAGTATTGTTTTCTTTTGAACAATTTGATGAAATTCTCTCTAGTATAGTTGCACTTCTTCAACTGGTTTTCTTCCCTTCCTTCAAACACCAGATTTCATTCATTCTGCTACTGTGACCTAGAAGATCTTGTTATTATTCTTTATTTCTTTTTTTTAATAAAAATTATACTATAAAGTGATAACCATCTAGCGAACTTACTTGAATAATTTATAGCAATGATAATATTCTCAATTCATGAAATGTTCACCCCTCCATCAATATAAGTTGGAGATTCACATATTAGCTCTGGTGTTCACCCCAATCCCCAATATGGATACACCACAGCTGTCCAAACATGTTCCCACTTTTATTTATCTCAGTAGATCTCAACACAGGACATCACCAACTTCTCTTCCTCCCATCATCAAGCTTGCAACTCGGCTTTTGAAATATTGATAACTCCTTTCTCCTCACATCTCCCATCTGATTCCACCAAATGAAGTTTTACTCATGACCAACTTATCAAGAGCCTTGCAGTGCAATTCACCAATGTATGAGGGACGATATGATTCTTTATTAGAGCGAATAGTTTCACCCAAAGATCACCGCTTCTTTTCTATCGAATATCTTCTGTCTTTTCACCATAAGTTGTTAACATATTCATGCTTGGGCTTAACATGACCACCACCAGTACACTCCACTCCAACACTCTTTATTAAAATATTCCCCATTAACATACTCCAATTAGCATAATGACCCTCAAAGCCAGGAATCACCGGTTTCTCAGAGCTCCCTTGATCTGTCTTCATTTGTCCTTGATGCTACGAACACGGAGACTTCTGCTGTGTCTGTCCAATCCCAATCTGGTTGATGTGGGAATGTTGTGAATCTGGAGGAATTTGGGAAAGAAGAATGATATTAGAATAATACCCTTATTATTATTATTATTACCATTTGGAATCAAACTGCAAATAATGCGACGGCAGGAGCATGTTAGTCTAAAAATTATTAATCCTAGGAATAATTGAAACATTAAGACAAGACTGAATTGAAGAAATTTTAAGCTTAACAGCACACATTCCTGTTCTTTTGTTCTTGTACCATCGATTGAATATGGATTTTATTTTGTTTTCAGACAGGCAAAGATTACCAAGTGGTGAAAGTTGAGAATGCTGTTGTGGTTGGCACTTGCTATCTGGTGTTTTTAACTTTTGATGCAAAGGAATGTGGGGTTGACTCTGTTCCAAAGACCTTCCTTGCAATGGTGTCCCTGAGGTGTGATGCGGTAGGAGTGAGGGAGTGCCTACTTAAGCCTGATCACGACGCTGATTGGGGTGCTAATGAGGAGAAGGTGCTTATGAAGTATAATCACTGGGAGCCCCCGAACTTTGCGAGGTGCTACTGAGGATAATGATGGAAGTATGTCTCTTTGGAGCATGTGGTTGTAATAAATCTTAGAACACACCATCTTCAGTATTTTAGTATTTTAATCAACTGACTGCCATGTCAATTTCAAATGAATTTGGAATTAGGTACTATGTACATGGTATTATTCCTCCTCCTGTGTGTGCATGAACTCCCCCGTTCTTCACTATTTAGTGCTACTTAAGATGGGATCTTCATCTCTTATCTTTCTTTTTTTGGCAATGTTATTAATGATCTATTTTAAAGGAAATAATGAATAATGAATTATTCATACTAAATCTCAGATCCTTGTCAAACACTTTGAAAGCTTCTTTCAGCTCCTCCTCTGCATCAGTTTCCTACAATAAATAATTTATTTATTAAATGGGTGGGTGGGATAGCGTGAGTTCGTGAGATCATTTATTCCCTTTTAAAATAGTTTGTGAGATCATTTAACCCCTTTTAAAATAGTTATCATTTGAGCTATTAAATGTTATCACTTTTGTTATACAAGATTATCACTTTTTATTTAAATTATAATTATAATTTGTTCGTGAAATAACATTATCACATTTTAATAATTCATTATCATTTTTCATTATGTAAGTTATCACTTTTCAACCGTTTCACGTGAGTCTTACATGAAACGGTGTCACACAAGTCTTTTCCTAGGTCCTGTATGAGACCGTCTCACGTGAGATAATTTTATATTTCACATTTTAAAATAGTTATCATTTTCGCTAAAAAAACGTTATCACTTTTTTTTATAAAATGTTATCACTTTTCATTTATGCTATAAATTGTTCATAAAATCATATTATCACTTTTCAATATTTAGTTCAGTTTTCAATATAAAAGTTATTACTTTCTAACTGTCTCACGTAAGTTTTTACGTGAAACATTATTGATGAGCGTTTTCTCAACACACAATTAATCCCCCAAGTATGAAGGATATCAATTGCAGTCTCGATAGGTGACCAAGTGATTATCGAATTCAAGGGACAGATACTTATCAATCTAATTAGTATATTCTAGTATATTAAGACTATGTTGGTAATTATAATAGGGGTGCGATTGTAACCAAGTAACAAATACTAATGAAAATATTAAGTAAAAATAACAAGCAGTAGAAAAAAGTAAGTTGTGATCAAGTGAGAAAGAATGTAGTTCTTCAGGTCATCCAGTTTCACTTATTAATTCATCTTCTGTGTGATGGTGTCCGGCTCTACCTTGTGTTTTATGGACGCATCACTAAACTATGCAAGTTCACTCTATAGATACAAGTAAACATGCGTATGACACGTGTGAATATCCTTGGAGCAAGAGATATAACTCCACCCCCCTTTCTAGGTACTATCAGAATCAATTATTTTCCATGCACTTAGTACTCTAACCCGATATGATTTCCCTTTATATGTACTATGAAGTTATACTCTTTATCCTACTTATCAACCCGAATATTATTCAATTAACAAGTATTCATATAAGATAGTTCTAATAAGACTTCGAAATCCCTTCACTTAGAATTATAACAGAAACCCTGCTCAGCAGTGAACGCACTCAATCAATAACTAAGTCATGTATTCAGACTCTACACAATAGTTAATGATGCACAAAACAACTGTGAATATGGATTAAAAGCGCACAATCATATATAAAATAAACCACAAGCAGTGTTGTACGGAGTTTACACACGAAAGACAAATTAACTCATGAAACTTTCATAACCCTAAAACTACCGAAGCGGCTCTAGCCCATGATTGATCGGAGAGCAATCATTGTTAAGTGGTATGATCTTACTTGACGCACCAGACGAACCTCTCTTACAGCCCCCTTCGGATGGTGGTATCGTATCTTGATGATAGATGATCTTCTTCTTTTCTTCTCCTGCGAATGACCTTCTTTTATACTTGTAAACGCCCTTCTTGGGCCTGGAATGAGCTTTTCTACTGATCACATGCATTGAGGGTGTAAAAATACGGATATGGTAAGTTTTCGCAGGCCAATTCGACCAAACAGCCAGGTTGAATTCCCCTCCTCTAGTCGAATTGAAGGTCGAATTACCCTACTGCCGGATTCGACCAGAATCCCTAGTCGAATTGAAATGTCGTGGTCGAATTGCTTCCGTCGCCGATCAATTCGACCAGGATTCGACCACATGATGATCAGGTCGAATTCCCTTTATCGTGGTCGAATCCACCTTCTGCTCGCATTCTGCACCGAATTCGACCAGCAGCCCTGGTCGAATTCCACTCATTCAGGTCGAATTCTACTCCTGCCATGCCCAATTGGATGACTTCGACTCCCTCTCTTCAGTTTCCAGCACTTCCACTCCGATTTTCTTCGAAAAACTGCTCAAATGGCTTCAACAACACTGATTCATGACTTTACACAATATATCGATTTACACCGAATAACAATCTTCCAATACATAACTATTACACAAATCTAAGCGCAAAATACGTGAATTTACACACTTAAGTCTTTTGTCTTAAACTAATACTAGTAAAGAATTTATATACTTAAAAGACAGAATTTGCAACTTGCAATTAATGAGTTTTTAAACTCACTCTAATGAGCTATATTTACTCGTAATTAATACCCCTTCCATCCCATGAACAAATTCACACTTTCTATTTTTATTCGTCTCATAAACAAGTTCACACCCCCAAATAAGAAAATATATACAAATCAATAACCCCACAGCACACTTTAATTTCAAAATTGTCACCCCTTTATAACTCACATAACTTACTTTATAATTTATTTATCACCTAAAAATACCAAACTACCCTAAAAAATAATTTTTTCTTAAACTATGTATCTACAATAACTGTGAACTACCTTATGGGAGGGGGGGGAGTAAAATATACTCGAAACTTTAGTTCACGAAACAGATTGATTTAATTGAATTTATTACTGTAAATTAATAAATACTCCATGATAAGAGTTGAGATATTCGTTCCGGTGCATGAATATATATTTCTTAATAAATTTATAACTGAATAAAGTGTAATTTTATTTAGAGAAGGACTAGAGTACAACCAGTCCTATGGATTAATTGGTGCAACCGGATCCAAATCACAACCATAATTAAATCTCGCGGATCCATACTGCCACCAAATCAATTTCTTACTGCAAGTCTGTAATCACGTGAATCAGAATAGAAGCTCCCTCCTTCTCTCTCCCCCATCCCATCTACCCTCTCCCCAAGTACTGACTCTTCTTTATCCCATCGCCCCCTCTCTTCCCCACCCCATCTTCGTTCTCCCCAAATACTGAAGCTCTTCCCTTCTTTCCGTCTAAGCCTTGCATCGGCAGCAGCGGACGGCGGACGCGCGCTCGATAGGGAATAGTGTGCGGTGGTGGCAGCCTCGCGTGGTGGTGTGTTTTGAAGATTGCGGTGAATTTGAAACGAGCGCCATTGCTGGCGATAGATCTACAGGATCTGACACAAAATTTTGATTCCTTCATCGAAATTGTGAAGACGATGGATTTCCGACGGTACACGAGCCGGTGCACGCCTGTCGGCGCTAAAACCCAGTATCTCGCGAGTCTGGCATTTGGGGTCGGAGGTGGTGACTCGGTGATGAAACAGCTAGGTTGCATTTTCTGGTGAACTTGTGGCGTGCGTCCGACGGTGAGTGATTAACGATAGCTGATGGTGCTGGACAACTAGTGCTTAATGGATTCTCATTTTTCTGCTTTGGGGAGAGATGTTGGACTTGTTATTTCTTAGAGAGAGAAAAATAGTTGATTTGAAAAAGGAAGCCTAATCAACTAATAACAGCATGTTTAGATATGTGGATGCTGAATTGACCTTCCGGATTATGCTAATACTCAATTAGTTCATAATAAATCACTTAGATTTCTTTACATTGCCAGATTTTAAGAATGGATTAAAATTGTTCTTTTTCTTCCCTTATTCTGTTTGGTGGGGGTTCTTAGGGATGCTGAACATCTATAGCTGTGTTTTCTGAAGATTTTAATTGGCGAATAATTGAATCTAACTTGAAAAAAGTTTGTTAATTAGTCAATGGGTTTTCAAAATTTGTTAATTAGGAAAACAAGTTTACCAGAACTTGGTTGAAGCTTGGATTAAAACTTAGCAGAACCTATTTGTGAATGTTGATTATGAGGTATTAAAAACTGAATGATAGGCATTTGGTTGTTGAAAAACCGAATCTCCTAAATGATAGGCATTTAGTTGTCAATGCTCTTGTGTGTAATATTAATTATTTCAAAGAGTGATCTAATTAATTCTAAAGAGTGATCTATTTAATTCTAAAGAGTGACCCAATTAAGCCAAAAGAGTAATCTAGTTAATTTCAAAGAGTGACATACTTAAATCTAAAGAGTAATCTAATTAATCTACATATTACATAGTATAATTTATTTTTCACAATACACGACTTTTTCTTCAGAAAATTAGAGTATCAATTTAAAGAGTACCCAAATTCATTATAAAAATTAATCCAATTAATATTTAATAGAAAAAATAACATTATTGACAAAATAAAACAAATCATATCAACATAAAAGTTAATAAAAAACAAAATGTTCATAGTAACCCAAATCATTACAAAGAGTAACCCAATTAGTAGAAAAGAGTAATCTAAAAGATGTTGACAAAACAAAACGATGTATAAATTAATCGTATAAAGAGTAATAATTTAAAATTTTGTTCATAGTAACCCAATTAATAAGAAAGAGTAACTTTATAATCAATACTCCCTCCGTCCCGGGTATTATTTTTACCCGTTTGTACGGGCACGGAGATTAAGACGTTTTATTTTTTTAATATATAATGTAAGAGAAAGTATGGATAAATTAGTAATTTAAAAATAAAAAGTAAATAAAGTTATTGGGAATGATGAATAAAGTGTAAAAAAGTAATTAAAGTTGTTGGGATTGTAAAAAGTAGATAATAAAATATTATGTATTTTTGCCAAAAATGGAATGGGTAAAAATACGTGGGACACCCCAAAATGGAAAGTAGGTAAAAATACGTGGGACGGAGGGAGTGATAAAATTTTCAATACAAAACTATTCAATAGAATAATCTAATCTAATGTTTTTATTTAAATTGGATCCAAACACAAGTTTGACTAGATTTTACCGGTCCGCGCCCCATCACCATTCTAGAACCACATACAATGAAACTCTCGTGAGAGTATAGGAAGCACTGATCCAACCAACATATGTGGGATAACATATCCCACTCGAAGTGACTCCAAGAAATGATTGGGTTGGAAAAGCACTTGTCAATGTGTCATGGAAAATGAAAAAAAATTAATTTTCTCAACTTTCACTCACATCAACCCTCAAAATAACAACAGTAACGTATAGGTCCCACCTCAACCAGATCTCCACACATATCTCTCTATTTACTGTAAAACAATGCAGTTTTATAGAATTACTCGCGGCGGCACATAACTGCCGGACAACAGCAAATTCACTAAGCCGGAACACTACAATAGCTACATCCGCCGCCTCAACAGCACCCCTTCCGCCTCACCCTCCCGTCGCCCCTCTCCTCATTTTTTTCTTCACTCTCAACTACCCACATCTCTCCCCCGATACTAGCCACCACATCCACGCCACCATCCACTTCCTCTCATCCACCTTCTACGTCACCGGTGCTGCCTGGGAGAAGCATGTCCGTCACTCCTCCACCCTTCGTCGCCCATGATTAGTACATTCATTAGGAGTTTTCCGCAGTCGTCGTCAAGATCTGTCCGGAGGTGCCCATCCCACTGCAAATCAATACCATCGAGTCTACCACCGCGCTGCGCCACAGTCTCTACCGGAATCCACCGTTGTTTGGGGGTGACAAAAAAATCCAAGAGAGATGATTGAAGGAGGAAATCCACCGCCTTGCATCCCAGCCGGAATCACATGTCTTTGCTACTGGCAACAAATCCGTAGGGAGAGATGATTGAAAGAGAAAATTCAGTCCTCTCTTTTGGATGTGAGAAGGGAAGAGAGTCTTTTGGTTAAGATCTAATTGGAGGAGAATATGACAGCTGTTATCCATTACTAATGGGTTTGACCCATATTTTAATGTTTGGAATAGATTTTGTTATAAAGATCCGGTTCCACCATTTAAAATAAAAAGACGGGCCTAAGAAAGTCTTTGCCTTTTATTTATTAATGTACAGTATATACTTTTATTTATTACTCCGTATAGATAGAAGAATTTGTATAATAATAATAATAATAATAGGGTAGGTCTTGCATGAGACCGTCTCACGTGAGATCATTTTTTATTTTTTAAAATAGTTATCATTTTTGCTATAAATCATTATCACTTTCGCTAAAAAATGTAATCACTTTTTATTTACACTATAAATTGTTCATGAAATATCATTTTCACTTTTCATTAATTTATTATCACTTTCCTTCATAAAAGTTATCACTTTCTGGCCGTCTCACGTCACTCTTATGTAAGCCCTTACATGAGACGGTCTCACATAAGTCTTTGCCATAATAATAATAATAATAATAATAATAATAATAATAATAATAATAATAATAATAATAATAACTTTTTATAAAATAAATACAGTGAGATCGGAAACTCAAGTTCTTTAATAAAGAAGAATATTATATAATTTAACTCAAGTTTTGAACATAGGTTGTGAAACTCTATCAATTTTATGTATTTATTTATTTATTTTTAGTATTGAATTTATTAATTTTTTTTAAGTTTTTTATTATTTATTATTTATAATATTATGAGAAAGATTTTTAAATGACTTAGAATTTGAAAATCACAACTACAAAAATATCAAAATCAAATCTATAATTTAAAATAGTAAGGGATTAGGGAGAAACCAGTCCCGTGAATATTTCATGGAATTTGATCCCAAACCACACACATATGAAATCTCACGGGTTAGCAATTCCTGACGGATCATAAATCACCATTTCTAGGTTTCTACAGGTTAATGGGCAGATTATACACCTCCAACATGCAACATCAACGCCACGAATTTACTTTACGATTCAATAGAATTTCAACATCCAACATTGGTCTTCTTGACCCTAAAAAATTTGACGATTACTTGATTACTAACCCGTTGATTGGATCATTTTGTTGGCGGTGACGACAATGCAACCTAGCGTTGTTTAGGTACCGTTTTCGGAACCGTTTGCCCAACACATGCGCTCTCTATCTCTCTGAATTTAAATTTTGTAAAATAATTATCTGTTTCAAAATTTTAGATTTGTTGGAGAGACTGATGCGTCTAATTTTCTCTCTGTTCTTGCTGTAAAATATTCTTCAACAATAGGACATATATGCCCTTAATAACAAATGTATGACATGGAATGACACTATAACCAAACAACAAGATATCAGTTGTTCGCTATTAACAACCAAAATACTGCAATGATGATTTATTTAATCTAAAACCCTCTATTATCTGCAATTTGAAACATTTAATGCTCCCACACGATACTATAGTTGGTTTTGCGTCACATTTTTTTTGTATCATATCATTACAAAAAGAGAAGTTATAGCTACTTTTACATAACCACAATAAAAGACGGGTCTTACACATCTGAAAATGCAATTATCTTTCATTATTGATGCGATTAAGTGGCAAAAAAGAATATAGCATTTATTTTCAAATTCTTTAATTTCTCATCTAATTGATTTTGATGATAATTGCATATTAAGTGTCTCATTTAATGCTTCTCCTAGATACTATTAGATTTTAATCATTCTAGTTTACTATTAGATTTTAATCATTCTAGTTTTGTTCTCCCATTAAGTTATTGTGTATGACTGTATTCATGAACTTTAATCAAAGTCATCCATTATCATTTCTTATGGTGAGGATGGGTTGGGTTTCTATGATTTAAAATTTGAGTACTTCGAAATTAACACTGGAAATCACTATTTAAATGAGTTGAGAATACATGGGTAAGTTTAGAAACACCACATGGGATTTTAAAACATTTTCAATGACTGGATTTATAGTTCATTTTTACAGGCTCTTTCGTGCATCTTGTTTTTCTTTTAGGCAAAAGTAATTGTGAGTGATTGTTCCAGGCATATGGTTGTGAGAGAGTGAGAGAAATGTTTACAAAACATTGATTTCTTTTTTTAATTCCAAGCAATTTTTAAATTACACTTGAATGCATAGATTTAAATGAGGATAAAAATGTCTCGTAGCGGTATGTTTAGCAATAAAGAAATAAATATATGTATATAGCTCAAGTTTGGTGTTGGTGAACATACATCAGAATCCACACTTGATTATGTTCACTCTGATCTGTGGGGACCTTCCAAGAACCCAACAAAAGGAGGAGGAAGATACTTCATCTCATTTATAGATGATATCTCAAGGAAAGCATGCATATATATATATTGAAATCCAAGGATGAAGCCTTTGGAAAATTCAAAGATTGGTTGACAGAGGTTGAGAACACCACTGGAAAGACCTTGAAATGTTTCAGAACTGACAATGAATTAGAATATCTCTCAGAAGAGTTCAACAAGTTCTGTAGAGATAGAGGAATCAAAAGACATAGGACTGTTCCATCAACCCCACAACAAAATGGAGTTGCAGAAAGACTAAATCAAACTCTCCTAGAGAGAGTGAGATGTATGATCAGTGCAGGAGGATTTCCAAAGAGCTTTTGGGGGGAACTTGTAACTACAGCAGGTTACTTGATCAATAGGTGTCCCTCTACACCTTTAAAGTTCAAAACCCCTGAGGAAGTATGGAAGGGAAAACCTGCTGATTATGGTAACCTAAGAGTAATTGGATGCCTTGCTCATGCACACATAAAGTAAGATAAACTAGATCCAAGGGCTCTGAGATGTGTGATGGTAGGATATCCAACTGGAGTGAAAGGTTACAAGTTATGGAGCTTAGATAATCACAAATTTCTTATTAGTAGAGATGTCAAGTTTGATGAGGCAAGGATGCCATTTCTGGAACAAATTGAGCATGCTACAACAGCTAGTAAGGGTGTTGAGTCTGAGGTGGAGTCTGAAGAAACTTCAGAAAGAAATTCATAATTAACAATCAACAGAAATGAGCTAAGTACTTATCACCTTGCAAGAGATAGAAAGAGGAGGGAAATTAATCCACCATCAAGATATGTACAAGCTGATCTTGTATCATATGATCTATACACATCCACAGAGATTGAATGTAGTAAATCTAAGAGCTACAAGGAAGCTATAATAAGCACTGATAATGATAAGTGGATTACTGCCATCAATGAAGAGCTTATGTCACTTGAGAAGAATGGAACATGGGAGATTGTTGACAAACCTCAGAGACAGAAACTAGTGGGATGCAAATGGAATTTTAAGAGGAAACCATCAGCAGTTCCAAATGGAAAAGTTAGATATAAGGCTAGGCTTGTAGCCAAAGGATTCTCACAGAAAGAATGAGTGTATTATAATAAAATTTTCTCACCTGTTGTCAAACATTTCTCTATAAGGATCATACTTTCACTAGTTACACAGTATGATCTTGAACTACATCAAATGGATGTGACAACAGCTTTTTTACATGGTGAATTGGAAGACAAATCTATATGACTGTACCAGAGGGAGTAAGTGTTCAGAGTAACAATTCTAAAGCTTGCTTGCTTAAGAAATCTCTCTATGGTCTTAAGCAAAGCCCTAGACAATTGTATTTGAGATTTGATCAATACATTATAAGCTGTGGTTTTGCTAGGAGTTCATATGACAGCTGTGTGTACTACTTGGAAGAGAATGGACTGTATACCTATCTATTGTTGTATGTTGATGATATGTTGATAGCTAGTCACAACATGGAAGGAATTCAGAGGGTCAAGAGCTTGTTAGGATCAGAATTTGAGATAAAGGATCTCGGGGAAGCAAAGGTAATTCTTGGAATGCAAATTACCAGAAACAGGAAAAATGGAAGTTTGTTTCTGAATCAAGAGTCTTACCTGCTAAAAGTGCTTAAAAGGTATAATATGTGTGAGAGTAAGGCTGTCACAACTCCATTTAAACAAGGTTTGAAGCTTACATTGCAGCAGGGGCCTAAGTCTACCTTAGAGGCTATGGAAATGGACAACACACCCTATTCTAGTGGAGTTGGTAGCTTGATGTACTGCATGGTTTGTTGCAGGCCGGATATGGCCTATACCATGAGTATTTTAAGCAGGTTTGTGGGATGTCCTGGTAGGTCCCACTGGAAAGCATTAAAATGTGCTTTAAAGTATTTTAAAGGGACAACAAAAAGAGGTCTTATTTTTTAGAAAAGGAAGCAAGGCACTGATGTGTTGAGTGGATTTGCTGATGCCGATTTTGTTGCAAATTTGGACACTAGGAAATCGTTGACCGGCTACATCTCACGGGACAGCAATAAGTTGGAAGTCAAGCCATCAATCTGTTGTGGCTTTATCAACAATCGAAGCCGAGTTTGTTGCTTTAACTGAAGCTATTAAAGAGGAAATATGAATTTGTGGTATGTTGGAAGAACTTGGAGTTAATCAAGATACAATGGAAGTGTTTTGTGATAATCAAAGTGTCATTCATTTGGCAAAGCATTAAGGATATCATGAGAGGACAAAGCATATAGATGTGAAGCTATATTTTGTAAGAGATCTTATGGAGAGGGGTGTTGTTAAAGTAAGCAAGATTGATAAGTCTGTCAATCCTGCTGACAATTTCACTAAGGCCTTGCCTAGTTCAAAATTTAAGCTAAGCTTAGGCTTAGTTGGGATGTAGTTTGTTGAAGAAGAGGAGAGCTGCTCATAATGAGCGGTGGTGAGGGAGGATAACAATCTGAATTGTTTGATGGATACATGATTTAAGGTGGAGAATGTTGAAGCAAGTAATGTAAATCTTGATCCAAGTTGTGTGCATGGGAATTGCTGCGTAAGCTAGCCGGAAGCATTCCAGATTTGGTAAGTAAGTTGCATGAAGTTCAACATACTTACTAAAGATGAGAATTCAGCTGCATGCTAGCATGCAAGGTCACATGGGAGCACGTGGGTCAGTTTGTTGGTTACATTAGCTATCACATGGGTAGTTGTTAGCATGTGAGTCTATAGCTGGTTTGTTAAAGGCACGTGAGGTGTGAGTATCCCATTAGTGCACTTGGCAGGCTGCTATTGGGAGAGAGTATACATAAAAGCATTCACATGGGCCATAGTAAAGGTGGAGTTGCTTTTCCATCTTCTGTTAGTTAGCTTTGCAGCTGTTCTTGAGCAATCTTGAAGCTCATTAGATCAGTTAATCGTCTATCTTGTGTAATAATCATCAATAAGAGAGTTTTCTTTCTCACAATGGATGTAGATCTTTAAGATCGAACCATTATAAATCCTTGTGTGATTGCTTCTTTTGATTACTACTGTTTCATTGATTGTTTTGCTTCTAATTAAAACACAAACTGTGTGTGTGTGTGTGTTTATCCTATTGTGAAGTTGAGAGTAGCTTTCTAGAGTTTTTGGAAGCTGTATGATTCACAGCAAGATTAGTGAAAAAAAGCCAAAAACCTACAATAGGATGAACACACACACACCATCCTCCCTAAATCTCTCCAACTGCTTTCATATTCTCTCCCCACCATCCTGAAGTTTTAAAACCCCTTCCTAACAGAATTTTATGTGAATTCATTCCTCTCAAATATCCCCACCTAGATCGTAAAGCTCTAACCCAAAGTTTATCCCTCTCACAAAAGAATCTCCAAACCCATTTACCCAATAGAGCACAATTGAAAGACTCGAAATCCTTAACCCCAATCCCCCCCAAAGCTTTTGGATAACATAAGACATGTCATTCAATCAAAGAAACTTTTTTAACACTCTCACTTCCCCCCAGAAAAACAAACGTTGTAATTTAGAAATCTCTCTCAGAACTGATTTAGGAGCACGATAGATGGATGACACATAAGTAGGAATAGAGGAAAGCACCGAGTTTATAAGAGTAAGACGACCCCCAATTGAGATTTTCAAACCTTCCCATTTCTTGAGAC
Organism: Pogostemon cablin; assembly: GCA_023678885.1. Lineage (NCBI taxonomy): Eukaryota > Viridiplantae > Streptophyta > Magnoliopsida > Lamiales > Lamiaceae > Pogostemon > Pogostemon cablin. Next base: position 23,372,046 of record CM043009.1, on the reverse strand, counting down.
TATTACGAACCTTATTAACAATATAGTCCCAATCGCTCACTTTGCGATGAACACTTCCAACTTTAACACCTAAGTAGCTGAAAGGAAGCCTACCAGTTGAACACCCAAAAATACCTACAGCCTCGTCAACTCAACTATCCTCCACATTTATACCGTAAACACGATATTTATTTTTGTTTAATTTCAATCCTGAAACCAACTCCAATAGCACAAGGAATCTTCTAAGAAAAGATAAATTATTTTCACTTGCGAACCCAACAAAAATTGTGATCGGAAGTGAAGTGGGGATTTTGGCTCAACTACTTTTAACTAAATTGTTGAGATTGTGATTGGGGGATTTATATATTTATTACACTTGTTGTTTCTTGCCACGTGGCATTTTATTCTGTCTTTTATCGAGGTAGAAGGAAATCAAGGAATACTATGTTTCACCTTGGTGAAAATCATCACTTTGAAGATTGAATTTCAAGATTATGTTATTCAAGCAAGTGGGTTTGTGTAAAAAAAAAAAAATTCATTTGAAATTCGATAGTGATAAATTATTTTATTTTTATTACTCTTGAAACTACATAGAATAATCAAGTCATAATTTCCAAATTTGTACAACTTGAATTTATCTTTTTCATCAATCCCAGTATTTTTTTATATGTAATATAATAATATAAATCTATCTTATTAGATTGCTGTGTAATGTATACAATGAATATAAAATGGAAATTAAAATAGTATTTTGTAAAAGAGAATTACATAAAAATTGTACATTAGTAGAAGAACAAAAAAGGGTGTGAATTTCAATTAGAAATATATATTAATTTCTTAAATAGGAGTATATTTTAAAAGTATTATATTTTGAGATCAAGAATTCAATATCCAAATTGGAAATAGAGAATTGGAGCTAATTGCTTCGCCACAAATGGAATTCCATAAATTCATGAATTTAAACTTACATACATAAATAATTTAATTTTCATCTAATCTTGTAAAAATGACAAAATATTTCTTGCATCATATACACCCTAGCTATGATTTATGTATTTTATTCTCAAAGTTTATGGTTACCTATAGAATATAGTGTTAATTAATTATATATTACACTTATAATTCTACACTATGCTTCATGTTATAGCTTTGCTTAAAATAAAAAATAAAAAATAAAAAATCATAAAACAATAAATTGGTCGAGATTTAATCTAAATAAAAGACAAGTGTGTTATTAAAAAGTCAAAGTGTGACTAGTGTTAGGTAATCAGCCAAATGGTTTAATTTCTATTACGTGCATTACCCCTCTTCGTAAAGACTAAGAAACTATTAATTAATCTGCATCTTATAAATACATCCCACATACATAAATCATGCTACATATATACTCCAATTAATTAATTTAAGAAATCAGGTTTGAATATGATGATCTTTTTTAGGTTTAGAATATCTTAATTTTATTAGGTGAAGTGATACATAAATCCAAGTGCATTAATTAGTCGGTAGGTGGTGTATGATTCTTATTTTGAAATAAAAAGATTTCACTAATAAAAATTATAATACTCATCTAACTAAAATAACTAAAAAAAATTAGTAACACGTATAAAAAATAGTACTCCTCTGTTTCACCACTGTTTTCGCACCCGAGCCCTAAATTAAATATGAAATGTGAAAACTGTATTTGTACGGAGATAGTAATATTTTTATGAGTTTAAATTTTGTTTTGTCTTGTAATATTTGAGACTTTAATTGAAAAAAAATCGACAAAATACAGATCGAGATGTTTCTCTAATTAAATTTCCACAAATAAAAATGGAGTTTGACTACTGTGTACCTAATGCACCGGTGCACCTAATAATTGCAACTGTTGGATCAACTTTTTAGATAATCTTCACCATTCAATAAAATAAATAAATTAAAATAATTTAAAAACAAAAATCAATAACTACCCACTACCCCCTCTATTTCACCTTATAAATCTGCAGGTGCACCAGTATACCCGGTGCACTGCATAATAACCCATAAAATTGTCATATCAAATTAAAATTAAATTAAAAAATAATACTCTCCCCAACCCCATTATCTTACATAATTTGGGAATTAAAGTTATAACTCATTCTGCCAAATCAGTTTTTTTAACTTAAAGAAGTTCATCAAATACCTACAAAATTAAAATTGAAAACAAGAAAATCACTTAAAATTAATATCACAAAAAAAACCAGGTTCTTGTATTTTTGTTCTAGGATTTTCAATGATTATTTAAGCATATTCCTTTAATTTTCTGGATAATTCAGCTTGCTATTTACTTGTATGAATGATCCTTACACAATTTGTTATTAATTTTGATTTTTGCTTTTATTTTAATGTGTGCTTGATGCTGATTCTACCAAAAGTTTCTTTTAGGGTTCTTCGTCAATTTTAGGTTGTAGAGATAATTAAGGATTTCCCCATTTAATTTACTGTTTTAATTAATTTTTTTTTTAAAAAAAATCCTGTTATTTAATTAATTTAATTGCCAATTTATTTGTGTTAAAATGATGTGTCAGAATGCCTCACATTTTTTATTATTATTATTTTTCAAATTTTAATCTAATGTGTTTTATTATTATTATTGGTGGAATTTCAATTGGATCACCTGTTTCTCTCAAATTGGAGCATCACATGTGTGGTATATATTGTGATTTTTCGTCCAAAATCGATGTTTTCGAGTGAAATTTGGATATAATTGATCGTAATCTCCTGTTACTAAATTAATACAAATATCTATGTCAATAATTTCCATTTCTCTTTTAAAAATTGTTCTAAAAGAAATTTATAGAATTAAAATTTATGTCATTCCTTTATTTTGAAAAATAAAAGTAATGTTATATGATCCCTTGTAGTACCCCTCCCTCCCCACTATCTTAAAATATGTTTGATCGACATAATTTAATCATAAAATTTAATATTTATCTTTAAAGTTTATTATTAATTATATTTTTAATGTAATATATTATTATTAAGAATGGTTCTTTGAACCCGAATTCAACTATATTACAATTGATCTCATTTTAATACGTCATAGACGAAGTAAATTGCAACTCTTACCTCATGCAATGCATAATTTCTAGTTTACCAAAGTACCACCTCATAGCATGCAATTAAGACTATATAATAATCCTAAACTTAATTAAATAATAACCAAATTCCTACAATAAATAATCCCTATTCCAACCCCAATAACACCCCAAAAAAAAAAAATCAATCTCTTTGGCTTCATTAGACTTCTTATAATCAATTAAAAGAGTAAATCAACTCTGAATCTATTAATTAATGGGGCCAAAAGGGATTGAAATAGGGGCAATGGTTGTAGCCATATTGGTGGTTCTATCAGGACTATCCATGGCTCAGCGACCAGGTTCTTATAAATATAATTTCTAATTAATTTATTAACCCTTAAACTAATTCATAAACACTTTATTTAAATTATAGAAACCTAATTTTATTTCCAGAGAAAAAAAAGGCTAACTTAAAAACAAAAAAAAGGGTACAAATTAACATGAAATGCTACATTGATGTGGGAGCTAGTAGTTAAGGTGTTCATAATGTATGACAAATTCTTGAATCATTTCAACAATGCATTCAATAACCCTATGAATTGCCTTCATCCCACCCTTCATCTTCTTCATAAATCCAAGATTTCTCCCAACAATACCCCCCACCCTCTTTTAGAGTTATGGCAATCACAACATTCGTAGACACTCGTCAACAGTTTCACGATCGAGGATCTTTAAGGCCTCCATCGTGGATTCATACAAATAAATAAATTGGGTTACTCCTCCTCGTAAATTGAATGGATAAATAAATAATTTCTAGCTTCATCATTAGGTTACTCCTATAATGTGATTAAGCCTTCCTATAAAACTGAATTTTATTGATACATATGATTTGTGAGATACATAAACACGAGCGAGATTCTGATTCTATGATCTGCCATTGCAAACATCTCTATTTAAAAATGGTATATAATCTTAAAAAAAACATTAGCCTCAAGGCAAAATTAAATGACGTACATCTAAAAAAATAAAAAATTATTTAGCGCAAAAACTTGAGCAGAGGGTAACATGTTTATAACAATCTTGCACATATCTATCATATCATTAGCATGATGTTAGCACGTGAATAAAAGCAACTAAGTTTGTTTAATCACTATAGGGGTTTAGCTCAATTATTAAGCATATTCAAAGAGGGAAGCCACCCACCCACCACAACCTTCCATAAAAGCCAAAAACACAACCACACACTCATGCAGTCCTATCTCTTCAGGTTTTCAAACCCACAATCTATGATCATCCCAGCATAATCAACAAGAAAAGCACATAATGAGTAAACAAAAGACGCAGTAGCAAAAAAATTTAATACCATCACAAGAAATGATAGACAAACATCAATACACTGTCGTGAGATCAACCTTCTTGCAACATGGTTAAGTGTTGTTAACATGTTTACAGTTGTCTTAGCTGTTGTATGCATGTTTAGAATACATCAACCGGCAAACAGTCTCCCAAAACCAAATGATGGTGGCATATCTGACCAGTTGATGAGCATATGATGAATCTTGATTCTGGAAAGTGTGATTAAACCTATTTTTGTTGGGGAAACTAATGTCCCTTCTTAAGTCCTGTACATTTTGCCAGCTTAGGAAAGACACTCAAAATGTTGTGGGCCCTCAAGTCCTGCCTTGTCAAAAAAACACCTATCAAATGGAAAAATACCACAGGTTAGATATCTTGAGGAAAACATCCCCTGCTCGGATAGACGGATACAATAGCAGTGGAACACATTATATATGAATTTCAAATGAATCAAAAAATGCAAAAGGTTATATTCACAATCACCGAGGGAGAGTTAAGATTTTCAAAAACTCGTAATCCACAAATACTCTTTACAGTGATTTGAGATCTCTAATGTATTCTACTAAACAAATCGCTGTTTCAGGACACCAGAAATAAATAGTATAACATCAATATGACTAAAGAAACCGTTTTTAAATAAACTGTATCGCATATCAAGATGTTGCATGCTATATGAAGCTTCAGGAAAAGCAGAAATGAACAAGAAAAAAAAATTTCAGTCAGTTTCTTCAAGCAAGAAGCAAGGGAGGATGTTGTGATAAAAAATAAATAAATTAACAGGCCTCTCTGACTAGGTATTCATTTAAGTAGCTCGAAACAACGTTTTTAACATCCTCTTCATCAATTTTAAAGGAAAGCTTGAATAAAATCCTGTTTAACTTGTTTGATCTAATCGTACGTCCACATTTTAAAAATATCATGCAGGCAAGATGGTCATATTGGCTACATAATGACAAAACTGAGAAACCGTTTAAGCAAGTTACAAATATGCATCATAACAGAACCACATAATTAGTTAAACTGCATTAAACGTATGCAGCCGGGCACAAAAGAGTGCAGAAACAATAAAACTTACATAAGACATGTTCCACCCTCAAGCTATGCTGAGTTTGTAGAAGTTGCAAAGGGAAAGCAATGCAGTTTGATTCGCTGATTCAAGATTTTCAGAGATGATTGGTGGATACTTTCTAGGGTAACGAACAGAAAGATTTGACAAAGATTCAACCAGGAATTGCTTTGGGTCTGAGATAGCTTGCAGGGGGTCCTCCTCTCTCCTCCTTGCATTGTACAAATTGATAAATGAGGCATGATCCTCAGGCTTCTCCTCCACTGTATCCTCCTCTGGCCGCGAAATAAGAGTGACAATGCTATTGAGCATTTCTCCCCACAGCTTTGAACCTGATTGTGACAGATAATCACATAGCAGCATAGTCGAAGCAACAGAAGTTAACTTAAGCTCCGTTGAACCTGTGATCAGCTTGAGATGAGGAATCCAATACTGATCCAAAATTATGTGAAGAGTATTTGGCTCATAAGCATTCATTGAGTCTAGAAGGTTTGCAAGGCCATGCTTCACAAGTATAATAGACATATATATGATTAGACATTTGATGAAATTCTCAGTTCCGTTAGCTTCCAGACATTTAAACAAAACAACACATATGTTTCTTATATAGGGAGAAATCACATCATAATCAAGATATTCAATCACAATGTTGAGCAAATTAAATTCCTGTTCATCAGTACTGGGAGATGTAAGCAGTGTGTTGAATATTCCAATGGTACTAGCTAGTTGGCCTAGTTGATTTATCCCGTGTGGAGGAAAGCCTGGAGCAAACGCACAAGGGCTGGAACATTTGCAGACTTATCCCATGCTTTGGGTAGAAGAAGTTTTGTAAAAAATTCCTTGTAACATCCTGGCAAAGGAGATCGGTTCATCTCAACAAATATAGCGAGAAGCTGGAATGCATAAGGGAAGAACTCGCTAACATTTTCTTGCAAGATTGCCCGTAAAACAGGTAGCAGGATTCCTTCGACTTCTGAAATAATAGATGGGTCCTGCTCACAAGCCCGTCTGATTAGCCCGGCAACAGATTCAAATGTGTAATGGTTAAAGATGGGATTCTTTGGGTTAACACAAACCCTATTCAGAACAGTCACCAAGCTACGGATGCAAGGTACGGCAACACGAGTGACATCTACAACCCCAAGAACACGCATGATGCACTTCATCACATACTGGTTCTCCTCAGATTCTGGCATTGCCAAGGCATCAAAAAGAAAATTTATCAAACTACGAGGAATATCAGAAATTGTGTATATTGATCTCCCTCCTTCATCCTTAACCATAAGGATCTTCTCAATGCATATGGCAGCGTATGAACGAACCACATTCGAGTCAGATGATAGTAACTCCATCACATAAGGAAACAAGGCAACAACATCAGGTATTGAGATCTGATTTCTAAACATGGTGAAGAACTTTAACGCACTAGCTTTTAACATTGGATTCCCATACTTGCTTCTCAACTCTTGATCTATATAAGACACGAAGAATTCCTCACGATCAGTGAAAAGTGATGTGCTACCAGCTCTCTCTGTGGCAAGGGAGATGACCAAATGTATGGCACAATCTTTAAATTTCCAGTTTGCTTCTTCGTTCTGTGAGAAGGAGTCTAGAAGAGTCTGGATCAGTGAGGAAGCCTTTTTAGTAACCCTCTCCTTATAATTCATAGCAATTCTCTCAAGGAGTTCACCTGGAATTCTCCTCCTGGTGTCCAGGGCACTGCCTTCCATATCTCTCCTTATGAACTCTACATAATTCTGCTCAAAAAGCACCTCGTCTTTATCACTCAACATCACATTAGGAATTACTACATCCTGAAATATCTGATGCAATCTATCCTCCCTTGCAAAAAAAGTATGAAGAACGCTTGTGCTAACTATAGTAAAAAACTTAATGGCAGCTACAGTCAGCCTCTCCCTTTTGGAAGAGCTTGAAACGACCATCAAAAGAGGCCACAGTGCCTCCAGAAACTCATCCAAATGGTCCTGAAATGTCTCATCCTCTTTCTGCACATACAAACTTATATTCTCACAAACAGCAGCTCGCAACTCATCAACCAAAGCAAGCCCAACATCTCCACTATCTTCCACAGCAGAATATTTATTTTTCAAATATTTCTTGAATTCAATCATCCATTCATCCATATGATCTTCAAACAACTTTTGCAACTCAATACAATTGAGTGAATAGAAAATGCTACAACAAACCGTCTGTGACTCAATGTAACCCTGAAGGGTACTGGCATTGGCTCCAGAATCCACAGCGTGGTCGATATTTGCAGAATTCCATTTAAAGACTTCCAATAATGGCTCGGCGTAGTTATCAACACAGTATTTCAAATCAAGCAACAGGTCGTTTGTCTTAAATTGGTACCTAAATTTCTTAAACAACGAATTAAAAGTTTCCAAATGCCCATAAAATTTGGGCAACAAATCGGGCCATGCTTGAGGGAAATCGTGCTTACCGATAATGGTTAGAGCTTCACTAAGCTGAGCTTGAATTTTAGGCGGCGCGCAAACCATGACAGTAACAATTAACGATTTAATTTCCTCCTTCTCTGAGTCCCCAATTATAATTCGTGCCGGGTCGTTGGGTTGCAGATCCCAGTGAGCTCTGACATGATTTTTGAAGTTCATAGCAGCTGATAGACGGATCTGCTCATCAACTGAGGGCTCTGCGACAAATCGGAGAACCGCCAGGCCATATTTAGCACGATTGGCGACTTCCGAGAGAGCCGCCTCAGCGTTGCGGCTGGGATTAGAGACCGAGGATTGAGTTTTACGGAAACATTGGGAGAGGAGTCGTAGGTCATCGGGGTGCCACTTCCACTGCATTATAGTAGTATGTTGCTTGAGGTTTAGCAGCTAGGGTTTAAGGGTTTATGATACGACTAAGCTCCAAAACAAGAAGGGGAGGGGAATTTCCAGAATAGCCTAACAATAATCTTCAATCTCCTAACAAACGTAACAAACATTTAAATGTCAATTACTGCTTCCAGAATATTCTCTCATAACAGAAGAGTGGGCTGATATTTGGGCCTTAGTGACTTTACTCTTAAGTTGGGCTTTGGGTTGTTTGGGTTGGGCCGTATCAGTTTACCAAAACAAAGTATTTTCACACAAGCATTGTTCAAACCAGTGATTAGAAAACCGGACCGGGTGCCAAATCGATGGCCTTAACGGCGGTCGGACCGGACGGTTCAACTGGAAAAACAAAAATTACATATTTTTAATTATATTTATTATTTTATATATAATTTTACATTAATACACTTAATCTACAAATAATTATATAAATAAACACATATTTAAATTTAAATAAATTAATTAAATAATTAAAAAAATCATCAAATAATTAAAAAAATATTTAAATTTAAGTAATTAGTTGTTTTGTCTTTCTTATGTATTAATTAAGCCCTACACGTGAGAAGTTGTTAACTGTTAACGCTTTTTTTTTAAAAAAAATAATTTTAAAATAAAATTAAAATTAAAAAATTAAAAAAAAAAAAGGGGTGAACCGACGGTTTCCGGGTCAACCGGTCCATCCGGTTTTCCCGGTCCGAACCGGTTCAACCTGGTTTTTCCCAGTTTGATGCCCCATCCGGTTTTATATGCCTTTCCGGATCGGTTTCCGGTTCCCGGTTGGACCGGTCGAACCAGCCAGTCCGGTCCGATTTTCTAATCATTGGTTCAAACTATTTGTGTATGGCAGTCGCTAGTCACTGGAGGTTAGAAGCTCATAATGTGTATTAACTGTTACTCCCCTGTTAAGTTTCACTTGCAATGTGGGTTAGTAAGTTTAGAAGCTCATAATGTGTGTTAATCCACTTTAAGTTTCACTGAAGTTTAATTATTGCAGTGTTTTATATTTCAGTGATGTATTTGGTTTATGTTTCTTGAAAGTTCTGCTTTTGTTTGTTATTTTTTGCTTCACGGTATTAGAAATTAGAATGGGTTAAAAATGAAATATGAGTGACTGGATCAACATTATTTTACACCTGATCAGTCTCTACAAATTTGCCACCCATACACCCTACATACTACTATCACCTTCAAATACAACAGACAGTGACCGATGAGGAATCGAGTTTCAATACAAAATAAAGTGTTTTCCTCCGTCCAGTAAAGTGTTTTTGTTGTTTAAAAAAGTTATTTTTTGGAATAAAGATTTTATACCTTTTAAACTAATTTTAATAAATAAAATATAAAATATATTATGCTTATTGAAAAGTTTAAATTTATAATTAAGGTTACAAATAAATTAGAAAAAAATATACAAATACAAAAGGGGAGAAAAATTATACTCCATCTCAAAGTTATCTTATTGCCCCCAGGGCATAGCTCAAGTGGTAGAGGGGAAGGTGGAAAGGCCTTCCAGCTGAGCTTGGTTGCTGTAGGGTGGGGGTTCGAATCCTGCCTTTGGCATGGATTTGGCCCCTTGCCGGTGTTGTGTCGAAGCCCAATTAGCTACCGAGAGCTGTTGCACATCCGAGATGCTGAATTTTTTGTGTTGGTGATTGATGGACGACCGCCGGCATTGAGTGGGCAGCCCGCGGATGGTGCCATGGATCAGGAGGTGGCTGCAATTTTGCGGCAGTTCGGCGTCATTTTTGGCGAACCCGAGGGGTTGCCGCCGCAGAGGGGGACGGAACATCAGATCGAGTTGGCTCCTGGAACTGGTCCAGTATCTGTCCGCCCTTATCGCTACAGCCATATACAGAAGGATGAGATCGAACGACTTGTTGCAGATATGTTGAGGGCACAGATTATTCAGCCAAGTTCTAGTCCCTTCTCTAGTCCGGTGTTGCTTGTCAAGAAGAAAGATGGGAGCAGGAGGTTCTGTGTGGACTATCGGGAGTTGAACAAGGCTACTGTATTGAATAAATACCCGATTCCGGTCATTCAGGAGATGCTTGATGAGCTAGCCGGCGCAGTGGTGTTCTCCAAGATCGACTTACGCTCCGGGTACCACCAAATCCGAGTTGCTGAGGAGGACGTCCACAAAACGGCCTTCAGGACTCATAGCGGTCACTATGAGTTTTTGGTAATGCCGTTTGGCTTGACCAACGCCCCTGCAACCTTTCAGGCGGCTGTGAATGACCTTTTTCGGCCGTACCTGAGGAGGTTTGTTTTGGTTTTCTTTGATGATATTTTGGTTTACAGCCATTCTTGGCGACAGCATGCAGAGCATTTACAAGTAGTGTTGCGGATTCTGCGGGACAACCAGTATAAGGCAAACAAGAAAAGTGTTTGTTTGGTTGCATGAAGATTGAGTATTTGGGGCATATAATATCCGCCGCTGGGGTTGAGATGGATCCGGCGAAGGTGCAGACAGTGTTTGAGTGGCCCTGCCCGCGGAGTGTGCGAGAGGTAAGGGGATTCCTGGGGCTGACGGGGTACTATCGTCAGTTTGTTTGCAAAACGGGTTGATAGCGAGGCCCTTAACCGCCTTGTCGAAGAAGTCGGCACCGTGAAGTTTGAGTGACCCGAGGCCGCGGATGACCCATTTTGTGCGCTCAAGGCGGCACTAACGTCTGCCACAGTGCTTGTCATGCCGGACTTCACGAAGAGATTTGTGGTTGAGTGTGATGCCTCAGGTACAGGGTTGGGTGCGGTATTGATGCAGGAGGGGAGGCTAATAGCCTATTTCAGTAAATCGTTAGCGGATTGAACGATTACCAAATCCGCTTACGAAAGAGAGATGATGGGTTTGGTTTTGGCAGTTCAGCATTGGAGGCCGTATTTGGTGGGTAGATAGTTTACTGTTCGCACTGATCACAGTAGTCTGAAGCATCTGTTGTCTAAAAAAATAGCTACCCCTTCGCAGCAGATTTGGGTGGCGAAACCGCTTGGTTATGATTTTGAGATTGAGTATAAGCCAGGTGCGGCCAATTCGGCTGCGGATGCGCTCTCACGCCGAGAAGGAGGGAACATGTTAGCACTCAGTGGTCAAAACTGGGGTGAGTTGGCGGATGTGCTGGTTGAGCAAGCGTCAGACGAGTTCATTCAGGGGATGGTGAAGGAGTTGCAGCTCGACCCTTCGAGCCGAGTGGGGTTCGCATTGGTCGGGGGTAAGTTGTTCTTCAAGGGGAGAATTGTCTTGGCAGCGAACTCGAAGTGGATTCCCATACTGCTACGAGAGTTCCATGACACCTCTACGGGCGGTCATGCGGGAGTTCTGCGGAGCTATCGATGCATTGCTGCTAGTGTCTTTTGGCGTGGCATGTTTCGTTCCGTAAGGGAATATGTCGCGCGCTGCTTGGTCTGTCAGAGGGCTAAGTATGAGGCTATGTCACCGGCGGGGCTGCTGCAGCCGCTACCTATTCCGGGGTTGATTTGGGAGGATATATCGATGGATTTTATCATCTCACTTCCTAATTCCTGGGGATATACGACAGTCATGGTAGTTGTAGATAGACTGTCAAAGTATGGGCATTTCACAGCTATGAAGGGGCGGATGATGGCCCGGGGGGTAGCCGAGGCTTTTACAAGTGACATTGTGCGCTTGCATGGGATTCCGGCGACAATTGTGAGTGATCGCGATCCTCTCTTTGTAAGCTCTTTTTGGAAAGAGCTCTTCCAGATGTCAGGTATCCAGCTTAAGTTTAGTTCCGCTTATCATCCAGAGACGGATGGTCAGACAGAGGTGTTGAATCGGGTGTTGGAGACGTATTTGTGCTGTTTTGCAAGTGAACACCCACGACGGTGGGTTGATTGGCTTCCGTGGGCTGAATTCTGGTATAACACCTCTTTCCAGTCAGCGACTAAGACTACTCCATTTGAGGCTGTGTACGGCCGGCCGCCGCCATCCTACGATGTTACTTGCCCGGGGAATGCAAGGTGGCAGCCGTTGGGGAGATTCTTGAGAGTCGAGCTATAATTTTGGCTAGGTTGAGAAAGAATTTGGAGTTGGCACGAGATCGAATGGCTCGGAACACAAATCGCCATCGGCGAGACGTGAGTTATGAGGTGGGGGATAGAGTTTTCTTGAAGGTGCGGGCTCATTGACAACTATCTTTGTCAGGGGCCGACCATCATAAGCTGTCCGCAAAATATTACGGACCATTCTTGGTCCAGGCGAGGGTGGGGCCGACCACCTATCGGCTGGAGCTTCCGTAAGGTTGTCGTGTTCATCATGTGTTTCACGTTTCCCAGCTTAAGCGTGTGGTCGGAGATCACCCGGTGGAGTCAACGCTGCCTGAGTCCTTGGAGCTGCCGAAGGTGGCGGTGTTCGATCCCGAGAAGGTCTTGGCCAGTCGGTTAGTGAGTGAGGAAGGGACTCCTGTTGAGCAGTTCTTGGTGCAGTGGAAGACATTTCTCGAGGAGGAAGCTAGGTGGATGCAGGCGGAGGAATTCCGGCGGCAGTTTCCTTGGTTCGACCTTGGGGACAAGGTCATTTCTGAAGGGAAGGGAATTGATACGGCGCAGGGTGCGGAGGAGCCGAGACCCTTGCTGGTCTACCGGCGTCGGGGCCGAGCCGGCTGATCAAGGGTCAAAGCCCAATTATATTTATTTTATTTACTTTGATTAGTTTCTTATGTTCTGGATATTTTCCTTGTTAGTTGGGCCCAACTGTTTTGGGCTTAGGGTTTGATATTTATATCGTGTTTTGAACTATCATAGACATTCATTGGTGATAATTGAATCTGGGAGCCGTATCTGGCTTTTCTGGCAAACAAGAATCCTTGTTTGATTTCAGAGTGCTAACAGAGCCTGAACCAGAAGTTGTTTCGGAGGGTGTGGGTTTTGTCTTTTCAATTCGTCAAGAGATAGATGAGTATGAGGTCGTTGATCCGGTTGTTATATTATTACTTTAGTAAGAAGTCTTTGCTTTGAGAAGGATTGGTGAGTGACCGACTTACCTCTCTTCTATAAATTTAGAACTTACCAAATATTAATGCATATCAGTATATGACCTATTGTAACCTCACCTTTTTAACAAAATTTTGCACTGATATTGTAGTGGAAAATAAGTTTTTATTGTGTTGATTTATAATTTATAATTTGTTTTTTATTTCAGAAAGCTGTCAAATGGTTTGAGCGGACCGGAAAGAGGCTGTTGCAGTATTAACCTAAATTGTGTTTCAGGTAATAACTAGTTTCTTCAAAGATGCGAGATACGATGGTATGATAATATAAATTTTTGTGTTTGACTTCCTTCTTTTGCTTGGTTAGTGTTTTATTTTCTTTTTTTGCTTGGTTGGTTTTTGTGATATATCCTTCTTACTCTTCTGTGCTGATATATTAGAAAAAAGTGTTGTAGACCGAGCTTGCCAATGTAACCGGAATTAATAAACCAGCCTGAAAAATAAGGTGATTCACTTGTGGTTGATTATTTACACTTGATTTGTCAGTGTACGTACTTATTTTGAACTCTTACTGGCGGATTCCGATCTTTTTGTTTTTGGATTTCACATGATTTGGTAATGCACTAATGCAATCTCTCATTGTTTGTAATACAACCATTTTAAAATGTGATCTTTTATCTGAGTTTCTGCTTATACTTTTAAGCACATCTTTGGTCTTTCTTGGAGTAACCTTTTTGCATCTGTAATGTTTCAGGTCTGAGCAGGACAAATAGCCTAAACCAGAAGTCGTTTCCATGGGTGTGGGTTCTGTCTCTTCAGTTCGTCTGGAGATAGATGAGTATGAGGTCGTTGATCCGGTTGTTATATTATTACTTTGGTAGAAGTCTTGGTTTTGGAAAGGCGTGGTGAGTGACCGACTTACCTCTCTTCTATAAATTTTGAACTTACCAAATATTAATGCATATCAGTATATGACTTGTTGTAACCTCACCTTTTTAACATTATTTTGCACAGTTGTTGTACTGGAAAATAAGTTTTTATTGTGTTGATTTATAATTTTTTATTTGTTTTTTATTTCAGAAAGCTGTCTTATGGTTTGAGATGATCGGAAAGAGGCTGTTGCTGAATTTACCAGACTTGCATCTACTAAAAGAATTGCTCCCGGAGATTTTTCAGAAGATTGTCGAACAGAACCTAAGGTTTGCTAAGAAGTCAGCAATGCATGTCATTTGTTATGCGTGGATTTATATTTTCAGTTTCTCTCTCTTCCTAGGGTTTTTTCAAGGCCACAGAAAATTTTTAGGATCATTATTAAGTTTACAACATATATAAGCCACATTGATTCTTGTTCTGCAATCTCATTCCACGCCTGGTAATTTCTCTTTTTTTTTCAGGGAAGAATACTTCATTGAACCATATGTTGTGCATTGATTTCAGAGAAATGGATGCTTTATGGGTGAGGTATGCTTTTTTTAATCACTTGAGTTATTTTTTTATAATTATTAATGTGACGTAAGGTTGAGGACTGATTTTGCTTCGTTTCAGTATGATACAGCATTTTAAAAACAGATTGCTCTTTTTGCGTTTGCAGTTTCAGCATATAAAAATGTAAGATTGTTATTTGCACTAAAAAGTTGGTTGACAGAGCTAATACCTGTATTTAATCTGAGTTTATTTTGTGGTGGGAAAACCATAGTCATGTGGCGTAATGATATTGGACGTGAGGAGACTGATATATTTTCTGATTTATATATTTATCATGAACAGGTTATGATGAGGATTATTCAATTCACACCTCGCGAGACAACTTTGTTGTTTGTGATGCTATCGTGGGCTTCACCGGAGGGTACATAAACCCTGTTCGTCTACTTCAATTATATAAATCTGTATATATGACTTGTTGTAACTGTTGGCAATTGGATCGTTTGGTTCAACGTGATCCGTTTAGGATTTCAGGCAAACAAATTAGCGGAAGCAATTAAATCATGTTTACCGTACTTCTGGGTCGATGTAGAGGATGAACAGCAGAGAACTACCTCTCGATCTTCTGCTGTATGTCCCAAGTCGAATCCTGTTGTTGTGTGGGCAACAATCTGCAGGATTCTATCAATCTGCTTCTTTCCCTAACTCACATCAAAAGAGGCGCAGTAACTTAGGTTTCCAGAAGCTGAGATGACTATATATATTGGGCTACAGTAGGGACCAGGAGGAGAAATTGGGCTGGGCCTCAATTGAATTTTAATTAACCAAGCTTAGCACAAAGCTTTTAATTAAATCCAATAATAATAATATAGTCCACTAAAATATTATTACTGCACTACCCGTCCAATCCCAAATTATGTTCTGGGCTCCTTCTTATTATAAGTCCGATGGTCTCCCCATGTTTAAGATATACAATGTCCATTAATTAATTAAGTTACTGACAACTCAAATTAGTTAATATCTCTTCCGAGAGTAGTACCACTCAACCTTATTATCATGCCGGAAATTAATCCACTTGCAAGATTCACATGATAAACCTTATGAGCTCCTCAAGGGGACATCATCAACCTATGACGGACATGAATTCTTTCTACAATCAACAACACACCATAGATACAGCACTACTTCCCAACTCACCGAGTTTGTTGATTTAATACCAATAAATCTCAACCATTGATGAATCAAAGAAATACATACTGCCCTACGTGTCGAGAGTATAGGGATTAAGAGCACGAACTTCCATAATAACAGAGATCAAGTTCTTCTATAAGCCAGTATAAGTCGAACGATCTCAGGCGGTCCTGCTCAATACACACGAGTGCACTAATGTGATTCTATAGCCAAGACAAGCTAATACCGAATCACACTACAACCATACCGATAGAGAGTCCCCGTCTATCTCGGTTGTGAGCATCTGTTTATACTTTATAAGGAAACCGATAATATGATCTTCTGCGTGTTGTCGCACAACATATTATCTACAGTATAAAGTAAATGGACTATTGCATCATGCATATAAAATAAATTATAAGATGCAATCATTTGATCAATGATTCTCATTTCAAATATTGTTATAACATTGTCCATACTAAAGCTAGATTTTTAGTATACAATCCAACAATCTCCCACTTATACTAAAAGACTATGCTGTCATGTCTTCTGCCATACATCTGATTCCTACTCCCATTACCCGACCATTAAAAGCTCTCGCCTTAAGGTCCTCGTAAATGGATTTACTAGGTCATCATCCGATGCAATCTAGGCGACAACAACCTTCTCCTCATCATACGATTTCTCGTAACAGGTGGTACTCGCGCTCCATGTGTTTAATTGCCTTATGGACTTGTGATTTCTTCAAGTTTGCAACTGCACCAATATCATCAATGTAAATTGTGATTACCTTGGGCAAACTTAGAAACACTTCAAAGTCCATCTTGAAATTTCTAGAGTCATATAGATACTTTGGCTGCCTCATATGCTCCAATTTATCATCTTTCCATGATGGAGTCCGGAGTCTGAAATATATTTCTATATAACACTCCTCCACATTATGACTCTACTTCCTAAGATTAAACACATAACCTTTGATGAGAATTTACTACCGTCCAATCTGACTAAAAAATCTGAATCTACGTAATCCACAAGAAGCAGTGAATCTGCTCAGTAAGTCAACATATGATTTCCAGTCCTTCTCAGGCACTTCATATGCGTCTTACCACAGTTCATCATTCTTGTTCTGGGTTACGTTGATACCCACTGTTCATGCATCCAGCAAAACAGATATCCAACTTCGTTCATAGCATTCCTTAGATTAAGCTTCCTTATTCGCCGAAGCATAAGGAACCGCTTTCATCTCCTTTATCTTCTTTTTGTATCTCAAAGACACATTTACTTAGATAAATTCACATGCTAAACGAGTATGGACTGTATCATTTATGAAACTTGAGATAAGCATAACATCCTTTCTTGTGATCCGTATAACCGTGATCAAAAAGATATATTTTGCCTTTCTTAAGTCCTTCATCTCTACTGCTTTATTAACCATACCCATACGCCCGATAATACTCTTTCATTGTCTCCAATGAGCAAGATACTATCTACATATAGTACAAGAAATACCACCACGTTTCTGTCACTCTTTACCATACACAAGACTCATCTGCTCATTGATTTAAATCCATGCCACTGGATTACCTAATCAAAACAGATGCTTCATGATCTCAAAGCTTGCTTTAATCCATCGTTGGACACTTTTAAGCTTATTATCAAAATGCTATTAGTATTTTGCAATGAATCACTCTGGTTGCTTCACATAGATGTTTTCTTCAAGACTTCCAATCAGGAAAGCTGTCTTGACATCTATTTGTTGTTCTTCATAATTCAATATGAGCAGCAATAAATAAAAGAATCCGGATCAACATTAGCATAACTACCAGCGAATATGTTTCCTCATAATCGAATCATTTCTTTCTGAGTACATCTTTTCGCAACAAGCTTTGCTTCTAAAGTTTTCACCTTGCCGTATGATCCTCTTTTATTTCCTATGACCACTTCCAATGGCTTTTACACCATTTAGTGGTCTTATAAGCTCCCAGACTTAATTTAGAATCCGTAGATTCTATTTCAACATTCAATTCAACTTACTAAGATTCCGCATTTTCATCTTGTAGTGCTGCGTCGTATCCGTGGGACAATACCATGTTTACTAGGGACCAAGTTTTACGACTCTCCCAAAACATATATTATATGAGTTGTCAAACAACCCTCCCACTACGATAAAGTACTACATGAAATTGTGTATCAGACGTGACACGTGTTGCAGTTTACCTTGTGGTATATCCTCTTGTACACTTGGTACTTATACTTAGTGTTTTCCTCTCACTTCCTTTAGAACAACTCATACATGGGTTTGTGATTTATTACATAATCATTTTCCAAAAATCTAGTTATTGTGTTAACAATTACCCTTCGATCTTTTGGACTAAATAAATCACCCTCCAATTTTTCTAGGATGTCCCACACACAGACAAAACGTTTTACGAATGACTGTATCTAGGGCATATCCATAAAATAAATTTAATTATTCCAAATAATTCATCATCTATCTAATCATAACCATAAGAGCCTTATTCCTTCTATCCACCACACCATTCAGCTGGGGCATGCCCGGTGTAGTCCACTTGAGATTTAATCTCAACTTCTGATTAATAACTCCTAACTATCCCAAGAGGTACTCGCCATCACGATTAAATCATAATGACTTAATATATTTTTCATGACGCTTCACTGTACCAGCCTTGCAATTCTTGAATTAATCCAAGAACTTAGACATGCAGTGCATCAAATAAATATATTGGTATCTAGAATAATCTTTAAATATTCATAACCACCTCTCTCCTGGATAATATTAGGTCTGCTTGAATCAGAATGAACTAATTCCAACATATATCTTTGGCTCTACACCCCACAGCCTTGAAAAGGCAGTTAATCATTTTTACTTCCATGCAAGACTTGCAAGTCCGATAGTTTCCACTTCAGATAAACCTTACGGTCTATCGGCTATCAACTTTTGAATCTTACTCAAGTAAAATGGACTAATCTTAGACGCCAAATGTATGTTTAGTTCATCTTTGAAGGTTCCTTTCTCTTACTAATATTAGAAGATGCATTATTAATTACTATTTGTTGCATCTGTGGGATGTACATGATTCAAGAGTTTACATATTATCCACCAACGTACTTTAACGGATTATAGCCTCATTCCTCATTACTATGACCATGTCACTTAAATGAAATGAAGTATCTATCCGTTAATGCATAGAAACCGAAATCAAATTCTTTCTATGAAACGTACGTAAAGACAATTTCTCATAATCAATCGTTTATTCTTATCATGAGATAAATAAACAACTCCCACTGCAATAGCCACTACCTATGTAGTTTTACACATGTTTTAACAATCTTATCCTTACTAAGTGATAAACATTTAGTGATTCCAGTATCTACTCAGTTCGAGTCAGTAGATGCCATCACTAATCATGTTTAAATCATTAGTAAATAAGATATTAAACTTGTTCACATTATGATGAAAATAGCTTTCTTTTGCCACATGTTTTGTCAGAAGTTTCTCACCATATACAACCTCTCGTATTTCAGGTAGAACTTGCTCAAAACACCCAGGCAAATTATGAAGAATAAATTGATCTAGGTTTCCCTTTCAATTTCTATTCCAAGCTTTTCCTATTTATTCATCAATTCAACCATGATCTTCTGCCTTTTAATTTACTCAAGTATCCGAAGAGTTACATGAGACCATCATATTTCTATGAACCTATCATCTCTTCACTAGAGACTTTAATAGGCATCATGAGACGTCCTTTGTGAGAATACACATGTTTTTCTTAAGCAGTAATTTTCAAAACCAAGATTCTTTTCTAATCATCTAATTAGGACGAGTAAATATAATGTCTTTTAGTTAACAATTAGTGAAATAATACCATTCGAAATTCAGAGAATCACAAATAAATATTCCGATCAAATCTTCGAATTTTATCCTTTTATATTGTTTCCCTCAAAACAATATAAAAATAAAATTCACCGATATCTCAAGCACCGTGAGTCTGCAAGCCACGTTAGTGTGGACGTTTACAAACCCTAACATTTACAAGAGAAGGTTTTACCCATTACTTTCATTTGTCAACCTAACTTTATGACAAAATAATTAATAGTCGGTTCCTCTTTAGCCATGCAAATAATAGCAGTGACTCCGTTGGGGAGGATACTAATTATTTACACCTAAGTGTACACCATTATTTGATCCCAAGTCTACTGCGCGAGCTTATGTGCCTTACAGTTGGAGAAGTGCACACGCGCTCGGATAGCTTTCTACAATCATCAATTATTAGTTTGTACTAGTGAACCGCACACAAACTCATCCGTTAGGGAGGAAGGCCAATGCCAACACGCAAGTTTGTGTGCCACATTACAAACAATAATTATTTAATGAAGTCTGTACCAGTGATCCGTGAATAAACTTATCCGTTAGGGAGGAAGGTCAATGCCAACACGCAAGTTTACTCACATCACTTACAAACCAATAATGGAGGCCGCGGGAATTTATTACCAATCCCCTCTCCCACTTAGTTATTTAATTACCGAGGGTTTTAACATGCATATAATATTCCAGAATAAAATATACGACTTAGACATGCTTCTATTAACAGTAATTTAAATAAATAAATCACATAGAACATGCCTTTCATATATAACAATTAATTGTCAAGTATAACAATTAAACCAATTATATATCATAATTAATTGCATAAAATGTTGGATCAATTAAAAAAGGCCCAGCTGACCCAAACATCATTAGCATAAAATGAGCAGCCCATTAATAAAATAATTAAGCCCATTTACCCTGCCAATTTCTGCATGAAGGTCTAGCCCAATATTTAACCTTGGCCCAACATCAATCCCACAATTAATTAAAACCAGCAATAATAAAAGGCCCAGCAGCCCATTACCATTTAATTAATATTTGGGCCTTAACTACAACCCAAAACCATAATTAAATCAAAGCCTAAAGGGGCAGCCAAAACAAACAGCCCATTTATAAAAAAATGAGCCCATACATTAAACCCCTTTCTGCACGGCCCAATAAACCAGCAATTAAAAATGGAGCCCAGCTGGCCCAAGGAAACAACAAAAACTCAGGCCCAACAAGGAAGCCCAAAACCCATTCTGCTGCCCTAGAAGACCCAGCCTCATTTGCCCTCTTTCACGACAGCAATCACACGGCGTTAAACACTGAAGCATCCACCGGCACCGCTGCTTCAGCCCAACCGGAATCGTGACCCTTCGCATCCACCGGCGCCGCTGCACACTGCCAGCTTACTGCTTCCGGCGGCCGGAGCTCTCCTGGCACCATCGAACTTCGTCGACAGAAGCTCCGCAGCTGCATCGGCCCGCCGCTGAGCAACAGCGCCGCCACCGGTTAGTCGCCAACCATCAGCGCTGCCGCCGACGACTGCCACCGCTCGCGCCCGCCTACCATCACGCCCGGAAGACTCCCGGCGACCCAATCAGATTTGTGCCGCCATCCACGACAGCCAGACTCACGATCCACTGTGCCGACGGGTACCAGTCACTCAGAGGTCGTGGACGACTCGCCCAAACGCCATCTCTACGCACTCAGAACGCCGCTGCAATCAACGCCGATCTGCTCCGATTCAACCGAGATCGAGTTGGGCTCTCACGGATCCTGCCTTTGCACCAGCAATCGGGAGTTGCAGAGGCGCACCAACCAACGCCAGTCAGCGTCTTCCCCGTGCAGTCGCCTCCGCATCAGCTTCGTCATGCCTGGCTGCTGCAACCTGAAATGAGCGCCGCACCGCACACAGGCTCGCTCGGAGATACCTGAATCCCCCCCAGCCACCTGCCGCCGAAACGAGCGCCTCGCTCACGCCTGGAATCCTCAAAATGAGCATCCTGCCACGCGTGATGCCGGGCACTTCCGCCTGGCCATGCGCTCGGCCACCCGCTCGGTAAAGCCGCTCGTCACAAATCGATAAAACGAGTGCCACAGTGACTCCCTCTATCGCAATCGAGTGTGATCCCATCGATTCTTCTCAGGGTTATTGACTCGAGACGTGTTTGTGTATTAAAACAGCGTGAACAATGTATACAAACAACGAGAAATACACAACAGTAGATCACATAGTTATATGCGATTACAACAGATTATACTTGAATCTCATAATCACATACTTATAGATCAATAAACATGCAATTAAATCAGATCAGATCTTATAATCATATAATCACAAAAACTCTTATCCTAACAAATCACGTTTCACCAAGAAACCAACGCTCTGATACCAATTGTTGGCAATTGGATCGTTTGGTTCAACGTGATCCATTTAGGATTTCAGGCAAACAAATTAGCGGAAGTAATTAAATCATGTTTACCGTACTTCTGGGTCGATGTAGAGGATAAACAGCAGAGAACTACCTCTCGATCTTCTGCTGTATGTCCCAAGTCGAATCCTGCTGTTGTGTGGGCAACAATCTGCAGGATTCTCTCAATCTGCTTCTTTCCCTAACTCACATCAAAAGAGGCGCAGTAACTTAGGTTTCCAGAAGCTGAGATGACTATATATATTGGGCTACAACAGGGACCAGGAGGAGAAATTGGGCTGGGCCTCAATTGAATTTTAATTAACCAAGCTTAACCCAAAGCTTTTAATTAAATCCAATAATAATAATATAGTCCACTAAAATATTATTACTGCACTACCCGTCCAATCCCAAATTATGTTCTGGGCTCCTTCTTATTATAAGCCCGATGGTCTCTCTATGTTTAAGATATACAATGTCCATTAATTAATTAAGTTACTGACAACTCAAATTAATTAATATCTCTTCCGAGAGTAGTACCACTCAACCTTATTATCATGCCGGAAATTAATCCACTTGCAAGATTCACATGATAAACCTTATGAGCTCCTCAAGGGGACATCATCAACCTATGACGGACATGGATTCCTTCTACAATCAACAGCACACCATAGATACAGCACTACTTCCCAACTCACCGAGTTTGTTGATTTAATACCAATAAATCTCAACCATTGATGAATCAAAGAAATACATATTGCCTTACGTGTCGAGGTTATTGTATGGGGATTAAGAGCACGAACTTCCATAATAACAGAGATCAAGTTCTTCTATAAGCCAGTATAAGTCGAACGATCTCAGACGGTCCTGCTCAATACACACAAGTGCACTAATGTGATTCTATAGCCAAGACAAGCTAATACCGAATCACACTACAACCATACCGATAGAGAGTCCCCGTCTATCTCGGTTGTGAGCATCTATTTATACTTTATAAGGAAACCGATAATATGATCTTCTGCGTGTTGTCGCACAACATATTATCTACAGTATAAAGTAAATGGACTATTGCATCATGCATATAAAATAAATTATAAGATGCAATCATTTGATCAATGATTCTCATTTCAAATATTGTTATAACATTGTCCATACTAAAGCTAGACTTTTAGTATACAATCCAACAGTAACCTCCCCTTTTTAATATAAATCTGTGTATATGACTTATAAAATTATGCATTAATATTTGTTTGTTATTCAATTCACACCTCGTGGGCTTCCGTGTTCCTGGTGAGGATGAAGTAGACGCAACGGGTAGGATAATAAAACTATGGTACGTTTTGCATCCTCTCTATCTTTTGAAGTTAACTTTTAGATGCTTTATACTACTTTCTCTTGCATTCTTATTGCTTTTCATCTTTAAGAAACCTCGGGAGAACTTAGAGCAAGTTTTGATGAAGGACATTTGAAAGGTACATTATAGGTGCTTGTCTATGCACCTCTCTTCCGTCTGTGCTTCCCTCTTAGTGATTTAAGGCGATGTACAAGATGCGGCTATGCACCCTCTTCCGTCTCAAGAACATGTTCCATTTATTCCTTGGATAAATATATAGGACATGTGTTGGAGGTGCGGTTTTGACATGGAAGAAGGCTCATAGAGGCCACCTCCTCTTGCACATTACGTTAAATCACCAGGAAACTATTAAAAAATGTGCTAGGGTCTTCATAGCTAATAATGATCACTCTTATTCCCATGAATTTTTTCTGAGTTTGTTTCGAGGAGAGAACCATGTATTGGACGCGAGGAGGCTGCAAACAAACCACTTTTACGAAGTACAGACTGTGTGTTTTCGGTAATAACTAGTTACTTCAAAGATGCGAGATACAATGGTATGGCAATTTCAATTTTTGTGTTTTATTTTCCTCTTTTTCATGGTTGGTTTTTTTGTAATATCCTTCTTACTTCTCTGTGTTGATATATTTTAGGGAAAAGTGTTGGAGATCGAGCTTGCCAATGTAACTGGAATTGCAAATCCAACCCGAAAAATAAGGTGATTCACTTGTGGTTTCTTATTTACACTTGCTTTGTCAATGTACGCAGTTATTTTGATCTCTAACAGGTGGATTTCGATTTTTTTGTTTTTGGTTTTCACTTGATTTTGTAATGAACTAATGTGATCTCTCATTATTTTTAATACAACTCTTTGAAAATGCGACATTTTATCTGAGTTCCAGCCTATACTCTTAAGCACATCATTGATCATTGATATTTCTCAGAATAACCTGCTTGAATTTGTAATGTTTCAGGTCCGTGTAGGAGATAGATGAGTATGAAGTTGTTGATCGGGTTGATATTTATTACATTAGTAAAAGCCTAAGTTTTGGGAAGGAGTGGTGAGTGATCGACTGACCTCTTTTCCATAAATTTTGAACTTACCATATATTTATGCATATCAGTATATGACTTGTGACCTCACCTTTTTAACAGTATTTTGTACTGTTATTGTACTTTAAATATATTTTTATTGTTTTGATTTTGATTTTTTTATTTGTTTTTTTATTTCAGAAAACTGTGAAATGTCTCTAAGCAGGGCCGGAAAGAGGCTGTTGCATAATTAACCAATTGCATCTACTTAAAGAATTGCTCCTGAAGATTTTTCAGAAGTTTGCCTAACAGTATCTAAGGTTTGCTAATAAGTCAGCAAAGCATGGTGAAACTATATTTTCAGTCTCGCAGTCTTGGGTTTTTTCCAAGGCCACAGACTATTTTTAGGATCATTGTTATGTTTACAACGTATATAATCCATATTGATTATTGTTTTGCAAGGAGTATCCTGATTCCACGCCTTGTAAGTTGATTTTATTTATTTATTTTTTTAAGGGAAGAATATTTCATTCAACAATCTGTTGTGTATTTATTTCAGAGAAATGGATGCTGTAAGGGGTGAGGTATGTTTCTTTTAATCATTTGAGTTATGCTTTTTTTTTAAAGAAAAAAAATTATTATTGTGATCTATAGTTGAGGACTAATTTTGCTTCGTTTCACTTTCAGGATGATACATGATCTGAAAAACAGAGTGCTCTTTTAGCCTTTGCAGTTTCAGATATATTGCAGTAAACATGTAAAATTGTTAATTGCACTAAAAGATGGTTGATAGCGCTAATACCTGTATTTTTTCTGAGTTTATTTTGTGGTGTGAAAAGCATATTCTGGTGGCATAATGATATTGGACGTGAGGAGGCTGATATATTTTCTGATATATATCTATCATGAACAGGTTATGATGAGGATTATTCAAATCACACCTCGCGAGACAACTCTATTGTTTTTTATTCGTTATAAAACTATGGTACTGTCTCCATCTTGTCTATTTTTTGAATTTAACTTTTAGATTCTTTATACTACTCGCTCTTGCATTCTTGTTGGTTTTCATGTTTTATAGACACCTTGGGAGAAATTAGAGCAAGTTTTGATGGTGGACATTCAAAAGGTACAATATATTTTCTTGTCTATGCACTCCTCTTCCGTCTATGCACCCCTCTTAGTGATTTAAGGCGATGTACAAGATGCGGCTATGCACCCTCCTCCATCTCAAGAAGCGTGCCCACGCCTCCAAAAAATGTTCCATTTATCCCTTAGATAAATAAATAGAACATGTGTTGGAGGTACGGTTTTGACATGGAAGAAGGCTCATAGAGGCCACCTACTCTTACACGTTACGTTAAATCACCAGGAAACTATTAAAAAATGTGTTGGGGTCTTCATAGCTAATATTGATCACACTTATTCCTATGAATTTTTTCTGAGTTTGTTTTGAGGAAAGAACCATGTTGTGGTGGCATCATGGTATTGTATGCGAGGAGGCTGCAAACAAACCACTTTTACCGAGTACAAACTGTGTTTCAGACTAATAACTAGTTTCTTCAAAGATGAGAGATACGATGGTATGACAATTTGAAATTTTGTGTTTCATTTTCCTCTTTTGCTTGGTCGGCTTTTTTGAAATATCATTCTTACTCTTCTATGCTGATATATTTTAGAAAAAAGTGTTGGAGACCGAGATTGGCAATGTAACCGGAATTGCAAAGCCAACCCGAAAAATAAGTTGATTCACTTGTGGTTTCTTATTTACACTTGCTTTGTCAATGTATATACTTATTTTGAACTCTTACTGGTGAATTCCGATCTTTTTGTTTTTGGTTTTCACATGATTTAGTAATGCACTAATTCAATCTCTCAATGTTTGTGATACAGCTCTTTGAAATGTGACCTTTTATCTAAGTTCCAGACTATACTTTTAAAAACACCATTGATCACTGATATTTCTTTGAACAACCTGTTTGCATTTGTAACGTTTCAGGTCTTTGCAGGACAAAGACCCTGAACTAGAAGTTGTTTCGGAGGGTGTGGGTTCTGTCTTTTCAGTTCGTCAGGAGATAGATGAGTATGAAGTTGTTGATCGGGTTGATATTTATTACATTAGTAAAAGCCTAAGTTTTGGGAAGGAGTGGTGAGTGATCGACCGACCACTTTTCGATAAATTTAGAACTTACCAAATATTTATGCATATCAGTATATGACTTGTTGTGACCTCACCTTTTTAGCAGTATTTTGTACTAATATTGTACTTTAAAATATGTTTTTATTGTTTTGATTTTCATTTTTTATTTGTGTTTTTATTTCAGAAAACTGTCAAATTTGTTTTGATCGACTGACCTCTTTTCTATAAATTTAGAACTTACCAAATATTTATGCATGATCTCACCTTTTTAACAGTATTTTGTACTAATATTGTACTTTAAAATATGCTTTTATTGTTTTGATTTTCATTTTTTTATTTGTGTTTTTATTTCAGAAAACTGTCAAATGGTCTATAAGCGGGGGCGGAAAGAGGCTGTTGCAGAATTAACCTAAATTGTGTTTCAGGTATTAACTAGTTTCTTCAAAAGTGCGAAATACGATGGTATGACAATATAAAATTTTGTGTTTGATTTTCGTCTTTTGCTTGCTTGGTTTTTGTGAAATATCCTTCTTACTCTTCTGTGCTGATATATATTAGAAAAATCATTGGAGACCGAGCTTGCCAATGTAACCGGAATTGCAAAACAAGCCCAAAAAATAAGGTGATTCACTTGTGGTTTATTATTTACACTTGATTCGTCAATGTACGTATTTATTTTGAACTCTTACTGCTGGATTCCGATCTTTTTGTTTTCGGTTTCCACATGATTTGGTAATGCGCTAATGCAATCTCTCATTGTTTGTAATACAGCCCTTGTAAAATGTGACCTTTTATCTGAGTTTCTGCTTATACTTTTAAGCACATATTTGGTCTTTCTAGGAGTAACCTTTTTGCATTTGAAATCTTTCAGGTCTGAGCAGAGTCTGGAGATAAGATGAGTATGAGGGCGTTGATCCAGTTGTTATATTATTACTGTAGTAGAAGTCTTGGTTTTGGGAAGGAGTAGTGAGTGACCGACTTACCTATCTTCTATAAATTTTGAACTTACCAAATATTAATGCATATCAGTATATGACTTGTTGTAACCTCACCTTTTAAACAATATTTTGCACTGTTATATTACTGGAAAATAAGTTTTTATTGTGTCGATTTATAATTTTTTATTTGCTTTTTAGACACAGAGTGCTCTTTTTGCCCTTGCAGTTTCAGCATATAAATATGTAAGATTGTTATCTGCACTAAAAAGATAGTTGATAGCGCTAATACCTGTATTTATTCTGAGTTTATTTTGCGGTGGGAAAACCATAGTCACGTGGCATAATGATATTGGACGTGAGGAGACATATTTTCTGATTTATATATTTATCATGAACAGGTTATGATGAGACAACTTTGTTGTTTGTTATTCGTGATAAAACTATGGTACTGTCTCCATCTTGTCTATCTTTTGAAGTTAACTTTTAGATGCTTTATACTATCTCTTGCATTCTTGTTGCTTTTCATCTTTAAGAAACCTCGGGAGAACTTAGAGCAATTTTGATGAAGGACCTCGGGAGAACTTGTTGCATTCATGTTTAGATATATAATAAAAATAGTGACAATTCCTATCTAATCTAAACACCATTTATTTTTTAATTTTATACTATAATCCATTACAATCTCGAATTATTCGCGCTCAATGTAAAAATAGATAAATTTTTTATAAACGAATTCAAATTTATTAAACAATAGTATCTCAACAATAAGTAAATAAAAGGAATAAAACATGAATTGTGGAACAAAAAATAATTTCTGTTTGTATTTTATTTAAGAAAAGCACGATGGACCTTTTTTTATGCAGTCTTTTTGGCTATGTTTTATTGATTTCTTGTCATTACTTTTACATCTTTATTATCCTTCTATTGTACTTTATTTCTGTTTACATTTTATTTATTTCTGTTTATATTTTATTTAAGAAAAGCACGATGGACATTTTTTTATGCAATCTGTTTGGCTATGTTTTATTGATTTTTTGTCATTACTTTTACATCTTTATTATCCTTCTGTTGTACTTTATTTTTGTTTTTCCTTTTAATAAACTGATGATAACTATTAGCCAAATTTATAAAAATTACTAAACTTGCCACTTTACCCTTTGAAAAATCTAAATTAAAAATTGTGGTTTGCTTTAATACATAAGAAGATTAGACTAATATTAAATTTTTATAGGCCCATATATTATTATTTTCTATAATTAAATTTTTTGCCCAATCCAATTTAAATTTATTCAATCAAGCCCACTTTAAAATTATTATTTAAAAGTATACATAAATAAAGAATTTAAAGTAAATGTGCTCAACGAGTTTCGAACTTGAAACCTCTTCAAAATTGTCTAAACAATCGTAATAAGCCACCTCACAAACTTATAAAATTCATAAATAATAACAAACTTATAAAATTCATAAATAATAAATTGTCAATCGCATTAATATTGTTCTTATTTGCTCTTAAATTCCCTCCATCATAGCTTAACAAAATAATTGCTTTGAATTTCTTTTTATATTTTAGTGTTAAATATTTAATTGTATATTATTATTGGATTGATAACACATAGACATAATCTATATTCTAAAAAAAAAAGTTTAAAATTTCCTTATCACACATCACTGTAACTGAAAATGGTAATACCAAAATATAATAGGACATCGGTACCAAAATAATAATTTCCAAGCCATTTACACATGTACATTTTTAAGTACATAGAGTTAGAAAATCACTTTTTGATGTGATAGGAGTAAGAAAGAAAATATGATGGTTATTGTGTGAATCAAAACTACTTCAATAATAATAAATCAAATATGTACCATCGATTCATCAGGCCTAACGCACACTAATTATTTTCAATCAGTCGGTGATTAGAGCTATTTTCACCTACATTTTAGTGTCTTTTTATATGTGTTTTTGTATTATTTTATCCGTATTTTATGTGTTATTTGGTTGTGTTTTGTGTTTTATTGAAATGTGTGTGAATGAGCTTAAACTTAAGATTTTCACTTTTTATTTGATGCTAAACATGATAAGGAAGATGTAGGAAAAAACGGATCTCAATTCGGAGTTGAAACGAGAAAGAACGAGCCGAAATAGTGAAAGAAGAGAAGAAGCTGCACAACACGGCCGGCCGTGTGCAGGAACACGGGTCGTGTCTTGAACACGCCTCGAGTTCCGCACACGGGCCTGTGCATGAGGCCGTGTGATGTCGCCAGAAACACCAACTCGGCCACCCCTGTGGCCGAGCGCAGAGCAAGGGGGGAGCGCAGAACACGGGCCGTGTACCGCGCACGGCCCTGTCCTAGAAGCCGTGTGCGGACACCAGATTACACAACACGGCCACCCCTGTGGCCGTGTGCAGAGCTCGAGCCGTGTAGGTGTAATTCCTGCTAAAAAATCAGAATCTTCTAGAAGGCCCACATGGGGTATAAATAGACCCTATTTCAACATTTTCCAGGGCAGATCCGAAATCCCATCATCTACACACACATCACACACCATTTCTTCCATTTTCCACCTTCATCTTCATCCATCTTCATTCATCTTCATCCACCCACCAATTCTTCCATTTTTGGTGCTAAAGACTTCAAATCAAGAGCTAGAGGTGGAGATCAAGAAGAATAGAAGATTCTCTTCAAGAAATTGATAGGGAAGAATCCATTCATTTTGTATTTCTTTAGATCTAAGACTATGGGTATTTGTAATGAATCATTTATTTGTTTTATTACTTTTATCATGTTAGGCTAATCCCTCTAGTGGGATTAGGAATATGAAGAGCATATTAGATTTATATTATCATGTGGATTAAATTGGTTTTTCATTTAATTGATGTTGATTTCTATTCATGGGATTTAATTGCTTTGATATTGTGATAGCATGGTTTGTTATTCATGAATGTTTATTGGTTTAATGGATTGTTGATCAATGGATTATTTGTGGTAATTAAGTGCTATTATGATGTTCATGTGTGTATTGCTTAGAGTGAGACGAAAACGACTCTCTATAGTATTAGGAAGGCATGGATAGACATTGAGTTTGGGTTTGACCGAAAGGATATTTGAATTTAATGAGGGGAACCAATCCATTCGTTGGCCTTAGTACACAAAAAGGGAGAGTTTAATCTAACTAGTACCTAGATGGAAGGGGTTAATGTTGGGCTTTGATCTTAAGTGCTTTTGGGAGTCTAAAATTGATCAACAACCTTTGTAACCCGAAAGGGAGCTTAGGATACAATCGTGATCACCCTTAGTCTACATCAATTGAGTTGAATTCCGTTTGCATGATAATATGAATCGAGTGTGCTTGGATGTTTCTAATCCCATGTTTTTCCATACTTGAACTTTAGCACCCATTTTCTTTACTTGTCATTGTTCTTATTTGCTATCCTTATTTACTTGTTACTTGTTTTAGTTGTTAATCAATCTCAAAACCCCCGATCATCTTTACAAAAACAACAATGAACATGAGCTCACGTATTTTGCTAGTACGAATATAACTCCTTATTGGATTGATAATTTTTCTTGGGATATACTACTACAACGATCGAGTATTCTTGCTCGTGAGTGCTATACAAATAGGCAAACAAGAAAATGGCGCCGTTGCCAAAGGGGAGTTTGACGGACTAGTCGAGTACTGTGTTATTGTTTTAGTTGTTCTTGATAAGGATTCTTTTTATTTTCTTTTATTTATTATTTGTGTTTGTGGTCTCATTCTTTGACTTTTCGTAGGTGTTTTATGATCACAAGATCAAAGGGAAATCAATCGATCATTCCTTTGAATTTGGAGATTGAAAGGACCGCACGACAAAGGAAACGAGAGAGGCGTAAAGCTAGAAAAGAAAAAAATATGGAGAATCAACGGGGAGACAATGTTGATTATGACCCACCCCAAGATCCTTTACAAGATCAAAGGGGGGTACAAGAAGGAGTTCAAGAGAATCAAGCGGAGATAATGAGGAATTTCTTTGCTCAAAATCAAGAGTATATGCAATTGCTTGCCAATCAAGAAGCTCAAAGGATATTTCAACAGCAAGAGTTGCCAAGGCCTAGAGCAATTCGGGATTACTTCCAACCGAGAGCCGTGCACAATATGGTTCCTCCGGTTCAAGCCAATGATTATGAAATCAAGACCGGATTGATCAACATGGTTAAAGCAAATCAGTTTGGGGGAGGTCCTCTTGAAGACCCGAACACTCATCTATCTACCTTCTTGGAGGTTGCAAATACCGTCAAGATGAAGGGAGTGTCGGAGGATGCTATTCGAATGAGGTTGTTCTCTTTTTCTTTAAGAGACAAGGCTAAAGCATAGTACAATACAATTCCTTTGGGAAGTTGTAATACATGGGAAGATCTTGAGCAAAGGTTCCTAAACAAGTATTTCCCTCCTTCAAAGACGCTCCAATTGAAAAGCCTTATCACTCAATTTAGGCAACTTCCGGATGAAAATTTTTATGAAGCATGGGAACGCTACAAAGAGATGCTCCGAAAGTGTCCTCAACACGATTTTCATGAGAATCAACAAGTGGCTTTCTTTTACCAAGGGTTGAATCAACAAAATCGGATGCATGTAGATGCCTCATCCGGAGGGTCTATATTTGGAGTGGATGCTATGAAAGCCATGGATATTTTTGAAGACATTGCGATGAATGCTTATCAATGGCCTTCCGAGCGAGTAATGGGAGGTTATGCCTTTGGAAAAGTAGCTCAAGTGGAGAGTGTGAACAAAGTGAATAGTGATATGTTCCAAAGTGAGGGAATGAAAGAATTCAATGAGAGCATTCAAGCTTTAACAAAACAATTGAATTTGATCACTCAAGGAGTAACTCAAGGGGGAAGCACAAGTACTATTGTAAATGATGAGAGCCATGTTATGCAAAGTATAGAGGATGTTGCCTACTTAGATAGGAGAAATTACCAAGGAAATTTTCAACGTCAAGGGAATTTCCAAGGTAATTATCCTTCTAATCAAGGTAATTTTCAAGGAGGATATCAAGGACAAGCTCGGGGAAGCAATTTCAATCAATCAAGTGGAAATTATCAAGCTCCGAGGAAGCATGAAAATCTTTCTTACTCTAATCCTCAAGCCGCCGTGTCATATCCTCCGGGATTCGATCCGAGTGCTAAACCACCAAATGGAGAGGGGAAAGCATCGGTGGAAGAGACATTGCTAACATTCATGAAAAAGATGGAGGCTAGAATGGAGGAAAATGAGAAGAAATCCGACAATAGGATGAGAGCTTTTGAGTATCAAATGGGTCAAATTGCTTCTTCCGTGGGATCTCAACACCAACAAGGAAAGTTTCCATCTACCACGGTAACTAATCCTAAAGAAGATTGCAAAGCTATCACTCTTAGAAGTGAAAAAGAGTATGAGGAACCTCCTATGCCTAAAGAAGATAGTATTGTCATTGAAAGGGAAGTGGAAAGCAAGGTGGAAGAAGGGTTGGTGCAAGAAGAAATTGAAATGGAGGAAGTAAGCAAGAAAAAAGAAATTGTTGAGCAAAAGAAAGATGAAGAGAAGATAGAGAGAATTCCAAAGTGAAAAAAGGCAAAGGAGTTAAGGGAAAAGGAAGTTGAAGTTGAAAGAGATAGTTGGGGAATACCCAAGACTCAAGTACCGGTTCCTTTTCCTCAAAGGTTCTTGAAGAAGGGTTTGGATGAGAGGTTCAAAAAGTTTCTTGAAATCTTCAAGAAGATTCAAATCAATATCCCTTTCGCCGATGCTTTGGATCAAATGCCTCATTATGCTCGTTTCTTGAAGGACATCATGGGAAAGAAAAGAAGTCTTGTGGACAATGAAACGGTTAATCTAACCGAAGAGTGTAGTGCCATTCTACAACGGAAACTTCCACAAAAATTGAAGGATCCGGGTAGTTTCATTATACCATGTGAAATTGGAAAGAACAAGAAGAACAAGGCTCTTTGTGACCTCGGTGCAAGCATTAATCTAATGCCTCTCTCCATATTCAAGAAGCTTGGATTAAGTGAAGTAAAGCCAACTTCCATCACACTTCAATTGACGGATCGATCTATGACACATCCAAAAGTAGTAGTTGAAGATGTGTTGGTGAAAGTTGATAAGTTCGTCTTTCCGGTGGATTTTGTTGTTCTAGATATGGAGGAGGATGAAAATGTGTCATTGATTTTTGGGAGACCGTTTCTTGCTATCGGGAGAGCTCTTATTGATGTGTACAAAGGAGAATTGAAGTTGAGGGTTAATGATGAGGAAGTGGTATTCTCTCTACACAAGGCCATGCAATATCCAATGAATGATGAAGAATGTAAAAGTGTGGATGTTGTAAAGGGAAGTGTCGAGGAGAGTTGGCCTTCCATTGTAACCAAGGATCCACTTGAACTTTGCTTGAGCAATTCTCTATCTCTTTCTAATATTTCTACTACTTCTCTTGATTTAAATGAAGAATTGATTAATTGTTTGCTTGATCTAGGTGATTGTAGTGAAGCTCAAGAGGTTGCAGCCACCATCTCAAGGGGAAATGACAAGTTCTTACCACTTAGAGATCCACTCGAGCAAGAAGAGAAAAAGGAAAAGAAGGTGGAGTTTAAGCCTCTACCCAATCATCTTACTTATGCCTACCTTGGTGAAAATGAGACATATCCGGTAATTGTATCATCATCTCTAACTTCTAGTCAACTTGATAAATTGCTTAATGTCCTTAAAGAGCATAAGTTGGCTATTGGTTGGTGTATTGATGATTTGAAGGGAATTAGTCCAACAATTTGCATGCATAAGATAAGACTTGAGGATGAAGGGAAAGCTTGTGTTCAAAACCAAAGAAGACTTAATCCTATCATGCAAGAAGTGGTAAAAAAAAGAGGTTCTTAAGTGGTTAGATTCGGATATGATCTTTCCTATTAGTGATAGCCCTTATGTGAGCCCGTTGCATGTAGTATCTAAAAAAGGGGGTATGACTATAGTAAAGACCGATAAAGATGAGACCATAGCCACTAGGACGGTGACGGGGTGGCGTGTGTGTGTTGATTATAGGAAGCTTAATGAAAACACACGTAAAGATCACTTCCCCTTACCTTTCTTGGATCAAATGTTGGATAGGTTGGCCGGGTATGAGTTTTATTGCTTTCTTGATGGGTATTCCGGGTATAACCAAATTCTCATAGCACCCGAAGACCAAGAAAAGACCGCTTTCACTTGTCCCTATGGAATATTTGCTTTTCGAAGATTGCCATTTGGACTTTGCAATGCGCCGGCCACCTTTCAAAGGTGTATGATGGCAATCTTTGAAGGATTAATTGAGAATATAATGGAAGTGTTCATGGATGACTTTTCGGTGTTTGGTTCTTCTTTTGATAATTGTTTGTCTAACCTTGCTATTGTTTTGAAGCGATGTCAAGACACTAATTTAGTGTTGAATTGGGAGAAGTGTCATTTCATGGTAAATGATGGCATTGTACTTGGACATCACATCTCTTCAAAGGTATTGCAAGTTGACCGAGCCAAAGTTGTTGCTATAGAGAAGCTTCCACCGCCAACAAATGAGAAGGGAGTACGATCGTTCCTTGGTCATGCCGGGTTCTATCGTAGATTCATCAAGAATTTTTCTTCATTTTCTAAACCTCTATCTCATCTCCTTGAAAAAGATGTGCCATTTAAGTTTGATGATAATTGTTTAAATGCTTTTCAGGTGCTAAAGGAAGCTTTGATTTCATCACCCATCTTGATCACCCCCGATTGGAAGGAGCCATTTATATTGATGTGTGATGCAAGTGACGTAGCTCTTGGAGTGGTTTTGGGGCAACTAAGAGAGAAAAAATTCCGAGCTATTTACTATGCAAGCAAAACATTTGATGCGGCTCAAAGGAACTACACTACTACCGAAAAAGAGTTCTTGGCGGTAGTATACGCATTTGATAAGTTTCGTCCTTATTTGGTAGGAACAAAAACCATTGTATACACCGACCATGCCGCTATCAAGTATCTCATGGCAAAGAAGGATGCAAAGCCAAGGGTGATAAGATGGGTACTACTTCTTCAAGAATTTGATATTGAAGTGAGAGATAAGAAGGGCACGGAGAATGTGATAGCCGACCATCTTTCAAGGTTAGAGTCGAGGGAGCATTGTGAAAGTACTTATGAGTTAATCAAGGAGGTTTTTCCCGATGAAGAAATCTTGGAGTGTGATTGCTATCAAATTGAGGCTTTAGTGGAGGAAGAAGGAAGCCCGTGGTATGCGGACTATGTGAATTACTTGGCTAGTGGAAGGAGGCCTTATGAGCTTAATAAGTATCAATCCAAGAAGTTCTTTCATGATGTTAAAAGTTACTTGTGGGATGATCCATTCTTATACAAGATGTGTAATGATTCTCTTGTGCGAAGATGTGTGCCCGAGGAAGAATGGAATAGTGTTTTGGAGTTTTGCCACTCTTCACCTAGTGGAGGCCATTTTGGAGCTCAAAAGACCGCTGCAAAAGTCTTACAATCGGGGTTGTATTGGCCATTTTTGTTCAAGAGTTGTAAGAAATTTGTAGAGGGTTGTGATCGATGTCAAAGGATGGGAGGAATCTCCAAGTGGGATGAGATGCCCCTTAAGAGCTTTCAAGAAGTGGAGATATTTGATGTGTGGGACATCGATTTCATGGGACCATTTCCTCAATCTAATGGATTCATATACATCCTATTGGCGGTCGACTATGTATCGAAATGGGTTGAGGCCATACCTTCAAGAACAAGTGATGCTAGAGTGGTCATGGGGTTTCTAAAAAAGCATATCTTCACAAGATTTGGAGTACCTAGAGTGTTGGTAAGTGATGGGGGTAGTCACTTCATAAATAAGCTCATGGAGAACATTCTCAAGACTTATGGAGTGAAGCATCGAGTGTCTACTCCGTATCACCCTCAAACGAATGGTCAAGCTGAAATTTCTAATCGACAAATCAAACAAGTCTTGGAGAAAACGGTGAGTGTGAGTAGAAAGGATTGGTCAAATAAACTTGATGATGCATTGTGGGCTTTTCGAACCGCATTCAAGACCACTCTTGGTATGTCTCCTTTTCAAATTGTCTATGGCAAGTCTTGCCATCTTCCAGTGGAGTTAGAGCATAAAGCTTATTGGGCCATTAAGAAGTTGAATTTTGACATGAAAGCTTCGAAGAAGGTAAGATTCTTACAATTGAATGAGCTTGAGGAATTTAGAGAAAATGCTTATGAAAACTCAAGGATTTTTAAGGAGAAAACCAAGAGGTGGCATGATGCTCGTTTGAGGAAGAAGAGCTTTGAAAAGGGTGAGAAGGTGTTGGTATTCAATTCTCGACTAAGACTTTTCCCGGGCAAGTTGAAGTCCAAATGGAGAGGACCTTATGTGGTAAAGGAAGTACTTGATGGGGGAGCTCTAAAGGTTATAGATGAGAACGAGGGAGAGTTCTTGGTCAATGGTCATCGTGTAAAGCACTATGTGGATCCATCACAAAGGGAGACCCTCTTTGTGGATACTTTAGGTGAAAGATGAGCTAAACATTCGTCTAGCTTGAAGACGTTAAACTTAGCGCTCGATGGGAGGCACTCCATCACTATCTTTATTGCTTTATTTTAGTTGCTTGTTTGTTTTGGCCTTGTAGGTTGATTGTGCTCATGGAGAAAAATGCACATTGAAGAAAAGAGAAATGCTTCATGGATTCAAGTTGATATGTTCCAACACTTATTGCAAACTTAATTCGTGACTCTTGTCTCGAGTTAAGTTTGGGGGGTGATAGTGCGTGTGGACATAGCTTGAGCGTGTGGATGCGGTTACTTCTCAACAAGAAGATCATCGATGGAAACTACAAGGGTAAGTCTCACCACTTTTTGCAAACTTAAGTCTCAACTCTTGTTTCGATTTAAGTTTGGGGGGAGAGTGTGTGGTGTGACTCACCACTTGAGTATGATTCTTGTGAAAATTGGGTCAATTTTAAAATTTTAAAATTTTTCTCATGAGTTTGGGTTGATTTTGGCATGATTAGTGGTGTTGAAGTGCATGATAGTCCATATTTATAATGAAATTGTCAAAATAATGGTGTTTGTTGAGTGTTTGAGCATGAATGAGAGGTATTGGAAGCATGATGGAGCTTGAAGCTAACGCTTTCCTTACCAAATGCCTATTGAGGGAGTACTCTACACCTTATCATTTTACTACTTGAAATGAATTGAGTTTGATTTGGATTGTTGTGACTAGCATGCTACTTCATTTGTTATGTTTTGGGATGTTTACTTTCGTATATTAGGATTTCCTTTTCAATAAAGGTTGGGATGAATGTGTGCTTAATTTTCTTATGGATGATGGTATTTTGTGTTTTTGCATGTTTTGTGTTTTTGTTGTGTCTTGTTTGTTGAGTCCTTATTTGTATATTATGTGATTTTCATTCTTGTCTTGGGATGTTTGGTGGTTTGTTTAGGGATGTCGTGAGTCATTTTTGAATGTGAGTGATGATAAGTTGTGGTGATAAGTGATGACAAATTATGATTAAGAATCTCTACACTTTCAAATTGTGACATGTTTTACTTAACTTGTTCAATTTTGAGATGAATGTGGTGTAATAAGTTCCTTAAGGTCCGAGCACAAGCTTGTGAGCATTTGAGCCTCAACCATGCATACATGGTATTTCTTCATGAGTGGATCGATTGTGTTTGATAAGTTAGAACTTGCTCAAGGACTATAGGAACGAGCCCGATTAGTAGAGATTGGTGAAATGATCTAAGGCCATCCTTGTTATTATAGTCATTGCCATATATGTTCCCTTCCATGAACATCATCCTTAGTTAACCATTTTGAGCCTATAAGCCTATTTCTTGTGAATTTAACACATTACAAGCCTTAATTACCCATTCAAGCTTATATATACCTTTGTGTGGGTGATTGAGGAGATGGTAGCTAGAAATGATTGATTGATTAGCAAAAGAAGAAAAAGGACATGGTAAAACAAGCAAGAAAAAGGATGAAAAGAGCAAAACAAGAATGCACATGCAACCTCAAAGTAAGAAAGGAGCAAATCAACATCAAAATGCTCAAGTAAACAAAATTCAAAGAAAGGAAGCATGCAACAAAAGAAGCTCAATCTAAGGAAAGTTAATGAATAGTGCTTGAGATTTGTAAAGATAAGCAAGGAAGAAAAGAAAGTGAAGAAGTTGAGGAAATTGGTCATCTCTTTGATTACTTACACATGATTAGTCACTCTTATCCATATACTTCCTACCATACCAAAGAGCCTATCATTATATCCTAATTAAAGACCTTTTTGATCATTGATTGAAACTTTGGTGGTTTGTGAAAATAGTCCGCGAGCAAGCTTATAGTGATTCGAGCCAATCGATTAATGAGTGTGATCTACCCTATTTCAAAAGAGTGTTGAGAGACATCAATATCCATTGTGAGGCTTGGACTTAAAAGGGGACTATATTACATTTTATTATCTTTTGATTGAACTTGTTAATTTACCATGTCATGATTTTAATGTTGTAGGATGACTTAGCATAGTTTGTAGTTATTATTGCTAGCGATGTGTTATTGCTTATGATCGTTTAGTCTTTTTCTAGGTGAAAATTTCTCCTTTTGGTTTGTCATTTTCGTTGCTCAGGGACGAGCAACACCTTAAGTTTGGGGGGTTGATTAGAGCTATTTTTACCTACATTTTAGTGTCTTTTTATATGTGTTTTCGTATTATTTTATCCGTATTTTATGTGTTATTTGGTTGTGTTTTGTGTTTTTATTGAAATGTGTGTGAATGAGCTTAAACTTAAGATTTTCACTTTTTATTTGATGCTAAACATGATAAGGAAGATGTAGGAAAAAACGGATCTCAATTCGGAGTTGAAACGAAAAAGAACGAGCCGAAATAGTGAAAGAGGAGAAGAAGCTGCACAACACGGCCGGCCGTGTGCAGGAACACGGGTCGTGTCTTGAACACGCCTCGAGTTTCACACACGGGCCTGTGCATGAGGCCGTGTGATGTCTCCAGAAACACCAACTCGGCCACCCCTGTGGCCGAGCGCAGAGCACGGGTCGAGCGCAGAACACGGGCCGTGTACCGCGCACTGCCCTGTCCTAGAAGCCGTGTGCGGACACCAGATTACACAACACGGCCACCCCTGTGGCCGTGTGCAGAGCTCGAGCCGTGTAGGTGTAATTCCTGCTAAAAAATCAGAATCTTCTAGAAGGCCCACATGGGGTATAAATAGACCCCATTTCAACATTTTCCAGGGCAGATCCGAAATCCCATCATCTACACACACATCACACACCATTTCTTCCATTTTTCACCTTCATCTTTATCCATCTTCATTCATCTTCATCCACCCACCAATTCTTCCATTTTTTGTGCTAAAGACTTCAAATCAAGAGCTAGAGGTGGAGATCAAGAAGAATAGAAGATTCTCTTCAAGAAATTGATAGGGAAGAATCCATTCATTTTGTATTTCTTTAGATCTAAGACTATGGGTATTTATAATGAATCATTTATTTGTTTTATTACTTTTATCATGTTAGGCTAATCCCTCTAGTGGGATTAGGAATATGAAGAGCATATTAGATTTATATTATCATGTGGATTAAATTGGTTTTTCATTTAATTGATGTTGATTTCTATTCATGGGATTTAATTGCTTTGATATTGTGATAGCATGGTTTGTTATTCATGAATGTTTATTGGTTTAATGGATTGTTGATCAATGGATTATTTGTGGTAATTAAGTGCTATTATGATGTTCATGTGTGTATTGCTTGGAGTGAGACGAAAACGACCCTCTATAGTATTAGGAAGGCATGGATAGACATTGAGTTTGGGTTTGACCGAAAGGATATTTGAATTTAATGAGGAGAACCAATCCATTCGTTGGCCTTAGTACACAAAAAGGGAGAGTTTAATCTAACTTGTACCTAGATGGAAGGGGTTAATGTTGGGCTTTGATCTTAAGTGCTTTTGGGAGTCTAAAATGGATCAACAACCTTTGTAACCCGAAAGGGAGCTTAGGATACAATTGTGATCACCCTTAGTCTACATCAATTGAGTTGAATTCCGTTTGCATGATAATATGAATCGAGTGTGCTTGGATGTTTCTAATCCCATGTTTTTCCATACTTGAACTTTAGCACCCATTTTCTTTACTTGTCATTGTTCTTATTTGCTATCCTTATTTACTTGTTACTTGTTTTAGTTGTTAATCAATCTCAAAACCCCCGATCATCTTTACAAAAACAACAATGAACATGAGCTCACGTATTTTGCTAGTACGAATATAACTCCTTATTGGATTGATAATTTTTCTTGGGATATACTACTACAACGATCGAGTATTCTTGCTCGTGAGTGCTATACAAATAGGCAAACAAGAAAATGGCCCAGCCCAACTGCAACAAGGCCCTAAATTACGTAGTATGGTGAGATTTAATAATAAATCACCATTTTATAGAAACGCATTTTACAGGAACGTTCAAAGAATCATGTAAATTAGGAAGGTCGGTGGATAAGAAATTAAAATTTTCACTACCCTAAAATAGAAAGTGATCTTTTTCAACTATCTACGTAAGAAAATAAAATGCGAATCGTTATAAATTACCAACAAAATTATTAGCAACGAATTACTAAAATGTGTATTTTTTTTAAAAAGAAATGTATTTAGTATTATTAATTATTGTATATGTTTATTTGTTTAATATATTATTTTTTATGCTTTAATAAAATTATAATTGAATGAATATATATTAATGACAATAGTGATATGAATATCATTATTAATAAAGGCTAATTTTCTGTACACCCATTTTCAGAACTTATACACTTACGAATCAAAGTATATATACCAATGAATAAAAATATATACACTTCGTTAGCAAATTATCCGTAAGTTTTTTTAATAAAAAATTGAATGTAAAAGAACTATACAATTATTAAAAAATATGTACTCCCTCCGTCCCATAACAAGGTACGCATTTCACTATTCCTGACATCCGCTTAAAAGGCATCAATTTCCTCTATTTAATAAATAAAGTACACAATATGGCTCACCACTTCCCTCTAATACAATTACCCACCTTATCTATAATAATAATACTCCTTAATTTATGTTCAAAAAGCAAATAAAGACCATAGCACCGTCCACGTGAAAACAGCAAACGCGTACCTTATTATGGGATGGAGGGAGTATACACTATTGAATACAAAATTATACACATATGGGTGCAAGTCTACATTTAATTTTTAAGAGAAAATCAAGAATCTAACCGGCCCACTTGATTCATTGGATTTAGGGATGTAATCGAACCGAGTCGAGTCGAACACTACTAGGTTTGAGGATAGTTTGTTAAGAAATTATCGAACTCGAGCCCGAGCTCGAACTCTTCAAGAAAAAAAATATCGAACTCGAGCTCGAACTCAAACTATTTGTTAAGACTCGCGAACATGTTCACGAACACATAAAGTAACTTGTTTATGAATATATTTTCATGAACATTTAAAAAATTTTGTGCCTGGATATTAAAAGAATATTTCGTTTATAAACATTTAATGTTACTCATAATATTAAATAAACAAACTAACAAAATATAATAATAAACGGTAAAAAGTATTTAAATATTTAAATAATCACTTAAGTTATTATCATATTTGTGTGTTTTAATATAAAATATTTAATTATTGAATATTAATAAATAAATAATAATATATAATTCTAAAGAAACAAAGGCTCCTACACACATCTCACCCCATTTGTTCTCTTCTCACCCAATTCATCTTCCGTTAAATTC
The DNA here is from genome assembly GCA_023678885.1 of Pogostemon cablin. NCBI lineage: Eukaryota > Viridiplantae > Streptophyta > Magnoliopsida > Lamiales > Lamiaceae > Pogostemon > Pogostemon cablin. The sequence goes on along the minus strand of CM043009.1, from coordinate 23,329,688 downwards.
CACCCATTTAATTCACTAAACTCCTCTATCATCCTCTCCAAATGATCAAGGAAACAAAGGAGGTTGAAAATTGTAAGAGAAGATAGAAGCTTTCATTGATTGAATAAATTTAAGGGAAGCATTTATTGTATTTTATAATTACTTAGGGTTTAATTATGGGATTTTGTAAAACAACTAATTTTGTTTTGCTTGAGACTATGTTAGGCTAATCTCCTTTGTGAGATTAGCTCCATGATTGGTATTGGATAATTTAATTTTTATGCAAATTGGATTTTAATTTTAATTTTATTGGGCATTTGTGTTATTTCTATCATTGATGTGAATTGCTTGATGTATATGTATGATTTGTGTGATTAATTATCATGGGCATGTGATTAGATTGAGAAATCAATTATGTGTTTAGGATAGTTTATTGAATCTTTTCATCATACACTTCATGTGCATTAATTTAGAATGAGATAGAGATATCCTTCTAAGTTTAGAATCATTTGATAGAATATTTAATTGGCTTAATCAAGAGATTGGTTAATTAGGTGAGGAGATCCAAACCATTAGTGAATTCATAGTACCTTAAAAGAGAATATTGCATATGATTTAGTACCTCATTAGAGAACTCGTAGAGTAATTAGTACCTAATGGGAGGTGTTCACTTTGGTCTCAATCCTTTGTGCTTTTGGGAGCCTTATTGAGGGGCTTACATCCTATCCATCTCGAGAGAGAGTTTAGGTGGAATTAGTGATCGCTCCTATGCCATGTCCATGAGAGATTAGAATTAATTGCATGATTTCTTTATTATTAATGTCATGATTGTTGCTAATCTTATCCTTGTATCATTTGGAACCCATTCATCTTTGCATTCAATTTATTAGTATTTTTTGCATTAGTTTAATGCATTTATTTGCGTCCTATCCATCCTTTTCGATCGTCTTTATAAAATCACGTGAGAACGCTTAAACTCTAGCATGTTCCTCCCTTGATTTCAATAAAAACAGAAATGTTACATCAACAATTAAAAAGTTATAATCCTACCAACAAGTAGACAGAAGAAATGTGAAAAGACACAAAGGAGTAGGGGCTCAGGGATTCTTCAGGGATCAGTTAAAAGGGTCTCAGAATTGACTACTTCCTTGGACGGAGAACCCCCACTTCGCAGAGCCACCTCCTCAGAAACACCCAAGGTTGCCTCAACAATCGTAGACTCCGGAGGTATACCAACATCAGCAATGGCATCCGAGACAGGGCCAACCTCCGGATTAGGCGAGACAGAGAAAACAGCGTGCCCTCGACAGGAGGATCTTTGAAAACAGTAACAGACACCTCGGAACTTACCCCCCGAACTTTTCCAGCAATGGGGAGTTCGGTCACGGCAAGGCTCTCTCGAATCGGCGTTACCCTAGACTCAACAGGAGGAACGGAAGATGGCCCCCTGACCTCGGAATCACCCTCGGCAAGATCTAAAATGCCTGCAGCGAATTCCTCATCGGAACCACCCTCCTCATAATCATCAGACGATTCCTCGAGAACATCAGTGATGAAGTCGGTATACTCCCCAAGCACTCCAAAGTCGAGATCTTTTTTCAGAGTTTCCCCAGGAGGCATTTTTCTTCACGGAGGGCCTGATGGAGGATGGCGCGCATGTCATCAAGGCAGGCGGGGTAAGGATTCTAAGAAGCGGCCTCAGCAAAGGCGGATGCACTGGAGCAGAAACAATGAATTCTGTTCTTCGGAAGAAGAACATCTTTATAATACAAATTGTCAGTCTCGGATAGAAGGAATGCTTTCTTAGCCCGCTCAGCATCGGCTAAAGCCAAATCACGTTCCTTCAAAACTTCGGCGACGACTTCTTCAGATGCTTTGAGCTTCTGCGCATGGGAAGCTTCGAAAGCTTCTTTCTCTTTCCGCACCTTCTCAAGCTCTAGTTCTGAGGACGCTCGGAAGGACTGAAGATTACTCTGAGCCCGAGACAGCTCAGTTTGGAACTGATTCTCTTTCGCCGTGATTTTCCCCTCATGTTTGGCCTTCAACGCGGCAATCTCATCCAAAAGTACCTGGTTTCGGCACTCCAAAGTACTTTTTCCTCTGAGGATTTGCTTAAGAGACTGTCATACCGGATGCGGAGAGTATCAAAAGTTCCTTGGAGCTCGGCTCTCTTATCCTGCTCGACTCTCAGCTACCCCCCAACCGCAGCTTCGGCCTCACCAGCCGCAGAAGCCTTCTTCTCATAATCCCTCACTTTCTGAGTCAACGAAGCAATTTCATCTTGCAAGTGAGAATCACTTCTTTCCAACTCCGATATATGGTGCAAAGCATTAGCAGCGTGGAACGACAGCCGCCCCGCGTGGCAAGAAATACTGTGAAGGGATTCCTTGGCAGACATATTATCTAAGTGTCCGAGGAGTTCTCGAGTACAACCTTTAGACGGGAGGGTGGCAGAGCGAACCAAACAGGCGTGTGCATCGTAATCAAACAAAAGCTCCTGGGTTCGGAGGAAAGTCTTCCCAGCTTCATCCAGATGACCATACTTGGACAAAAGTTCCTGGTCAACGACAGGGTCTACAGGGAGGTATGGAGTAGCACCATCCAACAAAGGCAAAGGAGGAGGAAGGCCCTCGGAAGGGGAGCCATTGTACGACCAGAATCTCAGAGGAGCCTTCCCATGATAGTACCGCCACATCTCAGGGGAGAAACCATCAGGCGCCAAATCATGGGGAGAACCACCGAGAGTCTGTTGAACCTCGGAGGGCGCAGCACCACCTGGGGGCTTCAAGCTAACATGAGGAGAACGGGTAGAAGCATTGGGAGAAGGAAAGGAACTGACATTACAAACTTCAATGGTGCCCTGGGGATCCATGGAGGAGCCAACAGCGATAACGCCAGTACCATCTCCCTTAGTCTTCTTCGAAGATCGAGTAACCAGGGGAGCACTGTCAGGAATATCTTCTTCGGAAATCTCATCCACCAGTTGGAGCTTCCGCTTCGGAGCGGGAGCTTTGGGGACTGCAGCCTCAGGCTTATTTTTCTGTGACTTCGGGGCTCGAGGGGCTTTTTTTGGGCCCTTCTCTGGGAGGTCAGCATCCGCCACCCGCACCAGATCGGATTCTAACCATCGGGAGATGAGATTCAAAACCTCTGCCATCCTAACAGAGGTAAGGGACTGCACGACGAGGGGGACCCCGGAAGTTTTCGAAGAAGAAGTCTGAGAAGCCTTCTTCATCCCTTTGGAAAGTGTAACTTTTTGGCGAGCAGATGGGAGAGTGCCCATGCGCGCAGGGTCAAGCATAAGACGAGGGCGTTTCTTATCCCCTAAACATAATAGAAAAGATAAGGGAAGAGTTAATACAGGAGAAGGAATCAATACAACTAAAGAAGTAACCACAGATGAACTACCTGGCATGGCTATAAACGTGGTGGTAAAGCCGGTTTTGAAAAGATTGGACCCTCGGAGAACCCATTGATAACCACGATCCTCCTCGGAAAGTCTGAGAATATGGCGCAAAGCCTTCCGAAATCCTGCCGATAGAGATTCAACGGAACACACGCTACCTACTGCGCAGAAATATATATATATATATATATATATATATATATATGTGTGTGTGTGTGTGTGTGTGTGTGTGTGTGTATGTGTGTGTGTGTTAGAGAGCCTCACACAGCATGAGAAACAAATAATGGAAACGTACACGCACTAAGGTCAGGTTTGTGGAAAGAACTCCGAGGAGATATACTAGGGCTTTGGGGGTCCCCAAGGTCATATACACTGTCCCCTCTCCAAGGCCCGCGGACCCAGAACCAAGGAGCTTTCCATCCCTTAATGGAACTGGGCAAAGAAGAAACAAGACTGACGCGGCATCAAATAATAATACCCCTTTGTCCGATTATTGGGGATGAGTCGGTAGAGGAAATTAATCTCCACAGTGGTCAGGAAAGAGTATTTCTTTTTGCGGAAAAGGACCAAAGTCCCCATTAAGGCCGCCCAACCATTAGGAGCCAACTGAGCAGGGGTTATACCCCAAAAATCAAAGATATCGCGAAGGCAAGGATGAAGGGGAAACCGAAGGCCAAGTTCGATTTGCAATTCGTAGGCAGCCACAGAGTTTGGCGGGGCATAGCACATGCGGGCGTCAGGGGAATGGAGAAAGAAATCAATGCCTTCCCCACACTGAAATTTGCCGATAGCAATATCAGGACTCTTCCGGAGCCAAGAGTCATCGAGGGTGGAGCGAACTCCGGCAGCATTGAAAGGGGTATCCTTATCCCACAGAGGAAGTTGCCCGAGATGGCCCAATAATCCCGAGCCAGAATCGGCCATCTCTGGATTGAATTCCATTTTAAAAGTAGCGACGAAATCCATAACTCGCTGATTGAAGGCGATTTGGGAAGGAATCCCGGGACCAGTGGGCTCCCCCGAAGACGACGATGATGATGAGGACAAGGATGACCCAGTATCACCGAGCGAATAATCGATGGAACCAGAATGAGATCTAGGGGATATAGGGAGAGAGGAGGAACCTTCTCCAGCCATATTGAAGCAATTGGGAAGGGAAACGCAAAGAATAGATAACTGGAAAAAACCCTAAGGCAGCGATAGTGACGGATTCGATAAGACGAAGAAAGACAATCAAGAGAAGAAGGGTAAAAGGAAGAGGGGAGAATAATACCTGGAAAAGGAAGATGAGCGCACTGGATAAAAGTAGTAATAACCACCTGCAGAATCAAGGGGAGAAGGAAGGGGAACGAGAAAAGGGAAACTGGCAGAAAAAGGATTCAAAATTTGAATTTGAATCGACAGGCACGCTCCTAAATACCAGAAATACCCTTCGACCAGAACGAAGATAGAAGGAGGCGACGCGGATAACCAGAGAAAGCGAGAAGGTAGCAAAGGAAAGGGATGGAGGAACACAATGAAGAGCCGAGATTGAAAGAACCCTAATATCGCAAGCACCGACGCATGAGGGATATAACCTAAGGAGTGCAGTTCGACCCTGAACAATATCAAATCATGAAATTATTCAGGATCGAGGGGCTAATGTTATGGGTATTATATCCCTCATGAATTGATAGGCCCAAGAGGCCTTACAAGCCCAGGACATCTAAGGAGAGAAGCCCAATCCCCGGCAGCCCAATCAAGGGAGCGGAAAGACGAAGGGGATTAAAACGGCCCAATAGGAAACGAACATCTCAGAAGCCCAGCCCAGAATGAATGAGGATAAAGCTCCCGAGCCAGTGTGAATAGTACGAAACCAGGAAAGGAGTCTCGGCTTTGGAAGAGCACTTCGGCAACTATTCTTCCTCCATAGCCGAAACCTCAAGAAGGTCCCTCAGCGACGGGGGCGACATATCTAAAGGGCCAAGAAGGGTCGGCAAGAACGAGATGGCAAAGGACAGACACCATAATGAGAGATTGCAGGTACCGCAGGCTATAGGACAGCACTAACGGGAAGAGAGGATATCTTGAGCAGCAATCCTAACTAGAAGACAACAGATAACTGACACGCCCTGCTCCAATAGCCAATGGGAAGCCAGCAAAGGACAGAACACTCTGCAAACCCCCTGCAGGGCAACAAACGGCGTCCAGCTTCCTTCTGCACTCGGTCGGGTACCAGACAAAAGTATTGAAGGCGGATTGTCTTCATCCAGGTGGCAGAAGACGATTGGCTACTTCCTAGGGTTTTAGGACAATATAAATAGCCTCTCTCGATAGGAGAGAGGCACGACACTGGCACTCACTTTAGACATTACACTTGTAAGAATCTGGAAATCAAGTGTTGTTCGAAAAGGAAAGTAATAAAATTGGGAATGTTCTTTGGTGGAATCGGTTCTTTGACTTGCTTTAATCTTCTTCATTCATTAGAATTCATAGTTTGTTTGTGTTTGATGGTAGTCGTTTTTGGTATCGCTAATCAAAACATTAAATCTCTACACACCTAATTAGCGAGCCAAAAATAGCCGTCAACAGTACGTAATTAATATTTAATTGAGCTTACAATAAAAAAATAAAAATGAAGTCATCACGCACCATTCTTTTAAAATTTTTAATTTGGTTATGACTTGATCTCAATAGACTAATTTAAATTAGCCATCCCGTGTATTAAAATGGATTTATTTGGTTTTAAAATTTTTTTGAGGAGTTGAATCCTTATATATATATATACTAGATATAAGACACCTTACTTCGTAAGATGTTAATCCCATCTTAGCAAGAACTGGTACATTCATTTTAAACAACACTTTTCTTAATTGACAGTTTTTTTAACATGATACTCAAATCAAAGCACATTTAAAAAAAGGATTGTAGATGGAATGTATGATAATATAATTAAGTACAATATTGCTCATGGCCCGTAGTGAATGATGATGAAGCACGCTGGCCCAATGTATATAATACATTGTTGGTTTTGTCAAGAATAAAAGGAGTGATTTTTATTCTTGTCCCGCATTGGATAAAGAGTAAAGGGGGGATGGATTTTTGGTGCTATATTAAGAGGTCCTTGGACATGATGTAATGTACACCAATCAAGTACACTTTAATCTTTTTATTTGATTCTATTTAAATTCATTACTCCCTCCGTCCAGTTTCAATGTTTACGTTTGCTTTTTGCACGTTGATTGAAAAGTATTATATTTTAATAGATAGTGGGTGGAAAAATATAATATTTGGTGTGAAATGGATAGGTGTATCAGTGTTAGATGATATATTAATTTTTTTTGGTTGGTTCCATATTCCTAAAAAGAAAAACGTAAGCATTGAAATGAGACGCTCAAAACAGAAACGTAAACATTGAAACGGGACGGAGGGAGTACTTGTTATTCTTGGTTGTGATAATAGGGAGAAATGCGTGAATGAATCCAAGATTTGTAATCAAGTTTGGTTGTGATAATGGGGAGAAATGCGTGAATGAATCAAAGATTTGTAATCAAGTTTGAGCATGCCAGTCCATGTAATAGTCTTTCATTCATTTGTAGTTTCGTTCGTTGTCATCTTGACTTTGTTAGGTAGACTACTAAATATTTGAAGTTGTATTGGAACATTGGGCTTTTGAGTGAATTATATTTTTTCCTTCCTAATTTATTTAATAGTATGAAATAATTCATTATTCTAAGATTTAGCATGAATAATTCATTATGTACTTTGAAATAGATCATTAATCACACATGGACCGTTGGTTTAGCATGAATAATAACATTGCCAAAAAAGAAAAAGAAAAGATAGAAAGAGTTGAAGATCCCATCCTAAGTAGCACTAAATAAAGAACGGGGGAGTTCATACACACACAGGAGGAGGAATAATACCATTTACATGGAACCTAATCCAAATTCATTTGAAATTGACATGGCAGTCAGTTGATTAAAATACTAAAATACTGAAGATGGTGTGTTCTAAGATTTATTACAACCACATGCTCCAAAGAGACATACTTCCATCATTATCCTCAGTAGCACCTCGCAAATTTCGGGTTCCAGAGATCATACGTCACAAGCACCTTATCCTCATTAGCACCCCAATCAGCGTCGTGATCAGGCTTAAGTAGGCATTCCCTCACTACCCCATTCCTCAACGACACCATTGAATAGAAGGTCTTTGGAACAGAGTCACCCACACATTCCTTTGCATCAAAAGTTAGAAACACCATCATGTTACTGCCGATCACAACAGCATTCTCAACTTTCACCACTTGGTAATCTTGGCCTGTCTGAAACCAAAATAAAATCCATATTTAACCGATGATACAAGAACAAAAAAACAGGAATGAGCTGTTAAGCTTAAAATTTCTTATATTCAGTCTTATCTTAATGTGTCAATTATTCCTAGGATTAATAATTTTTAGACTAACATGCTCCTACCGTCACATTATTTGCAGTTTGATTACAAATGGTAGTGATAATAATAATAATAATAATAAGGGTATTTTTCTAATAGTATCATTCTTCTTTCCCAAATTCCTCCAGATTCACAACATTCCCACATCAACCAGACTGGGCTTGGAGGTGTTCGAAGCATCAAGGACAAATGAAGACAGATCAAGGGAGCTCTGAGAAACCGGTGATTCCTGGCTTTGAGGATCATTATGCTAATTGGAGTATGTTAATGGGGAATATCTTAATACTCAAAGAGTGTTGGAGTGGAGTCTACTGGTGGTGGTCATGTTAAGCCCAAGCATGATTATGTTAACGACTTGTGGTGAAAAGACGGAAGATATTCGATAAAAGAAAAGAAGTGGTGATCCTAATATTCGCTATAATAAAGTCCTCATACATTGGTGAACTGCACAGCAAGGCTACTTATCAAAGTTGGTCATGAGTAAAACTTCATTTGGTGGAATCAAATAGGAGATGTGAGGAGAAAGGAGTTATCAATATTTCAAAAGCCGAGTAGCAAATGTAACAAGCTTGATGATGGAAGGAAGAGAAGTTGTTGATGCCTGTGTTGAGATCTACTGAGATAAATAAAAGTGGGAATATGTTTGGACAGCTGTAGTGTATCCATATTAGGGACAAGGAGAGGGGGTGAACACCAGACCATAATATGTGAATCTCAGGGTGAACATTTCATGAATTGAGTTTATCACTTTAAATTGAAATATTATCACACAAGACAAGTATTTGCTATAAATTATATTCAAGTAAGTTCACTAATCATATACTATAATTCATCCTACAAATAATAATAATAAAATAAATAAAGAATAATAACAAGATTTTCTAGGTCACGGGAGCAGAAAGAGAAAACCACTAATGAAATCTAGGGGAAGAAAAGCAGTTCAAGAAGTATACTAGAGAGCAAGCATGCGTAGCAAAAGAAAGAAATTGAAAAGGGTAATTTCATCAAATTGTTCAAAAAAAAACAAAATTATATCATATGACAGAGCACCACCATTTTTCTAGGGTTAGGCAGATCAAAAACTAGAAATCCAAGAGTAAATCACAAAACCTAAAACCAGATTGTTCCTTACCTTTTGGGAGATATGAGCAAGAGCGATGGGCAAAGCTTCATGCACATATGAGTGCAGAAACGGCATCTCCATAATTGGTGAAAAAGTAGAGTCGTGCATCGGAAAAAGGCAAGTCACACCATAACCCTGTCAAATTAACAATAACAATAATAATTAAAACAAATTAAAATTGGAATAATAATGAGAAATTGAGGACATACATTACAATTACATACCCTGGTAGTACGCACTTGATGAAGAAACGTCTTCGCCATGAGGAGTTCCTTCCTCATCGTCGCAACATTTACGCTGCCGGGCGGCCCGTACAAGTTGAACCATACATCTTCATTCCCTTCGTACTCCCACGGAAACCTACAAAGAACATAGCGTGTGATCAGACCGGTTTGATTTTGCCGACATGTTTCCACTGGAGGCCAATCGTCTTCCATGGCTGATACAGAGAGAGGGGAGGGGAAGTCTTTTCTGAAACGATGAATGAATTGAAGAAACAAACCTAATCCCCAAATCGATGCTTTATATATATGTGGACTATTGGGCTGGTCCTACAATAATTCCACTATGGATGTAAAATATATTGGGCCAGTTGTCATTTTTTCGTAATGGATCTAAGGCCCTAAGCTGTTGTCATTTTTTTCATAAGGAATCCAGTAGATAAAATTAACCGAATCAAATTCTCTCTCCTTATACGAATACAGAGAGTTGTGGATGGAGAGGGTTTCACTCTTTTACAACCTTTGCATTTTTATTTGCTTTTAACTTTAAAAATACTACTCCCTTCGTTCTATTAAAGTTGTTACATTTTTTTTGGATATAGAGATTAAGGAATATAATATTTTAATATAAATTAAAGTGAGAGAAATAATATTTATTAAGGCAGTTGTCACTTTTTTCATAATGATCCAATTCATAGCCTTAAGCTAAATTAACCCAATCGAATTATCCCCTTTTCTTTATTTATTCTTCTTCTTTATTTTATTTTTTATTTTATGGGGTTATCTGCAATAGCACAGTGTTTTACACTATTGTTTGATTTCATTTCATTTGTGTATTGTTGTATATTTTTGTTAGTGTTAATTTGTTATTTATTTAAATTTGTTGTGTAATTATCTTTCACTTTTTTTCCTACTGTATTCTTTTATTTGGTATGCCGAATTTTAAGTGTAAAATCAAACGCTCTATATAGGATGGTACATACCGAAATTTTAGGTATGATAAGGTTTACTGTAAAATCTGTTAGTAATATGTACATCATTTTTCACGATATTTTATTTTTTTAACTGATATTTCCCGATATTTCACGATATTTTCTCAATATCAGAAAAAAATATTTTTTTCCCAATATCGATATTGGTATTCTTAAAAAATGAATATACCGTGAAAATATCAAGGATATTTCGGGATATTTCAAACCTTGGATGTAGTAGAGTTAAGCCCGTTAAACGAGATAAGCGAGTTCGAGTATTGCATATTCGAGCTCAACTCAATTTGAAAACGTGCTATACACGAGCTCGAGCTTGAATGAGTATGTCTCGAGCCGAGCTCGACTTGGCTCTACTCATCTCGGCTCGTTAAGCAAAAACAAGTCGAGTTTTTCGAGCTAATCAAGCCTTAATTTAATTAATTTATTCAATATTTGTTACTTCCTCCGTCCCGAGAACCCGTTTGAATGGGTACAGAGATCAAGAAGTTCCCTCCATCCCTGGAAAGTCTGTACCCCTTTTTTTGGCACGGAGATTTAAGAAAGTGATAACTTTTTAATTAATTTATTCAATATTTGTTACTTCCTCCGTCCCGAGAACCCGTTTGAATGGGTACAGAGATCAAGAAGTTCCCTCCATCCCTGGAAAGTCTGTACCCCTTTTTTTGGCACGGAGATTTAAGAAAGTGATAACTTTTAGGGATACTATAATATTTTTTTTGTAATAAATAAATGATAAAAAATGTTAGGTGTGTTAGGTGGGGTGGTTTTTATTTTGTAAATAAAGTGTATTGGGAAGTGTGATTATGTTTAACTTTTTGCCTTTTTTTGGAATGCGCAAACTTTTGTGGGATAACACAAAATGGAAAGTGTACGATCTGAAATGGAATGGAGAGAGTATTTTTTTTAATATATAATGCAAAAACAAAGTATGTGATAAATTGATAATTTTGACAGAATAAATAAAGTTGTTTGGAAACAATGAATAAAGTGTAAAAAGTAGGTAAGATATATATTGTATTTTTACCATTAATAGAATGAGTAAAAATACTTGGTAACACCTCAATACGGTATGAAAAGTTGGTAAAAATATGTGAAACGTAAGGAGTATTATATTTAATAATATTAATTGATTATTATTATTGTCGAGCTTTATGGAGATAAGCCGAGCTCAGCCCAACTCGTTAATAGTTCCAGCATAAGGCGAGCTTAAGCTCGAATAATCAACAACCGAGCCTTGAGCGACTCGTTTATTTTAACAGCATTAAATAGATTAAAGTATAAAGAATTAAGGAGTATTCATATCAATTTATAACGCTTGGTAATATAAAACAATTTCAATAATGAGTGAGACTTGCGTGTACTCGGGCTTCCCGTGCCTTTAAAAATTTAGTATTATGGGTAAGAATACATTACTTTGGTCTAAAGGGTATATACTTTAATTAATAAAAGGTACACCATTTTGTTCTAAATGGTATACACTTTTCATTAATATTTTTTTTCTGTAGAAAATAAATGGTACACATTTTTATACTAAAGGGTATACAATTTAACACAAAATTTTAAAGGCATGCGCCCAGATACACACAATAATTTTTTTTAGAAAATAAAGGGTACATGTTTGTATACTAAAGAATGTACAATTTAACACAAAATTTTAAAGGCTCACGGAATGTGGTCCATGCGCTCGGGTGCACATGAGTTTTTACCTTCAATAATTACTCCCTCCTTCCATTAACTACTCTCCTCATCAATAATATTCACCATTTTCATTAAACATTCGATAATCCCTATTGTTATTACTATTGTATTTTTACCAAACAACCCCTTATTCACGTTTTTTTTTTTTTAAATAGACATGGTTGAAATCTAACTTACTTTTGCACCAAAAAATTAGGGCAAATACTTCAGCACCCACATTCAAAACGTATATACTAACAAATAAAAACTTGTATAAATTGTTAGGAATTTTCTATTAATTTTTTTTAAAAAAAATTAAATATAAAAATATTTTACATTTATTAAGAAATACTATATACTATTGAATAAAAATTAATACACGTGAGTGTACGCGTGTACTTGGGTGCACATGATATCAAGTATCAACTAAAAAATTATTATAACCCCTTCGTCTCGTGGTGTATTCAAGTATTTTTGTATGCACACTTTAGAAAAATTTTGCTCTTTATGTATAAAGTAATAAAAAAAAGATATATTTTAGTTAATTTAATGAATTTTTTTTAGTTTTTGGGATATGTGAAAAAGTAGATATTATGTTAAGAATGTAAAAAAGTAGCCCTCCGTCCCAGAGTATTTCATATATTTTTATGTACAGAGTTTAAGAATTTTTTTAAATGTATAAATTAAGTAAAAGAAAAGTATATTATAGTTAATTTAATGAATAAAGTGTAAAAGTGGAATTTATGTTTGGATGTGTATAAAAAGTGAATATTATTAAAGTGTATGTTTACTACTTCTACACATATATAAAAATAAGTATGTTAGATGAGAGTGATAAAAATGTTCATTAAAATGTACTTTTAAGATTAGGAATTGATGTAATGTTTTCTTTTTTGGTCGACCCAATTCAATGTTTACATTTATGTTTTTGGTCGACCCAATCCAAGTATTAAGGATCCTTAGATAGGATCAAAGACATATCTTCTTTCACTATCTCCTCCACCACATCAATACTATGACACTGAGACTCCATGGGCATTTTCATTGCTTTGTCAAGGTTGAATAGAACTTCTTCCTTATCCATCCGCAACCTGAGCTCTCCCTTTTTCACATCAATCATAGCTCCAGCAGTAGCAAGGAAAGGTCTCTCCAAGATAAGAGGAATACTATCCTTGTCATCATTCATCTCTAGCACAAGAAAATCCACAGGAAAGACAAGCTTCTCCACTTTGACGAATACGTCTTCAATGATTCCTTTCGGAAACATCATCGACCTGTCCACCAATTGGAGAGCAACTGTTGTGGGGGTCAACTCCCCCAAACCAAGCCTCTGAAAGATAGACAATGGCATCAAATTGATGCTTGCACCTAGATCGCACAAAGCTCGTCGTGCCGGCCCTTTCCCGATCTCACACAAGATAGTGAAGCTTCCCGGATCCTTCATCTTTTGTGGCAACTTTCTTTGAATGATCGAGCTGCAATTCTCCGATAAATTCACCGTTTCAAACCCATTCAAACTTCTCTTTTTCAATAATATGTCTTTAAGAAATCTAGCATAGTATGGCATCTCCATTATTGCTTCCGAGAAAGGAATGCTCAAGCTTATCTTATTCATTATCTCTGAAAAGTTCTTGAACTTCTCTTCTAATCCCTTCTTGACAAGCTTGTAAGGAAAGGGAGGAGGTATCTTTGTTTTGGGGATGCCCCACTCATGACGTTCAACCTTCTCCGCTTTCTTTTTTTCGGATCTCAATCGCTTGGCTCTCTCTCACTTCTTTTCAGATATTATCTCTGTACTTTGCTCATTCTGAACTACTGGAGTTGCATCAACATCATGGAGAGTGTTCGGTGTAACAATAGGCAAGTTTTGGACGGGTTCGACCTGGGTTCGACCTGTGAAACAGGTCGAACTAGGTACGTAGTGGTCGAACAGGTCGTCTGGAAGGCTGCTTTTGCTCTGAAATTGAGGTTCGGCCTGGGTTCGACCTGTTTGATAGGTCGAACCACTGCCCCCCAGGTCGAACCGGCCTACTGTACTCCTTCCGCCCTCCGGTTCGACCAAGGTTCGACCTGTCTGGAAGGTCGAACCATGCCCGTCGTGGTCGAACCGTTGCTGCGACATAACAGGGTGCTCCAAGTTGTGCAGTTTGACCTGGGTTCGACCTGCATCCTGGTCGAACCATTATTGCTCTGGTCGAACCGGTGTTCTGGAAAAATAGAGTGCTTCGAATGGTATGGTTCGACCACGGTTCGACCTGTTGGACAGGTCGAACCATCTGCATGTTGGTCGAACCGATGCTGCAACACCTTCGGATCATGTCCAGTGCACTGGTTCGACCTTTCTTGTGTGGTTCGACCTTCTATGTTGGTTGAACCATGGTCGAATCGTGCCCTAGACATGTCCGTCTTCAATTTCGGCCTCATCGGTTCCTCGTACTACGTTCCCAACCTTAGTGTGATGGCATTGCAAGACTTAGGATTCTCAATACTCTGAGACGGAAGCTTCCCTTTCTCCACAGATTGAGTCAATGTATTCACGTTCTCTGCAATTGTTCCCATCAACAACGTAATGTCTCTAACTTGAGTGGACAAATCCTTATGATGATCATCGATGTTCTTCTCAAGTTTAGCTTCAAGGCGGTTCATTCTTTCATCATTCTTAGCCATGTACCTGTTCACCGTATCCTCAAAACCCGGCTTTCCTTCTTCCACTTTAGCTCCCGGATCAACCCCCTTAGGAACTTGAATTGCATTATTCGGATTGCTCCATGAAAATTTAGGCCTCCTTGGTTGTTGATAACCACCAGGGGGACCACGATTATTGTGGTTCCCTCGGTAATTCCAGTTTTCTTGATCAGGATACCTAGTTCCTTGAATACTTTGACCCGTGGCGTAATTCGCCTCTTCCAACTCCTCTTAGATTGTTCCATCATTCATTAGTTCCTGCAGCATGACTGGTTCGTGCTGAGATATATCGTTGATTTGCTTCTGTTGGGACTCAAGTAGCTTGTTGATAGCCGACAAGCTAGAGGCGATCTCATCTTTTCTACTCATTTTCACCATTGTATGCTCAACCTGCGCTACTTTTCCAAGAACATAAGTACCTCTCACTCTATCAGTTGGCCAATCCATCGAATTCATAGAGATATCTTCAAACAACTTCTCGGCCTCTACGGATGACTTAGTAAGCAATGCTCCATTGGAAGAAGCATCCAATAACACACGAGAATCGCAGTCCAATCCACTGTAGAATATGCTGATATATTGAGCTTTAGATAGCCCATATTGAGGGCACTTATGAAGCATGTCCTTGAATCTGTCCTAAGCTTCGTGAAACTTCTCACCCCCACCGATAGCAAATTGGTTAATGTCTTGCTTCATCTTAAAAACCTTTGAAGGTGGCATATACTTCTCCAAGAACCTTAACTTCAATTGCTCCCAAGTGGTGCATTCAGCTGCATTGATGGTGTCATACCAATCTCTCGCCTTTTCAGATAACGAGAACTTGAACAAAAGGATCTTCCTAGCATCTTCATGGTCTCCTGTGTCTTTGTGGGTGCTTGCATAGCCCAAGAACTTGTTTAGATGCTGCTGCGGATCCTCGAAAGTCCCTCCGGTGAAAGAGTTTCTCTCAATCATACTAATAAGAGCGGGATGAAGATCGAAATCCGCATTCGCCCCCTTGCTCCTAGAAGTCCAAAATTTCCAGCCCCATTATTTTTGAAAACTCACGGATGGCTAGATTATCCGCGTTCACTGCCATGTTGACTGTCTCTACTCCCAAATTCTCTTCGGTTGTAGCTTCAATCGTTTGCGAAATCTGCTCGTCAACTTCAACTCCAAAATTCAGAGATTCAGTTAGATCAATTGTCTTTGCTTTGCTCTTCTTCTTCTTCCTCTTTTTTGACGATGCTCCGATCTCAGGATTGTAGGGTTCAAGTTCACCTTTCTTTGATCTCGTGAGCATACACCTGAAAAGAAATAGAATTAAAACAACAAAACAAGAAAAATAACCCTAATAAACTAGAAATAACAAAAAGATATTTTAAGCCATCCCCGGCAACGGCGCCAGAAACTTGATGGGCGTTTTCTCAACACACAATTTTAATCCCCAATTATGAAGGATATCAATCGTAGTTTCGAAGGTGACCAAGTTAAATATCGAATCCACAGGACGGTTAAATATCACTTTAGTTATATTCTAATTAATTACGACTATGTAGGAATTTATGATTGTTTGTGTGTTTAAATTAAGGAATAACTACTACTTAAGATAGCAATTTAAATAACAAGAACAAGAGAAAAGCGGTTGTGATCAAATAAGATAATAGGTAGTTCGTCAGGCCATCCAGTTTCATTCATTATTTCATACTTTCGTGTGTCGATGTCCGCCTCTGCCTTGTGGTTTATGGATGCATCACTAGACCATGCAAATCTACTCTATAGACGCAAGTAAATAAGCGTTTGACACGTGTGAGTATCCTCGGAGCAAGATGTATACTTAACCTCCCTTTCTATGTACTATAATAATCAATTATTTCCCATGCACTTAGTACTCTAACCCGATTTGATCTCCCTTTAAAGGTACTATTCAATTATACTCTTTATCCTACGTATTAACCCGAATAATATTCAATTAACAAGTATTCATATAAGATAGTTCTAATAAGACTTCGGAATCCCTTCACTTAGAATTATAACATGAAACCCTGCTTAACAGTGAACGCACTCAACCAATAACCATGTTATGTATCCAGACTCTACACAATGATTATTGATGCACAAAACGACTATGAGTATGGATTAAAAAGGCACAATCTTATATAAAATAAACCACAAGTAGTGTTGTACGGAGTATACACATGAAATACAAATCAACTCATAAAACCTTCATAACCCTATAACTACCAAGGCGATTTTAGCCCATGATTGATCTAGGAACAATCATGGTTAGATGGACCGATCTTACTTGACACTCCAACTGAACTTCTGTCAGAGTACCTCCGGATGATGGAGGATCGTCTCCTCTCTCCCAACCACGTCTTCTTGTCTCTTCTTGCGATTCTCGATCAAAAGCTCTCTTTTATGGACTGCATGAGCTTCTTTTTATACTTGTAATCACGTCCTTAGGGCTTGGAATGGGCTTTTCAAGTGATCTCACGCGTTTAGGCCTCGAAAATCCAGATAAAGTAAGTTTCCGTGCAATGGTTCGACCTCAGCAAACAAGTCGAACCACTGGCCATAGGTCGAACCACAGGTCGAACTATGCTTCTGGATAAATTTTGCACTTGGTTCGACCTCTTGTACAGGTCGAACCACTCCTCCTTGGTTGAACCACAAGTCGAACCGCACCACTGGACAAATTCCGCGCCTGGTTCGACCAACTGGCAGGTTGAACCCCCATGTCGTGGTCAAATCCCTCTTCTCGCGAACTGGTTCGACCACGGTTCGATGAACAGGTCGAACCACTAAGGTCTTGGTCGAACTCTCCTCCTGTACGCTCCACAATGCTGGTTCGACCTGTTGAAGAGGTCGAACCCTCCTCCAATAGGTCGAACCCACCTCTTTCTTTGGCGGTTCGCATAGCTTCGACTCTGTCTCTTCAATTCTTGACACTTATGCTTCGATTTCGCTATCAAAACTACTCAAACAACTCCACTAACACCTGATTCATGCTAATTCTCAATATGTATAGGTTTTCCACCTATTTCCACCTAAAAACTTTCCAAAACTAGCACAAAAAATGATGCTAAACTTGTGAATTTACATACTCATCAAACCCCCAAACTTGCATGTTGCTCGTCCCAAGGCAACCAAATCAAACCACAGGAGTCGTGTAAAATTCAACAAGCTCAAGTACAACATATATTACACATGCCACTTCATTAAATTAAACAAGTATTAATTGCATCACATATATTACTCATGTAAAACCAATCCAATCACACATCATTCGGAGTACTAAGTAATCTAGCTCACAAGATAAGTATTTACTCTCTCACTCAGGTGAGTGAGGCACCAAAAAGGCTAGTTTAAACACTCATATTCAATCCATATTCCTGTGTCACCATAAGTTTGGCAAGAGTCTCAAAAATCAACTAACAATCGAATCATTACTAGGATCACAAAGGACTTGTTTCATGGTTGTAATGTTGGCTCTTTGGAAAAAGGTAGGAAAATTTGAGTATATTGACTTAAGACACTAGTAGAGAGTTACCTTGGAGGTTCTTGATTTCTTCTTCTTGCTGCAATATCTCCTCCAACTTCTCCTATTCTTTTTATGGATTTTCCTTCTTAACCGTGCATCAACATCATCTTCTTTTGATAACTTGGGTACCAGTTGCAGGCACTACCCTTCTTCTCATAAGCAATCGGCTACTTTTTAAAGCCTCAAGCTCCATATCTAAGCAATCGGGGTACCAGTTTCGGGCACTACCCCTAAACAAGATTTAACCATATACTTCTTATTCTCTTTTCATTCAACCACATTCTATCTTCCTTCTTCTTCTTTAAACACTTAATCTCCTCAACTCTCTACCAATGAATGGGTATAAACAAGGCTCAAGTAAAGGTTCATAAGGTTATTTATTTTCGGCTACCAAAGAAAAAGCTTTTAACGGCTCAACGAGGCGACCAAAGGTTTATAGGATCATTAAGAAGGATAAAATTTGGCTAAGTAACTTAATCAAACAATAATGGCCTAAGATCATGTCCTAGCAATTTATCAATCGTAAGTCTCACACAAGACTCCAAGCCAAGTTCTAGAATACGTTCATATGGATGATCCTCTCAAAAATAAACAATCATGATCAAGCATGACAAAGGCTCAAATCCTCACATAGGTAATAGAATCCTAGTACTCCTCACAGTACATAATCAAGATCAATTCCACACGAATTTCATATGCTTAACAATTATACAAGTTTTCATAAATCAAAGCACACATGAACATATGAAGGCACATCAATTACAAGTTATTCAAATATACAAGTATTCATCACTCATGAATCCATCTATCCTAGCAAATATATCCAAGATTATACATGCCACTCACGCAAGACACACCCAATCCTGTAAAGAGAAAAAGAAGAATGGAGATGAGATGAATCGGAGAACCAAAAGAAAACCTGAAACTACTCCTCCGGAGCATCATCCTCCTCATCACTATCATCCCTCTCATCTAATCTCCGGTCCATAGCTCGATACAGGCTGCTGATGTGCCTATCCATCATATCCACTCGACTACTCACCCTACCAACCCGCTCATTCAAGGCATTGTACCTTTCGTTCAGCATTGCATAGTTGGTGTTTTCGAGTGTGAGCAGCCTATTCGTCTCCTGCTGGCCAGCTACAACCGCAATCAGCTACTCGTGAATCAAACGAAGCTGCTCTCGGATATCATCCGGAATAACCCGCTGCTGCTGTGGCGCTACTGGAGCGCGCTGGGGTGCGTCGTGCTGCTCCTCCTCCGGGATCTCCATCTCCGGCTGCTCGTCTGCCCAGTGCTCAACATCGGGCTGCTGCTGTGGCGGACGATACTCTCCCTGATCAACAATCGCTCTGAGCTCGACTACTCTGCCCTCCGCGCACATCCTAGCCATGGCTCTCCAATCTCCGCTCGTCCTCACTGCAATGGATAGGGTATTGTGTCCTAGGGAGTCCATCAACCTATTCTTCCCTTCCCGTACGGTCGTCATGTTACTCACGTCAAAGGGGAACATAAAATCGAAGGGTTTGGGGCCCCTCGTGAAGAACCAATCCCCGTCTCTGAAATGAGCAAATCCTCCCTTGACGTACGTGAACATAACCAGGTCGGACTCTCCTCTAACCGGTATGATGTCGGTGAAGTCCATGTTGTAGTGCTCAGCTACAATAGTCAGCAACCCTCCGATGTTCACCTTCTGAAACTCCATGGTCCTGAACCGGTGCAGCTGTGCAATGAAATAAGCTCCCACATTGAACTTCACCCAGTTAAACATACACCACAACGCGTAGAGCTCTCCTCTAGACACACAACTCCCCTCCGAGTGAGCAAATAATGTGTTTTTGAGCACCCGATCCATATACTTCAGAACAGGATTCTTGATCGAGGATGCGCGAGCCTGCTTAATCTTGTAATCGCCAATCTCCCCGGAGATCTCCCTCCAAAACCTATGGGCATTGAAGTAGCCACTCTCCACACGAGAGATCTCCAGAGCCGTCTGAAACAGCTCATTAAAATCCTCAGCTGTCCATCTCCTCCGGACTCCTCCCAACTGAAACGAGCACTGAAATGGGTAACCAAGAGGGTCCTTCTCCATCTCAAATGAGCAAAGTACCTCCGCTGTAACATGAAAGTGCGTCAGCTTCTTCAACTCCATAAACCGTCGGATTCCTACTTGATCAAACATCCAGAATATATCCTCCCTGATGCGCATAGTCCTCATAGCATCGTCGTCCTGATATCGAGTCCGAGCTATCTTATCGGACACTTCAGCCCACTTCTCCTTGATTTCATCCCAGTCATTCATCTGAATCTTGAAGTTCTCGGGAAGACGTTCTTGCAACCTCAGCGTCTTCGTCACCTTATCCAAGTTCGAAGGCCTATCCTGCCTTTTTTTCGATCTCATTTCGGCTGCCTTGCCCTTCCCCTTGCCTTGTCCAGATCCTTGTCCGGATCCTTGTCTTGTACTTGAAAACGATTACTTCAATACAACCAACAAGACAGGAAAGCAAGTAATTGACTAGCATATCCTATTGATGAGAGTCGAAATTAGCATGTTTTAGTGTCCAATTGAACACATATTTGATTGATATTGTTGTAATATATTGGCACAAGTGTCTTATATTCGATATATGTGAGAAAAATGTGCACTTGAGGTGTTTTGTTTTGTTTTAGGTGGAAAAAGTACCAAAAGTGTAAAGTTGGAGAAAATGTGCAATTTGTGCAAGAATGCTGAAAATGCACGTCCAACTTTCATAATTATTCTGTGTTTGTGTGAAGCTCAAAACTAGTGGTGTGATACATGGTTGGAAATCCACTAAAGAGAGGATCGTTTTGACGTAAAGAACACCCAATTCGGAATCCGAACGAGGAAGTTATGAGCAAAGTGGTGACGCCGCGCGAGCTGTGCCGAACAGAATTTCTGTGCTACATTCCGTGGCTTTTTGCACATTCAAATCTTGGAGTTTTCTGGAGTTCTTTATACGGATAGAAAGCCAAGGAAGAGAGGATCGTGTGAGCATAAGAATCACTCAAATCAAAGCTTGGATGTGGAAGTTATACGCGAAATGGTGAGACTGCGCAAGCTGATTCCGACCGGTTCGACCTGGGAAGGTCGGTTCGACCTGTTTGTGAGGTCGAACCAAGGTCGAACCAGATGAAAAAAGAGCTAGTTCGACCACAACATGCTGGTTCGACCTGTTGGGCTGGTCGAACCAAGCACCTGGAGCTTCTAGTAGGGTGGTTCGACCTGTGGTTCGACCTGGGTTGAGTGGTTCGACCTGTTTGGGAGGTCGAACCATGCTTCGGGAACTTACCAAATCCGTATTTTTTAGGCCTAAACGCATGTGATCACTTGAAAAGCCCATTCCAGCCCTAGGAGACGTGATTACAAGTATAAAAGGAGGTCTATGTAGCCACAAAAGAGGGGAGAACACAACAACAAGAGAGGAGAAGAGAGGCCACAACATACAACACCCCACAAGGGGGGATCACCCACAACCATCATCCACATCTCTTCCTCCATCCATCCATCACTTTGAAGATTCGATTGTGGAATCAAGAGGAGAACCAAGAGGAGGATTCAAGATGGAGAAGGACGCGACGACGCCTACATCAAGGGTTTAGTCGTTTCCTAATTTATCTTGTATTTTCCGGACATCCGGGTAAGATCTATCCAACACCTATGATTGTTCTTCGCAACGTCATGAGCTAGAGCCTTTTTGGTAGAACTAGGGTTGTGAAGGTTTTATCTAGTTAATTGAACTTCCATGTATACACTCCGTACAACACTACTTGTGGTTTATTTTATATAAGATTGTGCGTTTTTAATCCATATTCAAAGTCGTTTTGTGCATCAATAATCATTGTGTAGAGTCTGAATACATAACATGGTTATTGGTTGAGTGCATTCACTGTTGAGCAGGGTTTTATGTTATAATTCTAAGTGAAGGGATTCTGAAGTCTTATTAGAACTATCTTATATGAATACTTGTTAATTGAATCGAATTCGGGTTAGTAAGTAGGATAAAGAGGATAATTTTATAGTACCTATAAAGGGAGATCATATCGGGTTAGGTTCCAGACGTGGAAAATAATTGATACTGATAGTACCTAGAAAGGGGGGTGAAATTATATCTCTTGCTCCGAGGTTATTCACACGTGTTACACGTATGTATACTTGTGTCTATAGAGTAGATATGCATGGCTTAGTGATGCATCCATATTCCATAAGGTAGAGTCGGACATCGACACATGGAAGGGAAGTTAATGAGTAAAACTGGATTACCCTAGAGCTACTTATTCTCCTACTTGATTCACTTTCGTATTCTTCGAGTGATATTTATTTTATTTGTTATTTAATTTTTAGCATATTAGTTATTAGAAAATCAACCTCAAAATCTATTTGTCTTGTCTTAATTAATTTAGTGAATAATTAAATTGATAATATGCCGTTCCTTGGGTTCGATATTCACTTGGTCACCTTTCGAAACTACAATTGATATCCTTCATACTTGGGGATTATTTGTGTGTTGAGAAAACGCCCAATAAGTTCTTGGCGCCGTTGCCAGGGATGGCTGTTATTATTGATTTTATTATTTCTAGTTTGATTAAGATTTTTTTTCTTTTATTTGTGATTATTTATTTTCTATCTAACCTTGAATTTTTCTGAGTTACTTGTGCGCTTGAAAAATGAGAGGAAGGAAAGGAAGAAATAACACATTGAGCTAAACATGGCCGGAGCAAGGCAGAATCTGGATAATGTTTCCATTCGTGAAATTTTCACGAACTTTGGGAATGTCAACATGGGATTGATAGGAGTAAGGGGGAAAGATGATGATTTTGAGATACATCCCGTTCTTATTAACATGGTAGAAAAGAATCCCTTTTCTGAAGATTGTTTTGAAGATCCATATCAGCATCTCCGAAGATTTCTTGGTTATGTAAACACTCAAAAGGGAGCTGGAGATAATGATCATGCTAGACGGATCGCCTTATTCAAGTTCTCATTGATTGATAAGGCGGAAGCTTGGTATGAGACTCTTGATGCAGCAGAATGCACTACATGGGACCAACTGCAGCAGAAGTTCTTGGAGAAATACATGCCACCCTCAAGGGTCTTAAGAATGAAGTAAGAGATCACCCAATTTGTTATGAATCGGGGTGAGAAATTATATGAGGCGTGGGATAGGTTTAAAGACATGCTCAGGAGGTGCCTACAGCATGGAATGTCTAAGGCTGAATACATAAGTATCTTCTACTATGGATTGGATTATGAGTCGCGTATTTTTATTGATGCATCATCAGGAGGAGCGTTGTTATCTAAGACAGCACTTGAAGCGGAAAAGTTGTTCGAAGACATCTCTATGAATACACGTGACTGGCCTATGGAGAGAGATAGAGGATCATATGTACTTGGCAAGGTAGTGCAGGTTGAACATCAAGTGGTGAAGCCGAATAGGAAGGATGAGATCGTCTCTAGTCTAGCGAACATCAACAAGCTACTAGAGTCCCAGCAAAGGCAGATCACAGAGTTTTACACAAAGGGGACTTCGTACACAGCAGCACGAAGTGAAGAGTGTTGAAGATACCTTCAATCGATACATGGCTGAGAATGATGCAAGGGTTGACCACATCGAAGCTAGAATGAATGTTGATCATGCAGATTTATCTAAGCAATTGAAGGACCTTACCTTGATTAAGGGGTAGATGACCGCGAACGTGAATCAATTGACACAAAAATTGGAAGATAAAGCCATCATGTTAAGGTCTGGAATGCAGTATGAGGAACCGATGAGGCCAAGACATGATCAGGAAGCACAGCAGCGTCGGTTCGACCAATTTCCAGATGGTTCGACCTGGCCCACATGTCAAACCATGGTCGAACCAGACCATCGAGAGCACTCTATTTTGATAGAAGGTCGGTTCGACCAAAGCAATATTGGTTCGACCTGGTCATCAGATCGAATTGAGGTTGAACCGCATATGGCGAAGCACCATGTTTCATCGCAGCATCGGTTCGACCACGACGTGAATGGTTTGACCAAGCCATCTGGTCAAACCCAGGTTGAACCGGAGGCCAGAAATCATGCAGTGAGGCAATTCAACCTAGGGGAGGATGGTTCGACCTGGCCAGCAGGTCAAACCCAAGTCGAATCACAGAGTCAAAGTGAAAGCCGGGTTCCAGGAGATCGATTCGACCATTACGTACCTGGTTCGACCTTTCAAGCAGGTCGAACCATGGTCGAACCCTGTCGAAACGTACCATTTTTTGCGTTGAATGCTCCACATGATGTTGATGCTACTCCCATGTCATCCCAAGGACAGAATAATGAGCTTACAATGGAAAAGAAGTGGGAAAGAGCAAAGAGGTTGAGAGATGAGAAGCTTAGACTTTTGATGGATAATGAAGATGTGGTTTTCTCTTGTGATCATGCAATGAAGATGCCCATAGAGACTCAATCGTGCGAGAGCATTGACGTGGTTTCTAACTTGTTTAATCTTGATTTTTCTAAGGCAGATGATTCTGAATTTAAGTGGAAGATTGACAAGGAGGAGTCTAGACAGCCATGAGAGGAAGGTAATTCCAAGGATCATATACTTGTTACCAAGAAATGTGAGGTGTTGAGTGTAGACAAGAAGAGGGAAATGAAGTATTTGAAGGTGAGGATGCGACAAGACCGTCCTCTACCATCGTGACTCTCCGACGTTAAACATAAGTGCTTGTTGGGGGCTTGTCCCTTCCATTTTATTGCTTTATTTCTTTCGTGTGAGTAAG
Organism: Pogostemon cablin; assembly: GCA_023678885.1. NCBI lineage: Eukaryota > Viridiplantae > Streptophyta > Magnoliopsida > Lamiales > Lamiaceae > Pogostemon > Pogostemon cablin. Next base: position 23,304,879 of record CM043009.1, on the reverse strand, counting down.
AAATTTTTATATTTAAGGTGCTTACTAATCGGCAATTACATCTCTTTGCAAACTTAGATTCAACTTACATTTTTACTAAGTTTGGGGGGGTGTGATGTTCTTACCTCATTGAAGCACCAAGAGTATAATCTTTTCTTTGTAATGTTTGCTAGGGGAGTTGATTTTTTGCGGTATGTTGAAACTTTAACCTGTTTTGATGTGTTGATTTTTGCAATTTGCCTAGTGTTCAGTGGTGTTTTTAGTGTGTGGAGTCGATTAGATAGTCAATTAATTCTTTCTTATAGTTCTCCTATTTTATTATTGATGAATCTTGTGATGATAAGTGTGTTTGAGCTTTGATGATAGAAGAAGGTAAAAGAGTGGCAAGATGATAGAGTTGAACAACTCGAGGAGCTTGTGCATACATTGAAGAAAAATCAGGTGCCCTCGTTTCCTTATTCTAATTTTTATGTGTGCTTTTAATTAATGGAGTGGAAGGATTGAGACCTTAGTCTTGTGATCCATGTGAGCGTAAATGTTTAAATTGTGCTTGAAATTCATAAGCTCTTGAAATTGATGAAGGAAGTGTACTTGAGTTATATTGAGATATGAAGTTCTATGTGTACTTGTGGGATATTGCTTACCATGAAAAGTGCTCTGTTACTTGTTAAAACCCATGTGAGATTTTGAGCCTTGTTGATCATATTACATAATCACATGATATTTCTTTCTGGTGAGTATCGTTCTTGTGCGTGTATTCTAGAACTTACCTTGAGTCTCCTTGAATATTCAAGATTAGTCTAGAGGATTATGAAGATGATATTAGGCCATCTTTGATATTTAACCCATATTTTTTCATATACTGTACCTGAATTCATTAAATCCCTTGTTAGCCCATTTGAGCCTTTTTAAATCCATTCTTTTGATAGCCAATAAAGTTTAATTGAAGAGAGTGGTGATTTGAGGGATGATAAGGATGATGAAAGAAAAATCTTAAGGATCAAGAAGAAAATTTGTGGAGTAGTGATTAAATCTAGTACTCCATGGAATCAAACACCCTAGGGTAGTGCTTAAATCTAGTACCCTACGGAGGATGTGAGAGGTAGTGCCCGAAACTGGTACCTCGAAAGAGAAAAGAGAAAAAGGGTGAAGAAAAGGAGAATGATGGAGTTGAAGAGCTAGGAAAAGTTGAAAAAGAAAATATGTTGTGCTTAAAGGAGAAAAATGGGAGAGTTGAAGAGAATGTTGTACTTGATTGAAGTGATGAGGAAGAATGAAAGATCGAGAGAGACTGCAGCTTGATTGATCCGAGTTTGGAGTCACTTATCCATATATTTCCTACCTATTCCAAAGAGCCTACATTACAACCTAATAAAAGACCTTTTTGATCCATGATTTACTAGCTATAAGTAAAAGGAGAGTTGAGACTTTTGGCAAGCTTATGGTTACGCATGTACTTGAATTGAATTTGAGCGTAAACACCTTAACCCATAAGTGTACATCTTTTACACTTGAGTGCGAGTGATATATACTTCCCATGAGAACATGTCAATGGAGCATTTGATTGGTGGTGATTGTCTTAACTTGTATGCTATGAATCGATTATTACATGTAATGAGAGTTGCATGACCTAAGTTGAGGACAATTGTATTTTGAATGGGGTATTTGTCATAATCCTTGTTTCCCGCTAATTTTCTTACTCTCTTTCTCTTTATTTTTATTTTGTTGCCTCGGGATGAGCAACGGGTAAGTTTGGGGGATTGATGAGAGTCAAAATTAACGTGTTTTAGTGTCCAATTGAACACCTATTTGATTGATATTGTTGTAATATATTAGCACAAGTGTCTTATATTCGATATATGTGAGAAAAATGTGCACTTGAGGTGTTTTGTTGTGTTTTAGGTGGAAAAAGGACCAAAAGTGTAAAGTTGGAGAAAATGTGCAATTTGTGCAAGAATGCTGAAAACGCACGTCCAACTTTCATAATTATTCTGTATTTTTGTGGAGTTCAAAACTAGTTGTGTGATATATAGTTGGAAAGCCACCGAAGATAGGGTCGTTTTGACGTAAAGAACACCCAATTCGGAGTCCGAACGAGGAAGTTATGAGCAAAGTAGTGATGCCGCGCGAGCTGTGCCGAATAGAATTTCTGTGCTACATTCCATGGCTTGTTGCACATTCAAATCTTGGAGTTTTCTAGAGATCCATGACAATTAAGCTCACAATCATCCCAACCTTATTGAAAAGGAAACCTCCCAAAAAACATAACACATAAAGTAGCATGATAATCCATCAATCCACATCAAAATATGTCAAGCAACTAGAAGTGATAAGGTGTAGAGTACTCCCTCAATAGGCATTTGATAATGAAAGCGTTAGCTCCAAGCTCCATGCGTGCTTCCAATACCCTTCATTCATACTCAAAAACTCATACACACCATTAGCTCAACAATTTCATAAAAATATGGACTCTCATGCACTTCAACACAACCAATCATATCAAAATCCAACCAAAACTCATGAGAAAAATTTTAAAATTGACCAATTTTACAAGAAGACTTCTCATCATCCAAAATATCATCATATCAAGCACACTTAAGTGGTAAGTCACACCACACACTCTCTCCCCAAACTTAAATCGAAACAAGTTGAGACTTAAGTTTGCAAAAAGTGGTGGGACTTACCCTTGTAGTTTCCATTGATGGTCTTCTTGTGGAGAAGTAAACGCATCCACCGACTTGAGCTATGTCCACCACGCACTCTCCCCCCAAACTTAAAGGGGTATTTATACCCCTTGGGAGGCTTCTAGAAGAATCTGATTTTTTTGCAGGAATTTACTCCTACACGGCTCGTGTGCTGCTACACGGCCCGAGTTGCTGCCGGCTACACGGCTCGTGTTCTGCACACGGCCACAGGGGTGGACGTGTTGTGCAATCTGGCGTCTACGCATGGCTTTCAAGACAGGGCCGTGCGCGGTACATGGGACGTGTGCTGTACTGAACACGGGGCGTGTACTGGGCTCGGCCAGCCATGTGCTGTCTGCTTCACTATTTTGGCTCGTTCTTCCTCGTTTCAACTCCGAATTGAGATCCGCTTTTTCCTACATCTTCCTTATCATATCTAGCATCCAATAAAAAGTGAAAATCTTAGGTTTAAGCTCATTCATACATATTTCAATAAAAACACAAAACACCACCAAATAGTACATAAAATACAGATAAAATAACACGAAAATACATATAAAAAGGCACTAAAAGCTAGGTGAAAATATCACTCATCAGCACTTATGTAAGTAGGACGTGGGTCGCTTTCGTCACCTAAGTTGATTTCTTTTAACTCATCAACAGTGGCTTTCACACCCTCCTCAAATTGCGGAGGGGCATCCTCAGCATCCACTTCCTCCACTTGAGAATCCTCAAGAGCAGTGATATGATTGGTGGAAGCTACACTTTCTTTATCATCATCATTGTCTTCTTTTGTAAAGATAATTGTCTGCATCTTAGCCTTCAACTCTCTTCCACATGAGACTGTCAATATATTTCGCCTCTTCATACGAGAAGGGATTCGACTTTGGAGTTTTGGGAAGCTAGGAGACTTGAAATTATTTTTCTTTCCAATCTTGTTTCTTTCACACGGTCTGAGCCTTTCGAAAACACTTCCAAGCCTTTCGAAGATAGAGCTCCTCTTGATTTTCCTTCCACTTTCATCAAAAATGTCTTATGTGGTCGAAACTTCTCCTTCTGTGATATAATTTGCATTTGCTCTTCTAATTGCTATGCGGATTGGTTTCTGAGGAACATATCCCAAACCTGGCTTAGCATTCTTGACAGTGTGGCCATTATTTTTTAACATCTTCTGAGTAGCATTGAGCCCATGTTCAGGTGGGCTGATTGTCTCTTGCGGTGACTTGCTTGTCATTGGTTTCTTCTTTGGTTCATAACCAGCCTTCTTGAGGAGTTTGAAAGCTTGTGGGCCATATGACTTGGCTATTTCTACTTCAAATACTTCACCGTGTTCGGTTTTTACTCCTTCAACAGGACGTATAAATCTTTGAGTGGAGGAGAAGAAGTCTTACCTTCATCAATCTTTGTTAAAGGCAATGTCAATTCTTCCAAGGCCTCAAGCTTCTCTTTATTCTTCTTGAGAGCGGTGGATGATGTGCTACCTTCATCATTTATTTGTTTTTTGCCCCCACCATTTTGTAGTGGAACTTCTTCATGCTTCACTTCCTTTGTATTCTTGAAGAAATACTTAGCATCTGCAAAGTAAGCTTCAGCTTCAGTAAATGGCTTGTCATCACTGAACACTCTTTTCACATTGTTGCCTTCACTATATTTGAAACACTGGTGTAGTGTAGAAGGGATAACACCATTCTCATGAAGCCATGTGCGCCCCAAGAGCATGTTGTATAAAGTTTTTGCATCAATAACATGAAAGAGTACTGTTGATTTCATCTCATCAATCATCAAATCAAGAACAATTGTGCCGAGAGTTCTTTGTCCTTCATGGTTAAACCCTTGGATCATCAATCGGCTATGGTTGAGTTCATCCGTTGGAATCTCTAACTTCTTCAACATCTTTAAAGACAGGATGTTTACTGCTGAGCCTCCGTCAATAAGTATACGCTTTACTTGTAGCCCTTGCGTATAACCAGTTACAAATAGAGGTCGGTTGTGAGGCTGTGAACCTAACAACATATCTTCATCTGTGAAGGTCACCTTTATAGAGTAAGTCTTTTCTTTGTCCTCAACTTGTTCATCTTCATTGCTCTCCTCACTCACCGCATGACAAGAGCCTTCATCGTGAACTTCTTTTATGGAAGCGAAATTTGTGGCTGTTTTATCCTCCAACACAATTTTCCCTTCCTTGGCTAGCTGCATGATCTTTTCCTTGAAGATGAAACAATCATGAATACGATGACCTACCAGTCTATGGTACTTGCAATATTTTGGGTCGTTAGTTCGATTGGCTTCTCCTGGGCGTTTCATCTCAGGAAGTTCGATGAGTTTGTCTTTCATCAAATCATCGAATATGCCAGAAACATCAGAGTTCAGAAATGGATACTCTTTTTCTTGCATTTCCTTCAGGGTTAACCTTCTTTGCCCCCACTCTTGAGCAACTTGTTTCCTTTTGTCTTTCTTGTCATCTCCATTCTTTCGAACCTTGACAGTAGCGGCGTTCGTGGCCATTGATTCTTTATTGGAGTTCCTGGCGTAAGGCTTGCCTCCTTTCTTGGCTTCTTGTCTGTCTCTGAACTTGTAAGAATTCGACATTGGTGAGTGCTTGATTCCACTGGCTGCCATGCTCAATTCCATGTCATGAGCTCTCGTAGCCAACTCCTCAAAAGTCTTTGGCTGAATCCCTTTGAGTATGTAGAGTAAATTCCACTCCATTCCTTGGATACACATTTCGATAGTAGACTCTCCGGATAATCGGTTTTTGCAGTATAAACTCAAGTTTCTCCATCGATTGATATAATCAATCACAGGCTCGTCCTTCAATTGGTGAGCATTAGTTAGCTCAGTCATGCTAATGGTTCTCCTCGTGCTGTAGAAACAATTGAGGAATTCATGCTCCATTTGTGCCCAGCTGTCGATGGACTCAGGCTGCAAGTCGATATACCAGTCAAAGGCATTTCCTTTGAGAGAGCGGACGAATTGCCTCACCATATAGTCTTCATAAGTGCCAGCATCATTGCACGTCTCAATGAAGTGTGCCACATGATGTCTGGGGTTTCCTTTGCCATCAAATTGCTAGAATTTAGGAGACTGATAACCAGCTGGCATCCTTAAGTTATTCACTCTTTTTGTGTATAGCTTGACATAAGTGACGGTAGGCTTGGAATTCTCCTCAAACCTTTCTTTTATTGTTCCAAGTATAATATCCTTGAGTTGATCCACTTGGAGCATTCCATCAGCCGAAAGTTGCACTCCTCTTTCAATTTGCTCTTTTTTAGTAGTTTGGCGTTTTGTGAACTCTTCCACCTCACTCTCGTCCACAACTCCTTTTCCGTTTGCACGGCTAGTCTCCGCGATATCTCTCTTTTCCATCAATTGGGAGATCTTGGTGTCTTGAGCTTCTATATGTTTCGTGAGCCCTTCGATAGCTTTCATCATATTTGCTAATTGCTCCTCAATAGTTGTAGCGCCGGCCATCATTACTGGGGCTGCAATTGAGTCCGATGAAGAGCTTGAGGATGAACGAGGGTGTGAGCATGCAGAATCTTCATCACTATCCTCTTTCATGGGTAGCTATTTTCTTGAAGCATCATCAATCGAAGAATTGGATTTATATGAGTCTTCCGACTGAGCCTTCATTGACATACTCCTTGTAACAACAGCAATGTGTTCACTCAATGAAGCGGAGAGGTTGGAGGCAGAAGTCCTTTCCACTGTGATCTTGACAGGAGTCATGTTGTATCTTTGTAGAGAGAAGAGATGAGAGGTAGAGATAGTCCCACTGGGTGTGCCAAAATTTATAACAACAAATTTTGTATTTATAATGGAATAAATACAAAAGAATTACAATAACAATCCAGAAGGATTAAACTTGATAATTAAGGAAACGATCTCTATCGATCATCTGATTCTTCTCTCGAACCAATTTGGACTTTGACTTGACTTTGACTTGACTTGTACTTTTTAACTTTGACTTTGACTTCTTTGACGAAACGTATGCTGACTGTGTTGACATCTTGTGTTGACTTGACTTGTGTGTTGAGTCGGATCTTCAAATGAAGCTTATTCGGACTCGGATTTAAAGTGTATAATGTTAATCCAGAGGGATCGAATCTTTGTTCGGATTAAAATACTATTCTTGAACTTATAACGTTAATCCGGAGGGGTCGAGCCTTTGTTCGGATTAAAACGTTATTCTTGAAACTTTCTGCGAAGAACGCTAAAGAACTTGATTTAAATAATGCCGGATCGAAGGGGTGTAGCACCTTGATCTCCAATCTGTGGCTACTACTTCAAAGAACGCCGAATCAAAGGAGTGTAGAACCTTGATCTTCAATCAGTGGTTGAAAAACGCCGGATCGAAGGGGTTTAGAACCTTTTACTTCGATTTGGCGGCTGTTCTTCATTTGAAGATGCTTGAAGTATTCAAGGGAGCAGTGCTCGTATTCTTGATCTCTTCAGAGCTTTTGTCTTCAGATATTTGAGTGTGTGTCTGTAAATGAGAGAAGAGACCCCTTTATATAGGTGAGATGTGAAGACTCCCTTATTAATGCCCTGCATTTTGATTGGTCCAGGCTGATTTGACCTGATTCTGCGGGCTTGGACCTCCACTTGTTTGGGCTGTAATCAGACCTATTTTATTTGGGCCTGATTTAATTTGTATGGGCCTGTTTGACTTCAGTCAGGCCTTATTTAATTTGGGCTTTATTTGACTTAGGTCAGACCTCATTTAATTTAAGTTCTATTTAATTTGTCGGGCTCAAATTATTTATTAATTTACTTTAGGAATTAATTTATTTAAATTCCAAAATAAATTAACATTTAATTAATAAAATCCACGTGTCGCCATTTAATTGGACCGTAAATTTTAACTGCTTACACCACGATGGGCCTTATAATGTGATTAAGAACTGGAACTATACAACCAAGTGGGCTAGCCCACTTGGCCACCGGGCTCCTCACATAAGTGAGTGACCCTGATTCCCATTGGGAACGAATAGAAGAGGGAGTTATTTTTTTCAAAAAAAAAAAGAACTGGAACTAAAATTCATTGAAATCACGTTTGTATTATTTTTACGGTAAGGAATGCCTGCTGAACCATTGGCCTTACTATCTCTTTGTGTTGCTCAAGTGCAACCTCGGAGAGACTAGAAGATATTCCTCTTGCCACATGTATTGAGGTTGCAACTAGGGGTGAGCATAAAATTTTTAAAACCGCTCAAACCGCCCAAGCCGCACCGAATTGTACCGCCACTAATGATATCTTTGTGTAAACCGCAGTTTATTTATAATAGTTAAAACCGAACCGCCATAACGGTGTAATTTCTATTTTTTTTAAAATTGCACCGCACCGCCATGCCATATATTTACATGTATATGTACAAATATGTGGAGTATGTGATTTAAACTTATTTAAATTGTAGAATCTCAACTTGTTATATTCATTAAATAGATATTCTTTGTAAATTTTATAATTGTCAAATTTTCTAACAAATAGTGATAATTTTAAAAAACATTCATGATAATCTATCTTTCAAATATATAGTGACATTTCAATTTGTAATTAGAATGAGATACTATAAGTATAAAATAGCAAACAAGTTATTACTATTAGAAATTTTTTTTTTAGACTATTGTAGAATAATATATCATGTAATTATCATTATGGGCTACTAAAATAACATTTATTTATAGGTTTTATGTTATTTGTATTGTTATACACTATGTTATTAGAAAAACCACTAAACCGTCAATACTGACCGTCAAACCGCAAAAAAACCGCATGATAAATTATAATGGAAAAACCGTGGTTTAAAATTAAACATAAAACCGAACCGCCTATAGCAAGGCAATTTAAATTTTGTCGAAAAACTGCCCAAACCGCACAATAATCACCCTTAGTTGCAACTGTTGATAGCTTTCAAGGCATTTAAACAGATGCTGTAATTAAGATGTGCCATTCTAAGTATATATTATGTGGGATTGTTGATGAATTGCCAGCCAAAACAAATTAACAAGAGGAAGTACCTCTATTACCTTAGAAAATAAAATAAAGGCATCCACTAAATACACACCCTTCTTTATTTAATACACACCCTATTATTATATTATTAAAATATTATAAATTTAAAAAGTCTATAATACCCTTAAGAATTATTAAATACACATCCCATATATATTTATCATGTATATTTTTAAATTAATTTTTATTTTATTCCCTTTATCTTAATATATTAAAAGTGCCTTGCACTTGTAAAACTTTTTTGACACCTTTGTCCTCTTCTATTTCTCCATACTACATTTTCACCCTTGATTATTTCTTTTTAATTAATTATTTATTTATCTACATACCCATTAATTACTTCCCAGCCTTTCCATCTTGCCAGCCTTTCCATCATCTGCAACTGCAACGTTGCATTCAAGCTTTTCATTTTCCTCTTAAATCCCCCCTATTAAATTTCTGCTAATTATGCTTCCTCCCTCAGCCATCCAATTATCAAATCAAAGTCTCCTCACCTTCAAAGCTAATTCCTTCCACCGCCTTGCCAATGCTTCCATGTCTACTCGAGTTGGAATTCACAATGGGCTTTCTACTGCGACGAAGCCCTCGGCTACTCCATGATTCGCTCACCAAGTTCTCCATACTCACATCGTCCGCACCGACCCCCAGGTAATATTATCTTTTCCACCCTTTTTCTGGATTTTGTTCGCTATGATCTTTGTCTATGCAGCGCAGGTAAGGTGTTTGATGAAATGTGCCATTGAACTGTGCTAGGTGTTGGAAACACTCGATGCTGTGCTTGATGTTGGTGGGGTTTATGATCCCTTCAATCACCCGCTACGATCATCACCAGAAAGGCTTTGAGGAGGTTTTGGCCGTGGGTATAATACTAAGCTCAGCAGTGCTGGTCTTTTTTACAAGGTAATAATAGATGGCAGTTAATTGCTGACAGATATGTGTAATGTGTGTAATGTGTACGAAAAGCATAGGAATTGCGATCCAAAGAGGACGATTACAGGCCTAGCTACGAGAGGTGCATGTATAAGAAATACGTAAGTTTTTTATTTTTTTATTCGTATGGGTTATACTAGGAAGATAACAGGAAGCCTAGCTATGAGAGGCGTAATGTATAAGAAATACGTATGTTCTTCTATTTTTTTATGCTTATGGTTATACTTTTGTTTTAGTTATTATTGATTATACCTTTTCATTTAATTATTTGATCTCTTATTGAAAAATAGAAATATGTGTAACACATGAAAAAAAATCTTCTGCTAGCCTCTTAATTTAAGCTTGATGGTAACCATTTGGGAGTAAAATAATAGCCAAAATCTTTCTGAGTAGATAACCGGCTAGGACCTTTATAAAATTATAATTATTGCTTGAGGATCAATGTCTCTTCTTAAGAAAAATATAAATCAGATATTAATCAATCTTAACAGAGTAGTAAGATATAACCTCACTACCTTGAATGTTGAAATTCTTTTACTTTGATAGATTTTGAAGGCACATAAAGCAGTAGAAGTTGATGTAATTGATCGACTTCCGACGCAGTTTGGATTAGTGCGGTCTGGCGTTGCACCTAATCATAATGAGATAAAGGTTATTGGATTGGTGAAAGTTTTACTGTATATAGATTCCAGAGTATTAACATTGCGGGTAGACTATCACAACTAATTGCTCTTTGGTATAGATTTTGAGCTATATATGTTGAGACTTTAGAATACAATATTTTGGTTAAATGTAGTTTTATATATACTGATAATTACTTTCATACTTTAATGCTGCCATCATTTTTTTTAAATTTGACAGTTTGATGGTTGAAGGATAGAGGCTAGATACATTGTTGTTTGAAACATAAATCGTGTTTATGTCTTTTGAACTTTCCTACCATTTAGACTTGATTGTTTAGAACAATTGCCACAGATAGTGATTAATCAGTTCTCCCAGGTTGAACAAAATGAATATTGTTCTCTGTTTGGGAATGTGCTGTAAGTCTGCTTGAACTATGCGAATTTATATTGTTGCATTCCTTAGGAGGTTTGTATCATTAGAATCAGAATTTTGTTTGTTTTTTAGGTAAGAGTCGAAATGAATAATGAGGAGAGATGATTGATTGGGGGGTGGGGGTGGGTTAACACAGTGCTCGAATCCCCTGCGAATTTTGGCTTCTCCTACTTCAATTATGGCTCATGTGGCTGCCAAGTTCTTAGCAGGAATTGTATATCCATTTTCATTTATATTCTCGGAGATTGATCACCCTGTTTGATTACTAACTGAACTTGCTTATTAACATATATAGTTAGTTGCGAACTAAACCTGCTAATCTCCAATGTGCTATTTCATTGAAGTACATTATCATTTAAATAAATGAGGATTTGATAGGGAAGAAATGATAAATGACAGAAGAATATCTTTCTATAGCTGTTAGAGATGTTTAATTATGATAGCTTTTACTTGAATATAGTTAGGAAGGGGAAAAGAGGTCAGATGGCGAAACAAACTGAGAAAATTCCTGTTGATTTCATTATGGGTGGGCAGCAGCTATTGTAGTTAAAAGTGCGGCTGTACCTATCAAAAGAGTGAAGAGAGAGGACACCTTCAAAAACCATAATTGGCAATTCGTAATTGCTTCAAGAGAAGAAGGAATATTGTCCTTTTGGAGGGGAAACTAAGCGAATGTTATAAGATATATAGCAACCCAAATATATACAGTTTTGAAGCAGCCTAGCATCAAATACATGGCTCAAGATGCATTACTGCCCATTATTCATTTCAACATTTTATGCTGACTTGATTAACTAAAAAGAATTTCTTTTATGTTATTATTCTTTTGTTGTGATTACATTCATTTGTCGAATTTTAGCACTTGGAAACATTTTTATCTTTACAAAGGCCCTTGCCTATTTGTTAGAGGATGATCGTAGAACTGCTAATGAAATTTTTAATTTCGTTTCGGGATTTATATTTGTGAAAGATCAAACATGATATTTCTATCCTGTAGATGTATTCAGGATCATGATTGTCTATGATCAAGCTATTGCCAAAAGCTATGGTGCGATAATTAAGAAGTACTTGCTATTTTAACATAAATATGGGCGAGAAGTGGTCGATGATAGATGTTGCTCAACAACCCTTTGGGTGTATGCAATTGAAAGTGCAATAAGTATGCAACTTATTGACGTAAACTTTTATACTTCTACAATTGAGAAAAGGACATAAAAAAGTTCTCAACTAAAGAGAGTTTTTCTCAAAAGAGATTACAAAATATAATGTAGATATGACGTGCAATGCACGTCTTAAAAATTAGTCCTATAAAATCTTTAATGAAGTATATTCGTTCTTCTCTCCTCTTTATCGATCGTCGAGTTCTTTCATCGTTGAGTTCTTCGTCATGTCTTCTCAACTCCATCATGTCTTCTCAATTGTTGCCTCAATTATATGTTTTTGTTTTTCCTCTAATACCGATCATATTTTCTTAATCTGAATTCGTTAATTAAATCAACTTTGAAAACGTCCAGAATTTTCACAGTAGTTTCTCCTTTCTTTTCTTTTATTTATTTTTTATTTTTTAATACTAGAATCACCAAATCTGTATTTTATCAAATTAAAGAAACGAAATTATTTATTTGAATTCTCTGTTTGATTTTGGGCATGAAAACAATGGCAACAACCCTACTCTTTGCAGATTGAAAGTGCCTTGTCTTTTTTCTTTGATTACAATTGGTCTCTCAACTCTCACTATTATCTCATTCTTTAATCTCTTTCATGTTTTGCTTCGTTACACAGCTTCCCCATTAACAATGACCACAAACAAGAAATTTATAGTTTGAGAGAGAAAAAGTTGGTTATTAATGGTTTAAAAAATTAATATTGGATCAAACAATAATTAGGGTTGATTGCAGTTTATACAATGGGAAGGTATTTATCTACCACTTAAGTACGTAATATTGAATTTAATTATTCGAAAGAAAGTTTTTATTTTAATAAGTATGAATTGGGATTTTTTTAGTAAGTGTGTATAAACTTAATTTTAAAAGGGTAATTTTGGATTTATAGGTGGTGTGCATACAATAAATTTAAAAAATAAAAAAAATTAAAAGGGTATATAATTAATAAAAAGTGTGTATTTAATAAAAGGGGTGTGTACATTTAACAATACTCTAAAATAAATAATAGGAGTAATAATTAAGACAAGGTTTTGGGATATTAAATTCTCCTCACCATAATATTAAATTAAATATTTAAAGAATAAAATCCCTACGAACTTTAATCTATATTATTTTAAGTGTAGCAGACATGCCACTTAATTGTTGCAAAACAGTAGCGTTAATTCACATTTCATGCCGTAGAATACATTTTTCATGATGCTGGGTATATAATATTTTCCTTTTTAGTGTCACATTCTCTGCCGAACAACTAGCCTTTGACAAAATATTATTCTGTATTTATGGTCAGAATAGCAAGTAGATTGGGTTATTCCATGGTCAATTTTTACTAGACTCAAACACAATTATTCTATATATAAAATATTATGTCTCTTAGTTAAGCAAATGCAAATTTTGATGGAGGGGAGTACTACTTTCTTAACCATATAAAATTTAAATTTAAAGTCAATTAAAATTATATATAGTCATTATATAGTATATATTAAAATTTTGAGGAATAATGACTTTGAGATACATCCTTTATAAAGATATTGTTATTAGATACAATGACAAAATAAAATAACTTACTACTACAATTTTACATTATTTCGATATTAACCTTGTTTTATATAGCAATAGGCATATATATTTTTATACATGATTTTCTTTGAAATCCATTCCCCATTAAACCCTTTCTGAAAATAGCATTAGGCATATATATTTTTATACATGATTTTCTATGAAATCCATTCCCCTTTTTCCGCCATCAAACCCTTTCTTTTCAGAAGTGATGATATCTCTTACTTTTCCTCTCTCTCAAGGATATTGAATCGTGATGGAGAAAATGATATATCTACATAATGAGAAAATTTCTCGATGTGCAAAACCTGGCCAGTATCGGGAACTTTGATTCTCTGAATATTCCTCTGATCTCAAATCTTCTTCCACTAGTAATGCATTGTAGCCAATAATTTTACTCCGATCAAAGAGTGTCAGGATTTGTGTGTATGTAGGTTTCAACGTCATTGTATTGCTCATGTAATCTTCGACAATTTTTATGATTAGATTAATCCAAGGATTAATTAATATTCAGCAGGAGAGAGCAATACAATTTTGATTCCAAGGATTTGTCAATTTTTATGATCAGATTTCTCTCATTCTGGTATAGGTTCTTCCAATCTTCTTCTTTTGTTACTCATCTTCCAATAAAATTAAGCTGCACACAAAATTTTATATTTCACACTATAATTACGACTCATATAACATTATGACTCATATAACATTTACGTTTATTAAATATTCTACATATTATAACATTAACAATACATAAAATTTACGCAGCACAACATTTTTTAATATATATAACAACTATGCTGCACACAAATTTTTTTTTGTTGAACAAAACAAATTTGCTGCACATTACAACTTTGTTCAGAAAACTTGGATTCCATAAAATTTACGCTGCACAATATTTTTTAATTCAAATAACAATTATGCTACACACAATTTTTTATGTTGAACAAAACAAATTGGATGCACATAACAATTTTGTTCAGAGACTTAGATCTCGTAAAAATTTCCCCAATCCCACAAAAGTAGAGTAAAAAGATGTGCAGCATTGATTTTACCTTGCAGCATAATTTAAGGAGCGTTAACCTTATAATTCTCACACCTTCTTCCCTTATTATCTAATTTTTACATGATTATCTTTTAATAGGGTATTAATGGAACATTACAATATAATTATGTACTTGATAATATTATTTTCTTATTAATGTACCTCACAGTAATATAGAGTTAAAAGATGTACCCATTAATAAATGCCCCAAATTTTGAATAGCATAATTTTATTTTTAAAATAAATTCAGTGGCGGATGCAAGGGGTAAAAGGGATACGGCTGTATCCCCAACCCCCCTCCCCCATCCTTAATATTTTTTTAATTTTTCTTATATATATTTATATGTAAAAATATGAGTATATTAATTAACTTGTACCCCAAATTATTTAATTAATGCAAATCTATACACTATTCATTACTATTTTAATAAATTTAAACTATAAATTCATGATTATAATGTCTTATAGTATTACTTTTTACAAACAAAAATTAGACGGTGTTAACAATAATTATAATTGTAGAGTGTTATTTATTTATTATACAATTTTGAATATCAAATACTCCATGCATTCCTTTAATTATTGGCAAAGTCTAATGTACACAAGTATTAAGGTACCCAAGTTGACCCATTTGACCCATTGACCCGGATATATATATCTAATTTATGTATGGGTCATTAGGGCTTCACAACTCAGAGCGCCGTTTCTACCTTTCTCTCTGTAAAACCTCTCTTCTTCACTTCGTGCTTCCACCTGTTCTTCATCACAGCCTCTAACCGGCGGTGCTTCCCTTCATTCGCGGTGTTTTCCTCTCGTTTTTGGAGTCAATTCGGTGAGTCTAGGCTTCAAATTTTACAGCGTCGTTTATACCCTATCTCTCTGTAAAATCTCCCTCGCTTTCTCAGCGATTCGTCCTGTTCGTCGATTTTCCTTGCAGCCTCTCGCCGCGCGTCGGACGACGGTGCTTTTCTCTCATTCACGGTGTCAATCGGTGAGTCACGGTGTCAATTCGGTGAGTCGCTAGGGTTTCGTCTGGTTTGTGTTCTTGATTCTTAGGTTTTCTTGAGTATGTTTTGTATTTTGGCTCATGGTTTGTTTCGATTCATTGAATTTTGTATTCTTATTTCGTTTCGGAATTTCAATTTATATTTTTTATGTTTAGTTTGACATCTTAATATGGTATCAATTTAGTCATTGTTGGAGCATTTCCTTCTTGATCTGCTTGATAGCAGAATCCACCAGACCTATGAAGAGATGAAGTTGCTAGGCTTTCATGAAGTTGAAGTTGCTTTGCAGAAGAAGATGAAGTTGCTTTTCAGGAGATGAGATGAAGTTTAAGCTGATTTGCAGAAGTTGCTTCGCAGAAGTCTGAACACTAGTGTAGGATATAAATGTAATACACAAATGTAGAATTCATGTATATCTTATTTAAAATAAATGTATTACTTTTTTCCTTTAATGTATTTATTAGATTTTCATGTAAATGTATAAGTATTTTCTACATGTATATCTTATTTAAAATAACTGTATTACTTTTTATTCTTTAATGTATTTATTAGGTTTGGATATAAATGTATTAGTATTTTTGAGTCCTAATGTATACATTATATAACATAAATGTATTTTTTTTTTACTCTTAAATGTATTAAATAATTAATACATATGATACATGTTGATAACTAATTGTATTTCTTTTTACTCTTAAATGTATTAAATAATATACATGTTGATAACTAATTGTATTAGTTGCAATTCAATAATGTATATGTTATTCTTAATAAATGTATATTATATTTTGATAAATATTGATACTTATTTTAACAACTAATTGTGTTATTTGTAATTAATTAGTAATGTATGCATTATTTTTAATAAATGTATTACTTAAAAAAACTTATTACTATCAATATAACATGCTATAATACTGTACACATCAATTCATTTATAAAATATATAGTAATACATAATTTCCAGAACAGAAACAAAATCCATTCATTTTATATTTAAGTATAAAAGGTAATACATTTATGAAGATAGAATCATACAATATCGAACAAAAATTAATACAGCCATTTAAAATATACAGATTTGAAAGAGAAATACAACAGATCTGGATAACACATAATGGGGACAGAAAAACATAGATGTGAAAGAGAAAAAAAATCTGATTTAGACTAGTTCCATTACAAAAAAAAGAGTAATTTAGGGGAGGACGACAGAGGCATAACAAGGGCGGAAGATTACGACGTCCATGAGGCGGGACTATATGGTGTACGATGTCCGAGGCGGGGCTATGTGGTGGGCGAATTGAGAGACAACAACAATTGGGAGGAGAAGGCAGCGACCATGTGGTGTGGTGGGCAAATTGAGAGACGACAGCAATTGGGAGAAGAAGGCAGCGACCATGTGGTGGGTGAATTGAGAAACGGTGGCTGCAATTGAGGTTGGGTGGTGGTGGAAGAAGAGCATCCGCCGATTGGATCGTGGAAGAAGAGCAGCCGACGACCGGTTGGGTGAAGAAGAGAGCGAGAGGGTGAGGGCCGGTTGGGTGAAGAAGAGAGCGAGAGGGTGAGGGCGGAGAATAAAATATGAGAGAGGATGAGAGAAAACATAGACTTGAGAAAAAATAATGGGTTATGTGCTCTTTATATATGATCCATTTATAAATATGGGTTAGGTACCATTAGTGTACACTTGTGTACAATATATCAACTCTTAATTATTTCATACTTTTCTTTTAATCCGCCTCAACATAAATATACATTTTTAAAAATGGTTAAAATTCATCTCAATAATATTAATTTTTTACTCACATCTCAAAAACTTTATACATATTTTTCATTAAATTATCTAAAATTTTTATTTTTACACACATCTAAGCAACTTTACATATTTTTAAACATAAAAATTAATTTTTCTTAATTTCTACATAAAAACCACGTGTTACTTATATAAACAGGGGGAGTAAATTATTTTTATAATTAAATGTCGTACTCCGAAAAAAAATTCATGAATCCGGCACTGAATAAATTAATACTAATAATTTTTATATAGCAAGCCGTGCAACGACTTGGGTGTATTACTAGGTTAAGATTAAGATCACGAACGTCCTCTTATATAGTTTGGTGTTAGATCTACATTTACAATGTTTGATGAGTGATATTGGTATTATTCACTTTTGAGTAGCACGAGTACAATCGATCTATACATCATTGGGCCACCTCATAAGTTGGGCCTAGACCATTTTTTTAGCCCAACTATATAAAACCCACTTTAACAAAATATCTTGCCCTTTGCATTTCTATGAACTTTTCTGATTCTCTGGGCTTATTTTAAAAGCACCAGCGGAGCCCTAACGGCCAACACGGAGCGGCCAACACCGAGAAAGAGGGAGCAGAGAAGGTTCGTTGGTGATTTCGGCTTTATTTTTCGAAAGATATGTATACGCGAGTTAGCTTTTGCTGTTATTTACGTGTTTGTGTTTGTGTGTGCGAGCATTGTTCTTCAATTTTGTTTACAGTTGGTTTGATTTTTTGTTCTTAAATTTGAAAACGGGAATTTATTTTATTTATTTTGACGTTGTGCGTATTAAATCTAGCCGAATGTATGTATATATAGTATCTGTAATTGTAATTTTGAGATTTGAAATTTTTTATATCGAATGTATAGAACAGAAAATGAGATGTATGGAAACTGTGAATTTTATGAACATAACTGCCGTGTTTCCGGTTGTACTGGTTTTACCGGTTATGTGATTTGAAGTTCAATACGATTTACCGGTTATCCGATTTGAAGTTCAATACATTATATCTTTGCTGGAGTAGTATTGACTCTATTGATAAATGAATTATTGAAAAGAAATTCATTGGCCTTGTTGCAGATGCCGCCGATTTTGCCTATGGATACCGCTTTCTTCTCAAATGACTTCTTTATGGATGCAATCTTCATCTTGCCGGTGTGGTACCACCATTGTCTGCTACCTGTAAGAGATCAACTAGAATCCGGTGAGACTAATTTTTTTAATGTTGATCTCTTAAATAAGTTCAAATAAGTGTTTTCGATTTCACTATTTGTTTTGTTTTTGATCTGCAGCACTTTGCTATGCATTTACCATTGTTGATTGCGTATATGTATACATGGTGAATTTCTTGAGAATCTGGGATAAATGTTCAGAACGTCAGTTTCTTGAACACTATCCCGGTCATCATTTGTCTCGAGAAGGCCATTAACTACATTAGCAGTGTTGGAATGTGCCGACACGATTATTATGAATGGGTGGACGAGATAATACGCCCTGTACCTGATAATTTTAATCAGGTAAAAATCCTCTCTTTTTTTTTTTAATACAAATATTCATCAAAATTTATAATATATTCTATGAAATATAAAGTTAGTTATATTTAGAATTTACTAAAATTTTTGATAAGTTTAAAATATGTAAAAAAAAAGCCTAAATAAATTTTTTGATGAATATAAATAAATTGTATAATAACAACAATAAACATTGCTCATATTAAATTTTTGGAGTAATTTCAAGTGTATCACTATTAGTTTAATTTTAAAAAAATATATATAGATAAAACATGTTTACATATCAAAATATTTTTTATTTGTACCATGTTATCTCTATTCGTCCCAAACACTTCCACATTTTCTTTCACTAATTATTTGTCCCAAACACTTCCACATTTTCTTTCTCTAATTATTTGTTCCATTCCATGTCTTGTTTTCATCCACTATTTGTTCCAATTCAAATTTAGAGTCCAAATTAATAAATAATAATACAAAGTGGGCCACACACCCAAGAAATTGTGGAGGGTAAATAAGGAAAGTTGCTTAAATATTGGGCGTTTTTTATGTTTTATTTATAAGTTGAGAGAAGGCATTTATAATTTTATCCTTTTACGTTAGTTTCTAATTTTGTTTTGTTTTGCTGCAATGATTTATGTATTAACTTTAATGCGTTTTTTTATAGATGCCTCGAGTGAGTATTAGTGGAAGTACTTCGCTCACCCACTCGGAAGCGAGAGATAAACTGTTAAGAGGGACATGCCCTATTTTGTGGGATAATTATGACGCCGCTTATGAAGAAATACTTTGCAAGTCTTTATTTTTTTTTATTTTTTTTTAAGTTCAGTATTAATAATTTTACAGTGATACAATAATTTGTTTGTCTCAGGGTCGAGTACACACCGAAATCTGCCATAGTACCGATGAAGAACGGCAACATATTAAATAATTTGTTTGTCTCAGGGTCGAGTACACACCGAAATCTGCCATAGTACCGATGAAGAAAATGGGTGTCAACTTTCTAAAACACTCCGTCGTCTGCATTGGATATGGCAGAAAATACTTCTTGGTCAAAGATTCGAATGGAGGAAGGAATGGCTTTCATGGATTTTATAAAATCCATGAAAGGGATGTAGCTGAATTGCACCTCATTAAGGTACGTTAATAAAATCAGTCTTTCCAATATATGAATTTATATGCACATCCTGTGAACTACCCTCTAAAAACATAAATTCTAATTAAAGACAATATCTACATTTTATTACCTCTTATGGATGTCGATGATAATATTAATAATACATAAAATGGTGCTAAAAAAACATTTTCCTGTTAATTAATTAATTTAATAATTGTCAATTTATTTATGTTAAAATGATGTGTCTGCATCCCTCACAGTTTGTTTTATTATTATTATTATTTTTCAAATTTTAATCTAATGTGTGTTTTTTTTTTAATTTGTGGAATTTCATTTGGAGCACCACGTAAGCTTATATCACCTGTTTCTCCCAAATTGGAGCATCACAATTGTACCAACTATATTAAATATATAATAATATTAATTATGTATTCTACAAAAAAATATTACTCCTAGTCAGCAAGTCTATGTATACAAACATGAAACAAAAAATTTAGGAAACCTTAGCTGTTTTTCTTTTCTCTCCCTAGTTCCCGTTCTCGTTCTCTTCAATCTCAGTTTTCAATCTCAGTTTTCGTCCATAGATCTGGGATGCCCACCGCCCATGTCTATCTTTCCTCATAATCCTTAATTCTCCGGATGATGAAGTATTTTGCTGTGTATTATTAACCAACACAAGTTCTTTTTTTTTTTGTTTATTGATTAAGTCATAATCGAAACTAAAATATCAATAGATATAACATATTAATTTTAAAAAATCATTCTTAAACCATAATGATTAATCTTGGATTATGCATCTAAAAAGTATACTAATAAATTTAGGAGGCGGCTCAAATATTTAATCTCCAAAATTAAATGCTGACTCTGTCTACATTAGATTTATCATTTGAGTTATTATTTCTGATAGATTCAACCATGGCCAATTCTGTAGTTGATATGGTTAGTTGCTACCAGTTATGCTTTTAATTAATTTTCTTTGTTTAAGGAGAACATGATATTGACAATGATTTCTTTGATACAGGTGGGCTGATATGGAATAGCTCAACAATGATTTCTTTGTTATTATTGAATATTGACACTTATCAACACTTATTAGTGTATTAAAATGATTTGTACTATTTTGATGTGTCATGTTGATTGTACTTTGAATTGTATCACTACTTGTTGGGTCAAAAACTTGGATTAGGATGGTATCTTTACGATAATGTAGGTATCCTAATACGCTATTATAGTTTGATATTTTGGAATCGGTATTTTTTGTTTATATACTAAAAATTCGGTATACCAATATGGCCAGTACGGTATCGGTATAA
Organism: Pogostemon cablin; assembly: GCA_023678885.1. Lineage (NCBI taxonomy): Eukaryota > Viridiplantae > Streptophyta > Magnoliopsida > Lamiales > Lamiaceae > Pogostemon > Pogostemon cablin. The sequence goes on along the minus strand of CM043009.1, from coordinate 23,283,717 downwards.
CTTTTATAATATTGATTATTTCTGTAGGATATACGGTACCACCATTTGGGTATGGTACGGTATATACCCCTGCACGTGTGGTATATATATGATGATTTTTCGTCCAAAATTGAAGTTTTCGGTAAAAATTGGGTATAATTGGACGTAATCCCATAATTATGATAATAAATTAATATAAATATCTTTTTTTTATATAATTTAAAATTTTAATAGTCATGATATAAAACAAAAGTTTAACTCATGTTTAAAATAAAATAATTAAATTAAAAAAAAAAAAAAAAAAAAAACCTCAAAGGATGAAAACGTTGTGACAGCCTCACCAAAATTTTTGTCAGTAAATATCTAAACTGATGAACTAAGACTAGAACTCCTTCCGTCCAAGAAAAAAATGTTCTTTTTTTCATTTTACTTCGTCTATTTCAATAATGTTCATTTCTCTTTCAGAAATTATTCAAAAACATTTAATAGAATTAAAATTTATATCATTTATTTTAAAAATAGAAGAAATATTATATGATCCCTTGTAGTACCCCCTCCATCCCCACTATCATAAAATATGTTTGATCATGACATAATTTATTCATAAAATTAAGTAGTATTTATCTTTAGAGTTTATTATTAATTATTTTAAATATATAATTACATTTTAATATAATTATTATTATTAAGAATGGTTCTTTGAACCCGAATTCAACTATTACAATTAAGAGTGTATATTAGGTGCACCCGGTGCAAGGGTGCACCCATATATGTATAACTTTTTATTCTATTTTGTATACATGTTATTCTCTTTTGTATGCGTGTTTTGTAATAATTGTATATTTTTTTCACACTAAGTTTTTTCTTAAAAAACCATCAATTCATATGTGTATAACTTTTTATTCAATAATGTATACATGTATTTTAATAATTGTATATTTTTTTACAATCAATTTTTCATTAAAAAAATTAACAATTAAATTGTATACATTTTTACTCATAATTGTATATGTTTTTGTTTATATTTGTATGTGGGTGCACACGAAACTTAGCGTGCATCCGGGTGCACACTATATTTAGCCTACAATTAATCTCATTTTAATACGTCATAGACGAAGTAAATTGCAACTCTTACCTCATGCAATGCATAATTTCTAGTTTACCAAAGTACCACCTCATAGCATGCAATTAATAATCCTAAACTTAATAATAATTAAATAACAACCACATTCCTACTATAAATATTCCAACCCAATAACACCCCCCCCCCCCCACCCCACCCCCAAAAAAAATCAATCTCTTTGGCTTCATTAGGTTTCTTATAATCAATCAAAAGAGTAAATAACTTTGAATCAATTAATGGGGCCAAAAGGGATTGAAATAGGGGCAATGCTTAAACTAAAACTTTAATGTTTGACCGTTTAAATTTAAAAATAAAATATAAAATTTTTATTAGAGGGTGCAATTTAAAAATAAAAATAAAAGTTTATTGTTTTTCTTTTTTTTGTCAAATCTCAAGTTGTGATTAAAATACTAGAATTTAAGTAAAAGTTGGGGTTTTTTTTGCAATAAACTAAGAGCTGATAGCAAAGGTCAACGTCATGTCAGCGGTTGGGCAGACTTTAGCTGCCTGACGGTGCAAATTGCACAAAAGGTCTTTTTTTTTTTCAATTTCATAAAAATCGGGATTAATTTGCAAGAAAGTTCATGATTTTTAAGGTAATTTTTCTAGTGATTAAGGGAAATAAATACATTGAACTTATTTCATTGGTCAATGTTCAATTTCTTTTAAAATATGGGGTTCACTTGTTTGAGATCGTCTTACTGTTAAAATATTTTATGCTTTCTTATTTAATTATCATCTCTTTTTAATTAAAGATGTTATTACTTTTTAAAAAAAATATTATCACTTTTTATTTATACTATTATGAAAAGTTCATTTTACAATTATCACTTTTTATTAATTAAATAGAGTATAAATTTTCATTAAAATATTATTACTTATTATTCATGAGATGAGACGATCTCAAACAAAATTTTGCATTAATTAATGTATTATCTATCACTCGATTTGACTCGACTCCACTTGTGTTTACTATCTTATAACAGGATCCAAGACCACTCCATCAGTTGGCGCAACCTCAAGCGGAAGCATTACCAACATCAACCTTGTTGCAATTATCCTTGTGTTCATCACAGCTGCTTATGACTCTACAGAAATCAACAATATATTCTAAATTAATTATATAATCAACAACATATTCTAAATTAATTATATGTGTGTGGGGTTCTTATTTATTAATATAAGTTTGCTAAATTGTGATTTCCCTATTTTAAATAATTAATTAATAGTTTGTGAACTATTATCATGTGACGCCCGTTTAAATGTTAAATGTATGTGTGATTTGTCTAATTAAAAAGTAACGTTGTTAAGTAATTGAATGTTGTTGTGAGTAATGGATTTATATCATCTCTTTCCATCTTCATCTAGACCAGGTTATGGTGTAATTTGTATTCCAATCTTATATACCTTATGTATTATTAGAGTTTTTAAATTAAAAAAATAAGAGTTTATAATGTAAACCTAATTTATAAAAGAATAACTTATTTTGTTATTGGGTCATGATGCTTATTTATGTTGGATCAAATTAATTTAAAAAGTGTTAAGCTTGATTATTATCAGTACAATTGCGTTCATTTATGCACATTTTTATACATAAAATCCAACCTACCAGCTACATTTTTGCATTAAAAGGATTTATTTTCCCAATAATTCCATTTTTAATTTTATAATAATAATTAATCATTAGATATATAATTCAAAAGTATCACGCATGTTAAAAGTAATGACGGGTAAAAAAAGTTAAAAGGTTAAAACGTGTTTGATGAACTATAATATATATATATATATATATATATACTCCCTCCGTCCCAGGTAATGAGGGCCGAAGACCTTATGTTAATTATAAGGTCTTCGGCCCTCATTACCTAGGACGGAGGGAGTATATATATATATAATAAAGGAGGGTTTAATTATGAGGTGTCACTTCTATAATTTTTGTTGATTTTTTAATTATTAATTATATTTATTATTTTTATTTATATATATTATTTAGTAGGAGATATATTTTCATATATACATACTCCCTCCGTCCCGTTTCAATGTTTACGTTTCTGTTTTGCGCGTCTCATTTCAATGCTTACGTTTACCTTTTTAGGAATATGAGACCAACCTAAAAAAATTAATATATCATCCAACACTGATACACATTTCCACTTCACATCAAATATTATATTTTTTCATCCACTATCTATTAAAATATAATACTTTTCAATCAACGTGCAAAAAGCAAACATAAACATTGAAACGGGACGGAGGGAGTATATATCTTGCATAGATCATATATTAATTAATATTATTCAAATTTAAAATTTAATGAAGATAAATACATGTTTTTATTTTAAGATTTGAATGTGATGTGATTAAATCAAAATTAATTTTCACTAAATCTATAAATATAGCTGTCTACTCACTTCAAACACACAAATTATTCTGAAGTTTCTCCACATCTTAAAGAATTGATGGTATGTGATTTTTTTATTATTAATTTTGTTATAATATTTTCTTTAATCGATTAATTCATAGTTTTTTTTTTATTTCTTTTGATTCTTTATAAATTTCTCTTAATCTTTTATACAAAAATTCATTTTTTTAAATAATAATTTATTTATTTGTTTATATTAATTTATGTTATTTATTATGTATATTGATTTTAATTTTTTTTATGCTATTCATTTTTTCCTTTTTATTGGTTCGTTGCGAATTTTTTAAAAGAAACCCTCAAAATTTTTTTATAAATTTCAAATCTCATGTTCATGAATTTAATTTATTTAAACCCTAAACTATCTTTTTTTTATTTATCATTATTAATACATTGATTTCTTTTGATTAATAGGTAAACGGGTCAAATTTATTTATTATTGATTTATTTTAAGTTTTGTTAGTCAAATTTATGTGTGCATTTATAATTTTTTTATTTCTTTCAAATAATACATGTATTAATTTTTGTATGAATTTTTCTTAAATTGACAAATTCATATTTTGTAATTTTTTTTCAATTTTTTTGATAATCTATATTAATTTCTTTATATTTTTTAGGGTCAATAAATATTAGGAACAAAGCGTATCTAGATATTACTAATTCATACATTCGGTAAAGAAAATTACGCACGGATACAAAATTTAAAGGCAAAAACTCCTGTGCACCCGGGCGCACGGACCACATACCGTGCGCCTTTAGAATTTTGTGTTAAATTGTATACTCTTTAGTATACAAATGTGTACCCTTTATTTTCTAAAGAAAATTATTGTGTGTATCTGGGCGCATGAACAACACTCCATGCGCCTTTAGAATTTTGTGTTAAATTGTATACCCTTTAGTATAAAAATGTGTACCCTTTATTTTCTAAAGAAAAAAAAATATTAATGAAAAGTGTATACCCTTTAGAACAAAATGGTGTACCTTTTATTAATTAAAGTGTATACCCTTTAGACCAAAGCAATGTACCCTTACTCATAATACTAAATTTCTAAAGGCGCACGGAATGTGTTCCCGTGTGCCCGGGCGCACGCAAGCCTCACTCAAATTTAAATTTATTTTTTTCACATTACACGTACTTATTGAACATCGGTGTACATTGTGTAGAGCAAATTAAAAAAGAGAGAAAACAATTCAATAAAATATTTAAATGTACATCACTGGACACTCATTTAAGATAAATATTTTTCGGAGAGAAAACAGTCCAATTAACAATTTAAATGTACATCAATATATAATTAGTGTAATTTTGTACATTAATGTACATTTAGAGAGAAATAATAGAAAGTAAGCAGTAAAACGATTTTTTTCCAAATTCTTTAGAAGTCATTAACGTGATTTTTTTCCAATTTTTGTAGATACTAATATGTACGTTAACGTGCATTTACATAAATAAAAGTGACCCCAAGATTTTTTCTTAAATTCCCTTCTTTCAAATCTTTCTCTCTAAATCTATACATTGGCGTGTAAATCTTCAAACGATTGTTGATTTTTGCCGAAATTCCCTCCCCCAAAATCTTGATTGTTGATTTTTGCCGAAATTCCCTCCCCCAAAATCTTTCTTAGAAAATCAGTACATTGGCGTGCAAATCTTCAAATAATTTCTTCCTAAATTCACTCTCATTCTCGAGTGATTAATATAACTGTTGTGTACATTGGTGTACATTGATTCAAAGAAAGGCAAAGAGAGAGGTGTTGAATATTGTTGTTAGAGAAATACTAGTTCACTATTTTAATTTGATGTAGTGTACATTAGTGTTCAATTAAATTATTGTTCTGTATAAACGTTGCATATTAAATCTTGTTAACAAGGGTAATGTTAGGAGAAAAAAATCATTATGTATTGCATAGTAATTATATCAGATTAATGCATTTATTAATAATTAAGTTGTAAATCCACAACAATCAAATATTTACTAGACCTTTCCATATCTTTTATTTTTAAATTTTAAATTTTAATTTATTTTAATTAATACGTATAATAAATTTATTTATTTTTATTTATTTTGAATCTTTTAGTCAAATTTATACGTAAATTTATAACTTCCTTCATTATTGTTATATAAAATTTTTAAATTCTTTTTATATTATTTTTTTATTAGATATATATTATTAATTTTGTTATAATATTTTCTTTTGTCTATAAATTCACATTTTTTAACTATATTCTTTTTATGCTATTCATCTAAAATTATTCTCAATTATATACATAAATTTTAATTTTAATTATTCTTAAGTTTTAATAATTATTTTTATGAACAAATCTTAATTAATAAATTTATTTTACTTAGTAGGTGATATATATATATATATATATATATATATATATATATATATATATATATATATATATATATATATATATATATATATATATATATATATATCCTGTGTATTTATTTAATATTATTTATATTATTTATTATTTAATTAGAGATAAAAAGATTTATTAATTAAAATTAAAATTTAGATAAATACATAAAAGATATATATTATTAATTTTGTTATAATATTTTCTTTAGTCGATAAATTCACATTTTTTAACTATATTCTTTTTATACTATTCATCTAAAATTATTCTCAATTATATACATAAAATTTAAGTTTAATTTTTCTTAAGTTTTAATAATTATTTATGAACATATCTTAATTAATAAATTTATTTTACTTAGTAAGTGATATCTATTCATATATATAATTAAAATTATATATATATATCTTATATATACTAATTGCGAATACGCTGCTATAAATAACTTTTTAAAAGTACGAGGTGTCGCGACGTGATTAATCGTCGTATGTCGCGACGTGGTTAATCGTCGTATTTTTTATATTTTTTATTTTAATATTATATATATAATCTTTCTATTATTAAATTTTATTATTATATATATTAAATTTTATTATTATATTACTATTATATATCTAAAAAATATTTATTCTTATCTACAAAATATCTCTAATAAGTTTTAACTACAAAAATTATCTCTATTATCCACAAAATATCTCTAATAAGTTTTAACTACAAAAATTATCATTATTATTATTATTATTATTATTATTATTATTATTATTATTATTATTATTATTCATGCGTGATCAACCACACAATTAGTGATCAATATAATAACATCTAAAAAATATTTATTCTTATCTACAAAATATCTCTAATAAGTTTTAACTATAAAAATTATCTCTATTATTATTATTCATGCGTGATCAACCACACAATTAGTGATCAACATAATCAAATCCGTATATATTATTATTAGTACGTATCTCTGATAAGTTTTAACTACAAAAATTATCTCTATTATTATTATTATTCATGCGTGATCAATAGACGAATAGATAATCAAATCCATATATTATTATTATTATTATTATTATTATTATTCATGTATATCTTCAAATTAAATATCTCTTTTAATCATATTTTTTAATACTAAATAAATAAGCATAATATGTGATGAACCACAATTAAACAATTCTTCATCTTCTCTGCAATACCACAATTAAACAATTCTTCATCTCCTCTGCAAGTGAGTAGCTAATATTATTTAAATTCTTACGGCACAGTTTTTAATTAATTCTTTATGTAATCATTATTTTCTATAATTTTTTTTAGTAGATTAATAAATGGCATCAAATTTTGATCCAATTTCTAAAATAACTTCGAGAAAGAAACATGGCGCATCAAAGTAAAGTGTGTACGACTTTGGGATTACTTTTTTGAAGGAATAGAAGAAAAGTTATATCAATATGATCTTAATGGATGATCAGGTAAAAATAATGTTTTAATTTAATTTTATTTTTTAAATGTTTGATTTTAAAGTTTAGTGTTATTATTTTTCTTAGTTTTTAAATATTTGTTTTTGATAACCTATTTTGCACGTCAATTCATGAAACATGATATTTTATGTTTAACTTTTATCCTCATAATTAGTATTAGTAGTGTAATTTTAATCTCACAGTAAATTATTTTATATCTAAATTTAAAATTTATTTTTTTAGTATATATATATATATATTTTAATCTTGATTGATTGTAATAATATATATTTTTTAATGGTTTTTTTTTAATCTTATAAAGGGGACAAGGATTCTAGGAACGATTAAAAAAAAATACTTTTCGAAGTTTGAAAAACTCGCACTTGAAGGAGCAACTTACATCCTCTCAAATTTTGTGGTTTCTGTTTATGTTGGTAGTGTCCTGTACACTAATCATTCGTACCAAATCAGCTTGCACAACAACACACTCATGCGGTTGACAGAAGATTTGGATATCATATCAAAAGATCTTAATATTGTGTCATTTAATACTATTAATTTTCAAGACAAGATTGCAGACAAGTTATTGATAGGTATGTTTATTTTCGAATCATTAGAAAGGCATGTAAACTCCGAATTTTACGACCTAAATCATCTTCTGAAATTAATTAATTAATATTCCTAATTGCTTGATTAACAATCAACGGCTGCCTAATTAATTAATATTGCTTGCATTTATTATTGCTACGGATGAAATGTAGGGGAGATTTACATACCTGTAATATTATTTTATATTTTAAAGTTAATTTCAATTTGTGTCATATATAATAGATATTATTGCATTGGTGGTGAATGTTGGAGATCTCATTTATTTGGATGCAAAGAGTAAGCCTACGAGTAAAATTAAAATTAATGTTGAACTTGAAGATGCAAGGTATGTAGTATTACTTATTTATTAAAATTATTTTTTTATTTTTTATTTAAATATTTTTATACTATTTTTTCCCTAACCTCAAAAACTTAAATTATTTGAAAATTATCAGTCATACATTAATGAGCTGTACGTTATGGGGTGATTACGCAACTCAATTTACTGAGTATAAGAACAAAAATTCAAACCAAACAATCATAATGGTTCTTCAATTTGCCAAAGTCAATAATTCATATAAAGGTAAGAGTTTTTTTTAATTATTATTATTATAAATGCATATATATAAATTTAAGTTTATTGACATATGTATATATACAGAAAAAACCATATCAAATGCTTGGAGCGGAAGTAAATTGATATTGAATGGAGACATGACTGAGGTCCACAAATTTCGCACTATGTAAGTAAATAAAGAAATTGTTTTTCAATTATCATAATTTTTATTTTATATTATTCATATCTTACGAAATATTATTCAGGGTTTAGATGATCATCCTAAAATTCCTGGAAAATCTGAAATATGGGGCATTGGTGGAAAGTTGACAAATCATAAATTTACATCAGATATGGAAGTTATAAGTATTGTAGACGTCCCTGAAATAAAAAATGTAAGTCTTTGTATAATATTAACTCTCATATTATATATAAAAAACCCTAAACCTCATGTGTACATTTGCAGGAAACTTATTGTGTTGTTGTTGCTACTCCTAATAAGATACAAACACAATATGGTTGGTTTTATAATAGATGCAGTAAATGCACTAAGAAAGTGATCGATTTAAATGGTGTATTCTACTGTGACAAGTGTAAGGAAAACATTTCAAAGCCAGTACCACAGTAAGTGAATCTTTAATGTTTACATGTCTTTCTTAATTTTTTTTACATTAATAATTTTTACATGTTTTTTTATAATTTTTTTACAATAATAATTTTATGTTTATATTAAGGATAAGATTCATAAGAGCAGCTGATGAAACTGGAAGTATTTCTTTGCTACTCTTTGACAAAGAAGTTGTTCCAATACTCGGAAAATCTACTGAATAACTTATCCAAGAACTTGAAAAGGTATATTTAATAATAATAATAATATTATACATTTATTATATTTTATATATTTTTAAAATCACTCATTATATACTTTTTAATTATTATATTTAGCGTGACTTGGTTGGAACATTTTCTAAAGAGCTTGACACTTTCATTGGTTGCAAGTACATTTTCAAATTTCAAATTACCAAAAAAAAATAATGGTAGCCAATGGAATGTATACACTGTGGCAAAATTGTCTAATGATATTGAAATGATCAAGGCTATTGAGGATAGAACCAAACCATTCAAGGTAAAAAATAAAAATATAATATATATATTTTTTTACATAATTTTTGTAAATTTATAGTGATGATTTTTTATTATTTATTTATTTATTTTATGTCTCACTCAGCCTTCCAATTCACTCATCTCCGAGGACAAAAATCAATTGAAGATGAAGCGAAAATTCATTGACTTAACAATTAATCAAGATTCAGTGGAAGAATGTTTCAATTCTCAAACATCACCTGCCAAATCAAAAATCGTGAAAGTGAAAGAGGAGCCCAAGGATGATGAAGTTTAGATTTGAAGAGTTATTTCTCACAATCAAAACACCATGTTTTATATGTTTTTATAAATACTGATCTCCTTTTTAATTTTATCTAATTGACTTTTTTATGATTATTTTATATTCTTAATATCGTACTATAACTAATGGCAAAAGCTCCTGTGCACCCGGGGATACGGAAAGATGCTCCGTGTTCCCATGTGAACACAACCCTCCCCTCCAATCCTATTTAAACCTATGTATTGCTAGGGGTTTAAATTGTAAAGGGGCATGAAAATTATAAAGGCGCACGTTCCGTGCGCCCGGGTGTACAGGAGCCTCACTCATAACTAATTACCTTATATATAAATAGCCCTAATATTAAACGGCAAAGTCTAATATATGCAAATAAAAAGTTGCCAAAAATCTTTTTTTTAACCTTATATAATATTATTATTATTATTTATATAAATCTTCAAATTAAATACCTATTTTAATTATATTTTTTAATTGATTAAGAATAGATAATTAAGTCAAACAATAAAAATATATCCAACTAATTTCTTATAAATCCATGTATAAATTAAATACAATCTTTAATTATATTTTTTTTGATTTGTTAGGAGTAGATATAATCAATAAAATATATTCAACTTATTATTATTATTATTATTATTATTATTATTATTATTCATGTATATATCTTCAAATTAAATACCTCCTTTAATTATATTTTTAAATTAGTTAGAAATAGATAATTAAGTTAATCACGAAAAGCATATCAAACTAATTTCTTATAAAAAAATTTTAACTGATAACCTACAAATAGATAATTAAACTCATGTATAAATTATGTATAAATTAAATATCATCTTTGATCATATTTTTGGATTGGTTAGGGTAGATAATAGAAAAAATATACCCAACTTATTATTATTCATATATATCTTCAAATTAAACACATCATTTAATCATATTTTTTATTGGATAGAATTATAAGATAATTAAGTTAATCGAATATATCTTATAAATGCTAAATAAATAGAGCAAAATACTAATGCTCTAGAGCCTCGCTCATATAAAATTCTATTACTTGATTTTTTTTAAAAAAAAAAATTGTTTAAGTTCAAGCGACAAAAAGAATGAAGGAATACTCTGCTGCTGACCGTCGTCTTTCAAGAAAACAAATCTTATTAGATAAAAGACGCCGACGTACGTCTAATGCAGGTACTCAATAAATTCTCCTTGATCCACATTAATTACTAAAGATCATGCATAAAGTTTTAATTGGTTTATTTAATCGATTATGTGCTAATTACATATGATTTGTGACCAACCATTAAACAATTAGTTATATTTTTTAATTAAAAATATGTAGGGAGTGCGGAGCAATATGGTGACATCGGTACTCATGCAAAAAGAATCAACTTTGGACATAGTAGTACATCATCCAACAATATTGGTAATAGTTTTGCTCCATTTGAAGGTATTGTTCTTTAAATTTGTTGAGTAAATTAATTACAAATTAAATCACTATATCTAATTTTAAGAGTCGATAATTCATATTTAACTTTGCTAAATATAATAAATATTAAATGCTTAAAGATTGCGTCCACTTAATTATTTTGTATATTATTTTTTTTCTAATAAAAATATGTTGATGATTACAGCTGTTATTAGATCAGAAATTGAAGAATCCGACTTTGACATTGAAGGTATATTAATAATTCGTTAATAAAATTATAATATATTATTCTGAAATGGTTTTTTTTTTTAACTACACAATTTTCCAGATTTTGCAGATGAGATGATTGTTTATGATTCAGATGAAAGGGAGTACAATGGTAATTTTTATTTTTTTATTTAATTTAAATTGATAATTTCTTTTATTATTTTTTAATTTTTCATATAAAATTTTAAATTCAATTACATATTTGTATAAATATGTATTATGTGACAGATATTGCAGAGGAGATTTTAGAAAACCATGATATTGATGAAGAAATTAATGGTAATTTTATATATTGATGAAGATTTAGCATACGTTTTAAGTTTATAATATACATTTATTTATTAAAATAAATTAATGTTAATTGAAATAATTTTAATTTGAACTAGTATTTACCCGGATCCGTGCGTTGCACGGTCATGGATTTTTATAATAGAACTATATATGTAATGGATTGTTTAATTTTAGGGGAAATATGGAACATTACAATCCAATTATGCGATTGTAAAGTTTTAATAACTGGATAATCAGAAAACATTTAGTCAGATTTTTATAAAAAAAAATAATACATACATAAATGAAAATTTGATTATGATACATACATAAATGAAAAATAATACATACATAAATGGTGAAGATGAATTCTTAAATAATAAAGGATTAGGATTAAATTAAAAGGTTTCCAAAAGAGGTATATATGTTCATCAATTAAAATAGACAATTAAAAAAAATAAAACCCTAAAACCCTAAACCCTTAAATCCTAAACCCTAAATCCCTAAACCCTAAACCAGACTGAAATTATTGAGTCCAATTTTAGCAAAATCATTTTGTTGAATAAAAATGTCAATGGATAGTTAATGGTGAAGATGGATTTTTAAATAATAAAGGATTATGATTAAATTAAAAAGTTTCCAAAAGAGGTAAAATTAAAAAAGGGGGGAAAATTGAGTCCATGTACTTAAAATTTGTTGAATAAAAATATATAAATAAATTAGAAAATGAGGCACTTAAAATTTGTTGAATTTAGAAAATGAGGTACTTAAAATTTGTTGAATAAAAATGTCAAGGGATGGTTAATGGTGAAGATGAATTCTTAAATAATAAAGGATTAGGATTAAATTAAAAGGTTTCCAAAAGAGGTAAAATTAAAAAAGGGGGGAAAAATTGAGTCCAATTTTTAAAAGGTTTCCAAAAGAGGTAAAATTAAAAAAGGGGAAAAAAATTGAGTCCAGGTACTTAAAATTTATTGAATAAAAATATATAAATAAATTAGAAAAGGTGAGTCCAATTTTAGCAAAATCATTTTGCTCAAGGGATGGCTAATGGTGAAGATGAATTCGTAAATGATAAAGGATTAGGATTAAATTAAAAGATTTCCAAAAAAGATAAAATTAGAAAAGGGGGAAAAACCCTAAGAGATTTGTTTCTAAACCCTAAATGAGGCACTTAAATTTTTAAATGACAATTAAAAAATATAAATAAATTAGAAAATGAAGTACTTAAAATTTGTTGAATAAAAGTATATAAATAAATTAGAAAAGGAGGTACTTAAAATTTTTGGAATAAAAATGTCAAGAGATGGTTAATGGAGAAGATGAATTCTTAAATAATAAAGGATTAGGATTAAATTAAAAGGTTTCCAAAAGAGGTATATATGTTCATCAATTAAAATAGACAATCAAAAAAAATAAAATCCTAAAACCTTAAACTCTAAACCCTTAAATCCTAAATCCTAAATCCCTAAACCCTAAACCAGGCTGAGATTATTGAGTCCAATTTTAGCAAAATCATTTTGTTGAATAAAAATGTCAAGGGATGGTTAATATGGTGAAGATGAATTTTAAATAATAAAGGATTAGGATTAAATTAAAAGGTTTCCAAAAGAGGTAAAATTAAAAAAGGGGGGAAAAATTGAGTCCAGGTACTTAAAATTTGTTGAATAAAATATATAAATACATTAGAAAAGGAGGTACTTAAAATTTGTTGAATTTAGAAAAGGAGGTACTTAAAATTTGTTGAATAAAAATGTTAAGAGATGGTTAATGGTGAAGATGAATTCTTAAATAATAAAGGATTATGATTAAATTAAAAGGTTTCCAAAAGAGGTAAAATTAAAAAAGGGGGGAAAATTGAGTCCTATTTTAGCAAAATCATTGGTTAATAGTGAAGATGAATTCTTAAATAATAAAGGATTGGGATTAAATTAAAAGGTTTCTAAAAGAGGTATATATATTCATCAATTAAAATAGACAATTAAAAAAAATAAAACCCTAAACCCTAAACCCTTAAATCCTAAACCCTAAATCCCTAAACCCTAAACCAGGCTGAGATTATTGAGTCCAATTTTAGCAAAATCATTTTGTTGAATAAAAATGTCAAGGAATGGTTAATGGTGAAGATTAATTTTTAAATAATAAAGGATTATGATTAAATTAAAAGGTTCCCAAAAGAGGTAAAACTAAAAAATGGGGGAAAATTGAGTCCAGGTACTTAAAATTTGTTGAATAAAAATATATAAATAAATTAGAAAATGAGGTACTTAAAATTTGTTGAATTTAGAAAAGGTGGTAAGTAAAATTTGTTGAATAAAAATGTCAAGGGATGGTTAATGGTGAAGATGAATTCTTAAATAATAAAGGATTAGGATTAAATTAAAAGGTTTCCAAAAGAGGTAAAATAAAAAGGGGGGAAATTTGTAAAAGGTTTCCAAAAGAGGTAAAATTAAAAAAGGGGGGAAAAATTGAGTTCAGGTACTTAAAATTTGTTGAATAAAAATATATAAATATATTAAAAAAGGTGAGTCCAATTTTAGCAAAATCATTTTGCTCAAGGGATGACTAATGGTGAGGATGAATTCTTAAATAATAAAGGATTAGAATTAAATTAAAAGGTTTCAAAAAAAGGTAAAATTAGAAAAGGGGAAAACCCTAAGAGATTTGTTCCTAAACCCTAATGAGGCACTTAAATTTTTAAATGACAATTAAAAAATATAAATAAATTAAAAAATGAGGTATTTAAAATTTGTTGAATAAAAGTATATAAATAAATTAGAAAAGGAGGTACTTAAAATTTGTGGAATAAAAATGTCAAGAGATGGTTAATGGAGAAGATGAATTCTTAAATAATAAAGGATTAGGATTAAATTAAAAGGTTTCCAAAAGAGGTATATATGTTCATCAATTAAAATAGACAATAAAAAAAAATAAAATCCTAAAACCTTAAACCCTAAACCCTTAAATCCTAAATCCCTAAACCCTAAATCAGGCTGAGATTATTGAGTCCAATTTTAGCAAAATCATTTTGTTGAATAAAAATGTCAAGGGATGGTTAATATGGTGAAGATGAATTTTAAATAATAAAGGATTAGGATTAAATTAAAAGGTTTCCGAAAGAGGTAAAATTAAAAAATGGGGAAAAATTGAGTCCAGGTACTTAAAATTTGTTGAATAAAAATATATAAATACATTAGAAAAGGAGGTAAAATTTGTTGAATTTAGAAAAGGAGGTACTTAAAATTTGTTGAATAAAAATGGCAAGAGATGGTTAATGGTGAAGATGAATTCTTAAATAATAAAGGATTATGATTAAATTAAAAGGTTTCCAAAAGAGGTAAAATTAAAAAAAGTGGGGAAAAATTGAGTCCAATTTTAGCAAAATCATTGGTTAATAGTGAAGATGAATTCTTAAATAATAAAGTATTAGGATTAAATTAAAAGGTTTCTAAAAGAGGTATATATGTTCATCAATTAAAATAGACAATTAAAAAAAATAAAACCCTAAAACCCTAAACCCTAAAGCCTTAAATCCTAAACCCTAAATCCCTAAACCCTAAACCAGGCTGATATTATTGAGTCCAATTTTAGCAAAATAATTTTGTTGAATAAAAATGTCAAGGGATGGTTAATGGTGAAGATGAATTTTTAAATAATAAAGGATTAGGATTAAATTAAAAGGTTCCCAAAAGAGGTAAAACTAAAAAATGGGGGAAAATTGAGTCCAAGTACTTAAAATTTGTTGAATAAAAATATATAAATAAATTAGAAAATGAGGTACTTAAAATTTATTGAATTTAGAAAATGTGGTAAGTAAAATTTGTTGAATAAAAATGTCAAGGGATGATTAATGGTGAAGATGAATTCTTAAATAATAAAGGATTAGGATTAAATTAAAAGGTTTCCAAAAGAGGTAAAATAAAAAAGGGGGGAAAATTTGTAAAAGGTTTTCAAAAGAGGTAAAATTAAAAAAAGGGGGGAAAAATTGAGTCCAGGTACTTAAAATTTGTTGAATAAAAATATATAAATATATTAAAAAAGGTGAGTCCAATTTTAGCAAAATCATTTTGCTCAAGGGATGACTAATGGTGAGGATGAATTCTTAAATAATAAAGGATTAGAATTAAATTAAAAGGTTTCAAAAAAAGGTAAAATTAGAAAAGGGGGAAACCCTAAGAGATTTGTTCCTAAACCCTAATGAGGCACTTAAATTTTTAAATGACAATTAAAAAATATAAATAAATTAGAAAATGAGGTACTTAAAATTTGTTGAATAAAAATATATAAATAAATTAGAAAATGAGGTACTTAAAATTTGTGGAATAAAAATGTCAAGAGATGGACAATTAAAAAATATAAATAAATTAGAAAATGAGCTACTTAAAATTTGTTGAATAAAAATATATAACTAAATTAGAAAATGAGGTACTTAAAATTTGTTGAATAAAAATGTCAAGGGATGATTAATGGTGAAAATGAATTCTTAAATAATAAAGGATTATGATTAAATTAAAAGGTTTTCAAAATAGGTAAAATTAGAAAAGGGGGAAAAAATTGAGTCCAATTTTAGCAAAATCATTTTGCTTTTATATATGTATAGATATAGATAGATAGATAGATATAGATAGATATTGATCCATGCCCAAATGAGAAAGACAAGAAAAATATACCGTCAGAATCAAAACAAGGTATATACTAAAGCCTTAATTATATTTGAATTTAATATATAATTTATATAGCTTCATCTAAATTATCTAACCAATGGCTATTTTTTACTAAAATTATATTGTTTACTGTGTTGCGGTTTGGAAACAGCAGAATAAAGAGTGGGTTCCAAGAAAGAGAGGGATGTCACTGGCCAGATTATACAATGTGTCCCCAAGATTAGGTGAGCTGTATTATTTGAGGATAATGTTGCATCATAGTCGTGGTCCTTTTTGTTACGACGACATAAAAAAAGTGGACAATGTGATACAATTAACTTTTCGGAATGCATGTTATTCGTTGGGATTACTAGATGATGACAAGGAGTATATTGATGGTATAAAAGAAGCCAGTTTTTGGGCAACAACAAATTATTTGAGAAATCTGTTTGTGATACTTTTGGTCTCCGGAAGCATTGCCTCTCCAAAAGATGTTTGGGAATCAACGTGGGAGTTTCTATCAGAAGACATTCTATTCAAACAAAAAAGTATTATTTAAATAAAAAGTTTAGTACTTAAAATACTTATTTAGTTTCTCATATTCGAGGTCTTTTTCCTTCTTATAATCAAATAAATTCCAGTAAACTCATTGATAATACATTTAGGAAAAGCACTACTTACATTATTAGCATTACAAAAAATTTCAAAAATTCAAAACCGTAACTAGAGAAAGCCTAGCCTTTATTCAATACAAACAAACCTTACTTTTAATTCATCACAAATTATTTTGACTTATTTAATCAAAGTCTATATCTCTAACACGTTTAGTAATTACAATAATTTTCTCTCTTCATTGATATTACATGTATTTGACGTGTATGGATTTATTTCATTCACTTTTATTTTTCGATAATAAATTGTACTGTATTAATTTTGATTTAGGGATGTATATATAGACATGCACACCGATGAGTCGATAAAAAACTTTGCTGCATAAATTAATAATAATAATAATAATAATAATAATAATAATAATAATAATAATAATAATAATAATAATAATAATGCATAACTAAACTTATTTGAATTATGTTTATAATATTTTAAGGTAAAAAATGTTTGATTTTAAAGTTGTGTTATTATTTTTCTTAGTTTTTAAATATTTGTTCTTGATAACCTATTTTGCACGTCAATTCATAAAACATGATATTTTATGTTTAACTTTTATCCTCATAATTAGTAGTAGTAGTATAATTTTAATTTCACAGTAAATTATTTTATATCTAAATTTAAAATTTATTTTTTAAGTATACTATTAATTCATACAGTATATATATTATTTGATACTGACTTTGACGAAAAAAAATGTTAAATGAACACTGATGCACGGAGCTAATAATTCGTTGGGCTAATATTTAATTTATACTTTTTAATTAACATCTTATGTGTTATATTAGTTTTTTTTATGAATGGTTAAAAGAATTTACTTTCTGTCAAATAATCCAAATCTTATTATAGATTTGCATCCATCCAAGGAAGAGTTGAAGAATTATACACTTATTGAGTTGGAAAAGCTTTTGCAACGCAATGGAAGTACCATTAAACGTTTTGGATGCATGCCATTTCCAGATTTTGGTTCTGTTGTTGATTGCAGTAACAAACTTATCAAGGAGGAACTAAATTGATATTGATGAAATGAAAGAAACTTATTCAAAGTTGTATTCTCTAATGACGAATGAGCAAAGAGATGTGTACCAAACAATAATGAAAGCCGTCTTCAGCAATGTTGGCGGAATGTTCTTCTTATATGGATTTGGAGGAACAGGTAAGACTTTTGTTTGGAACACATTGTCTGCTGCTTTGAGGAAGGACAGACACATTGTACTTAATGTTGCATCAAGTGGAATAGCAGCGCTACTTCTTCCTGGTGGCAGAACAGCACACTCAAGGTTTGCAATTCCTTTAGATATTAATGAGGACTCAACATGTTATATAAAGCCAGGTACTGAATTATGTGCTCTTATTCAAAAAACAATGCTCATTATATGGGATGAAACTCCAATGGTAAAGAGAAATTGTTTTGAAGCACTTGATAGAAGTTTAAGAGACATTATGCGTTTGTGTGATCCCAATCTATCAAATTTGCCATTTGGTGGAAAAACAATAGTCTTTGGTAGAGATTTCCGATAAATTCTACCAGTGGTGAACAAAGGTACACGTGAAGATATAATCTCAGCAACACTAAACTCTTCAAGTTTGTGGGATAATTGCAAAGTTTTGAGACTTACAAAAAATATGAGATTGCATTCAGGAATTGATGCTCAGGAGGAAAATATAGAGAAGATCGTAGAATTTTCAAATTGGATTTTAAATGTTGGAGATGGTGTTCTTGGAAATGGTATAGATGGAGAATATATTCAAGAGATTCCTCAAGACCTCCTTATACTAAATGATGATGATCCCATTGATGCTATTGTTAAAGAAATTTATCCTTCCATTTTGGACAATTATAAAGCTACGGGTTATTTTGAAGAAAGAGCAATACTTGCTCCGACACATAAGGTTGTGGAGAGCGTAAACGATCATGTGTTGGACATATTTCCGGGTGAAATGAGGGAGTATCTTAGTTCTGACAAAATTTGCCCAACTCATAACTCTAAAGGTACTGATGATTTGTACTCAATTGATTTTTTAAACTCTATTAAGTGTTCTGGCATGCCGAATCATGTTTTGCGGTTAAAAATAGGAGTTCCGATCATACTTCTACGAAATATTGATCCAACTTCAGGTTTGTGCAACGGAACAAGATTGATAGTAACAAAGTTAGGGAATCATGTTATCGAGGCAGAAATAATATCTGGAAGTAATATTGGAAATTTGGTTTTTATACCTCGAATGATTTTAAGTCCAACCGATAGGACTCTTCCAGTGAACTTTCAGAAGAGACAGTTTCCTGTGTTGATTTGTTTGAAGAAACCATTCAGTTTTAGCAGCCACCATAAAAACTTCCATAAGAAATTCCATACTCATTACTCATTAGCCATAACATATTCAAATCAAATTTGAGCAGACTTAAGTTACATCTATACCTACGCAATTCTCAAGTTAGTAGCCAACAAATTGCAGGCGCACACCTCATGAAGAAACCATTCATTTTTAAGTTTTAACAGTCAGGATAAAAACTTCCATAAGAAATTTTACACTCATTACTCATTAGCCATTACACAAGAAAATCCTAAATTTTGAGCAGACTTAGGTTACATCAACTATGTATGATAAACCATAGAAACACATAAATATATACCTACGCAATTCTCAAGTTAGTATGAAACAAATTGCAGGCGCACGTCAACATATGCACCCGTAAAGAAACTTTACACAACTCCAACCTCCTTCTAAAGATATAGAGAAGGAAAATCAAATTAAAATATGAGGAATAAGTCACTTGTAGAAACACAATTCAGTTCAAGATTCCGTTTTTTCCTTAGATACAATGCTTAAATTGGGTCACCCAGCACTCCTAAATTTATTAGAAATGGTGGGGAAACTCCCATTAATTTTCAAGCAAATGATATTAGAATCAACTCACAAAATTCAGTGAAAAACGCCAACTAACTGAAAGTTCGTTCAAGGACAGAAATTAAAAGGGGACCAACCAAATTTCAATCTATCGCGATATCTACAAAGTCCAGCACACAAACAATTTATAATCCATCCGTTCAATCCAAACCACAGTAAGAAGTCTCATGCAGTGGAAGTGAAATGTAAGACCAAAAAAGAGCATCAAGAAAAAGAGGTGTTACCTATGGCAGAGCAATTAAATCCGAGCGTGGGGTGAAAAACTTGCTGCACACAATTAGGGAAGGGGAAAGTTAGCGTTTGAGGCGAAACTCCTATGTTTTGCAGTAAGAAATGTCAAAATCAAAATCTAAAGTAAACTTATACCAAAAAGGAGCAATGGTTAAGGATCGGTGCAGAGCGTAATGACATTCGAGATGGCAGGCAAAAACCAAACGAATGCTGATATCTGAAATTAGATATCGGAGAAGAGTGAGATGAAGAAATTGAATCCTGTAGAGTGATAAAAAAAATTAAAACAAAAAAAAATAAAAAAAACAAACGGACAGATAAGGGTGAAGGGAAAATTTTCAATTGGGAGGACATGGACTAAGAGACCACGACTATACCGGATTTGATTCTTGGCACAAGCAATCGGCGAGCGAGCGGTGAAGAATTGTCGCAAGCGATGGCAAGCGGTGGAGAAAAAGAGAGCGTCTGAAGTAGTAGCGTTGAAACGGACTAAGATTGAAACAAATGAAATCTCTTTGACACGTGGCAATAGATTACCCGTGACCCCGGCTTGAAACTGGCCAAAAATCAGTTCTATATATATTTATTTATTGAAGGTGAGTTTAATTTTTAATCTCAATTATTTAAATTTTTAATTAAAATTAAAAAATCTCAAATATTTTAATAATTAATTAAAATTTAATGTAAATAAATACATATATTAATTTAAGATTTGGATAGGATATTATCAAATCTAAATTAATTACTATTAATTAAAAATAAATATAGATATTTACTTTAAGATTTAGAAAATTTATCTCCTCCCCATTTATAAATAAGATTCTTTATTCAGTTGTTCTACACATATAATTTATTCATCACAAGCAAAAGCTTTCATCAAATTCTAAAAAATGTATCTTTTTTTTATTATTGATTAATTTTTTGTATTTTGTATAAATTTTTAATTTTTTTTATTTTTTAATTATTAGTATGAAATTTTATATTTCTTTATTTTTGTACGCAATTAATTTTTTTTTATGATTAATTTTACAAATTATTTTAATTAATTCTTTTATAATTTCACTCTTGATTATAATTTTTTTACTATTTTTTTATATTTTATATTTTTTCTTTTGATTATTTTTTTTATTAATTCTTTTTGTTTTTAGTTTTTTTTTAATTATTAATATGTAATTTTTAAGCTTTTGAGTTTTTACATAACTAGGGGTGTGCAAAATTCGATTTTAAGTCGGTTAACCGACCAAAACCAAACCGAAATATTAAATTCGGTTTTTTATTTTCAACACGGTTCGATTTTCGATTTTGAATTTTTAAAATTTTGGTATTCGGTTTTCAGTTAGGTTTTCAAATAAAAAAATCAAAATAACCGAAAACCGAACCGATTTTTATATATATCATTTTTTTTATATATAATTGATTAAAAATATATTATATTTTTAAATTAATTATAATAGTATTAAATATATATTAGTATATGAGATTTCTTATAAATGAATTAATTCTTAAATAAATCATTAATATTAATACATTAGTTATACCATTAAAATTGTTATTTAATGATATTTAAGATAAAAATGTTATTACTCAAATAAATTAGATATAATATTAATATGTATCCAGTATTTGTAGAGTATTAATAATATTATTTATATTATTTAATAATATTTTTAAATAATTTCGGTTAAATCGGTTAAAAACCAAACCGAATCGAATATTTCGGTTCGGTTTATATACGGTTTATACTAAATTCGGTTCCAATTCGGTTATTGAAAAAATCAAAATTTCGGTTTTCGGTTTTTTTAATTCGGTTCGGTTTGGTCACCGAACCGACCGTTGCACACCCCTATTAACATAACTAACTTTTTTTACGAGTTACTATGAGGTGGCGTCACCAGAATTAATCTCAATTATTTTAATTTTTGATCAAAAATAAAAATCTTAAATATTTTAATTATTAATTAAAATTTAATGTAGATAAATACATATATTATTTTAAGATTTGAATATGATATTATCAAATCTAAATTAATTACTATTAATTAAAATTAAATATAGATAAATACATATATTTATTTTAAGATTTAGAAAATGTATCCCCTCCCCATCTATAAATAAGACACTTTATTCACTTATTCTACACACATAATTTTGATAGGCGTTTTCTCAACACATAATTTAATCCTCAAGTATGAAGGATATTTGTAGTTTCGAAGGTGACTAAGTTATATAGCAAATAACTATTAATTGAAATAGCAAATAAGAATAACAAGAATAAGAGATAAGTGAGTTGTGATCAAGTAAGATAGTAGGTAGTTCGTCAGGTCATCCAATTCCACTTATTAATTCATACTTTCGTGTGACGGTGTCCGACTCTGCCTTGTGGTTTATGGACGCATCACTAAACCATGCAAATCTACTCTATAGACACAAGTAAATATGCGTATGACACGTGTGAATATCCTCGGAGCAAGATGTATACTTTACCCCCTTTCTAGGTACTATCAGAATCAATTATTTCCCGTGCTCTTAGTACTCTAACCCAATTTGATCTCCCTTTATAGGTACTATAAAGTTATACTCTTTATCCTACTTATTAACCCGAATATGATTCAATTAACAAGTATTTATATAAGATAGTTCTAATAAGACTTCGGAATCCCTTCACTTAGAATTATAACAGAAAACCCTGCTCAGCAGTGAACGCACTCAACCAATAACCGAGTTATGTATACAGACTCTACACAACAATTATTGATGCACAAAACGACCGTGAGTATGGATTAAAAATGCGCAATCTTATATAAAACAAACCACAAGTAGTGTTGTACGGATTTTACACACGAAAGACAAATTAACTCATGAAACCTTCATAACCCTAGAACTACCGAAGCGGCTCTAGCCCATGATTAATCTAAGTACAATCATGGTTAGATGGACCAATCTTACTTGAATCTCCAGCGGAACCTCTGTCACAGCCCCTCCGGATGATGGATGATCGCTCCTCCACTCAACTCCACGTCTTGACTCTTCAATGAATGAATCGATCCCCTCTACTGTTGCATAAGCCTTCTTTTATACTTGTAATCACGTCTTCTGGGCTTGGAATGGGCTTTTTAAGTGATCACACGCATTGACGGTGTAAAACTGCGGATATGGTAAGTTCTCGAGCATCGATTCGACCTCAACAACAGGTCGAATCGTCCACTACAAGTCGAACCAGAAGTCGAATCAGCCTACTGTAAGTCCCAGGCGTTCGATTCGACCAACTGCCCAGGTTGAATCGACGCGACAAGGTCGAATTGGCATACCAGCCAATCGATTCAACCTGATGCTCAGGTCGAATCCCCCTGTCGTGGTCGAATCTGCCTTCTGTACAAGTTATGTTGCCGATTTGACCTGAAGGGCTGGTCGAATTGACCTTCTTCAGGTCGAATCACACTCCTGCTTCGCCCAAACGAATGGCTTCGACTTTCTTTTTTCAATTTTCAACACTTTCACTCCGATTTCCTTCGAAAAACCACTCAAATAGCTCCAACAACACATGATTCATACCTTTTAACAATATATATCGGTTTTTTTTATCCTTCAAACACTCCATAATAGCACAAATCAAGGCGCAAGATTCGTGAATTTACACACTCATCAAACCCCCAAACTTACATGTTGTTCGTCCCAAGGCAACGCAATCAAACCAAGGAGTCGTGTATAATTCACGAGATCACCAAGTACAACAAATATTACACATGCAACTTCATCAATTTAAAAACAAGTATATCCTGCATCATACATATCATTCATGTAAAACATCATTCAATCATAATACCATTCGGAGTACTAAGTCATCTAGCTCACAAGATAAGTGTTTACTCTCTCACTCAAGTGCTAATTGCACTTAACAGGTTAGTGTATACGCTCATACTCAATCCATACTCACGCGTAACCATAAGCTTGGCAAAGGTCTCAAAAATCAACTCACAATCAACTAAGTACTAGGATCACAAATGACTTATCTTTGAGTTGTAATGTCGGCTTTTTGGAAAGGGTAGGAAAATTTAGATAAGTGACTCAAACACTAGTAGAGAGTTACCTTGGAGGTTCTTGCTTTCTTCATTCGGCTTCATATTCACCTCCAATTTCTTCTCTTGCAATCGCAATTTTGAATTTCCTTCTCTTTCTTGCATCAACATCATTCTTCTTTTGATAGCTCGGGTACCGGTTGTAGGCACTACCCTTTTAACAGCAATCGGGGTACCAGTTTCAGGCACTACCCCTAAATAAGATTTAACCATACACTTTTCTAACTTTACTCAACCATTTTCTATCTTTCTCCTTTTTCTTGTAACACTTATTCACCTCAACTCTCTCTACCAATGAATAGGGTATTTACAAAGCTCAAGTAAAGGTAAAATAAGGCTCTTTTATTCAGCTTGCCAAAGAAAAAGCTTTTAAAGGCTCAAACGGGGCTACCAAAGGTATACATAATCAATAGGAAGGTAAATTTTTGGCTAAGTGACTCAAATAATCAAAAATGGTCTAAGATCATGTCCTAGTAATTCATCAATTGTAAGTCTCACATAAGACTCCAAGCCAAGTTCTAGAATACGTTCATATGAATGATTCTCTCAAGAATAAACTATCATGATCAAGCATGATTAAAAGGCTCAAATCCTCACATGGGTAAATAGAATCCTAAGTACTCCTCATAGCACATAATAAAAATCAATTACACAAGAACTCTACATACTTATCAAATTATACATGCTTCTCATCAATGGAAATTAACACATGAACATATGAATGCACAGAAATCCACGAAGCTCATATATCGAATCAATCATACAAGTTTCTCATCAATCCAACTCATGCATCATAATATATCCTCACAACTCATCCAAGATCAAACAATATATACATGCCACTCATGCAAAACACGCCCAGCCTGTAAAGAGAAAAAGAAGAATGGAGATGAGATGAATCGGAGAAAATAAAAAAAACTGCAGCCCTACTCCTCCGGAGCATCATCATCCTCATCATCATCATCCTCACTCGACTCATCAAGCTTTCGCTCTACAACCCAGTATAGGTTACTGATATGCCTATCCAACAAGTTCACAAGATCACTCATCTTACCAACCCGCTCATTCATGGCATTATACCAATCATTCAGCGTGGCGAAGTTGGCATTAGTGAGCTCGAGCTGTCTGTTGATCTCCTGCTGATTTGCGCTAATCGTGGCCAGGTGCTCGTTCAACAGACGGAACTACTTCCGTGTGTACTGATCCTGACCAGCCCACTGCTGCTGTCGTGGCACAGCCGGAATGGGGCAAGGAACCCTCTCCTGCTGCTCAGGGATGTCCATCTCCACGTGCTCATCCTCATCTCCATATAGCTGTTGTGGCGGTGGCCGGAACTCTCCTTGATCAACAATCTGTTGCAGCTCCGCTATTATACCAGTCGTACACATCCGGGCCACTGTCCTCCAATCTCCAAGTGTCCGGACAGTAATGGACAAAGCGGTGTGGCCTAACGAGCTCATCAACCTATTTCTCTCCTCATGAATTGTAATCATGTCACTCACGTCGAAGAGAAACATGAAATCAAAGGGCTTAGGACCCCTCGTGAAGAACCAATCTCCATCTCGAAAATGAGCAAATCCTCCCTTCACACAAGTGAACATGACTAAATCAGGCTCTCCAAGCACAGGTGTAATGCCGGTGAAGTCTATGCTATAGTACTCAGCCACAATCGTGAGCAACCCTCTGATATTCACCTTCTGAAACCCGTAGGTCCTGAACCGATTCAACTGATAAATAAAGTATGCTCCTACATTGAACTTCACCCTATTTACCATGCACCACAGAGCATAGAGCTCTCCTCTAGACACGTGCTTCCCTCAGAGCGGGCAAACAACGTGTTGCTCAACACCCGATCCATATACCTGAGTACGGGATTCTTGATCAACGAGGCACGAGCATCCTTCGTCTTATAATCTCCATCCTCCCCAGAAATCTCTCGCCAAAAATCGTTGGCATTGAAAAATCCATTCTCCACCCGAGAAATCTCTGTAGGAGTCTGAAATAGCACGTTGAACTCCTCAGCTGACCACATCCTCATCACTCCTCCAAGCTGGAATGTGCACTCGTAAGGAAATCCAAAATGATCCTTTTCCATCATGATCGAACAGATAACCTCAGCAGTAACATGGAAATACATCGACTTCTTCAGCTCCATGAAATGACGGATCCCAACTTGATCGAACATCCAAAGTATATCATCCCGAATCCTTATTGTAAGCATCGCATCCTCATCCTGATACCTCGTCCTTGCAATCTTCTCCGACACTTTAGACCATTTCTCTTTAATCTCATCCCAATCATTCATTTGAATTTTGAAATTCGCAGGCAACCTCTCCTTCAATCTCAACTTCTTTGTCACCTTATCCTCTTGAGAGGGCTTATCCTGCCTCTTCTTTAATCTAACCTCAACCTCCTTACCCTTGTCTTTTCCTTGACCTGAAAACAATACTTCAATAACAACCAACAAGGAAGACAAACCAAGTAATTGACTCACATAGCATCCAACTCTACTCAAGACTTCAAGTTTCAATGCATACTCAACCAAGCCAAACTTGTTCCACTCACTCAATCCTCTATTATACACCAGGATTCAACACCAATCAAATAGAATAATCAACAATCATAACCAATCAACAAGCATGCATCAAGCTATTCAAGTCATTCAACATGAACAAGCACAACGAACTACTTCAACTTCAAAAATTCTAACCCATAATCAACATGCTCATCAATCACACTCCCTAATCAGCTAACAATTCACATAAAACTCAAGGTTCTAACATCAATTAAGCAATCCAAATCGAACCAATCAAGTATCCACATGAAATTGTTCAAAATATCCAACTATCACCATGATTTTCCAATAAAACACATTCAATCAACTTACCCATACCACAATCAACATATAGAACATCAATCCTAGGGTAATTGAGTTGAGAAAACGTACATTTTGTTCTTTTCATGGTTCAAAATCGAACTAGTGATTAAACTCTCCAAATTCGCGAATAAACCCTAATTCGCGGCTAATTTCACCCAAATTCGCGACCAATTGAAGGGATTAAGGGTTTAATGTGGTGTAATCGGTGGAAAAACGAGTAGGATTAAAGAATTTAGGCACAAGTTCTTCGATTCAGAATGAATTCGAGTGAATGTGGTGTGAAAAGTGGTCGAATGGTTTGAAATCGGGGTTAAGAACGCACTTACCTGGCTCGATTCGACCTGCTGAAGAGGTCGAATTGACTCCATCGAGGTCGAATCGACATTCTGGACAACTTCTGTCTTCGATTCGACTTGCTCCCCTGGTCGAATAGAAATGCTCCAGGTCGAATCAACACACTGTAAGATTCAGGTCACCGATTTGACCTCGATTCGACCTGAGTTGCTGGTTAAATCAAAGCAGTCGTGGTCGAATCGGCTTACTTGACAATTTTCACGTTCCAATTCGACCTGGATTCGACCTGTGCATCTGGTCGAATCGCCATGCCTCAGGTCGAATCCAGCTACTGGATAATTTTTGCCCCCGATTCCACCTGTAAGCATGGATTCGACCATCCTCCTTGGTCGAATTGGCTCCTTGACGCTCAAAAATTGAGTTTTCTTCATCCCCTACACACTTCAAGCTTAACAAACGAACATTAGGTACCAAAATAGAGCATAACTTCGTCAAAAATCAATCCTAAAACTTAGCATTCATGAGTAAATCCACAAACAACTCAAAACACGGAACAAAACACCACTGAACATTAGGCAAATTGCAAAAAAATCGACACATCAAAACCACTTAAAGTTTTAAATATGTCGCAAAAAATCAACTCTCCTAACAAACGTTACAAATAAAATATTATACTATTGGTGCTCATTGAGGTAAGTACATCACACCCCCCAAACTTAGTAGAAACTACAGTTGAAACTAAGTTTGCAAAGAGATGTAATTGCCGATAAGTAAGCACTTAAAATATAAAAATTTCTTACTCACACGAATGAAATAAAATAATAAAATGGGAGGGAAAGCCCCCAACAGGCGCTCTTGTTTAACGTCGAAGAGTCATGACAGTACCAATCTAAGACAAAGTATCTTCAAAGATGACACAAGCATCATCCGGCGACCTATAGTGCTTCAATTGATGCCCATTCGCCGCGATAATGTCTCCATCCTTGTCAATAAGCTCAAAACTCCCCCCTCCACAGGCTCTATGAATCATGAACGGACCCGTCCATTTCGATTTCAATTTTCCTGCGAAAAACTTCAAACGAGAGTTAAAAAGTAATACCTCATCACCTTGCTTGAACTCTTTGTATAAGATCTTAGAATCATGCCAC
The DNA here is from genome assembly GCA_023678885.1 of Pogostemon cablin. Lineage (NCBI taxonomy): Eukaryota > Viridiplantae > Streptophyta > Magnoliopsida > Lamiales > Lamiaceae > Pogostemon > Pogostemon cablin. The sequence continues at coordinate 23,255,010 of CM043009.1, read as the reverse complement.
TTCTTCATACTTTCCTTGTAAATCTCAGAATTTTTGTAAGCACGACTCCTAAACTCATCAAGTTGATTAATGTGAGTCATCCTCAACTCTCTCACATCCTTAAGAGACAAGTTCAAGCTCCTCAAAGCCAAAAAAGCTTTGTGTTGGATCTCCACAGGCAAGTGGCACGACTTCCCATAGACAATTTGGTACGGTGACATATCTAACACCATCTTATAAGCAGTTCGGAACCCTCATAACATATTATCGAACTTTATAGCCCAATCTTTCCTATTGGTTCCTACTACCTTCTCCAAGATTTGCATCACTTGACAGTTAGAGACCTCCGCTTGCTCATTCGCTTGAGGATGATAGGGTGTAGTAACCCTATGCTTGACACCATAATCCTTAAGCACCTTCTCCAAAAATTTATTGACGAAGTGAGACCCTCCATCACTCACTAGTGCTCTAGGAACTCCAAAGCGGGCAAAGATATACTTCTTCAAGAAAGATATGACAGTCATTGAATCATTCAAGCGAGTAGGAATGATTTCCACCCACTTAGAAACATAATCCACAGCTAAAAGGATGTAGAGAAATCCATTAGACGGGGGAAAAGGCCCCATAAAATCGATCCCCCACACATCGAAGATCTCTACAATAATGCTCTGATGAAGTGGAATCTCGTCTCTCCTACTTATATTCCCCATACACTGACATCTATCACATGACGCTACATAGGTTTCACAATCTTTAAACAAAGTAGGCCAATAGAGAGCGGATTAAAGTACATTGGTTGCTGTCTTTTGAGCTCCAAAGTGCCCCCCGTTCGGTTGTGCATGGCAAAACTCGAGAACACTCTCCATCTCCATCTCGGGCACACACCTATGGATGATAGAATCCGTGCATATTTTGTACACAAACGGATCATACCATATAAAAAGTCTCAACATCTCTTTTGAATTTGGCAAGTTGATAACGGTTGAGATCTCTTGGAATTTCACCCATAGCAATGTAATTGACATAATCCGCATGCCATGGATCAACCCCTTGTGCAGCAACCACACACGCTCGTTCAGCCCCTTCAACGAACACAACCATAATCTTCTCATCAGGGAACATCTCCTCAATATAATCGAAAGAATCATCACAATGCTCCCTTGTCTCTAACCTCGATAAGTGATCAGCCAATACGTTCTCCGTATCTTTCTTATCTCAGATCTCCAAATCAAACTCTTGAAGTAGAAGAATCCATCTTATGATCCTCGGCTTCGTCTCCTTCTTCTCCATCAAGTACCGAATCGCAGAATGATCCGTGTAGACTATAGTTTTCATGCCAACCAAATATTGTCGAAACTTGTTGAATGCATACACCACAGCCAAGAACTCCTTTTCAATCATAGTGTAGTTCTTTTGTCCTGTATCAAACGTCTTACTCGCGTAGTAGATGACGCAAAACTTCTTCTCCCTCAGCTGCCCAAGCACCACTCCAAGTGCTACATCACTTGCATCACACATAAGTACAAACGGCTGAGTCCAATCAAGTGTGATCAAGATAGGTGCAGTAATAAGCGTCTCTTTCAAAACCTGAAAAGTTGTTAGACATTTATCATCAAACACAAAAGGAACATCCTTTTCAAGCAAATGAGACAAGGGCTTGGAGTATTTCGAGAAGCCTTTGATAAATCTTCTATAAAATCCGGCGTGTCCAAGGAATGACCGCACTCCTCTTTCATTGGTCGATAGTGGAAGCTTCTCAATTGCCACCACTTTAGCTCTATCCACCTGCAATCCCTTGGTAGAAACATGATGCCCAAGAACAATCCCATCTCTCACCATGAAGTGGCACTTCTCCCAATTCAAGACAAGATTAGTTTCTTGACATCTCTTCAACACAGTAGCAAGGTTAGATAAACAAATATCAAAGGAGGAACCAAATACAGAAAAATCATCCATGAACACCTCCATGATTTTCTCTATCAACCCATCAAAAATTGCCATCATGCAGCACTGAAAAGTAGCAGGCGCATTACACAATCCAAATGGCATCTTTCTAAAAGCAAAAGTCCCGTACGGGCAAGTAAAAGTCGTATTTTCTTGATCCTCGGGAGCAATCATGATTTGATTATAACCCGAGTACCCATCCAAAAAATAATGGAACTCATACCCTGCGAGACGATCAAGCATTTGATCCATGAAATGAAGGGAAAAGTGGTCTTTGCATGTATTTTCATTCAGTTTCCTGTAATCGGTACACACACGCCATCCCGTTGGAATCCTAGTAGCTATTGTCTCACCATCTTCAGTTTTCTTAATAGTCATGCCCCCTTCTTAACTACAACATGCAATGGACTCACATGGGGACTATCACTAATAGGATAAATAATACCGGCATCTAACCACACTAGGATTTGCTTCCTAATCACCTCTTGAATCGCGGGATTCACCCTCTGCTGATTTTGGATACTACTCTTGGCCTCATCTAACAACCTTATCTTATGCATGCAATATGAAGGATTAATGTCTTTCAAATCATCAAGAGATCACTCAATCCCAGACTTGTACTTCCTAAAAACATCTAACAACTCCTCAAGTTGATCATCATCAAGGGAAGAAGATACTATTACCGGATATTTTTCATTGTCACCAAGAAAGACATACTTTAAGTGTTTCGGTAACGATTTCAGATCCTCTTTCTTTTCTTCATCGGAGTGCTCTCTCGATCCAACGGCAAGTACTTCCTAGTCCACTTCACTTCTTCAACTTGAGTTTTCTCCAATGCATACCTGTCATCACCCAAAGCAAGTAAGTTTTCAAGATATTCAATACATACCTCATTGGAGAGACCATCAAGCTCCGTAGTGGGATAAGTAAGAGACTCCATCAAGCATGTCTCAAGCGGATCCTTAGACAGGATCAGAGACATATCTTCCTTCACAATCTCCTCTACCACATCAATACTATGACACTGCGACTCCATATGCATCTTCATTGCTTTGTCAAGGTTGAATAGGACCTCTTCTTTATCCATCCGCAACCTTAGCTCCCCCTTTCGAACATCAATCATGGCCCCAGCAGTAGCAAGGAAATGTCTCCCCAAGATAAGAGGGACATTATCCTTGTCATCTTCCATCTCAAGTACAAGAAAATCCACAGGAAATACTAGTTTCTCCACATTGACAAGAACATCTTCAATGATACCTTTTGGAAACGTCATCGACCTGTCCGCCAATTGTAGAGCAACTGTTATAGGAGATAACTCCCCCAAACCAAGCCTTTGAAAGATAGACAATGGCATCAGATTGATGCTTGCCCCAAGATCACACAAGGCTCGTTGTGCCGGCCCCTTTCCAATCTCACACAAGATAGTGAAGCTGCCCGGATTCTTCATCTTCTGTGGCAGCTTTATTTGGATAATCGAGTTGCAATTTTCAGACAAGTTCACCATCTCAATTCCGTTCAAGCTTCTCTTCTTCAACAATATGTCCTTAAGGAATCGGGCATAGTATGACATCTCAATTATTGCCTCAGAGAAATGAATACTCAAGCTTATCTTATTTAGGATATCTGAAAACCTCTTAAACTTCTCTTCCAATCCCTTTTTAACCAGCTTATAAGGAAACGGTGGAGGTATCTTTGTTTTGGGAATACCCCATTCATCACGCTCGGCCTTCTCTGTTTTATCCTTCTCGGCTCTCAACCTCTTGGCTCTTTCCCACTTCTTCTCTGCTATGATCTCAGTATCCTGCTCATTTGAAACCAATGGAGTAATGTTCACATCACGAAGAGTATTCGGTGAAGAAACAAGCGCAGTATGGAATGATTCGACTTGGATTCGACCAGATGCTCTGGTCGAATTAGGCACATAGTGGTCGAATCGATCTTTTGGAACACGATTCTCCCTCTGTCTCTCCAATTCGACCTGGATTCGACCTGAAGGTCTGGTCGAATCAAAGTCCCCCTGTTCGAATCGGCTCACTATATGATTTTTACCCTCCGATTCGACCTGAAGGTCTGGTCGAATCAATAGGCTGCTGGTCGAATCGAGCTTCTGATAAAACAGAATGCTCTGGACGGGTGGATTCGACCTGTCCCCCTGGTCGAATCGACTTGCTGTTGGTCGAATCGAGGCGCTGATGCTTCCAGATCACATCCAGTAGGCCAATTTGACCTCCCATGTTGGATTCGACCTTTGGTGTAGGTCGAATCGGGGTCAAATTGAGCCCTCGACATCTCCAATTTCGATTCCGGCCTTATCGGTCCTTCGTACTGTGTTCCAGACCTCAATGTAATGGCGTTGCAGGACTTTGAATTCTCAATACTTTGAGACGGGAGCTTCCCTTTCTCAATAGTTTGAGTGAGCTTGTTAACACTTCCTGCCATCTCCCCCATCAACAATGTTAGGTCCTTCACTTGCTTTGATAAATCCTCATGGTTTGCATCAATCTTCTTTTCTAACTTGGCCTCAAGACTATCTACTCTAGCATCATTCCTAGTCATGTACTTGTTCACCGTATCCTCGAAACCCGACTTTCCTTCTTCCACTTTCGCATCCGGATCAACACCCATCGAAGGTTGAACTGCATTTTTCGGATTACTCCATAAAAACTCCGGCCTCCTAGGCTGTTGATAATTACCCGGGGGACCATGATTGTTATAGTTCCCTTGGTAATTCCGGTTACCCTGATTTTGATACATTGTTCCTTGAATACTTTGGCCCATAGCATAGTTTGCTTCTTCCATCTCCTCTTGGATCAGTCCATTATTCATAACTTCCTGCTGTATGATCGGTACGCGCTGAGATATATCGCTGATTTGCTTTTGTTGGGACTCAAGTAGCTTGTTGATATTCGACAAGCTAGAGACGATCTCATCTTCTCTACTTGTTTTCACCATAGCATATTCAACCTTAGCTACCTTTTCAAGGACGTAAGTGCCTCTAACTCTATCAGTTGGCCAATCTCTCGAATTCATCGAAATATCTTCAAATAATTTCTCGACCTCTACGGATGACTTAGTAAGCAATGCTCCATTAGAAAAAGCATCCAATAACACACGTGAATCACAGTCCAATCCATTGTAGAATATGCTGATATATTGAGCTTTAGATAGCCCATGTTGAGGACACTTACGAAGCATGTCCTTGAATCTATCCCACGCTTCATGAAACTTTTCCCCACTACCGATAGCAAATTGGTTAATGTCTTGCTTCATCTTGAGCACCTTCGAAGGTGGCATGTATCTCTCCAAGAACTTCAACTTCAATTACTCCCAAGTAGTACATTCAGCTGCATTGATAGTGTCGTACCAATCTCTCGCCTTTTCAGATAACGAGAATTTAAACAAGAGGATTTTCCTAGCATCTTCATGTTCTCCTGCGTCTTTTTGAGTACTTGCATAGCCCAAGAACTTGTTTAGATGCTGCTGCAGATCCTCGAAAGTCCCTCCTGAAAAGGAGTTCCTTTCTATCATGCTAATAAGAGCGGGATGAAGATCGAAATCCGCACTAGCCGCTATCGCTCCTAGAAGCCCAAAATTTCCAGCCCCGTTATTCTTGAAAACCTCACGGATGGCCAGATTATCTGGATTCGTTGCCATGTCGACTATCTCTACTTCCAAATTAACTTTGGTGGCAGCTTCAATCGCTTGCGAAATTTGCACGTCAACTTTAACTCCAAGGTTAAGAGCTTCAGTTGGATCTATGGTCTTATTCTTACTCTTCTTCTTCTTCTTCTTCTTCTTCCTCGATGATGCTCCAATCTCAGGATTATATGGTTCTAATTCACCTTTCTTTGATCTCGTAAGCATACACCTGAAAAGAACAAGAGTTAAAACAGTAAAACAAGAATTAAAATAGTCCTAATAAAACTAGAAATAACAAAAAGATATTTTAAGTCGTCCCCGGCAACGGCGCCAGAAACTTGATAGGCGTTTTCTCAACACACAATTTAATCCTCAAGTATGAAGGATATCAATCGTAGTTTTGAAGGTGACTAAGTTATATATCGAACCCAAGGGACGGATAAATATCAATTTAATTATGTTCTAGTAAATTATGACTATGTTGGTAATTGTAATGGTTTTGGTATTGAAATTAAGTAATAACTATTAATTGAAATAGCAAATAAGAATAACAAGAATAAGAGATAAGTGAGTTGTGATCAAGTAAGATAGTAGGTAGTTCGTCAGGTCATCCAGTTCCACTTATTAATTCATACTTACGTGTGACGGTGTCCGACTCTGCCTTGTGGTTTATGGACGCATCACTAAACCATGCAAATCTACTCTATAGAGACAAGTAAATATGCGTATGACACGTATGAATATCCTCGGAACAAGATGTATACTTTACCCCCCTTTCTAGGTACTATCAGAATCAATTATTTCTCGTGCACTTAGTACTCTAACCCGATTTGATCTCCCTTTATAGGTACTATAAAGTTATATTCTTTATCATACTTATTAACCCGAATATGATTAAATTAACAAGTATTTATATAAGATAGTTCTAATAAGACTTCGGAATCCCTTCACTTAGAATTATAACAGAAAACCCTGCTCAGCAGTGAACGCACTCAACCAATAACCGAGTTATGTATTCAGACTCTACACAACAATTATTGATGCACAAAACGACCGTGAGTATGGATTAAAAACGCGCAATCTTATATAAAACAAACCACAAGTAGTATTGTACGGAGTTTATACACGAAAGACAAATTAACTCATGAAACATTCATAACCCTAGAACTACCGAAGCGGCTCTAGCCCATGATTGATCTAAGTACAATCATGGTTAGATGGACCAATCTTACTTGAATCTCCAGCGTAACCTCTGTCACAGCCCCTCCGGATGATGGACGATCGTTCCTCCTCTCAATTCCACGTCTTGACTCTTCAATGAATGAATCGATCCCCTCTACTGTTGCATAAGCCTTCTTTTATACTTTTAATCACATCTTCTGGGCTTGGAATAAGCTTTTTAAGTGATCACACTCATTGACGGTGTAAAACTACGGATATGGTAAGTTCCCGAGCATCGATTCGACCTCAACAACAGGTCGAATCGTCCACCACAAGTCGAACCAGAAGTCGAATCAGCCTACTGTAAGTCCCAGGATTTCGATTCGACCAACTACCCAGGTCGAATCGACGCGACGAGGTCGAATCGGTATCCCAGCCAATCGATTCGACCTCGATTCGACCTGATGCTCAGGTCGAATCCCCCTATCGTGGTCGAATCTGCCTTCTGTACAAGTTATGCTGTCGATTCGACCTGAAGGGCTGGTCGAATTGACCTCCTTCAGGTCGAATCACACTTCTGCTTCGCCCAAACGGATGGCTTCGACTTCCTTTCTTCAATTTTCAACACTTCCACTCCAATTTCCTTCGAAAAACCACTCAAATATCTCCAACAACACCTGATTCATGCCTTTTCACAATATATATCGGGTTTCAACCGATTTCATCCTTCAAACACTCCATAATAGCACAAATCCAGGCGCAAGATTCGTGAATTTACACACTCATCAAATTTATTCATTCTTTTTCTTATAGATAGAGCTCGTGACTCTGAGACCCCTTCTATCAAAGAAAAGAAAAAGTAAGTGAAACTCCCTCTCGCTCTGGTATTGATGACGACCAAAAGCTTTCATCAAATGCTAAAAAAGGTATCCATTTTTTTATTATTATTGATTAATATTTTGTATTTTGTATAATTTTTTTGTATTTTTTAATTATTAGTATGAAATTTTATATTTCTTTAGTTTTGTACGCGATTGACTTTTTTTATGATTAATTTTACAAATTATTTTAAGGGAGGATTACTACTAGGTACATAAAAAAATCCTTAATTACTATGAGATACAAACATACAAAAGTATTACTACTAACTACAAAAATATATAGTGATATTCCAATATTATCCCTATAAATATGCTGCACATAAATGTTGTGTGCAGCAAGGTGTGTGCAGTAGAAAAAAAGTGTGTGCAGTAAAAAAATGTAGTAGTCCGGCGGCGGCAGTCAACCGACGGGCAACGCCGGTCAACGGTGGTCAACGCCCAGTCAATTCCGGTCAACAGTGGTCAATGTCGGTCAACGGGTGGGTGGGTGAGGGGTAAGGTTGGTGGTTTAAAAGTGTATGGGTTTAGGGGTATATTTGGTATTTTACTTTAATATTTTATATATAATAATAATTATTTTAAATTAATGTATCTAGTAGTAATTAGGGGTATAAAGTGTGTACATAGTAGTAATTAATCCTTATTTTAATTAATTCTTTTATAATTTTACTTTTGATTATAATTTTTTTTCTATTTTTTTATATTTTATATTTTTTCTTTTGATTAATTTTTATTAACTCTTTTTTTTTTTAGTTTTTTTTAATTATTATATGTAATTTTTAAGCTATTGAGTTTTTACATAACTAAGTTTTTTTACGAGTTAATTTTACGAATTTCTTTTAATTAACTTTGTTGTGCATGGTTTCACTTTTGATTATATTTTTTTATTTATATTTTCTTTTTGATTTTAATTATTTGTTTATTATTCGTATGTAATTTTTTTTTACCTTATTAATTTTATTTTCATGATTTTATAAATTTATTTTATTTAATTAATTTTATTATAACTTTTTATCTTATTTCTTCCAATTTATTTATTATAAATTTTTCTTTAGTAATTTAACATATATATTTTAAAAGAAAATTTCATTAATTTAATTCCGTTTCTTTTATATTTTTTTAAAGGTTTTTTAATTTTTTCGTTATTTATCTTTTTTTGTTTTTTCTTAAATATTCTTTCACCAACATTAAAATTTAATAAGTCATAAATAAGTTTTTGTTTTGTAAAATCGAATATGGCTGTGATATTTTTTTATTTTTATTGATCAATTTTTACTGTTATTATATTTTTTATGATTAACTTTTGATTTTATTAATTTATTTTGTTTTAAGTGTGTCAGTTTGTTTTTAATTAAATTTTTATGATTTCTCTTTAAATTATGATTTTTTTATTTTTAATTTTTTTTGTTATAATTCGATTGTTTATTTTTTTTATTAATTTTTTTTTATTTTTTTATTTTTTATTTTTTAAGTTATTATTATTTAAATTTTCTATTGATTAATTTCATGCACATTCTTTTATATTTTTCAAATTTTCTTTTAGTTATTTTTTAAAAAAATTATTTTATTTAAATAGTTTTATTATATTTTAATCTTTTAATTTCTTTTCATTTTCAAATTTTTTTCATGGTTAATTTTTTAATTTTTTAAATTAATTTTTTTAATTTCTTTTTTTATTTTCTCAAATTGATTTATATTAATTTTTTTAAATTTTTATTAATATAACTTATAATAAAAAATTCAATGATTAAATTTACATATTTTTTTTATTAAATTAATTTGCAACAATAATCATAACAAAATTTGAAAATTCAATTCAATAATTTATTTTTTATCTTTTGGTAAATCAATTTAACAACAAAATTAAGCTTTTATTAAAAGAAGTAAATTCACATTTGAGTGTATATAAATTGGATTTTACTCTTCAATATAAATTTATATTAGATTATAATTTAATAAATAGTTATATTAAATTTGAATTATATTTTTTTAAAAATTTTAATTAAATTATTATATTAAACTTTAATTATATTTTTAAAAATTAAAACTTTACAACCCGTATAATACACGGGATCCATACTCTATATATATATATATATATATATATATATATATATATATATATATATATATATATTATTACTTCTGTCCATAAATTTTTTTACATTTACTTTATATTATTACTTCTAGCTATAAGATAAATGAAAAAACTTTTATGGTATGGAAGAGTATAAAATATGTAAAAGGATAAGTCTTGCGTGAGACCGTCTCACGTGAGACCATTTTACATTTTTTTAAAATATTTATTACTTTTGCTATAAAACGGTATCACTTTTGCTGTAAAATATTATCACTTTTCATTTATACTATAAATTGTTCATAAAATAACATTATCACTTTTTATTAATTTAATATCACTTTTCAATAAAAAAAATTATCACTTTCTAACCGTCTCACGTAAGCCTTTACGTAAAACGGTCTCACACAAGTATTTGCCTATGTAAAATCAATCCTATTATCCGAGAAAATAAAAAATAAATTTCAAACAATCACTAGCTAGCAACATTTGGGCAATAGAATTATTTGCCTACCATTGGAATGACAAAATGAAAGAATTTTAGCAAAAAATTGTTTTGTGGCATATATAATTTGCATGGGAATAAATATAAATAAAAATAAATAAATAGATAGATAGATAAATAAATAAATAAATAAATAAATAAATAAATAAACAAATATTGCTAATTGAGTAAAAGAGAAGGTTGTTTAACCACATAACTAACCATTTTCATTTGTCTGTCTTAAAATTGAAAATACTTTTTGATAACAAACAAATACTCAATGACTTCAAAAGTAGGAATAGTTGGTAAACAACATCACCCCCCACACCACCCCCACCCCCCAAACACCACATTTGACCCCCCCAATTTTTAAGACCCTATATATCCACACACAATCATACACAAATACCCCATCAAAAGCCAAATATCTTCTCATCCCACAAGTACCTCAAACTAAATCACACAAAATGGCACATCAACAAGTCTCAATGAGCTTAACCCTAATCCTCGCCACCATTCTCCTCGTCGGCACCGCCACGGCTCAGTCAACGGACTGTACGAACGTCCTCATTAGCATGTCGCCCTGTCTCAACTACATCTCCGGCAACTCCTCCACCCCATCCACCGCGTGTGCCAAGTACTCAACGGCGGTGGCTCCAACCTCTGCCTCAACATCAACCAAACTCAAGCCCTAGCCTTGCCTGAAGCATGCAACGTCCAAACTCCCTCTCCCACACAATGCAATGGTAACAACTCGTCCCAACTCTCTCAAATTTTGTTTCAAGGCATGCGTGTCGTTCATCTAACATGTGTTTTTTTATGCAATAGGAGCTGCTTCTCCATCAGAGTCTCCCGGATCATCTCCGGATTCTCCATCAGGTGGAAATGGGTCGAAGACTATGCCGAATGGAGACGGTTCGTCTGATGCTGCTTCAAACAAAATGGGAGTCAGTGTACTCTTCTCAATTCTACTTGTGGCATCCTATGTTTCAACCTTCACCATGGCTTGATTCTTCACTAGATCTAGTATGACTGATATATACATATACAAAATATTATATTGCATTTTTTGTTTCTATTTTTTGTTTAAGTGGTTTAAGAGAAGAGTACTTCGGAGATCTGTTATTGTTTATTCAATTTCTACCTATTTCATTGGGTATCATATTTGTACTATATTGATGAGATTATTTTAGCCTCTCTTTTATAATAAAGATTATTCCTTTCTTGTAATCCTCTTTTTGGCATAAATTAGCAAAATCTGATTTGGTCACATGTACGTGGCAATATATTTAAGGGTCTCACTAAATGCACACCCCCAATTATTAAATACACACTCTATTATTATTTAATTATATTATATATTTATAAAAAATTCAAAATACCCTTAATCCATTAAATATACTTCCTAAATACACACCCCCTCCTTCCACGGCATTCTTCGCCATCATCCGACGGATTCCTGAAAATCAACCACAGTGAGGCTAGAAATCTCTCCTTTTAACCCAGGTTATGGAGCACCACAAGAACGAAGTCGTCTATACTTTAATCAATGCTTTCGTCTCCTATTTGTTCTTCTAATTAAATCTCCACAAAATCCAATAAACACTCTTTCCTCCTCTTCATAATCATTACTTTGGTGGGTTTCTCCTTTCATAATTTTATTCATAAATAAATGGATTAATGATGTTTTTAATATATTTTGAAGGAATAATGGAGAATTGGGTTTTACCTCACATGGCAACGCATGCCACCGCCACCAAAGCAAGAAAAAAAGGCAGCGTTGAGGAAGCTCGATTATAACTGAATTGATGTAAAAATAAAAATGGAAAGCTAAACATGTATGATCTACCGATTTCAAAGATTCATATCTTGATACAGAAATCAACAAAATACTCTGAACTGAAATTACAGGCCCTCCTATCTTCAATTAATTAAAGTTAAACTTGAAATTTTATAATAAGGTAGAGTGTTCTATTAAGCAAGATTTGAATCGATGATTTTACGTTGGTGTGTATACAGTTTAAGTTTTAAATGATAGTTTTGTAATTTTAAGGGGTGTGTATACAATAAAAATAATAAATAAAAAATTAAAAGGAGTGTGCATTAAATAAAGAGTGTGTATTTAATAAAAAATGGTGTGTATTTAATAACACTCTATACTTAATCAAATTTGATTTCATTGGGGTCATATCACATTTGTACTTGGCAATATATATACTCCCTCCTCCGCTCAAAGGGACTCATTTTTTCCATTTTGATCGTCCCACCCAAAGATCCTCTTCCTTTTTTTATATACATAAGACCATACTCACCCACAAATACAATTAAAATATGGGGCTCACATCTCACTAATACAACTAACCACTACATATTAAATAATAATATTTTTTAATCCACGTGTAAAAAATCAAAATGCACCCTTGGTGCGAATGGAAGAAGTATAAACAAATGAAACATTAACTTTTAATACCTAGTACTCATTAATATTTTAAAAATATTTCCTAAAAAGAGTAGTATTACTTGGTATTGTGTGGCGTCAACTCAATTTTTTAGATTTGTATCGTGTCCGATTGAATCCTTAGAGTTGTGTTACACAGAACACGTTACCGGTAAATTAAGGGAAATGAAGAAATCTCAAATCAATTTGACATTACACCATCTAACACAAGAACTGGGGCTGATTTAAACATTCCCTGCTAAACAAGAATACTAGATACTGCAAGTAAAAATTAATTCAAATCTCTAAATCTAATACAATAAATCCATAAATTAAACTAAAAAAATTCACAATTCATATGCTTTGTACAGACTAGGCCTAGCCGCCTAAGACACTAAGCAGCGCTTTCAGAAGTAAGACATTCAAAATTACAAATCAAACATTAAATATTGTTTCCTACAAAACTTTCAATGGCACAGCATGTCATAAATATGACAAACGAGAAAAACTATTATTTAATTTGGTAGCATTTAGGTCTAAATGGAGTTAAAGGCATGAGGCAAAAACTATTTAAGAAGAATTTAACTCAACCTAACGAGATCGAGAACGCATAAATTCTTCAAGCTTGTCCCACACCTCAAGAGCTGCAGCTCTGTCCTGATGCCGTTTATTTTTGCTAATCTGGATACAAATTCTACTAGCATTAGATAACAGATATTAGACTGAATGACATATAGTCATCAGAATACAATTTTTTTTTATTACATTTCTTACTTTTGGTCTTCCGTTGTCCAATTTTAATCATTTTGATCAAAATTTAGTCATATTTAGCCGGAAATTTTAAAAACTCATTGAAAAATCACGCGTGAGTTGCACGCGCTCAAAATCCCCGATTGAAGAAAGGAAAAATATCAAAGTTCGTCCGGTAAATATGGTCTATTCCAACTTCAATCATTTTTATTGTATTATTCACTTTTAGTCCTCCATTATTCCAATGTTCGATGTTAATTTTTTTTTTCTAAATTTAGTCCTTGGAAATTTAAAAAAACTCATCATTTTTATATTGAAGATGGAAATTCAAAGCATTTAGAAGTATGCAAATAAATGATTGTGATATTAAGTAGAATGAATTGAATTCAAAGAGTTTGTAATTAATAAAAAATTAAACTTAAAAGTTAAAATAATAATTTATTAAATTAAAATAAGTAATAAAGTGGTAAAAGTAAATAGAGGAATAGTACAAGGATAAAATAGGAAGAGAATATTTCTCAAACTTTTAATATTTAATTATGATTATGATCAATAGAATTAATTATGATATATATATATATATATATATATATATATATATATATATATATATATATATATATATATATATATATATATATATATATATATATATATTTATTGCCGAGCATATGGGACCAAATCAGATTATGATAATTTATACTGAAAAAAAAATGTTAATCTTTATTATAAAAGAGAGGCTAAAATAATCTCATCAATCATGATACAAATCTGAATGACGCCATTGAAAAGGGTATAAATTGAATAAACAATAACAGATCACCAAAGTTAACTTTCTCAGAAAGCACTTGTACAACAATTATGAAAAAAAAAAATGCAAACTCATTTATATGTATATATCAACCATATGGAAGTGGAGAATCAAGCCATGGTGTAAGTTAAAACATAGGATGCCACAAGCAGAACTGAGAAGAGCACAGTGACTCCCATTTTGTTTGAAGCAGCATCAGACGAACCGTTTCCGTTTCCACCTAATGGAGAATCTGGCGCTGATCCGGGAGACTAATGGAGAAGCTCCTGTTACGTAAAGAAAACATATCTTAGATTAACAACACATACGTCTTGGAAAAAAAAGTTAAAATATTGAGGTCAATAGAAGTTGGGACGAGTTGTTATTGTTAAATGACCACCTTATCTAAAAACTTAAGATAATAGAGAGGAGAGTCGTTTTAATATATAATCAATCATTCTAACAGCCATAGTTGGAACTTTTGCTAGGCCTTGCTCTATTACCATATTAAATGATTACCTCATCTAAAACCTTAAGTTGATAGAAAGATGTATCGTTTAATACTTAATCAAGACACTCTAACAGTTACCATTGCATTGGGTAGGAGAGGGAGTGTCGACATTGCATGCTCTGGGCAAGGTCAGGGCTTGAGTTTGGTTGATGTTGAGTACTTGGCATAGGCACTCTGGTTGAGATCTAAGTGCTATTTTAAGCTGATAGCAACAAGCAGAGGATGGGGTGGTGGGTTTGCCAGAGATGTAGTCGAGACATGGCGACATGCTGATGATGATTTTTGTGCAATCCGACGACCGAGCCGTGGCAGTGCTGGTGTAAGTGTAGAGAATGGTGGCAAGGATTAGGATTAAGCTCATTGAGACTTGTTGACGTGCCATTGATCATTGGGTGATTCTTATGATTGTCTGTATATATAGTATCTTAAGAATTAGGGTTATTTTTGGAGGGGGGCATTGTTTACCAACTATACTACTTTTGAAGTCATCGAATATTTGTTTGATATCGAATGGCATTTCTTTAGGAGAAATGTTCAATATTAAGACAAATGGAGAATGGTGAGTACTAAATTCTTCTTCTTATTTTTATTATTATTTTCTGCTTCATAATTCATATGCTTTGTACAAACTAGGTCTAAGAAACTAAGTAGCACTTTCCGAAGTAAGACATTCAAAATTACAAATCAAACATTAAATATCGTTTCCTACAAAACTTTCAATGGCACAGCATGTCATAAATATGACAGACAAGAAAGAAAACGAGAAAAACAAGTATAACAAAGATGAAGAATGTACAAAATTGCTCTGGTGTCTCTACCTGATGTTTCTACTTTTCCAAATCAAGAATGGGAAGACGGGTAACATTAAGCACGCAAGCTATCATCTCCACGGGTCTTCTAGTTCCATCTTCTGCATCTGCAACCCAACATGTTCGAGTTTAAACATCTAAGCGAAGTCGAGAAAGATAAATTCCAACAGAGATAAGCGTAGTATTGAAAGTACAGGTTAATTTGGTCCTGATAAGGTACAAACACTAGACAATAGAATATTACACTCTTCTGAAACTCTCCTCGACGTAGATAGGAAATGAAACATAGCAATATAGCATCCACTGATTTGTAACTATGTATTCTGCAACCTATGTATCTACTTTATCTTTTAAATAAAAAAATGAATCAAGGTCAATCTAAGTCGAACAAATCGCTACTGATAATTATAAGAAACTTAGAAATGAAAACTTTAGCACAAAAGAAATCTCAAAAATGATATTTATTCAGTTCACATTTCAAATACAGCCTTAAGCAATATGTTTTTTTGACAGTCAAGCACATGTATAAGCATTGATGATCTCCATCTTAGCTCACCAACATTTATTTGGTAGCATTTAGGTCTAAATGGAGTTAAAGGCATGAGGTAAAAATTATTTAAGAAGAATTTAACTCACCCTAACGAGATCGAGAACGCATAAATTCTTCAAGCTTGTCCCACACCTCAAGAGCTGCAGCTCTGTCCTGATGCCGTTTATTTTTGCTAATCTGGATAGAAATTCTACTAGCATTAGATAACAGATATTAGACTGAATGACATATAGTCATCAGACTACAATATCTACAGAAGATAGGGGTTATGACAAAGAATGGAGTGAAAAGCATGCTTAGAAACTACTCCTACGACACTGACCGAAATTATCTTAACATTCCACTGCTTCACAGTTTTTGCTGATTCCACACTGTCGTCCTCAAAACGCATGTAAAACCCAAGAACTGCCATAAAATTGTGATGCGTGAGTTGTAGTTCTTCAATTAAGGATAAATGGATGTATAACAATATGAAGCACAAAACATACTTGTGCTCGTACATCATATACCCAATATTGTACATGAATACTAGATCCACTTCCTTCTTTACATTACAGGCAATCCCAACGAGAGAAAAACGAATTTCAAATATCAAAGCTAAATATCTTTGTAAAAAAAAAGAGAATTCAACACAAGCCCTATGATCACAATAAGGCAACAAATCTGCACCAATTACACAAGCATTCGGCCTAAAACTCATCCAACACATCACGCTATGACAAATCGATCAATGCAAACAATATTAGTTCCAAATAGAACAGTTAAGGACCTCTGAAACAGGCAGTACATACATAAACAACCAAGGGGCAGATTCATATACAGACAAGTTAAAGCTAATATGTCAATCAGCATAACCTTAACACAAGTATGAAACTGAATTCAAATGATAAATGCCAGTATGCAAAACCAATTCAGGACTAATGGTTCACCAGAGAGAACTCACTTTTGTTAAAGATCTCAACATGGTCTTTAAAGGGCCAGTCCTTGAACTGCCACTCCTTGCCAAGCACAAACACAGCAACAACACGATCCCAATCGTCGCTTTTCAGTGCGGACGGCTTGTCCCTAACCTCATAAGCTGTCACCACACGATCCCTACTGAACTTCTTCTGCACAGTCACACAGTCAGGCTTTCCTCCTTTCATCTGCTTCAGCTTCACATCTGTAGGAATGAACACACCATCCTCCAAGAACTCCTTCACATTGTATATCGTGATCAGAGTTGAAAACGCACTTGGGACCAAAATGATGGGCACCCCTTCACCAATCTTTCGCATCTTCGTTGCTTCTTCACCCACCCCAAAACCCCTACTCTCAATTCTATTCTTCGCCACTATATTGTCTTTCCTCTGCAACGCATCCATCCTCTGTCTCTCCTCGTCCCTCTTCATCGCCGCCGTCAAAACGCCGTAAAAATCGCGCTTCTTGAACACCAGCATTGCCTCCCTATCCTTAATCGGCTTCTCCTTCGCGTTTATCAGTTCGATTAAGTTAGTCCCCGTCTCTAACCCTACGGCATCCCCCGCATCGTACTGTAAGCTGCGATCGATGTTGCCAATTGGGGGATTTATATTCGAGAAATCAAGGGGGATAATTGAATCGGAAGATTGGACTTTCCCGGTGAGGTAATCGAGGAGGGGTTTCCGATCGGGGAGAGTGACGGCGGGGATGCCGAGAGCGCGGGCGTTTTGGATGTAGTCGGTGTGCTTGAGGTGGTGGTTGGTGATGAAGTGAACTAGGGTTTCGAGAGTGTAGCGGCGCGTCTGTTGCACGTGCTTGGAGCGATATGAGGTTTCGATAGTGGCGGGGAAGGAGTAGTCGGAGCCAAAGCGGAATTGGTCGTCGACGCGGACTATTTTGTCGAGGGAGTTGCGAATGGTGTACTCCCGGAGGAGGGTTAGGGGGTCCATCGGAAACAGAGGCCGCCGGCGTAGGAATTGTGGTCGGAGTAGAGTACAGAGCTTTAGCTACCCTTCCGGTCTGAAAATTTTTATTGAGAGGGTTTGATAATAATATTGAGTGAGGCTCTTGTGTACCCGGGCGCACGGAACACATTCCGTGCGCCTTTACAATTTTCATGCCCCTTTACAATTTAAATCCCTAGCAATACATAGGTTTAAATAGAATTGGAGGGGAGGTTGTGTTCACATGGGGACACGGAGCATCTTTCCGTGTCCCCGGGCGCACAGGAGCTTTTGCCAATAATATTAGCAATTTGCTATTAAGTTTTTATTTATATTAAGGATTTTTTTTCAAAATAAATTAAATGGATAAGCTCTCAATTTAGAATGTCACTTTTATTTATTTTTTTAAATTACTAATGATCTCTCCTTATTTATTTGTCCCACAATAATAACATCTCAAAAACGTTGTACAAGATTAAAAAAGAGATGGAGGACCTCAGCTTGCTTGGAGGAGATAGAAATTGGGAAGAATGGAGAAAGCTTAAATCAAAGTTGGCTAAATGTTATTACTCTCTTGAAGAGCAATACTGGGCTCAGAAGTCTCGATTAAAGTGGCTGCGTGAAGGGGATAAGAATACCAAATTCTTCCATGCCTACACTGCTCAAAGAAGGAAAATTAATTCTCTCCAAAACCTTGTCCGTGAGAATGGCTCCATCTGTGCTAGCCACACTGAGATTGAGAATGATATTACTGAGTATTTCCAATCCCTCTTCAATTCTTCCAACCCTGGCAGTAACTTTGACATCCTAGATGGCATTCCGAGCTCTATCAACAGTGCAATGAACAAGGAGCTGACTAAACCTGTGGAAGACATGGAGATTAAAGAGGCTCTCTTTGATATGAAACCAAATAAGGCCCCTGGGCCAGATGGTATGAATCCCCTTTTTTTCCAGCATTTTTGGCATATTATCTCTGTTGATATTTGTGCAGTTGTTAAAAACTTTTTTATTCATGGGAAAATGCTCAAGAGCTTGAACCACACACTCATCACCTTGATTCCAAAAGTCAGGAACCCTACTTCTATTTCTCATTATAGACCTATTAGTCTTTGTAATGTGATTTACAAGATAATCTCTAAAATTTTATCCTCTAGACTTAAACCAGTGCTTCAATTTTGTGTTAGTGAAAATCAAGCAGCTTTTGTCTCGGGTAGACAAATTATTGATAATGTTGTTGTGGCTCATGAATGCTTGCATTTTGTTAAAAATCTTAGAGGGGGGAAAAAATCTTTCATGGGAATAAAGTTGGACATGGCTAAAGCATATGATAGGGTGGAATGGAGTTTTATTCACATGGTTTCTAGAAATATGGGGTTTGCCTTGGCCTTTGTGGAGTGGATTATGACTTGCGTCTCTTCTTCTTCATTTTCTTTTAATGTAAATGGTAAAGCTTGCGGGTTTATTACTCCATCGAGGGGAATTAGGCAAGGTGATCCAATATCTCCCTATATTTTCATCCTGATTTCCGAAGCACTTTCTAATCTCATTAAAAAAGCCTCTTTAGAGAAATCTTACCATGGTCTTAGAATCTGCAAGAATGGCCCAATCATTTCCCATTTACTTTTTGCTGATGATTCTATTCTTTTTTGTGAAGCAAAATGTCATTAAAAAAATTCTCGATAGCTACTGTTCAGCTTCATGCCAACTTGTGAATTTAGATAAATCCTCTGTTTTCTTTAGTAAAAATACACCTAGTGCTGTTAAAATTCAGATTTGTGACACTCTTCTTGGTATAAAAGAACATTCGAGCACTAAATATTTGGGGCTTCCTATGGTCATCGGTAGGTCAAAAGATGAGGTTTTTAACTATATTGTGGAGAGAGTCAAGAATAGAATTGGCAACTGGAGCAATAACTTTCTTAGTCTTGCAGGAAGAAGTGTTCTTATTAAAGCAATCATTGATGCTCTGCCAGTCTATGTTATGTCTTGCTTTAAACTCACAAATGGTATTTGCAAAGTAATTTGCCAGGTGGCTTCTAGATTCTGGTGGAATGGAAACAAGAAAGAAGACAATAAGATATCTTGGAGATCTTGGAATAAAATCACTCTTCCAAGGGATAGATGAGGTTTGGGGTTTCATGACATCAAGATTTTCAACTATGCTCTTTTGGCAAAGCAACTTTGGCGCGTAATCACTAAGCCAAATCTTCTCATGAGCAAAGTTCTCAAAACAAAGTACTTTCCAAAGAGCAACTTATTCAACCATGTACCAAAAGGGAATGCATCTTGGCTTTGGAAGTCTTGGATGAAAGCTTGCTATGTTCTTCAAAAAGGCATCAGGTATGAGGTTTCAGATGGCAAATCAATCAAAATTCTGGATTCCCCATGGATTCCAGATTCTCTTAATTTTTGAATTGATGCGGGACAGATTAGGAATGATCAACTTCAATGGGTCAGCCAACTTCTAAATGTGCGAGATCATTCTAGGAATAAAGGTTTGATTTCTGATAGTTTTAGTCCTAAAGTTGCTATGTCCATTTTTCAAATTCCTATTTATCCTCAAAGGGGAAGAGATCGACTTGTTTGGAATTTTGAAAAGAATGGAGAATTCTCTGTCCAATCTGCATATGATATTCTTATAAGAGAAAAGGCTTGCCTACTTGAACCTGCTGGAATAAGTACAAAAAGAAATGCAAACTTCAAAATGTGGGAAAGAACATGGGCTCTAAAGGTGAAGGAAAAGCTGAAATTTTTTGTTTGGAGATGCTGTCAAGGAATTCTTCCCACTAAGAGTAATTTGGTAGCGAAAGGTGTTGTGATAGATAACATTTGTAAAACTTGCGGGGAAGCAGTGGAAAACATGGAACACTTGTTTTTTAATTGTAGCATTGCAAGAGTTGTTTGGAAGTTGTCTCCTGTTCAGTGGTTTGATAATGCTGAAATTCTGAATTTCAACTCTTGGTGGAGAGAAATTTGTTCGATTGGAAAGAACCAAGTGGATTTGATCGCTTACAAATTACAGTCTACATTCTTTGGTGGCTCTGGAAGGCTAGGAATCTTTGGATCTTTGACTCTAAAAGGATTTGGGAACAAGACATTATTGAAAAAGTTTTGAAGGACAGGAATGAAGGTGATTTAATCTTGAAAAATACTTTTATAATTCCTCTTTCTCCTCCTTTTGATTTGCATGTAGAATCATTTTGGAATATGGAAGCAAGGTGTCATTTTATCTTCACCAGTGCTATCTTTTTAAGGAATGATTCAGTGGGCTTTGGTGGCATTGCTCAAAATTTTGATGATCGTATTGTTGGTGCATGGGCAGTTTCTAGGGATTTTTCTCCAAATCCAGTTGAAATTACTCTCCAAGCCATTCGATATGCTCAACTCTATGCTTTTAACCATAGCTGGAAAGACATTTGTATTGTAAGTGATGATGAAGAGATTGCTTGGAAACTGAAGAATGATCAATGCTTTGACAAGAGAAATTCTATAATTGCAAATGATATCCAGCTTCTTTGTAATCTCTTTGATACGTGTAACTTTAACGTTATGTCTAGGAATAGGTTGATCACGTGTTGTGATCTTGCTAATTTAGCAGCTTCGAGCTCTTCCTCTCAGGAATGGTGCTCAACTTTTCCTACTTGGTTGTCTCCTGTTACCAAGAGGATGTCTTAGCCAGTTGGCTTTGCCTTTGTACATTGATTGAGTTTAATAGTAATGAACTATCGTTTTGGAAAAAAAAAGATATCTCATAAATGAAGTGCTTGCGTTCATGTGTATAACTTTTTTATTCAACATAGTACATATTTATACATATAAGTGAATAAGTATTTGAAAGTGAGTGCACGGGCACCCGGGAGCATCGGATAATTAGCCAAAAATGATATATCACTTTATCTAATAACCTCAAAAGTTACTTCAATTTCAAATTTGTTATTCATTTTTTACACTTACAATCATACTTCACACTATATTTATTACCTAAAAATACTATAATACCTTTAAAAATTAATAAAGTTGGTAAAAAAAAATCTTAAATATCGTGGAATAGTTGATGTGAAAGTTATTATGGGTAGAGCTGTCAAAATTGGTTGAGCCCATTGGGCCAACCCACCCCAACCCACCTGAACCCACCAATTTCTCAACCTAAAATTAACCCGCCCCATAAAAGCCCGCCCCACTTCAAACCCACTAAAGTGTGGACTAACCCGCACCGCCCCACCAACCCAACATCAACCCACTTTTATATATTATAAAATTTAAAAAAGTGACATACAACTTTTAGATTTTAATATTTAAATAATAAAAATATTATCACCCAACCCTATCCCTACCAACCCACCCACCCACCCACCCAAAATTTTTTTTTTTAAATTTTTTTAGATTTTAATATTTAAATAATAAAAATATTATCACCCAACCCTACACCCTACCCACCCCAACCCCCCCCCCCCCAAAAAAAATTAATTTTTTTTAGATTTTAATATTTAAATAATAAAAATATTATCACCCAACCCACCCCACCCACCCCCCAAAATTTTTTTTTTAGATTTTGATATGTAAATAATAAATATATTATCACTCAAGTCTACCCCCTATCCACCCACCCACCCCACCCCTGACAATTTTTTTTATAAAACTTTAGATTTTAATATCTAAATAATAAAAATATTATCACCCAACCCTATCCCCTACCCACCCACCCCCATTTTTTTTAATTTTAAATTTTAATATTTAAATATATTAATTTAAAAAAAAATTTGGGGGGGTGGGGTGGGGTGGGGTGGGGGGTGAAGGGTGGTGGTAGGTAGGGGATAGGGTTGGGTGGAATATTTTTATTATTTAAATATTTTTTTATAATTTAAATATCAATTTAAAAAAAATTTGGGGTGGGGGGTTAATGGGTTGGGTGATAATATTTTTATTAATTAAATATTAAAATCTAAAATTAAAAAAAAAATTGGGGTGGGTGGGGGGTATGGGTTGGGTGATAATATTTTTATTAATTAAATATTAAAATTTAAAATTTTAAAAAAAAAAATTTGGGTGGTGGGTAGGGGGTGGAGGGGGTGTGGGTGATGGTGAGTAGGTCATAGGTAAATAGGGTAGAGTGTGGGCTAACCCGCGGCCCGCCCCACCATAGCCCGCCCCACTTGAGCCCATCAAATGGTGGGTTGTGGTAGGTTGTGGGATAAACCGCCCCACCAACCCATTTTGAGAGCTCTAATTATGGGATTGAAGAAAGTATAACACTATTATTTCAAGTCTAAATTTAGTCTCTAAATCGATAGAATAAAAACTCTCAGGCCTCCAATTAATAATTTAATGATAGTATATTTTAAGCCATATGAAAAAATAATTTATGTCTTACTGTTAATCCATTTTTCAAATCCTTAATAATTAATATTAATAGAGAAAATAATTCAAACATCAAAATAATTAGAAAGAGTAATTCAAATTCCTAAATTACCGTTTACCCTTTATTTATTTATTTTAATTGAAAATATTCCATATACTCCTATTAATTAAGGTAGATCTTGCGTGGGATCGTCTCACACAATTTTATACTTTT
Source organism: Pogostemon cablin (assembly GCA_023678885.1). Classification (NCBI taxonomy): domain Eukaryota; kingdom Viridiplantae; phylum Streptophyta; class Magnoliopsida; order Lamiales; family Lamiaceae; genus Pogostemon; species Pogostemon cablin. Next base: position 23,231,522 of record CM043009.1, on the reverse strand, counting down.
TAAAATAATTATCATTTTCGATATAAAATATTATCACTTTTCATTTGTACTAAAGTTATCATTTTATCACCGTCTGAGATAGCTGGTAAGCCCTTGAGACGTTCTCATACAATTCTTTCCCAATTAATTAATCTAGTTTTAATTTTGCCAGATTTTAGTTAAAAGAAATTGATATTGAGTTCTGCTCGACGTGCTCGTGGATTAAGAATTAATATTTTTAAAATAACATCTTATTAGTGGAGAATTACTTACTAATTTAATTAGGAATATACAAAGAGTTAATTAAGTGGAAAAATCAGTGGATAAAATACTGTACATGATAGCATCGTGGCTTTTCCCTTCAACAAATAATACTTTCTCAAAACCCCTTCTTTCTTAAACCCCGCCTTCTCCAGCACCCTCTGCGACGCCGGATTCTCCACCGCCACCACCGCCTCCAATCTCTCCAAGTGACCCCACTCCTTGAACACCGCCTCCGCCGCCATCTTCACCGCCCGCGTCGCCACTCCTCTCCCCCAGTATTCCGACGCCACCACGTACCCTAGCTCCGCCCTGCATCTGTCGTTCCACCCGAACGGGCTCACCGATATCGAGCCCACGGGCTGGCCCGACACGCATATCGCTTTCATCCATGGGTGTTTGATATCGTTTTCGAGGAAGTACTGAATGGCGGATTCTTTGGTGGCGAAAGCGGGCCACGAGCAGAATCTGCTCACGTTCTCGTCGGTGTACCATTTCACGGCGGCGTCACCGTCGGAAATTTCTATTGGCCTGAGGGCTACGTCGGGATCGGAATGTTCTGCCATACAAATTGGGGGAAGAAAAGAGGGATTTTTTTAGGTATTTATTCTTGGCTTCTTGTATTCCTGTTTTTGTAGAAATTTGTGAATTTCTTGTTGGATTTCCAAAATGAATATCAAGATATTTAATTTATAATAGAAGTAAAATGGAGTACCTTTTTACTTGTTAATTAAGAAATGACATGACATGGAAGCTGCGCACTTTGCTAAGACACCATAGTTGACTCTGGTTTTCACTTTGCCAAGAAACTACTCCTATTAAATGAGAGAGAGAGATTACTTTTCCAAGAAACTTCTCTACACCCAATCAAACTCATCTTGACTTGCTATGAAATTAATAATCTTTTTTAGCCAAATATAGATCCATAGATAGTATTCTGATGTTTTTGAAACTGTATGTATAGTTCTTTGATAATTTGCATCACCACATAGAGCTCTAAACATATTTGAACCCAAAGACAAGATTTTTTTACTGTAAATTATGTTTAATCTCGTAATCTAGGACAGCCAGTTTTGTCTTGAGTGTAGACCTGTGGCTGGCTGACTATAAATGTGTCTGAAGCTCCATTATTGACCTCAAATCAAATCATATAACCTTGTTCCCCCCCCCCCCCCCCCCCCCACCCACATTTTAAGCCCTTCTAAATCTTATCATAATTCATTCACTCCTGTTTCATTGATTTTAAAATGGACTTCTCTAGAATCTCTCTCCAACCATTCAAACTGTCTGATGCTGATGACTTTCTGAAATGGGCAAGTGATGATAAGGTCACTCAATACCTAAGATGGAACACCATCACCTCCAGAGAAGAAGCCTTGAAGCACATCCAAGATGTCGCCATGCCTCATCCGTGGCGCCACTCTGTTTGCCTTGATGACCGCTCCATCGGTTACATTTCCGTCCGGCCAGAATGCGGTGATGATCAGCATCGAGCCCATGTTGGATATGCAGTTGGAAGTGATTACTGGGGGTTAGGTATTGTCACTGTGGCTATGAAGAAGGCAGTTCCTCTTGTTTTTGAGAAGTTTCCTTTTTTAGAGAGATTGGAGGCTTTGGTGGACGAGGAGAATATAGGTTCACAGAGGGTGTTAGAAAAAGTAGGTTTTGTGAGAGAAGGTTTTCTGAGGAAATATGGTTTCAATAAAGGTCAGATTAGAGATATGTATGTTTATAGCTTCTTGAAGACTGATGAAATTGCCTCATGAGTTTTAGCTTCATGATTTCTTATATGGAGATAGAGATTGGTTAATTGAGATCTTCTAATCCACAAAGATTATTATGGAGTGTTCTTACAACAAAATCTTGAATATGTTTTGTATTACATCTCATGGAGTTTGGATTTGACATATCAGTTATATCATTCTGATGGAACTGCTAAGATGTGCAACTTATACATAGAGGTGAAAATCAAATCAAACTACTCGGTAATCGACTTGAGATCGTTCGGTAAAAGCTCGTTTGAACTTGGTTTGATAAAGATATCAAATAAGCTTGAAGCTTTTATGTTCGGTAAACTTAAAAGTTCGGCTCGAGTTCGACTTGGGAAAATAGGTAAAGCGTAAAATTATCAAATTACTCAAGCTCAACTCATGTTTGCCTCGATAAAAACTTGTTCGGATTCGATTTGATTGCTTATCAAACAAACTTATACATATATTTTGAAGCTAGCTCGATGATATTTCAAACAAGTTTGAACAGAGTCGAATCATTTACACCCCTACTTATAGAGACATGGGTGGGTTGGGGGCTATATCTCTGAGGAGAGAAGGCTGAAAACCACCGTATCTCTTGACTTTCCCTTGACAACCATATGCTTTCTAAGAACACCTTCTCTAACAAAACCAGCTTTCTCCAAAACCCTCTGTGATCCCATATTATTCACATCCACAAAAGCTTCAACCCTCTCCAATTCCGGCCACTCGTCGAAGATAACCGAAGCCACCATTTTCACTGCCTGCGTGGCGATCCCTTTTCCCCAGTGCTCATGTGCCAACACATAACCAAGCTCAGCCTTGCGCCTCCGGTCACCAGACTCCGGGGAGACGGAGATCGACCCGATAGCACCGTTATCGAGACAAACAGCTCGTAACCACGGATGAGGGATGGCGATGTTGGTGAGGTAATCCAGGGCCTGATGTTTGGAAGTGTAGGTGTAACAATAAATTTTTGTATTTATAATAAAATAAACACAGGAAAATTACAATGATAATCCAAACGGATTAAACTTGATAATTAAGGAAACAATCTCTATCAATCCTCTGATTCTTCTCTCGAACCAATTTGGCTTGACTTTGACTTTGACTTTGACTGCGTTGACCGCGTTGACTGTGTGTTTTGAGTCGGATCTTCAGTTGAAGCTTGTCCGAACTCGGATTTAGATCTTATTACGTTAATCCAGAGGCGTCGAGCCTTTATTTGGATTAAACGTACTTGATCCGAAGAACACTCGATCTGGGGGGCTTAGCACCTTAATCCCGGGTCGTTTGCCGTTCTTGACTTGATGATGCTTGAAGATCTCAAGGGAGCGCTGCTCGTGTTCTTGATCTCTTCAGAGCGTTTATGTCTTCAAGTATTTGAGTGTGTCTGGAGTGAATGAAGGAGGGCTCCTTATATAGGTGAGGAATGAGCATGCCCCATAAATATCTCGCAATCTGATTGGTCTATGACAGATTTGGCCTGGTTCTGCGGGCTTGGGCCGTTCCAAATATATCACAGCTTGATTGGTCATTGCTTAATTTGACCTGATTCTGGAACCTTCCATGCTTTACTTAACTTAGGGGTCAAGTTTTACTTAATTTAAACCCTACTTAATTTATTGGGTATTAAATTAATTATCAATTATTTATTAATCTATTTTAGGAATTAATTTATTAAATCCCCAAAATAAAATATAATAAATTAAAATTGATATTTAATCAATAAAATCCACGTGTCGCCATTTGATTGGACCGTGAATTTTAATTGCTTACAAATGCCCCCTTGCGATTTGTTCACGGACAGAATGTCTTGTTGTGAAGGAATCGCAAAAATTTATTTCTTGTTCACCAAGATTTCATGAACCTTACCCAAAATTGTCAAAGTTATTTGTAGTAAAGAATCTCCTTCAATTTTGTAAAGCTTGCGCACCTCACAATAATCTCCATAATTATCCATGAGTCCATTAGTAGCTTCTATAATTATCCACAAATAATTTTCATAATTATCCATGAATCCACTACTATATAATGGTACTTCATGAATTCAATTTTTTTTCATCAAAGCTATCCAACAAACAAGATATTTACTTCAATTCTTGTTCTTCCTTCTCTTATTTGAATTTTTCTCTTTATTTCCAAAGTATAGCATGAAGTGTTTCTAAAAATTTTTTTCTTCTTCAGCATTGCTCCAAGAGGCTGTCAATTCACAAGTATAAGGTCTCAATCTATTCTTCTTTAATTCGCTCTTCTTTTATTTGTCTTTCTTGTTTTCTTGTTTATTTTCTCTATTTATAAACTGATTATTTGTCTTCACGTAATCACCAAGGTAAGCCCCATCACTTGTGTTCTCATATTTACTTCTATATCCCTTCAATTCTTTTCCTTGTTGTTCTTTCTTCTTTTTTTTTTTACAACACAACGAAGCGGAGAAAAAAATAGAAGATTTTAAAATCAAACCAACGATGTCGAGGTAGAGAGCGATCGACGGTGGATCACCCATGGTGGTTGCTTGTCGGGCTCATACCGCGAGGTGAAAAGCAGTCAACGGCGGACCACCCATGGTGGTTGCTTGTTGGGCTCACACCTCCGACGTGTTGATGCAGCGAAAGCGGACTACCCATGGTAGTTGCTTATCGAGCTCATGCCTCTGGCAGCATTGCTATTGAGGGAGCATACTGATGAAGATAACAATCAGACCGGCAGCGGTCGTTGCACCATGATTCCAGCAGCAGACGGTGCGGCTGAGCGGCGGCGACGTTGCATCGCGATTCCGGCAACAGACGGTGCGGCTGAGCGGCGTGGCGGCGATCGTTGCATCGCGATTCCGGCAGCAGGCGGCTGAGCGGCGGCGGCGTTGCATCGCGATTCCGGCAGCAGACGGTGCGGCTGGGCGGCGTGGCGGCGATCGTTGCATCGCGATTCCGGCAGCAGGCGGCTGAGCGGCGGCGGCGTTGCATCGCGATTCCGGCAGCAGCATGGGCGACTGAGCGAGGCGGGGCGGCGATCCCGTCGACAGCTTGGCGAAGCGTGCGACGCCCGCGATCCCATCGGCAGTGGCTGGGCGGTGGCGAGGCATGGCGGCGATCGTTGCATCGCGATTCCGGCAGCAGGCGGCTGAACGGCGGCGGCGTTGCATCGCGATTCCGGCAGCAGCATGGGCGACTGAGCGAGGCGGGGCGGCGATCCCGTCGACAGCTTGGCGAAGCGTGCGACGCCCGCGATCCCATCGGCAGTGGCTGGGCGGTGGCGAGGCATGGCGGCGATCGTTGCATCGCGATTCCGGCAGCAGGCGGCTGAACGGCGGCGGCGTTGCATCGCGATTCCGGCAGCATCATGGGCGACTGAGCGAGGCGGGGCGGCGATCCCGTCGACAGCTTGGCGAAGCGTGCGACGCCCGCGATCCCGTCGACAGTGGCTGGGCGGTGGCGAGGCATGGCGACGATCGCAGCGGCGATGGCTGGAGCTGCGGCGGTTGTGCCGGCGATCGTTGCGGGACACGATGGTGTGGCTTTTTGGGAGCAGCAAGTTTTGGGAAAAAGGGGTGTTCAATTTTGACTTTTCAAGCCAATTTTGACTCCCTTTTAATGGGCTCAAATGGGCTCAATTTCTTGATTCCCCTTCAACCCAACAACCTTTATTTAATTTGGGCCCATTGTTTTAAACTTGGGTCCCAAAATTTTAATGCACAACCACTTGGGCTTTTAATACTTTATTTTCCTATGTTTCATCTCCAACTTTGGATTCAACAATCAATTAATCCCATGAATTAGTTTTGGGCCTTTTAATCCATGAATTTAAATTATACACATCCACTCAACTTCTCATCTCTAATATTCCTTTGTTTATTTGACAGCTAACTCAACCTTCAGCATGGTTTTCTTCAAAACTGTAACGGGAAAGTCCGGCTCAAGCTACTTGGTTATTCTTGAAGATGCACATCAACCTTTACCACAAGGAACTCGCCTTTTACCTGGGCAATCTTTGCTAGAGAACTGTGCTTATATCCCTCCAAGAAGCAAGAATGAATTTTTCTTGGCATGTTGGTCTCATGAATCTTCTTCAAGTAAAAATAACATAAGTTGGACCCTGAAGGGAGCTGATATTGAACCAGAAATCAATTCAGCATCTTTACCCTCTTTGGGACGCCGCATTGCAAAAGGAAAAGCATCCTGGGGAGAACCCATCAAGTTTCTTGGAGACTTTCACTACGTCAAGGGTTACTGGGAGTGGACTGAAGATATTTTAAGCCGATGTGGGTCCATTCTTCGAATCACAAAGCTTTATGATGCTGTCTTTGCATCCCTCTTTACCTATGATTGCAGCTGTGAAATCATGAAGGCCTTCTGTGAAGCTTGGTGCTCTTCCACCAATACTTTACTTACTAAATTCGGAGAGATGTCACTTTCTTTATGGGACTTATACAACTTGATGGGACTACCCATAGCGGGTTATGTGTATGATGAAATTGTGCCCTGTGCAGAAGAATTGCTTTCCACGAAGGATGGTTTACGAATCCCGCGCAGTTGTAGATTTTTACTTGGCGCCTATCACGTACTTTGCAAGGGTGCTAACAGAAGAAATGTAACCATTGACCAGTGGGTAGATTTCTGGTCTAAGAAGGCTATAACATACCTTGAACCTCCTACACGTATTGAAAGAAAGACGGCTTCTCGGCCAAAAAAAACTTATAACCCGACTGGCGTTATTTCAAGTCACCAACCATGGACGTCTGCTGAGATAGATCAATTTAAAAAGTTGGGCATTTCTCAAATTGATCAAGAAGAGACCTATCTAGCCGCTTACTTAGCTTGCTGGCTTTGTGCGTTTGCACTCCCGGGTGGCGAAGTAGGCTTGATACGACCGAGTACCTTTAAAGTGGCAAGCTTAATGGCTGCAGGAAAAAAAGTGAGTCTTGCTATTCCAGTTTTGGCAAACATTTACCATGGCTTGAATGTAATTTCAAACTCATCGAGTTTATCTGAAATTAAATCAACCTTTCCGGTTCATTTCGTCCATGCTTGGCTAGCTCACTACTTCAAAACTCATTTTCCAATTGGAAGTAAAATAGCATATCCTCGAATGGTGACATACTCTGGAGAGCAGGGAGCAAGATACTTCGATGCTGAAGATGCTCGCAAACGAATCCACATAGCTGATAATGCCTTATGGACTTGCAATATTTTTTCAAAAGACAAAGCAATCCACTACACGGATGATGGAAATAAGAAATGGGATAATTGGGCCCATCTGGTGGCTATCCGTACTAGCTATCTCACTTTGCGGCAAGGTAATCATTTTGTGGTGGAGCCTTACTCCCCTCACAGGTTTGCTCGTCAATTCGGCTTCCTACAAGATGTCCCTAAGATGCTTAGAACCAACCTTCGGAAAGCATCTTTAGAAGAAGGATTCAACCATTGGAAACATTGTACTTCGTATAACTCTACCTCCCAAGCTTACTTTCCATGTGCAACCCCAGCTCCTAAAAACTACTCCACTACTGAGTATAAGGAGTGGTGGAAGCAAGTCCACGGAACTTACTTATCTGACCATATCAAGGCTTTGACTACCCCAGTTTCAAAACCTCCGGAAGAAGAAGTGGACATCATTAATGACCTTGATGATGATAATCAAGAAGTTCAGGATATTTCTCCGGTGTATGATGAAGTTTTACAACCTACAGTGCATAAAAGGAAGAAAAGTTCCCCTCATTCTACAGAAAGTCGTAGCGCCTCTACTGAACACCATTGGAAGAGAAAGAAATCTGTTGTTCACACTGAAAGACAAGATAAAGAGGTTTCTTCCATTCTCTCTCTTTTTTTTTTCATTTTCTTTATTTCATTTTCTTACAAAGCCTTCTTTTATTATTGAAGGTTGCGCTGAAAATTTCTGGCTCTAAGGCTGCTGAAGAAAACGAATTAATTACTGCTGTTACTTCAAAAAAATTGGCAGCTGAGGTTTCCCTCTTTTCCTCATCTTATTTTTCATTGTATATCCTCATTTTTATACTAGCACATTTCTTCTTTTATCAGATCTTGGGCATCTCTACAAATTCTGGTAGCGGTGACAATTCTGATGAGAGTGATGATTCTACTGAAAGTGATGCATCGACCACAGGGGCGAATTCTTCAAAGGCACGTCCCATGATCTCAGAATTTATATCTAAGAAGATTACTCGTGATCTCAAAGGGAAATTTGCTCGGAGTGCATGGAGTAAAATAAGAAGAAAACTCAAACGGACTCCTCTTGAGTTTTTATCAACTCTGAGACAAGAAATATTTTCCTTGATAAATGAGGTGAAGGCTCTTAGAATCGACTGTTCCTCTTTAGAGATAGCCTTGGCACCTCTATTTGATAAGGCCGACACTTATACTGCGGCAAAATTGAAGTCTGATGAAGCGGCGTCCACGGGAAATCATGCAAAATGCTTGACTAACGTCAAGGGTCGCCTTCAGAATTGCCGAGACACTCACATGACAGAGACAAAAAAACTAAAGACTACTTGGGAAGAGTTAGAATCGATAAGTAAAGAGATGACTAATCTGCAGAAGGGAGAGAAAACTTTATCTGAAGCAGCTGATCGTCTCCAACAAACTCTTTGTCGTGCTAAGAAGGAAGTTGAGCTCCTAGAAGAGGAGATCCTTATGCTCGATAATGCAACCGTCTTGAAAGAATCATCATCTGAAGATGAGAAAGCAGCTCTGAAGTCTGTCTTAGAAAGCATACTCTCTGACAACTTTCTTGTTTAGCATAGGACTGATTTTCTTTTAGTTTGCTCCCTTAGTTATTTATTTGCTTTCCCCTTTTTATGTTTTTGAACATCTAATGATATTATCAATAAAGTCCATTCTCTTCATTACTTCTCCATCATTAACTTGTTTTCTTGTCTTTCATATTTATTTGCTGCCTTCACACTCTAATTTACCCCACAAACTTGATGTGAATAGACCAAAGGCATGACTGAACTTAGCAAAGTGCTAAGCTGCCTACGTACCTCTTCGCAGAGGATCAAGTCATTACGTAGTTCAAAGGGACATGATTTGATTTGGATGGGGGGGGTGCCGTGCACAGTTTATACTCATGCGGGCCAGGAGTGACTATTCTTTAACCACTTTAGACAAAGTAGGATATTTAATGCTTTAACCACTTAAAATATCTGAGTGGGATGAATTAATAGTTTAACCACATATAATTACCTTTGGTGGGTGTCGTGCACAGTTTATACTCATGCGGACCAGGAGTTCGTCGTACACAGTTTATACTCATGCGGACCAGGAGTAACATGCAGTTTAGGCTCGTGCGTCAAGGAGCGTTGTACATGTATTTATTTTACGCGTAGTAGCGTTTCAAGAACTTCCCATTTATAGGGCCAATGTTCACGCCATCTTCTGAGATCAACTTGTATGCGCCATTTGTATAGGCTTCCTTCACAACATGAGGGTCATCCCACTTGGGTAGAAACTTATTTCCAACGCGATGGGTGACTACTATAGGTCTTCTCACAGCAAGCACCAAATCACCAACTTGAAAAGAACGTACCCTCACCTTCTTGTTGTATGTTCTAGAAAGGCGAGATTGGTAACACTCAAGTCTTTGTTGTGCTTCCAACCTCTTTTCATCTAACGCTTCTAACTCTTGAAGACGTAACTTTGCATTTTCTTCCTCGGTGAGGCCTTCTTGTATGGCTATCCTCAAAGAAGGAATTTGCTTTTCAAGAGGCACAACAGCCTCAACACCATACACCAAGGAATACGGAGTGGCTTGAGTAGGTGTTCTATAGGTGGTACGGTACGCCCATAAAGCTTCATTGATCCTTTCATGCCAATCTCTTTTTGACTTGGAGACCACTTTCTTCAATAAACTGCATAAAGTTTTATTGAAAGCTTCGGCAAGACCATTAGCAGCTGCGTTATACATTGAAGATTTCTTTTGTTTGAAATCAAACTTCTCACATAGCTTATCAATCCAACTGTTGCTGAACTGCTTTCCATTATCAGTGATAATGTAGCGCGGGACACCATATCTATAAATGATATTGATCCGAATGAAATCAGCAACATTTTCTTTCTTTACTTCCCTTAGAGACACAGCTTCGGCCCACTTTGAAAAGTAATCGGTTGCCGCAAGAATGTAGAGATGACCACCAGAAGACTTTGTAAGTGGCCCTACCACATCTAAACCCCATGCATCAAAAGGCCATGAAGCGACTGTCGGATGTAAAGGCTCCGGAGGTTGATGAATCAAATTTTCATGGAACTGACAAGCTTGACATCTTTGTGCGTAATCCATGCAATCCTTCACCATGGTTGGCCAATAGTAACCCATCCTTTTAATTCTAAAATGTAGCTTCGGTCCGGATTGATGAGCACCGCAAATTCCGGAGTGAGCCTCCTCCATTGCTTGAATAGTTTCTTCCTTACCCAAGCATCTCAAGAAAATTTCATCGAATGATCTTCTATAAAGTGTACCCTTGAAGTAGATGAACCGAGGTGCCCGACGCCGAATATCAACCCTTTGTCGTGGATCGTTAGGCAACTTATCATATTTCAAATAATCCACAAGCGGTTGGCGCCAATCTTCTTCTTCAATTTCGAAAACTTCCACCACATGATTTTCAACTTCTTCATAATCATCATCCTCAAAGATTGGTGGTACAACCCAACTTCTACACACCGGTATTTGAATTTGTATTTCTGGCATAGCTATAGTTGATGCTAACTTAGCGAGGGCGTCAGCTTGCTTATTCTCTCTTCTAGACAGATGCTTAATATCAACATCACCGAGATAACCCATAAGCTTTTGAGCATACTTGTAATAGGGGAACAACTCAGGCTTCTTCACTTCATACACTCCAAGGAGTTGATTTACTACCAATAGCGAATCACCATACACTCTAAGGTGTAGCTGCTTTATATCGACGGCCATCTCTAAACCAAGTATGAGTGCTTGATACTCAGCCACATTGTTAGAGCAATTTTCTGTTAAGGAAAATGAGAAAGGTAGAACTTCACCACTGGGTGATACAAACACGACTCCCGCACCAGCTCCCTCTCTATGAGATGCTCCATCGAAATACATCTTCCAAGGAGAAACTATGTCCACAGTGAAAGCATCTTCATCGGGGAGTTCATCAGATAGTTCCCATTCAGCAGGCATTGGATGATCAGCTAGAAAATCTGCCAACACTTGTCCTTTTACGGCCTTTTGAGGGACGTACACGATCTCAAACTGTTGAAGTTGGAGATACCATCTTGCAAGCCGATCAGAGAGTACTGGTTTTGACATGACAAATTTTAATGGGTTGGCTTTCGAAACTAGCCGAACTGTGTGAGCTTGAAAATAATGTTTCAACTTCTGAATTACGAAGATAAGGGATAAGCAGATCTTCTCAATGGGTGAATACTTCAACTCGTTTGGAGTCATGGTTCTACTTAGATAGTATAGAGCTCTTTCTTTGCCATCATCATTTTCTTGTGCAAGCAAAGCTCCCACAGAACGCTCTTGAGCAGCTAGATAGAGAATTAACGGACGTCCATGTGTTGGAGCACTCAACACTGGTGCCTTCATCAAGTATTCTTTAATGCTATTGAAAGCATTATTGCAAGCTTCATCCCATTCGAATATGCTGCCCTTCTTCATGAGATGACTAAATGGTTGGCATCGGCCAGCTAAATTTGATATGAATCTCCTTAAGTATGCCAACTTTCCTTGCAGACTTTTGAGTTCATGTATGTTCTGAGGCACATGCATTTTCATGATTGCGTCAATCTTTGCTTTCTCAATTTCAATCCCTCGACGGCGAACAATAAACCCAAGAAATTTCCCAGATGAAACTCCAAATGCACACTTGAGCGGATTCATCTTGAGTTGATGCTCTCTTAATCGTTCAAACACTCGCCTTAGATTATGAAAATGATTTTTCTTTTCCTTTGATTTCACCACAATATCATCAACATAGCATTCGACAATCTTATGAAGCATGTCATCAAATATCTTTTGCATGGCTCGCTGATAAGTGGCACCAGCATTCTTTAAGCCAAATGGCATAACATTATAGCAATATATTCCTTTCGGAGTACGAAAGGCTGTCTTCTCTTGATCCTCAGGAGCTAAACCAATTTGATTGTAGCCAGATGATCCATCCATAAATGAAAGGACCTCATGCCCCGTTGTTGCATCAATCATGAGCTCAGTAATCGGTAATGGAAAGTCATCTTTCGGACATGCCATATTCAAATCTCGGAAATCAACACATACTCTGAGTTGCCCATTTTTCTTTCTTACCGGCACGATATTGGAAATCCAAGTAGGATATTTGACTTCTCGGATCTTGCCTGTTTCAAGAAGCTTATTAATCTCGTCCTCAATCAAAGGAATCAACTCTGGTCGAAATCGACGTTGCATTTGTTTAACTGGTCGAGTTCCCTTTTTAATGGACAAGTGATGCACTGCGATTTTTGGATCTAAGCCTGGCATTTCCTTATGCGACCATGCAAAGACATCTCTGAATTCTCGCAAAAGGCTAACATACTTTGTTTCTTCCTCAACATCTAGCAGAGCACTTATGTAGGTAGGACGTGGGTCATTTTCATCACCTAAGTTAATTTCTTTCAACTCATCAACAGTGGCCTTTACTCCTTCTTCAAATTGTGAAGGGGCATCTTCAGCATCTACTTCCTCCATTTGAGAATCTTCCACAACAGTAATATGATTGGTAGAAGCTACACTTTCTTTATCATCACTATCATCTTTAGTAAAGATGATTCTTTGCAGCTTATCCTTCAACACTCTTCCACTTGAGTTCCCTTTAATATTTCGTCGCTTGATGCGAGAAGGATTTTGACCCCGGAGTTTTCGGAGGTTAAGGGACTTGACATGATTTTGCCTCCTACACTTTCCTTTACAGGGTCCAAGCCTTTCGAAAACACTCCCAAGCCTTTCAAAAACAGATATTCTCTTGTCTTTCCTACTACTTGCGTCAAACATATCCTCCGTGGATAAAGCTTCTTTCTCGGTGATATAATTTGTACTTGCTCTTCTAATTGCAATGCGGACTGGCTTTTGAGGGACATATCCCAAACCTGGCTTAGCCTTCTTAATAGTATGACCATCATTTTTCAACATTTTCTGAGTAACATTGAGCCCATGTCCTGGTGGGTTGATAGTTTCTTGACACACCTTGCTCGCCATCGCTTTTTCCCTTGGTTCATAACCAGCCTTCATAAGGAGTTTATAAGCTTGTGGACTATACGACTTGGTTATTTCGGCTTCAAACACTTCACCATGTTCGGTCTTTGGTCCTTCAATAGGACGTGTGAATCCTTTGAGTGGTGGAGAAGAAAGTTTACTAGCATCAATTTTCGTTAAAGGCAACGTTAACTCTTCCGAGGTCTCAAGCCCTTTGCCTTTGTTCTCCTTGAGAGTGGCAGATGATGTACTACCTTCCTCATCCTTTATTTGTTTATTGCCCCCATTATCTTGCACCGGGGCTTCTTCACGCTTTACTTCCTTTGTACTCTTGAAGAAATATTTAGCATCGGCAAAGTAAGCTTCAGCTTCAGTAAATGGCTTGTCGTCACCGAATACTCTTTTCACCTTGTCACCTTCACTATATTTGAAGCACTGGTGCAATGTAGAAGGAATCACGCCATTCTCATGTAGCCATGGACGCCCCAAAAGCATGTTGTAGGAAGTTTTTGCATCAATAACATGAAAAATGACTGTGGATTTCATCTCATCAATTAGCAAATCAAGAACTATTGTGCCGAGAGTCCTTTGTCCCTCATGATTGAACCCTTGGATCATCAATCGGCTATGGATTAGTTCATCCATTGGTATTTCTATCTTCTTCAACATTCTCAAGGACAAAATGTTCACTGCCGAACCTCCATCAACAAGTATGCGATTCACTCGCATCCCTTTAGTGTAACCAGTCACAAATAGAGGTCGATTATGAGATTGCATACCCAACAACATATCTTCATCCGTGAAGGTCACCTTCATGGAGTAAGCTTTACCCTTAGTTTCAAGTTGTTCGCTTTCATTGTCCTCATTCACGACATGACATGAGCCTCCATTATGACTTTCTTCTACAGAAGTGAAGTTTGTACCCGCCTCATCTTCTAACACGATTTTTCCTTCCTTAACCAGTTGCATGATCTTTTCCTTAAGAACGAAACAATCATGAATTGGATGACTCACCAACCTATGATACTTGCAGTATTTTGGGTCATTAGTTCGGCCGGCTTCTTCTGGACGTTTCATCTCAGGAAGGTCAAGGAGCTTATTTTTCATCAGATCATCAAATATGCCAGAAAGGTCTGAGTTCAGAAATGGATACTCTTTTTCTTGCATCTCCTTCAGAGTTAATCTTCTTTGCCCCCACTCTTGAGCAACTTGCTTCCCTTTGTCTTTCTTATCATTTTCATTCTTTCGAACCTTGACCGTCATAATATTTGTGGCCATTGACTCTTTGTTGGAACTTTTAACATAGGACTTGCCCCCCCTTTTGAAATCTTGTTTATCTTTAGACTTGTAGGAGTCCGACATCGGTGAATGTTTGATTCCACTAGCAGCCATACTTAATTCCATGTCATGGGCCCTAGTAGCCAACTCTTCGAAAGTCTTAGGCTGAATTCCTTTGAGTATATAAAGGAGATTCCATTCCATCCCTTGGATACACATCTCAATAGCAGACTCTCCGGATAATCGGTCCTTGCAATTTAAGCTCAAATTTCTCCATCGATTGATATAATCAATCACAGGTTCTTCCTTCAATTGACGAGTATTAGTTAACTCAGTCATGCTAACAGTTATCCTCGTGCTGTAGAAACGATTAAGGAACTCATGTTCCATTTGTGCCCAACTATCAATGGATTCAGCTTGCAAGTCGATATACCAATCAAATGCATTTCCTTTGAGAGAGCGAACGAACTGTCTTATCATATGATCTCCATAAGTACCAGCGTCATGGCAGGTCTCAATAAAGTGTGCTATATGCTGCCTCGGGTTTCCCTTGCCATCAAACTGTTGGAACTTGGGAGGCTGGTAGCCAGCTGGCAACTTCAAGTTGTCCACTCTTTTCGTGTATGGCTTGACATAAGTAACAGTAGGCTTGGAATTCTCCTCAAACCTTTCTTTTATTGTTCCAAGTATAATATCCTTGAGTTGATCTACTTGGAGCATTCCATCAGCTGAAAGTGGCAACGTTCCTTGAGTTTGCTCCTTTTCAATAGCCTGGCGCCTTGTGACCTCTTCCACTTCACTATCGTCCATGACTCCTTTTTCGTTTGCACGGCTAGTCTCCGCGATGTCTCTTTTCATCAATTGGGAGATCTTTGTGTCTTGAGCCTCTATGTGTTTCGTGAGCCCCTCGATAGCTTTCATCATGTTTGCTAATTGTTCCTCAACAGTCGTGGCGCCTGCCATCATTACTGGAGCTGCAACGGAGTCAGATGAAGAGTTTGAAGATGCAGAATCTTCATCACTATCATCTTTCATAAGTAGTTGTTTTCTCGAAGCCTCCTCAACCGAAGGGTTGGATCCAGATGAGGCTTCCGAACGAGCTTTTTCTGACATGCTCCTTGTAACAACAGCAACATATTCAGTCAATGCCTCTGAGAGCTTAGAAGCAGCAGTCCTACCTACAGTAATTCTGACAGGAGTCATATCGTACTTTCGAGCTTGTAGAGAGAAGAGATGAGAGGTAGAAACGGTCCCACTGGGCGTGCCAAAATTTGTAACAATAAATTTTTGTATTTATAATAAAATAAACACAGGAAAATTACAATGATAATCCAAACGGATTAAACTTGATAATTAAGGAAACAATCTCTATCAATCCTCTGATTCTTCTCTCGAACCAATTTGGCTTGACTTTGACTTTGACTTTGACTGCGTTGACCGCGTTGACTGTGTGTTTTGAGTCGGATCTTCAGTTGAAGCTTGTCCGAACTCGGATTTAGATCTTATTACGTTAATCCAGAGGCGTCGAGCCTTTATTTGGATTAAACGTACTTGATCCGAAGAACACTCGATCTGGGGGGCTTAGCACCTTAATCCCGGGTCGTTTGCCGTTCTTGACTTGATGATGCTTGAAGATCTCAAGGGAGCGCTGCTCGTGTTCTTGATCTCTTCAGAGCGTTTATGTCTTCAAGTATTTGAGTGTGTCTGGAGTGAATGAAGGAGGGCTCCTTATATAGGTGAGGAATGAGCATGCCCCATAAATATCTCGCAATCTGATTGGTCTATGACAGATTTGGCCTGGTTCTGCGGGCTTGGGCCGTTCCAAATATATCACAGCTTGATTGGTCATTGCTTAATTTGACCTGATTCTGGAACCTTCCATGCTTTACTTAACTTAGGGGTCAAGTTTTACTTAATTTAAACCCTACTTAATTTATTGGGTATTAAATTAATTATCAATTATTTATTAATCTATTTTAGGAATTAATTTATTAAATCCCCAAAATAAAATATAATAAATTAAAATTGATATTTAATCAATAAAATCCACGTGTCGCCATTTGATTGGACCGTGAATTTTAATTGCTTACAGTAGGTATCCCATAAGCAGAATCTGCTCACTCTGTCATCAGTTGCCCACACCATGAAATCATCCATGTCTGATAACTGGATTGGCCTTAGGGTGATTCTGCATGATTCTTGATCACCTACTTCTCTGGATTCTTCTATCTTGATATGCTTTTAGACATGTTTCTTATTTTCACCCCTTTTTCCTTTTTCTCTTTATTATGATTAGAAGAATACAGGGGTACTTATTTTGTAATTTGTTTGGGCGGCAAGCAAGAATAGCAAGTCAAAGTTCAACTTTCTTGTGCAATTAAACTACAACAACTTGATTAGTGGTGGACAAGGAATATATATATATAATGATAAATAATAAAAAGTTTATGGAAGATGGCAATATTTATAATTTTCATTTTAGTTAAATTAATCAGTTAGGGAATACATTATGGGTGATTCTGACGTGTGAACACCAAATTTATAGGTTAATGTTAAAATGGATTAGTGTACTAGTTTTTATTTTTAAAAATTAATTATTTTATTTTATTTAATAATGAAAATTGAATTAAAAATTAATCCAACGATTAAGATTGTTTAAGTGCACTAAATTATACAAATGATTAATCACAAAATAAAAATAATTCAAATAAATCATTATCTTTATTTTCCTTGCTGCAGCTTAGAAGCATTATTATTGGGCTTTTAGATGGGCTGACTATATCAAAACGAACGTTAAATGGGTTGCAATTTTGCATCAACATGATAATCCCCCAACCCCCACCAAAATTTCTCGTAAAAAAGGCAAACGAGGAATTTTTTTTTTACCATACGTACATGACTTATGTAAATGATATCTATAGTTTTTTTTTTTTTCATAAGATGTTGTCACATCTTGTTGTTTTATGGCACTTGCAGCAGGTCAGTTCCTATGAACATTTTTTTTTTCTTGTGTCTTTTTTTTAAAAATCTAATTTTGATAAATCGTCCACGTCAGCAATGGCCCAAATTACTTTATCATCGACATGGTGATGATGTTGGCACATGAAAGATAATTAAATTACGATGGGCCCATTTGTGGGTCGATAAATATTTTCACTCTTTTTAGGGTTCAACTCGTGAAGTGACAATTCGAATCATACCTTATATCAATAAAATAATGTCATAATATTGATATGGAAATGTATTATACTACACACAAATATATATATATATATATATATATATATATATATATATATATATATATATATATATATATATATATATATATATATATATATATATGAGAAAAATGGATTCTTAAAGAAACTCGATAATATTCAAAGCTAATGGTTTTACGGATTTGATTTATGATCATTTTTAATTAAATAATCTTATGTGCATGAAAGTTAATATTTTATTATTTTGGTTCTCTACTTTAAATGTTTTATTTTTTTCAGTAAAAAATTCAACTACATAATAATGAATTAGAAGAAGATGAAATGGAGTCGGTTCGGATGGGGGGTTTAAAGATAAGGTGACAAGTTATCTACAAAGACGAATGAACTTTAGTGGTTTAATTATTTCTATATTTAGGAGATTCTTAAGTTTTTCTAATTAGTATACGTGTAATCTTGTTTAATTAAGTTGTCAAGATGTGACGAGTTGATGTGATAACCTAATGTCGTTTTAAAATTTGTGACTTAATGATATTAATGTAAAGTTTTCATGTTTTGCATTAATATTTTCACATTACTTAATAATTTGAAGTCCAAAACAATTTTTTATTGAAGCGCGGTAACGTCTATTAGGACAGTCTCATTTTATCATTTTTTTAATTTATTATTATTTTTTATTAAGGATGTTAATTTATTATTATTTTTTATTAAGGATGTTATCATTTTTTTTCTAAAACGTTCATACCACCATTATCACTTATATCACTTCTTGTTATAAAAGATTTCACTCCTTATCATTCTCACGGAAATCATTCCAAAGAACGAATCTCACACCATTCTTTTTTTCTATCTATTTTATGTGGTGATATATTTACTTATATTACAATGATTTTTTTTTCTCTCTTTAATTTGAGTGTGGATAAATTCCATGAATCCAATAATTGAGTATAACTGCAATTAAACTAATTTAATGATTAAATAACTTAATAATCAACACATACATAAAAATTGGTGCAAATCACGTCCAATATTTATTAAGAAACAAGTAGTAATATTCTACTGTTCCAATTGTTTAATTGTTGGCATCCTTATTCCTTAGTAGCTAGTACTAATTTTTATGGAGTGCAAATTAAGAAAGCATATTCAACATATTTAATAAAATACAGTTATTTTTTAATTATATTTCTTAATTACAATGCAAAGACAAATAAATTACTCTGACGTAATTGTAATGATTTCGTTATTAATTTAATTGTCAAAGTCTTTCAATTAGCCGAGTTTAAGTCAACAATAAAAAGTTAGCATTCTTCCCAAATAAAAAATAAATAACAATAATTTAGAACAATAAAAATATGAAATTAGCGATTTCGCTCTATTGTATTGCACATTTCATTATAAAATAATAATAAAAAATATATATTATTCTTTAAAATACTAAATAATTACTCTTTAAAACACAGGGGGTCAATAATCACAACATATATATAATATAAATAATAGTAATAGACTGTGTTTAGAACAATTAATAATTTCTGATTCAATACTTCAATAACTTTACTATACAATCATTAAACATCACTTTTCCAAAACATTATTAGGGTTTCATATTTTTAATATAATATCACCCTAATTAATTGACAAATAATCTACTTACTTAATTTAATTTAATTTAATTTAGTGGATGGGGGTCGTGTGATGTCAGGTGTCATCATTCCTAGGCTGTAAGAGTATAATAATATTTGGTCTAACTCCAATATATCCTATTTAAATTGTAAATTAATGTTAAAGTACCTTTCATTTTTGTGATGGTGCTCAACAGTGGAGTATAATTTAATTTTTCCATTCTTTTAGTTATTTAAACACCACAATATTTACATTATTAATGACAAAAGGAGCTAGAAACTAAAATTAATTTATTGTTCAAGATTTATTAATTGCCATGTTAACAACTACGAAGCTTAATATATGTCCTTTTCAAGATTTATTAATTTATTTTACATACCCCTATATTTATTCAAATTTATGTAAAAACATTAAAAATAGCAAGGAATGAAAATAAATTAAATACAATCATATCTTATAAAAGTTACTCCTTAAAATATTTGTCATCATTAAAAACTAATAGTCCAAAATCCAAATATATTTCACTAGGTGTTGCAAGGTGAAAACCCCTTTCCCCTAATTTTGGTATGTTTTGTGGTACACATATATTTTAGTTAACTACCTCCCCCTATATTTATTTTTAAATTTATTTATTATAGCATAGTATTAATTTGAAAATTTTACAAGTTTCACCTATAAATAGTAACCTAGCTAGCTTCTAATTGAAAATCTTATGTTATGATATATTGAGCCAAGTGAAATAGTTGCCCTAGGAATTATTAAATTTAATTAGCTTTAAATAAAAAATTAGAGTATTGTTTTCCAAAAAATTGCATATATCTAGTGTCAGATTTGTCTTCAAATCATTCTAAGATGACAATTGAGTCACTAAATAGTAATAATAAAGTTAATAAATATTTGTAGGAATAAGTTTGTTTTAAAACATTAGATTTCACAAGCTCGTAAAAAATATTTGACAAATTCTTTGATAATTATGTTAGATGGGTTGATCTATTCTTATGTTTGTTATATTAGTAAAGTATGTAATTTGTATTTTAAGTATATTTTTTTTAATACGATAAATAATAAATTAAAATATATTTTTAAAGTATTATGGTATGAATCACTACAAAACATACTTTAAAATATAGTACTTTCTAACAAGAGAATATCTCAAAATATATTTAGAATTTAAAATGTCAAATCCAATTTTTGATACTCAAAGCAAACACCCTTTGATAATGTGAACATTTTATATCTTTTGTAAAAAGCTACAGCAAAATAAGATACAAGAAATCATTTTTATTTTTATTTTTATAGATATATGGAGTAGTATATTATTAATGTTAATGTTAAAGTGGAATAATAGAGTGAACAATCAATTGTAACGCTTTTAAAAGTTGTAATATTATTATTATTATTATTACCCCTCCATTCCAAAAACCCTTCACACTTCCTTTGTAATTATTATTTGTGAGGAAACTATAGTATATTAGCAGTGGCGGATTTAGGGCTATATATGGTACAACTGTACCCTCAAACCCCCCACCACCACCACAAAACCCCCTACCCTCCATTAAAAATACTTTTTTTAAAAAAATTATATATATATATGCAAATATTTGTATATTGTATCTCCATATTATTAAATTAACACAAATTTATACTCTATTCATTACTATTTTTATAAATTTATACTATAAATTGATGATAATAATGTGTTAAATTACTATTTACAAATAAAATTCAACGATGTTAACAATATAAATAATTTTAGAGTATTGATTTATTTATTGTACGATTTTAAATATCAAACAAATATTCCCTCATTCCCTTTAATTATTTCACATTTTTCTTTTTATCCATCTCAATAATTATAATTTTAGAGTATTGATTTATTTATTGTACGATTTTAAATATCAAATATTCTCTTTATCCCTTTAATTATTTCACACTTTTCTTTTTATCCATCTCAATACTTATGTACGTTTTTTTAAAATGGTAGAAATGTATCTCAATAATACATATTTTTTACACATCTCAATAACTTTATACATAATTTTAATTAAATTATCTAAATCTCCACATATAAAAAATACATTTATTACTTATGGAGACGGATGGAGCAATATTTTTATAATTACATGTCGTACCCAGATAAAAAAATTTCTGAATCCGCCACTATATATTAGTATATACTCCATGTACACAGTGGTGGCCTATATACATTCATTACTATTAAACTAAAGTATTCTACATGATGATTCGATTTTAATGCAAGCAAGTTGGAGTATCATTTTCATATCAAGTAGTTCTCGTAAATTGGTGCAATTATTTATTCTACAAAAATAAATTGGGATCATTAAAATTAAAAAATATTTACCATTCCATAATTTATTGATTGGGAAATAAGGAGATGGATCAGTTTTCTTGCCAATTATGGAGGGGGAAGGAGGTTGTTGGATTCATCGAAACCACTGAATTCGATGCAGACACTTTCTCTGTCTGCGTCACACATACACACACAATTTTCTCTCTCCTCTCTCTCTCTCTCTCTCTCTATATCCCATGAGCATGCAATCAATTTTACAGAGCCGATAGTGAAGGATTAAATAAAACAAGGGAAAAAGAAACTCATCTTTTTCAGTAGGGGGGAAAAGGAAAAGTGCACCCACCCTCCCCCCACCCCAATAGGGAGGAGAGAGAGAGAGAATTTGTTTTTCCTATTTTCTTTTTTTCTGAGGTACTTTTGATCTTAAGGGGTTTGTCTGGATATAAGGTGCTGAATCTTTATGATGAATTATCGGCTCAATTTACTATAATAGTGGGGGGAGGATACAAACAAAATAGAGATGGATTTCAATTAACTATAGTGAGAGAGAAAAGAAAACAAGAAAATTAATTTTTTATAAGCTTTTTCTGATTTTTCATTTTTTTGTTTGAAATGTATTAATGTCTAGTGATGATGATGACTACTGAGGTGCTTCGTATGTCGGTTTTGTGAGGGTAAACTCTTTCTTACTGAGTGAGTGAGAAATTTTGGAGAATATTTGCGAGAAATTCGGGGAAAAAGCTGAATTGTGTTTTCTTTTCACTCTCTCCTCTCTCTCTCTCTCTTCTCTTTCAAAGATTCAATCCCAATTTCAATTTCATGTTCAACAAATCTGTGTTGGGTTTTACAGATTGAAGAAATTGGTGGAGTGTTGTGTTGATTCTTGGTTGTTTCAGGTCTGTAAAGTGTAAACCCCTTCTCTCTCTCTCCTCTGTTTCTCCTCTGTTTCAATTTTGTAGATATTTATGAAGTTTATTGTTTGATTTGCATACAGATAGTTAGTGATGGCAGATTATGGTTCTTTTCAATCATCTAAGGCTATCAATTACAAACATCTTTCTTCCTCAATCTTCACTTTACCTAGATTGTTAATCTGTGATGAAATTGATTCCACCATGAATAGCCCAACTTCAATTCTTGATTCTATGCCATTTTCTGCTCTGAAAAAGGATACAACCACTCCCAAGAAACACCAATGTAAGAATCTTTGGGACTCCATGGCTGTTGGTTTAGGCCTTGTGGATGCTCTCATTGATGAAAAACCCTACCCGGATTCATCCAAACCCGGAACCCGGATGGTTGTTTTCGGATCACAGCTAAAGATTCAAGTGCCTCCCCTGCCCCCCTCACTTCTTTCCCCTGATGAATCACCTAATTCTCCCAGTGATTTTGGCATCAAGACAAGGAATTCATGTTGTTTCCCCCCCTCCCCTGTCAAGAAATCCCCCTTTGGGTCGATGAATTCGGGTCTCTCTGCTACTGAAATGGAGCTGTCTGAGGATTATACATGTGTGATATCATATGGTCCTAATCCGAGGACTACTCATATCTTTGATGATTGTGTGGTTGAGAGCTGCTGCGGTGTTGTTAAGTTCTCCGAATCGAGGAAGGAGAACGTCGAGTTTTCGACTAGGTCTATGAGCTATCCGTCTCAGAGCTTTCTGAGGTTTTGCTACAATTGTAAGAAGAATCTTGGACAGGGGAAGGATATTTACATGTATAGGTGAGTTTGATCTGGATCATGTTGTCTGCTTTGTGTTTGTCAATCTGTTGTGTGATTTGTGCTGTGCAATGGTATTGGTATCTAGTCGTAAGCTACTCATGCTCGACTCGACTTTACTTATTTACACCCCTGTTTGAGTTGATTTTGTATCGTTAAGCCTATGATCAATGCTAGTATTTTGTTACATGGTTTTCTATGTTAGTTTCTTTTGATTGAACATATTAGTTAAGCCTATGATCAATGCTAGTATTTTTTTACATGTTTTCTATGTTAGTTTCTTTTGATTGAACATATTAGTTAAGCCTATGATCAATGCTAGTATTTTGTTACTCCGTACATGTTTTCTATGTTAGTTTCTTTTGATTGAACATATTAGTTAAGCCTATGATCAATGCTAGTATTTTGTCACATGTTGTCTATGTTAGTTTCTTTTGATTGAACATAATAGTTAAGCCTATGATCAATGCTAGTATTTTGTTACATGTTGTCTATGTTAGTTTCTTTTGATTGAACATAGTAACTTTAGATATTGGAATGAGTTTGATTTCAATCTTGGCCTCCTTTCAGGGGCGAGAAGGCATTTTGTAGCAGCGATTGTCGTTATGCGGAGATGATGCTCGAGGAGGAGAGGGGGACGGAAGCTTCGGATTCAGACAATGTTTATGGTACTTCTTCATGACACCCCTCTCGTTGTTGTTTCATCGTTGTGGTTTATGACAGTGAAGAGGTAAATCAAATGCAGAGTTCATTCATAAGGTGCAGATGAACCATATCAAGATTGTATGATACTCAAGATTTGACTTTAGTGTGTTTAATTTTGTGTTTGCCTATTAGATTCTGTTTAGATTGACTTGGAACCCAAGATTTTGATGTTGAATTTATTTGAAAGAATGCTTATATTAGTTCGTGATGGAATGATACTTATTTTCGATCATATATTGAACTATAATAGTTTTGGGAGAGAGATTCAATTTTTGTTCTTTAATTTTTATTATTTTTTTTAAATTTTAATCCTTGGCATCAATTTTAGTTATTTTGGAAAGAAAAAAAAGTTAATACTTATGGGACTTTACAAGTTCTTCAAAGCTCTTCTTGAAATGAGGTGAAATGAGGGTCCCACTAGTGGAATGTGGGTTTTAGTCTTTCCCGGATTAGTCGATTTACGGATCGGATGTCGGTGCATAAAAAAAAATAAAAAAAATTAAAAAAATTGAAAAAAAAATTAAAAGGATTGAAATTGGGAGTATAAAAGAACTAAAATTAAAAAAAAAATTAAAAATTAAATGATAAAAAAATTAGATCATGGGTTAAGGAGTTTAAATTAATTCAAATAACCCATTTCACCAAATAACCTTTTAATCTCATAAAAGAACTTTTTAGATCATGGGTTAAGGAGAGTTTTTTTTTTTTTTATTTATAATCCACATGAAACTATCATAATAGTGAAGGCATATGTGCAATCTACATCAAAATACACACATCTTGTTCTCTAGACTACTTGTTACACTAATGACCCAATTAATTCATGTCTATCATAATTAGGGTTATAATCCCATAATTCAACTACAGTTGTAGATGTCCCATGATCTTGATAGAGTAGATATGCTTTCATTTTCTTGATAATTGTGATGATGTCTTCTTTAATTCTTTAATAATGACTACTTTATCCTTTGATAAAGCTTTATCCCTATTAGTAGGAAAAACAATTTTCTTATATTATTCCACTATTACTTTATTAGTTCATGGCCCAAGTTGGTGAAACTCTATTATATAAGGAATAATTCCTGAAATATTAATAATATTGCATCAAATCATTCTTTAGTTTTTTATTGTTATTGTTTTATCTATCATGGTGGATAAAGTAGGAGCAGTTCAATGAAGTATTGAATTAGAATTGAAGAATTTCAAATGATTCAGTCTTAATACATTACAATTATATTGTCATTAGAAAAATTAGCAATGAAGCATTGAATTAGAATTGAAGAATTCCAAATGATTCACTCTTAATACATTACAAATTTTACAAAGGAAAATGTTAAAAAAGTAGTTAAATATCTTCTATTATTTCTTGGGGAATATTCATCCTTCATTCATTTCTAAATTTATTCTAGAAGTAGTGTTTTAAGTTTTAACATAGAATTGCATGGAATCAATTTCACATGAAATTATATTTTGATTTTTGTATGATAATAATTGTTCTTTTTAATGTAATAGAAAATTCAATTGAGTTTAGAAGTGTAATAGTTGCTATATATAAAGTAATACTTGTAGTATATATATGAAAATGTTTTTTTTTAATTTTTAATAATGTCTAAAAGTTAATATGATTCTATGAAATCTTTTGCTTTTAATAATTTTTTTTTAAGTGATTCGAAATTTTATCATACTTTATTCGAAAATTATAAGCATTCCTGATATTTCGAGATGTTAATCCTATTCCTCTATGAGGAAAAAAAATGTTATTTGTTAGACTAAACATTACTACAATCTTGGTAATATTTTAATCTTCATATTTGTAGTACTAATATTAAATCTCTACATTTCTTGATATTGATGTACTTGACATGAATTCTTGTCGACTTTCGTGAAAAGTTAATTCTTTAAATTAAAAAAAATGATAATAATTTTTTTTAATCCGTAATTTTTTTTAATTCGTAACTATTTCGATTTTATTAAGAGCTAGTGCCTAGGCTCTCGTGAGACGGGTTATAGTAATAGAAACAAAATTCTTATTATGTGTTGTTATTACTTATTAGTTAGAAGTTAGTTTGTCAAATACTCCAAAATTTATGTAAGTTCAAAGATTTCTCCAAATTACATTATAACTCCCTTATTAATCAGGTAAACTAACACATCTGATTATAATAATAATAATAATAATAATAATAATAATAATAATATTCAAATGAATACAATTTAATTTGTATGAGTTGATGATAAAACTCTATATAAAAAAATCTTAAAAGTAAATTATATACCCCTCCGTCAGTAAGATATCATTTAATTTTACACGTAAATTAAAAAAAAATTATTATTTTATTTTATATATAGTGTGTAATGATATTGAATGAGGCATTTTATCCCAGTAAGAAAATGAAAGGTCCAGATAGGATTTGAATTGGACACCCAAAATAAAAATACTACGTACCCTTTGGACAGATGAGGAGAATATCAAATGAGAGTTGATATTCTCGTACTCGGGTACACGTGTACACTCATATTTATATTAATTTTATTTAATAGTGTAGTATGTATTTTAAAAAAAATGTAACAAGAATCACGTGTACACACATATCTATATTAATTTTATTTAATAGTGTAGCATGTATTTAAAAGAAAATGTAACAAGAATCACGGGACGAAAAGATTATAGAATTTTTTTATATTCAGTTTTTCATTAAAAAAATTAAAAAAATACTAACGAAACGTATAAATTTTTATTCATCTGTATAAGTTTTAAATACGAATATGGGAATTTTAAATCGTGCAGATGAATGTAAAGGATACATGGTACATCAAGATATATACGGCTCATTTATGAATTACATTTTGTTGAATTATAACAAAACAAATTAAGCTATTATCCCAAAATAAATAGAATAATGTTAAATTCTTGGGTTGTATCCGACAAATGTACAAGCTTGTATAGCTGGATCATATCGACGTCGGACTCTGAGCCCAATACAGCATTGGCCCATATTTGGCCCATCATCTTTTCTAAATTTAGGACATAAATCCACATCATCTTTTCTAAATTTAGGACATAAATCCACATACTTTATTTAAGGAAACTAGCATCTAACATTTAATTTATTAAATTATAAATTTCGAAATTTAAAGTGTACCACTATTTAGAAGAAGGGATTTATGCCCAATAGCATGAAATAACTCATAATTATTATATTTCCATAAATAAAAAAATATACTTGTGTCATAAAATTATTCCATGATATTTAAAGGAGGATAAAATATTCGATATATCTTAATTGCAACAATATAAAAAAAGTAAAAAAAAAAATCCACTTTATTATCTTTTAGCACGAATAGAAGGATAAGTCATAGTAATAAAGACTATTTTTAAGTACTACCGATAAAATGTAACTTCAATCCCAATCTTGCCCTCCCAAAACCCTCGAATTTTCAGTTTAGTCCACCGGTAACTGTCGCTCGCCGGAATCGCCGCCGTTTTCGGAGATGTCCGTCTCCGTCTCAATCCAGTCAACCTCTCTCCGACGCGATCCTGATTCCGATTCTTCCATAGATTCCAGATATCGTAAGTCGCTTTTACATATATTTATTGAGGTCTTCCCCCATAGTTTACTGTTGTTAGAAAAGCTGATGATTTATGATGTTTGGATTTTGTGTACATTAATTGATTTTCTATGAGTTGATTGATATTTAGTAGTTCTGTTAGATTTTATCTGAAAAATTGGCTAACAATGTTTGAAAAATATACTCGATATCAAATGTTGATCCTTCAAATTGGTAATAAATGTGCTTTTATAATTAAAACTTGCCAAAATGAAGAGAGAATACTGTGAAGTGTTGACATCCGGATGGATGTACGACGTAGGAAGAATATATGGTGGTATTATTTTGATATAATACATGTTTGTTGTGTGGGAAGAAGATCAAATTGACTTTGTGTTGCTGGAAAAGAAAAAATTTCCACACTTACACTCTGAGAAAAATGAGAACTTTTGAACAAATGAGATATCTTAATTTGTTAGACTGAGTTGTTGAACAACAATGCAACATTCTATATATATTTAGTGGTCATTTCTTTGTAGTGTGGAAGAAAGTAATTCAAATGTGAGATCTGTCTCTCTTGATTTAGTCCCTTTCTACTTTCATTTTCACCCATTTTTATTGTTTATCACTCGGCAGGAAAAGGGGATGTGTCATTGACAGATGTAGATGAAGATCTTGCTGTATCAAATAAAACTGCCTTGCTCAAGAAAAAATACTCTATTAACACCCTTAAATGCTTTGGGGTGGAATTAACTCCAGATACCATTGCAGTTGCTATGGTATATTTTGTTCAGGGTGTTTTGGGCCTTTCCAGAATTGCAGTCAATTTCTACATGAAAGATGATCTGCATCTAGATCCTGCAGAGGTAATCATCTCTACTGAATTTGGCAGTGCGTAGACATGCTATATGTCCAAATATTTATTTATTTATGGAAACTATAATCCATTTTTCAAGTACTAGTATCAAAATCACATTTTGCGGGGTAAAGAAGATATTAAGTGGAAATTCTGTGGCATGTGAATTTACACAACTGCGATATTAGAGTGATGCTTATATCAACCCACCAAAAGAGACCCTTTTGAATGTATTTTCTTCTTACTGGGTTTTGTCATGTAGCCAGGAGTTAACATAAGTGATGCAGTTCACATAATAATTGTCATTAGGAAAGTTTTCAGTTAAAACTATTTTCAGCAGCTAATGATTATAGCATGTGTGCTCTACTGAGTTCAGTAAGATTATGGGTATTTTTTATGCTTGTTAGTCTTGCATTCTTTTCTGTGGTATAATTATTAACGGCTTCCTTCTCTTCATGGTTGGCTAGACAGCCATCATATCTGGTGTCTCTGCATTACCTTGGCTTGTTAAACCCTTGTATGGGTTCATCAGGTGCCAAACAACTTGCTCTAGATTTTCCTTTTAGGATAATAAATGTCAAATATTAATTATACTTATATTGTTGCAGTGATTCCTATCCGCTATTTGGCTATCGAAGAAGGTCATATTTGGTTTTGTCAGGACTTTTAGGAGCTTTCTCATGGAGTTTGATGGCTACCTTTGTTGACAGCAAATATGGTGTTGCCTTCTGCATTCTTCTTGGATCTCTTTCTGTGGCTTTTTCTGATGTAGTAAGTACGGAAATGCATTGTCATCATACTTTGTACTCACCCCTTTTCAAATGTTTAATGATGCTGCTTATAATTCTTTCATCTTGAGCTGATTTTCACTTAGTGTAGTTCCATGGGGCCCGTAAGTACTGCTTGTATTTCTTTCACTGTGGTCCTTTGTTTTGACAATTATGCTTTACTTGCTGCTTCACTTAAGAAGGAAGATTTGTACTATAGTTAATTGGCTATATATGGTCTCTCTCTTGGCTAATCAACTTTATGAACCAGAAAACTTGCTTTCAATATTGACCTGGTTATATCATGGATTCCATGCTTTCAAGTACTTTAATTGAAGCTCGCCTGATGTTTCTTGTTGATTGCTTGAACTTGTCTTTGTTGACTGCATATGCACATAATGCACTACATGCACACGCCACACATATAATTGAAGCACTATATATATTATCGCCATTAATCTGTATGTTAATCTGCCCGTGTTCTATATTTTCAGACCTTATACATGCATGAACTGAGCTGATGTCATAGTCATTTGGTTTCAAGTTTTTTTCTTAGTCTTTATCTCTCATGTCACCTCTGTCAGCTAGCCTATTGAGATACAGCATAATGCAGGTTGTAGACTCTATGGTTGTGGAGAGGGCTCGTGGTGAATCACAAAGCATGTCAGGCTCTCTTCAGTCATTATGTTGGGGCTCATCTGCTTTTGGGAGCATCGTGAGTTCATACTTCAGTGGTTCCTTGGTGGGTGAATATGGAGTGAGGTATGCCTCAATATACGGTTTTTTCTAACATTTTGTGCCACTATGACTTACGAACTTCTGAATACTTGCAGGTTTGTATTTGGATTAACAGCTTTGCTTCCGTTATTAACATCTGCTGTTGCGGTTCTTGTGAAAGAGCAGAAAGTGGTTGGCTCGAGTAGGGGGCATAATATTTTGTCTGACAGTACTGGCTTTCTAGAAAGCTCTAAAAATAGCGCAACTCAGATATGGGATGCTGTAAAACGGCCCAATGTATTTCTTCCTACCTTGTTCATTTTCCTATGGCAAGCCACACCACAGTCCGACTCCGCCATGTTTTACTTCACGTACGTTGACTCGACACATATCTTGTTTTCTTTGTTTATGTCTTTGTTGTGGTGGCGAATAATACTTGATTTTTGGTCCAGGACAAATAAACTTGGTTTTTCCCCCGAGTTTCTGGGACGTGTCAAGCTTGTCACTTCCGTTGCATCGCTGATTGGTGTTGGACTTTATAATGGTTTCTTGAAAAGTGTTCGTTTAAGGAAGATATTTCTGTTTACTACTATAATCGGTTCAACTCTTGGGATGACTCAGGTGTGATTCATACTCCTACAATTCAACTTCTTTTCAACTATCTGCACCTACCGATCGTAATTTGCTTTTGCATGCCATCTATTAGGTTTTACTCGTCACTGGATTGAACCGAAAGTTTGGTATAAGTGACGAATGGTTCGCAGTTGGCGACTCCTTGTTTTTAACGGTTCTTGGACAGGTATTTCTTTACCTGTCTGATAATTATACTCCCTCCTTCACATAAACAACTTCATACTTTCCACATTTATTTGTTCCAAAATTATCTTCACATCCTCTAAAAAGGAATTACACTCACTTCAGTAACCTCTCGGCTCTTGATACACTTTTATTTCAAGAATGTCATCCATATGGAGTAATATTTATAATATACTTTACACTTTATTTATTATAAAAAATACAAAATTACCCCAAAATAATTTCAAAATATGGGTTTTATTAATATTCGTATCTACAAGTAGTGTGGGCAGATTTCCAGGATGGTGACCGGAGGGAGTATTAATTTACCCTTGAGATTCGACCCATAAATTAACAGCGAATTCCATTTTCAGATATCGTTTATGCCTGTTCTCGTACTAGCAGCAAAAATATGTCCGGAGGGGATGGAAGCTACTCTCTTCGCGACCCTTATGTCGATATCTAATGCCGGGAGCGTCCTGGGAGGGCTGATAGGAGCAGGGCTAACTCAACTCTTCGGCGTGAGGAAGGATAGGTTTGACAATCTAACCTATCTCATAATTCTTTGCAATCTTAGTTCATTGTTACCTTTGCCATTATTGGGCCTCCTTCCTGATGATATTGCTGATGCTGATTCAAATGAGAATAGTGACATTGAATTGAAATCTAATTGAAACCTATCAGTAACTTTGGATGATTAATAACACTTGGAAAATAAGTTGTAACTAATTATCATAATGTTACTCTAATGTATCAACAATTTGCTAGGCTTGATGGTTAAAAATGTTTTAATAGTTTGATGTAAAATTTGTAGAGAGAAAGATACATGTAATAAAAATATAAAATAAAATAAAATAAATAAACATGTGGGATCCATCTCTTATTTCCTGGAAATTTAATTTGTCACATCCAGGCCCTCTGAACTCTCTTTTCAATGCACTGTTACATTTATTAAGCCAGCTCTTGAAATGTAAAGTTTTGATTATTTTTAGTAAAAGAAATGCTTTGAAGATTTAGGGCTAATAATTGAACATTGTTTTCAATGCCCATTTACATGATTTATGAAACTTTAGGATTTGTTTTATTTAAGTAAAACTTGAAATTCTCTTTTCAAGATTTATGGCTAATTATGGAAAGGACAAAATAATGTACGATAATACGAATGCAATAAAACGGGTTTAGGGTGCGATGATCCATGAATGATTCTCGTCTATATATATATATATATATATATATATATATATATAATTTTGGGTGGCAATTCGTATTTTTGGGTTATTATGTTTTGTGTTAGAATGGATGAGCATAGGTTCAAGCGCTATACATACACAATTTTGTGTTGATATTAGTGTAATGTGATAGAAGACATGATATTAATATGATCAATGGCGAATGCAGAAAATAAAATTTTGGGATGATATATAATTATTAAATTATTAATAATCAAGTTTGTATAATTAAAATAAATTTATTCTCGAAAATTATTGAGACTGGAGCCTTCATTTTCTTTCGAGGAGTAAAAACAGGGCAAACATTATCAGTGAAAGCTTGTAGAGATTGTAGTGCTTAGAATGTGTAGAAATATGAGGTAACAGGTGGTGCAATTTTTATTTATTTATTATTTTTAATTTTTAATTATAATGTGAAATAAGGAGACAGCAGTTCGGTTTTACACTATATAAACCAAGCTGCCATACTCATGGATCAAATTTTTATTTTAATTATAATTGGATTAATAATTATATACTCTATTTGAAAAACTAGATTTATTATTGAACTTTTTTTTAAAAGCAAACTTAATAATTTTTTAGATTGAAATTTATTAAAAAAATTAAAATTACTTATATACTTTATTATAATGATTTCTTAATGGGTAATCATGCTCGCATGGCCTATTTTTTAGAAAATAAAGTATCATTTTAAGGGGCGGAAACAACCAGCATTGTTTGACATAATGAAATTCAGTTGAGAATTTCACGTAATTTTGTTTAAGACATTTTTTTTTTCATAAAAGCAAGCTCATGGGCCGTCAAATTAAAAGCACGACCTACCCAACAAACCATACAAATACTGCCGAGTCGCACTGAATTACCAAGTATGAAGACTAATTATTGTATTGCGATATCTTGTCTTGCCTAAAATTGTCACCCTATGTATATATAATCTTATAACGAAAGCTTCAAATAGCTCATATGGTCCATTGATAGAGATTTTCACAGAGCAATGATGCCAATACTTCTATTCGCGTAATGATAACAATGCCCACTTGTTAGAGTCAGTTGGACCGATCTTTTCTTGTACAAGTCGGGTCGAGCTCTAATGCACCCGTGTTCGATCCGATCCATCCCGGAGATGAAAGTGATTGAGGAAGACGTTTTAATTTTTGAATATATAAACGTCGTTTGACCATGGAGATAACGATGATTGATCATGTCATTTTCTTGAAAATCAAAAATAGAAAAGGGGGGAGTAAAAGAAATAGGGGTAAGAATACGAAAAAGGGCAAAACAAGTCATGTGGGAAAGTGGTCTGAATTCACATGGGGTGGGGGGCACTGAATCCCTACAATGTGTAGTCACATCTTAATTTCAAACAACAAAATTAGGACACTAAACAATTGGAGGTTGGTACTGATGTCATAAAGAGGAAAAGAGTTGGTTTAATGTTACTGCATGCTGCCCTACAAATCTTGGGGCAAAAACATCTGCATTTCTTTTGATTGTTGGCTCAATCATAGGCTACAACATCATGTGTTCTTCTCACAAGTGTTTATATGTGCATGTATACTCTCTCTCTCCTTCTCGTCCTAATGGTACATTTGTTTTTGTAAAGAGATTAAAGAATATAGAATTTTATTTGTAGTGGGTCGAAAGATAATGTATAGTGAGTAGTTGTATTTGTACTGTGTTGATTTAATAGAGATATTAATTATTTGTGTGTATCTCATCTAAAAAAAATATACATAATCATTAACATGAGACATTCAAAATGGTAATACGAAACTATTATGACGAGACGGAGGTAGAAGTAAATATGTACATTAGATTGTCTCTTCTGAAATACCTGCATGTATGCCTTCTTTATAGTATATGGGTTGGATCATCTTTGAATTAGTCATGACTATAATGATAAGATACATGATAAAATAATAATTACTCCTATACTTTGAAATTATACTAAACACAAAAATAAAAATTAAATTCTATATGTATAGTAGAACATAAATTATAAGGGTGTACAAGAGATATAGTTTTCATATTAAAAAAAGTATTGCATTGAACAACGTTCATATAATTAATAAATTGATAATAAATTGTTCATGAAATAATATTATCACTTTTCATTAATTTATTATCACTTTCTTTTATAAAAGTTATCACTTTCTGATCATCTTATGTAAGTGCTTACTTGAGACGGACTCATACAAGTCTTTGCCCTATTATATTGAGTTTAATGTTTATTTTTAGGATTAGTATATTTAAAGATACAATTATCTTTGTCAAGGAGGCTTTACTACTTCTCACAGGAAATTAGTTCTTGATCTTATAATCATTTCTAGTGTTTAGAGGGTATTTTTAGTTACTTAAATGCTAAATTTTTTTATTTTTTATTTAGCGATAATGTTAATTGTTACTTGTTAGTATAATTAGTTCACCAAGTATTCATACTTTTCTTTTCTTCAAGCCTCGAACTTACTTGAATCACTCACTTTAGTGAGATGCTCGGTGGCCAAGTAAGCTAACATACCTATATACTTAAATGTCATAATTATTTTAAATGGTGTATATAGTCAAAATTTACCACTTCGTTATCTACTTAATGATGTTATCTACTTGACTTAATTCCAACTCTCTAATTCTATCTTAAAAATGAACAAACAGAGCTGGAATTAAAGTTTTACTTTATCTAAAAAAACTTGTCGCTTACATGAAATTAATTTAAATTTAAGAATTTTTTATTTTACTTTTTGCTTTTTGGAATATACTTTTTCAAGGGATGTCTTTTGTTGCAGCCATTCTTTCATGATGTTATTTCACTAACCCTTTTTATGTGTCATTTTCGGATTCCCTCTTTAAACTTATCAATATCTCAAGTTACATTTTGGATCTTATTTAATATGAGGAAATATATGTCACTTTTTCTCTTTTTTTTTTCCAATTAATATTACACTATAACTATTCAACTATTCAAACCATATGCATAGTAGATTCTTATTAGTATTTTTTTTTCAATTTGCAAATTTTTTTTCGATTTTGATCTTTTTATTTTTTTTCAAATTTAATCATTTTTTTTTATTTTTTTTCAACTTTAGTCCAATTTTTTATTTTTTTGTCCAAATTAGTTCTTAAAATTAGAATTTGTCCAATTTTTGATAAAATTAAAGAACCAAAATCGAACAAAAAAATAACAAAATTTAAAAATTACAAGTAAAATTAGAATCAATTATATTAAAGGATGAATTTTGATATATTCCTGCAAAATTATGATGGGTGATCTCACTCAAAATATTTAAATAATTTCAATTAAAGTTTTTGGGTGGAGCCACGATGATATACTCCGTCCTATTTTAAATTTCATATATATATATATATATATATTTTACACGTAGTATAATACTTACTTCTATAAAAGACATTTTAATGTAATGGTATAAGTTTAAAAAATAGTACTCTATTTTAAGTAATTTAATAGAATATTATATTAAATTACTAAAGTATATATTCAAAACCAGCTTTACAAGTTTAGCCACACATTAGCTTACGACATCACCCAATTAGCTAGATAATAGGAGTACATTATATATCAAGGTGATCGATTTGTACAATAATTGGGCTTAATTATAATAAGCTAAACAGTAGTCTGGCCTATATCAATCATAACAAGAATTGATAAGCAGCTACAAAACATAATGATTATAATGCAGAACTAATATAAGTCTAGTCTAACAACAACTATAGCAAAAAGTTCTATATAGAAATAATTGTCACATTCTATGTTTTTTACTTTCTTGTTCACAGCATATATGTTTCATCTGATGCATTATGGAGTAATTAATTATTAATTCTAAAGTTGCACCTAACCAATATAACTACAGGAAAACTCCCTTTAACAAGTACTCCTCCGTAACATTAATTTTACGTGAAACGGATAAAAAGTAATAAAGAATAAAGTACAATGAAAAACTACATGTGATGTAAATTCTTTGGCATTTATATTTAATAAAAATGGGATGAGTGCAGTGGGAATGAAGGAATTGGTTGAGAGAAAGGGGGAAACAAGTGGTTATGAGAGAAAAAGATATATAGTTGCATGTGATAAGCCATGTGAACTGAAAGGCAATAAATACAAAAAATATGGCCCCCAACAGACAAATTAAACCTAGCTACCTGCATATGATGATGATGATATGGAGAAGAACCATGTGGAGATAGATAGGTTTTTATTTTATGGAAATCTTGAATTTAATAAAACAGGATAATTGCTGTTTAAACCAGATCATGATTATCATGAAATACTTTCCAATATTAATATTAGCCTCTAATTTATACTCCCTTCGTCTCCTAAAATCGTTCACTTTTACTGTACCACGAATATTAAGAAAATGTTATTTTTTGATTAACTTTATTAACTTTTGGGGATAAATTGATATTTTTAGGTAATAAATAAAGTATAAAGTATGTTATGTGCGGAAAGAAGAGATGATATTTTTAAAATAATGAGTAATTTTGAGATTTTAAATTAGAAAGATGTTTCATTTTTGGAGAGTGAACAATTACGTGAGACGAACAAATGAGAAAATAGTGAATAATCTTGAAGAACGGATGGACCAATTTGTTAACATCGCGCCGAGCCATTTTTTATTAACACAATGACACCGGGTCTTTATTGCAGCCCGTGCTACCGAATCAGCTGTTTTTTTTTTGTACCAACAATCAAGAATTGTTTTCCCCTTCTTGCTGCATCAAAAACCAAATCGCACTTTCTTTTACATGATAAATTTCACACTCTTCGTTTTCTTTCATCTCATGACAAACTTCACAATCATAAAAATGTAACATCATATCAATCTATAATCCTAAAAAAAATCATGAGTCACAAAATTTGCCCCATTAAATAAGAGTATATAATTAATGTATGCATACATGATATTGCAGTTGCTCCTTTTGTGTGGACTCAAATTTAGACGTAGCCTTTAGGGTCTCTTTGATGGGCAAACTGCACATGCAATTTCTTAAAATTTATGGAAAATGAAAATGATTTTTTATTTATTATTTAAAAAGATAAATAGCACTCCCTCAACTTTATATTTTCCATTTTGATAAATCTACTACTCGAGTTCATGCTACCATTAAAAAAAAAACACTTAATTAATATTTTCACAACACACTCTACTATTTATTTATTAATTTCAAATTACTCCAAAAAATAAATTAAAATGTGATTTTTATTAATATTCGTATCAATGGTAAATATTAAATTAAAGTTGAATGTTGATGAATCTGTTAGAAGGGGATGTGATACGTCAATAGTAGGGGTGACTAGAAATTGTAGAAGGGAAGTTCTTTGGTATTTTGCTGAACGACTTTCTGGTGTCTATGAGGTGGAAGTAGCGGAGGCTTTGGCATTGAAGAGGGGTATTGACATTGTTATGGAACGTGGATGCAATGAGATCATGTTGGAATCAAATTCTCAAATTGTTGTCAACTCACTCCTTAATCAATTCCCAAATTTTACCTATCTAGACAGGATCCTACGCAATATTCGAAGGAAAGCTTCACGTATAAGAGATGTTTCCTACAGTTGGACAAGACGAAAAGGCAATGGTATTGCTCATGCCCTAGCTTTATATGTTTTTTCTTGTATTTTTCCTTTCTCTTCTAGTGATATTCCTGATGTAATTGTAAACTTTGTTGAGACCGACTATCTGGCTTTTTAATGCAGTCTTGGCTTGTTTTTAAAAAAAATTAAAGTTGAGATGAACGGAGTAATTATTCAGGAATATATTATATTGAACCGTTGTAATTATTCACTTTCTAAAAAGTGTTACCCTTCAAAAGGTTGAATGTATATTTTTCGTAAGTGTTAAAGTTATATAAAATATTCATGCAAATAATTTGTTAATATAGTATTTAAACTACTATACTAAGGGGTGGGTTTGACCCAAACTAATTGGGCCAATTTGAGTTATCAAATTGCCATTCTATATGATGATGAGGTTTGTACAATT
Organism: Pogostemon cablin; assembly: GCA_023678885.1. NCBI lineage: Eukaryota > Viridiplantae > Streptophyta > Magnoliopsida > Lamiales > Lamiaceae > Pogostemon > Pogostemon cablin. The sequence continues at coordinate 23,193,574 of CM043009.1, read as the reverse complement.
AGTTGAAATTCACAATTATAAATTGATTTATTAAAAGAAATGTTCAATCAAATTATAATGAATAAATAATCAGTCCTACATACTAGTTAAGTTCCATATAATTTTCCATGATTATTTTGGATGTCAAGAGCAATATAATATTGCATATAAAAATTAAAATATTAATAGGTAACTTTTATCATAATTCTAATTCTAATAGTCTACTGTAATTGGCAAAAGGGTGGTGCTGTGAATAGTATAAAATGTTGATTGTAATCGAATAATTGTTATGTCCTTTATTATTAATTTATTGTATTCAGTTTGACAATTTCTTGGGCAGTTATTTAATTACTAATTAGTATTTAAATTTTATGAACCAACCATGATAATTTATATAAAAATTAATAATCATTTTTGTGATTCTGGAATCTATATAAATTGACTAGCTATTAAGAATATATCTTGATTAATTCACGTATAAGATTTTTTTTCATAAATCTCTTGTATAATTTCTTGATCTAATTCCCATTACAAATTAATAATATCTAATTAATCGTATTTTTATATTAATTTATTAGTTAGTCATCTGACTGATATTCATTTTTTCCTCGCATGAAAATTCACATATTAGTTGATGTAATAATATATATATATATATATATATATATATATATATATATATATATATATATATATATATATATATATATATATATATATATATATATTATTGCAATAAATTAGTTAGCCATAAACCAATAATATAAGGTGGAAAATTTTGTTAGTGTATAAATAAATCATATGCTTCAATAATTGACGTGACATTTCTCTAGATAACTAATGCAGAAGAAAATTAATAGAATAAGGTAAAGTTTTTCATGCAATCAAATACTATATTTATTATTCATAATTATTATTTATCATTAGAATTTTAATTTTTTTATAAATATATATTATCAATTTATTTAAAATTATAGGGTATTATAACTTAGTACTTATTTTTTATCTTTTAAATTTATTATATTTTCTCATTATAAAATTTTATCATTAATTAATTCAATAATAAATTATATTGGTTCAGTAAACATCCAAGAATAATTATTAATGTATTTTTTAAGAAAAAATATTTCTTACACCTACGGGAATGTATTTACACTCCCATTTTATTATTCTTTAATATGCAGAGTATGTACATAAAAAATTAATCTTCAAGTAATAGGAGTGTTATTATTTTCTTAAATTAATAAAAAAATAATATTCTTGTATAAATTTTCTCACGTTATTATTTTTCTTACATTTTTGTTTAGGTAATTAGTAATTTTCATTTCGAAAAAATAATAGTTCATTACTATATATGAAGAGTAATTTTTTATATATTGTATCCGACGATGACGAGAATACAAGATAAACTTTAAAAAAATTGAAATTAGAACATTTTGATATATTGACGTTACAATGTTTCCATGTTTTTATTTAAAATTATTTCTTTTTTCTCTTCATATGAAATGCACATAATTAAAAAGATTTTATTTTTATAGAATAATATATAAACGAGTGGAGTGACAGTAGCATGTTCAAACACTGAATTACTGATAGCCAACAAATTTAATTACAGTGTGAAATGTTTGGAAGAATTAATGTAATGTCGGCTGAATTTATATTTGTTTGTGGGCGGATCAAACCAGGGGCCTAATGTATTTCTTTTTTCCATCAACTTTCACATTTACTTGAAACTAAAACTCTTCTACCATTATTAGTTACTATTAATAAAAAAGATACTCCCTCCGTCCCTCAATAATGCTTACGCTTTCTCTGTAATTTACAAAGGAAGCGTAAGCATTGGTGTGGGACTGAGGGAGTACTTTATATTCATATACCTTACTTCTGACCTTTAATGAGATTTACAGTATAATTTCAGAAATCAACCCATCCAATATATATATGATTTTTTTCTCTGAAATATTAGATATAATTTGGTTTGATTAATTTCCTGTGTCATTTAACCCCAGGATTGGTACTTAAGGTGCCTAAATTCCTAGTTTGATTAATTTCCTGTGTCATTTAACCTCAGGGTTAGCTTAGCGGTGATGATTTGAGGTGCCTAAAAATGAAACACCTAAAGGTCTCAGGTTCGAAACCCGCAGGTGCGATCAATCACTGAGGGGCTAGTTCATACAGAGCGCAAAACTCTGGCTTGAAATGGGTCCCTGCTAGTGGATTGTGGGTTCTGGTCTCTTCCGGATTAGTTGATCTACGGATCAAATATCGACTTGAAATGGGGTCCCCGCTAGTGGACTGTGAGTTCTGGCCTCTCTCGGATTAGTCGGTCTACGGATGGACTGTGAGTTCTGGACTCTCTCGGATTAGTCGGTCTACGGATCAGATATCGATGCATAAAAAAAATTCCTGTGAATCAATATTTCGTGTTACATTATTAATAAATGATAGTTACGAAACATAATACTATTATTATAATATAATGATTTCATGATACAATCATATGTGGATATAAAAAGGGGCAAAAACTATGTGCCCTATGCTAGCATAGAAAGGGTTATGAGCTGATATAAATGTTTTGGTAAATGCCCAATCATTCAAGTATATGGTCAAGGGGCAGTTGACATTAATGCTCATATTATTATTTTTGGAGGTCACATTTATTCAATTTCACCTGTCACATTTATAAGCAAAAAAATAAAATAAAATTAAGAGCTTGTGAACTCTAGGACCGTACTATTTCTTAATTTTATTGAAATTATTATTTAGTAAACGAAAAATTACTAATTTAAAGTAATAATTTATTATTTCTTTCGTCTCATTTCAAATTATACGTCTCTTTTATAAAATACAAAGGATGAGTGCAATATTAAATGGGATGGAGAGAGTACTATTCCGAAAGAAAAATATTAATTATTTCTGTATGAATATAAAAAATTACAATATATCAAAATTTGACTATAATATATTTTTTCATTTAGAAGAATATGAACTAATTCTAACGAGTAAATTTTTCAACGTACTAAATTTGTAATATCGGGTGCAAAGTGAACCCATAAGCAAGGTGAATAATTGTTGATCACACATTAAAAAATGTTTATGGTCTATTAACATTATCTCTAGAAATATCAAATTAAGAAAATATGAAAGATAATATTTAGAATTTCTTTTATTTCAACAATTTAAAACTTCGATCTATAACAAACAGCTATTCACCTAACTTTTTTGGCTCTCTTAACTCAAAATGCTGACTTCATCACTGTCTAAAAACATTAGTATTCCCATTCACACGCATTCTGTATATTCTCTCTACTCTTAAAAATATTTTTTAAATCAATAAAGATGTTTTTACATAAATCACTCTACTTTATCCACTAAAATAGGCAAAAAATAATTTAGTATCATTCCACACCTAACTCTAACATCATATTTAGTGATAAATGCATAAACAAGATATGACCTAAATTTATGTTATAAGATTTGCTCTAGATATTAGTGTTTTCATGTCAAAGTAAAATAATTACAAAACTTTAAGATGTTTGAAAAATATCATTAACCATTAATATATAGCTGCGACTTTGAAAAGCGATTCTTATATTTATATTTCTATAAAAAAATCGAATAAAGTAATTAGTTATTTATCAAGAAAACATGGCCCCTGCTTTTATTCTTTTCTTTTTTCACATCTAAAATATTGCCAATATTTATTTTTAAGGAACTGTTTGATGCAAGTTATATATTCATTTATGAGTAGTGCCAAAAATATAAACTAAGTTATTGTAATTGACTACCCGTGAACTAAGTCAACCAATACATGAATGAATAGAATCTTCTCTTAAAAAGGAAAATTCCAAAATTTTTATTAGTGTTTAGAAGTAATGCAAATTTATCCTTTATTATCTTTAAATAATAATAATAATAACAAAACTTTCGTAAAGAAGTATAATTAAAAAAAAACTCAATTCAAGGTCCAAATAATAAGTTAATTATTAATTTGGGGTTTTATTTTTTATTTTATATATTTTTTAAGAGCTGAAAAATACTTAAACTATCTATTTAGAGGCAAAAATTATAAAAATATTTAAAAATATAATTACTACATTAAGCTTCATATATTTAAGAGTGTATATTAGGTGCACCCGGGTGCACCCATATTTGTATAATTTTTTATTCTATTTTGTATACATGTTATTCTCTTTTGTATACGTGTTTTTGTAATAATTGTATACTTTTTTCACACTAAATTTTTCATTAAAAAAATAAGCATTCATATGTGTATAACTTTTTATTCAATAGTGTATACATGTATTTTAATAATTGTACATTTTTTTACATTCAATTTTTTATTAAAAAAATTAACAATTAAATTGTATACATTTTTACTCATAATTATATATGTTTTTGCTTATATTTGTACGTGGGTGCACACGAAGCTTCGTGTGCACCCGTGTGCACACTATATTTAGCCTATATATTTAATATCTTTTAAGATTTTTTCAATAATTTAATGAATTAAAAATATTTATTAGAAATGACTTATCTCAAATAAATTTATGTCATATCCAATTAAAATAATATTTTAATTGTACATGAGTTATTTCATTGAAAATTAGAAATGTTTTATTTTAAAATATTCCATATTCAATTTGTCTCAAATCTTTCTATTATAAAATAATAATAATGTTTTAAGAAAATTTTTCAATACAAAGTTTGAAAATGGATAAGCTATTAATTTAGGGCTAGAATTATTATTTTTTATCCATTAAGAGCCTAATATATGTAAAAAAGTATCAATTACGTACTACCCATATTTTATTAATTTATGGCGTAAATTCAAGTCTGAATTCATAGATTTGTATATGATTAGGGCCCTGATTGGCACTTAACTGAAAAGAAAAATAATTCAGGAATTAATAATTAATTTATTTTTAGTGTTTAGTAAAAAAATCCAATTTTTAATTATACATGATCAGTTATTTCATTGAAAATTAGAAGTGATTTAATTCATTATTACCCTCACATATTCCTCGATTTCTTTTAGTAAATACAAAAAGAAAAAAATTATATAAGACGCACTATTATATCAAGATTACGTGTTATGGTTATAACTTATATGAAACAAAGAATTAAATGCGAAATTACAAGTTAATAAAAAGAGTACAATCGCGGAAGTCCATCGTGGCATCCCAATTTAATTCGAACTATATACGTGGATAATCTATTGTAAAATATAATTTATTTATCTATAAATTTCAATACGAACTAAGTAATATATGTCATCGTGTACTATAGTAATAAATATTGTTACATACATAACACGTGATTATGTCGATTTTATATTAGACAAATGCTCTTAATGTTCAAATCCTGAAATCCATCATATATTTTGGTACTCCTAATTATAACCACACAAATCTACCTCCGACATATTTATTTAAATAATAATATAAATTTGTCATTGAATAAAATTGAGCAAGTCGTGTCTAATTAATTTAAGGACGTGTTTTATAGCTAACCTTAGAAAAAAAGAATTTAAAGTAATATATTAAATGAGAGACTCTCTTGTGATACGAATTATTTATGAGATAGGTGTGAGACGGGTCGACCCATCATTAAAGTATGCTTATTGTATAGATAGAGTATGCTTATTTGAAGTTAAAGTATGTTAATAAGAAATCATATTATAACACACTAAAGTCATACTTTAATTCTTAATCCAAAATACTTTAGAAAATATACTTTAACAACCATTAAACATACTTTATCTATACAATAAGCATATATACTTTAGTAATTGGATCGACCCGTCTCACAAGAGACTTTGTGATATTAAATAAGGTTAATTCCTAAAAAATTCACGACCTTATTAGGGGTTTTCAAATTTATCACAAACTTTTATTTTTGTCAATTCAATACATGATCTATTTAATATTTTTAATTCTATCACGACCTTTTATTTTTGTCAATTTAATACGCGATCTATTTAATATTTTCAATTCTATCACAACTTTTATTTTGCAATTTGATACACCACTTATTTCATATTTTCAATTTAATTTATTATTAATATTATTATTATTAAAAGTTATTTAAAAAATTAAGATATATAGTACGAACAAATAAGATATTTTCTCCTTATTATTATAGTAAATTCATATTGTAATTAGTGATAGAAATTTATTTTAGTAGATCGACTTTTATGTAAAATTATTTTTTACTATAACGAATAAAATTCTAAATTTTCTTTTTTGTTCGACTTTATTACTACTATTATAGTAAATTTACAATTGTAACAAAAATATTATATAAATGAAATTATTTATTAAAAATAAGGATTTTATAACAAAGGAAATTAATAATTAATTGGACTTAAAAAAATGAAGCGTTAATCCCACTAATTAATAAATTCACAGTTTAATAATAATAATAATAATAATAATAATAATAATAATAATAATGAATTGAATTACAAATATGAAATAAACGTTTATCAAAATGCAAAAATAAAAGTTGTAATAGAATTGAAAATATTAAATATATCACATATTAAATTGACAAAAATAAAAGATCGTGATAGAATTGAGACTATTAAATGGATCATGTATTGAATTGACAAAAATAAAAAGTCGTGATAGATTTGAAAATCCCCAATAAGTTGGTGAATTTTTTAGGAATTGACCCTATTAAATATAGGGTTAATTGTAAAAAAAACCAAGAACATTACTCATATTGCAAATTGATCCTCACTTTTGAAAATTTGCAAAAAAAAAAAAAAAATCACCACCTTTAAGAATTGTTGCAAAAAAAAAAACCCAAAAAAAAACCTACTTTTAATATAAATTGGGAACCCTACTTTTAATCATAAATTGGATGTGTTTTCCAACAATACTTAAAGGTGATGATTTTTTTTGCAACTTTTCAAAAATGATGATTAATTTACAATAAAAGTAAAGTTCGTGGTTTTTTTTTTGCAATTAACTCTTAAATATATAATAGGAAATATGATAAGGAAAAAAATTACACTCCGAATTATCACTTTGTTTTCCCCAAATAATTTAGCTTTCAATATTTATATGTAAAATGATAATAAAATTTTTAAAATTAATAATACACATAATTATCTAAAAAAATTATGTATAAATGACTAAATAAAAAACAATATATTTATGAAAATATAACGAAATTCTAAAAATTAACAATAATGTTAAAAAATATAATTTTAACACAGCATAGTTAAAGACTTGGTGGTAAAAAAGCAATCTGGTTTTCAATGTTATTTTGGCCCAATCATATTCTCCCATAAAATTCTACTTTTCTTATTTATTTGTCCACCAAAACTTTCACACTCCTAAAAAAGAAACAACACACTTAATTCAACAATTTTAAAAATTACTTTAATTTAAAATTTGTCACACTTTTTTCACACTTATAACATTATTTTATACTTATTTATTACTTAAAAATATTATCCTCCAAAGTCAATAAAATTAATAAAAAAAAAAAATTCTTAAATAATGTAGGACAATAAATCCTTTAGGGCGTGATTGGTACGATGGAATGAGGTAAGAATGGAATCGTCATTCCTAATTCTATTCTCATTCTTGTGATTGGTATGTATTTACTTTTTAGTAATAGGAATCACGATTCCAAAGGAATGTGTATTCCCTTACATGTGGGAATGAGCATTCCTCTCACCCCATGGTATTGCCCATTCCATTCCCTCATTCTTCACACACACACACACATATATATATATTACATAATTATAATTATAATTATAAATAATATTCTTTTAATTTATACAATATTTATTTATATAATTATAAATACTATGTTACTATTTTTCTACTTAACATGTAATATTTATTAAAATTATTTAATAAAAATAAAATAATAAATCATTTAAAATCTAAATAAAAAATTAAATATTTTTATATACTCAAATCGGTAAAAAAATATTTTTATATACTTAAATCGGTAAAAAATATATAATTAAATTAAATTCTTAAAATTTTTAAATATAAATGTATATAATTATTTTAATATTTATTCAAAATAAAAATTAGTAAATTATATATAAAAAATTAATATTATTAATTAAATTGAATATATACATGTAGTATAAATATAAATATAATTTTTTATACATAGTTTAATATTTTTTAATATATAAAAAAAATTATTTGTATTTTAAATTTATTTATATTTTAAAAATATTAATATTTTATTTTATTTATAGTTTAATATTTTTCTATAATTATAAAATATATAAAATATTCATTAAAATTTTAATTAATTTAATATTTTAAATAAATTAAATTTAAATATAATATTATAAAAATACTATTAATGAGATTGAAATTATTAAGGAATACAAATTTTATTACTTGAGTTATTCCTGAACGATACCAATCATGATAAAAATAATTTTTAATCATTCCATTCCCATTACTATTCCATTCATAAGTTCATTCCATTCCCATGTTATTCCATTCAGTCATATCAATCCAACCGTTAGACAATGTTCGTTTACGGTTTTCAAATTCAGGTTTTGATTTTCAAAACCCACATCCAAATTTTAAAAATCATCCCCATATATACGTATTACATTATCTCTCCTCAATTAATACAATTTTTCTCTTCATCTCTCTTCTCTCATTTAACTTTTTAAATAAATTAATATATTGATTTGAAATAAAATTAAAACATACTCTGCTCAAAACCCAAAACATACGTAGAACACATTATTTATGATTTTCAAACCCCACATAACCCAAACCAAAATCACCTCAAATAATGAATGGAGTTTAATAGCATCATAGCAATAAAAAAATGAATAGAGAATTTAATAGCAATAAAAAAGAAATAAAAAATGGTAGGGGCCACGTCATACAAAGAGGGCCCACCTTAGTCCACATTGTCTCATACTTTACTACCCAATGACCCCCACAACATGTAGAAACTATGCCAGTTTTCCCTACTATAAGTTCTCTCCTTTCTTCTCACTCTTTCCTACTTCCCCCCTTCACCCCCTCCCCCCACCCCCCCACCCACCCCCCTCTCCTTTCTCAAATTTCATCACATTAAAATTAAAAAACAAAACAAAAACTCAAAGAATGTTCTCACCATGATCACACCAACATTTGATCATTGAAACCAAACTCCAACACACACTTTCTTGAAATTAAAAAAAAAATGGAAATAATCGAGTTAGTGAAGTGTGAGTGCTGTGGTCTGAAAGAAGAGTGCACTCAAGACTACATAAATGGAGTGAAGGCGAAATTCGAAGGTAAATGGCTATGTGGATTATGTAGTGAAGCTGTAAGAGATGAAGTCACAAGAGTTGGTAAGAAATATTCCAAGAACTTCGCCATGGATGAAGCTGTCAAAGCTCATATGTCGTTTTGTAGTAAGGATAGATCCAATCCGGCTATTCGGGTCGCCGATGGAATGAGACAGATGCTCCGGAGGAGATCCGACGCCTCTTCGTCGTCTTCTCCGAAGTCCACGAGCAAGTATACGCGGTCGTCGTCGGATACGAGATTCGTTGTTACTAGGTAGGAAGATTGGTAGGTTTTGTAGTGGGGTTGAAATAAGGGTTTCTTTTGTTTCATGTTGATTTTGTACAGGGAGGTTAATTACAATTGAGGTTTTTTTTAATCTGATTATGTTTTGAATTAATTGTTAATCTTTTGCATGTTTAGAAATTAAGAGGACATGAGATGAAAATCAGTTTTGAGGGAAAAGAGATTTTGATTATATAGATGTGAAAATTGAAATTCTTGGTTCATGTTTAAATCTTTATTAGCTAGGTTATTTTTATCAATAATCATTTCTCTTTCTTTTTCACAACAAAATGAAGAGAGAGAAAAAATCTAGAAAGTTTAATTAATATATATATATATATATATATATATATATATATATATATATATATATATATACTAAAAAAACACGTTATTAGAGACGGAAATTAGAGATAGATGTTGAATCATCTCAATTAAAGATACTAATTTTTAAGACTGGAGCGCTCATATTGAGAACCAACCAACCGGTTCAACTTAAAAACAACTTTTAAAACGATATTTGAGATGAATCGAACAGTTCATATGGAGAACCCGAAAATAAATACTCTTTTCACACTCTCTTTCTAATTCATAAAGAATTTTTTTACAAATAATTTTAGTGTATCATTCAAGAAAAGCGAAATATCCAATTAATTACCTATAAAATTAAATGAAATATTACCATACTTTAAACGATGATATTAACTAAAAACTAGTGCATATTTTAATGTGATGTGAGTTCACATTTTGATTAATAAACGAAACACTCGACAAATTCATGAATTATTCCATAATTTCAGACAAAAAAAGATCAACATTCTTCATTTGCTTCAAATTAATAAGCACTTAATTAGTATTGTAAGTATTTTAATTATTAGTTTAACAACTTGGTCAAGAAATTTAACAATTAAATTATTCAACAAGCTCAACTAACTCACAACTTGAATTAATGTTTTCACCAATATATATATATATATATATATATATATATATATATAATTTCCATGAAAGCAACCTTAAAGAAAAACACACTAATATAAAATTTCGACACATCATTTACATCCACGTGTAAGAGTACATATACATAGAGTAATAATGTTGAATCTATCACGTAGCATCTAGCTAGTGTAGCAGTCTCACCTATCTTTTTGACGTTAAATATTGCTAAAAAAAAAAAAAAAAAATTTCATTACTTTATACTATCACAGTTGGTACTATAACATAACCACGACTCGTTAGTAGGTGTATCTGCTCCAGAAAGAACATGAAAAATAATCACACGAATTAATCCTTTTATAATTAAAGTACGTATGAAAAACGCGTACTTATTTATATTTAATTTAATAAAATAATATTATAAGGGTGTGCATAATTAGTATTAAAATGAATAAATTGATTAATTTGAACCAAGGTCTTTTGTGATCCTTGACTTGATATATATTTAAAATTTTCATTTTAAATCGATTTCGATTTTTTTTCAAATTCAAAAAAATTCGATTCGTTTCGATAACCGATTTTATGAGCCATTTTGAAAATTAATTTGAGGCCGTATAAATAAATTGTTTAGTTTAAAAAAGGGGCACACAAAATCCATAACAAGATAGGCTGCGGCTTCTCGAACCAGACATCTGACATACAATAATTATTAAATCTTGGACCCATGTTTTAATTTCATCATCTACACTAATTATCAATAGTCTCAATTTTTAAATAAATTCATAAATAAATAAATATTGTGTTACATTTAATCTCGAGTTGTCTGATATTTCAGACATTGCATGTATTTATAATTTATGCACATTATCAAGAGCATGACGAAAAGTATATATCCTTTTGTACTAGAATATTAACTTGAAATAAAAACATGAGTAAAATGAATTGTACGATCGTAGAATTAATTGCAAGAATATTAATTAAGAAGAAAACTAATGATGGTGATTTGTCAAAAAACAAAAATAAAATGATGAACGTTAACAATTGAGTGGAAAAACTTTGTATAGAATAATAATCTGTCCCCTTTTATTTAAAATTCTTTGGACCACTTTGTTATCAGCCACTCGTTGTTTTTTGTTTTTTACATGTGATAGAATTGACATTCTCTTCTAATTTTATTCGATGCTCATCGTCTTCTACTCACACTCAATTGAATTCTTAGAGGGAGGAGTTCGATTTTTTGGTTTTGATTTTTTTTTACAATCATGATGTTAATATGTTATCTTGTTGATGAGTGATACATATATAAAAAAAAGAGACATTTTAAAATAAATTTAGTATCTTATCTCCTTTACGTCTCATTAATTTAAGGAGTGATATATACTAGGAGACATTATATTAAGAGGATGTTTGGTTTCATATGGGAAATCCAACACTACAAAAAAGCTGTTTTTAGCAACGGAATATTCCGTTGCTAAAAGCATTAATTCTATTGTTAAATTGGCTTATCAACGGATTAGCAACGGAATCCATTGGTAAAATTTCATTGGTAAAATAGTGGTTGCTAAATTTTTAGCAATAAAAAATCAATTCCGTTGCTAAATAATTCCGTTGGTAATCCGTTGCTAATAATTCCGTTGGTAATTTATATAATGCCCTTGGTAATCCATTGGTAATTAGCAACGGATTGAATTCCGTTGGCATTCCGTTGCTAAAACAAAAATATTATTTTTGTTGCTAATCCATTAGTAATTAGCAACAGATTGAATTCCGTTGGTAAATTCGGTTGCTAAAAAATATTTTTTGTAGTGCAACACGTGATTTATGTGGTTAGCCAATATTTTTAAGTTTGTGTGAATGAACTTTGAAGAGAGAATTTCATTCCTATGGAAATAGAAAAGGAATATTTTTGAAGAGATGAACATGTATTTTGATATAAATAACAAATTAATCAGGGCAGACAGATTACATATTTGAAATCGATCCAAGAAAAAGATAACGAGAATATTGGGGGAAAAAATTTGTTATGATAATCTGTTGTGACATGGATTAACACACACGTATTTAAAGGACATTCTTGTGCGAGGATATATATGAGATGAATTTTGGAAGTGTCGATAGTTTGTAACGAAAATTCAATTCCGTTGGTAAATAGTTTGTTTGATAATTCGTTGCTAATTTATATAATAATTGGTTTGGTAATCCGATGGTAATTACCAACGAAATAAAGTAGAAATAAAAATATCATTTTTGTTACTAATGCGTTCGTAATTACCAACCGATTAAATTCCATTGTTAAATTCCATTATTAAAAATTAATTTATTTTGTAGTGTATTATAATACGTTAGAATTATACTTTAATTTATAATTTATCATACTTAAAAAAAACATATTTTTACTATCAATAAAAATATAATATCAAGCAAAATAAGATAAATTGTATTACAAAATTCTAATAATTAAACTAAAGAAAATTGCAAAATAAAACAAATTATCCTCTTAAATTTCTTCTCTTTAAGCCTTTATCTTCCTTTACAATCTTCAATCCCTTATATCGATCAAATCGAGTGAATGATGGAATGATTTAAAGAATTATATGGATAGTGTTGGTGGAATTTGAAGGAATGGCATGTTTACACTATATTTCAAATGCATCAGCACCGCACCATGATTTAATTTGCAGCTGGAGTGGGCCTATTCTTTTAATAAATTGTTGTTGGGCTTGACAATTTAAGAATTGGGCTTCTATTTAATTCAATTATACCGAAACTTTCACTGTTGGCTTAGGAAATGAGTTTTTATTAGTAATTGGGCCGAAAATAACCATTAAAATATGAGACTTACACCTCCACTAATACCATTACCCACCAGACATTAGTACTCCTTAATTCACTTTTAAAAAGCAAATGAACCCATTGTGGCGTAGGGAGGGAGAAATGCAAATTATGTCAATAAAATTTATGAGGGAGGAAGAGGTGAAAAATGGAATTTTAAGAGTACTCCCTCCGTCCCACACTAAAGGTAGTTTTTGCTTTTTTGGCATGTGCATTAAGAAGTATTATTATTTAATGTGTAGAGAGTAGTTGTATTAATGACAGTGTATGCCCCATATTTTAATTGTATTAGTGGGTGTGTGTGGGTCCCATGTGTGTAAAAAAGGAAAGTGGACTCTTTGGTGCACCTTGGATGTTGTGTTACATTTTGGTGTTACATATTCTATTACACGCGTTAGATAAGTGACATCGGAGAGTAAAATCTCAACTTTCCCCTTAGGGTTGATTGTTAGGGTATATATTAGTTTATCCTACATTTCAATCATCCAACGGTTTGTAACAGGAGATACAATACCAAAATGTAACATGAGATTCTAATCGCTTTGGGTGAGACGCTCAAAATGGAAAAAAAACTCTTTGAGTGGTACGGAGTATTTAAGAGTTGCAAAAATGAAACTATATGAGGTATAGCAAGAGTACAAAGTCTAAAGTGAGATTTATTTATAAATAAATAAATATATAAAGGTGTAAGGAATCTTTGATATTGCATGTTTTTCATCGGTTTACCAAAAAATTTAGTGCATCTCTTTCTTGAGCGTACGTGATGGCTGTTGTCAGTCACCTTGCCATGAAGTTCTGGAGTTGGGTAATGCAAGCAGGAAGATCCGACCCGAATACGTCAGACCCACTTTTACCCAGGTTCAACTCTCTCTCTCTCTCTCTCTCTCTCTGCAGCCATATATATTAATATGTTGGCCATTCATGAATCTTGCCTGCGGTGTTCATGTTTTCTAGTCAAATGAATGAAGGATGGTTGGATATAGTTTCCGGGTCCGACCCATGAGTGAGTAAAGGATGGTTGACATCAATTTCTTGTTAACAGGAAGTCAAATGAGAGAGATAGAGGCGTTGACCAAGATGTGGGGAAGAAGTTTGAGAAGAGTTACTTTGATGTATTGGGTGTATGCTGTGCAACTGAAGTTCCATTGGTAGAACAAGTTGTGAATTCACTCCATGGAATCAAAGATTTCTCCATCATAATCCCTACTAGGACTTTGATTGTTCTTCATGATCCTCTCCTCATTTCCAAGATTCAAATAGGTGATCCATTATGTTTAATTTATTCCATTGATCTCCATTTAGCAGCATTTTTTAATTGCTAATTGCTAAATGTCACACAATTCTTTAATGTTTCTTGATTGCATTTGTGACTTCTTTCATGTTGGCTAGCTATTGAGTAGCATCTAGTGTGATCATTCATGTTAAATTGAGAAAGAAAAAAAAAAAGACAACGATGAGATGTAAAAGGGAGTGGAGAGGGGCTAATGAGTTTCACTGTGTAGTTACATGTATGTTCATGTTTGGCTGCAGTCGAGGCGCTGAATCGAGCAAGATTAAAAGCTGCCATTCGCGTAAACGGGACTAGTGGTAGCTTCAAGAACAAATGGCCAAGCTCTTACTCAATAGCTAGTGGCATATTGCTTGCTCTTTCTTTTCTCAAGTGTGTTTATAGTCCCCTTAGCAGGTTAGCCGTCGGATCAATAGTCGTTGGGATCCCACCGATCATACTCAAGGCCTTTGCAGCTCTTCGCAACCTTTATCTTGATATAAACACCCTTGTTTTGATTGCAGGTAGGATTGAATTGAATCCATTAGTTGCATGCATGCATCCTTAGAATGAACATCATGAACAATTGCATTAAAGATTTGAATGTCATGTAGTTGGTGGATCAATTGCTCTGAGTGACTATTGGGAAGCTGGCACTATTGTGTTCTTGTTTACAATATCCACATGGCTGGAATCAAGAGCAAGTCATAAGGTCATTGCTGATGCAACCCCCCCCCCACCCCACCCCCCTTAACTTCCTCTGATTCATAACCTTAATTGTTCATGTAGGCTGCTGCTGTTATGACATCCTTGGTAAGCATAGTTCCACAGAAAGCTGTCCTAGCTGAAACAGGAGAAGAAGTCAATGTGGATGAAGTGAAGTTGAACACTATTTTAGGTGTAAAGGCTGGTGAAGCTATACCCATTGATGGAGTAGTTGTGGAAGGTGAATGTGAAGTTGATGAGAAGTTTCTCACCGGAGAATCGTTTCCGGTGACAAAACGAAAAGACTCCTCTGTTTGGGCTAGCACAATCAATCTCAATGGTTACATCTTCATTCTTTCTCTCTTTATCTCCCCTTTTGTTTTACTAGCAATTAGCAATTTTTTAAGTTGGATTCTGATGTGCTAGGCTTGTTTTTCAGGCTACATTAGCATTAGATCCACTGTGGTGGTGGAAGACTGTGTGGTGGCAAGAATGGCAAGGATCGTCGAAGAGGCTCAAACCGGAAAATCCAAAGCTCAGAGGCTTTTAGACAAATGTGCTAGATACTACACTCCTGGTGAGACAAAGCATGCTAGAAAAGACTCTGTCTTGTGTAATAAAATGCTGATTTTGATCAACTTCTTTTGCAGCTATAGTAGCAATATCAGCTCTTTTAGCCATAGTACCTCTTGCATTCCATGTTCAAAATAAGAAGCAATGGTACCACTTGGCTCTTGTAGTCTTAGTGAATGGATGTCCATGCTCTCTTATTCTCTCGACGCCAATCGCCATGTTCTATGCCCTTTCGAAAGCAGCAACGCTTGGTGTTCTGTTCAAAGGAGCACAACATCTTGAAGCTCTTGCTCGGGTTAAGATCATAGCTTTCGACAAAACGGGGACCATAACCAGGGGAGAGTTTCTCATGGAAGACTTTAAACTGATCATGGATGAAATCCCCTTGAATGCACTGCTGTATTGGTACTAATTTCTCATTCCACTTCTTGCATTTACTCTGCATATCCATCTCAACTGAATTATTACACCATAACTTGATGTTATAATCTTCCAGGATTTCCAGCATTGAATGCAAATCAAGTCATCCAATGGCAGCTGCTTTGATAGACTTTGCAAGGGTGAATGGAGTTGAGCCTAAGCCTGACAGAGTTGAGAAGTTTCAAAATTTTCCAGGTGAAGGGGTCGCCGGAAAGATCGAAGGCAATGAAGTGTACATCGGAAACTGGAGGATTGCTTCTAGAGCAGGGTGTTAATCAGGTGATACTGCTAGTTATCTGATAGTTCTCTAACAGTTTAAGTTTTTAGACGAGATGATCGGTTAACAGATAGTTCTGTAACAATTTAAGCTTTCAGGTGATACTCTTAGTTATCTGATAGTTCTCTAACAGTTTAAGCTTTTAAACGAGATGATCGGTTAACAGAGAGTTCTCTAACAATTTAAGCTTTCAGGTGATATTCTTAGTTATCTGATAGTTCTCTAATGACTTAAGCTTTTAGACGAGATGATCGCTTAATAGATATGCTCAAACTTTCTTACATAATGTTAGAATAGTTTTTTGACAAATAATGCAATAACAGTGCCCAAACTAGAAGGCTACAACATGGAAGGAAAGTCTTGTTGGTTATGTGTTCATGGGATCATCTCCTGCTGTAGTTTTCTCGGTCTCCGATGTGTGTCGAACTGGGGCGAAAGAAGCAATCCAAGAGGTGAACTCCATTGGCATCAAGACTGTGATGCTGACTGGAGACAGCCATGGAGCTGTCAACCATGCACAACATCAGTTGGATGGAGCTTTACATGTCATCCATGGTGAGCTTCTACCAGAGGACAAAACAAGTGTAATAAAGGAGCTGCAGAGAGAGGGTCCAACTGCCATGATTGGAGATGGTCTGAACGACGCACCTGCTTTAGCAACAGCAAACATTGGGATCTCAATGGGGTTATCTGGCTCACCTCTTGCAACCGAATCTGGCGACGTTGTTCTGATGTCGAACGACATCCTTAGAATACCCAAAACTGTCCTTATTGCAAGGAAAGTTGTGAGGAAACTGATTGAGAATGTGGTGTTTTCTGTCTCAGTCAAGGGTGCTGTGTTAGGTGTAGCTGTTGCTGGTTATCCGCTCCTTTGGGTTGCGGTGCTGTCGGATGTCGGGACGTGCTTGTTGATGATCTTCAACAGCATGCTGCTAATGAGAGAAGAACCAGCAGAAGAAAAATGTTATCAATCTCCAAATAAGTACTTTAAGGTACAATCTGAGAAGGGTGGTTCTTGTATGGGCTCAAGTTCAGGCTGTTGTGTGGATAAAAAATGCTCGATTTCTACCAGAGACGACGGAGACAGTGCTACTTATCGTATGAAACGTAACGACACTACTACTCTTCCAGATGGTGAAGACTCAGTTAAGAATCATCCATGTTGTCCAAAGGTGGATCATAAGGACTTGGAATCACGTGTCAAGAAAACAGTGCTGCTCTTCGGGTTCGTGTTCAGGAGAAAATAAGACGTCGAGCTCTACGAAAGATCGACACGGATGCTGCTCCGGAAATGGAAACACCAGGACTCATTTACCAGAGATTGTTGTGGAGTACTAAAGAATGCTGATTTCAAATATTTTTCTGTTCAGTTTTCTGATTTTCCTCTCTGTTTTTGTATGTGTTTGTAAATCTTTCTTATGATTTCCACACCAATAAATTTGATGTCTTCAGTTTGTAAATTCTAACATATCCTTTTGGAATCTATATGTATGTATGTATCCAAGATATGTTATATTCATAGTAAACACTGATAGAATAGGTTGTTTAATTAAACCTTAGAAAGACTTGAAAAAGAAGCCTCTATTTCCAACCACAACTTTAATGATTCCACATCTTCATTTTAACCATCCAAAGCCAATCTTTTTATCAACATCAAAGTAGGAATAATATTAATATTCCTCTGCTTTCAACTCCACAATATATAGATGAAGCTGCCTCCAATGGCAGATAATTAATCAACTCAATACAAATGAAATTATACTCCAACAAGAAGCAGCTAAGAAAACTACCCCATGTTTTCAGCAAAGTGTTGGAGCTGCCTTTCTCCTCCGACGCTGATGTGGCGGTCGACGAGGGCCCCGATTCCTTCCGTTTCGTCGCGAAGGTTAGGCTCGACGTAGGTGATGTGAGGGCTCATGCTGTGGAGATCCATCCAGGGGTGATCAAGATTGTTGTAAGGAGTTATGATCATAGGTATGGTGGTAGAGGTGGTGTTGAGTTGTCCTTGGACAAGTTGGAGATTGACACGTGGAGGTTCAGGTTGCCCTCTGCCACACTGCCGGAGCTCGCCACGGCGGCGATCGTCGATGGAAAGCTCACGGTGACGGTGCCAAAGGGCGGTTCCCGCCGTGAGTTTGGAAAGGGGGGAGAAGTTTGGAGAGGGGGAAACAAACCTCTTCTTGTGCAGTAATAAATGTATAATTTAAAAGTGAATATTTTCAATGTAAAGTTATACGCCATTAATCTCCATTAATGAAAGAGTGGTGAAATATTTCATTGATAAATTTATAATATAAATTAAAAGTGAAATATTTTTAATAAAAAATAATAATTAATAATTAAAGTGTAAAATGATTTTTGAGAAAATCTCACCCAAACTCTCCTTAAAATAATTAACTATGGAATTAAAATTAATTTAAATTTACAACTTCAAAATTGATATGAAATGAAAATAAAAAAATTACTCCCTTCATCGCATATTCATTGTCACAATTTCATATTATTGAAAAAATAATTTTTTTTAATTAATTTTATTGACCTGGGAGTAATGAAGTTGTTACTATTTTACATTATTTTAAAAATAAATAGTAAAGTATGTTATATATATAATGGGTGGTGAAGTCAAATTTGAAATTAGAATGTAATGTGAAGTTATTGAATTTAATAGAGTATTATTTTCTTTATTGGAATGTAAATTATTTAATGCAATCGTCTACAAAACCTTTTTTTTTTGTCATTAATAGTAATAATTCATGATACTCATAAATTTTAATATTTAATCTTAGATTCTAAATATAGTATTAATTCTTAGAGACAATGATTAGGTGAAGGGCACCAATTTTGAAGTGTACAATCTTCTTTTCTCACCTTCAATGTGAGTGTGTTTTGATGTTTTGATAAAGGAGCAGAAATTAATTAAGGGTGGGGATCAAAGGGAGTACAAATCAATTGGTACCCATGGTTGTACCTGGTCGCTCTCATTTTAAAAATATAATAATTGTAACTAAAAAAAAGTGGTGGGAATCGATTCCATTTACACTCTTTTTTATTGGATTTCCAAGAAAAGCTACGAGGATGGGAATGTTCGAACCATTGGAGATAGGGAGAGGTAAGATGAAAGTAACACACCTACAGTATGCAGATGACACGATATTTGTAGGGAAAGCATCCTTAAAAAATATTGTTTTCATGAAAAGAATGCTACTTCTATTGAAATGGTTGTCGGGGCTGAAGATAAATATCTCCAAATGCTCTCTGATTTGCTTGAACACTGAAGATGGGTGGTGGCGGACGTTGCAGGGGTTTTGGGGTGTAGTATTGGATCCTTCCAATGAAATATCTGGGCACAAAAGTGGGATCTTCGCACAAAAAAATAAGTGATTGGAGTTACGTTGTTGAAAAAGTCAGAAATAAAATTAGAAGATGGGAAGGTCTTAATATATCCATGGGTGGCAGAATGGTCTTGATCAACTCGATACTTTCTTTTATTCCTACATACACAATGTCGATCTTTCGGGCTCCCTTGAGTGTTGTAAAATCTATAGTATTAATTCTTAGAGACAATGATTAGGTGAAGGGCACCAATTTTGAAATGTACAATCTTCTTTTCTCACCTTCAATGTGAGTGTGTTTTGATGTTTTGATAAAGGAGCAGAAATTAATTAAGGGTGGGGATCAAAGGGAGTACAAATCAATTGGTACCCATGGTTGTACCTGGTCGCTCTCATTTTAAAAATATAATAATTGTAACTAAAAAAAAGTGGTGGGAATCGATTCCATTTACACTCTTTTTTATTGGATTTCCAAGAAAAGCTACGAGGATGGGAATGTTCGAACCATTGGAGATAGGGAGAGGTAAGATGAAAGTAACACACCTACAGTATGCAGATGACACGATATTTGTAGGGAAAGCATCCTTAAAAAATATTGTTTTCATGAAAAGAATGCTACTTCTATTGAAATGGTTGTCGGGGCTGAAGATAAATATCTCCAAATGCTCTCTGATTTGCTTGAACACTGAAGATGGGTGGTGGCGGACGTTGCAGGGGTTTTGGGGTGTAGTATTGGATCCTTCCAATGAAATATCTGGGCACAAAAGTGGGATCTTCGCACAAAAAAATAAGTGATTGGAGTTACGTTGTTGAAAAAGTCAGAAATAGAATTAGAAGATGGGAAGGTCTTAATATATCCATGGGTGACAGAATGGTCTTGATCAACTCGATACTTTCTTTTATTCCTACATACACAATGTCGATCTTTCGGGCTCCCTTGAGTGTTGTAAAATCTATAGTATTAATTCTTAGAGACAATGATTAGGTGAAGGGCACCAATTTTGAAATGTACAATCTTCTTTTCTCACCTTCAATGTGAGTGTGTTTTGATGTTTTGATAAAGGAGCAGAAATTAATTAAGGGTGGGGATCAAAGGGAGTACAAATCAATTGGTACCCATGGTTGTACCTGGTCGCTCTCATTTTAAAAATATAATAATTGTAACTAAAAAAAAGTGGTGGGAATCGATTCCATTTACACTCTTTTTTATTGGATTTCCAAGAAAAGCTACGAGGATGGGAATGTTCGAACCATTGGAGATATGGAGAGGTAAGATGAAAGTAACACACCTACAGTATGCAGATGACATGATATTTGTAGGGAAAGCATCCTTAAAAAAATGTTGTTTTCATGAAAAGAATGCTACTTCTATTGGAATGGTTGTCGGGGCTGAAGATAAATATCTCCAAATGCTCTCTGATTTGCTTGAACACTGAAGATGGGGTGGTGGCGGACGTTGCAGGGGTTTTGGGGTGTAGTATTGGATCCTTGCCAATGAAATATCTGGGCACAAAAGTGGGATCTTCGCACAAAAAAATAAGTGATTGGAGTTACGTTGTTGACAACGTCAGAAATAGAATTAGAAGATGGGAAGGTCTTAATATATCCATGGGTGGCAGAATGGTCTTGATCAACTCGATACTTTCTTTTATTCCTACATACACAATGTCGATCTTTCGGGCTCCCTTGAGTGTTGTAAAATCTATAGTGGCTTTACAGCGTCGATTCTTATGGGGTGAAAAAGTGTGCTCGAGTAAACTCTCTTGGGTTAAATGAGACCACATTACTTGTCCCAAAAATATTGGGGGCTTGGGGGTAAGGGACTTGGTGTGTCATAATAAAAACATGTTGGGTAAATGGGCTTGGAAGGCTTTGGTAGAAAAGAATAATTTTTGGGTGAAAGTTACTATGTCTAGGCAAATCGGTCGACACGATGGGCTGGTGGGGAGAGAGGCGTTAGGTCTAGAAGAGAGAGGAAAAGGGTGGTGGGGGTGTGTGTTGGCAAGTCTGAGAGATGGGAAGGGTAAATGGTTTGAAAAGAATATGAGAAGGGTAGTAGTTGGAGGGGGTGATACAAAATTTTGGGGTGATAAGTGGTGCAGTGATGTAACTCTTGAAAACAAAATTTTCAAATTATATGAGTTGAGTATAGGGAGGAATAAGTCTGTAAAAGATATGGGTGGTTGGGTAGGGGAAAATTGGGTATGGAATTGTGAATGGAGGAGAAATCTTAGGGAATGGGAGTGTATTGAATGTCATAAATTGTTTGATATACTTGACAGGTACAAAATTAAAGATGGTGAAGACTACTAGAGATGGGAGTTGAACACAAAGGAAGGTTACAAAGTAAAGGAAGCATGTGCATTATTAGAAGGAAGGAAGGCAGAGACAAAAACAAATGTGGTAGCATACAAAACAATCTGGAATAACAACGCATGTCCAAAGATCAAGGTGATGGTCTGGCGACTTATCAAAGGAAGGTTGGCGACTACTACTGAACTTCAGAAAAGAGGAAGCCTACCACCGTCTGGAGATTCAACATGTCCGCTTTGCAGAAACATCGAAGAGATAATATCGCACCTATTTTGTGAATGCAAATACTCAACAGATTTATGGTTAGAAACTCTCAAGTGGTTAAAGATGCAGACACCATTAAGCAATAAAGTCCAGGTGAACTTAATGTTATTTAGTAATTTATTTCAAAAAAAAAAAATAGGCTAGCAACTGATATATGGATGTGTACGGTTTGGGTGATTTGGTAAAGTAGAAACAATATAGTATTCAAAGATGGAGAATGGAACTTGAGGAAGAACATGGATGAAATAAAAGGTCAAATATGGAGTTAGTGGACATGAAGGAAAAAAGGATTGAATCAGAATACTAGATATGCTGATTGGTTTGGAGATCCGAGCAGTTGCTTGATAGAAAATGGTTAGTTGGTTATTTTGTCATGATGTAATAGATAGTAGTTTACTAGTGCTTTACGTATAATTTGTACTCTTTATGTTTTGGGGTAATTCTCATACCCTAAATATAATAATATTCCTTTTCAAAAAAAATATAGTCCTACAAACAAATAAAGAAAATTTCAATTTATTTATGAAATAGAGTTAGTATATTTCAGAGAAAGAACGAGTCTAATATTTAGGGACACTAATCGAAATTAAATCGGTAATTAACCGGAATCTCATTCATTCATAATATCTCAAAGAGAATAAAAAATGAATTAACATTAATATAGTAAATTTAATGTTGATTAACGTTACTATACAAAATTAAAGATGCTCAATTTCATACATCTATAAATGAACACAAGTTGTTACATATTTTATCAATCCTCCAAATTAACATGATGTCTCAAGTATATTCCGTCATCCTCCTCCTAAGTCTCTTTGCTCTTACCCTAACACCAACCTTAGCTCGTGTTGTTGATGAAAATCTAAACGAGAATGATCGAATTTTAGAAGAAGAAGACACAATATGGAACGTCCTTTACAATCCATTAAAGTACATTCCTAGGATTCCGACTATTCATCCCGAACAATCAACCGCCCTTGCTCCCAAACTTTCTCCTCGTCGTGGCGCTCCTTCGCCGAAAAGCCATTAATTTTCGTCATTAGACAAAATAAATAATTTTATTTATTTATTATTTTATGTTGTCTTCCATACATAAATAAACATATATTAACATATTAATTAATAATATTAATAGTGTTTGATTATTTGGCAATGTTTCTTGCTTATAATTTAGTCCCATGGTATCAAACCCGCAAAATTACCAATCTAGATCATCTATTCTAATTTTATGTTTTATATGGTATTCCACTCATTTATTAAATAACACATGTCTTTATTATTTTCTAAATTAATGTCACATGCTTCAAAGGTATAATGATAAATTATAGGATATAGTTTTATTATGTTATGGAATACTAATAAAACATAGAAGGTGGAATAGAGAATTCAAATTAAATTACTCTTATATAAAAAAAAAATACTCCCTTCGTCCCGCCCATATGTCATCGGTTGCTTTTTGTACATAGATTAAGGAGTATTATTATTTTATGGGTAGTGAGTGGTGGGCCACATGTGGTACCCTTTTACTCAAAATGAGAAATGGTAACATTTGGATGGGACACCCAATATAGTAAAATGGTAACCTTTCGGTGGGACGGAGAGAGTACTATTTTAGAAAAAAAAATATTATTCAAATTTTACTTGACAAAAATATAAAAATTGCAACAAATCAACATTTTAAGATTATTATTTTTTATATATTAAAAAGTGTAATCTATAAATTAGAGTAAATTAGTGTGTAAGGGTAAACCTAATTCATAAAGTATTTGCCTAAATTAATTGCACTAATAAAGAGTTGAGAATAAATTGATTACCTAATGTGTAACGAAATCCCAAAACTACTCCTCCCCCCCACCCCTCTTATATTTGTTAGACTTGATTTTAGTTCATTTATAAAGTGAATTTTTGAGTAGCACAAAATTTTAAATATTAATTATACGGTTACTTTGGATTGCTTGTGGACTCCAACAAATTCTCAGCATGCCAACATCCGAGAATAAATAAGATTAGAGTTATAATAATTTTTTCCAAAAACTCTTTATGGCGGTGGGAAAAACAAAATGGAATGATGAGATAACATTAGGGTTATAATAATTTTGACAAAAAAAAATAAATTATTACAAAATAATCACAAAAAGGAATAAGATGGTGAATAACATTAGGGCTACAATAATTTTGATTGATATATTAATTAGTTTCACCAAATTTTTAATCACATGTCTTATGTATATTAAATTAAATTATAATAATATATTAAATTAAATGAATATTTATTGATATATTAATATTAAGAAAAATCATATGTCTTATATATATATTAAATTAAATTATAATAATAAATTAAATTAATATTGATTGATATATTAATTGAAATTAAGCATATATTGATAAAAACCAGTCAAGTTTATACTGTTAAATAAAAAAAAGTAAAATTTAAATAATAAAATCTATTATTAGTATAATTAAATTTTATGATTAAAATCAAAGAGAATCACATGTCTTATGTATATTAAATTAAATTATAATAATGTATTAAATGAATATTGATTGATATATTAATTGAAATTAAGTATATATTAATTAAAAATTAGTTAAATATGCCCAAAATATCTCCCATATTTACTAAATTTATAGTATTAAATAAAAAGGTAAAATTTATATAAAAATATAATTAAATTTTATAATTAAAATCAAAAGTATTAATGAGATATTTTTAAGATTAAAATTGAATTATTTTTAAATAAAGTAAATTAAAAAAAATTCCAAAATATCTCTCATATTTATCAAATTTATAGTCTAAAATAAAAAAGTAAAATTTATATAATAAAATCTATTATTAGTATAATTAAATTTTATAATTAAAATTAAAAATTAAAGTGGAAATTTAGATTCGCTTTTATAGAGCCTCACACTTTAATAAAATTGGATAGGTGAGCATTCGATTCAGAATATTTTTAGTGATTTCACAATTATTTGCTAATAAATTTCCCCATAAACATATTTATTTTTACACGTTTTTCTTGATTGGCTGCAATAAGCAATTTTGGCTTGCTGACTATGAATCATGGGCAAAAAACTTATTGAAACGGTCTCAGAATTATTCCAAATTAGAGGTTGATAATATTTTAATAAGAGTGTATATTGGGTGCACCCGGGTGAAGGGAGCATCATATGTGTATACCTTTTTATTCTGTTTTGTATACATATTATTCTATTTTGTATACGTGTTTTGTAATAATTGTATACTTTTTTCACATTAATTTTTCATTAAAAAAATTAACGTCAATGTGTGTATAACATTTTATTGAATATTATATACAATTTTTCATTAAAAAAAATTAACAATTAAATTGTATACATTTTTACTCTTAATTGTAATATGTTTTTGTTTATATTTGTATATGGGTGCACCCTATCTTTATGTATACCCGGGTGCACACTATAAATTGTCTTTTAATAATAAGAAGTGATAATATTGTAATAAAGTATTTTATGACTGATTTATCATATCCTTATATATTTATATAAATATAAAATATAAATATTATTAAATAAGTGATAATATTTTAATAAAAAGTTATAATTAAATACAATAAAATAAAATAATCTAGCAAGACTTCAGCAAGACTTCCCTAAATTATGAAATTATGGTAATGATACCTCGATTTTTTTCTTTATTTAATTTATTCATGGTATGGAGTATATCAAATTTTCTAATTATTACATAATAATCTCTTAGTCTGATATTTCTTTTTATTTAAAGTAAGTATTTTCCGCTCGTTCAATCGATTAAATAGTCCAATATTTAATTTAGATTTGATAATTAAGCAAATACATACCGTTCAAAATCTAAATTAATAAAGGATTCTCAAATCAACACTTTAAGAAAATTAATCGATAATACTTTCAAATTAAGTTAAATTATTTTAACGTATATTAATACTATTACCATATTTAGATATAATACTACCGTGCTCATTCACCCCACAACCGCCGTGCTCATCCACCCCACCGCTGTGCTCATCGCCGTGCTCATTCACCCCACAAACGTGCTCATCCACCACACCACCGTGCTCATCCACCTAAAGTTATTTGAGATGATTTTCTATATTTTCTTCGATAATGTATAATTCCTTAATTTCAATTTTAATACTTTTAATTAAAGGATTTATTTGCAAATACAAGTTTCTATTCACAGTGGAATGTTTAAGATTAATTTTCTTTTGCAACATAGATAGTGTTCCCCACAATGCTAAATTTGAGTCTAGTTATCAAATCATTGTGGGCTTGATTAAATTTGAACCCACTAATTAAATACTTCCCATATAATTAATTAATCCCAATGGTTAATAATTTCAGAGTACTGATTTTCGCTCTTCAGCGAACTATATTGGATATTAAATTGGATTTGGGTTAGATTGGGAAAATGGGCTCAAGTAAAATGTCCCATAAAATTTAAGCCCATTTTAAAACTAAATAGCCCAGATATTTGGATATTAAGGCCCAGAAGAATTGGTTTGTTCAATTCTGTTTGGGTGGGATATTTTAAAATTTTTAAAAATTAAATATACATATTTTCTTTAGAAATAGTTTTTAATAGAATATATTTTAATTAGAAATCAAATTAAAAGATTTTTTTTAAAACTTACCTCATTAAAAAATTATAATATATTTAATTGTAATAAATAGAAATTAAGCAATAGTAGATTGGCCTGTATAAAAATGACACAAAATGACTCTTTTTTCTTAAAAAAAAAAAGTTAAAAATAACTTCAAAAATATATGTATTAAATTTTTTTTTTCCTAGTTTCAAATTATCATGAACTGCAGCAATTTCGTATATATTTATCAGTATTTTAATTCAAGATTCAAAATAATTTGACAATTGTATTCAAACTTAAATAGAGTTGTGCAAAGGTGATTCGCCTACCCAGATTAGGGGTGGGCAAAAAAATTTCTAAACCGCAAAAACCGATCGAACCGCATTGCACCGCACCGCGATATGCAATTATTTGTATAAACCGCAATTTATTTTTTAAAGCAAAACCGCTCCGCACTTTGCGGTGCAATTTTATTTTCGTAATGGAAACCGCAACAACCGCACCGCATATATTAGCTATAATACTATATATAATAATTATATAATAAGTCTATTATATGTGTTGGACTATTGTTAGTATATAAGGTATTTTAGTCATTCACGTGTCACTACCCTATAGATGTCATAAAGAAACTCTACCAATTACCAAATACTCAACTTACTACATTTCTTCAATAATTTATAAAGTTTAAATGCATCATTTCACTTTTTCTTTAGCATTGCTTATATTTCTTACTAAATAACTAATTTTTCGCTAAAGCATTTTTGTTAATTATGATTAAATTGCCTTATGAATTTTCGTTAGCCATCAAAATTAATAGCATAACCTTATTATTTAAACTAATCTATATGTAAAACCGTCAAACCGCAAAAAACCGTTCAAAACCGCATAAAACCGCATAAGTAATATCATTTGAATTACCGCGGTTTACACTTCATTACTAAACCGAACCGCACATAACAATGCAATTTGAATTATTCAAAAAAAACCGTCAAACCGCACCGTGCACACCCCTAACCCAGATTGTGAAAATTTTTAGGTGTTCTAAAAATATAAAAATTAATTTAAAGAATTAATATCATTATAATAATTGAGGTTATAGATTGTGTTGAATACAAATTAATTTTATTTTTTAAAAATGAATTTAAATAAATGTAATCAATAATTCATGTTTAAAATATATATAAAAAAAAGTAGATTTTTTATTTAGATTTATAAATATACTAATTTCAAAAAAAATTTAATTGCATTTCTAATTATATTATAGTAAGTTAATAAGGTAATCATACGATGAAGAATTAAAAAATATTAAATTCATGTGAATATATTGTTAGACTTGATTTTAGTTCATTTATAAAATGATTCGTTTACTGAGATTGCGCTGGCCAAATTTTTGGGTAGCACAAAATTTTAAATATTAATTATACGATTATTTACTTGTGTAATTTTCATTTTAGTTCACTCAAAATTCATGCACAATCCTAAAAGTAGCAATCCAAATAATATTAACATCCTTATGATACCACTATTTATTATTAAATCATCACTTATTATTTATATTTAAATCAACAATTTAACACGCTTTTATCATTAAATTATCCAAAATATTAGTATTATTTTTAGTTGTATTGTTACGTATCATTCATCTATCTCATTATTTATATTTAAATAATTTAACACGCTTTTATCATTAAATTATCCAAAATATTAGTATTATTTTTAGTTGTATCATTCATTTATCTTATTATTTATATTTAAATCAACAATTTAACACGTTTTTAGCATTAAATTATCCAAAATATTAGTATTATTTTTAGTTATATTGTTACGCATTATTCATCTATAACACCAAAATTAGGGGAGTTATTTAGCAGAAAACAAGATTAAATGGTCAGATGCTTATTACAACTGATCAGATTGTATAAGAGATTTGATGTAAGACGGTGGTGATTCAAACAATGATCCTCAACAGGCAATAGATGAGTAGAGAGTGTATTTAGCAGAAAACAAGATTAAATCGTCAAAAAAATCAGCAATACATCCTATAATATCAAAATGAAGGCATCCGAACAATTCTTAGTTTCTCATTACAGCTGAAAATTCCAAAATGCATAATTTAACCAGTTCAAGATACCAAGGGAAAATATCTTTAAGCTGCAGCAGCTTGGGCATTAAGCCTCTTGCGGGCTTCCTCGATAATGGACAGCTTAATACCTTTACCCTTTGGCAGAGATACCCAGGGCTTGGTACCCTTTCCAATCGTGTACACATTGCTCAATCGAGTAGCAAACTCATGTCCTGTAGCGTCCTGAACATGAATTGTCTCAAAGCTTCCCTTCTGCTTCTCACGGTTCTTGATCACGCCAACACGTCCTCTGTTCCTACCACCAGTCACCATAACAACATTTCCCACATCAAACTTGATGAAATCTACAATCTTGTTGCTCTCCAAGTCAAGCTTGATGGTATCATTTGCCTTGATTAGTGGGTCAGGATATCGGATGGTCCTTCCATCATACGTGTTGAGGTAAGGGATACCTTTCTTGCCAAACTGAACAGAGCGAACTTTGCACAGCTTAAACTGCAAAAGTGATTACAAATGAGAGAGGATCTTACATAAGATAGCTCTCTTTTCCATAACATAAATTATGACTTGAATAGATTTATGTAATTCAGCTTCTCAGGTAATATTTCAATTAAAAGATAACAAAGTACAGGAAAAGCAGACCTTGGCCTCCTCATCTCTGATTGAGTGAAGTCTGAAGCGACCCTTGGTATCATAAAGAAGACGGAAGTTCTCATTGGTCTTTGGGATGGAGACCACATCTACCAAAAAAAAAAAAAAATGCATCGTTTTAGCTATAAGCAGAAAATTACAATGCATTGCTTTATTCATGAGAAAAATTATTACTGAACGTGCGGGAGAAGGGGAAAGGAGGGGCAAATCCATACTAAGAATCATGATATAGAGTACCAACACAAGCATCGTAGCCGTACCAACATAGGGCAAACTCTAAAAGTGAATAACATACATAGAACACATCAGCAAGAAGTGTTTACCCATAAAACCAGAAGGATATGTCTTATCTGTCCTGACTTTTCCATCAACAAGGACATGGCGTTGCATCAAGATAGAAATAACTTCGCGGTAAGTCAGAGCATAGTTCAGCCTATTTCGCAGAATAAGAATTAAAGGCAAGCACTCCCTGGACTTGTGGGGACCAGATGATGGTTTAGGGGCCTGTATATATAACACACTTTGTAAAGAGTTTGTGGAGAAAGTAGATTGAAAATATAGAAAGCAATACATTAAGAAACAGGAAAACAAACCATGACAATTCACTTACAAAAGCACCACCAAGTTTGTCCAACATCCAGTGCTTCGGGGCATTGAGCCTCTTCAAGTGTTTCTTCAAGCCTCTAGCCTGTTGTGAGTATAGAGACAGATTTATGAGAACTAAGGAAAATAAATTATGGGTTGAAGCTATAATAAATTTTAAAGGTATTTAATACGAAAAAATCCCACATCAACGCCAAAGATTAAAACATGATTAAAACATGGATAAATTGCATATGAGGGAAAAAAGATGATTTGATTCTCGATTTTAATAGAGAAAAAAAAATCATCCAGCTCCCATTCCTATACCACATCATGAAGATTCACTAGAAGTGTAGAATAATAAAATTATTGAATTTTCGTTCAGATGAATCAACAGTGATTGTGTAACATCTATGCTTGCACCAGGTTTGGACTGATTTAAGTTATATATTAAAACCCCTGAATTAATTCCAATATATTTCTCTATAGAGTAACATTAGATCCAGGATAAGAACTCACTACTATAAATAAGAAGACATAATATAACAACAAGAAAAGAAAACTAGAAGTATCCCATTTATGGAACCTAATATTATCATCGTAAATAAAATGGATTTAAATTGAAAAAGGAAAGCACAACCAAACAAACCAAAGAACTGTCACTCTTCAAAAGATTCAAAGAATATAAATCTTTCAGAATGTGTGCTGCCGCTACCGAAAATTCGAAACACATTGTTGCAATAGAACAGAACCATAAACAAATTATAAATTGCCGATGGAGAGGTATACGCATACGAGGAGGATCCACAAAAGCAAACTCAAATTGAACGATGCAAGCAAAAAAAATGTAGGTTCAGAAGCAATTCAATCAACCACAACAAACGTTAATTGTTTGTAAACACGAAAATCTATTAATTGTCCAAACAGATACACAAGAAAGCAGAAATCAACTTACCATTTTGGTCGCCGGTAGAGAAGAGAACACTGCAGTCGCTCCTCCTCTGTCTGCCGAATTGAAGTGAAGGAATACGTAAACCCTAGGGCTTCGTTTTATGTGAAAGGATAATTTATTTTTGGGCTTCCAACTATTTGGGTTAGAAATATTTTATAATTGGGCCTAGTATTTGGGCCGAAGCCCATAATAAAATTTAGGGGTTGCCGAGAATCTCCTCTCCCTTCATAATTAGGGCTTAACACGTTTTTCTTAATTTGCTGCAATATGGCAAAAATTTATTTGAGACCATCTTGAAATTACTTTTTGTGAGAGAAATAAAATGTGATAATATTTTAATAAAAAGTAATAGGGAGGATTACTACTAGGTACACAAAAAAATCCTAAATTACTATGAGATACAAACATACAAAAGTATTACTACTAGGTACAAAAATATATAGTGATATTCCAATATTACCCTATTAATGTGCTGCACATAAATATTGTGTGCAGCAAAAGTTCATGTGCAGCAAAGTGTGTGCAGCAAAAAAAGTGTGTGCAGGAAAAAAAAAGTGTGTGCAGCAAAAAAATGTGGTGGTCCGGCGGCGGCGGTCCGGCAGCTTTTCCGGCGGCGGCAGTTTTTCCGGCGACCAGTTTTTTTGTTTTTTTTCTTTTTTTTTTTGGACGAACAGTTTTTCCGGCGACCGGCTGCCGGAGCGGCGGCGGCGGTCCGGCAGCGGCAGCGGTGGTCCGGTGGTGGGTGGAGGTTGGGGTTAGTGTTTTAAAGGTATATGGGTTTAGGGGTATATTTGGTATTTTACTTTAATATTTTGTATTAAATAATAATTATTTTAAATCAATGTATCTAGTAGTAATTAGGGGTACAAAGTGTGTACCTATCAGTAATTATTTCAAAGTAATATTAATGCAATAAATTATTTTATGATTAATTTATCATATTCTTATATATTTATATAAATATATATAAAATAAAAATATTATAAAAAAAAGTTAGATAATATATTCAACAAAAAAAATTACTATAATTAAATACGATAAAATTATCTAGCAAGACTTCAGCAAGACTTCCCTAAATGATGAAATTATGGTAATGATACCTCGATTTTTCTTTATTTTTAATTTATTTATTTATGGTATGGAGTATATATCAAATTTTCTAATTATTACATAATCTTTTAGTCCGATTTTTCTCAAATTTTCTAATTATTACATAATCTTTTAGTCCGATTTTTCTCTTTATTTAAAGTATTGTATATAGTCCAATATTTAATTTAGATTTGATAATCAAGGTATTCAAAATCTAAATTAATAAGGGATTTTCAAATTAACACTTTAATTTAATTACATCAAATGCTACAACCTGCAAATATAATATGGTAATTGTAATGATATGCACATGATCATTCACTATATATTGCCACAAATCTAGTATATATTTTTTCATCACTAACAAGTAATTCTAAGAAAATGTCTAGCTTAAACATTCTCTTGTTCTTAGTTATCTTGTTTTTAGCCAAAACCCCATCTTTTGCTTATATTACAGAACAAGATTCAATTACTTCAGATTTCAAATTAAACGAGAATGATTAAATTTTAGAGGTTGAAGATGAAAAAATGGTCTATTGATGAATCATTCAAACGCACCTCATCTCCCAAGAATCACCGCGGCGCTCCTCCTCCGAAGCATCATCATCATGGACATGCGTCTCCACCTCACCACCATGCGCATCCACCGAACACGGTCACCGCCATGCTCATCCACCAAAGAATCACCATCATGCTCCTCCACCAAAACCCTATTAAAATCATTTTCTATATTAAATAATAATATATAATTCCATTGTTAGGAATTTTTAATTACACAAATTAAAGATATTATTAAATTTGCAATATTTTTTTTAATGTGACCTGTCTATGAGTAATTTCTTTTGCAACATAGATAACGACCCCTATAAATATTGCAATCTATTTGTCATATCTATCTATTTGCATATTTCAAACTAATTAAAACGATCGAGTAAAGCCATCAAGCTGTAGAAGAAAGAAGCTAATCATTTGTATTAAAATGGAGTATAAATCAAAGGCTTAAAAAATAGATTAATTATCAATTTTGATTTTTTAAATTTATTATTAATTTTATTTTAAATAAGTAAAAATTTGACATTTGAACACAAGATTGAAAGATTGGAAGATGAAGGCCGTCAATTTTGACAAATGCATTTTCATTTAACTCATTGTCTATCTACAATTCTTCTTCCTTCTTCATTAATTTTTAAAGAAACTGCCGCCTTATTAACTTTTGATCCATGGATAAATTCAATTTTGATCATTTAACCCCCCTTTTTTTTTCTTTTTTTTTTTTATAATTTTGATCATTTTGTGATAATTTTAATTCTATACTTTTAAAAATTTTCAGTTTAAGTCCTTTTAAAATAAAATAAAAAATCAAAACTAAAGAACTAAATTTCAGTCCTTGTTCGCAAAAATCTTGCAAAAAGACTAAATTAAAAAAAATAATGATAAATAATCTGACAAAGACTTGGGTGAGGTCCTCTCACGGATCATCTTTTGTGGGACGGATCATTCATTAACCTAATTAGAAATATAAAAGGGCCCTGTTTTGGTTGTAATCAAATTAAAATTTTGAAAAATTAGGTTCAAATATTTTTTAAGGGCTCTGTTTATTTGCTATTAGAATAAAAAATTTATAAAATTAATTATGAAAATAAATTAATTAAACTTACATGTATATATATTTATTTAATTTATATTTTTTATTATTTAAAAATATAATAATTTAAATTTTGTTATTCGTTTAATTTATTTTTTAGTTTAAATAATATAAATTTATAAAATATGAGAATATCTTATAATTTTTATATAAAAGTGATACTCAATTGATGAAAACTGATAACAATGTTGTGAACTAATTTATGAACAATTTATAATATAAATGAAAGGTGCTAATATCTTTAATAAACAATGATAATTAATTGCCAAAGTGTATTTTACGAATAAGTTATGAAATGAATAAAACGTGATAGTTTTTTTAATAAAAAATAATTTTTAATCAAAGAAAAGTAATATCCATATAATTGAATTATTTCACGAAGAATGCACTGAAATAATAAAAATAAAAAGTGATAGTATTTTTAATATAAAGTGATAAATGATAAACAAAAAGTGATAACCGTTTAATTAAATTATTTTATGAATTATTCGTAGGATGAATAAAAAGTGATAACGTTTTTAATATAAAGTGATACTCGATTAAAATAAAGTAATAATAGAATAGTTGAAGTATCTAAAAATTAATTACTAATAATAATATTATTATTATTATTAAATATTTAATAATAATAATAATAATAAAAAAAGATAATAATTTATATAAAAGTAGAAAATAATTTATTTGAAATTGGATATTGTAATTTGCGGGAATCGTGGATGGGCGCCGATTAAGTACCCTTGTTAATCTTAATTAATCTCACCAAGCAAGATACTTGTTTTTCTTTAAATTTTTTTATTTTTTATTTTTATTTTTGTTTTATGTTAATGAATAGGATAAGATTCGTCTCACACCGGACCTATTCTTTTAGAATAGAGTATTATCTTATGAGATGTGTATTTGTGAGATGAGTTGTAAGATGAGTTCATACTTGTTATTATATAAATAAAATATGTTTATTTATACTTAAAATATGTTTGTAATCGTACTATAACACTTAAAAAAAATACTTTAATTTATTCATCATACTTTAAAAAACATGCTTTTAAATAAGAATTAATATATTTTACCTGTATAACGAGCATACTTTAACAACGGGTCGACCTTTCTTTCAATTCGTCTCATATAATTACCCACTCATAAGAGACTTTCTTAACTTTTTACAGTCTTATACTCCTTTTTTTTTTTTTAAATCTTCAGTTTTAGTTGAAAAAATTTTCATGTTGCATAAGTTCTTTACCTTTTATTATAAAAACTTTGCATGTTGCGGAAAGGCTAAAATTAAAAACATACGGAAATTATAAGAGTAGAATTAATTTTTTAAAAAAAACTTAAATTGAATAAGTAAAACTTGTATAACTAAAATTTGTTTAATAGAAAATTACAAGACTAAATTATATATTTTCTCGATGTTATTAGGTGATCATAAGAACTTTACCGTGGAATGACATGTTCATGAATTATACAGCAATTTAAGATATGTTGATTGTAGATTAATGGCTCTTTATTACGATAATGAATAGTATAATATTTTTCTTGATCTATTGCGATAGAGCAATTTTATGTAAGGAATTTTTAATTTCTTTTTTAGATAAAGGAAATTTCATTAATAATAACTTGGGTACTAGAGATACCCAACAAATACGATAATAGATAGTACAAGACAATAGAATTAGAACTAGTCTACAGCACCATATATGCAGTCTAAGCAAGTTTAAACTCCAAATCTTATACTCCATTCCTTTCAATCCAACTTTGCTTCTGTGTACTATCCAGCTCCATGTATGATTTTTCACTTCGTATAAAATCTCATCCACCTTCCATTCCTTATCCTTAAACACAAGGTTGTTTCTATGACTCCATATCATCCAGATCGTACAAGCCCAAATACATCTCATCACAGAAGAAGCCAATCTACCATTCAATAGATTTGCAAATTCCATCATATTTTGTCCGAGTTCGGCACTCAATGGTCCATTTACTCCCACCCATCTCAATACCTTTTCCCATACCGTATTTACTTCTCTACATTCGATGAAACAATGATGGGTAGATTCTGGCACCTCCAAACAAATCGGACAACGAGTATCAGCAGATACGTGTAGGGAATTCCTTCTTAAAAGCTCCACCTTAGTAGGGATTCTGTTCTTAACAACCCGCCATACTAAGAACTGAACTTTTGACGGAATGTGTTTATCCCAAATGCAAG
Organism: Pogostemon cablin; assembly: GCA_023678885.1. NCBI lineage: Eukaryota > Viridiplantae > Streptophyta > Magnoliopsida > Lamiales > Lamiaceae > Pogostemon > Pogostemon cablin. The sequence continues at coordinate 23,157,301 of CM043009.1, read as the reverse complement.
AATAAAGTTCCGGAGCGACATCATAATCCCCCAACTTTCTATCCATAAGCACTCGATATGCTTCCCCAATGCTGTATTCGCCTTGCTGATGATTACCCCAAGACCATCTATCTGTCTCTCCCGGATTGATCTTAAATCTCCCCAACATTGCCAACATGTCCCTATAAGACTCTTCTTCCCAGCTTCTCAAACTTCTTCTCCATTGCCATTCCCATTTCCACTCCGTACCATCCAACATACCCATAGAGGCAATACAAGCCTTCTTCGATTCACATATGCTATACAACCTTGGAAATCGGGCTCGAAGGCAAATTTTATCCAACCAAGGTTCATTCCAAAATGAAGTATTCTCACCATCCATCACCTGACGAGATAAAGCTTCCTTGAACTAATTACCCCCTGTATCTTCCATTGCCTTCGCTATATTCCTCCACCACCCTTTAAGTTTGTAACAATTTGCCAAAAATCTCTCAAAGTTCCCAAACGATATATTAATTCCCAGCCTTTCAGTGATCAACTTAGCCCACCATCCTTTCTGATCTTTAATAATTTTCCAAATCCACTTACATATTAGAGCCTTATTCTGCAACTCCAGGTCTTTGACACCCAGACTCCCTGCTTCTTTTAGATGACATATCGAAGTCCAACTCACCCACGCTATCCGTTTACTCCTCTTTGTCCCATTCCACAAGAACTGCCATTGCAAATCAACAATCTTTTTGATAATACACTTAGGGGCCTTGAATACCGAGAGAACGTAAGATGGCATAACATTCAAAACAGAATTTATGAGCGTCAATCTACCACCATATGATAATTTTAACTTGCTCCAATTTAACAACCTCTTCTCAACTTTCTGAGTAACATAGTTTCAATCTCTAGCCCACTTTGCACCCAAGCAATTCTGCTATATCTCCCATTAGGCCATGTTCACCTTTCAAAGTAATCAACAATTAAGTGATTCAATTAAGTTGATAAGTCTATGTGCTATAATAATAATGATATGAGCCAAATGAGTACATATCCAATACTATTGGGTGATTATGGGTGGTCAAATTGTATACTCCGTATATAAAGGTTCACAGGTTATGCCCCAAATATTAAGCCATTAAGTTGCACATTGTCTTCTCTCCTCCCATCGAATAGGATCTTCTCCCCATCGGAAGGGCTTACGACGGTCCCAGAAAGACCATAAAATTGAGTTTGTGTTCCGTCTAGAGAACCCATTCGTGTTCCATCTAGAGAACTCATTAGATCAAGGTACGCTAGGGTTTAAAGTTTTATGCATTTATGAATTTATTTCCTACAAGTGGTATCAGAACCGGTTTAGTTCTCTGAGATATGTCGGAATTGTGATTAGGTCAAAATAGTTGTATTTGAATCTTTTTTGTGAAATCACAATTTTAAATTTGGAGATTAAAATTTCTTGATGGATTCAGATTTTGGTTTCAGTTAATTTTAAATTTTACGAATTACGATTGTGTCACTTTGTTTTAGTGGTGTAACACATATCTAGTTTTATTTATTTTTTTTAATTGCAACTCCGGATTAATTGGTCAAAGTTGCATATTATAATTAATTGAGGATTTAATCTTCTGATGAGTGACTATTTAATGCATACATAATATTTAAATTATGTATGCTTAGTTACCGTATCTGCTTAATTTTATTAAATCTCCATTAGTCTTTTATTTAGTGATAATACCATGTTGTATGGATAGGGTGATTGAAATTATTTATGAATTTTCAAATTAAGTGATCGTTATTAATTTCGAAATTTGGGAATATAAAATTGAGTTAAATCTTTTAGTTATCACTTGATATTATTAATGCCGTTTTGTGTAATGGGCATGAATGAGTAATTGTGTAATGGGCATGAATGAGTAATTTTTCGTTTAAGTATTGTGTGGCAATTTGATATATAGAACTCCCTCCGTCCCAGGTAATGAGGGCCAGAGACCTTCTTAGCCTGGAATTGAGGTAATTTAAGAGTTTAATTGGGGTGCACCTGGTACACCGGTGCACCGGGAAAATCTCAACCTTTAGATTACTTTTTAATTTAATCCTCACCACACAATAAAATAAAATAATTAAAAAGAAAATTAATAACTACCCACTACTTGTTACTTTTACCTTATAAATCTGTAGGTACACCACAAAATAACCAATAATGTAATTATAAATAAATGATATTTACTTAATTTAATTTATTCTAAATTAGGATTTAGAATCCTTAATTAATTAAAGAAATATTTTATTAATTTTTTTAAATATGGGTGGATCATCTCAAATTCCAATTTGGTTCATGAAATTTAATTAAATTAAAGTTGGGGAGACCTTTTTTTTAATGTCGTTCAATTAAACTTAAATAATTAATTTAAATATTTGTTTAATTGGTTTATTAATTTTTCAATCTAATCAATCAAAACATCATGTTGCTATAGCATTATCTGTGTGTGTGGATAACAACTTTATTATTGAAATTATATAGATGAGTGTGAGATAATTTATGCATTCTGTGTTCGGCCCATAGGTAGGCACAGTAACACACATGTGATAATAAATATGTGATAATTATTTGAATTATGGGTTAATTGCGTATAAAAACCCAACCTTTACTCTAGTTGCAATTTAATCCAAACTTTTTGGATTTGGCAAAAAAAATCCGAACCTTTCCGTTATTTTGCAAATTGGACTCACGGGCAGTTGGATGCTGCCCAAAAGGTGATGTGGCAATTTTATTCCTTATCATCCACACAAAACGATGTCGTCGACGGTTTGCCTCTCTCTCTCCTCTTTACCGGCATCATCTCTGTATCATCTCTCCATTTTTAATCCATGGATAATTATCAAATTAAATGCAACGAAAGACTTCACCATCAACATTTTCTACAGCAATATCCTCAGTCTGCCTAATAAATCAATATTCTTCTTCCTTTAGAATCGCAACCACCTCCTCCACTTCATTCACCGCATCCACCTCCACCTTCTGATCGGACCGTGGTCCGAGGGCTTGGAGGACAGATCGGGTCTGCGAAATGTCGCTTCTGGCCGGTGCATGGCGGAGATGGGCTTAGGGTTCTCCGAGATATCGAAATTGGGCTATGGTGGTTTCAGATCCGAACGGGCGGATCCTCGGCGTCTTGGATGGTGGTGTAAGTGTTATTGAAGGAGGGAAGCTTTTGCATGACGAAGGAGAGGATAGGAAATTTCATCGGATTCGGATCCAATGTAGCTTGGGACCCAAACGCAGCATTTGAAATGTGTATCGTGAACTTCGAACCGACTTGGGATTCTTTTTCCTGAATTTTTTAGAAACCCTTAAAAATTTTGGTGGAGTAATTGCTCTCACCCTCTTATAAATCCCCTTTCTGCTTCTTGTTTTCTTCTCTTCTTTTCGCTTGTGTTGGAAAATAGTACAGTTTCCTTTTCACTCGTTAAATGAGCATTCATAGAATTTTAGAGGGTTCTTCTCTCTTTCATATTTCAGAAACTTGTTTTCTCTGTTGCTTTCTAGGCTTCTAGGTAGAGCCTTTGTTCTTCTTGGGGTGTTTTTTTCTTCTATATGCAACTGTTCTTAGAATGTGTGTGTTGAGTTTAGTTTTGTTGTATCAAAGATTTGATTCTTGTGTTGTATTTGGGCATGTTTTTTTATTTGCATTTAATTGCTGGGTAAATATATCGATTTATTCAATTTTCATGTTTTCATCATGCTTTGTTCAGTTTGTTGGTGTTCTTAAAAGCTTGTGAGACTGAATTTGCAATCTGTATCGTTGTAGTTTTTTTTCCCCTCTTGAAGTAGAATTCTAGCTGCTACGAAGCCATTCTCGTGAGCAGTCTGCCCTCCATTTCTCTCAGCTAATCATCCATAAATGAGTTGAAACTAATTACAGAAATTAAAAATTAAAATGAGATGGGAGTGAAATAGAGGGGAGAGATGATGAAGGAAAAAGAGAGAGGTAAATAGAAGAAAGATGATTCAGAGATGATGCAGGCAAAGAGAGGAGAGAGGCAAACGGTCGACGAAATCGTTTTTTTTTTCTGATGACATGGAATAAAATTGCCACATCATCTTTTGGGCAGCATCCAGCTGCCCATGAGTCCAATTTGCAAAATAATGAAAAGGTTGAGATTTTTTTTGCCAAATCCAAAAAGTTTGGATTAAATTGCAACTCGAGTAAAGATTGGGATTTTTTACGCAATTATCCCTTGAATTATTCATGTGAATATTAGTCGGTCCAAAAATAGATTTTTGTTTGACAGAACTTATTATCAATACTTATTATTACACCAAGATAGATGAGTGTGATTTTTAGTGTGTTATAATATGATTCAGACATACTTTAACTGCAAATAAACATACTTTACCTATATAATAAACATACTTTAGTGATGGATCGACCCGTCTCACACCCGCTTTACAAAAAATCCGTCTCACAAGAGAGTTTCTCTTAATTAATTTGGATGGGTGAGTATTTGATTGAGAATAATTTTCGTGATTTCACAATTATTTGCTAATAAATTCCCCCATAAACATAATTATTCGAGTGTAAATCGGATTTACACGTTTTTCTTAATTTGCTGCAATACATCAATTTTAATTTTGGATTGCTGACTATGAATTATGGGCAAAAACTTATTGAGAGAGACCGTCAATTATTTTGTGAGAGATAATATTTTAATGAAAAATGATAATCCAATAAAGTATTTCATATTGATTTATCATATCTTTATATAAATATAAAATAAAAATATATTATAAAAATAATAATAATATCTTTAATAAAAAATTATAATTAAATACAATTAAATTATTTAGCAAGACAAGACTTCCCTAAATAATGAAATTATGGTAATGATACCATTTTTTCTTTATTTAATTTATTTATGGTATGTAGTATATATCAAAATTTCTAATTATAAAATACCCTTTTAGTCCGATTTTTTTTTTATTTAATGTATTGCCCGCTTGTTCAATCGTCGATTAAATAGCATAACATTTAATTTAGATTTGATAATTAAGCAAATACATACTGTTCAAACTCTAAATTAATAAGGGATTCTAAAATCAACACCTTAAGAAAATTAATCAATACTACTACCAAAATTAAGCTAAATTATTAACGTAAATAATATTATTACCATATTTGGATATTACAATTGTGAAGATAAATATATGTTCATCCACTATAAAAGTACATATATTGTGCTTCTTATTTCATCACCAACACAAATTCTAAGAAAATGTCACTCATACGCTCTCTCTTCTTGCTCGTTGGTATATTAATTTTCATTGCAACCTCATCGGGTCGTGTTATAGAAGAAGGATCACTTAATGATCAAACTGTTGTTGAAGATGGCGATATAATATGGAACATTCACACCATACAGCATCATGCTCTTCCATCGAGGAGTCACGACCACCACCCGTCCCCACCTCACGCTCCTCCACCCCACCACCGTGCTCATCCACCCGACCAACATGTTCCTCTACCTAAAGCTCACCAACGTGCTTCTCCACCCCACCACCGTGCTCATCCACCCGACCAACATGTTACTCTACCTAAAGCTCTTTGAGATAATTTTCTATAATTTTTAAAATAATGTATAATTTCCTTAATTTCAATTTTAATAAATTTAAATAAAGGATTTATTGGCAAATACAAGTTTCTATTCACTATGACATGTTTAAGATTAATTTTCTTTTGCAACATAGATAGTGGTTTAAGATTAATTTTCTTTTGCAATATAGAAAGTGTTCCCCCACAATGCTAAGCTGCAGGGTTTGGGTTGGGCTAAATTTTAGCCTAGTTATCAAATCATTATTTGAGAGCAGATTTTCGCTATGGTTTCGATAAAATTAGAACACACTAATAAAATACGATTGATCGGAACTTTATCAATTCAATACCTGAAAATTGGATAAACTATCAATTCGGGACCTGAATTATTTTTTATATTTTTTTTATCAATCCGGAGCCTGAAATATGTAAAACTATCAATTTAGGCTCGAAATTGATTGTTATACATATTTCAGGCCCCCGAATTGATAGAAAAAATAATTAAGATATCGAATTGATAGTTTACTCATTTTTCAGGTTTTGAATCGATAAAATTGATCCCAATGGTTAATAAAGAACGTACTATATTTGATATTAAATTGGATTTGGGCTAGATTGGGAAAATGGGCTCAAGTAAAATGTGCATAAAGTTTATGCCCATTTTAAAATTACATAGTTGGTTCAATTCGGTTTGGGTTGGATATTTTAAAAATTAAATTAAATATACATATTTTCTTTATAAATATTTTTAATAGAATATATTTAATTAGAAATTATTTTTAGCTTACCTCATTAAAAAATATAATATATTTAATTGGAGTAAATAGAGATTAACCAATAGTATATATATATATATATATATATATATATATATATATATATATATATATATATATATATATATATATTTATTTATTTATTAAGTATATATGACACAAAATGACACGTGTTTTTAGAAAAAAATATTTTAAAAATTACTTCACAAATATAAATATTGAGTTATTATTATTATTATTATTTGTATTCATAGTTTCAAATTATCATGCACTTTCGTATATATTATCAGTATTTTAATTCAACATTCAAAATAATTTGACAATTGTATTCAAACTTGTTAAATGTTTTAGGTGGTCTAAAAATATAAAAATTAATTTAAAGAATTAATATCATTATAATAATTGAGGTTATAGATTGTGTTGAATAATAAAATAATTTTATTTTTCAAAAAATAAATTTAAATAAATGTAATCAACATTTTAAAATATAAAAAAGTATATTTTTTAGATTTATAAATATATTAATTTCAAAAATAATTTTTAATTGCATTTCTAATAATTATATTATAGCAAGTTAATAAGGTAATCATATGATGAAGAATTAAAAAATATAACTATTTATGAAGAGAGTAAAAAAAATATATTTAAATTCATGTGAATATATATGTAGTAATTATGAATTATATGTTATAATTTATGTTATATGTATATATAGAAAAAAAAAGTGAAGTATAAGAGAACAATACATTAAAAAATATATGTGATTATTATGTTCGAACAATGAAATACTCCATTTTTAATTTATTTTTCAAATTCAATTAATTAATTTGAGATTTCAAAATAATTCTAATTAGTATGCATTAATTAACAAGAATATGAATTAAATAATAAAAATAAATATTAAATTATAATACACATTGTATTATCTATTAAAGAAAACACTTGTAATTAGGTATTAAATAAAATATATAAGGTAAGAAATATAAACATACTAATTGAATTAAACTCTAAATATAAATAATTAGTCCGGACATCTGAATTGAACTCTTGCCATCAATTATTAACTTTGATGTTTTGAGATCCCAAGTGAGGTTTGATAAGCACCTTTACCAAATGTCATTCAAAATCATAAAAAAGATTCTCAAATAGACAGATTAGGATAATAAATCAATGTTAATTACTTCTAATAATAATAATTTAATGTGAATAAATGCTACAACCTGCAAATATAATACTCCCTCCGTCCCGTCCTAATAGTTTGTAACTATTAGGACAGGACAGAGGGAGTATGGTAATTATAATAATATTCACATGATCATCCACTATAAAAGGCCACAAATCTAGTACATATTTTCTCATTAATAACAAGTAATTCTAAGAAAATGTCTAGCTTAAACACTCTTATTATTCTTAGTTATCTTGTTTTTAGCCAAAACCCCATTTTTTGCGATTCGGATCTCCTGTTATATTTTGGTGTTACATCTCCTGTTACAAACCGTTGGATGATTGACACGTAGGATAAACTATTCTATACCCTAACAATCAACCCTAAGGGAAAATGTTGAGATTTTCCTCTCCGCATACATGTCACTCATCCAATGCGTGTAACAAGAAATGTAACACCAAAATGTAACAGGACATCCAAGATCCATCTTTTGCTTATATTACAGAACAAGATTCAATTACATCAGATTTCAAATTAAACGAGAATGATCAAATTCTAGAGATTGAAGATGAAAAATGGACTATTGATGAATCATTCAAACGCGCCCCATCTCCAAAGCATCACGGCAGCGCTCCTCCTCCGAAGCATCATCATCATGGACACGCGTCTCCACCTCACCACCATGCGCATCCACCGAAACGCGGCCACCGCCATGCTCATTCACCAAAGAACCACTACCATGCTCATCCACCAAAACCCTATTGAGATCATTCTCTATATATGTTCCGGAAAATAATATATAATTCCATTGTTTAGGAACTTTATTTACACTGATTAAAGATATTATTAAAATTTGCAAACTTTTTTTCAAATGTGACCTGTCTATAAGTAGTTTCTTTTGCAACATAGATCAAATATTAATTGCAATCTATTCGTCATATTTATCTATTTACATATTTCAAACTCATCAAAATGGGTAAAGGCATCAAGCAGTAGAAGAAAGAAGCTAATCATTTGCATTAAAATATATAAATCAAAGTCTTAAAAAATAGATTAATTTTTTTTATTATTTTATTTTAAATAAGTATAAATTTGGCATTAGAACACAAGATTGAAAGAGTGGAAGATGAAGACCGTCATTTTGAGAAATGCATTTTCATTTAACTCATTGTCTATCTTCAATTCTTCATCCTTCTTCATTTTTAAAGAAACTGCCGCCTCATTATTGAGTGTAATTAGATAATGAGACGAGGGTGTGTATCATTATACGAGAGATCCTTTTAACTTTAGATAAATTCAATTTTAATCCTTTAACTTTTTTTTTTCAATTTTAATCATTTTGTGATAATTTTAATCTTATACCTTTTAATTTTTTCAGTCCTTTTACAAAAAAAATTAAAAAAAAAAATCAAAACTGGAGAACTTAATTTCAAGTCCTTTTAAGTTCGCAAAATTTTTGCAAAAAGACTAAATTAAAAAAGTAAAATGTTAAAGAACTAAAACTAATGCAAAATGACTAAAATTGAAAAAGTTAAAAGTTGAAGACAAAATTAAATTCAACAAAAATTAGAAAATGGACAAACACTTCTATAAATAGGGCTTACGGTGTAAACCTTGTAGTATTTCTTTATAATTTTATTATACCCTATATTTTGTTATAATATTTAAATTAAGGAGGACAATAAAATTGACAAGGATTTACAAGAAAGATTATAGGGTTTACTCGGTAAACTTGGTTTAGTGGAGACTGGCTCTTTAAAATAATATATTAACTTTATAGGATGCATGTATAGGTGATTTTGGTTTATAAAATTTGTATTTACCATTTATTTCTTGAAGTTTCCCTAAATTTTGGATTTTAGTTTTGATAGCTTTATTCCATTGGGAATAATTTATATTTAGTGATTCACAATTATTTGCTAAAAAATTGTAAGTATAATTACTTTGCAGCTTAAATTAGATATTAGTGCTCGAAAGCAAACTTATTTGTTGGTTAACTCATGATACATATTATGATTTGTTTTTTTTTTTTTATTGAATTTGAAAAGGAGCCTGTTAGGTGTTATTCGAAATATATTCACTTTTTTAATGCAACTTTTTAGAATACGTTTTTAGAATTATAACTTTTCATAGTCCTATAATTTTTTTTGAAATTTTCTGTTTTAGTTCTTATGCAAAAACTTTGCATGTTCCATAAGTCCTTTAAGTTCTATAACTTTTGCGGAAAGGCTAAAATTAAAAACACGCGAAATTATAAGACTAAGATTAATAGAAAAAGACTTAATTTGAATAAGTAAAACTTGTATAACTAAAATTTGTTTAATCGAAAATTACAAGAATAAATTTTATATTTTCTCGATGTTATTCGGTGATCATACGAACTTTATCCGCGACCATGCATGTTCTTGAATTATATAGCAATTTAAGATATTCTAGATTGGTTCTTTATTATGATAATGAAGATAATATTTTTCTTGACTACTGCAATATGTAATAGAGCAGTTTTAATCTTGGGTTGCTGTAAAATATGAAATATTGCTAATGATATCTTGATATTTTCTTTATTTAATACGATATATTGCATGTATTAAATTTTCTAGACGTAATCTTTTAGTCCAATATTTTTTACTAAAGTATTGTGCACTCATTTAATCGATTGTTAGTCCTACTAACGTTTGAACCCGCGCGTTGCACGGGAAAAGGGGTTTCGATGTTATTTAAACCCGAAAAAGAAGCATAAATCATGTTTTTCAGATAAACCATTCTATCTCCACCGAGGAGAAGCCTAGTAATACTTGTGCCGTACGTTGCACGATCACGCATTTTTATAAAATATAAGTATATCTTGACATAAAATCTATCTGAATTTGAATATTATATAATAAAATCACTTGCATGCTATATATGTTACTTTTTAGCAGTAAGAAGATCAAACTGTGCATTTAAATATATATAGCGAAAAAATGTAATGCAAATATTAATCCTTCATTCATGCTACCTATGTTCCTCATTCATTTTAAACATGCTATGTATTGAAATTGGTAAATTTATTTCAGTCCAACGATACAGAGTACATAATGAAACGTACAATCTAGTTCCTATTATCACATCCTTAGGCTAAAGCTTCGGACGATACAACTTCAATAATTTAAATACAATTTGACAATCTGTGTCATAATCTTGTCTGCTATGCAACTCGGTGTGATCATCCTTGATCCAAAGTATAACGCGTTTCTTTCCATCCATATGTAGTATATGGTGATAGAAAAGTTTATAATGAAGAAAAGGTTATAATGAACAGTCACTGCACCTTCTTGTCACTTCTAGTGCCTGCTAATATCTTCCGGAAGCCATCAACAACTGACGTACAATAGCGCCTCCACCCAATTCCTCTTTTCACAATGTCCCATATATGCTGAGTGTAGGGACATTGAAAGAAGAGGTGTGTCTGTGTCCCCTCACTACCCACACAAAATCCACAATTCATATCACCACGTAGATTCCACACTCTATCTTTGGTGTATACTCTCCCTCTATGAAGCAACCACAATCGAAAGCCATATTTCCTTACGATCCATTTATGACAAATTTGTTTATACACGAATAATATGTCCTCCGTTTCCTCCTTCCTTAATTTGTGGTACATTAAGGATGGAAGGAATCTTCCACGAATACATCCGTGCATAATCTCCTGTATCGTGTCCCCTTCTCTATTTATGTTCTGAATCCTGTTCCTCAAGTGGATCAAGCATCTCCATTTAAACATGCTATGTAGACTCTTACCGTTAAGTAGTGATAAATATTGAGTGTTTTTATAAAATTATTATAAATAATTATGTAAGATAATAAATAATTATATTTATTAATTATATAATATGCTTGCTTATTTCATAATACTCGTGTATAAATGAATATCATTTAAAATTAATATTTTAAAACCGTTTTATTAAAAAAAATATTATAATACTCATACCCGTCCCAAACCCGTTTATCAATACCCAACTACTTATATTCGTACCCGTTTCATTAAAAAATATAAAATAATTTAATTTTGTTCCAAACCCGTTTATTAATACCCTTTGATTACACATATATACATACACATTTAAAATTATTAAGATGTTAGAACGAATAATATTAATTCAAAATTATTAATAATAAAGAAAATAATTTAATATCATTCCAAACCCGTTTATCAATACCCGTTGATTACACATATCCATTTAAAATTATTAAGATGTTAAGACCAATAATATTAATTCAAAATTATTAATAAAGAAGAAAATAATTTAATAATGAATTAATTGTTAAAACCACATTATAGTTTCAAATTACATTATAGTTTCAAAAAATACATTATAATTATAATTACAAAAATAAATCATAATATAAACTTAATTGTTAGTACCATAAGTAATAAATTAATTTTGCTGAAATAAATAAGAGAAAAATTTAAAATCTCAAAATTAAAATTAATTAAATATGGTATCATTATGACAAAAAATTAAATAAGGTATATTTTAAATAATGTATTAAATCAATGGCTAAGATCTAATCTCATAATTGTGATGAATGGATGAGATTCAATAATGTGATGAATGGATGAGATTCAAAATGGCTTAGTAATCAAATTCAAGAGCGTGGTTTAAAAATTGGCTCAATTTTGTCTTTTTCACTTTACTATTATATTATATATTACTTTAGATTAGATTAGATTAAATTAGATATTTAATTGAAATTTGATAACTAAGCAAATACATACCGAAATACAGCTCAAAATCTAAATAAGAGATTCTCAAATCAACACCTTAAAGAAAATGAATCCATAATAGTTCCAAATTAAGTTAAATTATTTTAACGTAAATTTATCCTACAACCAAATTACATATTATTTTTAATAATTGTAAAGATACACACTTTTTCATCCACTGTAAAAGGGCATACATTGTGGTTCTTTTTTCATCATTATCACAACTAAGAAATGTCACATATACACTCTTTTCTTGGTAATTTTTGCATTGAATTTTATCTCAACTCCATCATTTGGTCGAGGAAGGTTCGTTTTTATCTGATTTTAATTTAAATGAAAATGATCAAATTCTTGAAGACGACGATATAATATGGAGCATCAATTCATTCAAACATGATACATCTCCTAAACATCACGGCGCTCCTCCTCCGAGTCACAACCATGAGCAGGCGCATCCGTGGCATCACCACCACCCTTATCCACCCTACCACCATGCTCATCCACCCTTCCACCACTGCCACCCTTATCCACCCCGCCACCGCCGCCACCCTTATCCACCACACCACCATGCTCATCCACCTAAAGCTTATTGAGATGATTTTCTATATTTTCGAAAATAATGTATAATTCCCTTAATTTGCAATTTTAATTATTTAAATAAAAGGAGCTATTCGCATATCCAAATTTATTTTCACTGTGGCATGTTTAAGATTAATTTTCAACATATATTGAGACTGTGCCCCCCATAATGCTCTCTCTAAATTATTAAATTGTATTTTCAGTTTTCATAATAGTGTAAAAACCAATAAGCAGCAGTTAATTACTTATATAGGTTTGGGTTGGACTAAATTTGAGCCTAGTTACCCAATGACTGGAGAACATATATCCACTGTTTAGGCCCAGTAAACTTTGGGCTTGATTAAATTAGAGCCCAATAAAATATATCTTGTAAGTTAATGAATCCCAACTGTTAATTATTTCTGGGCACTGGAGTTCCACTGTTCAGTGTAATATGCAATTAATATATAAACATATTCTTTCGCATTCTTCCCAAGATTAGGGCTAAGTAAATAATACCCTTATAACATAAGGTAAACATTTATATAAATTGAGTTTACGGTTTAAATTAGGTGGTCTCTCTCCCAATCTTATTATTTTTTATATTCTGTTAGGGTTTAAATTAAAGGAAGATGACGTAGTTTACCATAAACCCAGTTCACATAATCATAGTCATACATTCTCCAAAATAATCCTACACCCCAAAACCTAGTCTCATTATCACTGCATTGCATGTTTCCCACGTCTAGACCGCCATTGTTTGTCCCACTGTCGGCGTCGGCGGCGGAGGTTACGGAAACCTAATGCGTAAATACGGCCTTACTGTCGGCAACGTCGTTGATGCCGAGATAGTCGACGTCAACGGCGGGATTCTCGACAGGAAGTTCATGGGAGAGGATCTCTTTTGGGCCATCACCGGTGGCGGAGGATCCAGCTTCGCCGTCGTGCCTGAAAAGGTTACTGTATTTAGGGTTTTTTAGACATACGATCATAATTTCGCCCATCTGATTTACCGTTACCAGCAAATTGCGGCTGGAAGAGTTATTTATTTAATTTAGATTTTTTGATAATTAAGCAAATACATACAATTCAAAATCTAAATTAATAAGGGATTCTCAAATCATCACCTTAAGAAAATTAATCGATAATACTTTAAATTAAATTAGTACTATTATCATATTTAGATGTAATACTACCAAATTAAGTTAAATTATTTTAATTTAAATTAATACTATTACCATATTTATATATTACAATGGTAAAGATACACACTTGTTCATCCACTATAAAAGAACATACATTGTGCTTCTTAATTCATCACCAACACAAATTCTAAGAATATGTCACATATACGCTCTCTCTTGCTTGTTGGTGTATTGGTGTTCATTGCAACCCCACCGTGCTCATCCACCCCACAATCGCCGCCACCCCACAACCGCCGTGCTCATCCACCACACGATCGTGCTCATCCACCTAAAGCTATTTGAGATGATTTTCTATATTTTCTACAATAATTTCAATTTTAATAATTTTAATTAAAGGATTTATTGGCAAATACAAGTTTCTATTCACTATCGTATGTTTAAGATTAATTTTCTTTTGCAACATAGATAGTGTTCCACACAATGCTATATGTAAATTGTATTTACAGTTCATAAGTGTAAAAACCAATCAGCAGCAGTTAATTAATTATATAGGGTTTGGGTTGGAGTAAATTTGAGCCCAGTTATACAATCTCTGGAGAACGCATATCCACTGTTCAGGCCCAGTAAACTATGGGCTTCATTAAATTGGAGCCCAATAAAATATCTGTAAGTTAGTTAACCCCAACTGTTAGTTATTTCAGGCACTGGAGTTTCGCTGTTCAGTGTTGTCAAGTAAGTATTGGATATTAAATTGGATCTGGGTAGTTGGGCAAAACTTGAGCCCAACTAAAATATTTGCCACACAATATAAGCCCATTTTCAAATTAGAGAGCCCAGAGCCCAGAATAGAATCGGTTGGTTCAATTCATTAGACTTTGGGTTGGATTAATGTCTTACCAAAAAAAAAAAAAATGTCTCACCAAAAAAAAAAAAAAAAGAAAAGAAAAAAAATCTAGTATCTATCATCAATTCAAACTAAAATTAGGATAAAATAAAATAAAAGTACAATTAAAATCCATCCTCCCCTATTAAAACATCACTTCTAGAAGGTATAATTTGATACCAATATGGACTAGTATATTAGGATATTTTCTCACCACTAACAAATAAATCTAAGAAAATGTTCAACTTGAAAATTAAAAAAGAAAAACAAATTTGTCTAACTTTCACTTTCTCTTATTACTCTCAGTTATCTTGATTTTAGCCACAAATCCATGTCATGCTTATATTACAAAACAAGATTCAATTGTATGGAATTTCAAATTAAACGAGAATAATCAAATTCTAGAAGATATATATGAAGATGAACTATGGATGAATCAATCAAACATACCCCATCTCCCAAGCATCACACTCCTCAGCTCCCATAAAGTTCTATGCCTTGAGATGTTTTATACATATATTTTTTTTCTTTTGTCACATAAAACTCATTCAATATCTCAGATCAGAAGTGTTTGATTTCATACTTTTTATGCTTATTATTTTTTCACATTTATATACTTTTCTCGTGTTTTGTTTAATCATATTTTATACTTAGTATTAAAAAAAATTTATTTATATATGTTTCTGTACTTTTATATACTTCACATTACTAAATCTTTATTTGTAATAATCAAATGCAAATCGCATATGCCTCTTTCCACTTTTGGCGTTTCACTTGACCTCCACTAACCCACTAACCAAGCACAAATCTTTAGATCCCCTCCCCTTGTAAATTAATTTTCAATTAATTAATATATAAACGTATTATTTCATATTCTTCCCAAGATTAGGGCTAAGTAAGTAATACCCTTAATCTAAGGTAAACATTTATGTAAATTGGGTTTACAGTATGTGGTCTCCCTTCCAATTTTATTATATTTTATATTTTGTTAGGATTTAAATTAAAAGTATGATTTAGCTTAAATCTAATTTACAGGAGACTAACTCATAATATAATGATGGTTTGATAAGGAGTATTAAATTGTAAGGAAGCCCGTTAAAAAATCCAGTCTGCTAAGGTGAATTATTTCTGTAAAGCTAAACCGATTCACATTCTGTGTGTTGCTTTGGTATATCATCTCCTGTGTCATAACGATAAATAATACGTAGGAGAGTGTGAGAAACTATACCATATAAAAGAAAGTATAAATCCTAGAAGATTTTTAGGAGTATAAAACTAAGATATCGATCACCAATCAACTCTATACGTTAAAATGTCATGATCACACGATTCTAATTAATTAGTACTTGTCATTATTGTCATGGTCAAACATTAGAAGATTTGCTTATCCATTATTAATACATACAAATGCTGCCATACTTGTGTACATAAACCTACCTAGCTAGGTCAGAACGTTATTTTTCATCATATTAAATACAACTAATTTCAGATCTAAATATGAATTCTTTCATCTTAGCAATTCCCTCTCTCATCTTCTCTCTCCTAGTTTCTCACTCATGGACAGCTACTTTATCACAGCAAGATTTCATCCACTGCCTGGAAAACTATTCCATTCCATCCACCCCAATTTCTGCCACAATCTACACTCCAAACAATTCATCATATTCATCCATTCTCCAAAATTACATCAGAAACTTACGTCTCAATGAATCCTACACTCCAAAACCACATCTAATTATCACTGCATTGCATGTTTCCCACGTTCAGACCGCCATTGTCTGCGCCCAAGCTCACAACATGCAGATGAAGATTCGCAGCGGCGGACATGACTATGAGGGAATCTCGTACCGCTCCCACGTCCCCAATTTCTTCGTCCTCGATTTGTTCAATCTCCGATCGATCAACGTCAGCATTCCGGAAGAGTCCGCGTGGGTTCAAGCCGGAGCAACCCTCGGAGAAGTTTACTACAGAATAGCCGAAAAAAGCAGCGTGCATGGCTACCCCGCCGGAGTTTGTCCCACTGTCGGCGTTGGCGGCCACATCAGCGGCGGAGGTTATGGAAACCTGATGCGTAAGTACGGCCTTACAGTCGTCAACGTTGTCGACGCGGAGATAGTTGACGTCAACGGCCGGATTCTCAACAGGAAGGCCATGGGAGAGGATCTCTTCTGGGCTATCACCGGCGGTGGCGGATCCAGCTTCGGCGTTGTGCTGCCGTACAAGATTAAACTTGTCCGAGTGCCGGAAAAGGTTACTGTATTTAGGGTTTTGAGGACATACGATCATAATTTCGCCCATCTGATTTACTGTTACCAGTGATCGCGGCGGAGGTGTTGCTGGAAGAGTTATTCGTCCGACTCAGACTCGACGTCGTCAGCGCCACATTCCGGGCACTTTTCCTCGGCAACTCATTGAATCTACTCTCAGGTGATTTTTTTCCAGGTTCAAAAATTCATATTTATAAATAAGAAATCTCTTTCATGTTTGTTTCTAGTTTGAATTATTTAAATCTCTTATATACATCATATCTTACCCTCTCACATACATTACCACTTCTCCGATTTGAAATAAAATTAAAATTTATTATATATATTGAAATTCTAAAGCAATTATAGATTAACACTTTGTTTGAGTTATATGCACTTTCAATCTCACAACTACGGAAGATTTCAATTTTCGTCCCGTTTAAACTTTTGAAGAGGTACCTTAACTTTTGGATTTCAATCAGAAATAATCCTTTTTGGGATGGTTTTAGAAATTTTCAGGAGCTATGAGACGATTTCAATCAGAAAATGTCCCTGAAAATTTTGGAAGCATCCAAAAATTTTGGACGATTTTGAAAAATTTTCAGAAGTTATGAGTCAATTTGCGACGAAAATTATTTTTGGATCAAAATCTAAAATTTCAAGATAGCTACAAGATTAAACCGAAAATTTACGTAATTTGAGATGGAACTCGAATTTGGAAAAAAAGTTAATGAGACTCCCTCCGTCCCACTAAAGTTGTGACATTTTCCTTTTTGGGTTGTCCCATAGAAGTTGTTACATTCCTTTTATAGCATATGAGACCTACACAAAAAATACTAACATATTCACATGGACCCACACACACTCCACACACACCACTAATACACCTACCAACCACACATTAAATATTATTTCTCTCACTTCACTTTACATTAAAATACTATACTCCTTAATCTCCGTGCCCAAAAAAAATGTTACACCTTCTCCGGGACGGAGGGAGCAGTATTTAACTCTGTTTGTCCTAATATCTAACTTTCACATTTCTATTGACACCCAAAATAAACAAATGTCATGTCAGTGATCAACAAAAACTTTCCAGAGCTGGGATTGCAGTCAGAAGATTGTCTGGAAATGAGTTGGGTCGAATCGGTTCTTTTCTGGACGGACTTTCCAGCCGGAACTCCGGTGACTGCTCTTTTGAGTAGGGTTCCTCAGATTCTGACTCACCTGAAAAGAAAATCCGATTACTTGAAAAAACCCATTCCCAAACCGGGTTTGGAGCTTCTATTCAAGAAAATGGTGGAGCTGCAAACCCCATCTCTGATATTCAACCCCTACGGCGGCAGAATGGCGGAGATTCCGCCGCAGGAGAAGCCATTCCCACACAGAGGTGGAAACATTGCATTGATCCAGTAGCTTACGAACTGGAACGACGGCGGAAAGGAAGCGGCGGAGCGGTACCTTAATCTGATGAGGAATCTGTATGATTTCATGACTCCATATGTATCAATGGCGCCAAGAGAAGCTTTTCTGAACTACAGAGATCTGGACATCGGTATTAACCACAACGGTCGGAATAGTTACTGGGAAGGACTAGTGTACGGATTGAGCTACTTCAAGGATAATTTCGACAGGTTGGTTAAGGTTAAGACGATGGTTGATCCTCACAACTTCTTCAGAAATGAACAGAGTATTCCGATAACAAGCTCAGTCAGCAACTGATCATAAATGTTAAAGATCTGTTTAAAACCAAAATTGTCCCGTAAAAATTTAATTTATTTAAAATAATTTGAAGAAACTTAATTTCCTGAAATAGTCACACAACCTTTAAATTTTCATCGTCACTTTTCTTAAAAACTAGGAAAAGGGGCCTCACTTCGTGAGGTGTACCCTCAGTGTTTTTTTTTTTTTTTTATTTATGGCAATTGCTCTACTTGTAAAAATTGCAAGACATTGCTTGCAATATCCCTATACATATGTATCATACTTATGTTAAAAAAAATGGACATTTAGAGTAGCAAAATGAGGTTCGCAGAAGCATTCCAACAGATTGCCATCTAGGTATGCAAGTCTTGTTTTTGTATGTTTGATAGTACGAAGGAAGTGCCACTGGGTCTAAAGGCCTTTTTCTGGAGAAGATGTGGCTGAAAGGAAGAGCTTTGATGCTGAAACTTTGCTCTTCATTTGGCAGGATGCAAGCGATGATCACATGTCTTGTGGAATTTTGTACCTAGGTTGGGCTTTATAATGTCTTTAAACAAAGAGCAACCACAGAGATCTGGCTTTTTTAACATCATATGGGCTAATGGGCTCCTCTTTTTCTATCATATAACTCAACCAAAAAGAGAAACCTATAGCGATGTAATGAAGAGAGAGATTAGATTGCTGTTGGATCCAATAAATACGTATTATGAGTATATGATGTAAAGTAGGTGAGAGTGAAGACTTACACTGGAGCTGGACGTAGAGTATGGTCGTTGAAATAAACAGGTAAAATCACTTCCGTACGTAGCACCGTATGCCCTCAAGCAATTCGTACAAGCTAAGAAATAAAGGGGCTAATCTGCTTTTTAGTCATCACAAGCCTAGAAGATCAGCTTAAAATCGATCAAAATAATTTATTAATATACACACGAAATGCCACATTTTTTTCATTAAATGATAAGATTATCTTATCTTTTGAGTTATCATTTTGTACACAAGCAGTCCAACAATGCTATTGTGCATGACCCCCATGTCACAATGATTGGCCTCCCGAATCAAGGCCATAAGGTGTGCGGAGTAGTGATCGAATGCACAACAATCATAACAGGCAAGCAATGTATTCTACCAAGAGACAATTTTGGCACACTTTTCGGCTAGATTTTGTTGATTTATATCTGTAAATGTGACACATTGAACCATCAAAGTTATACTCGTATTCCAGTATCATCTCAAAACATTCATGAATCAAAGTTACAGCAGGCAAAGTTTTCTGTACTATATTTTTCCTAGCATAACAAGTTGGGTATCATAGAAACCGTATCGTACTTCATTTTACTCTTCTTGCTCACTTGGCCACCTAGCTATGGTACCATTTTTCCATCATCTGGATTTTATCTTATGAATAAGGCAGAAAGGTAATATCCAAAAATATTGTATTGTGGAGCAGCTGAATTCTTCCATTACTGTGCGCTCTCCAAACTCACTGTTTATGGAAAGATGAACACTGGAATATTACAAAAAATCAAACACTAATTTGTTAATGCTTTCCATAAAGAATTCAAATAACACAGCCCTTTTTCCTAGTGCTCAAACAAGAAACTTCCAAAAGTATAACTTATATACGCATCCAAACTGGCAGACTCTATCAGACAACACATAATAGAAAATTTTCGAAACAAAAAGAAAGTGGAGCGTATAATAATAGAAAGTTTCATAACATGAGTACTTGTCATCTATTCTCAGCAGAAGTTGTGATCCAACATTTTACAGAAGTTTCATCTAAATGTATTTTTCTTTACACGGACATCATACATTGACATTGTGATCCTAAGGTCGTTTGGGTAATTGAAAGATATCAGTCTCCTTCATATCTAAGTCGACCGATAAAATCTTGAAGTTCAAATGTTGACAAATGAGCTTATATCTTATAACTGAGGATTTACACCAAAGTAATATGCTAAACCCACATTAGAAGCTACAGAAGAAGAGCATGACTTAATTTTATCATGCTCTTTAATATTACCCTAAACCCACAAACTAAAGACAAATGCTTCAAAGGATTTTGCTCAACAACAATGCAACTTTCTTGATTGTCTAGGAATATTATATGTTCGCCAAATATGGCAAAGTGGACATGTCACATTAGATGCGAAGACATAATAAACACATAAAAAGAAATGGGCATAACACGTGATACGCCATGACACAGGGTCATTTATGTTTGACACACCCACATGCTGAGAAGCATACAAGTGAACGTAACAAATTGCATTAGTATGTTACTTGAGCTTCATATTTAATGAGATTTAGACAAACAGGAATCTAAATACACAAAGAAACTTACAAAACTTCATGCAAATCATGAGGTACTACCTCCAACAACTATGAATGATCATTTGTACTTAGAAATGAGAAAAAAAAAAACATATCAACATCTTAAAAGTCGCTTTTTATAGTGTGGAGTATCTCTGTCCAATCAAGCAAGAGTGCCTACCAAAATAGAGAAATGCACATTCACAAGTAAAAAATTAAATAAATAGGAAAAGTATGCCAAACTTGGAACATCTAAGAGTTTTCGAAGTGCAACTTACAGCACCAGAAAAGACCTTATGTCCTATTACTGATAAACGCATCATTTCAATTACTATGCAATCCACCTTTCAATTAAAAAATGTCAATTGGTGGGTCAGCAAATTCATATAGAGCACGAAAATTTTAATGAAATGAATAAAGTGAACTATTGAGAAATAAAAAATTTAAAGTTACCGTATCAGAGAATAAGAATCTGTAATTAAACTTTTTTTTAGAAATTTCACATAGAGAATTTATTAAGACGAAATAGGAAAGGGAAATGTCACTTCTTGCCCTATATGGGTTGATCAACATCTAATTTGCCCTATCTTTTGCAATACATCTAATTTGCCCTAAAAAAACATGCAGTGCCATGAATACCCACATGGAGTGGCCCACCTTTAGTATTGGGAATGAGATGACAAGTACACTTGCAGGCACAATACATGTGTCAGAATAATATGAGATTCTTTTATGACACATTAAGTACAAAAGGAATAAATAAATGGGAAATCTATAAATTGTTGTCACTTCCTAAATAAAAACTGTCGGCGGACAAGAAAATTATATTCTACTTATTTTGAAATATAAAATATCGGCGGACAACCAAATTTCATTTCAAAATTCCTAATTGTTATCAAAATAAGCGAACATAATATGCATATTTAAATTAAACACATGCACAATTAGGTGATTAAACACATGCATTAATTAGCTACCACTGTCACTCAAACACAGTTCATTTAATATACTGAATTTTAGGAATTAAGGAACTGTTCAGAAACAGTTCATTTATGTAAATTTTTGTCTCATTGAACTCTTACCTATCCCCACCAACAAAATAACTATACCACCAACAAACAACAAAATTGGAGACAGTGGATTCAAACTTCATTCCTCCTATTTCAAAAATTATTTGAGCATAAAAAAGTGATCGGCTCCCCTATTTACCCACCGTTTTTGTCGACGAATCCATAGTTAGAGGCAAAGGTAAGATACGAATACTGTTTGCATTGTATTTTATTTAGTGGTTTAACTATTCTTTCAATCTTGCTGTTAATTTATTTGTGGGTTATAATATTATCGATTTTAGGGTTTTTTACGGTTTTTGTGTTTAAAAATGCATGTCCGCTGAGTAAAATGATTATATATATCCATGTCTTCCTATGTAATTGCCTAAATATGTGCGTCCACTGAAGAAAATGGTCAAGTATGCTTGTAATACGCATGTCCGCCGAGGAAAAAGGTCAAGTATGCATGTAATATGCATGAATAGCACTACATACACCCACTGCAGACTTGTCCGCTAATTATGCATGGCTAATTATGCATGTCCGCCTATTATTTGAGCCTTATCGAATATGTCCGCCCATTATTTGAGCCTTAGCAAACCTGTCCGCCGATTTTGTATCCTAATATAGTGTGTCCGCCTATTATTTGACCCTAATTGAGCATGTCCGCCTATTTTTTAGCCTAAGTGAGCGTGTCCACCGAAATTTGTAGCCCAATTGAGCCTGTCCGCCAAAAATTTGACTATAATTAAACACGTCCGCCGATTATTTGACCATAAATGAGCATGTCCGCCGATTATTTGACCATACTTGCACATGTCCGCCGATGTTTTGGCCTAATTGACCCTATCCGCTGATTATTTGACCCTAATTGAGCCTGTCCGCTGATTTTTTAGATAATTGACTGTGTCCGCCGACTATTTAATCCTAATTGAGCATGTCCGCCGATTTTTTCACCCTAATTGAGCATGTCCACCGATTATTTGGCCCTAATTGAGTATGTCCGCTGATATTCTTAGCGTAATTGGGCATGTCAACTGATTATTTGACCCTAATGGAGCATGTCCGCCGAATTTTTACAGTTTTGGAGCATGTCCGCCAAGTTTTATTGCATAATTGAGCATGTTTGGCCATTTTTAAGCATATTATATCATGTCCTCCGATTATATTTAGGTAATTGAGCATGTCCATCAACTTTGAGCATAATTCAGCATGTAAGTCAATTTTTTTTAGTATAGTAGACCTGTCCGTCGATTTATGGGAGCATAATTGATCTTGTCCGCGTACGTCTCAATGTTTAACTTGCATGTCTGCTGATACTTTAAGGCTTATTTTGTGTGTACATATTCATAAAAGTTTATACTTTTATGTAATAGACCTATCATAAAAATACTTTAATGAAAGGTTAATCATGTGTGAATATAACAATTAATTATCGTTTGTTGAAAGGTTTAGGGTTTGGCTTGGAAATGAGAAATTTTTATATCTGGTGGGGCGGCTGGTGGCAAGGTTTAGAGTACGTACGTGGCCAATACACGAGCTTAGTTTTAAATTCAGATCAGTTGAAGTTGGATTTTATTATTGGGCATGTACACAGTTTAGTTCATGTCGATGTGAATCATTGGAAATATGTTATACACACATTTGTGGACATTGGTGGTTGTATAAAAAAAATAAGGTGAAGGATGATATGGATATTAGGGGCTTGTATCACCAGGTTGATGAGCCGATGCTATTTGTCACAGTTAAGGCCATACCACAACAATCAATTGATAATTGTTGCCCTAGTGCGGTGCCGTCTGGGAGCAGTTATTGGACCGACTAGCTTCATTCACAAATTACATCTGTCAATATTCCTAGTCCCGTAGATTTGGCCAGACCGAGTAAGAGTACAGGTGAGAACCTTTCGAGTCGTACGACAAATATTGATTCGAACAGTGAGTACGTTGGTGAAGAATAGGTTGAGGAAGAAGAGGAGAACGGAGATGACATGTGCTTATCTGAAGAAAATGAAGTTGAGGACAATTCAAATGAATGTTCTCTAAGTGATGCATATGAGGGTTCAGAGGGTGATGGGTTTGATGGTTCTGCTGGTTCTCAAGATGATGGGTCTGATGGATTGCAAGGCGATGGGTATGATTCATTTGAGGATCCGCAGCGTGAGGATTCTGAGGGTGAGATTGATGACCCTGCTGTGATCTTTCACTTCCACCATAAGGATGAGATTGATGTGGGCCCTGAAATCCACCACAGTGAAACTGATATGGTCCCTAATATCCACCATAAGGAGAAGAGTGAGATGGTGGTTGAAATCCAGCAGAAGAAAAATATGGTTTTTCAAACACAGGAGGATATGATCTCTCCGGAATGACCATCAGCGGGTGTGGAACAACAGCATTATAGGGGCCATGGGTAGGAGGCATGTTAGTGCGACACTCTGGACCAGAATGAGATGACCACGGGGGTGAATCCACAAATGGTATGTAAGAGGTGTCATCCTGATCACCCATAAACTCATCATCATCATCTTCGTCATCTCCTCCGACGGCATGAAAATCACTTAGTAAGTCCTCTACAGTTCTATGTTGCCCCCCAAATGTTGTATCATCATCAACCTCAACATTTATCCTTCCACAGTATTGCTCACCACCAGCATAATTGGAAGAAATGTTCACTTCAATCGGAATGACACCCTGACTACTAGCTTCATCTTCGGAATCGGAACTAGAGCGCCCATCTATTTCTTACCCTTACCCTTCCCTTTTGGTTTTGGATCCCCAAAGATCCTAAACTGAATCTGAAAACCAGAACTCCAATCAGAATGTATTTCCCTAAAATATGGTCGGTGGGACTCCTCAGGGAGGATGGCAGGTAAATCAACAACTCTCGGGTCCTGAAAGTAAAATAATATAAAATAAAGACATATACTCAGGTGACCAAAATAGTATCCAAATGCATCCAATTTAGATACTCAAAACCTTAAACTCATACAAAAAATTGACAAACCTGTCTAAAAAACTGAGTATCGTCAACTTTTTTACAGTTGTATATTTCTAGCGAATACACAGAGGTCTAACGTCAGGCTCGGGCTGTCCAACGATCAAGTGTGCTGCAAAACCTTCGATACGCTCGGAGGCCCAAACCTGTGACCAAACATCAAAGTGATTTGATGTCAACATATATCTTTTTAAATGCAATTAATATAAGAAAATAAAAGGTTCACATAAACTCGGTATCACTTACTGCTAGGGAAAATGAGCATCCATAAAAATTGATGCGCTGCTGTTTGCCTAACTCTTCCACCGTAGTCTTCACAGAGCCCATATGGTGCAGTAGGGTTAGGTATATGTACTTCTCCTAAGGGAAAGAGTTCCACTGGTGAGCATTTTCAGCTAAATACCATACTCAGGGTTCTATGTATACTTTTGACGCATCCCGACCTAGCAAAAAGTAGTATAAAAGTAGAATGTTGGCCGCTTTCACCGCGGTATGACTCTTATATTTATTTTCATTGAATCTTTTCATAAGTTCATCAACTAGGACCCTCTTCATACGAACTAGCAAACAAACTGTCTGGTGGTGGCTGAAATGAATCATTTGGGTCAATATCCCCACCATCCTCATACCTTAGTCCCATAACACGCATAAACTCCAGTGGTGTGAAGCTAAGATTTGTATCAGACACCCTGAAGTACCGGGTGTACATATGTGAACTAGGAATTAAAACCTCCTTAGCCATCAGCTGAAATAAAGCTTTAGGAGATCCATAATTAGAATCAAAATCCCAAAAATAACCGAAACTCAATCTTTTGAACATCCGTACAGTTTGATCACCATATTTTGTAAGCACCTCGCATATGCAATTCAAAACTTTCGTAGGCCTACAATACCCTTTAATCCCAACTTTTCGTGATTGAAGTCCATATTGTTTTCAGCTCCACTACAGTACATGCCAACTTGATTAGATATAAGACGTGACTACTTTTTATACTATAAATTTTTGATACAAGATAATTAAAAATATTATTATATTCCTACAATTTAAATAATAAAGTACATATTTTTATGAATAGGTATCTAATTACACTAAAATTACGCCTTAATTTACCAACTGCCATGCTATTTAAAGCTTGAAGTATCAGCGAGGGTGCAAACTAAACACTTATTCATTGGTGGACAAGCTCAATTAAGCTACAAAATCGACGGACAAGCTATTTTATGCAGAAAAAATGGCAAATTATGCTAAATAATACTAAGAAATTCGGCGGACAAGCTATTTAAAGCTTGAAGTATCAGCGAGGGTGCAAATTAAACACTTATTCATCAACGGACAAGCTCAATGAAGCTACAAAATTGGCGGACAAACTATTTTATGCAGAAAAAATGACAAATTATGCTAAATAATGCCAAGAAATTCGGCGGACAGGCTATTTAAAGCTTAAAGTATCAGCAGTGATACAAATTAAACACTTATTCATCGGCGGACAAGCTCAATTAAGGCACAAAATCGGCGCACAAGCTCAATTAAGCTACAAAATCGGCAGACAAGCTATTTTATGCAGAAAAAATGGCAAATTAAGCTAAATAATGCTAAGAAATTTTGCGGACTGGCTATTTAAAGCTTAAAGTATCAGTGGTGATGCAAATTAAACATTTATTCATCGGCGGACAATCTCAATTAAGGCACAAAATCGGCGAACAAGCTATTTTATGCACAAAGAATCGGTGGACAAGCTCAATTAAGGCACAAAAAATTCGGCGGACAACCTCCATTACATTACAAATATAGGTGGGATTGATCAATTTGGCTAGAAATATCGGGGGACATGCTGAAATATGCTACAAATATTGGCGGACATGCTCAATTAGCTACACAAAATCGGAGGACATGCTCAATTATGGCCAAAAAATTGGTCGACATGCTCAATTATGCCCAAAAAATTGGTGGACATGCTCAATTATACTACATATATTGCAGACAAGCTCAATTACTGTAGAAATATCGATGGACATGTTCAATTAGGCTAGAAATATCGGCGGACATGTTCAATTAAGTTAGAATTATCGGCGGACAAGCTCAATAAGATTAGAAAAATATGCGGACACGCTCAATTACAGTAGAAATTTTGGCGGACAAGCTAAATTTTGCTAAGATAGGGTGCTGAAATTTTCAATTATACTCAAATTATCGTCGAACATGTAATTATATAGTATTTATTTTCGGCGGACACGACAAATTTCTACAGCTACAATTCTAAAATCAAACTACTTCCTCGGAGGACAAGAACATTATACTCAATTACAATACATCTACACACACTCAATTGCACTATCTTTATAGACATATTTGTTTTACAACCTAGTTCCTCAGCGGACAAGCAGTCTACACTCAATTATACTCGAATAAAATTTACATTACATCAACACAGATCTATACAAATGACTACGCAAAAAAAACAATTCACTATAATTTAATTAATCGAAAATCCGCCAAATCCCTAAAACCCTAAACCCCCAAATTGATATACGGCTGGACGGAGTACCTGATTATCCATATTTGCTTCTGCTACTTTTCGACGTGGAGATGAGGAGGGATTGAACGATACGGCTGGAGGCCCAGACAGAGAGCTGTGTCCGCGAGAAAAATCGAGAGTTTGAGAGAGAGAAAAATATGCGACGTCACAGAGAGAGAGGGAGAGTAAATAACAAATTTATATTTTGAGATAAAAGGGTCAAAGATTATGTCCCCAATTTCAACGCCAGTAAAAGCGGTAAAAAAGTACCTGCTAGGCCACTATTCGGAGATTCCAAAAAGATGGAAAAAGAAATGACATGTGTCAGGGGGGTAAATCAGGTATATACACAAAAAACTGGGCAAATTAGATGTTTTAAAAAAATTAGGGCAAAATAGATGTTGCATGGGTGAAATAGGGCAATATAAGAGCTGTCCCAATAGGAAAACTAACCCATGTCGATAGGGCGGCGCTATGACTGGGAAAAAGGCCAGGAGTTGTTGCCGCTGCAAAATATGACAGTGAACGTCGACGGGAGGAGCAAGAAATTAGGCTCACTGTTGCATTTAGGGATGTGGCAAAATTAAAGAAAACAAAACATGATAAAAGTTTTGCTCTTAAAATTAGGGAACAAATATGAGTGTAGATGGAGATCCACATAACATCACCTAAGGGAAAAAACGTCGTCGGCGTAGAAGAAAGGGCTGTAGTTAGATGGAAAAATGGAACAGAGTGTGTATTGAAAGCAGAAGTTGAAAAGAGAAAGCAAATGGGCGGTGAAGGCTGCAATTTCTCTCTTCCGTCGACAGACACATATGAGAAGAGGCTGAATTTTATCAATATAGGACCTAAAAAATGCATTAACTATCAATGCAGGGTTCGAAATATCCCTTTTATCAATTCGGGGGTCTGATTTATTTCAAACTATCAATAGAGGGCTTATGATATTAACACTGTTATCCCATCACTAAACAGAAGTTGAAGTCTGAAAATTATTGCCACGTCAGCATCAACATGGCACCAAAGGACTTCTCAAAATTATTGCCAAGCTGATGGATTTAATGGATAATTTCTTCATATATATATATATATATATATATATATATATATATATATATATATATATATATATATATATATATTTATATATATTAAGAAGAGGGGTCAATTAGATCTACTAAAATAGAAAGAGTGTTTGGATGATTAAAAAAATAAATGAAGGTTTCTTTGCTTTAATGAAATAAATTGAGAGGTTTAATTGATCTTTTACCTAAATAAAAATGGCATGAATGAACAAATAAAAAGGTTGAGGGCTAATCTGATCCGGTAGTATAAGTTGGAGGGCTTAAGTGACCCTTTGCCCTTATAGTGATAAAGTAAATTTTTTTTGAACTAAAATTAGATTCGGGTAAAGTTGTAAAACTAAAATAGTTTTAATCCCGAGAAACTATGATAACTAGAATTAGAAATTGGTCTTGATTCTAATTATACGAATTTTTCATAATTCATCAATCAATATCCCGTTTGTGTAAAATGAGGGGTGTAATTAATAAAAAGAAAGAGAAACATTAATATTTGATTAACGATGAAATATCACATTTTATTGGGAGGACGAAGGGTAGATTGAAACAAGGAAAACATGAGACATGAAGGCACGGAAGATAATTAATATAGAAAAAGTTGCATTAGGCACAGAAGCGGCGTTGGTCTTGGCCACCGGAACCCGATTTGCAGGTTCTAGTTTTGTCGCAGCAGTCGGAATTCTGTGTGCAGAGAGAGCCGAAGGGGACGCAGCAGAGGCCGGATTCACAAATCCCGGCTTTATCGGGTCCTGCTCCGCGCAGCACTACTGGATTGGAGCAACAGTCGTCTTGTTTTCTGCATTTGCCCCCAGGCTTCACACAGCAATACACATCTTCACACACAGCTCCGGCGTTGCAGCAGTTCTCCCTCGACGTGCATCGCCCGTTCCCTACTCCGTCATTGATGCAAAAATCCTCATCTCCGCCGCCTCTTCCACCTCCACACATGACAACCAATACGATCACCACCACAAAACCCCACTTCCCCATTATAATTCAATCTCTATACATGCATCCACGTGTGTATATATATAGATGGATAGCTGATTTCTTTCTTCTTCTTGGAAAAAAGAAACTTTATTTTTATTTATGGCCTGCAAATCGCATTCATTCTTTATTTTATAAATAAATTAATCTTCATGTCAACCTAGTCATGTGCACTCACATTCTTGCATGCTTCCTCTTCCTCCGCCTCAGTACTCGCCTCCCACCATCCCCTGCAACTTGCTTTCAAATTATTAATTAGTATCATCATCAAAATCTTACTTAATCGTGCTTCACACCTTCCATTTTCTAACATAACCTCCAAATTACCTATTACCATTACACAATGGTGGTGGTAACACAAGGGTTGTAAAACCTTCACTATATATATATCCTTATAGCTCCCGCATTCTAGTTTTCTTTTTTTGCAAAAGTAGCTTATAAATATCAATAATACAATTATCCACCTTTCATTAAATTTTATACTCTTTAATGCACGTGCAAAAAGCATCAACAGGATGGAGGGGAGTTAAAAGTTTTTTTTGTCCCATAACTTTTTAAAACTCTAAATTTTGTCCCAAAAAAGATATTTGTTTCAATTTTATCCCATAACTATGAATTTACTTTCAATTTTGCCCAATTTTCGGCCGAAAATAGTCACGTGCAATGCATGTGACCATTTAATTTGGGAAAATCCGGCGATCTTGACTGAGTTGGCGATTCAATTAAAATTCAACCAATCAAAATGCCACGCCACATTTTTTATTAAAAAAATATATATTAATAAAGTGAGTCACTTGCCAATAAGTAAAATATTTAATTTATTTAATTAAAATAAAATTATGTAATAACAAAAAAAATATCACAATACTCAATTAGTACTGTAAGTATGGGCGATTACAACTTTAATCCTTTATCATTTACAATTCTCAATTTTGATAATTTTTGTCTAATTTTAGTCCTTTAAGTCCAAATTTAATTAGTCCTCTCAAATTTAGTAATATATTTTTTTGTCCAAATTTAGACCTTTATATTAAAAAATGTCTAAAATTGGTCCTAAATGTATAAATTTTGGACTAAGAGTGAATTAAAAAGGATCAAAGTTACAAAAAAAATGACCAAAATTGGGAATTGCTGAAAATATAAGACTAAAGTTGGAATCTAATTTTGGTATTTACCTTATTTTTTTCTTCTTTGAAAAGAAACTTTATTTTTATTTATGGCGTGCAAATCGCATTCATTCTTTATTTTATAAATTAATCTTGATGTCAACCTAGTCATGTGCACTCACATTCTTGCATGCTTCCTCTTCCTCCAACACAGTACTCGCCTCCCACCATCCCCTGCAACTTGCTTGCAAATTAATTAGTATCATCATCAAAATCTTACTTAAATGATTAATCGTGCTTAGGGCTGGGGAAAAATACCGAAATTTTGGTATACCGCCCTTATCATAACGAAAAATACCGATTTTACCGAAATTTTAGGTATGCCGAAATTTTTGGTAAGATATGATACCGTATTGAAAATTTTGGTACGATAAAGGTATATAAATAATCAATACCGCGGTATTTTGGTATATGCCGAAATACCGTAAAATATTCAATTTTTTGAGTTATATGATACGATATTACCATATTAGATGATACATACAATTATAATTATTATTTATGTATTATAATTTTTAATTAAATTATATATATACACTATTTTATTAAAGATTAAATCTAAAATCCTACTGTATATTTCTTCATAATTATAAATTATTGATAAAGATCATTGACTTACATGATATTAGTACTTATTTTTTAATTAAGTAATTCTATGTATATGAAAATTTAAAAGTGTTGATTTTAATATAAGTTCCATATATTTTTGTGTAGATCTCTTAGGTACTATTTATTTAATGACAAACACTTTGTAAAACGGGTTTAGATATATTAATTATGTAAACTCGGTTACTGTTTAGTACATAAAAAATTACTCTTTAGCACATGAATTGTTACTTTTTAAATTAAAAAATTACTCTTCAAATTCTTGTAAATCCCGATGTATCGATTACTTTAAGTACATGAAAAATTACTTTTTAGAGATACAAATTATTACTCTATTGTGTAAAAATTATTACTCTTCAAAGAGTTATTTTTTATATATTAAAGAGTAATATTAAAAAATAAGGCTTACCTGTAAACCCGGTTTTCATGAGACTTACTCTTATTTAATTTGGTCGTTTGCAGATTGTCGTATATTTTTGAATTTGTTATTTATTAGAGTGTGTTTTATAGCTATCTTTCACTTTTCTAGTACATGGTTTTTATAAGATTTATTAAATTTTAGATGTATAACGGTATAGCAAACTATGTAATAGGATGATATATACCGATATTTTAGGTATGGTATGACATACCGAAATATTGGTAAGTAGAAGGTATACTATTTTCTTATACCAAAATATTGGTATACCGAACTAAGGTATACCGAAAGTTTAGGTAAGGTAACGGTATGATTTTTTAAATACCGAAAATTTCGGTACGGTATATGGTATGACCAAAAATCTTCGGTATGCCATACCGCCCACCCCTAATCGTGCTTCACACCTTCCATTTTCTAACATAACATCCAAATTACCTATTACCATTACACAATGGTGGTGAAGACAAGGATTGTAAAACATTCACTATATATCCTCATTGCCCCCGCATTCTAGGCAATTTTTTTTTTTTTTTTGCAAAAGTAGCTTATATATACTCACTCCATATAACACTTTTTCCTCGTTGGTTTGTCTCCATAATTATTCACTCAAAAAAAATACTTCCTATGTCCCCTTCCACTTGATACATATTCATTTTATCATTTTGATCTATCTCAATACAAAGCATCCATTTATATTTTGGGTTGATGTGACCCACAAAATAATATTATTATAATCAATCCATTACACATGAGGCTCATACTCAACATTGATACAACTATCCACTGCACATTAAATTATCATACCCCTTAATGCACGTGCAAAAAGCATCAACAGGATGGAGGGAACACTACAAAAAAACTATTTTTTAACAACGTAATATTCCGTTGCTAAAAGCCTTAATTTCATTGTTAAATTGGTTTACCAATGGATTAACAACGAAATCTGTTGGTAAAATTTCGTTGCTAAAGTGGTGGTTGATAAATTTTTAGCAATGAAAAATCAATTCTGTTGGTAAATAATTTCGTTGGTAATCCGTTGCTGAGATAGAAACCTCATATTAATGCCTGATCAACATTAGTAGGAGTTTATTTCAAATCTAGCTATGCATGATCTGCTTAAAACGGATGCATGATCATGTTTGTTAACAGCTGAAATGATGCATGTAGAAGGGCTGTGATAGGGTGTGTTGCAGCTAGTATAGTGAGTATTTAGGAGTATGTTCTGGAATGTTCTATACACGGATTGAAAGCTCAAAGGGTTGGCTATGAGCTGGAGTTCGTTATAACAGAAAAAGATTCCGTCTAACCATCCAAATAACGGCCTGAAGTTGCATACACGTGATGGTCCTATAAG
The DNA here is from genome assembly GCA_023678885.1 of Pogostemon cablin. NCBI lineage: Eukaryota > Viridiplantae > Streptophyta > Magnoliopsida > Lamiales > Lamiaceae > Pogostemon > Pogostemon cablin. Next base: position 23,124,025 of record CM043009.1, on the reverse strand, counting down.
TTTCAACTGATTCTGCATGTTGTATATATATGATGTAATCTGTGTATATCAGATATGTGTAACCTCTAAAAACCCTCTGAAATCAATAAAACAAAGGATCACCATCACAGTGGACGTAGGCTTGGTTGATAAGCCGAACCACTATACATCTTGTTCTTCAAGTTCTTCAATCACATAATAGCACACACACTTGAGTTTGTTTAGTGTTTAGGGTTTTTGAATCAATCTTTGATTCATTGTGCGAAGGTTTTCGAAGCAATTCAATCTGTAATTCTGTCTTTCGTGTTCAACACTGAGAATTGACGCCGTCTGTGGGAAAAACCATAGGCAAGCAGATCAAAGAAGTAGTTATCTGAAGAAGAAAGAAGGATTCAGTATGGTCACCAAATTTGATATTGAGCGGTTCACTGAGAAGTCAGACTATGGGCTGCGGAAGATCAAGATGAGATCTATCCTGGTACAGCAAGGCCTCGGAGGAGCAATCAAAGAAGCTCCAGTTAATAAAGCAGCAGCAGTGGATGTACAAGCTGCAGCAGCTGAAGCAGATCTTCAAGAAAGAGCTCTAAGTGCAATCTTCTTGTGTCTTGGTGATAAGGCACTTAGAGAAGTTCAGAGGGAAACAACTGCAAGAGCAGTATGGAAGAAGCTTGATGATATCTATATGGCAAAATCTCTTGCAAATCGATTATATCTGAAACAGAAACTATACTCATTCAAAATGACAGAAGATAAACCAGTCTTAGTTCAACTTGATGAGTTTAATAAGGTACTAGATGATCTGGAAAATATTGAGGTCAAATTAGAGAATGAAGATAAGGCTCTGATTTTGTTGTCTGCACTTCCAAAATCGTTTGAAAATTTTAAAGACACATTGTTATTTGGTAGTAAAGAGTCAATAAGTCTTGATGAAGTTGAATTAGCTTTGAAAACTAAGGAGTTACAAAAGTGTTGTGATGAACAAGGGTCATCAGGTGAAGGATTGATGATCCGGAAGGGAAATCAGAATAAGAAACATACCAAGAAGGGAAGTTCTGATGGAAGGAAACAAGATACCAAAGGTGATCAATCTGCCAGTGACAAGGAAGGAAGGAAATGCTTCCACTGTCATGAACTAGGTCACATTAAGAAGAATTGTTACAAGTGGAAAGCAGCCAAAAGAAAGAAGACAGAGGCTGGGAATGATGGACAACAAAGAGTGCAAGCAAATCAGGTTGCAATTAATCAAAACCAAATGGAAATTGATTATCCTGAGGCACTGTTAATCTGTTCATCAAAAGGATCCATGGACTGGATCCTTGATTCAGGATGTTCATTTCATATGTCTCCTATGTGTTGGATTGTATACTAAATGTCTAGCTTTAGTATGAACAATATCATAACAATATTTGAAATGATAATCATTGATCAAATGATTGCATCTTATAATTTATTTTATATGCATGATGCAATAGTCCATTTACTTTATACTGTAGATAATATGTTGTGCGACAACACGCAAAAGATCATATTATCGGTTTCCTTATAAAGTATAAACAGATGCTCACAACTGAGATAGACGGGGACTCTCTTTCGGTATGGTTGTAATGTGGTTTGGTATTAGCTTGTCTTGGCTATAGAATCACATTAGTGCACTTGTGTGTATTGAGCAGGACCGCCTGAGATCGTTCTTCTTATACTGACTATATAGTAGAACTTGATCTCTGTTATTATGGAAGTTCGTACTCTTAATCCCTATACAATAACCTCGACACGTAGGGCAGTATGTATTTCTTTGATTCATCAATGGGTGAGATTTATAAGTATTAAATCAACAAACTCGGTGAGTTGGGAAGTAGTGCTGTATCTATGGTGTGCTGTTGATTGTAGAATGAATCCATGTCCAACATAGGTTGATGATGTCCCTTGAGGAGCTCATAAGGTTTATCATGTAAATCTTGCAAGTGGATTAATTTCCGGCATGATAATAAGGTTGAGTGGTACTACTCTCGGAGGAGATATTAATTAATTTGAGTTGTCAGTAACTTAATTAATTAATGGGCATTGTATATCTTAAACATGGGGAGACTGTCGGGCTTATAATAAGAAGGAGCCCAGAACATAATTTTGGGATTGGACGGGTAGTGCAGTAATAATATTTTAGTGGACTATATTATTATTATTGGATTTAATTAAAAGCTTTGGGCTAAGCTTGGTTAATTAAATTCAATTGAGGCCCAGCCCAATTTCTTCTCCTGGTCCCTGCTGTAGCCCAGTATATAAGTGAACTCAGCTTCCTGGAACCCTAAGAATTCCTGCGCCTCTTTTGACGTAAGTTAGGGAAAGAAGCAGATTGAGAGATCCTGCAGACTGTTGCCCACACAACAGCAGGATCACACTTGGGACATACAGTAGAATATCAGAGGTAGTTCTCTGCAGTTCATCCTCTACACCAACCCAGAAGTACGGTAAATAATTCTAGTTGCTTCCGCTGAATTTTGTTTTACTGTTAATCCTAACGGATCACGTTGAACCGCACGATCCAATTTCCAACAATTGGTATCAGAGCGTTGGTTTCGCGGTGATAACGTGATTCATTAGTTTATGTGATTAAATGTTTTTATCAGGTTTTAATCACATGTTTTTTTTCGTGCTTCTTGTGATTTAATTATCGGTGAAAGCATGAATTTTGGGTTTGGTTTGTCTAAGATAATCCATGATATCCTATGTTATGGTAAATCTAGTACGTTTTTCATTGCTGTACATGGTGTGATTACAAACTGTATGAATACGATGTTCCATCACACATACACGGATAATCCACCGGTGAAAGAAAGTCAGTCTGGACAAGTCGAAGGCGAGGCAGATGGGTGTCACGGCTGGTGGATGAAAGTGGTGAAACCCAGTGATAGCCCTCATGGCTGTCAGGCCAACGTGAATTGGTCGGCGGAACTTGATTGGCGGCGTCTGATGGAGCAGTGACATTCCGGTGTCGACATGAGACTGTGGCTGTTCGATGACAGATCAGCATCTCACCTGAACGATCTGGGCGGATCAGACTGAATAGTGGGATCCAGGTGAGTCCCTGCAAGATCGGTTGCGATCGACAGACCGGCGCGCGTCTGGTCAATGGCGAACCCGCTATCGGGCGAGCCTCACGGCGGTCGTTCGGGAGACAGTAGGCGGTGGTGGCCTTGGACGGCGCGATCGGTGGCGGATCCCATCTGGTGGGCTGACGATGTTAAAGCCGAGAGCAGCGACCATCGGGGATTGGACTATCCGTCAGTCGGACAGATCGTGACGACGCGGTGGCGAGTGGCCAATCCCAGTCTGTTGTGTGGCGGTTTTTCGACAGAACCAGATCGGCTTGACAGTGCAAGCCGGTAGCGAGCGGCAAGCGGCGAAAGGTGGCGGCTAGGCGGGCGGCGGCGCTGTTGCTCAGTGGGCGGCAGCGGCGGCTTGTTTCGCTGGTGATTGCTGGCGTGTGCGAGCAGCAGTCGGGTGCTGCTGGCGGCTGGCAGCAGGGCGACTCCACTGGGCTGATACGCGCAGGCTCCTCGAAAGTCGACGGGAGTTGGCTGTTGGTGAGAAGCCGGTGGGCTGTGGGCGTGGCAGCCGGATGCAGCAGCGGCTTCAATTATCACCGGTGCTTGCTGGCTGTGTGAGGAGCGGCGGTAGTTTTAGGGCAGCATATGATGATCTTGCTGGGCCTTTCCCTTTTTAATTTGGTTATGGGCTGTCCATTGGGCCCATATTTAATTAATTGCAAATGGGCTGTTGGGCCTATTTTATGGTTGTTGGGCTCGAATTTTTTTATTATTGCTGGACTTATTTGCTGCTTGGGCTTGCACTTATGGCTGCTCTATTTTAATTTGGTTTTGGGCCATTGGGCTCAATTTTAATTAAAATGGTTTTGGGCTACTGTTTTAATTATTTGTGGGAATAATGTTGGGCCATATTTAAATATTGGGCTAGACCTTAATGCAAAAATTGGCAAGATAAATGGGCTTAATTATTTTAATAATGTGCTGCTCCTTTTATGCTAATATTGTTTGGGTCAGCTTGGCCTATTTAATTGATCCAACATTTTATGCAATTAATTAATGATATATAACTGATTTAATTATTTTAATTTGACAATTAATTGTTATATATGAAAGGCATGTTCTATGTGATTTATTTATTTAAATTGCTGTTAATAGAAGCATGTCTAAGTTGTATATTTTATTCTGGAATATTATATACATGTTAAAAACCCTCGGTATTAAATAACTAAGTGGGAGAGGGGATTGGTAATTAATTCCCGCGGCCTCCATTATTGGTTTGTAAGTGATGTGAGTAAACTTGCGTGTTGGCAATAGGCCTTCCTCCCTAACGGATGAGTTTATTTACGGATCACTGGTACAAACTTCATTAAATAATTATTATTTGTAATGTGGCGCATAAACTTGCGTGTTGGCAATAGGCCTTCCTCCCTAACGGATGAGTTTGTGTGCGGTTCACTAGTACAAACTAATAATAGATGATTGTAGGAAGCTATCCGAGCGCGTGTGTACTTCTCCAACTGTAAGGCACACAAGCTCGCGCAGTGGACTTGGGATCAAATAATGGTGTACACTTAGGTGTAAATAATTAGTATCCTCCCCAACGGAGTCACTGCTATTATTTGCATGGCTAAAGAAGAACCGACTATTAATTATTTTGTCATAAAAGTTAGGTTGACAAATGAAATTAATGGGTAAAACCTTCTCTTGTAAATGTTCGGGTTTGTAAACGTCCACACTAACGTGACTTGCAGACTCACGGTGCTTGAGATGTCGGTGAATTTTATTTTTATATTGTTTTGAGGGAAACAATATAAAAGGATAAAATTCGAAGATTTGATCGGAATATTTATTTGTGATTCTCTGAATTTCGAATGGTTTTATTTCACTTATTTTAACTAAAAGATATTATATTTACTTGTCCAAATAAGTTGATTAGAAAAGGATCTTGATTTTAAATTTCTACTGCTTAAGAAAATACATGTGTGTTCTCACAAAGGATGTCTCATGATGCCTATTAAAGTCTCTAGTGAAGAGATGAGAGGTTCATAAAAATATGATGGTCTCATGTAACTCTTCGGATACTAGAGTAAATTAAAAGGCAGAAGATCATGATTGAATTGATGAATGAATTGGAAGAGCTTGGAATAGAAATTGAAAGGGAAACCTAAATCAATTTATTCTTCACAATTTGCCTGGATGTTTTGAGCAAGTTCTACTTGAAATATGAAAGGTTGTATATGGTGGGAAACTTCTAACAAAACATGTGGCAAAAAAAAAGCCAATTTTCATCATGATGTGAACAAGTTTAATATCTTATTTACTAAAAGTTTAAACATGATTAGTGATGGCATCTACTGACACGAAGTATGTAGATACTGGAATCACTAAATGTTTATCACTGAGTAAGGATAAGATTGTTAATAACATGGGGAAAACTACAAAGGTAGTGGCTATTGCAGTGGGAGTTGTTTATTTATCTCATGATAAGAATAAACGATTGATTATGAGAAATTATCTTTACGTACGTTTCATAGAAAGAATTTGATTTCAGTTTCTATGCATTAACGGATGGATACTTCATTTCATTTAAATGACATAGTCATAGTAATGAGGAATGGGGCTATAATCTGTTATAGTACGTTGGTAGATAATATGTAAACTCTTAAATCATGAACATCCCACAGATGCAACAAATAGTAATAAATAATGCATCTTCTAACATTAGTAAGAGAAAGGAACCTTCGAAGATGAACTAAACATACATTTGGCGTCTAAGACTAATTCATTTTACTTGAGTAGGATTCAAAAGTTGATAGCCGATAGACCGTAAGGTTTATCTGAAGTAGAAACTATCGGACTTGCGAGTCTTGCTTGGAAGAAAAAATGATTAACTGCCTTTTCAAGGTTGTGGGGTGTAGAGCCAAAGATATATATGTTGGAATTAGTTCATTCTGATTCAAGCGAACCTAACAATATCCAGGCGAGAGGTGGTTATGAATATTCAAAGATTATTCTGGAAATCGATATATTTATTTGATGTACTGCATGTCTAAGTTCTTGGATTAATTCAAGAATTGTAAGGCTGGTACAGTGAAGCGTCATGGAAAATATATCATATCATTATGATTCAATCGTGATGATGAAAACCTCTTAGGATAGTTAGGAACTAATAATCAGAAGTTGAGATTAAATCTCAAGTTGACTACACTGGGCATGCCCCAGCTGAATGGTGTGGTGGGTAGAAGGTATAAGGCTCTTATGGTTATGATTAGATAGATGATGAATTATTTGGAATAATTAAATTCATTTTATGGATATGCCCTAGATACAGTAATTCATGGAACGTTTGTCTGTATATGGGATATCCTAGAAAAATGGAGGGTGATTTATTTAGTCCAAAAGATCGAAGGAATATTGTTAACTCAATAACTAGATTTTTGGAAAAGGACTATGTAATAAATCACAAACCCATGTATAAGTTGTTCTAAAGGAAGTGAGAGGAAAACACTAAGTATAAGTACCATGTGTACAAGAGGATATACCACAAGGTAAACTGCAACGCGTGTCATGACTGATATACAATTACATGTAGTGCCTGGTCGTAGTGGGAGGGTTGTTTGACAACCCGTAAGATATATGTTTTGGGAGAGTCGTGAGACTTGGTCCCTAGTAAACATAGTATTGTCCCACGAATACGACGTAGCACTACAAGATTAAAATGCGGAATCTTAGTAAGTTGCAATGTATGTTAAAATAGAATTTACGGATTCTAAATTAAGTCTGGAGCTTGAAGGATCACTAAAATGGTGTAAAAGCCATTGCAAGTGGTCAAGGGAAATAAAAGAGGATCATACGGAAAGGTGAAAATCTTGGAAGCAAAGCTTGTTGCGAAAAGATGTACTCAGAAAGAAATGGTTCGATTATGAGAAAACATGTTCGCTGGTAGCTATGCTTATGTTGATCCGGATTCTTTTATTTATTGCTGCTCATATTGAATTATGAGGAACAGCAAATAGATGTCAAGACAACTTTCCTGATTGGAAGTCTTGAGGAAAATATCTATGTGAAGCAACCAGAGTAATTCATTGCAAAGTACTAATAGCATTTTGGTAGTAAGCTTAAAATTGTCCAGCGATGGACTAAAGCAAGCTTTAAGATAGTGAAGCATCTGTTTTGATTAGGTAATCCAGTGGCATGGATTTAAATCAATGAGCGAATGAGTCTTGTGTGTTGTAAAGAGTGACGGAAACGTAGTGGTGTTTCTTGTACTATACGTAGATAGTATCTTGCTCATTGAAGACAATAAAAGAGTATTATCGGGCATATGGGTACGGTTAATAAAGCGATAGTGATGAAGGACTTTAAGAAAGACAAAATACATCCTTTTGATCACGGTAATACGGATCACAAGAAAGGATGTTATGCTTATCTCAAGTTTCATAAAATGATACAGTCCATACTTGTTTAACATGTAAATTTATCTAAGTGAATGTGTCTTTGAGACACAAGAAGAAGATAAAGAGGATGAAAGTGGTTCCTTATACTTCGGCGAATAAGGAAGCTTAATCTAAGGAATGCTATGAACGATGTTGGATATCTGTTTTGCTGAATGCATGAACAGTGGGTATCAACGTAACCCGGAACAAGAATGATGAACTGTGGTAAGACATTTATAAAGTGCCTGAGAAGGACTGAAAATTATATGTGGACTTACTGGACAGATTCACTGCTTCTTGTGGATTACGTAGATTCGGATTTTTTAGTCAAATTGGACGGTAGTAAATTCTCCTCAAAGGTTATGTGTTTAATTTTAGGAAGTAGAGTCATAATGTGGAGGAGTCTTATATAGAAATATATTTCAAACTCTGGACTCCATCATGGAAAGATGATAAATTGGAGCCTATGAGGCAGCCAAAGTATCTATATGACTCTAGAGACTTCATGATGGACTTTGAAGTATTTCTAAGTTTGCCCAAGGTAATCACAATTTACATTGATGATATTGGAGCAGTTGCGAACTTGAAGAAATCACAAGTCCATAAGGCAATTAAACACATGGAGCGCGAGTACCACCTGTTACGAGAAATCGTATGATGAGGGGAAGGTTGTTGTCGCCTAGATTGCATCGGATAATGACCTAGTAAACCATTTACAAGGACCTAAAGGCGAGAGCTTTTAATGGTCGTGTAAGTGGGAGTAGGAATCAGATGTATGGCAGAAGACATGACAGCATAGTCTTTTAGTATAAGTGGGAGATTGTTGGATTGTATACTAAATGTTTAGCTTTAGTATGAACAATATGAGAATCATTGATCAAATGATTGCATCTTATAATTTATTTTATATGCATGATGCAATAGTCCATTTACTTTATACTGTAGATAATATGTTGTGCGACAACATGCAGAATATCATATTATCGGTTTTCTTATAAAGTATAAACAGATGCTCACAACTAAGATAGACGGGGACTCTCTATCGGTATGGTTGTAGTGTGATTTGGTATTAGCTTGTCTTGGCTATAGAATCACATTAGTGCACTTGTGTGTATTGAGCAGGACCGCCTGAGATCGTTCTTCTTATACTGACTATATAGTAGAACTTGATCTCTGTTATTATGGAAGTTCGTACTCTTAATCCCTATACAATAACCTCGACACGTAGGGCAGTATGTATTTCTTTGATTCATCAATGGGTGAGATTTATAAGTATTAAATCAACAAACTCGGTGAGTTGGGAAGTAGTGCTGTATCTATGGTGTGCTGTTGATTGTAGAAGGAATCCATGTCCGACATAGGTTGATGATGTCCCCTTGAGGAGCTCATAAGATTTATCATGTAAATCTTGCAAGTGGATTAATTTTCGGCATGATAATAAGGTTGAGTGGTACTACTCTCGGAGGATATATTAATTAATTTGAGTTGTCAGTAACTTAATTAATTAATGGGCATTGTATATCTTAAACATGGGGAGACTGTCGGGCTTATAATAAGAAGGAGCCCAGAACATAATTTTGGGATTGGACGGGTAGTGCAGTAATAATATTTTAGTGGACTATATTATTATTATTGGATTTAATTAAAAGCTTTGGGCTAAGCTTGGTTAATTAAATTCAATTGAGGCCCAGCCCAATTTCTCCTCCTGGTCCCTGCTGTAGCCCAGTATATAAGTGAACTCAGCTTCCTGGAACCCTAAGAATTCCTGCGCCTCTTTTGATGTAAGTTAGGGAAAGAAGCAGATTGAGAGATCCTGCAGACTGTTGCCCACACAACAGCAGGATCACACTTGGGACATACAGTAGAAGATCAGAGGTAGTTCTCTGCAGTTTATCCTCTACACCAACCCAGAAGTACGGTAAACAATTCTAATTGCTTCCGCTGAATTTTGTTTTACTGTTAATCCTAACGGATCACGTTGAACCGCACGATCCAATTGCCAACACTATGAAGTAGTGGTTTACTGATCTTAAGTATCAAAATGAAGGATCAGTATTGTTAGGGAATGATCATACATATCAGATAAGGGGAACATGTTCTATCAAGCTAAGGATGCATGATGGAGTGATTAGAACCTTGACAGGTGTGAGGTATATTCCAGAACTTAAGAGAAATCTAATTTCATTAGGTATTCTAGATGCTTCAGGTTATGAATTTAGAACAAAAGGAGGAGTACTCATTATTGAAAAAGATGAGTATGAAGTAATGAAAGGAATCAGGAAAAGTGAATTGTATATTCTTGATGGTCATACTGTAACTGGACAGAATAATGCTACAATTGGAAGTGATAATATACACTTATGGCATGGGAGGTTAGCTCACATAAGTGAGAAAGGGCTACAAGAACTATCAAAACAGAGAGCTATCAACATCAGTCCATCAGAACAGTTGAAAAAATGTGAACATTGCATTTTTGGAAAGGCTAAGAGACTTAAGTTTGGAACTGGTGATCACACAAGTACATCCAGGTTGGATTACATTCACTCAGACTGTTGGATTACATTCACTCAGACTTATGGGGACCTGCAAGGACTCAAACCAAAGGAGGTGGCAGGTACTTCATGTCTTTTATTTATGACTATAGTAGGAAAATGTGGATATATATTCTTAAAACTAAGGATGCAGCTTTTAATACTTTCAAGAATTGGCTAATTGAGTTGGAGAACACCTGTGATGCTAAGATTAAAGTGTTAAGAACTGATAATGGTCTTGAATATTGTTCTGAGGAGTTCAACAAGTTCTGTAGAGATAGAGGTATCATAAGACACAAGACTGTTCCAGGCACACCACAACAAAATGGTGTTGCAGAGAGATTAAATCAAACCTTACTAGAGAGAGTAAATTGTATATTGAGTAATTCTGGTTTGACAAAGGACTTTTGGGGTGAGCTGGTTACTACAGTGGCATTTCTCATAAATAGAAGCCCATCAACAGCTCTGAAGTTTAGAACACCTCAAGAGGCATGGTCAGGAAAATTAGCAGATTACACAATGCTTAGAGTCATTGGTTGTTTAGCTTATGCTCATATTAAGCAAGATAAGTTAGCACCAAGAGCAGTGAAGTGTGTTATGATAGGATATCCTAAGGGTGTGAAAGCTTACAAACTATAGAGTATTGAAAGCAAGAAGTTCTTAGTAAGCAGGGATGTCATCTTTAATGAGGCTGTAATGCCACTATGTCCACAACAAGTCCAGACTATCCAAGGAAGTGATAAAACTGAACTTGAGGTGGAGCATGCCAAGAGAGTTGTACATGACCAGAGGGCAGGTGATAAAGAAACAATACAAGATGATACTGTTGAAATAACTGATAATGATCAAGGAAGATCAGAAACTGATGAGTTGTTAAATAGCTATCAGTTAGCTAGGGACAGACAGAGAAGATCTATTAAACCACCAGCTAGGTATGCAAATGCTGACATAGTCTCCTATGCACTATATACAGCAGAGGAGATTGACTCATATGAACCTAAGAATTATCTAGAGGCTATGAATTGCAAGGAAAGTGACAAATGGAGTGTTGCTATGCAAGAAGAGTTGATGTCTTTGGAAAAGAATCAAACATGGAAGATAGTTCAGAGACCAAAGGATCAGAGATTGGTTAGTTGCAAGTGGATCTACAAGAAAAATGTAGCTCCAGAGAATGCAGGTGGAATAAGGTATAAGGCTAGATTAGTTGCAAGAGGTTTCTCACAGAAAGAGGGGATTGATTACACTGAAATTTTCTCACCAGTTGTCAAACATTGCTCAATCAGAGTAATGTTAGCTCTAGTTGCTCAGTTTGATCTTGAGTTACATCAAATGGATGTAACAACTGTTGGATTGTATACTAAAAGTCTAGCTTTAGTATGAACAATGTCATAACAATATTTGAAATGAGAATTATTGATCAAATGATTGCATCTTATAATTTATTTTATATGCATGATGCAATAGTCCAATTACTTTATACTGTAGATAATATGTTGTGCGACAACACGCGGAAGATCATATTATCGGTTTCCTTATAAAGTATAAACAGATGCTCACAACTGAGATAGACGGGGACTCTCTATCGGTATGGTTGTAGTGTGGTTTGGTATTAGCTTGTCTTGGCTATAGAATCACATTAGTGCACTTGTGTGTATTGAGCAGGACCGCCTGAGGTCGTTCTTCTTATACTGACTATATAGTAGAACTTGATCTCTGTTATTATGGAAGTTCGTGCTCTTAATCCCTATACAATAACCTCGACACGTAGGGCAGTATGTATTTCTTTGATTCATCAATGGGTGAGATTTATATGTATTAAATCAACAAACTCGGTGAGTTGGGAAGTAATGCTGTATCTATGGTGTGCTGTTGATTGTAGAAGGAATCCATGTCCGTCATAGGTTGATGATGTCCCCTTGAGGAGCTCATAAGGTTTATCATGTAAATCTTGCAAGTGGATTAATTTCCGGCATGATAAAAAGGTTGAGTGGTACTACTCTCGGATGAGATATTAATTAATTAGAGTTGTCAGTAACTTAATTAATTAATGGACATTGAATATCTTAAACATGGGGAGACTATCGGGCTCATAATAAGAAGGAGCCCAGAACATAATTTGGGATTGGACGGGTAGTGCAATAATAATATTTTAGTGGACTATATTATTATTATTGGATTTAATTAAAAGCTTTGGGCTAAGCTTGGTTAATTAAATTCAATTGAGGCCCAGCCCAATTTCTCCTCCTGGTCCCTGCTGTAGCCCAAGTATATAAGTCATCTCAGTTCCTGTTAACCCTAAGTCACTGCCTCTTTTGACATACGGTAGAAACAGAGAGCAGATTGAGAGAACTCTGGGGACTGTTGACCACCCAACACCAGAGTTGACTTTGGGACATACGGTAGAAGATCAGAGGTAGTTCTCTGCAGTTCATCCTCTACACCAACCCAGAAGTACGGTAAACAATTTTATTGCTTCCGCTGTTATTTGTTTGCCTATTTGACTAACGATCACGTTTGAGCCACAAGATCCAATTGCCAACAATTGGTATCAGAGCGTTGGTTTCGTGGTGAAACGTGAGACGTTAGATTGGGGTTGTTTGTGATTATATGATTAAGTGATTTGATCTGGTTATAATCGTATGTTTTGTGCTTCTTGTGATTTAATTTTCACTTGATAGAAAGCATGTTTAAGGGTTTGTATTATTTGGGTTATTTATAAAAATTCCCTGTGTACATACTGCAACCCTAATATACATCTTTGGCTGTTTATTATTAAATTCTTGTTCTTGGTTATCACAATACACACACGGCTGCATCGTGAGAAACTGAATTGCGGTAGTGGAAAAGAACGGTGTGACTGCCGGGTATTGGATGACTCACGGTTGGGGTCTGGTGGGAGCGATTGCACGATTGCAAGAAGAACGCGTGAAATCGAGAAGAAAGGAAGGCGCGATCTGGGCATCGTTGGACAGCTGCTGGCGCAAGTGTGTCTTGGTGATGTGTCGGATCGCCAAAGGCTGTCGCGACTGGCTGAGCAACTCACGACGGCGGGTCTGTTACCACTGCATCTGATCGATCACGGATGGGATATTGAGATCGCAGGCTGCTATTCCAGACGAAGCGGCGGTCAGCGGCGGCTGGAGGCGGCGGCTATCCCACGAGGCGGCGGCGTCAGAGATGGACTGGGTGGCGCTGGACTCTGTCGCGTCTCGCTGGTGAGACGCGATTAGCAGACCCGGTCAGTCAGATCGGCGACTGTGGGTCGGTGGGAGTGTCGCTGACGGCTGCGCGACTGATGCGGCAGATCCCGTCCAGATCGGCCATCCAGAAGGCGGAGGCGCACGGCGTGAAGTCTGGCGAGGCGGCGCATGGCATCAGTGGTGCACGGCTGTGCCGGCGCTGTCAGATCGGCGGCTGGTTAGTCGCTGGCGTCGCTCGGATATAGGCGTCGGCGGAAATCTGCTACCGGGACTGGCGGACAAGGCATGGCCGTCGGTGGTCGCGGCGTGATGCCAGATGCAGTGGGCGGCGCTGGGGGTTGATGGCGGCCGCGCAGGATCGGCTTGCAGCGGTGGGCTGGCGGCAGCGATGTCGGTCGACGGCTGGCAGCACGCGGTAGTTGGGCTGTTGGCGCGGCTCCGGCGGCTGACGGACTATCGCCGGAAGCAGCGGCGCCGGTGTCTTCCGGGCGTGTTGGCGGCTGGCAGGAGCTTTAGGGCAGAATGGATATGGGCCTATGTTGTTGGGCTACTTTTGTTCTGATGTTGGGCTAGTTTAATTATTTGGGCCCAAATTTTTTAATTAATAGGATTTTGGGCTGCAGGGCCCTATTTTAATTAAGGAGTATTTGGGCTGATGATTAAAGGGCCCAATTCAATTATTATATTAGAGGCTGCTCATTTTATTTAATTTGGTTTTGGGCCTGGGTTGTTTTATTAATTCAACTAATTTTAGGGCCCAATTTTAATTAAATGGACTATGGGCTGCTGGGCTAATTAATTTTAATTAATTGTGGGTATTATGTTGGGCCTGATTTAAATATTGGGCTAGACCTTAATGTAGAAATTGGCAGGTTAAATGGGCTTAATTATTTTATTAATTGGTTGCTCATTTTTTTTGCTAATAAATTTTGGGTCAGCTGGGCATATTTAATTGATCCAACATTTTATACAATTAATTAATGATATATAACTGATTTAATTGTTTTAACTTGACAATTAATTGTTATATATGAAAGGCATGTTCTATGTGATTTATTTATTTAAATTGCTGTTAATAGAAGCATGTCTAAGTTGTATATTTTATTTATGAAATATTATATGCATGTTTAAAACCCTTGGTGTTAAATAACTAAGTGGGAGAGGGGATTGGTAATAAATTCCCGCGGCCTCCATTATTGGTTTGTAAGTGATGTGAGTAAACTTGCGTGTTGGCATAGGCCTTCCTCCCTAACGGATGAGTTTATTCACGGATCACTGATACAGACTTCATAAATAATTATTGTTTGTAATGTGGCACATAAACTTGCGTGTTGGCATAGGCCTTCCTCCCTAATGGATGAGTTTGTGTGCGGTACACTGGTACAAACTTATAATTGATGATTGTAGGAAGCTACCCGAGCGCGTGTGTACTTCTCCAACTGTAAGGCACACAAGCTCGCGCAGTGGACTTGGGATCAAATAATGGTGTACACTTAGGTGTAAATAATTAGTATCCTCCCCAACGGAGTCACTGCTATTATTTGCATGGCTAAAGAGTAACCGACTATTAATTATTTTGTCATAAAGTTAGGTTGACAAATGAAATTAATGGGTAAAACCTTCTCTTGTAAATGTTCGGGTTTGTAAACGTCCACACTAACGTGGCTTGCAGACTCACGGTGCTTGAGATGTCGGTGAATTTTATTTTTATATTGTTTTGAGGGAAACAATATAAAAGGATAAAATTCGAAGTTTTGATCAGTAAATTTAATCGTGATTCTCTGTATTTCGAATAGTTTTAGTCTCACTAATTGTTAACTAAAAGACATTATATTTACTTGTCCAAATTAGTTGATTAGAAAAGAATCGTGATTTTGAAAATTACTGCTTAAGAAAATACATGTGTTCTCTCATCGGACGGCTCATGATGCCTATTAAAGTCTTTAGTGAAGAGATGAGAGGATCATAGAAATATGATGAACTCATGTAACTCTTCAGATACTTGAGTAATTTAAAAGGCGCAAGATCATGATAGAATTTGATGAATGAATTGGAAATATATATGGAATAGAAGTTGAAAGGGAAACCTAAGTCAATTTTATTTTCCATAATTGCCTAGATGTTTTTGAGAAAGTTCCACCTCAATTACAAGAGGATGTAAATGGTGGGAAACTTCTAACAAAACATGTGGCAAAGGAAAGCCATTTTCATCATAAAGTGAACAAGTTTAATATCTTATTTACTAATAGCCTAAACATGATTAGTGATGGCATCTACTGACACGAAGTGTGTAGATACAGGAATCACTAAATGTTTTTCACTTAGTAAGGATAAGATTGTTAATAACATGGGTAAAACTACGAAGGTAGTGGCTATTGCAGTGGGAGTTGTTTATTTATCTCATGATAAGAATAAACGATTGATTATGAGAAATTGTCTTTACGTACGTTTCATAGAAAGAATTTAATTTCGGTTTCTATGCATTAACGGATGGATACTTCATTTCATTTAAATGACATGGTCATAAAAATGAGGAATGAGGCTATAATCCGTTATAGTACGTTGATGGATAATAATTATACTCTTGAATCATGCACATCCCACAGATGCAATAAATAGTAATTAATAATGCATCTTCTAATATTAGTAAGAGAAAGGAACCTTCGGAGATTAACTAAACATACATTTGGCGTCTAAGACTAATTCATTTTACTTGAGTAGGATTCAAAAGTTGATAGCCGATAGACCGTAAGGTTTATCTGAAGTGGAAACTATCGGACTTGCGAGTCCTGCTTGGAAGTAAAAATGATTAACTGCTTTTTCAAGGCTGTGGGGTATAGGGCCAAAGATATATATGTTGGAATTAGTTCAGTCTGATTCAAGCGGACCTAATATTATCCAGGCAAGAGGTAGTCATTACGATTTAACCGTGGTGGTAAAAACCTCTTAGGATAGTTAGCAGCTATTAATCAGAAGTTGAGATTAAATCTCAAGATGGCAACACCGGAAATTCCCCAGTGGAATGGTGTGGTGAATAGAAGGTATTATCTCTTATGGTTATGATTAGATAGATGATGAATTATTTGGAATAATTAAATTCATTTTATGGATATGCCCTAAGATACAGTAATTCGTGAAACGTTTGTCTGTATATGGGACATCCTAGAAAAATGAAGGATGATTTATTTAGTCCAGAAGATCGAAGGGTAATTGTTAACACAATAACTAGATTTTTGGAAAAGGACTATGTAATAAATCACAAACCCATGTATGAGTTGTTCTAAAGGAAGTGAAAGGAAAACACTAAGTATAAGTACCAAGTGTACAAGAGGATATACCACAAGGTAAACTGCAACGCGTGTCACGTCTGATACACAAATACATGTAGTGCCTTGTCGTAGTGGGAGGGTTGTTCGACAACTCGTAAAATATATGTTTTGGGAGAGTCGTGAGACTTGATCCCTAGTGAACATGACATTATCCCACAGATACGACGTAGCACTACAAGATGAAAATGCGGAATCTTAGTAAGTTGCAATGTATGTTGAAATAGAATCTACGGATTCTGAATAAAGTCTGGGAGCTTATAGGACCACTAAATGGTATAAAAATCATTGAAAGTGGTCAAAGAAAATAAAAGAGGATCATATGGAAAGGTGAAAACCTTGAAAACAAAGCTTGTTGCGAAAAAGTGTACTCAGAAAGAAATGGTTCGATTATGAGGAAACATATTCGCTGGTAGCTATGCTTAAGTTGATCCAGATTCTTTTATGTATTGCTGCTCATATTGAAATATGAGGAACAGCAAATAGATGTCAAGACAGCTTTCCTGATTGGAAGTTTTGAGAAAAACATCTATGTGAAGCAACCAGAGTGATTCATTGCAAAGTACTAATAGCATTTTGATAGTAGCTTAAAAGTGTCCAGCGATGGACTAAAAGCAAGCTTTGAGATCGTAAAGCATCTGTTTTGATTAGGTAATCCAGTGGCATGGATTTAAATCAATGAGCGGATGTGTCTTGTGTGTTATAAAGAGTGACGGAAACGTGGTGGTGTTTCTTGTACTATACGTAGATAGTATCTTGCTCATTGGAGACAATGAAAGAGTATTATCGGGCGTATGGGTATGGTTCATAAAGCGGTAGTGATGAAGGACTTAAGAAAAGTAAAATATATCCTTTTGATCACGGTGATACGGATCACAAGAAAGGATGTTATGCTTATCTCAAGTTTCATAATATGATATAGTCCATACTCGTTTAGCATGTGAATTTATCTAAGTGATTGTGTCCTAAGACACAAAAGGAAGATAAAGAAGATGAAAGCGGTTCCTTATACTTCGGTGAATAAGGAAGCTTAATCTAAGGAATGCTATGAACGAAGTTGGATATCTGTTTTGCTAGTTGCATGAACAGTGGGTATCAACGTGATCCAGAACATGAATGATGAATTGTGGTAAGACATATATGAAGTGCCTGAGAAGGACTGGAAATCATATATAGACTTACTGAGCAGATTCACTGCTTCTTGTGGATTACGTAGATTTGGATTTTTTAATCAGATTGGACGGTAGTAAATTCTCCTCAAAGGTTATGTGTTTAATTTTAGGAAGTAGAGTCATAATGTGGAGGAGTGTTATATAGAAATATATTTCAAACTCCGGACTCCATCATGGAAAGATGATAAATTGGAGCCTATGAGGCAACCAAAGTATCTATATGACTCTAGAGACTTCATGATGGACTTTGAAGTGTTTCTAAGTTTGCCCAAGATTATCACAATTTATATTGCTGATATTGGTGCAGTTGCAAACTTGAAGGAATCACGAGTCCATAAGGCAATTAAACACATGGAGCGCGAGTACCACCTGTTACGAGAAATCGTATGATGAGGGGAAGGTTGGAGTCGCCTAGATTGCATCGGATGATGACCTAGTAAATCCATTTACGAGGACCTTAAGGCGAGAGCTTTTAATGGTCGTGTAGTGGGAGTAGGAATCAGATGTATGGCAGAAGACATGACAGCATAGTCTTTTAGTATAAGTGGGAGATTGTTGGATTGTATACTAAAAGTCTAGCTTTAGTATGAACAATGTCATAACAATATTTGAAATGAGAATTATTGATCAAATGATTGCATCTTATAATTTATTTTATATGCATGATGCAATAGTCCAATTACTTTATACTGTAGATAATATGTTGTGCGACAACACGCGGAAGATCATATTATCGGTTTCCTTATAAAGTATAAACAGATGCTCACAACTGAGATAGACGGGGACTCTCTATCGGTATGGTTGTAGTGTGGTTTGGTATTAGCTTGTCTTGGCTATAGAATCACATTAGTGCACTTGTGTGTATTGAGCAGGACCGCCTGAGGTCGTTCTTCTTATACTGACTATATAGTAGAACTTGATCTCTGTTATTATGGAAGTTCGTGCTCTTAATCCCTATACAATAACCTCGACACGTAGGGCAGTATGTATTTCTTTGATTCATCAATGGGTGAGATTTATATGTATTAAATCAACAAACTCGGTGAGTTGGGAAGTAATGCTGTATCTATGGTGTGCTGTTGATTGTAGAAGGAATCCATGTCCGTCATAGGTTGATGATGTCCCCTTGAGGAGCTCATAAGGTTTATCATGTAAATCTTGCAAGTGGATTAATTTCCGGCATGATAAAAAGGTTGAGTGGTACTACTCTCGGATGAGATATTAATTAATTAGAGTTGTCAGTAACTTAATTAATTAATGGACATTGAATATCTTAAACATGGGGAGACTATCGGGCTCATAATAAGAAGGAGCCCAGAACATAATTTGGGATTGGACGGGTAGTGCAATAATAATATTTTAGTGGACTATATTATTATTATTGGATTTAATTAAAAGCTTTGGGCTAAGCTTGGTTAATTAAATTCAATTGAGGCCCAGCCCAATTTCTCCTCCTGGTCCCTGCTGTAGCCCAAGTATATAAGTCATCTCAGTTCCTGTTAACCCTAAGTCACTGCCTCTTTTGACATACGGTAGAAACAGAGAGCAGATTGAGAGAACTCTGGGGACTGTTGACCACCCAACACCAGAGTTGACTTTGGGACATACGGTAGAAGATCAGAGGTAGTTCTCTGCAGTTCATCCTCTACACCAACCCAGAAGTACGGTAAACAATTTTATTGCTTCCGCTGTTATTTGTTTGCCTATTTGACTAACGATCACGTTTGAGCCACAAGATTCAATTGCCAACAACAACAGCCATTCTTCATGGAAATTTAGAAGAAAAAATATATATGTGCATTCCAGAAGGTGTAGCAGTTCAAGATATCACAAATAAGGCTTGTTTACTTCTGAAATCCTTATATGGATTGAAGCAAAGTCCAAGGAGATGGTACTTGAGGTTTGATGAATATGTTGTCAGCTGTGGTTTCAAAAGAAGTCTGTATGACAGTTGTGTGTACATTAGAAGTGATACTGATTGGCAGGTATTCTTACTATTGTATGTTGATGACATACTGATAGCCTGCAAATCTATGGATGGAATTCTAGCTGTCAAAGAGATGTTGAAATCAGAGTTTGACATGAAAGACTTAGGTGAAGCTACTGTGATTCTAGGGATGCAGATTGAAAGGAATAGAGCAGCTGGATCAGTTGTGTTGCATCAGAGTATTTATTTGGAGAAAGTACTCAAAAGATATAATATGGATATGTGTAAATCAGTTTCCACACCAGTTAAGCAAGGAACCAGTTTATCAGGTCAACAATCAGCAAAGACAGAAGCAGAAATTTTAGAAATGAATAGGATTCCATATGCTAATGCTGTAGGGAGTCTTATGTATGCAATGGTTTGTTGTAGACCAGATTTAGCTCATGCAATGAGCTTAGTGAGTAGGTTCATGGGAAATCCAGGAAGGAAGCACTGGGAACCTGTCAAGTGGATTCAAAGATATCTGAAAGGAAGCTTAACAACAGGTTTGCATTTCAATAAGGTTTCATCTAACATTAATTTTCTTGCAGGTTATGTAGATGCTGACTATGCTGCAAATTTGGACACAAGGAAGTCACTATCAGGCTATGTATTCTGTTTATTTGGAACAGCCATCAGTTGGAGGTCAACACATCAATCAGTGGTGGCACTATCTACAACAGAGGCTGAGTTCATTTCACTTACAGAAGGGATTAAGGAAGGTTTGTGGTTAAAAGGAATTTTGTCTGAATTTGAAATTGTGCAAGAATCTATGATGCTTTATTGTGATAATTCTAGTGCCATACATCTATCAAAGCACCAAGGATATCATGAAAGAACAAAGCATATTAATATCAGGTTATATTTCATTAGAGATTTGATAGATGATGGAAGAGTGGTTGTGAAGAAAATTGGAACGGAAAAGAATCCATCAGATTTTCTTACTAAGGCCTTGCCTACTTCGAAGTTCGAATTGTGCAAGAGCCTTATCAACATGAGTTAAATATGACAATAAAGAGTTTTGCTACTCTCTAAAAGTAGTGATGGGAGTTTTGCTGCTCTCCAACAAAGCAGTGAAAGTAAAGTTTGCTGACTTTAAAACAGTGAGGTGAAGGTGAATCAATGAATGCTTAAGTATGAGGTTTAGGTGGAGATTTGAGATAGAAACCTCATATTAATGCCTGATCAACATTAGTAGGAGTTCATTTCAAATCTAGCTATGCATGATCAGCTTAAAACGGATGCATGATCATGTTTGTTAACAGCTGAAATGATGCATGTAGAAGGGCTGTGATAGGGTGTGTTGCAGCTGGTGTAGGGAGTATTTAGGAGTATGTTCTGGAAAGTTTTATACACGGATTAAAAGCTCAAAGGGTTGGCTGTGAGCTGGAGTTCGTTATAATAGAAAAAGATTCCGTCTAACCATCCAAATAACGGCCTGAAGTTGCATACACATGATGGTCCTATAAGTTTCAACTGATTCTGCATGTTGTATATATATGATGTAATCTGTGTATATCAGATATGTGTAACCTCTAAAAACCCTCTGAAAGCAATAAAACAAAGGATCACCATCATAGTGGACGTAGGCTTGGTTGATAAGTCGAACCACTATACATCTTGTTCTTCAAGTTCTTCAATCACACAATAGCACACACACTTGAGTTTGTTTAGTGTTTAGGGTTTTTGAATCAATCTTTGATTCATTGTGCGAAGGTTTTCGAAGCAATTCAATTTGTAATCCTGTCTTTCGTGTTCAACACTGAGAGTTGCTAATAATTCCGTTGGTAATTTATATAATGATTCCCTAATCCGTTGATTACCAAAGGATTGAATTCCATTGTTAAAATAGAGAATAAATCCGTTGGTATTCCGTTGTTAAAGTAAAAATATCTATTTTGTTGCTAATCCATTGGTAATTACCAACGGATTGAATTCCGTTGCTAAATTTGACTGCTAAAAAATACTATTTTTGTAGTGGAATATCATTCTAATCTAACACCTCAAAAGTACACATTAATTTCAAAATTATCATCTCTTCTTTACACAGTATTACCTAAAATTACGACATTATCTCCAGTAGTGAATAAAGTTAATCAAAAACTAACTTTTTCTTAATCTACATTCCCTAACCAACCAGATGTCAACCTAGTCATGTGCACTCACATGCATGCATGCTTCCCCTTCCTCCGCCCCATTACTCGCCTCCCACCATCGCCTGCAACTTGCTTTCACATTCCGCATCATCATCAAAATCTTTTTTAAATAATTAATCGTGCTTCACACCTTCCTTTTTCTAACATAACCTCCCAATTACCTATTACCATTACACAATGGTGGTGGTAAGAAAAGGATTGTAAAACATTCACTATATAGCCCTAACCCCCGCACGCATTCTAGGCAATTTCTTTTTTACATCCAAGATGTATATAAACATAAACCCTTATGTTTGATTTTGGTTTATAATTTTAGTTTTAGATAATGTACTTTAATTTATAAGGGTATTATTTCTTTAATAAATGAGTTGTTAAAAATATGAATGGTACAAATATGTTTGATTAATCAAAAACTAACTTTTTCTTAATCTACATGGAAAAAAAATGAATTAATATTGTAAGGAGAAGGCGTGGGTAATAAAAAAGTGACAAGTGGGTGAGTGAAGAGATGCAAATAAAAAGGGGAGGCCTCCTCAAGGAAGAAAAGCATACATATCATCGATAATAAGTGTTGAGGAATCAAGCAGAAGATGGGGAAGAAGTGGTGGTCGATGATTGGAGTGGCTGTAGCAGTACTCTCACTACGTGAGTTCATCATTAAATATATTTAGTCACATACACTTATGTTAATTGTGGATTAATTAATAAACACGAATGAATGAAGCTGATATATGTGTGTGTTTGCAGGAATGGCGGATGGGAAATGGACACCGGGTGCCTGCCTTGAGCTGGGACCTCCGGGGAAGGGGAGATGCGGGTCGAACAGTCACTGCTGTGGCCGCGGAGGCGCAGTTTGTCTGGAGGAAATACCATTAATTGACGTGGGATTCGAGGTGGATCTGGGCGGTGGTAACGATCCCCCGCCCGATCCACCCCGAAGAACATACTGCTGCGGGCAGCTCGGGACGGCGTGTCGGTCGGACGACCAATGCTGCGAGAATGAAATTACGCTGCCGTTTGCCAGAACCAGCCGGCAGGGAAGTTGCGGGTTCTACCAGAATGGCGAAGGGAAGCTGAATGAACTCAAGTGCTGCGCTCGTTTCGGCACTGCCTGCACCAAAAACGAGGACTGCTGCCCCGAGGACCCACCAAGAGTCTGCAGGCAGACCAATGGCAGAGGCCCCTTCTACTGTGGCTCCTAGTAAATCCTGTTTTTTTCTCTCTTCTACGTGTCATCGTCTACCAACACCTTCCTTCAACCCACTCTTCTAATTAAATAAACTTCTACGTGTCATCTGTGTTGATGAAATCTCACGACCTTGATATCAAATTGATAATATCTCCTCAAATTAATGATATAACAAATATGCGCTTTCTTTTAACTTGGTTAAACCGGCCACCACCAACTCATTAGGATCAATCCTATCGAAGTAATCGGGCAAGCTACCGCAACATAGATCATCTCTCTCCCATGACTGCAATCTTTTAATCATATCTATATTTCTCGTACTAATTAAAATATTTTATCAATAGAATTCAATTCTTTTTGAAATTAATAAATTATTATTACTAACAAAAATCAATGAAATTGATGAATTTATTCTGTTTTTATCAATGAAATAAAATTCATATATTTACCAATGGAATTATTACTATATAATTAACCAATGAAAATATTAGCAATTAATTACCAACTAAATTATTTACTTCTTGAATTTTTGCTGCTAAATTTTTAGCAACTACCACTTTTTATCAACGGAAAACTATTAATTTATTCGTTGTTAATCTATTGGTATACAAATTTAATAATAAAATTAAATTTTTTACCTATAAAATATTTCATTGATAAAAAAGCGTTTTTTTTTAACCGTGAGCTAAACCAACAAGCTGTAGAAGAATGAAGCTAAATCATTTTTATTTAAATAATAAGTATAGTGCTGTATGACAATACTGATTAATACTCACCTCTCCCTAAAACACTTGCCTAACTTAAAAAAAAGTAATAATAAAATAAAATAAAATTTGTGATTTCCAGATGATTTCGGATTTCATCGTCCAATAAAGATTTTGCAAATTAGTTAACTTAAAAAAAAAAGATTTTGTGATTTCCAGATGATTTCGGATTTCATCGTCCAAAAAAGATTTTGCAAATTAGTTTCTTTCCCTGATAGATCTAATATGAACCTCCACATTGGCAGAAATTGAGTGTTGGAACTCGTATTCCATCAAGTAAAGCATTTAGAAGAAATTGAGGTTAGATCTATTGGCAGCAATTAGTCTAAAACTACAATTAAGACCTCATTCGAGGATTCACTTCTCCGCAGATATTTATGTGAAAATTTTTTACAATCACACAGAATTTCTCTCTCCCAACTCCAATCCATACACTCTTACAAATCTTTGACAAATCAAGAAAGGAATTTAAGAAGAATCAAATACAAAGATTAAAATGTATTTCATTGGTGCACTTGACATCAAGTTGCAGGGCCTCCTTATATAGCACCAAGGATCCCTCCCCTTTTACTCTTCATCCGATGTGGGACAAAAGAAATAAAAAAAAACCTTCTTTTATTCTTGACAACCCAACAATCTCAACCTTGTCAAAATAAAAGAAGACTCACTTTACCGACAATCCATTCTCTACTCCCTTAGAATCAACCGTTCTAATACTCATTGTCTTCACCGACAATCTATTCTCAACCCCGAGAATCCTACTCTACCATATGAGTAGACCACTTAGAATCAACCATTCTAAGAATTTCCTGCGGCACATATCGAAAGCATCTGCTTATATTTATGGTGCTACTTCCAACTCTTGGCTCCCCTGAAAGTCCATCAGTCATCGATATACATCCACCACATACCCTATATCATCTGTCAAGTCAATGTACGTGTGCAAGCTTGTGAACCAGCTAATATTATTACACCTTTTCCATGACAACTAAACATATCATAAGGATCCCCAATAATATTAACTCAACATTTGGAGTTGTTGTCACACCAACTCCTCCTTAACCAGCAACGTTACCATTGCTCCACCATAAGCAATTACCGTGCCATTGTTCCACCACAATTATCGCACCATTGCTCCACCTTGAGCAAAAACCGTCATTGTACCGACATGACATCACTACCTTTTACCCCCAAGCTACACCAGGTTTGTCTGAACCCTTTTCCTACTGAAAGTATCGTCACTTGAAGCTGATTCCACTCCTCTGAAATTCATGATGCTTTCCTACTTGTCGATCCTCTACTCTTTACCGATCTAGAGCCCCTGATGTTGGGCAATTGGATCGTGCGGTTCAACGTGATCCGTTAGGATTAACAGGCAAACAAAATCAGCGGAAGCAATAATGTGTTTACCGTACTTCAGGGTTGATGTAGAGTCTGAATCACTACAGAAGAACACCTCTTGATCTTCTGCTGTATGTCCCAAGTCAACTCTGGTGTTGGGTGGTCAACAGTCCCCAGAGTTCTCTCAATCTGCTTCTCTCTAACTCACGTCAAAAGAGGCGCAGGAAGTTAGGTTTCCAGAAGCTGAGATGACTATTTATATTGGGCTACAGCAGGGACCAGGAGGAGAAATTGGGCTGGGCCTCAATTGAATTTAATTAACCAAGCTTAGCCCAAAGCTTTTAATTAAATCCAATAATAATAATATAGTCCACTAAAATATTATTATTGCACTACCCGTCCAATCCCAAAATTATGTTCTGGGCTCCTTCTTATTATAAGCCCGATAGTCTCCCCATGTTTAAGATATTCAATGTCCATTAATTAATTAAGTTACTGACAACTCTAATTAATTAATATCTCGTCCGAGAGTAGTACCACTCAACCTTTTTATCATGCCGGAAATTAATCCACTTGCAAGATTTACATGATAAACTTTATGAGCTCCTCAAGGGGACATCATCAACCTATGACGGACATGGATTCCTTCTACAATCAACAGCACACCATAGATACAGCACTACTTCCCAACTCACCGAGTTTGTTGATTTAATACTTATAAATCTCACCCATTGATGAATCAAAGAAATACATACTGCCCTACGTGTCGAGGTTATTGTATAGGGATTAAGAGCACGAACTTCCATAATAACAGAGATCAAGTTCTACTATATAGTCAGTATAAGAAGAACGATCTCAGGCGGTCCTGCTCAATACACACAAGTGCACTAATGTGATTCTATAGCCAAGACAAGCTAATACCAAACCACACTATAACCATACCGATAGAGAGTCCCCGTCTATCTCAGTTGTGAGCATCTGTTTATACTTTATAAGGAAACCGATAATATGATCTTCCGCGTGTTGTCGCACAACATATTATCTACAGTATAAAGTAAATGGACTATTGCATCATGCATATAAAATAAATTATAAGATGCAATCATTTGATCAATGATTCCCATTTCAAATATTGTTATGACATTGTTCATACTAAAGCTAGACTTTTAGTATACAATCCAACACCTGATACCAAGTACCACATCGTCATCTTCTATGCTGAATCGCTGCTTCCCCACGCTACAAATCATTAGCGGAAAATCTCATTCCTTTCAAACCTCCTTGAGTCGACATCCATGGAAAACCCCATACCGTTGTTAAGCCAACTCCACCAATTCACACCTCCTTGAGTCTCAGCAATTCACATTGATGCAGGTCCAAGAACTCCACCAAAAACTGCTGACCTACAAATCCTACCCCTTGCCATGCCACTGTTGCCACAGTCCGGCGCATTTCATCATAAGAAATGAAATGTCACCGCATCCGGCTAATCTTTTGACCCCCTTGTGCCACCAGCTTTTCTTACTTCTTTCATGTCACCCTTAGCCTAATGAATAACCCTCTTCCTCTCATAAATTCTTTTCTGATGTGAAAGGTCAGACTATCATGCAACCACAGAGCACACTAAGAACTTTATAAGCGCCCGAACCAGGCTCTGATACCACTTGTTGGGATAAGCAGATCCACATTCATTCATAGGGACAAATAAAGAAGAGATAAAAGGCACAACACAAGAATTTACGTGGAAAACTCTATTGGAGAAAATCACGGATCGAAAAAATCATTATGTGAAATTTTTTTACAATTACACAAAATTTCTCTCTCTCGACCACAATCCCTACACTTTTACAAATATTTGACTAACTCACACCTTTATCCCCATTCTCATAACTGAGAATCCAAGAAAGGAATTTAAGAAGAATCAAACACAAAGATTAAAATATAATTCATTGGTGCACTTAACATCAAGTCACATGGCCTCCTTATATAGCACCAAGGATCTCTCCCATTTTACTCTTCATCCGATGTGGGATAAAAGAAATAAATGAAAAACCCTTCTTTTATTCTTGACAAACCCAACAAACTGTACTGGTGGGATTCATGCATTGTTGAAGACTGAGCATAGAATTGGAAAATGAATTGGAAAGAAAGGAAAGAAAATAAAGTTATACACATATGGGTGCACCCTTGCAGCCGGATTCACTGAATATCAACTCATTTATTTATTAATATGTTTTATTAAAGAATATTTTACAATATAAAAATTGTTATTAAATTTAAAAATCTATTTCTCTAATCATATATTATTGGTAATATGGATATCAAATTAAAGATCATGAAAAGATAATTAATTTGATATAATTTTTATATGAATCCGATTTAAAAATAAAAAATTAAAAACACTTAGTCCCTCCGTCCCAGTAGAGCTTTCACTCCTCCTTTGTATTTTACAAAGTAAGAGAATACAAAGAAAGAGTGAAAGCTTTGCTGGGACGGAGAGATTAAAGTTTTAGCTAAATATTTAAATAAGATAAAGAAAAATAAAATATTTTGATTGGTTATTTAAAAATAAAGTAACTACAGTATCTCCTCTCCTAAAATGAAATATTTTGATTAGCTGTTCAAAATGAAATATTTTGATTGGTTCTATTAAGATTTGGATAGAACGGGTACTTGAAAATGTCTATTGCGTTATCATCCCTAACTATTATCATTTAATAAATAAAATTAATAAATGTATGTATATAATAATTATAAATTTTGTATAATTAAGGATAAATTATTAAATATAATAAAATAAATAATTAACGATAAAAATTTATGAAAATTAATTAATATTAAACTAAGTTTTTTTTCATGAAATTCCTTATTTAAAATTTTATAATTAACTAAATTTCTTAAACTTAAATATTCTAAGCATAAATAGATTAAATATATTAAATAATTTCTTATCTTCTAAAAATATATTATTTATTAATATATTTTATTAAAGAATATTTTATAATATAGAAATTGTTATTAAATTTAAGAATCTATTTCTCCAATCATATATTATTAGTAATATTGATGTTATATTAAAGATCACAATTAATTATATATAATTTTTATATAAATCCGATTTAAAAATAAAAGTTAAAACACTTAAAATTTTAGATAAATATTTAAATAAGATAAAGAAAAATGACATATTTTGACCGATTGTTTAAAATAATAAAGTAACTACATTATCTTCTCTTCAAAGCAAATTTACTATAAAAAAATTAAAAAAACTATAAAAATGACACATTATGCCTAAATTGATCACATGATGCCACCTAATAAATTCAAAATCATCCTTTAGTTTATAGTATATTTTGATACATCATTGTCTATCAATGTACTATAAAATCTGATCATTTCTCTTGATTAATACAAACTATACAGATTTGAAAGACAGGGAATTTCATTGTGTTTAACAACGTTTTTTTTTAAAAAAAAAAAAAAAGAGAAAAAGGATATCCCAAATTGACAAGTTAAGATAATGAATAAATGCTACTACCAAATAAAAATATATGAAATTAAATGTGCAAACTCATTCATCCAGTTATAAAATGGGCTGCATTTATATTTTTTCATTTCACATTCAACAAATCCTAAGAAGATGTCTCGTTTGTTCTCCTTTTTATTGCTAATTGAATTTTTGATTCTTACCATAACTCCATCTCTAATATCTTTTAATGCAGAAAAAGACTATGTCCAAACTTTTCACATCAAACATCAATAAGCTCCTCCAATCAAGCATCAAGAAGCACCCCCATTAAAAAACGCACCTTGAGAGTGAGCAATTTGCTTTTACTCATCCACCCAAACAACATCGCTATCAATATCTCCAATTTGCTCATACATGGAAAGATTATTGAGATTTGAGAGTATATCTATTATTTGTATTTAAAAAAGGATTACATAATTATCTTCGAATGTGATCTTATATTTTAAATAAAACTAAAAAATATTATTAGTAAATCTGTATTCATTTTCAACGTTTCTTGTTTAATACTCTCTTGTTCGTAGAAGTTTACACACTTTCATTTTATTTATTTTTTTCATACACATTTTTTTTAAAATGGAAATATACTCAATACTACTAACCTCTCAATGCATTTTATTAAAAAATGTCACCCTCTAATTTAATAACGTTAAATAATACACATCACATCTTACACTCTCACGCATTAATAACGTTAATGGAGTATAGATTAATATTATTCTTTTGGATTTATTCCACCTAACTAAATCTGACTTTGTTATTCCTATTTATACCCAAATAAACAAACCTCAGTGACCAACAAAAACTTTCCAGAACTGGGATTGCAGCCAGCCGATTGTCTGGAGATGAGTTGGGTCGAATCGGTTCTTTTCTGGACGGACTTTCCAGCCGGAACTCCGGTGAACGCTCTTCTGAGTATTCCGGTAACAAGCTCGGTCAGCAACCGATCATAAATGTTAAACATCCGTTTAAAATCAAAATTGTCTCATGCAAATTTAATTTATTTAAATAGTCCCAACAAACTTAATTTCTTAAAAACAGTTACACAACCTTTAAATTTTCAAAGAATAGTCACTTTTCTTAAAAAAATTCAATTTTTCTCATTAGTAAACTCATTAGTTTGTTAGTAAACTTTTAGCAACGGTAATCATTCACTTTTACAGTCAGTTGAATATTAAGCAAATGTTGTTTTATATGAAAAGTTCATAAAATATATAGTTGATCATTTTAACGACTATCACTATTTATCAATCAGATATAACTTTTTATTAATACGATCTAATGCACTAATCAATTTGTAGGCGTGTAGAGTACGGGTGGAATAAAAAGAAAGAGGAATGATCAAATATCACATTTTATTAGGGAGGAGGAATAGTGGATTCAAACAATGAATACGAAAACATGAGACATGAAGGAAGATACATAGAGAAAGTTGCATTAGGCTGCACAGAAGCGGCGTTCGTCTTGGCTGCCGGAATCCGATTTGTAAAATTTTGCAAAAGACTAAATTAAAAAAATTAAATGTTAAAGAACTAAAACTAATGCAAAATGATTAAAATTGAAAAAGTTAAAAGTTGAAGGCAAAATTAAATTCAACAAAAATTAGAAAATGGGCAAGCACTTCTGTAAATAGGGTTTACGATATAAACCTTGTAGCCATTCCTTACAATCCTATTATACCCTATGTTTTGTTATAGTATTAAATTAAGAAAGACCATAAAATTTATATGGGTTTACAAGAAAGGTCATAGGGTTTACTCAGTAAACTTGGTTAGTGGAGACTAGCTCTTAAAATGATAGTATTAACTTTATAGGATGCATGTATAGGTGATTTTGGTTTATAACATTTCTATTTACCATTTATTTCTTGAAGTTTTCCCAAATTTTGGATTTTAGTTTTGATAGCTTTATTCCATTGGAAATCATTTATATTTAGTGATTTCACCTTTTTTTCATGAGTCCCAAGTGTAGGAAATTAATTGTAGCTGAGCGTGTGACCAAGTAAAAATATTGAATCTAATGGATTAGCATTAAATAAGATACACACTAACTAATTCGCACCACTATTAATTAAGACAAAGTAAAATTTTCTGATTTTGGAAATTATTAAACTAATTATGCAGAAAAATAAATATTAAATAAAATAAATAAAAATAAAAATCACAAAC
This sequence comes from Pogostemon cablin, assembly GCA_023678885.1. Taxonomy (NCBI): domain Eukaryota; kingdom Viridiplantae; phylum Streptophyta; class Magnoliopsida; order Lamiales; family Lamiaceae; genus Pogostemon; species Pogostemon cablin. Next base: position 23,093,227 of record CM043009.1, on the reverse strand, counting down.
AATCACAAGTGTTTCAAGAGAGAAGACAAGATAGCTCTAGAAAATTCAGTTTAAATTGGTCAAATTAAATCACTAGACAATCGGTTAGAATTCCTGCAAATTTTATGAAAGCAATCACTTAATTATGTTAAATCCCTTTGGTGAAGTAAACTTAACACATAAATCTGGTTTGAACCCTCAGATGCAGAAGAATAATTCTTACTGTCTTTCTAGGTTCTTCAAGCAAAATTTCATTAAAGGTTAGAGCACTAGACTTCCCTTTATAGGTACTTAAGAAATAAACTTCAATTCTCACCTAACAATCTAAGAAACCAAATCCTCTAGAATGGTAATTAATAGATATATTAAGTGTCCAATATTAATTATTCTAATGAATAAATGTTATACGGTTAGATCCCCTTACCCATAACACATAGACAAATATAATTCTTATATAACACAAATAATATTCATAAACATGCATAAGGTAATAACACATTCATGAATAAGGATAGTTCATATAAGACAAAAATATAAGTCTTAATTCAAAACATTAATAATGAAATAAATAAACGCAGAAATCCATAACCTAGTCTAGGTTACTAATTCAATTCAATTCAACCTTCAAAATCTAGAACTATTAAGAAAAGTACTAGCCCATAATGTTACAAGCAACAACCATGTCTATGAAATGAAACTTACTCATGAGTCTATAAATCAACAATAAGAAATTAAAGAAGGAAGAAAAACCCTTATCTGGAATAATTCTCTGTCTCATAAAATTATACTAATAATATTATTTTAGAGATATAAATATGTGTCTCATAAAATATACTAATAAATTCTAATAATTAAGTGTCTCAATAAGTTAATTTGGGACACATAATAATAATTGTCCCAAAATAAGTGTGCCAATATATAGTTTTTGTTGTAGTGACTACAAGTTTTATAATTGGGCAAGTCTTAAGTGAGAATATCTCACGGTGAGACAATTTTACGCTTTCGTAATTAGTTATCATTTTCGCTATAAAATTGTATAATTTTTTTATTTATATTATAAATTATTCATAAAATAGTTCACTGCACCATTTTCACTTTGACTAAAACTTGTGTGTCCCCAGGAACACACCGTGCGCCCATAACCTTTAGTATTAAATTATATATCATTTTGTATAAAGACGTGTACTTTTTATTTTCTAAAAAATAAAAAATATTAATGAAAAGTGTATACACTTTAAAACAAAATGTTGTACCCTTATTAATTAAAATGTATACACTTTAGAATAAAATGTTGTACCATTACACACTTTGTACACCTGAGAACACAAGAAACCAACTTTTTCACTTTTCATCAATTGATTATCACTATATATTAATGATATTATCATTTTTTTATTTATATAATATAAAAACTTACGTGATGATATCACACAACTCTTTGTCATTATAATTCAAAGTTGAGTTAACTTGAATCTCTTCAATACCCATACCCGAAATTCTGGGATTGCACATGAGATCCATAGCCATCGGGGCATGATTTTAATACTTTAAAATAATAATAATAATAAAATAACAAATGTACACGTTTTAAGCAACCCAAATCCCCTATTCCACTTTGGTATTTCACTCTCTATTCCATAACTTATTTCCTATTAAAATACTACACACTAATTAATGACCATTAAACCCTTATGGCATGTGGTGGAAATTTGGTCATTGATTACGACACGTGGCAAGAATCTAATTCATGTAATATGAGATGAAACATCAAATGAAATAGGTGATCCCATTTGCGTTTTAAGAGTGGAGTAGTATAACTAAATTTAGGCAAATGGGATCACCTATTCCATTCTATGTTTCATCTACTATTCCATGTATTAGATTCTCGCCACGTGTAGTAATCAATGCCCAAATTTTCGTCACATGCTCCAAGGGTTTAATGATCATTAAGTAGGGTATAATATTTTAATAGAAAATCAGTTATGGAATAAAGAGTGGAAGAGATTTGGGTTGAAATTTAGGCTAGTTGGTGACAATTTATTAATATCCGTCAAGAAGACAAAGTATTGCGTGGAGCTTTAATAATTTTTATATTAAATTTTATTTTTTTAATAATTATAAAAAAAATTATATTCAATTTTTAATTAAAAAATTAGGGTAGCTCTTGCGTGAAACTCTCACTTGAGACCATTTTACACTTTTTAAAATGGGAGGATTACTACTAGGTACACAAAAAAACCCTAAATTACTATGAGATACAAACATACAAAAGTATTACTACTAGGTACAAAAATATATAGTGATATTCCAATATTACCCCTATTAATGTGCTGCACATAAATATTGTGTGCAGCAAAAGTTCATGTGCAGCAAAGTGTGTGCAGCAAAAAAAGTGTGTGCAGCAAAAAAAAATTGTGTGCAGTAAAAAAATGTGGTGGTCCGGCGGCGGCGGTCCGGCAGCTTTTCCGGCGACCATTTTTTTTTTTTTTTTTTTTTTTTTTTTTTTTTTTTTTTGACGAACAGTTTTCCGGCGACCGGCCGCCGGAGCTCCGGCGGCGGCGGCGCGGCAGCTTTCCGGCGACCAGTCCAGTTTTTTTTTTTTTTTTTTGACGAACAGATTTTCCGGCGGCGGCGGCGGTCCGACGGCGGCAGCGGTGGTCCGGTGGTGGGTGGAGGTTGGGGTTAGTGGTTTAAAGGTATATGGGTTTAGGGGTATATTTGATATTTTACTTTAATATTTTGTATTAAATAATAATTATTTTAAATCAATGTATCTAGTAGTAATTAGGGGTACAAAGTGTGTACCTATCAGTAATTATTTCTTTTAAAATAATTATAACCTTTCCTATAAAATATTATTATTACTTTTCATTTACACTATAAATTGTTTAGGTTATTGTATTATCACTTTTCATTAATTCAGTATCACTTTTTGTTACGGAAATTATCACTTTTCATCCATGTAAGGGTGTTTCACACAAATCTTTGCCAAAAAAAATTAATAATAATTGCAATAAGTTCTTATTTGTTAATATACTATATATTTTTATATGTTTTTATTTATGAGTATATAACTTTTAAATGTTTTAAATTCGTGTACCCAAATATAAGAAAATTTTGTTAGTACTTTCATTTGATCTTAGCCCTATAAATATTGGGATATATGTAGTCATACCTACACTTTTCGTACTACTTAAAATAGGTGAAGTCAACAAGCTGTATAATCATTAAAAGAGTTGATATTCCATACATCCTCTTAGTATACATTTGTATTAACTATTCTTATATATATATTTTTATTCATAAGTGTATAAAATAATTTTCTTAATTAAAATTTTTTAAATAATTAAAAAATTAAAAAGAATAATTTAAAATAAATTAAATAACCACCCACACATAACTTTTGCCAGAATAACCTCAAAATTATATTAGACCATATACCCAACAAGCCCAATAATTTTGTCATTTTGGGTTGTGATAACACTATGAATGGTCCAATTATATTTGGGCCAAGTAAAACTGACTTCTCTGGGCCGACTTACCACCATTCTTTTTCTACGTTTATTTCTTCGAGTCATCTCTAAGTTTCTCCCGAGATCTAATATGTACAAACGACGTCGTGCCATTGATAAAAGTAATATTCTGATGACGGCAGCATAGCCAACATTCATCTGCAACTCGAACTGCAACAATGGCAGCACAGGGAGGAGTTTGCCTCAATCATATTTCTAGGGAATCATCGGATATCAAACGCCTTGCTAAATTCTACAAAGAGGTGCTATTTAATATCCATTAAGATTTCTCTGCCGTTATTTATTCTTTTCCTAAATTTTTGCTAGTGATTTTGAGATTAGAGTTGAAGCAGCTCTCTGTAAAATCTCAATTTCTGAGAGGGTAAATATAGTATATATATTGGCTGACTTTCACTGGTATGTGTCGCGAAATCGATTGTGTTTGGATTGGAATCAAAATTGAAATGGAATATGGCGGTTTAAATCTGGTTTTTCCATGTTTTTAATTTCTAGCTTCTGCAGATCAGATGTCAAATTGTTGATAATTTATCTGTACCATGGTTTGGCTTGGCATGTTTTTTGTTTAATTCGTGGAATTTTTACTTGAGCTCTGTTACCCTACATGTTTCAATATACAGAGCAGAGAAGTGAAATTGTGCATTTTTTAATAAAATGAAATAAATTGATGATCTTCATTCGTGTTTCTTCTTCCCCAGACATTTGGTTTTGAACAAATAGAATCCCCAAAGTTCGAATTTGAGGTTATATGGTTGAAACTAGGTTCACTTTACCTGCACCTCATAGAGAGGGACCCTAGCACCAAGCTTCCAGAAGGCCCATGGAGCGCGGTATCTGCCGTGGCAGACCCCGTGAACCTCCCCAGAGGACACCATGTCTGTTTATACGTACCGCATTTCGACTCCTTTGTTCAAAGCCTTAAGGTGCACATATGCTATCTCTCTGCAGTTGATTGTGCTGTTTGAATTTGGCTGTGGTGTTATGGGTTTATTTGTAATGAATTGGGTGTTTGTTGTTGTTCTCTGTACTTAAAAGAGTGTTTGACAGGTTAAGAAGCCTGTTAATCTTGTCAAACCGCTGTTTCGTTGTGGTTCTTTGTACATTTTCTATATCACATATGGTGTTTTTTTTTCTTGATGTGTGCATTTTAAGCTTTAATCTTACCAACTGAGAGATTCCAAGAAACCATGGTTTGTGCAGTTTTTGAAATTGTTAACTTGATTGGAAACTCCATGAAATATCCTTGCACCGTCACATTAAAGCAATATGAAAAGATAGATACTCAATAGCTTTAGATGATATCTTTATGTTGTATATCAAATCTTGTAAACAATGTATCTTTGAACTGAATCGGGTTCATTCTACGTAACACGATAGAAGATCATGTTTTCTTCCTTATTGTGTATTATTAATTATGGGGGTGGAATGAAAGACAAACCAATTTCCAGTTTTCTGTCCTTGAAAGATTGCTTGTTTCTCTAAACAGGAGAAAGGAATCCAGGTTCATGAGAGGAGTCACCCCGACGGGAAGATAAAGCAAGCATTCTTCTTCGATCCGGATGGTGAGTTGAGTCATATCTCTGTTAGTCGATTTTGTAGATTCTCAGGAAAAGAAGTTGAAGTATTACTAATGAAGACTTCTATCAGCTTTTTTATTTTTTCATGTTTGTTCACAAATCTAAATTTGAATATGGCAGGAAATGGATTGGAGATAACTACACAGATCCCAGTTCTGTAAAGCAGATAGCGCTATTCCAGCATATTAGTGAAAGTCTGTACTAAATAAAATGTTTGACATATTAAAGGTTTCTATGTAGCCATGTCTTAATATGTAAAACTTTGGTGCTGTATATTATGTATTTGCAAATGTATCACCTATTTCATATACTATTTCATTTATCAAAATGAATGTCATGTCTTGCATTATTGAGTGTGAAAGGGGGGAAGTACTTTCTAATAACTTGTACTCAGAAAAGGTTAATAGCTAAAAAAAAATTACTTAGTACTCCCTCCGTCCCATCGAAAGGTTAGGTCGTTCCATTCAAAGGTCTCAATTTTTTCTTTTAGTAAAAGGGTTCCACATATGGTCCACCACTCACTATTAATACAATTAGTCACTACACATAAAATAATAATACTTCTTAATCTACGCACAAAAAGTAAATGAGGACCTTTACCCGGGATTGAGGGATTAGTATAACTTTTAAAAAGTTAATATATGTACATTCGGGTGCACAGAGTTAAAGTAAATGAGGATATTTACCCGAGATGGAGGGAGTAGTATAACTTTTAAAAAGTTAATACATGTGCATTCGGGTGCACTGAGTTAAATTCTATGTACTCTAATCTATATTAGTTTCCTTTTTTATAATATGCTCCCTCTGTCCTAACACAAAGAATGTATGTTGTTATTTTCGTCCGTCCAATACAAGAGATGCATTTCTTTTTTTATTAAATGAAACTCATATAAAATAATTAATATATTAGACATGCATTTTGCTATTTTTCGTCCGTCCAATACAAGAGATGCATTTCTCTTTTAGTAAATGTGACCCACATAAAATAATTAATATATTGGGACGTGCATTTCGGCTGAACTATTAATTTTTTTTATTAAAAGCATTAAAAAAATATTCGCTGCCAATTTATTTAAATTTTATATATTAATGTATTTATTAATTAGTGTATATAAATTGAATACAAAGTAAATGAATTGCGTTTGAGCACGATACCGTATACACTGAGATATTTTGTCTAACATTAAAATGCAGCTATAGTATTCCAGAATTAACTGTAATGATTAAAGCACCTGATGTGCTTTGCAATCCCTGCTTTATAATACTAAAATTTTACTTTGATTTAAAAAAAAAAAAGGAAATTAATTATATTCATGATATATTTTCAATGTTGGATAGTTGTACTCATGGTTGTGATCACAACATCTCCATTGAACTCTAAGACAGGTGGTTGCTAGCTAGGTCAAACGAAAAGGACTAGATCTATACTTGTATTAATCATGAATTTTGAACAACTTTGATACTCCAAGTATCACGTACTCATTCACACTTTTTATTTAGAGCCATTTCAATCATTTATATACATTTCATAAATAATAAGAGTACATTATACTCTATCTTACATACTTTTTATATTTTATTTATTATTACCAACAATTTTATTTATAATTCCCTTTAAATGGTCAACTATCCATATTTTTTTCTTAATAACTCCACACTAATATATTTAAAGAGTAGTACTTTTTTAATCTGCATGCCGGTACAAATGAGTAATATAAATATCTGGGATGGAGGGAATGTACGATTGATCGCATGTGTAAAGTATGTATCAATTGTATATAATTAATATATTTATATTTATACAGAAATTAATAGATGCATAAACTGTCATTGGATTCAACTACTAAGGATAACAAAATTCAGCTGGATTTTTTGTGTTTAGCACATGATCTGTTTTACTTTTTGTAAGAAACTTTACCCCTAATACATATGCTTGATAGCTAGCTAGGACGTGCTATTTCATCGTTTCATTTATCTTTATGCATGTCCAATTTGGTAATTTGCCCCCACTTGACCTAATTATGTACAACTTATGCTTCATCTTTTAATGTCAATATCGGTGACGGAGCCAGAAATTAACTTTAGGGGGGCCAAAATAATACTGTAAAGTATATATTTCATTAGTTCGCCCAAAGTAGTAGCGTAAACTACATATTTCATTTGTCGTACAAAATTATTTGTGCATAGAGGGTTTTGATCTTATTTCTTAAATTATTTGATGTCTAAAATATATATATATATATATATGTATATATATATATTTATTTATTTATTTATTGTAAGAAAATTATAATATAATTGAAACTTATAAATAAAATGAACACATATTGTAAGAAAATATAAAAGCTCTTTACCACTATGCTAAGTATGCAATATTTAAAAAATTTGAACACATATCTACTAATAATTTTTGAAATGCCAGGGGCCAGCGTCCCCCTGGTCCTTTAACTCCCTCCGTCGTTGGTCATTATCATACATAATGTTTTGTTATATTTAATAGATATATAATGAAGAAATGAAAATGAGATCATTTTGTTATTACGTATTGTTATTGATAAAAATTTATAAGATAATAGTCACGAGATGAGTTTCAAGAATAATTTGATATTAATTTGTAGGATTTTGAACAATTTGATTTGATGTTGGAGTCGACGTGAATGGGTTCATTAGTCCATATTATGTGTCACAAAGGGACTTAATTATTATGATGTGTTTCAAATCAAAATAATTGGAGCCATGTTCCCTACTATGTTTAATGTCATGATTTTCCTTCATATTTGTGATTGATATATTAATTAAAGGGATGCCATCTATAAAACATTGAATCAGTTTACCTCTAATTATATGCATACTAGTTTTGTCTCCTGCAAACGACGTGGGTTCTATTATGTGTGATATCTTTATTTTAAAATATATTTTATATTTTATTACTAAATGTATATATATTTGTATGTTTGTTTTTTCGTCTTTCTTTACTATTAAATTTATTTTTACAAAAATATCAAACTTATGATTAGTTGTAAATTTAATTAATAATCAAGTATCTCTCTTTTTGTCTTTTAATTGTTTTTTTATTGAATAGCTAAACCAAATCATTAAAAGTAAAAATCAATTAATTTTTTTAATAACTCAATCAAATCATTATTAGTTGTAAATTAATTAATTAATAATCGAGCCTCACACTTTTTTTTCTTTTATTTTTTTTAATTGAATAACCCAACAAAAACATTTACATGTAAAAATATATTAAAAATTATTATCATTATTTATTATTTTAAATATTAATTGTAAGTTAATAATTAGAGGAGCCTAATAAAATATTAGTTAAAATATTAAATTACTTAATATAAAATATTAATTGTAAGATTAAAATTTTTAAAAATATTTAAGAAATTTTATTATAATTAAAATAATAATTTGTTATTAAAAAATGCACAAAATATTCTTATTAGATTAAATTAAATCATTATAAAAATTACTTAAAATATAATATTAATTGTAAGATTATAAAATATTAATTACTTTAAATATTAAATTACTTAAAATAAATTATTAATTGCATTATGAAGATTATTAATGAGAGAGATTAAATAAAATAATATTTAAAATATTAAATTACTTAAAATAAAATATTAATTTAAATATTAATGTGAGAGCATCACATACACAATATTTTCAAGAACGAACATGGTGATGCACATACACAAAAAAATTTAAGAGAAGCGTGACGCTGCCACATACACAAATTAATAGTATTAATGATATTCTTATTAGATTAGATTAAATTAAATCTTCATAAAAAATGACTTAAAATAAAATATTAATTGTAAGATTATAAATACTTTAAATATTAAATAACTTAAAATAAAATATTAATTGCATTAATAAGAATATTAAAAGTAGAGATTATATAAAATAATATTTAAAATATTACATTGCTTAAAATAAAACATTAATTGCAGGATTAATTTGTGAGTGAAACATACACAAATTTTTTTAAGGAGTAACGTGGCGCCGCCACATACACAAATCCAAGATTTTATTTTTGACAAACACTTGTAAATTAATAGTATTAATGATATATATATATATATATATATATATATATATATATATATATATATATATATATATATATATATATATATATATATATATATATATATATACATACTAGTATGGATCCCGTGTATTACACGAGTTTGTAAAGTTACAATTTTAAAAAATATAATTCAAGTTTAATATAACTATTTATTCAACAATTTTAAAAAATATAGTTTAATTATAATCTAATATATGTTTATATTGAAGAGTAAAATCCAATTTATATACATGCAAATGTGAATTTGCTTCTATTGGTAAAATCTTAATTTCGTTCTTAAATTGATTTACCAAACAATAAAAAAAATTGAATTTATTTTTCAAATTCGATAGGATTGTTGTTGCATAATTAAATTAATCAAAAAATTTTAAAATATGCTAATTTAATCATTGAAGAAAAAAATTATAATAAATTTAATTAATAAAAATAAAAAAATCAATATAAATCAATCGATGAAGTTAAAAAAAATAACAAAATTAATTTAAAAATTATAATATTAACATGAAAAAAATTAATAACGGAAAGAAATCAAAACATTAATATATAATAAAAAAATTGAAAAATAAATTTAAAACAATTTTAAAAAAATAATTAAAAGAAAATTTGAAAATATATAGAATCAATAAGAAATTAATCAATAAAAATTAAAAAAATAAAATAAATAATAATAATAATAATAATAATAATAATAATAATGGATAATTCTTACAGAACTTGAATGAAACTTGAAAAAAACTTTTGTTCTTTACGTATTTATAATGAATGAATAAAGAGTTTTATTTATAGGTGGAGAGTAGATTATTTGTACAAAAATTCACATGATAAACTCGAAAAAATTAAAAATAAAATAAAATAAAAACAAAAAAAAGTTTAAATAAAAACAAAAATAATCAAAAGAGAATTTAAAAAATATAAAAGAAATTGAAATAAATAAATAAATAAAAAGAAACGAAAAACTTTATTTAAAAAGTGAAGATAGCTTTTTTGTTCGTTATGGTGAATAATTTATGTGAATGAATGAATAAAGAGTCTTATTATATTGGTGGAGAAGAATACATTTTATTATTTATTTATTTATGTTTCTAAACAAAAATTGATTTGATTTTTATTTGATCTAATCATATAAATATTTGTATTTTAAAAAAAATTATGTAGTTATCAATAAATATCAATTAGTAATTATTAAAATTAAAATTATTTCAGGTGAAGACACATCATTAAAATTTAATTTTTTTAAAAATTTAATCATGAAAAAAATTTAATAACGTAAAAAAATGAAAAAAATAAAAATTATTAATAAAAAAAATTCAAATTAAAACAAAAAATAGAAAAATAATTTAAAGTGAAATCATAAAAAATTTAGTTAAAAAATTAAAATTAACCATGAATATGATCTTGGGGATACCCCCAATGCTCTTATATATTCCAACAACATCACCCTTCCGAACTATAGAAAGCCCATTTTTAATTCAAGCAAAATTCATAACCAAAAAAAAAAATCAAATTCAAATACCACCGTGCAGGAAATAGAGAAGTTCAATCATCCTCGTAACATGTTAATAACCAATATTAAACCCTAATTTTGCAAAGTTATTATTAAATAATATACCGAAAAATTAAGAGCTCGACTGGTGTGCACCCGGTGTAATTGGACGAAAATTAAGTTTTAATTTAATCTCTACCATTGAAAAAATAAAATAATAAAAATTTAAAATAAATAACTACCCACTAATAGAAAACTTTTGTTCGTCATAATGAATAATTATGTGTGTAGAACGAATGAATAAAGAATCTTATTTATAGGTGTAGAGGGAATAAATTTCTAAATCTTAAAATAAATACATGTATTTATCTATATTAATTTTTATCTAATAGTAGTTATTTTTTATTTGATAATATTATATTCAAAACTTAAAATAATATATGTATTTATCTACATTATATTTTAATTAATAATTAAAATAATTGAAATTTTTAATTTTAATTAAAAATTCAGATTAATTCTGGTGACGACACCTCATCAAAATTAAACTCTCCTTTAGTATATTAAAGATATATATATATATATATATATATATATATATATATATATATATATATATATATATATATATATATATATATATATATATATATATAATCTTTATATGTTGTAACGATAAATTTTTGTATTTATAATAAAATAAACACAAAAGAATTACAATAATAATCCAAATGATTAAACTTGAGAATTTTAGGAAACAATCTCTATCTATCCTCTGATTCTTCTCTCGAACCAATTTGGACTTTGACTGGTTGTGTTGACCGCGCTGATTGCGTGTGTTGAGTCGGAACTTCAGTTGAAGCTTGTCCGAACTCGGATTTGGGACTTATAACGTTAATCCAGAAGCGTCGAGCCTTTGTTTGGATTAAACGTACTTGATCTGAAGAACACTCGATCTGGGGGTTTAGCACCTTAATCCCGGGTCATATGTTGTTCTTGGCGCGAAGAACACTGAAGAACTTAGTGTATGAAGAATGATTGATTTGGGGGGCTCCACACCTTAATCCCGAATCGTTTGTCATTCTTGACTTGAAGATGCTTGAAGATCTTGAGGAGCGTTTCTCGTGTTTCAATCTCTTCAGAGCGTTTGTGTCTTCGGGTCTTTGAATGTGTGTGGGTGTGTTTGGAATGAATGGAGAATGACTCATTATATAGGTGAAGGCAGAGGATGCCCCATAAATAACTCGCAATCTGATTGGTCAATGGCAGATTTGACCTGATTCTGCGGGCTTGGGCCTTTCCATATATAACACAGTTTGATTGGTCCTTTCTTAATTTGACCAAATTCTGGAACCTTTCAAGCTTTTCGTTGACTTGGGAGTCAAACTTTACTTAATTTAAACCCCCTTTTAATTTATTGGGTTTTAAATTAATTATCAATTATTTATTAATTTATTTTAGGAATAGATTTATTTAAATCCCTTAATAAATAAATAAATAATTGATAATTATTATATTAATTTGCCACATATTTTCCTTTAATAGACAATAAAATTCAAGTGCCTACAAATGCCCCCTCGCATTTTGCTCACGTACGCATTTGTGTTGAAGTGAACAAATTGCGATACCCCATTCTTGATCAACATGATTGAATTTTATTACTTGCCTCACCAACTTGATACGCATAGCCTGAATTATGACTGAACTTAGCAGATTGCTAAGCTGCCTACGTACCTTTTTGAAGAGGATCAAGTCATAACGTAGTTCAAAGAAAGATGATTTGATTTGAGGAGGTGACGTACACAGTTTATACTCATGCAGATCAGGAGTAACATGCAGTTTATGCTCGTGCGTCATGGAGCATTGAATTTGAATTTGCTGACAGTTTATACTCATGTCAATGAGTCTTGAATTTGAACTTGTAGACAGTTTATACTCGTGTCTAGGAGCCTTGTGTGGACATTTTTCACTCATGTCGAGGAGCTTTGTGTGTAGAGAGCTTATTCTCTTCCTAAGGAGATTTGATTTGATGTGTAGATAGTTTATACTCATATCAAGGAGTATCATGTAGATAGTTTTATCTCATATCAAGTAGCGTCATGTAGACAGTTTTTGCTCGTGTCAAGGAGCTTTGATTTGGGAGATTTTAGATAGTTTAAGCTCGTATCAAGGAGCGTGACTTGAGAATTTTAGATAGTTTAAGCTCATATCAAGGAGCGTGACTTGTAGATAGTTTTAGCTCATATCAAGGAGCGTAATACAGACAGTTTTAGCTCGTGTCAAGGAGCATAACATGTAGATAGTTTTAGCTCATATCAAGGAGCGTAACTTGAGGGATTTTAGATAGTTTTAGCTCGTATCAAGGAGCGTAATGAAGACAGTTTTAGCTCGTGTCAAGGAGCTTTGTGTTTAAGTTTGTCAAGTGTTCATTGCCCCCAATCTTGGGATGCACTATTTTCTCTTGCTTCAACTTCATTTCTATTAATCTTTATAGAAACTGCAGCCTTTGTTTGTGGTTCCTCTTCCAAGGGCTCATCGAAGGACATATATTCAAACTCGTAAGAGTCTTGAATAGAGGGTCATTCGATGTCATTTGATGTCAGACTTAACTCCATGTCGTGAGCTCTTGAAGCCAACTCTTTAAAAGTTTTAGGCCGAATTCCTTGGAGTATGTAGCTAAGATTCCATTGCATCCCTTGAATACACATTTCTATAGCTGAAGTTTTTGATAGCATTTTGTTTGCCTATTTTTGTAGCACTCACGAGTAAGAATACTCGATCGTTGTAGTAGTATATCCCAAGAAAAATTATCAATCCACAAAGGAGTTATGTTCGGACTAGCAAAATACGTGAGCTCATGTTCATGTCGTTTTTGTAAAGATTATAGGGGGTTTTGAGATGATTAACAACTAAAGCAAGTAGCAAGTAAATAAAATAGCGAATAGGAGAAATGACAAGTAAAGATGAATAACAAGTAAAGAAAATGGGTGCTAAAGTTCAAGTATGGAAAAACATGGGATTAGAAACATCCAAGAACACTCGATTCATATTATCATGCAAAAGGAATTCAACTTAATTGATGTAGACTAAGGGTGATCACGATTGTATCCTAAGCTCCCTTTCGGGTTACAAAGGTTGTTGATCCATTTTAGACTCCCAAAAGTACTTAAGATCAAAGCCCAACATTAACCCCTTCCATCTAGGTACTAGTTAGATTAAACTCTCCCTTTTTGTGTACTAAGGCCAACGAATGGATTGGTTCCCCTCATTGAATTCAAATATCCTTTCGGTCAAACTCAAACTCAATGTCTATTCATGCCTTCCTAATACTATAGAGGGTCGTTTCCGTCTCACTCCAAGCAATACATACATGAGCATCATGATAGCATTTAATTACCATAAATCAATTCATTGATCAACAATCCATTAAATCAATAATCAATTATGAATAACAAATCATGCCATCACAACATCAAGACAATTAAACTCCATGAATAGAAATCAACATCAATTAAATCAAAAACCAATTTAATCCACATGATAATATACATCTAATATGCTCTTCATGCTCCTAATCCCACTAGAGGGATTAGCCTAACATGATAAAAGTAATAAAACACATAAATGATTCATTACAAATATCCATAGTCTAAATCCAAAAGAAAATCAAAAGAGATATAAATCTTTCCCAATAATTTCTTGTAGAGAATCTTCAATACTCATGGGTATTCTTCTCTAGCTATTGATTTCTTGAGATCTCTCACACCCAATGGAAGGGATGAAGTTTTGATGGAGAATTAATGGAGATGATGAAGATGGATCAAGATGGATGAAGGTAGATGGAGATGATGGTGGAAAATGGAAGAAATGGTGTGTGAGGTGTGTGTAGAGGAAGGGATTTCGGATCTTCTCTCAATTGTTGAATAAAGGGGCATTTATACCCCTATGTAGGCTTCTAGAAGGATCTGAAAATTTCAGCAGGATTTTACACGGCACGAGTCGTGCTTTGCAACACGGCCACAAGGTGGCCGTGTTGTGTCTTCTGATGCTGCCGCACGGCCTCCCCTTCTGTTGTGTCTTCTGATGTTTCGTACACGGCCCGTGTTGGTGCATGCCCCTATTTTTCACATTTTGTTTCGGCTCGTTCTCCTTCGTTTTAACTCCAAATTTAGATCCGTTTTTTCTATATCTTCCTTATCATGTCTAGCATCCAATAAAAAGTAAAAATCTTAAGTTTAAGCTCATTCACACACATTTCAATAAAAACACAAAACATAACCAAATAACACATAAAATACGGATAAAATCATACGAAAAGACATACCAAAAGACACTAAAATCTAGGTGAAAATAGCGCCAATCAAACCCCCCAAACTTAAGGTGTTGCTCGTCCCCAAGCAACGAAAAAGATAAACCAAAAGGAGAAATTTTCACCTAGAAAAAAAAACTAAATGAGCATAAGTAATAACACATCGTTAGCGATAACAACTACAAACTATGCTAAGTCATCCTACAATATTAAAATCATAACATGAAGAATTGGCAAGTTCAATCACAAGAGAATAAAATATAATATAGTCCCTTTTTTGGTCCAAGCCTCACATAAGTTATAAATGTCTCTCAACACTCTTTAAAGTAGGGTAAATCAACACTCATCAACCGATTGGCTTGACTCGCTATAAGCTTGCTCATGGACTACATTCACAAACCACCAAAGTTTCAATCAGTGATCAAAAAGGTCTTCATTAAGGATGTAATGAGAGGCTTTTTGGTAGGGTAGGAAGTATATGGATAAGAGTGACTAATCATGTGTAAGTAATCAAAGAGATGGCCAATTTCCTCAACTTCTTCACTTTCTTTTCTTCCTTGCTTATCTTTACAAATCTCAAGCACTATTCATTAACTTCCCTATGATTGAGTTTCTTTTATTGCATGCTTCCTTTCTTTGAATTTTGTTTACTTGAGCATTTTGATGTTGCTTTACTCTTTCTCTTGCTTTGAGGTTGCATGCCCATTTCTTTTGCTCTTTTCATCATTTTTCTTGCTTGTATACCATTCCCTTTTCTTCTTTTGCTAATCAATCAATCCTTTCTAGCTACCATCTCCTCAATCACCCACACAAAGGTATATATAAGCTTGAATTGATAATTAAGGCTTGTAATGTGCTAAATTCACAAAAAATAGGCTTAAAGGCTCAAAATGGTTAACTAAGGATGATGTTCATGGTAGGGAACATATATGGCAATGACTATAATAACAAGGATGGCCTTAGATCATTTCACTAATCTCCACTAATCGGGCTCTTTCCTATAGTCCTTGAGCAAGTTCTAGCTTATCAAACACAACCAATCCACTCATGAAGAAAAACCATGTATGCACGGTTGAGGCTCAAATTCTCACAAGCTTATGCATTGGACCTTAAGAAACTTATTACACCATATTCATCTCAAAATTGAACAAGTTAAGTAAAACATGTCACAATTTGAAAGTGTAGAGATTCTTAATCATAATTTGTCATCACTTATCACCACAACCTATCATCACTCACGTTCAAAAATGACTCACGACGTCCCTAAACAAACCACCAAACATCCCAAGACAAGAATGAAAATACACAAAACATAAAAATAAGGACTCAAAAAAAAAACACAACAAAAACACAAAATATGCAAAAACACAAAATACCATCATCCATAAGAAAATTAAGCACACATTCATCCCAACCTTTATTGAAAAAGAAATCCTAATATACGAAAGTAAACCTCCCATAAACATAACAAATGAAGTAGCATGCTAGTCACAACAATCCAAATCAAACTCAATTCATTTCAAGTAGTAAAATGATAAGGTGTAGAGTACTCCCTCGATAGGCATTTGGTAAGGAAAGCGTTAGCTCCAAGCTCCATCATGCTTCCAATACCTCTCATTCATGCTCAAACACTCAACAAACACCATTAGTTCAACAATTTCATTATAAATATGGACTATCATGCACTTCAACACCACCAATCATGCCAAAATCAACCCAAACTCATGAGAAAAATTTTAAAATTTATCCAATTTTACAAGAATCATACTCAAGTGGTGAGTCACACCACACACTCTCCCCCCAAACTTAAATCGAAACAAGAGTTGAGACTTAAGTTTGCAAAAAGTGGTGAGACTTACCCTTGTAGTTTCCATTTATGATCTTCTTGTAGAGAACCATACGCATCCAAACGCTCAAGCTATGTCCACCACGCACTAGCACCCCCCAAACTTAACTCGAGACAAGAGTCACGAATTAAGTTTGCAACAAGTGGTGGAACATGTCAACTTGAATCCATAAAGCACTTCTCTTTTCTTCAATGAGCATTTTTCTCTTATGAGCACGATCAACCTACAAGGCCAAAACAAACAAGCAACAAAAGATAAAAAGAATGGGTTGCCTCCCATTTAGCGCTAAGTTTAACGTTTTCAAGTCGGACGAATGTAAGCTCTTAACAGTCGGAGAAATCTAAGATCCCATCGGTTCTCATCTTCACTTTGAGAAATTTCTTGGCTCTTTTCTTTTCCATCAACATGATTTCTCCATTCTTGCTTATAATTATCAAATCATCCGGAAGAATTTTGGATAGCAATGCTTCGTCTCCATAAGGCAGTTGAAGTTCTCCCTTATCAACCTTCCATTCGATGTCCGAGTCCTCGTTCCTATATATATCAAGCAAAGACAAGTTAAGATTAAAATCGTCAATATAATCATGGAAAAGAGAATTAGAAGATTCAAAAGAGTAAGAATTTTCAAATCCATGAGGATCATCCGGAGGTAGGATTGGAGGCTTGAGGTAAGAATCTTCCTTCTTTCTTGCCTTGTTACATGAAAATGTAACACTCTCCGTATTTGAACTCAAAGAAAGATCTCCTCTTTCCACATCAATATGAGCTTTTCCCGTGGCTAAGAATGGTCTTCCCAAGATCATAGGCGTTTGAGGATCAACCTTCATCTCCAAGACAACAAAATCCACCGGAAAAGTCAACTTCTTCACTTCAACCACTACATCCTCCACCACCCCTAAGGGCTTAATAGTTGATCCATCTGCCACTTGAAGGCATGTAGTGGAAGGCTTGAGCTCTCCAATATCCAATTCTTCAAAAAGAGAATGAGGCATAACATTCACACTAGCTCCCAAGTCACACAATGCATTAACAACCTTCTTTCCTTCAACTTCACAAGGGATAACGAACTTCCCCGGATCACCAACTTTCATAGAAGGCTCCTCATGCAATGGTTCATTTGTTTCAACTAGCTTCGCTTTCTTTCTCTCTTAAAATTTATTCTTCAAAGTTTCAACAAACTTTTGAAATTCCTTTATCTTTTCTTTTTTAACAAATCTTTGAGGATAAGGGAGTGGATAAGGAGTAATCGGAATTCCCCAATAATCACGTTCATATTCCACTTCTTTTTCCCTTTTTTCCTTAGCCTTTTTCCACTTGGGCACATGTTCTTCTATCCATTTCTTCCTCTTTTCTTCTAACTCAATTTCTACTCTTTTTGCTTCTTCTTTTTCTTCATCCACCGTGCAATCCACCAACCCTTCTTTAACCAAGCTATCCTCTTTCACTTTTATGCACATGCAATGCTCTTTTGGATTTATTTCCGTGGTAGATGGGAATTTTCCTTGTTGGTGTTGTGATCCCACGGAAGAAGCAATTTGACCCATTTGATACTCAAAAGCTCTCATCCTATTATCGGATTTCTTCTTATTTTCCTCCATTCTAGCCTCAAGCTTTGCCTCTCTATTTTCCATTTGAGCTTCAAGCTTAGCATCTCTATTTTCCATGTAAACCCTTGTATCTTTCATGAATGCTAGCAATGTATCTTCCAATGATGACTTCCCTTCTCCATTCAATGGCTTGGCACTTGGATCGAATCCCGGAGGAAATGCCACTGCGGCTTGAGAATTAGAATAAGAAAGATTTTCATGCTTTCTCGGAGCTTGATAATTTCCTCCATGAAAATTTCCTTGATTCGAGGGATAATTACCTTGGAAATTCCCTTGATGTTGGAAATTCTCTTGGTAATTTCTCCTATCCAAATAAGCAACATCCTCTACCCTTTGCATCACATTACTCTTCTCGTTCAAGGTAGTACTCGTACTTTTCCCTTGACTCACTCCTTGAGTGATCAAATTCAATTGCTTAGTTAAAGCATTGATGCTTTCATTAAATTCTTTCATGCCTTGGCTTTGAAACACATCGCTCTTCACTTTATGCACACTTTCCACTTGAGCTACCGTTCCAAATGCACAACTTCCCATTACTCGCTCGGAAGGCCATTGATAAGCATTCATTGCAATATCTTCAAAAATTTCCATTGCTTTCATAGCATCCACTCCAAATATAGACCCTCCGGATGAGGCATCTACATGCATCCGATGTTGTTGGCTCAACCCTTGATAGAAGAAAGCCACTTGTTGATTCTCATGAAAATCATGTTGAGGACACTTTCGGAGCATCTCTTTGTAGCGTTCCCATGCTTCATAAAAATTTTAATCCGGGAGTTGCCTAAATTGAGTGATAAGGCTTATCAATTGGAGAGTCTTTGAAGGAGGAAAATACTTGTTTAAGAACTTTTGCTCAAGATCTTCCCATGTATTACAACTTCCCAATGGAATTGTATTGTACCATGCTTTAGCCTTGTCCCTTAAAGAAAAAGAGAACAACCTCATACGAATGGCATCTTCCGATACTGCCTTCATCTTGACGGTATTCGCAACTTCCAAGAAAGTAGCTAGATGAGCATTCGGGTCTTCAAGAGGACCTCCCCCAAACTGATTTGCTTTGACCATGTTGATCAATCCGGTCTTAATTTCATAATCATTGGCTTGAACCGGAGGAACCATATTGCGCACGGCTCTCAGTTGGAAGTAATCCCGAATCGCTCTAGGCCTTTGCAACTCTTGTTGTATTTGCACATTTCCTTGCATAGCTTGGTTATTGAACATATTAACCATCTCTTGGACATTTCTACGAACATGTGGTTGTGCCTCTTGTTGTTGGAGTATCCTTTGAGCTTCTTGACTGGCAAGCAATTGCATATATTCTTGATTTTGAGCCATTAAATTCCAAAACATCTACACTTGATTCTCTTGCACTCCTTCTTGTACCC
Organism: Pogostemon cablin; assembly: GCA_023678885.1. Taxonomy (NCBI): domain Eukaryota; kingdom Viridiplantae; phylum Streptophyta; class Magnoliopsida; order Lamiales; family Lamiaceae; genus Pogostemon; species Pogostemon cablin. The sequence continues at coordinate 23,073,408 of CM043009.1, read as the reverse complement.
CCCTTTGATCTTGTAATGGATCTTGGGGTGGGTCATAATTAACATTGTCTCCACGTTGATTCTCCATATTTGTTCCTTTTTTAGCCCTGCGTCTCTCTCGCTTCCTTTGTCGTGCGGTCTTTTCAATCTCCAAATTCAAAGGAATGATCGATTGATTTCCCTTTGATCTTGTGATCATAAAACACCTACGAAAATTCAAAGAGTGAGACCACAAACAACAATAGTAAACAAAATAAAATAAAAAAAATCCTTATCAAGAACAACTAAACAATAACACAGTACTCGACTAGTCCGTCAAACTCCCCTTTGGCAACGGCGCCATTTTCTTGTTTGCCTATTTTTGTAGCACTCACGAGCAAGAATACTCGATCGTTGTAGTAGTATATCCTAAGAAAAATTATCAATCCACAAAGGAGTTATGTTCGGACTAGCAAAATACGTGAGCTCATGTTCATGTCGTTTTTGTAAAGATTATAGGGGGTTTTGAGATGATTAACAACTAAAGCAAGTAGCAAGTAAATAAAAGAGCGAATAGGAGAAATGACAAGTAAAGATGAATAACAAGTAAAGAAAATGGGTGCTAAAGTTCAAGTATGGAAAAACATGGGATTAGAAATATCCATGCACACTCGATTCATATTATCATGCAAAAGGAATTTAACTCAATTGATGTAGACTAAGGGTGATCACGATTGTATCCTAAGCTCCCTTTCGGGTTACAAAGGTTGTTGATCCATTTTAGACTCCCAAAAGCACATAAGATCAAAGCCCAACGTTAACCCCTTCCATCTAGGTACTAGTTAGATTAAACTCTCCCTTTTTGTGTACTAAGGCCAACGAATGGATTGGTTCCCCTCATTGAATTCAAATATCCTTTCAGTCAAACCCAAACTCAATGTCTATTCATGCCTTCCTAATACTATAGAGGGTCGTTTCCGTCTCACTCCAAGCAATACATACATGAGCATCATGATAGCATTTAATTACCATAAATCAATTCATTGATCAACAATCCATTAAACCAATAATCAATTATGAATAACAAACCATGTCATCACAACATCAAGACAATTAAACTCCATGAATAGAAATCAACATCAATTAAATCAAAAACCAATTTAATCCACATGATAATATAAATCTAATATGCTCTTCATGCTCATAATCCCACTAGAGGGATTAGCCTAACATAATAAAAGTAATAAAACACATAAATGATTCATTACAAATATCCATAGTCTAAATCCAAAAGAAAATCAAAAGAGATATAAATCTTCCCCAACAATTTCTTGTAGAGAATCTTCAATACTCATGGGTCTTCTTCTCTAGCTATTGATTTCTTGAGATCTCTCACACCCAATGGAAGGGATGAAGTTTTGATGGAGAATTAATGGAGATGATGAAGATGGATCAAGATGGATGAAGGTGGATGGAGATGATGGTGGAAAATGGAAGAAATGGTGTGTGAGGTGTGTGTAGAGGAAGGAATTTCGGATCTTCTCTCAATTGTTGAATAAAGGGGCATTTATACCCTATGGAGGCTTCTAGAAGGATCTGGAAATTTCAGCAGGATTTTACACGGCACGAGTCGTGCTTTGCAACACGGCCACAAGGTGGCCGTGTTGTGTCTTCTGATGCTGCCGCACGGCCTCCCCTTACAGGGCCGTGTTACGCAACACGGCTCATGTACTGCAACACGGCTCGTGTGTTGTAACACGGGCATAGGGTGGTCATGTTGGATCTTCTGATGTCGGCACACGGCCACTTCTTACAGGGACGTGTTCCGTACACGGCCCATGTTGGTGCATGCCCCTGTTTTTCACATTTTGTTTCGGCTCGTTCTCCTTTGTTTCAACTCCGAATTTAGATCCGTTTTTTTCTATATCTTCCTTATCATGTCATGCATCCAATAAAAAGTGAAAATCTTAAGTTTAAGCTCATTCACAAACATTTCAATAAAAACACAAAACACAACCAAATAACACATAAAATACGGATAAAATCATAAGAAAAGACATACCAAAAGACACTAAAATCTAGGTGAAAATAGCGCCAATCACTTTTCTTTACAATTGAGGCTTAAACTCCTCCATCTATTGATGTAATCGATGACATATTCTTCATCTCTTTGACAAGTATTTGTTAGCTCCATCATGCTAACAATTCTTCGTGTGCTATAGAAACGATTGAGGAATACTTTTTCCATTTGCCCCCAGCTATCAATGGAGTTAGGTTCCAAGTCGATATACTAATCGAAGGCATTTCCTTTTAGAGATCGGACGAATTGTCTCACCATGTGATCTTCTAGGTTCCAGCATCATTGCATGTCTCGACGAAGTGTGCCACATGCTGTCTTGGGTTGCCTTTGCCGTCAAATTATTGAAACTTGAGAGGTTGGTAGTCAGTTGGCATCATCAAGTTGTCAATCCTCTTTGTATATGACTTGGCATAGGTTGAAGAAGATTTGGAGCTTACTTCAAACTTATCTTTTATCGTCTCTATGACGATGTTCTTTAATTGGTTGATATGAAGCATTCCGTCAGCTGAAACTTTAACTTTTTCCTCAACTTGCTTCTTTTCAGGTGAATGATGTTTCGTCGAGTCTTCTTCCTCGTGTTCATCTTCAACTTGTTTCTTATTTGCATGGCTTGTCTCCACATTATTCATTTTCTTCATAAGTACGGAGATCTTTACGTCTTGAGCTTCCATGTGCTTGTTGAGTCCTTCAATGGCTCTCATCATACTTGTGAGTTGTTCCTCGATGGTTATAACATTTGTTGTCATCACTGCAACTACAACTGAGGCAGATGCCAAGCTTGGCATTGAACGAGGAGTTGAGCAAGTAGAAATATTTTCTCCACCCTTGTCTCCATGCAATGGCTTATTGAGAGTAATCTCCACCATATGGTTTGCCTCTATGGAGCCTTCGGGAATACTTCTTGTAACGACTTCAACCTTTTTAGTTTGCAACACTCGAGGCTTTAATGCAACAGGCCTTCGTATCGTAATTTTTAGCGGAGTCGTCGCTTGAGTCCTTACAGCCTGCAGCTCTAAAGGCTTTGAGGTAGATGACCTTTTTATCACGATCCTAAGAGGAGTCATACTTTGTATCTTTGAGCTTGTTGAGAAAAGAGATGAGAGGTAGAGACTGTCCCACTGGGCGTGCCAAAATTTGTAACAACAAATTTTTGTATTTATAATAAAATAAACACAAAAGAATTACAATAATAATCCAAATTATTAAACTTGAGAATTTTAGGAAACAATCTCTATCTATCCTCTGATTCTTCTCTCGAATCAATTTGGACTTTGACTGGTTGTGTTGACCGCGCTGATCGCGTGTGTTGAGTCGGATCTTCAATTGAAGCTTGTCCAAACTCGGATTTGGGACTTATAACGTTAATCCAGAAGCGTCGAGCCTTTAGTTGGATTAAACGTACTTGATCTGAAGAACACTCGATCTGGGGGCTTAGCACCTTAATCCCGGGTCGTATGCTGTTCTTGGGGCGAAGAATACCGAAGAACTTAGTGTATGAAGAACGATTGATTTGGGGGGCTCCGCACCTTAATCCCGAATTATTTGTCGTTCTTGACTTGAAGATGCTTGAAGATCTTGAGGAGCTTGCTCGTGTTTCAATCTCTTCAGAGCGTTTGTGTTTTCGGGTCTTTGAATGTGTGTGGGTGTATTTGGAATGAATGGTGAAGGACTCCTTATATAGGTGAAGGTAGAGGATGCCCCATAAATAACTCGCAATCTGATTGGTCAATGGCAGATTTGACCTGATTCTGCGGGCTTGGGCCTTTCCATATATAACACAGTTTGATTGATCCTTGCTTAATTTGACCAGATTCTGGAACCTTCCAGGCTTTTCTTTGACTTGGGAGTCAAGCTTTACTTAATTTAAACCCCCTTTTAATTTATTGGGTTTTAAATTAATTATTAATTATTTATTAATTTATTTTAGGAATAGATTTATTTAAATCCCTTAATAAATAAATAATTAATTGATAATTATTGTATTAATTTGCCACATATTTTCTTTTAATAGGCAATAAAATTCAAGTGTCTACATATGTACAAATACTTGTATATATATTCATCATATAATATTCCTTCTGTCCCGTCCAAATAGCACCATTTTACTACATTGGGCGTCTCGTCCAAATTGCACAATTTTTCTCTTTTAGTAAAAAGGATCCACCAATGGCCCACCACTACCCATCACATCTCTCTAATACACCTATTCACTTTACATATAATAATAATACTCCTTAATCTACGTGCAAAAAACAAATGACACACTTTGACCGGGACGGAGGGAGTATGTACTAAAAATATTTAAATATCTTCATTGGGTCCACATCACTATACTAATAAAATTACCCATCGCGCATTAAAATATTATTTATCTCACCTCGCAATATATTAAAATATTATATTTCTTAATTTTAGAGCAAATGGATAAATGTAACGACAAAGACGAAACGGAGGGAGTGTGTTTTTCTAGATTAATGAATGATATATTAAAATTGAATTATAGTAATTGATTACAAATATATTTCAATTAGTAATAATTACTCCCTCTGTCCCAGGTTAAGAGGACCATTTTTCCATGTTGCTCGTCCCACCCAAAGAGTCATCTTTCTTTTTTACACACATGGGACCCACATACCCCCTCTAATACAATTAAATATTGGGACTCATACTCCTACTAATACAACTACTCACTACACATTAAATAATAATACTCCTTAATTTACGTGCCATAAAGCAAATGACTCTCTTACATAAAGACTGATGGAGTATATGTAAACTTTAATAAATTGATCAGTACATATGTGATATGTCCGTTTCACAATTAAAGCACTAATTAGTGTGAAGGGTCAACTATAAATAGTAGTCATGCAACCACAACACAATAGTAGTTACAATTAAATAAACTAAAATGTCTTGCATTCTGTGGAAGAGCTTCAACCTCTGCTTCTCCAAATTTAAGTGCTTCCCCACCATCACTCTCTCTCCGCCGCCAAACGCCGCCATCTTCGACGATCAAGACCCTGATCACCACTTCTCCGCCGCCACCAACCCCACCACACTCCTACGGAATTTCAACTCCCTTTACGACTTCTCCGATCTCTCCACCTCCAAATCCCTCTCCACCACCGCCGCTGAAGAAGACTTCTTCACCTCCTCCTCCGACTTCACCGACGCCGCCGACGACTGCAACATCCCCGACTTCACCTCCGCCTTCGCCTCCCACCGCTTCTTCTTCTCCTCCCCAGGAACCTCTAACTCCATCTTCGAACCTCCCGAACAACCGCCGCCGCCGCAGAGGGATCCGACCGCGGTTGTCAGCGGCGGCGTGGCGGTGCAGGCGTACTCGCCCGACCCGTTTTCCGATTTCAGACAGTCGATGGTGGAAATGATTAACGACCGTGAGATAACGGACGTTAAGGGTAACTGGGAATTCTTGAAAGAGCTGCTGTTATGTTACCTGACGTTAAACCCCAAACACACGCATAAGTTCATAGTGAGTGCGTTCGCGGACGTCGTCGTTTCGCTGGGGGAGGAGGGCCGGAAAAGTGAGGGCCAATTAGAAGACGCCACGTGGGGGTTGAGAGAGAGAAGATCTAGTGGGCGTGAGGGTGTCAGTTAATTGTTGTCTGGTTACGTGTAATATTCTTGAGGTTTTGTGTAGTGTTGTGTAAAATGTTGTCTTAGTAAAAGAATGTCTTTTTCCTCGTTTTGCGAACGTGTTTTCTTCTTCTTTTAATCTTGTGGGTCGAAATTGGGTAAATTCAGTAATTAAAGTTGTGAGATAAATAAACTATGTGGAAATTTTGATAATAATTTTTTAAAAAAATACAAATTCTCTTCTACAATTTTCATTTAACTTCAACTATTTAATTTATTATTATTTTATACTACATATATTTCATTTGCAATGATACAATCTTACCAAAAACTTTCATGATACAATAATTTTTTATGAACAATTCTGATAATATTTATAATAAAAAATTATTTTTAATAAACAATAATAATTATAGTAATAATTATGTAACAAAATGTAAAATGATAATTACGTTTACACAGGTGGGAGAGTGTGGCCAACATATCTTACTCCTTAACAAGACAACTTAATTATCTCTCGAAAAGACGTATACTACTATTTTCTTAAACTTTATAAAAATATAATTGTACACATACTGCATCACGATAAGTATCACTTGTTTTGTTATTTATTTCTTTATAAGTAGCATTATATGAGGCTTCTCGCAAGAACTAGGTCATAGTGATAGTTGAGTTCTTAATTAATTAAATAGAAATATAATTTTTTTAATTAAAATTTATTATTTACTTTTCACTATACAAATGATAGTTTATAACATTTCATTAATCAAATATTATATTTTATTAAAATATTATTACTTATTATCGAAATAGAATTCATTTGACAAGATTGCTGCCTCACCCACATTTTTGTCCATATATATAATTTGATTAAATTGTTTAATTTTCATACTTAAATCTCTACGTAACTTTATTAAATTAGATGCATTTTTTTTCTGCACTAGTGGAGTTGCGAGCAATTATTGACATTAACGCATCATTTATTTTGAAAATATTTTTTATTCCATGCCACGACATTATATAATACAAATAGTTTTATAATAATTTCTTAATATTATACTAATATTATTATTACCAGCTAAAATAAAAATTTTACCTTTTTAGGACCCTTTTTCAATAAAGGCATGCTCGATTCTCACACATATTTTCTGTCAACCCAAGTTTAGACAAATTATCTATTAATTAATTAAGATTAAGTAAAAGGGAACCTTGTGAATTTTATTTCTTGCATAAAGACAAAACAAAAGGAATCCTAAGAGAGCAATCCAAATACTTTATGCAAAAGTGTGATTAATTAACTTAATAATGGAAATTATTAGTTGGTTTAGATAAGTAATAATTTACCTAATTCCCACGAAAATGTAAATGATCCAATCCTTAGTTTCTAGGGGGGTTAAGATATGTATCCTATAGTGGCAACATTATTTTATATTTGTTTAATTTTGAACCTTTTTTGTTTTTTTGGAGAGTGAGCTTATGTGCGACAAACTTGACTGCTATATTGTGTTTTGCTTAACTTATCATCCTTAGGAATAAATTATAATTGGATAAATGAACTGATCTTAGGGATAAGTTAATTACAATGAGTAATTAAATTGACTAATCAATACTTTGTTAAGACAATAGTGTTGGGCCCACCATGCATGCATATACCTAGCTACATAGTTGAGTATTATAAAATAAAATTAATTGGAGTAAAATGAGACGAGATAAATATAAAATATCTCTTTTGGTGTGACTTTTTATTTGGAAAGTATTGATGTTGTCATGTTGAGTTTCAACCAAGAATAAATTAGTCGTAATTGGCCAAACTTTTCACAAGAGTTCTTGGTAAGAACATTTTCAAAAATAATGTTATGTTAATTACTTAATTGTAAATGCATTTATTATATAGAATGGATAGTTGTGGAATAAAATTAATTACTGAACCATGTATATATCTTACTTGATGAATTATTAATCTTTTGAATAATAAATGTATATGATTAAAACCTTATATCCCGATAGGTTTTACCATTCTTTAAAAAAAATTATTAAATTCAACGGCTTAATATTGAAATACGGTTAGTGATTGTAATTAATTAAGGTTAAAGGGAAGATCTAAATGAAAAGGACTTGTGATTTGTCTTTGAGAAAACATGCACACAAGATGATGAAGTGTGAAATAATAATGTGGGCGGCTAAAAATCCGGTAAACTTATCTTTTCATCACCCACCACATGCACCAAAATTTCACTTGGACCAAATACTAGATGAGTGACATATATAAAAGAACGGAAAGACACTATATCATAAGTCAACGTAGAAATTTCTTAGGTACAAGAAATTAAATTTCTCATTTTTACTACGTGTTAATTTATAAAACAATGATATGAGGATGACACACCAAAGTGTCTTAGAATATGTGTCATTTACACCCTCTCCTTGCTCCATTTTAAAGCACACTCTACTCTAAAATACAGTTAACTCAATAGTTTATTATCATCGGTTTACTTAATTTTTTTTTAAAAAAAAATAAAAAATAAAATAATACTAATATATACTTTAATTTTAATTATTAAAACAAAATTATGCTGCAATATTTAAACCAAATATACACATTCACATCATTAAACCAAATTATACTTCCCTTCCAGTTGGAGAAGCTATTATATAGTACATATAGTTACACTAAACCCCACTTTCTACTAAACTTTCTAACTTTGAGTTCAATTCCCTTTTACTCCAATTTAATAATTTATTTTAGTCTACGTTTTTCACATAAAAATAGGTAGGATTAACTTGTATTGTCTTTAAAGAATTCATCAACAATTTGCTTTGCTAGTCATGGTCAGCTCCGTAATTAACCTGATTTCCTATTTTACAATAATATATATTTCTATCATATCCTAATTAATGGACATTAAGCCTTATCTCGTGTAATGATTTGTATATTGATATCACCAACGACAAGTGTCTGATAAGTGAGAGATGAAATGGAATAGGTAAATATAACAGATTATGTAATTAACTTCCATCCACTAATTAAGACCAATCGACCTATATATATCAATGACAAGCCATGTTTGATATATACTATATATATCGCGGTTGGAAATTATTGATATTATGTTTTTTTAATGATAATAGATGTTATATATGTACGATCTTTGGTCAATCATTGGATAAGTCATTTATTTCTATTTCTTTCGGACTGATTTATGAGACGTGTTAAAGTATATTTATTATATAGATAAAATATGTTTTTAAAAGTATGATAAATGATGAATTAAAGTATATATTATTTTAGGGTGTTATAACATAATTTATTATTGACATAATTTAATTACAAATAAGCATATTTTATCTACATAATAAGCATATTTTAGTAATATGTCGACCCGTCTCACAACCGTCTAAAAAAACTCATCTCACAAGAGAGTGTCACTTTTTTAATCAGGACGTTGTGATAGGTTATGAGACGGATTATTAAAGTATGTTTAAAGTATATTTATTGATAATTAAAGTGTATTTGTAATTAATTATATTATAACATTTTAAAATCATATTTTATATTTTTCGATAAAAAAAGTTAATGTATTATTTCATCATACTTCAGAAAACATATTTTAATTATTAATAAATACATTTTACTTTTATAACAATCATAATTTAATACGTTTCACAATCGTCTCAAATAAATACCGTCCTATAAAAGACATTTTAGTTTTTTTATTATAAAATTCTTATATAAATATCAAACAAGTTTAGCCACTTATGTCAATTCGTACACCTGATAAAACTCACTCAATTAAAACTTCCCCACAAACCACAGCCAAACAGCAGCAAAGTTCCAACTAATTCCAAACAAAAAAGCAAAATTAATTAATTACTAGAAGATAAAAATAATAGTAATGCATGAATAAATAAATGTGAGGTGGGGTGAACATAAATGGAATAGTGTGAGTGTTAATTTATTGAGAAAAGAAGAAGTCAATAATTGCATGATGTGAAATTGAAATGATAATGCATGCATGAATAGGGTGTTGTTACAAGGAAAACAAACAGTGTAATGTAATAATCAAAAGAGGACATGACAATAACTGAAAATCATGCCAAACCCTAAGATTGCATCTAGATAGACAAGTCATTTCAATCACTCTCGCCATTTAATTTTCATATAGTAAAATAGTAGTATAGTTGTATGATTTTGTTTGATTTGTTAAGGTTGTAATAAATTGCAAACAATAATTAATAATGACTTATGTTTATATAAACTAACTATATACAGGTGTTTCTTTAATATAGTACTCGAAAATAGATTATATACTAGTTTTGTATCCCGCGAACAACGCGGGTTCTATTATGTGTGATGTCTTTATTTTAAAAATATATTTTTATATTTTATTATTATATATATTTTTTTTGTTGGTTTGTTTTTTTCATCTTAATTTACTATTAAATATATTTTTTACATTCGTGTTAAAAAGATGAACATTCAATTAATATAAAAGAAGATTATAGTAGAATATTTTCAATCCAAAACCTAAAAAATGATTAAACTATCAATTTGGGGTCTAATTATTTTTTCTATCAGTCAGAGTCCTTAAAATATATAAAACAATAAAAAAGGGTGGCAATGTGCCATAATAGGATTTTTTTTATCATATTTATATAACAAAAATATTAAACTTATGATTAGTTGTAAATTTAATTAATAATCTAGTATCTCTCTTTTTATCTTTTAATTATTATTTTTTATTGAATAACTAAACCAAATTATTAAAATTAAAACTCAATTAATTTTTTTATTGAATAACTCAACCAAAACATTATTAGTTGTAAATTAATTAATAATCGAGCCTCACTCTTTTATTTTTTTTATCTTTTACTTTTATTTTTTTAAATTGAATAACCCTACTAAAACATTTATATGTAAAAATATATTAAAACTCAATATTATTTTTTATTATTTTAAATATTAATGGTAAGTTATTAATTAGAGGGACATAATAAAATATTAGTTAAAATGTTAAATTACTTAATATAAAATATTAATTGCAAAATTATAAAATCTTAATTACTTTAAATATTAAATTACTTAAATAAAATATTAATTGCATTATGAAGATTATTAATGAGAGAGATTAAACAAAATAATATTTAAAATATTAAATTATTTAAAATAAAATATTAATTTAAAAATTAACATGAGAGAACATGGCGATGCTACACACACAAAATTTTTTAAGAGATGCGTGACGCTGCCACATACACAATTCCAAAATTTTATATTCTCTTGCTTCTCAAGGAAACATACTATTAAGTATGTGATCATTAACAGTCCCTACCACTCAGAGCAAGGATTGTTCTATCCTCAAAATAATATTAATTGCATGCTTAACGTGGGAGCGCCTCGTATCTCCCTTTTATAATTTTTATATGAAATCATTAAATTACTTAAAATTATAAACTTTTATAAGAAAATTACTTAAAATAATATTATTACATAATATTAATATTATTAAGATTAGAATATTAGATCTTCGTTAAAAGAATTACTTAAAATAAAATAGTAATGGTAAGATTACAAAATATTAATTATTTTAAATTTAATAAAATTATTAAAATGTACTATTACTTAAAATAAAATATTAATTGCATGATTAATCATGTGAAAGCGCCACGTACATAATTTTTCTAAGAACGAACGTGGCGACGCCACATACACAAATTTTTTCAAGAAGGAGCGTGGTGTCGCCACATACACAAATCCAAGATTTTATTTTTGGCAAGCACTTGTAAATTAATAGCATTAATGAATTAATGATACTTTGGATAGGTATATTATATACTCCCTCCGTTCCGGTCAAAGTGCACCCATTTATTTTTTACACGTAGATTAAGGAGTATTATTATTTTATGTAAAATGTGTAGGTGTATTAGAGAGATGTGATGTGTAGTGGTGGGTCATTGGTGGACCCTTTTAATTAAAAAAGGAAAATGATGCAATTTAAACGAGACGCTCAATATAGTAAAATGATGCTATTTGGGCGGGACGGAGGGAGTATATAATTTTTTTTTCAAGTAAAAGTAAAAAGTAAAGAGATCAAAAATTGATCAAGTGGATAAATATATTACTCCCTCCGTCCCAAAGATATTGACACACTTTCCTTTTTGGGTTGTCCCACAGAAATTGACATATTTCCTTTTTAAGAATATGGGACCCACACAAAAATAATTTATTTATTTACATGGACCCACACACCCATCACACTCACCACTAATACAACTACCCGCTACACATTAAATATTATTTCTCTCACTTCACTTTACATTAAATTATTATACTCCTTAATCTCCGTGCCCAAAAAAATGTGTCAATACTTCCGGGACGGAGGGAGTATTAATTTATTACTAATATATTATAACGAGGGTTTACAACTATACATGTGTTATTTGTGTAGTTCTAGAAACTACCCAGAGTATGCTATATTATTAAGGTTTATTTTTTAGGAAGATTCAATTATGATAACTGTTTAATTTTTAGATTACCTACAATGAAAAATCATTGATATATTGAGACGAGAAATTAATTTGAGTGTCAAAGATTCTACTTCAAAGATCCTCTTCAATATATTTTGCAGGTTATTCGCAAACCTATGAAAATTTAGCTGACTCCAACTTAGGTGCATATTAACCGTCAAATTAAGATTTTGTTTAATCTTTACCGTTAAATAAAATAAAATAATTATTTTTTAAAAAAATTAAAACTCCCCACCACCCTCATTTTTAACCTATAAACTAGGGTGCACCCCAAAATCACATGAAGATTCTTGAAGAACTATATGGATCTAAAAAGATTGAATAATCAAATTAATTTTGTATTCTCAATAAAATCTTTTAAATTATTATTTAATTTATTTGTTTTTTTTATGTAACTTCATCAAGATCCAATTGCTTTAATATTAGATCCTGACAAGTATTTACACATTTTTGCAGATTATATTAAATCCTCCTAAGTCTATTCATAATTATATTACGTAATTTAATTGGTGAGTGAGAAAAAGAAATTATATGATTTAGAATATGTTGGAAATAAAGATAACTAATTAAACGTCTTTTATTACTGAGTACATAGTTTTGCACGTGGACTTAATTAATATCACTGAAAGGCTGCAATAACTGATCAGAGGCATGATTTTGTTTTTTTTACCTGCTTTAGAAATGTTATGACGTGTATTTTGCCACATCTACATGTTCATATTAAATTTTCACATAATAGTTTGAAAAATATGTTCAATTTTAATATATATATTTTAATTAAATTCCTTCTTTTTTTAAAATATCCGATCATAATAAAATTTTAGTACTTCATCTATGCTCTATTTAGTTTATTATACTTTGTTATTTTTAATTATTTTTTATTTTATAAAAAATGTTTAAGTGTTTTAATTTTTAAAAAATGCTGAATAATAATTTATTAATCTAAAATAAAAATTTTGAAAAATTATTTATTAATCTATAATAATAAAATAACATTTATAAATTAATATATGTAGCATTGATGAAGGTTAAAGTGGAGATAAATAGTAGGGTTTTACGATTTAAGGTATTAACTTAGATAATGAAAGATGAAATTTCTCATCATTAATAATATTATTAGACATTTGGTTGCCAATGAAACTTTATTCAACAATATTTTATCTCTTTGCCTAATTATATAATAAATTGAGACATGAATTATAGGGTACCTACCATAATTTACTCACATATTACATTATTACGTAATTTAAGACAAAATATCGCATATCCATAAATTTTTTTTGAACGATTTTTTTTTTTAAATATTTTTTGAAAAGGAATCGAAAAAGACAAATGTGACCACAGAGATTTCTTATCATTTATTTATGAAATTGATAAATATTATTTCACTGAAAACGATTACAAAGTACTTACATACAGTGCAAGTGCAAATCCTAACAATACTATCCAATTTACCTAGGCCAAAACTTAGGGTGAATACAACAAAGTACATGAAAAATTAGAGCTGTCAAAATGGGTTAGTGGGGCGGTTTATCCCACAACTCATCATTTGATGGGCTCAAGTGGGGCGGATCACTTGCAGTGCGGGCTACTGGTGGGGCGGGTTATGGTGGGACGGGCCGCGAGTTAGCCCACACTCTACCCGCGTCCACCTATGACATGTCCACCCCTCACTCACCCCCCCACCCTCAAATTTTTTTTTTTAAAATTTTAGATTTTAATATTTAATTAATAAATATATTATCACCCAACCCATACCCCCTACCCACACCCACCCCCCAATTTTTTTTTAAATTTTAAATTTTAATATTTAATTAATAAAATATTATCACCCAACCCATTACCCACCCACCCATCCCCCCAAAAAATTTTTTTTTTTTAAAAATTAATATTTAAATAATAAAAATATTCCATCCAGCCCCCCTATCCCCTACCTACCACCATCCCCACCCCCACCCCACCCCACCCCATCCCACCCCAAAATTTTTTTTAAAAAAATTAATATTAAAATATTAAAATCTAAAATAAATAAAAAATTTGGGGGTGAGTGGGTGGGGGTGGGTAGGGGTAGGTAGGGTCGGGTGATAATATTTTTATTATTTAAATATTAAAATCTAAAGTTTTATAAAAAAAAATTTTTTTGGGGGTGGGGGGTTGGGTTGGAGTAGACAGGGGATAGGGCTGGGTGGAATATTTTTATTATTTAAATTTTAAAATCTAAAGTTTTTTTAAAATTTTGTTTTGTGAGGGGGGAGGTGGGTAGGTAGGGTGTAGGATTGAGTGGTAATATTTTTATTATTTAAATTTAAATATTAAAATCTAGAAGTTGTTTTTTAAATTTTAATTTATAAAGGTGGATTGATGTTGGATTAGTGGGGTGGTGCGGATTAGCCCACACTTTAGTGGGTTTGAGTGGGGCGGACTACTGGTGGGGCAATTAATTTTGGACTAGGTAATTGGTGAGTTTAGGTGGATTGGGGCGGATTAAGCCCACTGATCTCAACCCATTTTGACAGCCCTACGAAAAATACATCAATAATTCGTATACAACAATTATCATTCATTATTGATCATGTGATATTTGTACTTTCACCTCATCTTGCTTTCAAAGTAAACTAATGATTGCACTTTTTATGAACTATGTACATCATTTCCACATCACACATTTTAAAAATAAAAATAAATTTAAAATACTCTACGAAATTAATTTGTTTCTCCATTGCTAAATTAGTAACTAACGGGCATTTCATTTTACGGTAATTTTAAGTGAGGTTGTGATTATTTTATATATTTTTAATTAATTATCATATTTTATTAAAGATGTTATCATATACTTCCTCCGTCCCATTTCAGATGACACGCTTTCTATTTTGGGTTGTCTCACAAAAGTTTGCATATTATACACTTTATTTCTTAATCTCCGTACCGGAAGAGGTATGCAAACTTTTGTTGGACGGAGGGAGTACATTTTTTTAAATATTGTTACTCTCTCCTTCCCACGTATTTTTACCCACTTTCCATTTTGGGGTGTCCCACGTATTTTTACCCATTCCATTTTTGGTAAGAATAAATAATATTTTATTATCTACTTTTTACAATCCCAACAACTTTAATTACTTTTTTATACTTTATTCATCATTCTCAACAACTTTATTTAATTTTTCTTTATAAATTACTAATTTATCCCTACTTTTTTCTTATATTATATATTAAAAAATAACGCGTCTTAATCTCCGTGTCAGTACAAAGGGGTAAAAATACCCGGGACGGAGGGAATATTTTTTATTTATATTTTAAATTGTTTATAAAATAATTTATTGTATCTTTATTATCTTTTATCAATTAAGTATCACTTTCTTTATAAATACCTCACTTTTTATTCGTTTCAAGTAAGTTATTCCGATAAGTCACACAAGTCTTTCCCTTCATTTTAAATACACTCATCCATTCTCAGCACATTTATTAAGATAATTTTATTGTTAATATATTTCAATTTAAGAAGACGTTCCAATATAATGAACTATGAGTACTGACTCATATTCAGCTATTCAACTTGCCACTGAGTATTTTATTTTGATTAATTACTTAAATGAGTTATATATATATATTTATTGTGGAGGAGAGGTAATTCCATTTTGGGCCTCATCAAACCTAAGACTTATTCATATAATAATGGTATTGGGCCTGGTTGATTTCCTAAGGGCCCAATTTGAAATCAGGTCATCCACCGTTTTATCTTTGCTGGGGATGGAGAGTATCAAACTCAACAGCAAATCAAACTCATTTACCAATTAACTTTGTAAACCAATAGTAGCATATAAATTTCAGCATATTTATTCAACTGTGAATTATCATCCGTGAGATGGTCTCACCCCCTACCCCTATATTCTAATTGAAATGCATTTTTTTTAATTTAAAAATAAGATTAATATTTTTCAATACGTTAACAACCAAGACTTTCATGTGATAGTAAATTAACAGCTTATGATCACCGAAATTAAGATTTTCAACATTTCAATATAGAATGATAAAACTTTTGGATTGAATCAAACCTAAATCCTTACTCTTAAAAAGACTTAGCCTTATTCCGAAGGTATTCGATTGAATACATAACCATTCATTCATACTCGTTCATAAAAATAGAACGTTAGATACACATCCATAATTTATTCAAATCTAGATATTAATTAAATTCATAAAACTGCATTTTCTTTTTGAAAGGCAAACAATGGACGACAAAAGTTCAATCTCAATAAAACTGAATTTCAAATAATTCACCAATTTTAGTACTCAATTTCCAAATTCTCAGCTTGTTTTCTAAAAGATTCAAAGAGCTCCGAAGAGAGATAGCGCTCCCCGTTGCTCGGAAAAATACCCTGCGACGAAGGGTACGAAAGAGATGTTATTGAACATCGCTGCTATTTGAAAATGGACAAAAGGTGTGTGACCCAGTTAGATTCCTTTGGGAACGAATTAGAGTAGAGAGTTATAAGGAAGGCTAGGGGAATAATCTTAAAGTATAAGTATACTAACTTCTAACCACTAACAAATTAACTTTGTACGATAAAAAAAAAAAAACAAAAGACTTACAACAATGAGTTTTCCGGCATTTTGAGGACGTTTAGCAATCTTGATTGCAGCTGCGGCTGCTGCACCGGATGATATCCCTACCTGCAACATCTTCGTATTAATAACTAATATTCCCTCCTGTCACACCCTTATATATGTTCATACTTACTTCTTTTTTTTTTTTTTTTTACGGATATTAAGAAGAAAAAAAAATAATTTAATTAGCAGTTTTTTATATTTAGATAATCAATAAATTATTCGAATGGAAATTAATGAAAATTTTGAAATTAAAGTATAATGTGATGTTATTATTTATTTTTAATTTACCAGCAAACCCTCTTTAAGTGCAAGAAGCCTGGAAGTCTCAATGGCTTCATCACCTGTTACCTGGAAATTAATTAATGCGCAACAAAATGAGAAGCTAGAGTGACAAATTAATAGTACATAATTATATTATGATTAATAATATATAAGATGTAATTAATTAAATGACCAAAATAATCTTACTTGAACAATTTCATCAACGATATTAAGATCCAAAACAGGAGGGATAAAACCGGGACTGATTCCTTGAATTTTATGAGGACCTTCACCATTGAATAATATATATTAATTAAATGGGCACATATTTTTTAATTATGGATTTTTATTTAAATAATTAAATTGGGACTGATTTATTGATTTAATGTTAATTACCCTTAAAAAAATATTTAATTTTGAAATAAAATATGACATAAACCATTAAAAAAAAGATTAAACAAAATAATTCGATGTCGCATTTTTAATTTAATACAATAATTTTCAACATTAGAATTTGGTTGGTGTAGATTGGAAAGAATAATTGTGAGAAAAAAAAAAGGACAAACCGAAGTGTTGCTATTGGTAGTTCCGTGTGGTCACGTGCAAAGATGTGTATTAAATAAGTATGAAACTGATGGAAGGAGTATATATATTAAATACTCACTCAATTCTTTCTATTTATTTAGATTTAGATATCCAATATTATCCTTAGTAAATTCTCAAAATATAAAGTATAAATTAACACTTATTCTAAAATAATTCCTTTTATTTTATTTTAGAAGAAAGATGTTGGAGGGAGTAAATTTGAACAACCTACCAGGCTTTCCTCCGGTCAGAACTCAGAACAGCACTTTCAGCTGGTTCCACTCCATATACCTTCAAACAAATTCAAATTATAACTACATGAATTAATTATTTTAATCAACATGAAATATTATAATTAACCTTTATATTGGGGTTCATTTCTTTAAGAAACCTTCCAGCACCACTGATAGTACCACCAGTTCCAACAGCAGAAACAAATGCATCATTTCTCCCTTTTGTCCCTTTCCACACCTCCGGTCCCGTCGTCTCGTAGTGCATCTACAACACGTCACGCATTACTCACCTCGTCTAAAAGCTTAAGGTGTTAGAGAAAAAACGTACCCTAGGGTTGGCGGGATTCTGAGCCTGGTGAAAAATGTAGGAGTTGGGAGTTTTGTCGTGTATTTCTTCGGCTTTGAGAGCAGCAAACTCGAATCCCTTGGCAGCATCGGTGAGCACCAACTCAGCTCCGAATGCAAGAAGAACGACTCTTCGTTCGAAGCTCATTGAATCGGGCATGACAATGATCAGCTTGTACCCTTTCAAGGCTGCCATGAACGCCAATCCTATGCCAGTGTTGCCACTCGAATGCTCTATCAGCACACTCTTTATATTCACCACCAAATATTATCAACAATAAACATCAAAATGAATTGATATTGATATTGATATCTACGTACCTCTCCTGGCTTAATAAGCCCTCGTTCTTCTGCATCTGTTATCATACTGTAACCAATCCTGAATACGTACGGCATTAGTACACGTGTGTACGTATACATATTTTTGTAGTGAAATTACGAACCTGTCCTTGACGCTGGAGCATGGTTCCATGGATTCCAGCTTGGCAGCAACACGAGCAACGCAGCCATCAACAACGTTGTTCAAGTAAACCAGTGGGGTCTTACCAATCAACTGCACACATACGTATACATAACTAAAATGCCACATATATATATATAAATACTATATGTTACTCTATTTTTGGTGAATAAAAAAACATGAATATGTTACTTGAGTGACATCCTTGGCTATTCCTGTAATTTCGTCTGCCATATTTGTGTGCGTGTTTTCTTTCTTGTAAATTATGACTTATGATTGATTAAAAATGGAGTTTGGATGAACAAAACATAATTGGTCCATGGCTAGAGAGTACGTAGAGTCTAAAATGATCTAAGCCATCCACTTGTCTCTCTCTCATTAGTCAATTGTAATGAAATTTTCTTCGATGGATTTGCTCTTTGTAATGTATGCATTGTGATGGTCTATTACATGGACCAATGATGAGGGTAAAAGCGGGATTTTTTATCATGAAATCTTGTCCCTTCTTCGGATACGCCATCGAGGCGTGTCTGGTACGGGTTTTATCCGTCTCAAAGAACTTATTCCGTATCTCTAATCTGTCTGCATCGTTTTGTTATTTTATTAAAATACTAATATATTCTCCACGTTTTAACATCAACCCTACATGTATCTTTTGATATAAGTAAATAGATGCCATTTTATTTGTAGCCTGAGTTTAGTTTGGCACTTATAATTCATATATATATAAAAGAACATACAATATATACACACAAAAAAAAAGGATATAATTATCCATTTATATGTGGCTGGTCGAAGCTGTACTTGAATGTCCTTATTTTTATTTCCAATCATTCACATATTTGTTGACTTTCTCTATCAATAATGGAGTATATATTGATCATTAGATGTTGAGTTTACCTGTAGTCGATGATTGGTTTCTAGTTAAGTGAGATTTAAGATAATTATATGGTTGTTTCTAGAATGAATGGATCAGTAAAACATAAGTAAACAACCAAGCTAAATGACAAAAGACATGAGAATTCCAGCTCCCAGTTGTGCTTCTGGGAGTATAATGTTTATTTGCTTGTTTATTGCAATTGAAATTCTTCCTACCCTCCCCTCCTTCCTGTATTGAAAAAACCCTTTCTTCACAATTTTTTAAAAAATATACTCTCTTTTATTTATTTATTTATTTTTTAATCCTAATCCTATGTTGACATATTTCGCACGGAACGGTTTTACCTAAACTGCAGAGACATAGTGTACCACGCCCATAGCGTTGAGTACAAACATGTAAAGGAACAAGAGAGATTCGATGGCATGAAGTTCAAACCATGGAAGATTCACCAAACAATCCACATTTGCAATTTAACGAAACAAACATGTCAATTTCCAACAATTCAAGCATGCAGACTGAGAAAATGAGCTTCTTATCGTTATTTAAATCATGATCATCCGAGAGAAACTCGGCGACTCAATGCTCGACGACCAGGTTCTCGGCCTCTTTTCTGACCGTTTCGAAGAGCACGGATGACAGATACCGCTCTCCAAAGCTCGGGAAAATCGCCTGCAATCAAGGTTTTACATTAGAGACATGAAGGTGAATTTTCTGCATAAACAGAGTATGTAGTAGCAGAGCATAGCTTCCTCAGTATGAGTTATGACACCAAAAACAAACATTGCCACCTCCATCAACAGGTTAACGACAAATCATTTGAATTCACAGACATTGGCAAGGATGGAGAGGGAGAGAGACTTACTACGATGAGTTTTCCAGCGTTTTCAGGGCGCTTAGCGATCTTAATTGCAGCTGCGGCAGCTGCACCAGATGAGATTCCCACCTGCACCGTGTAAATACAGTTTAAGAACGTTTTCGAATGAGGATTAAGCCATGAAAGAGTTATACAGGGGATGACTTACCAGCAAACCCTCTTTCAGTGCTAGAAGCTTCGCGGTCTCTATGGCTTCATCACTCGAAACCTGGAAATACACATAAGAAGCTCACGACAATAAACCCATTGTACCTAAAGATAAACAACAATTGATAATTTTCATTCAAATTTAAATGGACGCGAAAATATCCAAATCTTACTTGAATCACTTCATCAATGAGTTCAACATTCAAAACACCAGGGATAAAACCAGCACCTATTCCTTGAATTTTATGGGGACCTTGAGAGCATACATAAAGAACTTTCATCATAACGTGGAGCACGAAAGAAAGGGGTATAACACATAACACAATTACGGGATAATGACATCCAAGCCATGATACACCAGAACTAATAAGAACATTTCTCCAATTTCTTAGGGTGCAAAAAAAATTTCCTGAAGTTTGAGGGTTGTATTATCTTTTATTTACATGATAAAGCTTGGCATGCAAAAGAATGAAGAGCAGAGGTACAACAAAATTTTTATTTGCATAAATCAATTAAATCCTTAATTATATAGGAAATAAATTGTTACATGATGAGCAGTTCTTTCACAACACAAGTATTTTTAGAAAATAAATAAATATATATAAAATTTTGTGGTATCAGAGACAGTTTAAGATATTTTGAATATATTTGATCTGAAATTGATTTTTTAAACTATTTCACATATAAAATCATGATGAGAAATATATTAATCAAACAATCTCAGCAAAAGCTTTATTTTGTTTCAACCTCTTATAAGCTCATGAGAATCAAACCAAGATCGCACACCCTTTAAGCTACTGGAATCAAGATTGCATATTTCACTAATTGAAGCTCTTTGACACTCTTATATCAGAATGCATTTTGTCACTTCTATCACTTGATTAAGAACCATATAAACAGAACTCACCAGGTTTTCCTCCCGAAAGAATTGGACTTTCCACTGGTTCCACACCATATAGCTAAACAGAAGTTAGAATTCAATTAGAAATTACTCCAATATTGTTGATTATTGGCTCACATTACAATCAAACCAACCACAAAATATCTAATCCTAAATTCAGATGATGAGCTAACCTTTATGTCAGGGTTTTTTTCTTTAAGAAACTTCCCTGCACCAGTGATAGTGCCCCCTGTACCAATTCCAGAGACAAATCCATCAATTTTCCCGTTTGTTCCTTTCCATACCTCAGGTCCGGTGGTTTCATAGTGTATCTGTAAGATATGATAAACTATGTATAAGTGATACCAGTTTTTAAGATAAAAAATTATATAGAGTAGATCACCTTTGGGTTTGCTGGGTTTTCAAATTGCTGAAGGATATAAGAATTGGGTGTTTTATCCCTTATCTCTTCGGCCTTCTGAACAGCACCTTTCATTCCCTTGGCAGGATCTGTGAGAACCAATTCAGCACCGAAAGCAAGGAGAATAACTCTGCGTTCGAAACTCATAGCAGAGGGCATGGTAATGATGAGCTTGTATCCTTTAGCAGCTGCCATGAATGCCAAGCCTATACCAGTATTACCACTCGTAGGCTCAATGAGAACACTCTGTCGAACAAATTGCAAAACAGAGCAGATTCTTACCATGTCAGAATTTTAGGAAATAAAAGAAACTAATCACCCACTAATTTAAATAAATCAAACACCTAAGATTTGAAAAATAATTACAAAAACAGAGCAATTGACATATGTGTTAATGTAATCTACCTCTCCAGGCGTGATTAGGCCTTTTGCTTCAGCTTCTGTAATCATACTATAACCAATCCTGCAAAAAGATAAACATGTCTCAATAAAAGCCTCTACATAGGCGCAATACAAATCGAAATTGCTACTCTACCGGCATCAAGCGAGCAAGAATACAATACATACAAACACACATATAAAGTATGTTTTGATTACTCTTGAAATCAATAAAATACCTATCCTTGACACTAGAGCATGGTTCCATGGATTCGAGCTTGGCCGCAACACGGGCAACACAACCATCAACAACATTGTTCAAATACACCAGTGGAGTTCTACCAATCAACTACATTATAAGATGCAATTAATAACCTAAATATGTAGGGTGAGAAGAATTAAAGAAGCTGATGAAACAACAAAAAGAACACGGATTCAATCAATTTGCAAACACTTACTTCAGTCACATCCTTTGCTATTCCAGTATTTTCCTCTGCCATTTTTGTGTTTTAATCCTGCATAGAAATACCCAATATTCTAAGTTCATCCAAATTGTTTGTGTATAACTTGAGATTTACAGCACTATATTATCATCAAAGTGAAGTCAATCCATCTTTACCAAAAGAAAAGTGCTAAAAACGCACACACACAAACTCTCTCTCTCTCTCTTCAATTTACCTTATCAAATCAAATAAAGCTTCTCAGCAACTTGATTTCACCCCCAAAATAGACCATTTACCAAGAAACAGAAAAAATAACCGACTCCTCACCAAACCCAGATTACAATTAAATTAAAAAAACTCAGAGCAAAAAGGAAATCATCAATTGATCTAGTTCTTCCGGTACTTCTCTACAAAATTTAACCGAAAAAATTCAAGATTTCAATGGCAATTAGATTCCAGCAGAGATTAATGACGTATAAACCGACGCATCAGATCACAAGCAGAGTCACCTTTAAGTGGGGCTTTGAAATAACGAGAAATGATCAGATGAAGCAACTTTGTTGAATCTTCGTATTTATAGTGAAATTTAGTCAATTGTGGACTTTCCAAAGAGTAGTGTGTTCATAATTTCACTCATTAATAGAGCTGGCACGTTAATCTCGATAATTATTGATGAAGCCCACAAAATATTACTCCATTTTTTATTATCCGATGAATTTCGCCAGAATTTTGCTCAGATACAAGACATTTAAAAAGTAAAAATAATAAATTAAATATCAGGCGTGGATAAACATGCTAATTTGTTTATTCCTATAAATAGAGCGAAATTTATTCCTTACATTATTGTATTAATTAATTAATTAATTAATTGAAAATTCAAATTTTACTCATATTACAAATTGGCAAAGACATTTGTGAGACTATCTGGTTGATGTGACACGGTGAGAAAGTAATAACTTATACTACCTCCGGTCATTTTAAAGGTACTCCCTCCATCCCGGTCAAACTGCAGTGTTTGACTGCAAAAAGCTCTCACAAAAGCTACAGTAAATGTAGTTCTTTGCCCGGAACGGAGGGAGTACTAGTTTATTTTTTGTGCGTAGATTAAGGGGTATTATTATTATATGTAAAGTGTGTATTTGTATTAGAGGGAAGTGGTGGACCATATAATGTACTTTTTTTTACTAAAATTTAAAAGGTACTAGTTTGCCTTTTGTGCATAGATTAGGGGGTATTATTATTATATGTAAAGTGGGTAGTTGTATTAGAGGGAAGTGGTGGACCATATAATGTACTCCCTCCTTTCGGATTCAAGGGTGTCATTTGCTTTTGGGCACGGAGATTGAGGAGTATTGTTATTTAATGTGTAGTGTGTAGTTGTATTAGTGGATGTGTGTGTCCCATTTTTTAGTTGTATTAGTGGGTGTGTGTGGATAAAAAAGAAAATGAAACCCTTGGGGCGGATGCCCAAAATGGAAAAATGATACCCTTGAAAGTGGACGGAGGGAGTACTTTTTTTACTAAATAGGGGAAATGTGAAGTTGTGGACCATATAATGTACTTTTTTTACTAAATAAGGGAAATTGATACATTTGAAGTGAACGTCCAAAATAGTAAAATGATACCTTGTAAGTGGCCGGAGGGAATATATGAAAAGTGATACTTTTTTTTTATCGGACAAAGTTAGTTGTTAGTATAGTTAATAGTTAGTTCACCAAGTCTCCATACACCCTTATTCTCCAAGCCTCCTTATAACTCCCCTCCTATTCGTTCCCAATGGTAACTCACTTGTGTGAGGAGCCTGGTGGTCAGGTGGGCTAGCCCACCTAGTTATATTGAAAAGTGATACTAATTTAATAAAAAATGATAACATATTTTATGTACAATTTATAATATAAACGAAAGTTATAACATTTTATAATGAAAGTAATAATGTTTTATAGCGAAACTGAGAATTATTTTAAAAAGTACACCCTCCGTCCCACCCATATTGCACCATTTGATGTAACTTTTATAAGAGCTTTATGCAGTCAAACGGTGCAGTTTGACCAGGACGGAGGGAGTATAAAATTGTCTTGACCTATCCTTACAAATTAATTCATGAAGTATTTTTTTTATAAATGACAAAAGAAAATCATACAAATTAATTCATATTTTTATAAATGGCAAAAGTGAATCATACTTTTTAAGTATTATAACAAAATTACTTAGGGGAAACACTCTAGTGAACCAGGTGCCATTTTTCTTAAGGAAAAATACTCGTGTGAACCCGGTTCACTCATGAAATCCGATTTACCGATTACTCTTTTAATATACGAAAAATTAATCATAAGAGAAATAAATTACTCCATGGGTCGGAGTTTGATGAACCAATTGGTTGCTCCTCTAGTTGAAGTATCGGGCCCCTTTTTCGTTGCCTAGGTTACACCTTCGGAATACCCCAGAAGGAAATTTTCTCTACTCCCCCAATCTTCACTTTATGCCACGCCGACTTCACTTTCGTCATAAGGCGTGGAATTAGACCAAGGGGAATCTCCATATGAACTAGTCTCTTAGATTTCGCATATAAGAGATCGAGACATAGCCCCAGGGCTATGGGAAAAGATGTAGATCGATCGCCCTAGATAGACAACTACATAGAGGGTCTCTAAAAGTCTATATATTCTTTGATTTCGTTCCCCCCCCCCCCCCCCCCCCCCCCGTAAGATCAATATCACAACCAATAAGGTATGCAAGTTTCACATCAAAGTAATATCCGATCCGATTTGGGTGGAATGATATCGAAAAATATTTGTCCCACTAACATCCCAACTTTACCAAACATGTCCTCCAGCACAATTACTTGTAAGTACTTTTGCTTGTAGAATTATTTCTTATGACTCATAATGACCAAACATATACGTTTGCATTACATTTTGCATGATATATATTTCTTTCATATCCTTCTAGACCTACTCGTACTCGTCACATTTAAAAATTTTATTACGATACATTTCAAAACAGTTTATTAATACTCGTAGATCAATATAACAATTAAAAAATGTACACCGAAGATGATATTTTAGAGTAAAATAAATAAATTAAATTAAAAAAATATTTTAGAGTAAATATTAAATTAAAAGTATATATATTAAAATTAAAATAAATTAAAAAAAAGCTGTAAAACTAAATTAAAATTAAATAGTTTAAATAAATTAGTGTAATATTAAGAAAAAATTAATTATCAAAATTTATGCCTAATGTAAATTAAATTAAAATGTATTAATTGAATATTGATTAATATACTTAATTAAGAATTATTACACAATTAGTAGAATATACTAAAAAATATTTCTTATATTTACCAATATTGTTAATTAAAATATTAAACAATCTATTATTGACATAAATAAATTCCATGACTAAGATAAAAATATTAAATGGAAGGTCATAATTCAAATTGAATGGTTTCTAAATTGGAAAGAAGGAAAAAATTTAAAGATAAAAATATAAATTTAGATTTATTTTTATATTTGTAAAAGAGTAATATTTTTAATATTTTAAACAAGGTGCGTGATCCAAGGCTAGACATACAAATATTTACCATTTACATTTTAGGAATATTGGAGGAGAGTATATTTTTTCTATTTTTCTTGTCAACATTCCACTTTTTGTTAACACTTTTGTTAATGAGATAACGGTTCATTTTATTTTATTTTGGTGAAAAGGAGAAGGGGGACCAAAAATATGAATTATGTAACGAATTTTCTAATCTATTTGTGTATGAATTAAGAATGAATCCTAATTTTTGGTTAATTAATAATTTAAATGTAAAATCTTCATCCACTAATCACAAGTTTTACTCCTTAAAAACATTGCTATTATTAGTGCAAAATATTTTACATTAGATAAAGATTATTTGGAAGTGTCTTACCGAATAATATAAATTAAATGAATTAAAATTAATAATATTTTAATAAAAAAAATATTTAATTAATAAAAAATAATAACCGTTCAAGTAAATTATTTCATAAGTAATTCTTAGTATAAATAAAAAATTATTTTTAATCAAAATGATAATATTTTTACTAAAAATAATAACTCATTAAAATACTTGAAAATTTGTGTAAGAATGTAAGCTGCAAAGAAATTCAATGCGATTTTTACATTTTTGCATTTTAGAGGAAGAAAAAACTGGACATAAAGAGAATATGTGGAATTCTTAAAATGGATGAATTTCAAGTCAATAAGAAAAATAAATATAAAAAAAAAAAAAAGACTTTTGTGTAAAAGTGACAATATGGCGTCGTTTCATGGCCCCCAAAGGGTGCCCCTGTTGATAAGGAATTGTGAATTCCTTCTTTTCCAAACCACATATACATAGATATTTTTTTTTTTTTTTTTTTTGTCGTCAGTGTATTTAATCAGCTTATATTTCATAATTCTTTTAATATATTAATATTTCTCTGTACTCATTTGTTCTCTATTTGACAATATTGCCATAATATCATTTTCAACCTAGTACCCATAAATATCATTTGTTTGTTTTATGATTACAATTTATATAGTGGACCATCAGGATTTATTCTCTATTTTTTTGTCGCCTTTACTTTTACTTTTCTATTTGTATTTATTTATTTCATCCATAAATTTGTGACTATACTTGTTATTTAGTCAAGTCAGTGACATTTGTCTTTCAATTTATACTCATCGCTAGTATGATTTGTGAGTTTTCATTTTTCTATTTTAATTGTAAAAAATATCTATCTATTTAATTTCTCATTGAAACGTATATACCACGTTTCCAAACTGATATTCTATTTTTTTAGTTACAACATATAAGTAATTAGTTAATATGAATCATTATATTAAAAAAAAAACTTAATAACCACCTTTAAATCAGGTAAAATAATTAAAATTTTACAAAATAAAAATAATTATACCCTAACAAGTAGCCTATAATTCATATTTTGCATCACAAAATAACCCTAAATTTTAGTAATATAATAATTATTCATAGTAATACCTTTTAAATTTTTTAGAACAAATGAATACTCCTTCTGTCGCACCAAAAAGTTTCAATTTTACTATATCGGGCATCCCACTCAAAAATTCTTATTTTTTTCTTTTAGTAAAAGAGCCCACATATGACCCACCACTCACTACTAATACAACTATTCACTATACATAAAATAATAATATCTATTAATCTACGTGCAAAAAGGAAATGAAGACCTTTGTCCAGGACGGAAGGAGCACTTATTAATCCAACTCAAACCCGAATAATTGATGAACACAAATTAATACTCTATTTGTCCCTTAAATTTAAGGCTTTCCATTTTATTTCATCCATAACATCAATCCACTTAATTAATTAATTATCATGTGATCCCCTCTAATGAAAAAAAAAATTAGAAAAGGCTACTAATTGAATTGAAAATAAAGGAGCAATAACCGATTGAGGATTCTCTATTCCATGTAATGTTCCACCCAATTTGTGTGAAAATAAAACGCTTGTCTCCCATTCCACCTAATGAACACCATATGAAACATGGGATGGAATAGAGAATTTGAACTAACAATAACCCTTCTTGATAGAACAAGAAAGAATTTATTGCTCCTTATATCTATCTATTCTATTTTCAAAAACTCTTATACACTAAGACCAAGTCTTATTCATTTGATGAAATTTTGATAGAAGCTAGGTCTAAAGGGAAGTTATGATCATTACGTTTATGCATAACTTCCATATCAAGATTAGCATAGTTTTCCTCTTCAATTAAATATTATTTTTTCTTTAGTTTTTTTTTTTAAATATTTATTATAAAGACTATTATACCTTTAAGGTTTAAAAAATATACCCTAAATCATAAGAATTAAATTACAATAATACATAAATCCTAAACTCTATGGATGTTATACACCCTAAACTACAAGAGTAAAATTATAATTATATTCTAAACCCTAAATTTTATGGGTGAAATATACGGGAAAATTACAATTATATCTTTAGAATTAACCATAAAACGCTAAACCCTAATACCCTAAGCCACGATTATGAACTTTAGAGATAAAATATACCCTAAACCAAAAGAATGAAATTTCAAATATATCCTTTAACTCTAAGCTCTAGGGGGTAAAATATGTCTTAAATCATAATGATGAAATTATACTTATACCTTTTAAAAATAACACAAAACCATAAAAATAAAATATCCTAAACCACTAAGATAAAATATACCTAAAATCACAAGAGTAAAATTATACTTATATTCAAGAATTAAATTTAAAAAAAAAAACAAAGAAAAAGCAGAAAAAAAGGACCAAAATAAGACATACCTGTTACTAAATTGAGAGGGGAGCCCATCTAAAGCCTAAAAATAACTTTTCTTAAAATCCTTATAATAAAAGATTAGTTTGAATTCAACCTGTTACTAACTCTATTCCAATCAATAACCACACAATAAATCATACGTTTCAATATTAATCCAGATTTCCAAATTCATGAATTATATTAAAAGCCCAAATTAGCTTGAACTTGAAAACAAACATACCAATTTACCAAGCTATTTTTTTGCCACTTAGTTTCTTTTAATTGATTGTTTTACTTCCCCATATAAAATAGGAGTAATTATAATACCCAGTTGGAAAGAAAAAAAAAAGAGCAAAAACAAAATAAAATATGATCATGATAAACACTCATCTCGTTTCCAATTATCAGGACTGCTTATATTCTCTTGCACTCACAATGGAGACCTTTTTCTTGATCTCAAACGTAATCTTGTCTAAATCGGCAACCGTTGCCAGATGACCGTAGAATTCCCGTTTTTTCCCACTGGTTTTCAGATCCAAGTTCGGGTTTTTCTCGTCGTCATTACCGAGTGTCGAGGGTTGCACCCGGGCCCAATCATTTCGCCCATGGTTCTCCCTCTCGAAATGATCAGCAAGGCGTAGAGCATCTTTCAGACCGGATCCATCACCCGAGAACTTCACCACGTGAATGCCCAGATGACCTTCTCTTGCGTATAAGGACATCGACTTTCCAGTGGTGAATCCCAGATCTATAAGGCAGGATCCACATAAGAGGATGGAATAAAGATTCACAGTTTAAATTCATGCCATCAAAACAGAACAAATCCAGCAGAAATAGGAATCCAGAAACCAGTTACATCAATTTTGTGGTAAATTACAGGCTCCCACGAAACCAAGAAACGGGAACCATCCTAACCTGATTCATCTATGTAAACAGACTATCAAGTGGATACACTGTACACAATATACGACGAAGAGATGAAATGCATTCTGCAAACGAATTTCATATATTGGCAACTCAGACTAGATTTCAATCAAGTTCCATAAAAAGAGTAGGAAACTCATCAAGAAATGCCTTCACCAATTGGAAAAAGGCATGTTTACTGTTGCAATTTATGGTACAGTACACCTCAAATGGTTATTATAGGAGTAACTAAAAGTGTTTGAAATATCACTGTTATTCTAATATTATCACAGGACCAAGGAAGATTAGCTAATCAGGATAACACAGTCACTACCAGTCTAGCAAGTCTAAAAGAAAAAATATATATATATATAATAAAAACTCCTAACATCCCTCTTAACACGGAGAATCTACACTCATGGAATCTCCAAACGAGAAAAGCATAAACTCATTAAAGCAAGACTTGCAAGCCTAGGCTCAGTCCTCTATCATGCATACATTATAAGAAACCCTATCTTCTTCAAAAGAAGAGGGGATTGATTTTTTCAAATCAATCTTTATCCTTAAAAGTAAAGACTAAACTCAAAGACATATCTTCAAGACCTCATTCATAATTATTTCAGTGCCTAAATAGGCTGAGTGAGATTTCAATAAAAGCAAAAGATGTACCCCCCATACATAAAAGCATGTTGGTCAAAAAAGACCAATCATGAACCAACATATAAATTCTCAGCAAAGTGGATCATGAAACTGTTCCTTAATCTAGCTTTTGCAGGATAACACAGAAAATGCAAAAACAGAAAAACGAGATGTAAGAATCACAATCTGATGTAAACCCCCAACGACCCGGCCCACACACGAACTCTAAGACCTAAATAACTATAGACTAATAGCAGCCACTCAAACTTATGTAGAAAAAAAAAGACTATAATCCAACACAAGAAACCTAATCTCAATATATGGACTCTGAATGTCCAGACAATCCCAACAAGCTCCTTGGCTTTTAGCAATGAACTAAAGCATACTTTAGATTAAGTGCACCCGGGAGGGGGGGGGGTGGGTGGGTGAGCATTTCACTTTTTATATCATTGTATGTAATGTAGTATTATACATTTTAATTAGATTCTTGCTTAACATGAGCTCGCCTCCACTTTTCATAAAAGTTCCCGTTGTTTCGCGTAATAGTCCAAGGATCTCCACTCCCTTGGAAGTTGGAACTAAATTCTAGATTCGTCCCTGCAACTAGTAGATGAATAATTTCATTGGATAAGGCAAGGGTATCTTAGAGGTTAGGACTAGCCACTAGATCTACTATC
This sequence comes from Pogostemon cablin, assembly GCA_023678885.1. Lineage (NCBI taxonomy): Eukaryota > Viridiplantae > Streptophyta > Magnoliopsida > Lamiales > Lamiaceae > Pogostemon > Pogostemon cablin. The sequence continues at coordinate 23,042,222 of CM043009.1, read as the reverse complement.
ATCATTATCCACATCATTTTTTCACCTCAAGACACCAGAATGGGCCTTTCTTATCAACAAATAACATCTGGCTAAACTAATCAACACTATTTTCCCTTCTATTAATTGCAGGCAGAGAAATCAACAACTTAAAACCTAGCATAAAACTGAAAGAGTCTTCAATTACTTCTGCACCCAAACGCAAATACTATAAGACCACAGACTACATGACAAACACAGAAGGTAGCTAGGTTTTAAGAGGTGGTGGTAACAATTTATAAAGATCCAAGTTCTATTTATGTAGCCAACAGCTGCAGTATGCCATGTTTACATGAAAATGATGTTAAAAAAAATTTGATCGGGCCAGGTAAAAGTTGCACACAGTGAAAATTAAACAAGATATAATTTGTGCATGAGAGAACACCTCAGAGGATGCTATAAATATACAAACATGACAAACGTTCTATTGATGCAGCTATATGAGATGACAAAGAACTTGAAAAAAGATCTCATTCACGAGCAGCTTAAAACGTTAAAAAGAATGGGGTTGTGTGATACCTCTAAGAACACTATCCATTGCTCTGTTTCCTATACCTTCCATTCGGCCATCTTTACCTTTTCCTGTGATGGTATTATGAATTAAAACAGTAGGTGGCCATATAATCAGATCACTGATGGTTGCTTCTGCATCATCAACAGAAAGATTCTGATAGGCTTTTGAGTTATTAGGAGGCATCAAATGGTTCCAGCCCATCAAAATGCACAAAGCCTTGTGAAAGGCTAGGTGATCCACAAGTAGGTCAGCACTGTCTGAGTTGTATGCATGCATGATAAGACTATGTGCATCTGGAAAATCTTTAGAAGACCTGTATTTTCATGCAAAACCGTGCAGTAGTCTCAGACACCGACACAACTTTTACACAATAACAAGACAATAGGATGGTAAATATTGATCGATTTGCCTTTGGTCGGCAAATTTGATTTGAATTGTAATACACACTGTTTACAGTGTCACTAAGACACTAACCAACTTTTTAAGCAACTTAATGATTAGATAGAAATGTGAAAACAACCAAAGGGATATATGACACTAGCAAATATTTCAGATACAGATATTGTATGATTTTGCCCATATATACATATTACATTCCTTATCCAGTTACAAGATCAGTCATACTACTTTTAATTGTGAGGAATCAGATTGACTGTATATCCAAATTCAGTAATACAACGTGTATCCAAAAAAGATGGGCTTAACCCACAAACAAGGTATTGGAAATAATACAACAAAACTACTGCACGTTTAAGCTTTTAATCTAGTGATATGATTTTGTTTTGTATTTAAAAAGTATACTTTTGACAAATCACAATGAGCAAAACCAGTGGCCTCCCTGCCACCGCTTCTAAAATAATGTTACAATAACCCAGTCACATTAGTCAGGCAGAAAGCGTAAAATGGCACGCAACTCACACCATGGAACCAAGTGTACAAAGAAGGCCACCACACCCTCTAATATCATAATTTATCTTAATCTCAACAAGAAATATCTATAACTAATTAGTCAATGTTAGTAGAAGCTAATAACATATAACTAGAAACAAAAGATGAGAACCGAATAAAGATCGTACTAGGACCATAATTGTGCACTAGTTTAACATCATTTCTAATACCAGAAAGTTCAAAGCAGAAATCAGTTGAGTTGATTAGTAATTAGTATAACACCAAAAGTTACAGAGAAATCATGAAAACCGAAATTGTATTTTTCCACTACTGAACTGAACAACTAGGTTTGTTTGATTCAGTAGACCAAATCGACTCATCTCAGAATAGCATCAGAAATTTTTGGGTTTTAAAAGGCAAACAACTGAGAGCAGATCCAATGATGGATGGGGAATTAGAGCGAGAAACAGAGAATAATATTAACATCTATTCAATATTATTAAGTTGAGAAAAACAAAAGGAAGTTGAGGGTACAGAAGAGAGAAGGATAGAAGCTTTGAGAGGAGAAACAATGGAAACTCTCAAAGTCACCAGAAGGTCCAGAAACATACGCACACACAAAAAAAAAAAAGGATGGTCGTGTTTAATGGATACCAATATCTCGAATAAAAATGTCATAAACAAAGAAAAAACCCAACTGGAAGAGAAAATAAAAAAGCTTCGAAAACAAATTATAGTGGCATTGGAGATTGAAGAAGGTTGAAGTGCAGAGTTCATCAACCTTGGAGCAGTCAGGTAATAGACTGGTTGGGGGTGGGGGGTAATTTTCAGTCTAAACTGAGAAGAGAGTGTTGGAGATTGGTGATGGAGGCAGACATTGGAAATTGGTAATATGTCTACAAATCTAATCTAATCTAATATAATAATGAAGGCTGGTTCAGTAAGTTCAGTTTGGAGCATTTTTGTGGTCTAAAGTGAACTGGACCAAATAATTTTGTAAATAACAATTACTTTAACAGAACAGAAAGAACCAAATTTGTTAATATAATTTATAGCTTTTGCTAAGTTTTCACACCTAAGAATAAGCACAGGCTCAACAGCCTAGGACTGATGCAAAATTGAAATTGAAACACTACATTAGCAACTGCAAAACTTCCTCGCAGAATGGTGGAGGCAAAATGATGCATTATGAATAATTAAAATAACTTTATGGCCTAAAGTGGGTGTGAGATCTAAGTTAATTATAAGGAGTCTTACTAAAAATTAAAGCACACTGTAACATAATGTAAAAGCTGGGGAAAAATAAAAATTAAAAGCTTAATTACATCAGTAATAAATTGGGAGATCAAAGATGATGCTTGAATAAGGGGGTGAGGTTTAAGTACATAATAATGAGTCCTATCTTACCAAACCAAAAATATAACATAAAAGTAAGATCCGAAAGGCTAAAATTTAAATAGTTTAACAATCCAATGCAAAGAAAATTTGAACATCATAGCAAATATCAGCTGTGCCCTTTTGCATTAAAACAAGAAAAGAAAGGTGCCTATACCAGAGAGAACATTCTGGGAAAAACAGTGTAAGAAAGATAAATTAAAATAAAAAATCAACTAATCTTAATTCTGGACTGAAAACTGATGTAATCTGCCAAGGCAGCTCCAGACCTATAAATTAGGTCATAAAAGTCCAGGTATATTGACTTCTCGATATATACACAAGAATTAAATTAAGACTTCCTGATTGCACAATAATTGCATGCACCTGAGGCATGCCTCTTGAGCAAGGTAAAAGATTTTTTTTTAAGAAGAATAATAACCTAGCTGTATTATTTGATGATTAGTCCAAAGAGCTAATCTAATCCAAAACAATATTTGGCAAATCTCAACCTGTGTAAAGGAGATATAGAGTTCAAAACCAACATAGGTCATTAAAGCTCTGCACTAGAAATAAGATTAATAAAAAAATAAATAACTAAGCGAACAAGGGCAGAACCAGAGGAATGATGGGAAGGCATCTTCTATTTTCTCTAAATTTCGATTTAAATCCTAGGATAGAATCAGCTCTATTTTCTTGGTTCTGTTGGCTGTGCTATTCTCTTTTCAATGTTTTAATTGTATAAACCTGTTCATACCTTAAAACATGTCAACAATGTACATTTTGCTGCAAGAAAATCTGCAGTGTACCGAGGCATGCCTCATGTGCATTAAGGTGCATGGACACACGCACCATGCAAACTGCCATGCCTCGGGCTTAATTAGGCACTAACCCTGGTGCCTTAAGTGCCCTGTGTTGCAGACACACCTGAGGCAAGCCTTATTGAATACAGATGTAACACATCAGAAAATTAAAGATCCACAACTATAACACACTGAATGAAGAAAAATCTGTAGATTAAGACTGTCCACACACAAAGTGCAAGTGTTCATTCCACTTGGAGGATAACAAAAGAAAACACATTTATCCTTTTTAAGAGTAAGTATTGTGCAGTTCAAAGGGAATAACAGGAACTCAAGGTGTATAAGTCCCAACAATCAAGAGTCAATTAAAGTCTAAATTAGAACTTGCTACAAATTCAAGCACATCTGCTCCATGGGAGGCCAGACAAAAAATTGCATTTGATTTCTACAAATCAAATATAAATTGAAAGACTCCTCAGAGAAAATCAATCACAAGGACAATCTATGTCTCTCACCATGTCATAAAGAACATAAAGTAACCTAACTAAATCGATATTGGATCAAAAGCAAGACAGCCTGAGGTATAATAAAATTTTCAGTTCAGGTCAAGTAACCACAAAATTGATTCCCAAGTTGAGGGATAATACCCTCAACTATAGCACATGCAAATATCAGTTAGCAGACAGTTTTCAACAGTATCATCAATTACTCCCAACTAAATTAAACGGAAATAAAACCATATGCATTCCCTTCATATTGCACATCTTCTATATGGAACGAGGTCATCTTAGTAAGCAACAAAGGAGTTAGAACCCATCTTACCTGGGGTTTACTTCTAAACATTTAAAAACATTAAGAATAGCAATTTCAAATTAAGCGTTTATGTAAGCATAAAATTTGTAAGTAAAAACCAGAAACACATGTTTGTATGATGTATACAATTAAAAGAACTCCTTCCCCACTTTTTTACTGCTAAAAGCACTTCCCTTATTGTCTGTAATCTCATTTTACTGGTTATCAAACTGTTTAAATGCATATATTAAACAAAAACCAATCAACAAAGGACGTTTATCATCGTAATTAACCAAAGACACAAAGAAGATATTGAAAGAAGGAACACTTTCAGACCTGCCACAGGCAAGACATGGCAGAGGTCCTTGTTTCCCATTGGCCAAATAATTCTTTTTCTGATTTGCAGTCTCAAAAACCAACTTCACAAAATGCAAAAATGCTTTCTTTAGTGCATTTTGATCGACCTCACTATGCTTAAGTTTGCTAGAACCTCCCTCGGAATATCTCATGCTCTTAGGTGCTCTCAATTCCTCTCCTCTCCCTATATTATACCCCACACTCGGCCCTGGTTCGGGCCCATTCGCATTTCCATACTGCAAAAGCTGTTGTCTTTGCCTCTCAAACCCATCGTCCCTCCCTACCCTTTCATCTTCCCCAAACTTCCGTTTCAAGGAATTCTCTAGCCCCTTATTTCGGGCCCTACCATCTGGACCAAGAAAGTCAGGGCTTATTGGGAAAGGGGGCCGCTCAAGCCCGAACTCATTCTGGCCATGAAATACGGGCCGGAAACCGGACCTCGACATTTGACTGAATTTCTCATAATCCGGGGGCAAAGCGAAGTACGACCGCACGGAGCCATCTGCCAAGACTATACTCCGGCGATCGAGCAAGTGGAATCCATAAGATGGGGGCGGAGGTGGATCGTTGACAGGGAAAAGATGACTCGGCCCGGGTATGGCATTCGGATTCTCGGGCCGCGGAGATGGGTTTTCGGGCCTCGGATTGGGCTTTGTTGCAGGTTGTTTTGTGGGATCTCTGTTGTTAGGAGGAATTACGGTGGAGTTGGGCGATGGTTTCGGTTTTGAGTTGCCGGTGGGATTGCGATTGACGGCGGCAGTGGTGGGGACAGCGGAGGTCGAGGCTGAGGCGCCGGACGAGGACTCCCAGCGAGATTTACGGTGGTGGGATTGGGCGGAGAAGGAAGAGTGAGGTGGTTTAGGAAGATTACCACCTGCCATGATTAGCGTTCAAACTCGACTCAAGAATTATTACGGTTTCCAATTTCCAGAAGTTTTGTACGAATTCAGGTGAGAGGTAGAGTAAGACTCGTAGATTTCGGGCCCTTTTCCAATTTAGGGCTCACAAAAAGCAAGATATATTTTGCAAAATACCAATTATGTCCCTTTTCTTCATCTTTATTTTATTTACCTACCTATCCCTCATAAACCCTAAAAATTAAAAACTTTCGGGATTAATCATTAACCAATCTTCTCAATTTCGCTGAAGCTTTCACCAAATTAACATTCCAGAAGTTTCCAAATTCGCCGTTTGATTGCACGATGAACAGCCGCGTTGGTGAGCCAGCTACTGATTCATCCAACTGCTGGAAAATCATTCACATTCCGGAAAAGCCTCCGGTTCTTCCACACCTTCAGCCTACTGGTATGTATGTTGGAATTAAAAAAAAAAAAATCGAAAACTAACTTGCCTTCTCTGTGACTTTTTGGTTATATAAATACAGTGGATGTGGTTGCTTCTGAAATTGAACCTAAGCACGCTAATACTATAGTGCGGTATGCTTCTCTTTTCGATCATCGCTAGTTATTCTATTGCTGTTCTGGAGAAATAATTAGCCGTTGAAGAACTGCATTTTTGTTCATTTGTATTTCACTTTGATGTTGTTAGGAAATTAAATCATATAGCACCCTTGGAAGGCCTCCGCCATGTGAAGCGTATTAGGAAGGCTTGTCTTGATGGAGGTTGTTGCTTTTATGTGTTCCTCATCCTCATTATCTGCCCTTAGTTTTGAACTTTATTGTTGATGACACAGATTTTTTTTTTTTTAGGGTGGTGATGTTACACCTGCAGTCTTGCATTAGTAAATGTTTATTATGCATATCGTTTAGGAAAAGTTGAGTACTTAAGCACAACAGGGATGTATTTGCATTGCTTCTAAGTTTCTAACGGAAAGCTGAGTGAAATGATGCTCTCATTTGCTTCTTTTATTGTCACTGTGCAGCAATGGTGTTTATGATGAAAATAGTGAAATTATTGTATAAAATAACATTCTTTTAAGCTTGCATGCCTGTTACACGGTCAAGACTTAGATTAGTCATGTTCTGTGACTACCTATGCCTGATGTAAATGATGCTTACCTCTCTTCAAATCTTTTTTTTATCTCTTGGTGGTACACTTGCATCAGTAAATATTTTCATTTGGGCATGTCTCTTAGAAAAAGTCGAGTGCTTGGTTATAACAGTGATGTATTTGCATAGCATCTAGCTGGAAGCTAAGTAAAGTGACAGTCTGCTTTGATCACCTTATAAGTTCAAACCCTTCATTCCATCAGTAATAGTGCTTATGATTGAAATAGAAATATCCAAGAATACTAGAAAACTCTACTTAGGCTTGCATGACATGCATGGTCTAAACTTGGATCAGCCATGTCCTGTGACTTCCTGTACCTGATCCAAATGCGCTATACATCTATTCCATCTTTTTTCCTGCTTGATCATCCATACACTTGCTAGTTTGTCTGTGACAGCAAAGTTTTCTGACAGGGAAAAGTCAATTATTTTTGATCCTCTGCTTGGCTTCTGGAAACAATGGTCAGTCCAACTTCATGCCTGAGGAAGTGCTGGAACTTGTGAATATGTACCAGTTGAGTCATTTCACCACAAAAGTGGGTCTCCAACTTATAATTATGGATTCACTAGATACCTATGAATTAGTGTGTCTTAAACACGTATAAACTGCAGCTTATGAAATAAAGTCAAAAATAGAAGTCTTAAACACATTGCACAAATTGAACGAAATGTTTATGTAATTATATCATTTTTTATTTGCTTTAATCACTTATGAAGAAATGTTGTTACTGATTCCTATTTCCATTGTTGCTTAACACCGAGTCCATTTGATTCAGGTTTGCAAATATGCCGCACTAACAAAAGAAGAATGGGATGAACAATGCAAGTTGTGGCCAACTTCCTTTCATCCACCTACCTAGTGAGTTATTAAAAACGTCAATTAATATTGATTTATCGTTATTATAGTTCCAAGTTTCTTTTCCTTGCAGCAATATTGATGGCATAACTGGATTTAGTGAAGAGGATTCATTATCCATTTTCAACTATATGAAACTTACAGTTAATTTGGCAAAATCTGGTATTTCGGTAAATACTGACTGCTCTCTGCATACTGCTTGTCCATTCTTATCTTATTATTTTAGAATGCATAATTTCTCCGGTTAAACAAAATCTCCCCTTTGTTATTTGTCTTATTAGAGATGAAAGACCATGACATTTTTATGCATAAATCCACTGTTTTTTTAGTCTTCTACCTAGTGAAATGTTGTGTTGCTGTGATATCTGATGTAGTTATAATAATTTTATTTGTGTGCATATTCAATTCACTGTTTGGGCACCAAATGACTCTTTTATGTTTATCTACAATTTCTCCGATTTCTATTTCATAGTCCCAATCAGAGTAAATGATTCTTCTTACCAGGTTGTGAATGGTGCTGTTATAGTGGATCCTTCAACAAGTGACATTATTGCTAGTTCATGCGACCAGGTTCTATCTCGCAATGCTCTAATTAACAATAGCAGCAGGGAATCGTGCCATTCTAAAGAGCCTGAAGCAACTATGCAGAATGATGCCAATGAAATGGAGAAAAACCCAACGCTGCTGAATCTTTCATCCGATGCAGATAAACAATCTTGTAAAGATGTTGCTTGTTTACATCCTTGGGGATGGCTTGAGCAACCATTGCATTCAAATTCCGATTCTTGGCATCCGTTACGACATGCTGCCATTGTAGCAATTGAGAATTCTGCTGCAAGGGATCGGCATCTTTTTCCTTCGAATGGGCAAGCTGCAAATTTGATTCAAGAAGATTACAAAGTGTCTTCTCCAACAAGCTCTCCCTTAAAAAGACAAAAGGTAAACACAAATTTTAGTGATCAAGCTCATGCTTTTCTCAAACATCTTCAACCCGAGTACTAAACTTAAGCACAGAGGCTTGATGTGTTGTATGGTACGAGTATAACATTTGATGTATTAATGAAGTCCTTCGTTGCAGGTAAAGGATGATGAAAGAACGAACTGTCACCGTTCCAAGTGTGACTCAATGAGACCTTATTTATGTACTGGCTACGACATCTACTTTGCGTGGGAGCCATGCACTATGTGAGTACACCACAAATCACAATGACACACACACACACACACTCAGTCTCTCTCTGTTTTTAGCTGCCTTAACTCTTATTTGAATGTAGGTGTTCAATGGCAGTGGTGCATCAGAGAATCAGACGCGTATTTTACGCCTTCCCTAATCCCAACGACGGGGCTCTGGGAAGTGTTCACAGATTACAGGGAGAGAGAAGCTTGAATCATCACTATGCTGTTTTCAGAGTGGTGCTTCCACAAGATATCCTTAACTGATTCAATACACCTTCCAACAAGACTTGAGTATTGTCAATGTGAACAAGAATTGGTGTTTTTTTTTTTTTTACCAGTTCTAAGTTATAAATTGTACTTTATGACTGAATGCTAACGACATAATTCAGAAAGGAGTCGAAATTGATTAAAATTTCAATGTAATATTAAGAGAATGATAATTATTTTAATAATAATGAAATAAAAATCTAATTTAATAATATTTTAATATGCTTGATTCCAATTTTATCTTTTTTTTTATTTGAATTCTTAAAATTTCTCCTTTTATCTCATTTTTAGTCCTTTTGTTCAATTTTAATTCTGTCTATTTATTTTATTAATTTCAGTATTTTTTTATTTGAAAAAAAATTGACAAAAATTATGACCAGACTAAAATTGTACAAATGGACTAAAAAACATAAAATAAAATAAAAAATGCAAAAGAAAAATTACCAAGGATGGAAGAGGTTCTAAAAATATTCACCCAAAAGCCAAAACACCAGTAAAATTCAAATTATTTCTACATTCCCACCGCTTTAATGGGTTAAAAAAAATAAATTTATTGCTATTTGACTGTTTTACCCCCATACTTCAACCAAATTCCATATGCATCTCAACGGATAAAATGAAGATTAGATGCACCAACCGAATGAATGACACCCCTCAAATAATTAACAGACCAAGAAATAATTTTGCTGATCTCTGTAAAATCTCAAGTGAAATTCTGAAACTGGATGATTACCCTTGAAGGCCTTCTTTGTTTCAGCATTTATATGAATGCTCCAATTGTTGTTGTTAGTATAAATCCAGAGGAAACTGCAGCGGGATATTGTTAAGATTACAGGAGGGAAACCCATGGCAGCTTTTACTGCAGCAAGGATTTTCCCGTTTGCCATTTGTAGTTCTGCTGAAAGAAATAATTGTTAGTTCTCCTCTTATTTTCTTCACCACGAGATCAATTCGATTTTTTTATGTTATTTTCAAGGTTTTTGTTCTTCTTGGAAAAACAGTGCTTTTTTGTCTGCAAGATAGTTGCACATCAACTGTTTGTTAAATTGCTTCTCTGGATTCCACTTCTACAGTCCTATTGCAATGTAACTACTCACTTTACGATCACATCAATAAATCAGTCATGTTGTATGCCTTAATTGTTTGTTTCTTTTCTTTTTTCTTTTTTCATAAATTATATATATTGCCATTGGAACAATTAAAGCATTGTTTTGGCCAAAATTCTTACAATAATGTGACAGTCTTTTGTGTGAATTCCGGCTAAATATATGGCCGTGGTTGGCCCTTAGGATTTTGTTGCAAAATGTAAATCAATGAAGTTAATAATGACCATAGAGTGGCAAAATGGAAGTTATGTATGGAAGTTATGTTTGTAATCGTCGATTGTGATTTTTGCTACCTTACAGGGAGGCTGCAATCCAAGTGTCATACCGTGCTTTCCTGTGATGAAACATTAGCAAGTCGTCGGTTTATTATAGGAGGTGCTGCTGTTTCTCTACTTGGATTTTTTAATTTGAACTATGATGTATTCTCATCACCTGCATTGGCTGAAGAAAAGATGAATGCCTTGGACGGAAAAGATGATGGTGTAGTCGGGGCTTTGAAAACCTTGTTTGATCCAAATGAAACAACAAAATGGGGGAAGGTCTTGCCTAAGGCTTACTTGAATTCTGCTAGAGAAGTTGTGAAAACACTTCGTGAATCATTGAAGGAAGATACGAAAGATATGGCGAAGTTCAGACGAACAGCTGATGCAGCAAAAGAATCGATCCGTGATTATTTGAATAGTTGGAGGGGACAAAAGTCTGCTGTCAATGAGGTGACTTCTTCACACTAATCTTTCCAGTATGTTCATATGTTCGTTCCAAGCTAGTATTCGACATTTCGCTTAGGTATACATACATCTTGTGTTTAATAACCTCTATCACCCATCATATCTTGACTAGTTAGAATCAATGATATCGTTTAATACACCCGTCGTATCGCCTTGGCTCCTTTGACTGCTCGACTACATTTTGTTGAACATAGTACCTAAAAATATTTCATTTATATCATTCCTCCTCTCATTTACAATGTCTGAACATGCTGATGCAGGAATCCTATGTGTTGCTCGAAAAAGCCATAAGATCGCTTGCCAACTTTTACTCGAAAGCAGGACCCTCTGCACGTTTGTCGGAGGAGGTTAAGTCTGAAATATTAAGTGATTTAACAACTGCTGAAGAATATTTGTGAATTCAGAGTCGTAGCTTAGGCGTTTGAGTTCATGAACATGATGAATCGATAGGATCTGGTTGGATGGACCTCTGTTTCACGTACATAGCCTCTATTTGGTTGCTTTTAATGACAGCAAGTGTGTTCTTTTCTTGTTTATTATGTTATGCGAATCAGTCTCATGTACACCCTATTCAATTTGAAAGAAATAAACGTGAAATAACAATAAAACCTAAGAAGCAAATCATTTAAGTTGCTCATAATAATGAAATAGAAGTTGCATCCAAACAATTTATATATTAATGCAGGATTAAACATTATGCAACAAGCATTCTGATGCAGAAACATGAACCTGTATATATATACACAATTACCAGATCAAAAGCTACAATCGTGGAAAAAATGTTGCCTAGTCCACAAGGAGACTGTTTCTTCCTTCATCTCAACTAATCATCACATTTTATAGTAATCTTGTGGCTATGAACCGGTTGGAACAATGTGGGACGAAAAAATAAACACGTTACGACAAAGATGCGATGCAATGTTCTAACATTGTCCGTGCCTCATAGAACTACGAAGGTAATTGCCAAAGTAGTGCTTTTGTCTACTGCTCAGGCACTGCATTGTTTCAAGAACTGTGGTCATTGCTTAACGAATTTTCAACCAGTTGCAGCAGGGGAAAATCACTGGCTGTTTTCTTCAGGTGTGTTGTTGCTACATTCTTTCGTGATCCCGGTGGGTGATGCGTTCTGAGCTGAAGATTCAAAAGAAGAAACATGAGAAGCAACTTCTCCATCGACCACAAGAGGTGCTTCGTTATCAATAACGTGGTTGTTATCAAGGCCAGCTTTACGATCAAAATTAGCAGAAGCTTCGGTTTCCAGGGCAGCTCTTCTGGGAACACACGCCGTCTCTTCTCCATCAACTTCACCATTATTAACAACTACTTGGGAGAGAGCGTCATTGGAACCCTTCACTGAGAAACATATATTATCATCATGGTTTCCATTGGACTCGGCTGCTATGACAGTTTCGACTGGAGAATCACTAATGGACCTCAGGCAAGGAGCTTCGACCTTGCAGGTTATGCCAACGACAGCCTCCACAGAAGAATTTGTGCTGTCACTCTGAGGATGATTAAGCAATTCATTTCTTGTTACAGAGAAGTTATTGCTTTTACCCGGAATAGGAGTGTCATCCGAGCTAGTAGCAGGTTCTTTTGGTTTGTTTGTGATATGCTTATTGTGCTCTGTCGAAGAATCAATAACAGATTTTTCTACCAAAACTGGCAACCGAGGTTGGGTCTTAACCGATTCGCAGACCTTCATTCCTACAGTTGAAATAAATGTTAAATTCTACTGGTCTCTACCATACCAACGCATGCTAAGTGAGGAGATAAATAGCTTTCCATTTCGTTTGATGTTTAACGTTGCAACGGAAACCGAAAAAAGAAAAAAAGTTTTACCAGCAGAGTGCACCAGCAACTGTTTTTGCAACATATCTGTCCCTGGAAACACCAACATATTCATGGACTTCCTCTCTTTCTTGAGCGCATTCTCAAGTTGATGGAAACCGAAAACTGTAGTCCACGTGCTCATATGCTCCGATATAGCTGGAATAATCAGCTGCTCGACTTTGAGTGAACGGAGTTCCTGGAATCACAAAAGGAGATGATGAATCACTGTTGTTAACTTGTGAAGTTGCAAAGCTCAATACAAGTATAGCTCATGGCAACATATTTTGAATTTCCAGAGTATTCTTCTGATCTCACTGAGTGAATGAGCATTAACTGATGAATAAGCATAGCAGTAATCCAGGAAGCAATGTCATAATACATCAGAAATTATGATATTCTTACTGTTTCAATTGCAGTTAGAAGACGTCGGCACATTCCTTGTCGCCTGTAGATCTCACGAGTCCCAATAAATGGCATTTCGGCCATACGGGTTCCATGGATCCTAACAAAGAGAGAAAAAATCCAATAATCAAATTGATTTTCCTTTTCATCATCAAGGTTGAAGAAGCCGCTTTAACGAAAAGAAAAACAAGCTATTGCACAAATTTCAAATCAGAATCATCAAGCAGCAGCAAATTGTTCTATGCATGATTAATAATGAGAGTGGATGATCACATTGGTAAATTATCACAGATTACAGAGTTGAATGCAGATTGGCTGTCACTACAGAGATCAGAGTATTGTCATAACCAAACTCAAAGAGAAGAAATGTGCAACACTGCTTAGTTACCTTATCGATGCAGCGGAAACCATTTCATCACCCTTCTCCAAAATTGCAGTATAGAACCCACAGTAATTCAGACGGTTGAAATTTGAACTGCAAAGCATAATAGTTATCATTACATTCTAAGTAGTGTGTGCATTCATGAGTATTTACATTTGCACATAGATTAGAAATGTATTATTGAGATACTGTTTTCATTGGCACCAATATTGTATAACACAAAATTAAATTTATCATGCATCTGCATTTCAGATCAAACGAACTTCACTTTAATATTTCTATCTTAAGTTCAAGAGCCTCTAAAGATTAAGAAAAATTTTTGGGATAATTTATATATGTGCATGCAAGTACATATACACAAAGGCTTAGCCTGGAAATAACAGCTCACCCAAAGTTAAAGACGACATTGCGAATCATATTAAACCCACTTCTCCTGTCAATGATGGGCACGAAACACTCATCCATGATAGACAATGCAATAGCTAGCTTGGAGTTTGATTCAACCCTTTGAGGAAACCCACGGTGTGTGGTATCAGACACATCTGCCCTTTGAATAAGTGACCATGAAAACCCTGCTTCTAACTCAATTTTAACACCAAGTATCTTCTGTAAACGATCATAGAGCTGAAGAAGCAAAAGGGAACGTCAATTTAAAGCCAAACATAGAACATAAAATTGAGAAGAACAATATCATCAATACAAAAGAAAATGTGTTGATTATTGATTAGTGACAATCAGATGATTTCATCTTCACAAGGAATACAAAGAAACAGGCAAATTGACATTAAGAGTAATTTCAACAAAATTGTAGTCGATATTATAAGCAGATAAACATTAGGGAAAATGTGTTGATTATTGATTAGTGACAATCAGATGATTTCATCTTCACAAGGAATACAAAGAAACAGACAAATTGACTTTAAGAGTAATTTCAACAAAATTGTAGTCGATATTATAAGCAGATAAACATTAGGGTCATTCTAGAGTGCACCCAAGGGTTTATAGGCTAATTTTAAGGTGTAGTGGGTAGATTTTTATTATTCTACTCGGTCAAAAGGTGAATGTTAATAAAAATCTATTCTAACAGATTAGATTATACGAGTGCATCGATACCTCTGTTATACCCTAGTAAGACTATAAACAATAGATGTAATAGACCTCATGTTAGCACTTAGTGTACTAGAATATAAGTATTCAGTTGCCAGCAGCCAGTTAAGAGACAGCAAAAATTTAAAAGAAGTGTAAGCATAAAAACTTTAAATTATAAGTTTAATTTAACCTATATTAGGCAGTCATTAACAACTACTTGGCTCTCTAACAATTTTAAGCACTCAGCAGATGATGCCATGATAATATGGGATATATTAACAATCTTAAGCAAGCCAAGCCTGTCTATTTGTATAATTTAAAGTTTACCTCTATTACAAGCTGTCGGAGCTTAGTAGAGAAGAATTAAGTCAAAACGGATTGCTCTTTTTAATCTTTTTTAATTTAACTAAGAGATAAAGAGCATCAACTGGACATAAGAGAATTTTAGTTACAAAATTCTGCATTTCAATATCATGATGTTGTAAACCTGATTAAATCAAATAATCTAGGTTGTTCTCATATTTGATATGGAAAACATGACACATCACAAAAGTATAGGTGAAAATAAATTATCATTACCTCCTATTTATAATATCAGTTTCTTGGTTTTCTTTTAGAGTCTATTTTACTTATCTTTCACTTGATTTAAAGCATTGAATGGAGTGTCTAGCACAATAAATGTCAGTATATTGAATCTTCCACATAAATTCAACAGTACCCAAATTGTTTTTTTGGGGTCCCAGTCTATCTGAGTGATGGAAGAAAACTTCATATGGAATTTTCACAGTTCTAGTTATTAAAAAGCCAAAGCCATTACCTCTTGGCACTTTTGCCTGCAGAAAGATTCACCATTTGAACTCATAGGATGAGCAAACACCCCCTCACCGCACATTATGTGATCTACACAAGAGAAAAGAATAATAAACAAGATTTTTTTTTGCTTAACTACCCAAAAAAAGAAGAAACTGTGTTACTCGTGTTTGTGGGAGAGAAGAAATGAGTAAAACTACACACAGAATTTTAAACTAATACTACGGGAAAAAGTTACATTTTTTCCCACAGAAGCTGCATCTGGAAAGTTTATCAGCAGCACTTTCACAGGCATCCCCACAAAATTTGCACGTACAATTTGGACAGTGCCAATCACCTAAAGGAAGCTTCTGCAATATATAAGAAAACACTCTAAGAACCAAGAACAATCATCTGAATGTTTATTAATGTAAAAATCCAAATTCTGTAAGCATTAATACGATCTTGTATCACTAATTGTAGCATGGTAAAGTCACTGTCATTTCTTTGTACCCAAATTCTGCTTCCATAAAACATATAGAGCAAAGATACAATGGCAAAAATGATAATGCCAGCCATGTAAGAAATTGTAACCAAAAACAACAATCACACACAATAAAAAGGGATAAGCACCAAAGAGATATGTGAGTTTCATACGTAAATATTGTAATGAAGGAGCTGAAACGGTAGAACCTAGAGCCACCTGATAATTACCTGTATTCCTAGACAGATCTGATGGAAAGTTGATGGACAACTATCACAACAGATCAAAGAACCTCCATCACCACAGATACCACAGGTGTCATCATCTGGATCGCCACCATCAACAGCAACAGTATGGTAATCACGACATACGGACTCTCCTTGCCTATTCCAGGCATCAATCTGACACTGCAAAAGGGAGGGCCCAGATTCCAAATATATGTTTTGGAAAGGTAGACGCAGTTTGCTACCAGCATGAAGCTCAAACTTTGAAACAGTAAGAATTTTACTGCAGCAACCACAGTGAATGCCATCTCTGGTGATCCAACCTTCTAACATTATCCGATTCCTTTTTCGGTTCATATATTTCACTTTTTCACTCAATTGCGCTGTCCCTGAGTCAATCAGCCAGGCCAATACCGTTCTTTTTCCAGTATATGGAACATATCCATCATATGCAACTTTGTCAGAGCCACGAACCAGGAGGGTGCATCTCCCAATCACCTTACTTGTTCTTCCCTGTAAGACATTTGGATTGGAAGCAGTAGAGGGTTTTTCAGCTTTTACTTTCCTGGACTGCCTTCTGGGTGAACCATCATCATCTTCATCACTGTCTGAGCTCTCTCTAGCATCCCGTACAGAAGATTTCTTAGAAATCTTGGTGGTTGTGGCTTCTTCTTTTCTCTTCCTTTTCATTTCTTCCTCAATCTTCTTTTTGGTCTGTCTTGTGAGCTTATTGATCAGATCTTCAGATAGGGGAGAAAAAGAGGAAGAATCAAGAACCAACTTGCTTTTAGAATGATCTTCCTCCAACTGTTTCTTGAGGGCCTCATAAGCCTTAATAATAGACCAGTAGGCTGTTCCATTTGGGTTGATATACACTGCATCTAAGTAGTCCCTGTTCCGTCTTGGTCTATAATCTATAGACCACCCAGAATCAATTAGCATTTCTCTTATCTTCTCTCTCAGCATTTGCTTTTCAGTGCTTCCGCCACGCTTTGCCTTCACTTCTTTCCCTTTAACAGGAGTGACATTCTCCGGAGGTGCTCTTTCTTCCTCCTTTTTCACCACTTTCTTTGAGCTAGAAGAAGCTTGACGGCCCGGTGGCGCCAGCTTAAGTGCTGTATCAGTACAATCACTTTCCGACTCTCTAACCTTGATTCCTTTACTTGTGCCACTGGTTTCTGACTCTCTACCTTTGATGCTTTTATTCATATTTGGTTTCATCTTTTCCATCTTCAGCTCCATTTTCTCCTTCTGCAACCACAAACCTCTACTTTCTGGTGGTTTTGAATCCAAGAAAATGGGTAAACTCGGAGACAACTCTTTCTTCATAACATCATCTAACCCAAAACCTGCTCTTTCTTCAACCTCCCTGTGATCATAATTCTTATGAAGAGAATGTATATCCATCCTCTTCTTTTTATTCACCATAACCTTCAGCACCCCATTCTTTCCCTGCAATCTAATTGGCTCGTCAGCCTTCTCCTGATACTTCAACCTTAATAATGAGACAGGCATTTCCGTTTCATCTTCCTCCAACTCAAATCCCCTATCCTTCAAACCACCATACTCACCTCCCTTCCTCCCATTACTAGAACCCTCGAAATACAAACTTTGCCGTTTATTTGCCACAAAATTCCTATGTGATGACCCAACACCATATTCCCTCAATTTCTCACAACCCCTATGCCCAACCATCTTAAACCTATCTTCCACACACTCATCCATCATCCTTTTCCCATTTAATTCATCAAACTCGAATAAATCAAACTTACTCCTCTTCCTCTCACTGCTAATATCAATCCCAACATTGTTCCTCTCATGCTCCCAATCTTCAACCTCCCTTCTCCTGTAACTCATAGACCCATTATGCAATCTTTTGTCATTCACTTTTCTTCTCATAAACTCTGATGACTCATTGTCATCACTAACACCCAAGTCACCTGCAACCAGCCTTGGCCTCTTTCTATCCTTGCTGTTAATACTCAAATCTTCCCACTCTCCCCCTAAGTTCCTATTTTCTACCTTCTTTTTGATAATCAAACACCCTGCTGAGCTCTTCTTCTTCAAAACACCACCTGATCTTACACTACCATCCATATTCCCGCATCAATCAAGTGAGGGGGAAAAAAAACTCTATAAACAATCAATTTCACACGTAATTCAACCCAATTTCACCTTCACATAATCAGGAAATGCTCTACTTTACCTGGGTTCTCAATTCTGCAGCCCAAAATTAGCAGATCTGAAGCAAAACCAAAAGCCCACCAAATTTTGTGGAAACAGAAAAATGATGAACGAATTCAACTGAATCTCTTAACCTCCCCGGAAACCCGTGTTTAATCGTTGGAGATCAATACGAAATGCGTGACGTAATTTTCCGGCAAAGCAAGGAGAGATTCAAGAATAAGATTAAAAAGTTGAAGATGGGAAAACTTACACGCGAAATTGATATCAGCTTTTATGTAAGTGTGTATGTATCAGAGTCCCATTGCTGTATTCTTCTTTGTTACACGGCAGAGCAATACGGAAATAAAGAAGAATGGGAAAATAGAAAAAGAAATTGAAAATTAAAAAATAAAATTTTAAAAATAAAATAGAAGAAGAAGATGGTGAAGAAATTAATATTATTATCGGCATACTGTGATTACATCATCACCCCATGTTTCTTTCTGCTGCATATTCCAATTTCATCACATTTTCAACTGCATTCAAATTAGTTGTTAAACTAATGAAGATCAAGGCATTTTATAATGATTATTGTATAAGATTAAGTAAAACAATTCTGGTAAAATAGTAATCACTGAGAGTGAAATGGAATCCAAGATGGTAAATAATTCAGATTTGGTCAGGCTGCTGCAGTAGCAGCATGATTGAATGCAATTCCTCAGAAAGCTTTTCATATTTTGTGCTCTCTTTTTCATCTTTCTTTATCTTTTTCTGCAGAAAATGTTACTGGGTTTATCTTCCATTATTTTACTATGGAATATTCTTTTATGCGAGGTGTATATATGAGTTGGGTCGATTTATTGTTAAATAATACTCCCTCCATCCCCTTTTAAGATATTCATTTTATTATTTTTGGCGTCCGCTTCAAAGATATCTATTTTCTTTATTTAGTAAAAAGTACACAATATGGTCCACCACTTCCCTCTAATACAATTACTCACTTTACATATAATAATAATATTCCTTAATACACGTGCAAAAAGCAAATGGATACCTTAGAATCCCTCGAATACAACTACCCACTTTACATATAATAATAATACTCCTTAATCCACGTATAAAAAGTAAATAAATACCTGGACGGAGGGTGTAGTTCTTGTATAAGTAAAGTATACTTATTAGTACCATAACACTTTAAAAGCATACTCTCTCCGTCCCGTTAAGAGTGGGTATTTTGCTTTTTACACGTGAATTAAGGAGTAACATTATTTAATGTGTAGTGGATAATTGTATTAGTAAGAGTGTTAGCCTCATATTTTAATTGTATTAATGAGTGTGTGTGGATCCTATTTATGTAAAAAATGAAAGGGGACTATTTGAGTGGGACGGTCAAAATAAAAAAATAGACTCTTATTAAATTAGACGAAGGAAGTATTTTATTTCATTATTTATTATATTTTTAAAAAATAGTATACTCTAACTATATATAACAATGAACTATCCATCTTATATCATACTAAAAGATTTGGTGTTTTATTGTTGGAGCACTCACACTGTCACACATTATATGTAGAGCTGTTAAACGAAACGAGCTGCTCGAGAGCTCGGCTCGACTCAAAACTACTCGAGCTCGAGTTTGAACTCGTCCTAATACTCGTTATGTTATCGAGCCGAGCTCGGCTCGACTCGATAAAGCTCGATAATAATAATAATATTAAAATAAATAATATATAATGATAATTATATATATTAATATAATAATTATTAAATATAATATTAAATATATTAATTTAAATTCGGCTCGATTAGGCTCGAAAGCTCGTTAAGGCTCAAAAGCTCGACTCATTTTGCTAAATGAGCCGAGCTCGAGCTCGAGCTCGACTGAATAATTTTTGAGCCAAGCTCGAGCTCGCTCATAAGCTCGTTATCAAATCGAGCCGAGCTCGAGCTCGGCTCGTTTAACAGACCTAATTATATGTGAGACAAGTTGGTTGTTACTAAATGGGTCAGTAACTGTTAGGTACAAAATTATCTACATATTTGCTACATATTACATTGAGTTCTTAGAATTACTCACGCATACAAACTTTAAGTCTGTAGTTCTCATATTACTCATACTTAACACTAGTGTTAACAAGCATTTTAAAAGGAAATTTTAATATATTCCCGTATATCTATCTATCCAGATATTTTCAAATCTAAAATTCTCATTTTCTCCCACGGCGGCGGGTCGAGAAGTGGCGGTGGGTCGGGAAGGTCGGTGGAGGGGCAGTCAAGATTTGGGCTGGCCCATTGGCACAACCCACGGCGGCTGCGGTGGCGAACGCTAACATCTGGATTGGAACAGCGTCGCCTCTGCCCCTGCTCGATGCTTTCAGCGCCAATTCTTTTTTGGGCAGATATCGTACCATTCTCATCTCTGCTTCGCTCTACATTCTGGTCAGTAATTGTGAACGAATCCCTCGAATTTAGGGTTTTTTATTTCAATATAGCGTTTGATTTCGATTTCAATTCGGATGTTAATTGCTTGTAGGGCCTTGATTTGTTGTCTCTATCAGCTCAATTTGACAGAGGGCAATCAAGATTTGGGCGTCCAGCTGTAGATGGTTGGTTGCCATGTGCAGGGGGAATTGAACATTGGTGTTCACCGAATTGTACATCTGTGTTAAGTTGGCCGGGAAGGTGTGTGGAGATGGTGATTACGGATAGAGGGACAGTCAAGATTTGGGCGTCAGGCTATAGATGGTCGGTTGCCATGTGTAGGGGGAAATTGAACATTGGCGTTCACCTAATTGTATATCTGTGTTAAATTGGTGTTCATTAGTATTCTGAACATTGGTGTACATCGAATTGAACATTGGTGTTCACCTGATTCAAAATTTTGTGTATTTTATAGAAAGTCAATAATGGATTAAACATGGAAAGTACTAAGGGTAAACTTGGAAAAATAAAATATCAGAATGTATCTCTTAGTATTTCAATTTGATTTTGTATCTTCTAGTAATTAGGCTATGAAAACACGTACCTATTAATAATAAACCCTTACTAAATTATGATTATAAGTAAAATATATTATTGTTTGATTAATGTAAGATTTTGTTAAATTATAAAAATTAATATATATATATATATATATATATATATATATATGTGTGTGTGTGTGTGTGTGTGTGTGATTTTAAGATATGATAATATGATTTAGTATTTAATAATTATATATTTAAAATTAATATGAAATTAAAAAGAATTTCTTATACATATCTTAATTAATATTTTAAAGTATTTAATGATGTTAAATTATACAGGGTGATTCAATCAAGGATGATAAATGGTTTTTGTATAAACTAATTTTTAAAGACGTGCGTTGCACGTCGTATGCACGTCTTACTTTGTAATGTAATTTTATTTTAACAATGAATTTTTGTAATATAATTTTATCGATGAACCTTTAAAACTATACCATCTGAGTAATTTCAGATTTTTCGAGATAATACTGGTTAATAAGGACATTGTAACTATAAATTTTATCTGGATTCACTTTGAGCAGATGAGTAACAAAATCAATAAAAATTTGATCTGAAATTGATAATTGATGCCTTAGTGATGACTTTTTGGGAATCAAATATTCTAATTCGTTATTTTTTTTTTAGAAAAATAGAACAATTGTAAAAAATCTTACCGATCAATAGGGACTCACAAGTAAAATAGGTCATTCATATAATTTAGGTGAATAGATTAGACAGTTAAATCCATAAATCAACATAATCTCTTCATGTTTCCTCCAGAGTAGTAACATGTAAAAATATCGGCTCACCGAACATTTAATTTAAAAAAATATTTTATAATTATTGTGTTTGTGGCATAACAAAATAAATACTAAAAAATTTATTTGAGAGTATTTTAATATTCTGAGTTGTTCGTATCTAGTAAGAAAGGAAAAATAATATAAGATGTATTTAGCAATTTGAGGTACATATTTAGATGATTTTGGGGTGTTATTGATTGGACCTCATAAAATGCAGATTAGATCTTCTATTATATTTTAATGTTACGTCTCTATTATAAATCTATAGATGAATGATACGCGAGATAAAGATAAAATCTATATTATAAAGAAAAATTATCAACCTTAAGGAATTTAGATTTTCACGTATCACTCATGTAATACATGTAATAACAAGATGTAATAGAACATCTTGTACCAATAAATTGTGTTGCTAAAGAATGATATGTTTTATAAATCTTTAAAGTACTATGTCATAATTAAATATAAAATGAACATATAAGATCTACATATAAAATAAAGTTTAATTCATTATAGGTGTTTATAATGAACGTAAAAATTCTTAATTACCTCCAAAATAATGAAATTTAAAATGATTATATGTTCTCAAATAAATATATCATTGTTTGTATCTTGTCCTCTAATTATTCATGATAGTTTAATTTTGTGAAAGATATTTTGGGTTTTAGTAAATTAATAATTTGGATAATTCATTTTACCCATTAAATATTAAATTTTTCATGTATTGCGACTAACTCATCAAACACGAGAATTTTTATACTTTTATATCTAAAGCAACAACTTTGGTGATAAAATTATAATTGTGATTAGTGATTAAGTAATTTATGTGAGTAGTATATATGTTTTTCTATTTCTTTTTATTTCTAATTATTAACTTTATATTAATTAAATAAATATTCTATTTCTGTAAAAAAAAGTTTTATTTAATTTTTATTTATTTTATACGAAAATTTAACTATATTCATTTTTTAAGTTAGAATGGATCTAAATTTTAAATTTAAGGAGCATTTTTTTATACTACATAATATCAGTAACATGTACATAACATTAAAATTAAAATTAAAATTACTTTAAGTAAAATTTTAGAAATTACGATTATAATTTTAAAAAAAATTAAGTATAGACTACATTATGTAAATTAAAAAAATTTATTGACGAACACAAAACACCTCATCCCGACCTCTTAAATCCATAATGACTGAAATCATTGAGATGAGTAAAAAAAAAGATTAATAAACATCAATATTAATAGAAATTCTAAACATATATATTGATACCATCTTCTATAAGCTTACTTGCACATGAGATCTTTGCCATGAATTACAACCAACAGAGTGGGGTCTATAAACATCAATCAATCAAATATCATACAAATAATACAACTAAAAATAATATAAGATCAAATATTTCAAAAATATATAGATCAGGGTTCCTTAATCTTTTTCACCACTAAAAAGAAAAAGAAGAGAATCACGCCTATTTATAGCAATTCAATATATATGGCTCACAAATTGATCGTGAAATAACGAAATAATATAAAACTTAGAAAACAATGATTCATATCACACAACAATATTATTAATAAAACACAAAATGAAATTAAAATATTTTCAAGAATCCCACCTTCATTTGGCCATTTGCAGCAACAATGAGAGGGAAGTTGCGATCATACAATGTGGAGTGATGAATAAGTGACATTTTATAATTTTTAATTTGTCTCTTTGTATTACTTATTGATTATAAATTCATTGATATATATGAAAAAGCTGTATACATTATTTTGTATTAAAATATTATTCATCAAATAATAAGTTATGAGTATTTTAAAAGTTAAAATAGTTAATGTCTAATTAATATAAATGATATGAATATATGGATTCATGAAAAAAATTTAGGAAAGATTAAAAAGTGCAATATTAAAATTGATTTAATTGAAGATTGAAGATAATGAAAAGGCATTATTAATAATGAATTAATTAACTATAATACATTATAATATATAAGGGTAAAAATGTAATAAAGAAATATAGGTTTTTTTTAGGATAAAGTTAGAAAAAAATATTAACACTTTCTAAGCTACTTTTAATATATATTTTATATTTTATTTCTTATCCATAATAATGGTGAAATATTCTTATATTAATTGTATATTGTTAATAGTATTTTATTAGTTATTAAATAAAAATAAATTTATATATAAGAAAATAAGCTTATCTCCACAATCGGCAAAAAAGGTCAAATACATGATCGGGCATATTACCGGCCAAATAGAGTTAAATTCATTTTTTACCTTATAATTAAGTAAAATTTTGATTTTTGCCCTAAAAAAGATAAGTTGTTCAATTTTGCCCTATAACTAATAAATTATTTCAACTTTTGCCCAATTTTAGCCGAAAAATGCAAATTTCGCCGAAATCCGCCACGTCATATCCACCTATTTATTTATTTATTTTTAGTTTCCAAATCAACATAATATTTTATTAAATTAGAAATAAATTAAAATTAAAACCTGTAATCGACTGTCACTGGGGCTTTCAACGTGTCGTTGTTGACGATCGAAGAATTTTTTAGGTGAAAGCCACCGCCGGCGACACCCATCTTGGCGGAGAGGACTTCGATAATCGGCTGGTGAACCACTTCGCGGCAGAGTTCAAGCGGAAGCACAAGAAGAATATTAGCGGCAATACCAGGGCACTCCAGCGGCTGAGAACGGCGTGCGAGACGAGGACACTGTCGTCGACGGTGCAAACGACGATCGAGATCGATTCGCTATACGAAGGAATCGATTTCTATGCGACAATTACCAGAGCGAAATTCGAGGAGATGAACATGGATCTATTAACGACAAGAGTCAAGAATTCACGACATCGTTCTCATTGGAGGTCTGACCAGAATTCCCAAAGTCCAGCAGCTTCTGCAAGATTTCTTCATCGGAAAGAGCTCTGCAAAAGCATAAGCCCCGACGAGGCGGTGGCGTACGGTCATGCGGCGATCCTGAGCGGCGAAGGGAACGATAAGGTTCAAGATCTCCTTCTCCTCGACGTCACTCCTCTCAGGCTCAGAATTGAGACCGCCGGCGGGGTGATGACGGTGCTGATACCGAGGAACACCACAATTCCGACGAAGAAAGAGAAGATATTCTCCACCTACGCCGACAACCAGCCGAGGGTGTTGATCCATGTGTACGGAGGTGAAATGACTAAGGACAACAACCTTCTCGGGAAATTCGAGCTCGCCGGCATCCCACCGGCGCCACGTGGGACACCGACTGTTTTAAAATTCATTTTACAAGTTTTGATTTTAATTTATTGATTTTTATTTTTTATTTTTCTTTTTTATTTTATATTTCTAAGTGAAATATTATGTTGATTTGGAAACTAAAAATAAATAAATAAATAAGTGGATATGACGTGGCGGATTCATTGGTTAAAAAAATCAAAATTGCCACGTTGGATTGACCAGCCGGAAATCCCCAAATTGAAGCATGACGTGGCGAATTCCGGCGAAATTCGCATTTTCCGGTCAAAATTTAGCAAAAATTGAAACAATTCATTAGTTATATGGCAAAATTGAACAACTTATCTTTTCTAGGGCAAAAATCGAAGTTTTGCTTAGTTATAGGGCAAAAAATGAATTTAATAGGTAGCCAAAAATTCGACAGGGCGTAGACAAGTATCCGATGGAAAGGACCTCGTCATAATCCTCTTATAAAAAGACAGATGATTGTGTAGGAATGATGGTGCAGATGGGTGCCATGTCTCTTAATATGAGCGATCAAAGAACATCCATCACCACAGGTGTCATCTAAAATCTTGGGTTATATTTACTTGGGTTGTACTTAAGGAATAGAGAAGAAAAAACCAATCAATGCAAGAAGGATTGACATTCTTTTAGCTCCTAACTTTTTTCTCAGTCGAATTTTCATGTGTCGTTTTTCAAATATTTGTTAAGTATGTCTCTAAAATGTGCCATACAATAACTCAGTTAAATGCCAAACTGCAACTTTATGCTATTAGAATGTTGGTTTAACTCAGTTATAAGCAACTGCAAAATTTGATCATTAAAAATATATATATACCTGATACAAGAAACACAATTCTAAATCAATTTTGGGTATAAAAATAGATAATTATATATGTTCCCTGTAAAAGAGACGACTTAATGCTGATATGTATGAATAACGTAACTAATTTGAATGAATAATTAAATTTTATAAAGTGTTTATAATATGTACATATTGTTCCCAATAACACATTTTAGGTGTTAATCAACATTATGCTGCATCTAAAATATTTGCAAGTAACACATTGTAATTAAATGGTACCTGGGTAGATGCATGAAGTTTTATATCGTCATAAAAGTTGTTCACGAACTTCTGAAGCATTCTAATTTATGTTCTCTATGGCAACGTTTGAAAAGGACAAGGCATAACATGAGGGGACAAAAACATTAAGGCAATGTTCGATTTTGAGTTTCAAACTCAGGTTTTGGATTTCAAAACCCACATTCAGATTTTAAAAACCACCCCTATATATATCTACTGCATTATCTCTTCTCAATTAATACATTTTCTCTCTTTATCTCTACTCTCTCATTTAACTTTTTAAATAAATTAATATATTGATTTGACATAAAGTTAAAACTTATCCTATTTAAAATCCAAAACAAACATAGAACACACTATTCATCGTTTTCAAACCTCACGTAACCCCAAACCAAACATTACCTAAGTGTAATTATAAACACAGTTTTCTATCTAGACTTAAAATTATCTAAAAGTTTCTTTTATTTGTTTGTAATATTGCATAATATTATTATGGAGTATAAAATTTTTATTTTACAGTTAAAAAAAATTATAGTCCACAAATCCATGAAATTATATACTAGTAATTAAATCAATACGCCACATCTTATTTCTTAATATTTTTCCATACAAAAGATTTGGGCTCTTTTCTTAATTCATGATTGGATCTCTCAAGCCCAATAAAAAATAAAAAATCTTACAGTACAGTACTCCATCCGTCCTATTAAGGGTCCTATTAAGGGTGTAATAATTTTTTTTGGCACGGGGATTAAGAGTATTACTCTATAATTTAATGGGTAGTGGATTGAGGATATAATATTTTAATGTGTAGTGGGTAGGTGTATTAGTGGTGTGTGGACTCCATATGAATAGATTAATTATTTTGGGTTGGTCTCGTATGCTTAAAAAGGAAATGTAACAACTTCCGTGGGACAATGCAAAAAGGAAAATGTCACAACTTCTGTGAAATGGAAGGAGTAATATTTACGAAGTAAAAATAAAAAAATGGTTTTTCATCTCATATTCCGCAAATTAAATGCTTTTAGGGTATAATTTTTAGGGTATAATTTTTTTATATTGTGAAATAACATAATGTGGAATAGGGAATTCAACTGTTGAGTGTAAGTAGGTGAAGCGGACTCGACGAACTATACGAAGAATGGTGGTAGCTGTAAGCCATCAGATCAGCACCTTCGTAGGCAAAACACTTGTCGTTGACACGAGATTGAGTGAACCCCAACATCATCCTGTTCTGATCCTCGACGATCCCAAGTTATCATAATCTGGGATTAAAGGTTTCGAATCAACTCCAAGTTGTTCATCTTAACTGCATTTTGTACTCGTGAATAAATGAATTTCAGTCGCCTCATAGACTGAGTGGGATTCTTGACAATAACAAATATAATTCGATTAAGCATTAACTAGAGAAAGAACTGGTGTCTAGTTTTTCATAATATCCATGGCCTCGCATAATCATTAATTTGAAGGAACGGAGAGTTCTTACAGAGATGACTTTATTGTAAATTTGAGTAGAAACGCAAGAACCTCTCTAATCTACTCACGAATACTCTCTACCGATTGAATCTTATGATATCACTCTCGTTTGTAAAGAAACTTAAAACGATGAATCAAAGAAATAACAACAAAGTGGTTCGATCTTAAAGATCTACATCCACTCTTAAGGGAGGAACTTATCTTATTGCTGCAACACCCTTCTAGAACTTACATCATCCATCCCTTATCAAACTGATCCAACAGCCCATAACTTACCTCAACTCTTGATCCTAGCCTTCGATCAATAAGTTGATTTCTTATTCTTACCATACACGTGTGTATTGCCAATTCAATCAATCCCACGTGTCTGATCTTATATGTATACACGCATGTATGCAAGAGTATACTTCTAATACTACATTTTACCCAATTAAAGGTTCTGCTTAGTAAAAGCTGCCTACGAACTACAGTAATAACTTCTTTTTTTAGTAAACTTGAGCTTGTATATTGTTTCAGCCTCATTCTTTCTTAGTAAACTTGAGCTTGTATATTGTTTCAGCCTCCTCCTTTTTTTAGTAAACTTGAGCTTGTATATTGTTTCAGCCTTCGTTTTCGTCGCCTTAATTTTCTTTATTATTTGATTTTAAAATTATTTTAATTAATTAGTTTTTTTTATTATTTTCTTTTTTATTTCTAACCATAAAATTATTTTAATTATTTATTTTTAATAACTTTTAATAATATTGCCTAAATCTTTTTTTAACTCTTTTCTTATAAATAAATTTATAATATTTTTTATAATATTATAAAAATGTATGAAGTATACGATTGGAGGGATATGTAAAAAAAAATGTATGAGGTATACTATTAGAGGGATATGTAAGGTATTTGTAAAAATTGGATGAATAATATTGAATGAATAATATGTGATATATGTGATAGAAGGGGAGAAATATGATTAAGGAGAGAAATATATAATTAATGATAAAATACACTTTATTTCAATTTTGTTATGGTATTTCAACAAATGTTCCCTCTCCCACCTATTTATACTAGTTTAAAGAATCTCTCATACACGGCCTAAAATAATTTAGATAGCTGCCACTATTAATCTTGCTACAACATTCTAGCATACTCACAACATCTCACAACATTTTTTCCATGATGATCTAAAGAATTCCACACTTAAAAGAGTTATAGTTTTACATCAACAAATCTAGATTAATTATATATATTTCTTAAAATATTTTAGAATCATCCATTACAAAATTAAGTTTAATATTTCAAAAAAAATCTTTTAATTATTTTATTTTTATTTTTAATTTCAACTTTAAATCTACGAAAAATTATCATATTAGTCCTCTAAATATAACAAATCTGCATTTAGTTCTTTAATAATTGAAAATTTTAATTTTGGTTCTTGTAAATCCAACTTTAATTCTCTTTATCCAATTTTAACCCTATTTCACCAAAAATTTAATTTTTTTACCAGAATCATGTACGTGACCATAAAAATTTGGGGTTTTCTAATATTTTGGGCAAATCTATTACGTGGTAGTAGAGTGACAAATGAATCACCTATTACATTTCTATGTTTCGTCTTCTATTTCACTTATTAAATTTTTGTCTATATTGCTAGTCTTATAATAATTTAAAACATGAAATGTGATATAAAAATATAATTAGATACTCATACCACAATAATATAATATAACAATAAAGTATCTGCAGATTTCAAACGCAATAGTTGAAATGACCAATTCACTGCGTTACGTCTCAAACATCTATGTCTTGAACTATTCATCACAAGGGAGATAACGAGGAATCTACTTTTAGGACATCATTTTCTACATGATACTTTTTGGACAACATGAAATTGATTGATGAGTCATAGAGTGGAGGGCATTGCAAACATGAAAATGTTAGTTGTATAGAAAATAAAAGTTGAGCTTTATCACATTATTAATGGGTGTTGATTGGGAAAAGGATGGAATCTTCATCATAATCTCTAATTTCTTTTTCTAGCCTTATGTTGGGTTTCTCTTTATGGAAGAGTCAAGATCATTGAGAAAAAACTACTCCCTCCGTCCCGGGAAGTATTTCGCGTATTGGTGTGCGCGGAGTTTAAGAAAATTTTGTATTTTTATGTATAAAGTAAGAAAGAGAATATATATTTTAGTTGATTTAATGAAAAAGGTGTGTAAAGTTATTGAGAGATGTGGAAAAAGTGTGTAAAGTTTTTGGGAGATGTGAAAAAGTAAGTATTATATTGGGATATGTGTAAAAAGTGAGTATTAGTATAATGTATTTTTTACCAAATTTAGTAAAAGTAAAGTGTGAAATACTTTGAGGGACGGATGAAAAAGGAAAGTGTGAAATACTTTGGGGGACGGAGGGAGTAGTTATTAGGGATTCATTGAGTTTGGACTTTAAATAAAGAGTGAAGTTGTTGGTGGATTAGAAGGTTGAGAGATGGAGGTGGTGCTAGTTAGCTAGAATATCCTTTTCCTTTCTTACTTTTATTACACCCTCACATATACTCTTCACATCTTCACATCACTTGCAAATTAAAATTAATGCTATGAATATTAAGATTTTATTTTTTTTTGGACTTATTTTGGAGTAATTTAATATCTTTAAATAATAAATGAAACATATAATTACCCTTAATAGTACGTATTCATGTATCAAATAAGTGTTGATATGTAGATTTTATAATTAAGATGAGCTAATACTCCCTTTCTCCCCTAAATTTGATTGCCAATGTTTGGGTACGAGAGCAGAAAATTTCTCAATAAAATGTTGTGTAATATACTATATTTTCAAAAAGAACATACTCGTGTAAATATTTTTAGTGGGAACTAAATGAAGTGTATGTAAAACTAAATTTGGTGGAAAGAGAAAATGATATTAAAGAGTGTTGAGCAAGTGTAGTTTCTCAACTTGATTTAAAGTTTATTTATTTATTAAAATATTTATTTATAACATGCACTCTGGTTTGGAACCGATTCCAAGGATATTAGGAATTGGAACTTAATTGGTCCTAGGGCAGTTCCGATTCGGAATCATCTCTTTCCAGTTCCTTTTAAAATGTATTTAAAAGAAGAAAAAAAATGCCACCTCCAATTCCATGAAATGAGGAACCTAAATCGAATTGGAATATATATGGTTTCAATTTTATTTTGATTGATTCCAAAAGTGTAGGTTTCTCGCTTCCATTAAAATGTGCATGTCTATTTATACGAGAGTTTATTTCTTATATACCTGGTGCACAATGTATTTAAAGTATAATATTTTATTCTGACGAACATACATTTTAATTAATAAAGGTATTATTTTTACGTATACTAATATTTGACTATGCAAGTATTATTTTCGTTTTCAAATGATAACATTCTATTAGTATATAGTAGTGGGACTTTGGTTGACACCCAACCAATATTTCCCCCTCAAACAAAATCCCGCAGCTAGACCATCCAATTTGAGGTCCGAACATCCCACCAACCCCGGGCTGGGCCGGTTAAGTCTGGGGCCTGGCTCTGATACCACTTGTTGGGTTTATCCGCCCAGGGAGCCGGGCCCACTCAATCCACTAGCATGATATTGTCCGCTTTGAGCCGCCCACTGGTCCGCACGGTTTTATCACTCTGGGCATCACGCCCAAAGGGCCTCATGCTAGGGAGAGTTTATCCCTCAATTATAAACCCCTCGCCATCCCCACTTTCAACCGATGTGGGACTTTGGTTGACACCCAACCAACATTTCCCCCTCAAACAAAGTCCCGCAGTTAGACCATCAAGTTTGAGGTCCGAACATCCCACCAACCCCGAGCTGGGCCGGTTAAGTCTGGGGCCTGGCTCTGATACCACTTGTTGGGTTTATCCACCCAGGGAGTCGGGCCCACTCAATCCACTTGTTTGAGGGGGACATGTTGGTTGGGTGTCAACCAAAGTCCCACATCGGTTAGAAGTGGGGATGTCGAGGGTTTATAATTGAGGGATGGACTCTCCCTAGCATGAGGCCTTTTGGGCGTGATGCCCAGAGTGGTAAAACCGTGCAGACCAGTGGGCGGCCCAAAGCGGACAATATCATGCTAGTGGATTGAGTGGGCCCAGCTCCCTGGGCGGATAAACCCAACAATATTGACATTAAAAGTAAATAAAATAATCATGATATAAAAGGGTCAAGTATCTATATCACTTAGTGGAATGGACCAGAATATGAAAATGTTTTTCCAACTTCCATGATAGAGAGAGAAGCAGCACTAAGCACAAGTGCTTTGAGGATCACAAGATGGACCATGCAGATTATCCCATTATGGCAGTGGAAAAGATAAGAAAAAAGTGATTCCCCTTTCAAAGGAAATGGAGCAAAAATGTCAATTTCAGGACCCATTTCTGTTACTATATCTGTTATATAAATCTGTTAGCAATGTACATCCACTCATGGATTCATGTCACTTTCATTTCTAAGTTGAGTATCTACACCACATTACATTCAACTATCAAGAAAATTGCATACTCAACCGTTCTTCAAAGGGCCACAGGCTAAATGGACCACGAGCGAGCTTCATCGACGATGGCCTTTAGAAGTCTGTAGCGTCGACAGGGAGGGAAGTGGCCCTGTGAAGTGAATGTGGCAGCAATGCACCGGAGTAGAAACTGTTGGCTGTAACTAGGTGCACCGGACTACACGAATTATACGAATTATACGAAGAATGCTCGTAGCTGTAAGCCTTCAGATCAGCGCCGGTGGTTCTTTCAAGATTCGTAGGCGGGAACTTTGCAAAACACTTGTCGTTGACATGAGATCGAACCCCAACATCATCCTGATCTCCTTTTCTGATGCTCGAGGCCGATCCCAAGTTATCAGAATTGGGGATTGAAGGTTTCGACACAACCCCAAGCTGTTTATCAGTGAGCTCCCTCAACTGCATTTTGTACTTGGCTTTGAGCCACCTTAGCTCTTGCCTTATCTCATTTTCATAGTCGTCGGTTAGAGCTGAAGTACTCGTTGTAGGCGAAAATCGAGCTGTAGTTGTGCTCTCCTCCTCGTTTCTTGCAACACTTTCGCTTTTATCTTCTGAATGTTCAGCACATTCGTACTTATAACTGAATTCTTTTGAACTTTCTTCATGGTCCTCCTGCTGTGCCCATAGATCAGTGTAATGAGCCCCATTGGATTGGCTAGAGCCCACTGGAACGCCATCAGTGACACACTGCTCGGACCCTTCCACTTGATACATGATCTCCTCAAACCGGCCATGTACGGTTCCACATCCGTGTTTAGAGCATTGCAGAATGTGGAGGCTCGTCCCCGGGTGGTATGACAAATAACCTGATATAGAACCATCAGAAGCACAATTCTCACAGCAATTACCATTTTTCACATTAGGACTATCGTCTACGCTGAACCCCCGTTTCCAATCAGGCACCAACGAAGCAATCTCACCGTCAATCATTTCAGCTATTTTAGTCACATCTTGGTCTGTTATGTCCAACTCGGCCACCATTTCAGTGGCAACACTGAGAGCCGTATCAGTTTCAATGTCAAATGGGAAGTAAATATTTCGAAAACGACCTGAAAATACGATACAAAAGCATATTCAACATCACACACATTATGGGGAAAGCATCGAATATCAAGAATTTAAGCTTAACAAAGAAATAGTTCAACCTTCTTTATCTGCAATCCTTAGCCTCAGAAAGATATTACCATCTTCACTCTTCCTTCCTTTGATAGTAATGCCTACATTGTCCAAATGATCGTCGTCTTGGCTAGTGAATAAATGAATCTCAGTCGCTTCATAGTCGACTGAGTGGGAATCAAGGTCCTGTTCTTGTCCATAACAAATGTAATTCGAGTAACCATTAACTAAAGAACTGGTAGTGCTATGATGAGCACTCAAAAGAGGTTGTTTTAACAGAGGGCCTAGTTCTTCATAATCTCCATGATAATTTAACGGCCTCAAATCGTATGCATAATCATCAATTTGAAGGAACGGATCGTTTAGAAGCTCCCAAGCCGATAGCCTATCGGAAACAGTTGCTAAGCATTTCTCTACAAATCTACGAACCTCAGGATCATGAACTTTGTAGAGAGCATCTGGTTTCTTTCCCTATAAACATACACAACTACATAAGACCTAAATCATATCATGCTATAGAGCTAGATTTCAGACAAGTAAATGTAGGCTGAGTTCTTACAGAGATGACTTTCTTGTAAATTTGAGCAGGGTGAGTGCATTCACTGTACGGATACTCAAACGTAACCATTTCCAAAATGCACATTCCAAACGAATAGATATCGACTAATTCGTTGTACTCCTCTTCATACACCTCTGGAGCCATGAACTCCGGAGTCCCTAATGAACATACAATCAAAGCAAGCACAAGTTTCATCCAACAAACTCAAATTCAATCTCGAAAACATGTACATATCATGGTTTTTATGCGTAAAAACCTACCAACGCAACGGGCAGCATGGGATTTTCGGAGAATCGCAGCAAGCCCAAGATCACCAATCTTGACCTCACCTTGGTTCCCATTGATAAAAATGTTGTCACACTTGAGGTCTCTATGAATAACAGGAGGATCATGGCTATGGAGGTAAAGAAGGCCTTGCAAGATTTGTCTACACCAATGTTTGATTGCTCTAATGTTGGTTCTCTTATGTTTTAGCCTATACCTTTTTGTCCAATTCAAGAGAGATAAGTTAGATATTAGCAAATTGGTGGATCTAGATAGAAACAGAGAGAGAATATGAATCAAGACTAGAGCATACTTACTGCCTAAGAGTACCAGAGGTGAACATTTCAGTCACAAAATTGATGTTCCTATTAGCAGTATCAACCCAAGAAGTGTAGAACTTCATAATATTGTTGTGTTTTAAAGTTTTTAGCAAATGAATTTCACAATACAATCTCTCAAGATCTTCAGGACTTTGCAGAAAGTCATAAATCTTCACCTGGTTCCAAGCTACTTCAATCCCTTCATACTCATCAAAAGCCCTATAACTGCAAAAAAATTCATTTTTAAAAACAATTAAATTAAGGTGAAGCAATTTTCATAAATCCAGTTGTGTATGTATATACAAAATACATACACTGTCTTTGAAGACCCTTTTCCAAGAATCTCATTGTACTGCCATCAAGAAAGGGAGGGAATACCCAAAGTCAGAATAATTTGAATCTCAAATCCAAGAAACATGACCTAAAAACTGAAATTGTTGTAATAAGAACATAGCAAGATTCAATGGGGAATGAAACCCACAACTTACCCTCCCATATCTCCCTGTGGGATCAACCTCTATGAACTCAGAATCATCTAAATCAAGCCCAATAACACCTTCCATTTCTTGTATCTGTAATTTGATTTTCTCACTCTTAAAGAGACAAGAGAGAGAGAATTGATGAGCCTGCTAATTTGGATTCTCACTCTTAACCTCTTTCTTCTCTTTTGGGAGGAGAGAGAAACAGAGAGGGGGAAAGAATTGCTGAGCTCCCTTATTCAGAATAAATACCAGAAATCTACAAATGAAACTTCCAAGAAAAATAAAAATACTAGAAGCATGATTTTTGTGGAAGAACAGGCCTCGGTGATTCCTTCAAAAAGACAAACTTTTTCATTTTTTTTCTCGAATTAAAAAAATGAAAAATAAAAAATCACCACCAACTCATAGACAACTCTGCCCCTCCGATCCACAGGCCCAAATCCAGACAAAACACCTCTCTTTTTCTCTGCTTTCTCCTTTTCCTAATCCCACAACTTTCTTTCTCATCACGAGCTGTAAAACACAAAAACACACGACAACCCACGGTGAGAACCAAGAAAGGTCATCCTTAAAAAAATTTGCCCAAAGTTTTGACAATTGGATTTGTGGGGAAAAACAGGACGCACTAAAACACACACTGATTGACTTAAAGATTCACTCTTTTTGCCACAACCATTATCTGTGTGTGTATATATGTGTATTAGTCAAGAAAGACAGAGATGAAACAGCTAGCAACAAGGGAGGGAGCCGGGATTATGTGACCAAAGAAGAATGGTGAAATGATTTTCTTTTCGCGTATGTGGCGTTGGCAGTGGCACAAGTGGCTGTCAAAAGACAAAAGATTAGTACAAGATTGTGGTACTGAAATTTTGGGTTTTGAAGGGGAATCGATTTTTGCATTTCATCATATCATATCATTTCATCAAGAGATAATTTTCTTTATATATTTATATATTTTTAGAGAGAGAAGGGAGGAGAGAGAGCTGTGCGGTCGTGGATCTGGTTCTAGAAACAGAATTCTCCATTTTATCTTTAATATTCAACGCAAATATGAGGTTTAAGAAAAAAAAATATTAATTTTATTGACATAGAAATTAGAATATTGTTTACACATGTTATTTGACAAAGTCTCTTGTGAGACACTACCTTCATGAGACGGTTTGTGAGACGTGTTAAAGTATGTCGATTATTTAAATAAAGTATGTTAAATGGTTGTTAATGTATGTTTTTTAAAGTATGTTGGATTATGTATTAAAGTATGATGTTAGTGTGTTATAATTTGATTTATTATCGACATACTTTAACCACAAATAAGCACACTTTAATCACAAATAAGCATATTTTAGTGATGGGTTGACCCGTCTCACATCCGTCTCACCAATAACCCGTCTCACAAGAGACCAACTCATGTTATTTATGTTATGTTAGGTAAGAGTGATACTTTGTAAAATATACTATTTTAAGATTATATGATTTATGTGATTTAAATCTTAAATGGTGAAATTTATTGTTACATAAATAAATAAATGAAAATAAAAATCGTTAATGTTGACGGTAATTTTTTTTGAGTGATAGCATAACTTGAATCACTATATTAATTACTCAAGCTAATCAATCAAAAATTACAAAGATTGAAAGAAAATAATTCTCCATCTATCTATCTATATCTATCTATATCTATCTATCTATCTATACTAATATAAAAGCAAAATGTTTTCACTTATTTTGATCAATTTTGACCATTCAATTTTTAATTTTGGCCATTGATCTAATTTTACATTCAATTTTCAATCTTGGTCATTGATTTTTACACCCTAATGCAATTCTATCACTACCACTATCCACCTGCGTACTCCTCCTCGAAGTGGCGGCGAACAAACATGAGAAACTGAAGAATAAACCTGACCGGAAGCCTCACCAGTGGCAGCGCCTTGAAGTCGTCCCCTCCGTAGCCGCTGTCACCACCGACGAATCATAATTTTGTTTTTGTTCACCAGATTTTTGGTACTAAACTAATTTTTGATGTCATTTTCGAACCATAATGTAATTATCTCTCCGCCGCTGCGCCAAACTCATGCTCTTCTCTTAACGTGGCGGCAGCGAATAGGCACGGCAGTTCAATACGCCATTGCGGTGAATTTGCACCTTATTTATCTTGGTTTGAGTATAATACGCCATTGCAGTGATTTATTGGCATATCATGACTTATTGGAACTGATTTATCGCATTAGACAATTACTTAACGATTGCCACTTTTTTGTATTGAAATTTAAAGTAAAACTAATTAGATGCACGATGTAGACAGGTTGTTACGACCTCTTATGGTGGAACACCGATTACAAAATTGGGTCAAGAACGGTGAAGGTAACATATTTTCTACTCCCTTTTGTTCACTTAATATCTTGAAAATTAGATCTGAGAGAAAACTATTTACTGTGAAAAATTTTTCATGCTCATGTAACCTGCATCTAGGGTATATATTTTAAGGATTAATTATACTATAATGCTAATTGACATACAATGTAGTTTTTTTCTCCCTCGATTTAAGATCCAAGATTTGTTGAGTGAATTTTTTTAATTCGGTAATTTTTTCATTAAGTTTTTCGAGGTTTGTTGAGTGATTTTTTTCTTAAATAAGCATGGGGAGATATATCTATGTTGATGTATACATATTCTAAAATCTTAAGATGACTTAAGCTAAGACGGGGTAATTGGAATATGCTTTGGCATTTGCTTTATGAATTTGTTTCAAAGAGCTTTCAACCAATTGTTTACTACTTTTATGATGATCTTATTTCTGCCCAGTTTATCAATCCCGAATATGGTGAATAACCATGTTTTATTTTACATGTTGATTGATGTTATTTTATTTGATTATTTTTCAATAGTTTGTATAATGTGCTGGTAATGATTGCTAAAAGTGCTGATAATCTGTTTTTGTATTGTAGGCTGGCTGTGAAGAAGCAAAAAAAGAAGGAGAAGAAGACAGCGAAGGACCAAAACAAGCCAAAAAGTCCCACCTACAGTTTGTTGTTTTCATGTATACAAATACAATACTAGCCCATTTTATCAGTGTTCCTGTTATAATTTCAGATGTATTGCATTTTACATTTTAAACTTTTGCTAATATATGATACTCTACATGGCTGCAGGGAAGAATTTACGAAACAATACAAGGGAAAACACCCAAACAACAAATCAATTGTTGTTGTGAGTGCTCTTCCATTTTATGTATTTGTTCTGAAAGAATACCTAAATGCGAAATGTAATTTTGGAAGTTGTTGAATCATTTAGGAATTCATTATTAATATAGGGATTAAGTGTAATTTTCCTTTATTTCGCATGTGTTTTTTAATGTGTGCTTTTCTAATTGACAATACGTCCATGCTTGATTGTTGGGATATGTTAGTTAGTTGTTGCTGGAAGCCACTTTATGATTAACTCTGTCTATTGAGATTTTGTGGATTGTTTATTTAGGTAGATTTTGCTGATTTTTTTTCTTATTAATATTTTTATACTTGCAATGGCTAGGTACTTGGCTACACCATGTCTTTCAAATCCATTTTCAAACTTCTTTATTAATTTCTTTGAGAGGCCTCCAAAGTTTTCCTATAGAAGGTGAGACTCTTCATTCTGTAATAAATAATAATAGCCATGATGATATTGCATTGGCCTTGGACATCCTGCAAAAGAGTTAAAGATATTTTTTTCATATACATCAAGTGAAAGATAAAGTAAATTCAAAAGCTACATATAGGTATGTTGAATTCCTATTCATATCTACACCGATTTTTGAATTTTAAGGACAGCATGGGGTTCCACTCAAAGGTTACCGATAGCGCCAACATCAATGTGAGCCATCTGAGAAGCATCGCCCCTGGAACTAGCCCTAACACCGACGGAATGCACCTATTCTTGCAATGTGCTGATTTGGTGAGTCAATTTACATTTTAAATTTCATGCAGTAATTACATTTTAAAATCTTAATTTATTTGCAATTTGCACATTTTTTTTGCAGACTTCAATGGACAACTTATCAGTGTGTGTTTGTTTTAAAACTCTTAGGTTAACTCGGCACTTCATATTCTCTCTCGACTAACTATATCCACAAAATAAGCACGAAAATAGTGGTGGAAGATAACCATTATCAAATTTTTTTTAATCTGTTCTGAGACCAATTAGAAGAAGAGGAAGAGGTGGTTGAATCTGAACCCAAGTCCAATTGCCAACCTGACTATGCATCTGTATTAATGATCTTTTCCTCTTCAAATTTTAGTTTTGAGCATTTGAATCTATTCTTAATGCGTATATAAGTTGCATGTGATGGGATTCTTATATGTTTGTGGTGGATACTATAATACCCAGAAGCAGTTGTGTTTTTCTATTGCTCATTTATCGATGTCCATTTGATCCAAAATTTTTAGTTATTGTGTTTTATTTACTTGATTTGAATTTTTCTTTATTTTCAGGCACTAGATTGGATTTATTATATTTTTTGGGATGACAATAAT
This sequence comes from Pogostemon cablin, assembly GCA_023678885.1. Taxonomy (NCBI): domain Eukaryota; kingdom Viridiplantae; phylum Streptophyta; class Magnoliopsida; order Lamiales; family Lamiaceae; genus Pogostemon; species Pogostemon cablin. The sequence continues at coordinate 23,002,580 of CM043009.1, read as the reverse complement.
GATTTTGAGGAGAAGATGATTGTTGATAATGTGATCTCCACTTTCTTCGGGTAATTTTTTCAAATTATCTTTATTGATTAATTATTAATTTCTGAATACTTTTTTCAAATTAATGAAAGGCAAAAGCGTTGCTTTTCTTCAGGAAAATGAGATTATGGACCATGATTCGTTGACTGTGAGGGCTTTGAAGATGGGGAATGAGGTTTCCAAGAGTTTAATTTTAGATATTAAAATTACTTTTTGGTCAACACTAAAAAAGAATTATGTCTCTCATCGACGAAGCTGGTTGTGAAACCTGACATGTTGTTTGGGAAACGTGGGAAGAGTGGTCTGGTAGCCTTGAATACGGATCTCACACAAGTTGCTTCATTTGTTAAAAAAGCGTCTTGGTTTAGAGGTTTGCTAAAAATTTAAGTAAATTGCTCATGTTATTGGAATATTTGTACTGCCAACTTATTTTGCCTTTTTTTTTCAGGTTGAGATGGGTGGTTGCAAAGCACCTATAACTACATTCATCGTCGAACCTTTTGTCCCCATGATGATGAATATTACCTTTCCATAGTATTTGAAAGGTAGGATGTTATTTCTCTTTTTTTTGGATTTTTTATCAGCCTCCCAATTATTTCTTATTTATCCATCTCTATTTAAGCGATCTGAGGGCCTAAAAGACCTCGCGTCCTTGCTGCCATTGAGGCTAATATTTTAGAGTTGTTCTCTTTCAGTAACTACAATGATCAAGTTCGTCTTAGTAGAATCATAAAGAGTTTTATTTTTTTTAAATTATCTTGAGAATAAAAGTAGATGTTAACAATATTTTTTCCTTGTTGTAGGTGTGCCTTTTTTATTAGTAGAAGTTGAAGCTGCAAATTCCCATTGAGTACGGAATAAGAACCTTACTTAAGCTTAAAGATTAGTATGCTTGAGATAGAGTTTTTCATTGGCATGGATTCATGCTAAACAAATCTTTAAATTCTGCCAACCCCTTCACCCCATTACTTAAAGGGTGCATATTATGCTATATATATAATAATAAATGATGGTTTCTTTTGTGAGTATGTAGCTTTTAATCATGCCTGTGAATCCTACTGACTTGCTTTTTTTTTAATAGATGATTTTCCTAGAGAGTCCAGAGCTGGTATTGTGGTAATTGGTCTTCATCCAACCCTTCAGTTTGTGCCTCTCTTTTTCTCTCTATCATGTATTTTGTCTAATTTTTTCTTGCATTGCTCTAGGTGTATTCTTATCATTGAAATAATGTGGTAGTTAAATGTGAGGAATCTATTTAATAGTTTGTCTGGTGTGATGTAGTTTTTGAGAGCTTAATAGAGCCATTTTATTTTGGTATTGATCTTTTTCCTATTCATGATCTAACCTTTTAAGTGTGACGTGTTTTACATTTTGTCAACACAAAGTGCATTTTCATTTCACAGTATTGAACATTCAAGAGAGAAACTCCTCTTTCTGGCAGTTCTATGAGCTCAACAATGTGAATTTGAATTTATCCCATACTATGTGACACTTTTTTTGTGATTGCTTTATTTTGTTAATTATTGAGTTACTTATGTATTTGTTATTGCTTTATAATGTATAGACATTAATATACTTTCCCAAGTATTTACTATTCAATCTTGAGCATCAATTGGTTTTCTAGGTCAACTCTAATTAAAGCATTACCCATTTGACATCTTCTCTTCATTCTTTTGGGGTAGCCCACTTGGTGAAGGTGGGAAATATTCTTTTAGATAATTTTTGTACCTTAATACTAATCTGAAAGTATTAGTTATTATGGAAATTATCCTTCTATTTGTGTTTTTCTTGAATTTCTAACAATTCATTCATTAATATTTCTTATATTCAAGATTCAAGGATGGTGATGACTATCCTTGGTAACATTTTAATCTATATTTTCTATCATGATATTACATTTTCAATTATCCATCCATGATGAGCTTCTACTCTAAAAACAGCAACGAAAGCTGAGCTCATCTTACTTTCGGGAATAAATAGGTATTATTCCATTTAATGCTTACTACCTCTCATCATTGTTGGAGTGTTTCATTGCAGAAAGGTTTAACCTAACCTTTTTATGATTAATTATGCCCATATATTGTGCATATTTTAATATTTTTGTTTGTTATACAGTCTGAAAATCACGATGCAATACAAACTAAATATTTTTGTTTGCAATTGTGTGATAGTTAACTTATTCACAATACAAACTAAATATTTTTTGTTTGTTCTTTTCTTCTGTTCCTCTTATGAATATGGAAAGCTGAAGACAATTGTATGATGTTGCTTAATTTTATTCACTAATATATTTTTTTGAAAATCACGATGCGATATAAATATAGTATCTCTATTTTTTTTCTTCTTCAAAATGTGTCTTGCTCCACCTAAATTGTTGAAAAGTTCACAATTATTTCACTATATATTAGTTGGGTAATGATTCAATAGACTTCTGGTGTGTATCGTTTGAGATACTTTACTTCTCTTCTTTGAAGTTCTGTATTTTGCTTCAATTATTTAGATTCATGAGAATTGAGGCCTTTCATTGCTTTTCTCTCATCAGAAAATAAGAAAAATGCTCCTTAAGATTGTATATCATTCATATAAGTTGGAAGTAAACCAAGGAAATATTTCTAAGAAAATGAATGTGTCTCTGAAAATGTGAAAAACTATTATGAATGTATTAACTAATGCTAGGGATATTTTTTTAGAGAGTGGAGGAATTTTAATTGTTTCTAATGTGTACGTGATATTTAATCTATATATGTTATGTGAGCATTTTTGTTGAGTTTGATTACTTGCAGTTAAAATGGCATGCAATTTACACTTTGATTTTTCATTAATCTTATAAAAAATAGAAAGAGGTATGATAATTACTTTTGACAGCAAATAAAGCTTAGAGAATGATTCGTGTATGGTCTTAGAGAGAGGCTAGACTACATTCTTTGTTGATAAGTGTGGTGAAAAGGAATATACAGATGTAATAAAACTCAGAGTGTGGTGTTTCAAGTGGGAGTCTCATGCGTATTTTCTCGATAATAACTCCATAAGCCTTGGTGCATAGTTTCTAATGGTATACAAGTACGATTTCATATTATCAATTCGAGTTATAGTTAATGTGAGTGTTTCATACAGAAATAGAGTTTATGTATGTACAGATTTACTAATACATTTGTTCTCTTTTTTGGTTTTGCAATCATATATTTGTATTTATTCTTCATTCAGTACCCTTGCATTTCTATTCAAAGTATTTTATCCTTCAAAACTTCTATGGCTGTTTGTGTATTGGAATCTCTTCTACTTCTATCTTTGATATTATCTTTGTCTACCTAAAGTATGCACTATAAAATGAACTATTTTCAAAGTATGGACATCTGGAAGTCAGATGTTCTTACTTTTGACTCATGGAATCTCTTCTACTACCTAAAGTATTGGAATCTCTTCTACTACTATCCTTGATATTATCTTTTTCTATTGCAACACATGATTTTTTAGTCATGCTTTCTTTGATTGGTTGCTCTCGTACTCTACTAGATTCTTTGAATATTTGTCTTGGCCTTATTTTTCATTCCTTCCATTACTGAATAATAGTAATAATACATGTATCATCTTGGACTAAGTTCTTACCTATTTGGCATTTCCTCCCAATTATTAAAGACAAGATTATTGCTGTTTTTGGAATGGATGATTCAATTTTCATGAAAATAAATGCAAGAATGGAGTGTATTGGAGTAAGTCTTGGATCCAAGAGGAGAGAGACATTTATTTGAATTATTTTATATAGCAAGACGACATAAAGCTTGCTAGATCACAACTATTTTCATATGAATGTTTTAATATGAATGTATGTGGTCTATATGCTTCAAATCCCCACTCTCTATAGATACATGTGTGGTTTATCGAGTGGATAAAAACATTGTCTATATCGCATCTTTGATAATGGAAGTATAAATGGTAAATAGAAAGGGGTGTGGTAATTACTTTTGACAGCAAATAAAGCTTAGGGCCACATGATCTAAGAAATATAGTTTAATGTATACAATCTAAAATGATTTATGTATGGTCTTAGAGAGATGCTATGCTACATTCTTTATTGAAAAGTGTATTGAAAAGGAATATACAGATGCAATAGAACTTGGAGTGTGTGGGTTTCAAGTGGGAGTTTGATGCGAATCTTCCAAACAATAACTCCATAAGCCTTCGTGCCCCAATTTCTAATGGTATACAGGTAAGATTTCATATTATCAATTTGAGTTATAGTCAATGTGAGTGTTTCATACGGATATAGTGTTTATGTATATACAAATTTACTAATAAATCTGTTCTCCCATTTGGTTTTGCAGTCATAAATTTATTTTTATTCCTCAATCAACACCCTTGCATTTCTATTCAAGGTATTTTATCCCATTTGATAAGACATATAATATTTATTAGACATGAAAGCAATTAATATTTATAGTTGTAAAAGTTTTAGTATTTATTTAAAAACATTGTATTATTGATGATTTATTGTATGTTAGAATTTCTATATACCCCCACAATATTTCCCATTACTTTATTTCATTATATATTTAAAATGCGATGCTTTTGATCTTTTTACTGCTAATTAAGCATATGTTGCATGAATGGAGGGTCAATATTTAACATTACTCTATTTTGTTATATATTAAAAATACATTATTTCTTGATCTTCAAATTTGTAAAAAAAAAATACATAATTATTAAGAAACATGTATGCACTAAATAGGTTGCACACATATGTATATAATTAGGGTTTAGGGTATAAAATTTAGGGTTTTAGGGTTTAAAATTTGGCATTTAGGGTTTTAGGATATCAATTCTTAATAAAATTCTATATAATGTTAGAATTCCATATATATTATGAGCTATTGTAAATATTTATTCAAATTTATAGAATTTATATTATTTTTTATTTTATATTTAATTAATAATAATGTAATTTTTATTACGTATTATATTTATTTAAACAAAGAAAAATATTAATATATAAAATAAATTAATATTATACGGGTACGGGGACCCTAATAAATTATTTTAATGAAACGGGTACGGGTTATTATTTTTTAATTGGATATGACTATGGCTACCCCAAAATAAGTGGAAACCCTACCCATTGTCATTCCTATAGATGTATAGAATTCATTCTCCATTTTTCATGTGTTTAATTATTTGAAGGAGGAAAATGCAAGTCTCAAGAGACAATAGGTTAACTTTGCTTCTCTTACCAGATAATTTATTATTACTACTTTTAAGCTATAGCATATATATGCGTTTCATGCTAAAATACAATGTTTTAAGGTTAACTAATACTAAAATTGTTAATGATGTTGTATTTGGAGTTTGCACATCCACTACATTTTATTTGGGTTCTTTTTTTATTTTTTTATTTTGATGCTTCTATTAAGTCTTTATGTTTGGTCTCTACAGAATCTAGCATAGTTTACATGAAATTTAATTTTAATATGCTAATGCATGTCTGCAATGCCTAATCTATTAATATGCAATTCTAAGAGATGATATACTCCTAATGTTGTATTCTAAAAGATAATATGATCATACCCGTTGCAGTTCATAATCTATTTTACTAACTAGAACCATATTAATACATTTCTTCTTGCAGAAACAATAATTGGCAACATTAGGAGAAATTAAGCATTCAATTTTGCAAATTCATTGTCACATTATTTTACATATCAGTAACCTTTCTCATCATTACATATATATAATCTTCCTCATGAAATGTTCTATCTAATGTAACAATGAATTTGCATATTCTTCCAAATACTATTTAGTTTCATGTTCAAGTTCTATTACATGCAAATATCATCAATTGAGAAATTCAACGTAGAACGGGTACTCATCAATCTGATCATCATCACCAGGTAAAACTATATATCACATTTCTCATGCTTCTTCCCAAACTAAGCATTTCAGTCCTCATAGTTATTAATGACAGCGGTTTAAGAATCACAATCAAGTCATGCATGAGATCGTTATGGTTTTAGATTAAAATAAATTACTCTACAATTCCAAGAAAATATTATTAACCTCATTAAAAAACAAAAGTTTACATATAAAAATATTTAAAAAATGTCCTTGTCCGCGCAATGCGCGGCCAGGTAAATACTAGTTAAGTTAATAAAATAAAATAGCTAGGGTTATATTGTTACCTACATACTCTCTTACTTTTGGGATAGACAATCAAGTCTCTCAATTAAAGATATAATAACATCAATCTTTAGGTGAAAAATTTATTGTCTATCCGTATTATTCTTAATTGAAAAACTTGATTGTCTATTCCATAATAATAAATTAATAAATGGTAGAAAAACCATGATACTAAGTTCATGACTAGCTCTTTATAGATTTTTTTATGGGTGTTTTGGACTTTTTATTGAAGATGTGACCCTGTTTTGCTACCCTTAAATTGAAGGATTATAATACCCATAATTTTAAGTTAATTATTGACGATGATAATTAAAAGTGAAGTATATCTTGAATTCTTGATTATGAATCTGTTGTTATATTTCAGTTACACCTCATTATCTTCTATTTTTGGGCTGTGTTACGTACATATTTCTTGAGTGGATTCCATGTTCGAGTTTAATTTCTACTTCCTACTAATAATTTATAACTTTATTGAACAAAAATAGAAAATAAAAACTCTTTGGGCACCACTAGTGCTTTTATAATTGTTTCAATTATTTGATATTATTAGAATGATTTATTTGCCGTGTACCTTCCATTACGCTTTTTATTCTTTTTGTTAATTCCACAATATAGGCTGTTTTTTAATTTTTACTTATTAATTATGTGTAAATAAATTATAATTTTCACTCCTATTAGTATCTTAAAACAACTTATTCACATATTTTTAAATAGCAATTCATATAGTATATCCTTATAACGTACAATACTATAAGATCTATATAATTATTATTTACATCTAATAATTTTATACACTTTTTTAATTTAAAATATCCCTTCTTTATTTATTTTATACACTTAAATGATTTTCTTAATCTTTCTATATTAAATATCTTTTAATAAAAATTTGTCTAGAATATACTAAAATATGGGTAAAATTGGAAGTGGGTCATTGAAAGTTACCATCTCAATTAAATAAATTTATCCATGTGATAAACAGATTGAACCTATCTAAAACAGGGAAGTAAAAGTAAAGGGACCAATCTTTATTGGGTATTTTTTTATATTAATATTTTACCGACAAATTTTTTTTATCACATTGTCCTATATAAAACGATTTCATAATAGTATAAGCTATAAGTTGTATAACATTCATTCCAAATTCAATATTATGCTTTTCACTTTTTAATTTACGAACACGAGTTCACGTACTCTTATATATAAAGAAAATGAAATTTAATCAATAATTCTAGAATATACATTTATATACAGTATATTTTATTTATTTATCTTTTTAAAAAAAGAAACTTAACTATATATACTTAAAATATGAGTTAAAAAGTGATATTTGGACGAAGGGATATTTGAATATTACTATTTATAAAAATGAATCACTTTTATCTATATTGATTTTTCACGCAATTGTTCATGAATTTTTTTTTTGGTTAGATACATATACCTATGTGTTTCTTTTATTTGAGAAAGAAAAAAAAATAAAAGGATTAGAAATTGTTCCTATAAAATATTGTTAATTAAACATTTCGATTATTACTATATGGAATAGTAAGTTTTGAAACATAATAAATGGGAAAATTACAATTTTGGTCCCATAAAAATTGCTTAATGCCAAAAAGTTCCAAAACTAACAGATTTAGTCTCATAGTAATTTTTTATCAAAATCTGTTAATAGTTAATGAAATATTCTGAACCATTAGTAAGACCAAAATGGCAACATGTAGATTTGATTCCATAATTTGCAAAAAAAAAATTCCCAAAGAAAACTAATGCAATGTTTATTGAGAGAGAGAATAGAGGGGAATTGTCATAATGGACTATGTCTATGTTGAAAGATAGAAAATAATATAAATCTGGTAGTTTATAATAATATAAGTTAATTTGGGATGAAAATTTTCGAAAAATTATGATTAAAATATTCTTATGGGACCAAAACCGCTAGCTATGTGACCAATAAATTCCTACGAAATTAAAATTGAACTGAAGGAATTTTTATGAGACTAAATGTGACATTTTCCCATAATAAAATTTCATTTAAAACATACTATTAATAATTTATCATATAAAAATCATGTGACATGCATGGAGCAGATTTCACAATGACGAAATACAAGCTCAATTATTAAAAAGATATTGCATTCTGTTTACAGTTATGCAATTTATTTTTAAAATGATGTACTTTTGAATTTAAGTTAGGTGAAATTAAGAGACTCGAATATTATAATCGAACTCAAATAAAAAATGCAAAATAATGACTTTAATAATATAATAAGTGGCAGAAAATTTCTAGATAAATTACCACCAAACAACCTAAAATTGACTATCACAGTAATCATTCAAACTAAGTACTCTTGATATTCAACCTCAACTGAACTTAATTAATTAAGGCAAATTTTAAATTTCAACAATGTTAATAATTCACTAATTATGAATTATTGACTAAGTAAAATGTTTAAGTACGTCAGATACAAATAAAATATGCCGTCGTGTTTCCTGTAAACAACGTTTGCGTAATCAGATTAAAATTGCATGTAAATTAATTAGAATATGTACATCCATATGATCTAGCTATGATCTAGTCTAGCTATAATTTATGATAATTAAAGTTTAAGCTAGTAATTAAGTCGTAAAGAAAAACACTTGGTGATAAACTAATCTAGTTAACTAGCTAATTAAATCCATAATTAAGTCTACTTAATTAGGAGTGGTTGGTTGATTTTTATTATTTATTTATTAAAAATAATTAAATATATTAAACATTTTTAAAGATTTAAGTTAAGATGTACGTACCGAAGTTCCACTATTTCAAAATGACATTAATTGCGATATAATACTATGAATACATATTTTAAAAATATGCCAATTGATTTATAATACTATTTCATACATAAAATTAATTTAAGAAAACATTAATAGAAATAAGCATTCTTTTTTTCTTTTTTCTTTTATTCCATGGATCGAACTGCCATAACGTGGAATCATGAGTTTAGATTTTTTATAATAAAAATTTATAACTCTTTTAATAATAAATTATTATCTTTAAAAATTTAAGATAGAGTAATAAAATATTAATTCATTTTTCAAGTGAGTAATAATTTATTTTGTAATAAAATAATAAAATTATATATAACTCTAGGAATAATAATATTTCCTGATTCGATTCAATAAACCATGTCGAAAAATCATTTTATATTATCATTGTCTTTGTATATAAATGGAATAATATATGCCTTCGGTCATACTCCCCCCGTTCCGTATAAAGGGTTATTTTTTCTTTTTTGCATGTGGATTAAGGAGTATTATTATTTAATGTGTAGTGGATAGTTGTATTAGTGGGAGTGTAGAGTATTATTATTATTTAATGTATAATGGGTAGTTGTATTAGTGGGAGTGTAGATCCCATATTTTAATTATATTAGAGGAGATGTATGGATCCCGTGTGTAAAAAATAAAAGAGAACTCTTTGAATAGAATGATCAAAATAACAAAAATAAATTATTCAGGTGGGATGGAGGGAGTATATATAGTCAAATACTCCGCATAATAGTATACTCCACGCCGTTTGAAATTAATTAATTTAATTTAATGTGCTCACCAACCCCACAAAATAAACACGCAATTTTCAAGGGAGAAAATTATAAGATTTGTACTTTTACGTACAATAATTGTCAACTATGTTCTCATTATTATATTGTTTATTTATACCTTTATCTTCCTTAAAAAAGAATAATTTTATACATTCGTTGGACCGTCTGGTAATGCTAAAATCGTAAAACGTTATTTTAATTAATTATTATTTTTATTAAGGATATTATTATATTTTAAAAATTTATTATTTTTTATTTATATTAAAAGATAGAAGTACTCTTTTATGAGACGGATTTATTGTTAAAATATATTTCAATTATTATATAGGTAAAGTATGATTAAAATACGTTTATAATTAATCATATTATTATAACATACTCAGTGCATATTTAATTTATTATTATCCTACTTTCGAGAAATATATTTTAACTATAAATAAACAAATTTTATTATATAACAATTATACTCTAATAAAGAATGATACATTTTTCAAAAATTGATTCACAAGAAACTTTGTCCAAAAAGTAATATTTTTGCTTAGAGATTTAATCAACTATTTATCATTACTTTTCGCCAATCAATTATTTATTAATAAAATATTATTATTTCTTATTCACTCATTTGTCTCGCATTTTATTAGTAAATTGTCTCTTAGTCTGCAATATTTATGCACGAGAAATAATTTTAAATCACATGAGTCCACAGTGAGCTATTAACTAACTTACCAAAACGACTTACTTTGAAAGATATACGTAATTAGTCACAAAAGTGACGATAATTAATATTATAAATCTATAATTAGTCATAATTCACCCGCAATAGACAAACTCTGTCTAGAAAGAATCTTCATTCTTGAACTTCAAATTATATACTCCGTGGTCGCCTTCAAATAGAGTTTTTTTTCCATTTTAGGCGTCACACCTAAATAGATTTTATTTTTATACACATGGAATTCACACACATCCACTAATATAATTAAAATATGAGATCCACACTTTCATACTCCAACTATACATTAAATAATAATACTTTTTAATTCACGTGTAAAAAGCAAAAGTCCTTCCTGCTATGGGATATAGGAAGTATGAGTTAGTCTTATTTTAATCGTCTTGTGATTCAATTTTAATTTAAATTCTAACAATACAAAAGTACAATAAGATTTGAAGAATGAACACATTATTTATACCGTAAAATCGATTTATATAAGCGTTTGCCATTATATATATTCGGAACTATGGGCTAAAATTAATAACAATCAAACATTACTTAAGATTAAACTTTAAAAAATATTTTCTAGGTTCACGTTAAACCTATTTAATAATTATAAATTGAAAAAAAGACCTATATTCTAAAGTTAACATTAAATTTTAAAGATAAATTCATTGTAAGGATAAAATAAGGAGTTTAACTGCGGTGCACCTAGATATTCTCAACCATTAAATTAGATTTATATTTAATCTTCACCATTCAATAATATAAAATAATATAAAATAAATTCATTAACTACTCACTACCCTGAATTTTATCATATAATTCTGCGGGTGCACCCCAAAATAACCCTAAAATAAGTTATGTGCCATATATATATAAATAATTGCTATATAACTAAAAATATTATTATACTTATAATATACTGTAATATGTCATAACAATTTTTTTAATTAATTAATTAAGGTAGATACACGATCAATTTCCATCATTAAATTAACCCTTCAATTAAATATTGGACATATATATATATATATATATATATATATATATATATATATATATATATTTTGTTCGTAATTAAAAAAGAAAAGTAGTTTTATTTGATTTTAGCATCAATAATTTTGATTCTAACAATAATAGTAATATAGAAAATCAGAGAAAATACAAATAGTAATAATAAAATCCATATATCCACATAAATTAATAGTGTAGTAGCTAGACATGAGTTATATAATTGTGACACATGTGAGTAACATGGTTGGGATGGTACAAGACATAAATGTTTTCTTGGCCTCTTATTACATTAATTCCCTCTTTGGAAGGGCTAATTTTAGGTGTGCCAAAATGCTTTTAATAAATTGTCTGCAAACTTATACATGAAAAGAAACTATTACCCATATGATTTCGTTTCATTTACGCATCTATTTATGTATGTGTGTTGATATAGATAAATAATAATTATTATGATTAATTTGCATTTTCTCATACCTACTATACTCACTTATTAATGCTATCCTAAAATTTCAATCTTCACACACTTCAGAACCTTTCATATGTCAATCAGTGATAATTTGACCTTAAAACAAAGATATTAAGTTTTTATATATTTCTTTTGGATTTTTTTTTATTTTAATATAATATTTTACTATTATATCGTTAGATGAATGATACATAGTATGTTAGAAGGAAAACTACATCCTAAAAATAAAAGTATAAACTGCAAAGGCAATGATTAGATTTTCATTCACTAGCACGAGAAATGATACGCAAGAATGACATAGGAGATATGTACTTTATATCGGTTCGGGTTTTCTGTGCCAGGGCTAAATAAAAATATAAAAATAGTAATTATGAATATATATATATATATATATATATATATACTAGTAGCTTTATATTGATTCGAACCTAACTAAAGTGTCAAATTATAAGTTAGAAATTGAAATATTGAAATAATCTCATCACCTTATACCTCACAAAATTTTAAGACTTTGACTTATATCTTGAAATTAATAATCTTATTAAATATTTCAGTTGACTATCATAAAAATATCTCCAATATATAAGACTTCCAAATGTAAAAATTAAAATATTAATTATATTTAAGATCTTAAATTGATAATAAACATACTATTATTATGATTTTTTTTCAACTTTAATTTCTAATAATTAGAATAGTAATTGTTATTAGGTATTATCTAATGGCAAAAATTCATGTGCACACGGGCGCACGGACCACATTCCGTGCGCCTTTAGAATTTTGTGTTAAATTGTATATCCTTTAATATACAGGTGTGTACCCTTTATTTTCTAAAGAAAATTATTGTGTGTATCTGGGCGCATGAACAACACTCCGTGCGCCTTTAGAATTTTGTGTTAAATTGTATACCCTTTAGTATAAAAATATGTACCCTTTATTTTATTAAAGAAAAAAAATATTAATGAAAAGTGTATATCATTTTTAACAAAATGGTGTGTCTTTTATTAATATTGTATATCATTTAAACTAAAACAATGTATCTTTACCAATAATACTAAATTTATAAAGACTCACAGAATATATTCCCGCGCACCGGGCGCATGCAAACCTCACACTTATCTAATTTATTACAAACTAATTATTCAAATTTAAAATTATTACATCAACCTAAAGAATTTGTAACACTTCATACGTGATATAAAGATTCTAAAAATATCCGAATGTTCCCAATGACATAATAAAAGTCGCACAAAATAAAAACGTAGAAAAGACGCGTTCATATTAGAAGGTGCTATTTATAGACTTCAACGCGCTATTCTCAAGCACGATTTATGATCCCCATTTGTATTAAGTATTAAATAAATAAAAAATTAATATATTAGGTAATTGTGAGAAATTTAAATTATTACGTATGTTTTGAGATTATTAAATTATTATTGTGATATTTTTAGATTCAAATGATCGTGGACGAAGGATCAAGAAGTGTAAACCAGTAAAGATAGTTAATCTTGGAAAGAGTTAATTTTTTATTATTTTTTTTTTCAAAATTAGATTTAGAGACAATGTAGAATTCAGGTGTGAGGAAATTTTTTATTTTTTATTTTTCAAAATTAGAATTAGAGACAATTAGAATTCAGGTTTGAGGAAATGAACATTTTTATATTGGTATATTGTTATGCAGTATTAAAATATAACGGTGAAACTAATAATAAAAAGTGTAAATCAAAACATATTAGCCAAACACTTGTACATGTGAGATCATAATTATAATGGGAGGGATAAAAAGTGATAACATTTTAATAAAATGTGATATTTGAATTAATAAAAAATAATAGTAATGCAGTTAAATATTATTTTATAATCAATTTGTTATATAAATAAAAAGTGATAATATTTTTAATAAAAAAATTATGATATTTTTTTTATAAAAAGAAGTAACAATTATTATTTAAGAAACCTTATATTCGATATCACGTGAGAAGTGTCACACAACCACTCCACTCAAAATTTAAAAAATCCAAATAGATGATCAAATTCAATTAGTGGAAATCTGTTTGAGCTTTCATATTACAATCCATGCTACTATATTTTACAATTTCAAATTATGATGAGGATCATGACTAATCATAATATGTGACATTTATTTAAACAAATAGAAAGAAAACTAAACAATAATACAGTAATTGAGTTAATATACATATGATTTTTAATGACTAACATGCATTGCTGAAAGACTAAATTGTCCATTAATTAGTGAAGTAGTAAATTCAATTCCAACCGTTTTATTTTATTGAGACTAGTGTTCAATTAGAAGAATATAGTCTATTAAATATGTTTTAAAATATAATAATAATACAATAATTTTCAGTGAGCAGTGTACGTGTATAATTAAATATGGATTAATTTCAATTAATCTATTATGCGTGATAATTACAATATTCACTAAATTATGTGCGTAATAATTAATAATACTCCATCACTGTGTTTGATGTAAAATTATAGTCCATTTCACCTAATATAAATTAAATGAAAATTTATATTCAAATTAGTTCTAAAATTTTAAAATCTTTAAATAATACACTTGTAATTGCAAAAATAAATAAATAGATAAAAATCAATAACTTTACTCCTATTACAAATTAATCCTCACTGTTGAAACACTGCAAATTAATTTCACATTTAAACATTGTTGCAAAACACACTCAATTAAAAAAACCCCAATTTTTAGTCATAAATTGGATTTGTTTTGCAATAATGCTTAAATATTAATTTGTAATAGAAATAAATTTTGTAGTTTTTCTTGTAATTAACTCTCGCTTGAATTGCTTGCCATCCAAAATGAAGGTTATGAACAATTAATTAATACTCCCTCTGCATCTGCTTTCACACTTTTTGTATTTTTTTATTGAATAAATTATCAATATCCCCTCAAAATTTGTTCAAATTACCAAATAAACCCCGTAGTTTGAAAAATTACAATTTACCCCATTTTTAACTTTTATTTGATTTGGAGAGGTGGAAACCTTCTCTAAGCCCAAAGCTTATTCATATTAAAATGCAGAAGACACTATATGTTCTAATCAAGATGAAATATTTATCCAAGGTTTTCCTCATCAAAATTCTTTTCAACAGTTCATGTTTCTTTATGTCGAATGCATCTAAAATTATTGCTTTTGATATGTTTATTTTCAAATTGAAACTTGTGGTAATCCTACGTAAAACACACCCCAATATTAATAAGGAATTAATTTGCAGCCAAAATGTATTTGGCTTGGAAGAATCCAACTCATCCATTTTGCTGCATTCCTAAAAAATGTGTTTTTGTCTATGTTTAAATCAAATACAAATAAAAGGGGTAATCGATAATTTTTCAAATTATGGGGTCTATTTGGTAATTTGAACAAACTTTAAGGGAGGTATTAGTAATTACCCTTTTTTTATTCTTTAAACTTTTAAAATAGGAAATATTATTTTGTCCAGCAGCTTCAAAATTTTATTTTAATTTTAAATTTACCAATTTTTTTTTCACACATATCATTATTTTATATTTTTCTATTACCTAAAAATATTATAATACCCTCTAAAGTTAATATAAGAGTAATTGATTACAATTTTTCTTAAACATTTTTAAATATTAAAAGGAAAGCATTTTTCGGAACGAGCTAGTTAATTTATTTTTAAATAGAGTTAATTGCAAAAAAAATTACGAATTTTACTTCTAATGCATATTTAATCCCCACTTTTGAGAAATTGCAAAAAAAACCACAACCTTTAAGTATTGTTCCAAAAAAAAACCAATTTGTGACTAATAGTAGGGTTTTTTTTTTGCAACAATACTTAAAGATTGTGGTTTTTTTGCAATTTCTCAAAAGTGATGATTAATTTGTAATATGAGAAAAGTTCGTGATTTTTTTTTTTGCAATTAACCCTTTTAAATATAAGTCTCTTGTGAGACGGGTATGAGATGGGTCGACCCATCACTAAAGTATGTTTATTGTATAGATAAAGTATGTTTAATGATTGTTAAAATATATTTTTTATAATATGCTGAATTATGCATTAAAGTATGATTTTAACGTGTTATAATATGATTTATTATTGATATACTTTAACTACAAATAAACCTACTTTATCTATACAATAAGCATACTTTAGTAATTGATCGAAACGTCTCACAATTTTTTTTTTTGATCAAGTAAAAGTATTTTATTAAAATTAATATAAAGGCAAGAAATTTACCTTGTACAAACTGAAAATAAAAATCTTGACAAATCACAATTCTAACATGTAATAGAAATATCATTTCTCATCCATCTTGAAAAACTTAAATACACCCGTCTCACAAATAACTCGTATCACACTAGAATATCTCTATTTTTAAATACTCCTTAGAGAGTAGTGTGTGTTTCACTTTCACAAATATAGGATTAGGTAGGGGATGGGATTCAGCCACTTCTTTTGACAATCTATACCTTGTGAGAATTGAGATTATAATGTTGTCACGCCAACAAACCCCATTGAATCATATCTTCCTGTACTCCACCTTGTAAGAATATTATACAGATTAATTATTCCTTAATTCGAATTCAAATTTTATTATTTACAACATAAAATATTATTTTTTGAAACAATGAATTAGTACACTTCAAATTGAAAAATATTACTTTTAATCAAATTTCGATGCATATGACATTTTCGTATTCATATTAAAATGAATAATATTACTCTGAGAGTAATTTTTCACTTACTAAAAAATAAAATACTAACGACAAATTCACACAAGGTCATTTCTTTAATAGAAACCTTCTTTTAAATCATGGAATATTTTTTCAATGATAGAAAATAATACTACTATATTTTTAATATGAAGTAGTGTACTAAGCTATTATAAAAATAAAGTTTCATGATTCACACACATTCACTATGTGGCAATTGGCATGATTCACGACACGTGATTTCATTGTCATGGACTCATGGCTGGCCATAGCATATACAAATTGTACATAGATTAATTCATCTTTGAACAATAATATAATTATTAATAAGAAGAAATTTATCACAATAATTTATTTTCATTTTTTTTTTTTGGTTTTCTAGAAAGAAAATATTAATATACTTCATAATTGGAATATCATTATAGAGACCGTGTTGCAAAATAAAGGTAACATATCATTCACACGAATATAAATATTCATTAAATAATTAAGTTAATGAGTATATATGTATTGAGTATAATAATGATCAGTTATAGATAGGGATGGCAATGGGACGGGTATTTTCGGGTACCCGGTCTACCCGAACCCTAATGGGTAGGGTACGGGTAGTTGTAAACGGGTTTGGGACGGATACGGGTAGTTGTAAGAAATACCCGTTAGGGTTTGGGACGGGTACGGGTAATGCCTCAAAACCCGCGGGTACCCCGATTATATATTTTTTTTATATAAAATTTAATATATATTATATAATTTATATATTATAAGATGGTTTATATATTTAATTAATAGTTATAAGTTTTATTTAATCATATTTAATAAATATTTATTTAAAATAATAGAATTTATATTATATTTATTTTATATTTAATTAATAATAATGTGATTTTTATTATTATAATTATTTAGACAATAAAAAAATATAAATATATATAAAATAAATGAATATTAAACGGGTATGGGTACCCGCGGGTATTGCTAAACGGTAATGGGACGGGTACGGGTACCATAATAAATTTTTTAAATGGGACGGATACGGGTACGTGTAGTTATTTTTTAATCGGATACGGGTACGGGTACCTCAAAATAAGCGGGTACCCTACCCGTTGCCATCCCTAGTTATAGACACATACATACAATTCTTTTAAGGCAAAACTCCTGTATCCTAGGGATACATCGTGTTTTCATGGAATATAAGAATTTTAGTATTAAAACTCTTGTGTTTTCATGGGGCTAGGGTTGTAAATAAATTAAATAATTCGAATTCGAATATCAGTATTCGAATTCAAAATTTCGAATTCGAATGCGAATTCGAATAATTATTTTAGTTCAAAAAATATTCGAATCGAATATGATTCGTAAGATATTCGATTCGAATATTCGCGAGTATATTCAAATAATAATATAGTATATATTAATTATATATTATTAATATTAAATAATTATATATTTATTTATTAAATATAATATTTTGATTTATAAATATAAATAAATATGTATATTATCTAATTTATTACTATCTCAAAATAAAGAGAAAAAGATATATTTTAATTTTTTTATATATATGATGTGAATTATTTAATTATAATTTTTAATAATTTAATGGTAGATATATTTAGTGAGTATTTCTTCTTAAATTTATTAATAGTACAAGAAATTAAAAAAATATATTATTTAAAAAAATAAATTTACAATTTCGAATCGAATTCGAATTCAAATATTCAATTTTGAAGGTTCAAATTCGAATACTCGAATATATTCAAATAGTTCGTTTATTACTTTCGAATCGAATACAAATCCGATTTTGAATTCGATTAATAATCGAATACGAATATTCGAATATTTAATCAAATACCATTCAAATAACTCAATATTCGATTCAATTCGATTCGTTTACAACCCTAATGGGGCACAGTGTGTTTTCGAGGGCATTAGAGACCGACTCTTTTTTAATTGTAAATTAAAAGATAATTATACTGTAAAGATTAATTTAAGGATACATTTTAATTTCTTTATGAGTAAAATAAATCGAGAACAATAACGATATAACGTGTACATAATTGTCATAGTAAAATTACAATTAATTATATTCTAAATAAAATAATTATGAATAACAAAATTGTATGCAATACTTTACATAAATTAATATAAATTTTAAAAAATAGTGTTGATTGACATTTTTATAAGTAATTTTAAGAAAGAATTTCATATTCATACATAATTTTTAGTTTAAACCACAATTCAGATTTAATTTACAAGTGCTCCATTTTAGACTTTAATTTTTTTTTTACTCAAATTAATTAGGATCTATTTTTTAAAATAAAAAATCATTTTAAAATTTGCAATAAAATTATCTTCTCACTTTTAGTTGTACAAGATATTACCAAAAAAAAAAATAATAATAATAATAATAATAATTATTATTATTATTATTATTATTATTATTATTATTATAAATCTCCAAAGCATGTTATTACGGTAAATATCTTAATTTCATTATCATTTTTAATTATTTTATGCATGATAAAAAGAAAAAAATTATGACAAGCTTTTTTATTTATAAAAAAGTAACAAGAGAAAATTTTAAACTTTCTAATAAAATATTTCTATAATATAACTTAAAATTGAGACTTTGTACATTCTTCTTCTTATTATTTTGAGACTTATTCTAAAAACAAATTTGATGGTGAAAGCCTCCCAATTTCTTAGGAATGCAAATCATGATACT
This sequence comes from Pogostemon cablin, assembly GCA_023678885.1. Taxonomy (NCBI): domain Eukaryota; kingdom Viridiplantae; phylum Streptophyta; class Magnoliopsida; order Lamiales; family Lamiaceae; genus Pogostemon; species Pogostemon cablin. The sequence goes on along the minus strand of CM043009.1, from coordinate 22,983,172 downwards.
TTTTTTTCTTTTTTCTTTTTTTTATAACTATTATTTTGGAGAGACCTTTTCACACTTCATATCTTTGAAATTTAATTCCATTCGTTGAATATATGAAATTATAAAGAATTTGAAAGCAACCCCCATTGAACACAATTAATAATACTAATTATTATTAAAATTAATAATAAATTTGGAGTCCAACTGCGTGCACCAGTGCATCTGGACGATCTCAACCGTTACATTCATTTTTAATCTAATCTCAACCATTAAATAAATTAATATAATTAAATTTATTTTTAAAAAAACCACCCACTACACCTATTTTAACCTATTAACATGGGGTGCACCGGCGCACCAGTGCGCCCCAGAATAACCCATAAATTTGATTTGATTTGAATTTATTATAAATCGTGAACCAGGCCCAATACTTGATTATCTCTAGAATTATTTTACAAATTCGATGTTGACTATTTCATTAAACATCTACTTCCTCAGTTATAAATATAATCATCTCACTAAATCAAGAACTAAAATATTACAAATTCTATTATAAGATGGTGTTTATATGAGACGTATTAAAGTATATAATTGTTATAATAGTTAATTAAAGTATATTTCTGTAAAATATGATGAACAATACATTAAAATATGATTTTAGAATGTTATAATATGATTCCATACCAAAATACTTTAATAATAGGTTGATCTGCCCACAAGAAAATGCCTAGAATTTATATTGAAAACAATATTTATATTTCTTACAAAATCATGTTGGTAATCACAACTCAGCATATCCAAACAGAAAGGAAATTAAAATTAAAAATAAATAAATCTAATCTAATAGATTTATGTGAATAGTACACACCTGTATATATTTACAACTAAGCTTAAATAATGCACTCGGTCTAGCCAGCAAATCAATCAACTAATCCTTAACGTGATGTTTTTAAATTTTGACTAAACATTAAACTAGTTCTGTCTAATTAGCTGGATTAATATTCAATTATTTGTTCATAGATGGTAATGAAGAGAAAATCCGAATGAGAAAGAAACCAAATAATTTAACTAAATTTGGCCCAACACTATGGGCTTACAGCCCGTAAATTTGATGCTCTGGATCATATGGGTCTTATACTGGATCTTGTTGGCCTTATCTAGATGCCTCGAATGACAAGAAAAAAAACGAATTATTTCAAAATTTTATTTTAATGTGATTTAAAGACACACAAAAAAAAAAAACTCTCCAGTGAGATGAGTATATCTGATACGAATGATGAGGCAGGTCAGTCCATTAATAAAGTATGATTATTATATAGGAAGAATATGCTTATTAGTAGTTAAAATATGTTCGTAGTTAATCATATTATAACATGAATCATACTTGAATTTATCATTCATTATACTTTAAAAAAAATATACTTTAACTATTCGTGTTAGACTGATTTGATTAAGTATTAACTTTTAGAACATGGTATCAGAGCCAAGACCTAGCAAAGGTTTAGGGTTTGAATCTCACCGCCACCCATTTATGAAAAAATTCCACATGTAAGGCTTGAGGCAAAAAGTTAACCCCGCCTGCAGGCAACATGTGAAGGAGAATGTTAGAGTGATTTAATTAAGTATTAAACGACTCTCATCTCAATCAGCTTAACTTTTAGATGAGGTGGTCATTTAACAATTCATATGCATATTTTACCTATATAACAATCATACTTTAATAATGGATTGACTCGATCTCATACCGTTTTTACATAGACATTAATATCACAAGAGACTTTTTCAAGAAAATATTATAAAAATCATATAAAAAGACAAAGTCTCTCGTGAAACAGTGTTTTTTTAGACGTTTTAAAATATGATTGATATATAAATAAAATATGTTTAATGATAGGTAAAGTATATATTTTTTAAAGTATGATTAATAATGCATTAAAGTATAATTTTAGGTATTATGATATAATTTATAAAAACTTATTTTAACCATTAATAGTGTATTTTATTAATATAATAAATATATTTTAATAATAAGTTAATTCGTGTCACAACCATAATATGAGAGAAATTGTTAAACGTTCTAACCATGAGAGAAATTGTTAAACGTTCTAACCATAATTCATTAATTAATATCAGTGTTAATGAGTTTAAAATTAATGGAGTACATTTAAACGGCTACTAAATGCGTAAATATTGTAACCTAAATTACTTAGTCCTAGAAGGTTTTGAGTTGTCACCCTCGAATCACATCAAAATTTGGCTAATGTGCATCCGGTACTCTCTAAGATATGGTGCACCCACTTTTAAAACCGTATACAAATATAAAAAAAAACATATACAATTATGAACAAAAATATATACAATATAATTGTTAGTTTTTTTAATGAAAAATTGAGTGTAAAAAAATATACAATGATCAAAATGAAAAATTGAGTGTAAAAAAATATACAATTATTAAAAAATCTATACACTATTGAATAAAAGGTTATACATATATGGATACTAGTTTTTTTAATGAAAAGTTTAGTGTGAAAAAATATACAATTATTAAGAAACATTTATACAAAATAGAATAATATGTATACAAAATAGAATAAAAAGCTATACATATATGGGTGTACCCTTACACCCTGGTGCACCTAATATCAACTCTTAAAATTTTAATTATTTTATATTTAGATATTACATTGTAAAAATTAGCATAAAATAAATATTCTGAATATTCCTCTTTAACGTGTGGTGGAACTAGTATCTCTACACACATATCTCGAATTTTAAGAATGGTTATGAAAACATCATGTAGAAACAACCTGTTTTATAAAAATATAGATTATTTTTATACCATGTTTGAATTCCTTTTGATCACGTAATAAGTAAAATTAAAAGAAAATTTTAACAAGGGATAGTACTTCTTTTTGTATTTTAAAATATAATTAAAATTTGAAATATTAACGCTATAATCTTAAAGGCGAAAACTTTTGTGGACCATCTCATGTAATAATTTTTATGAGACAGATAAGAAATGATATTTTTTATAGTAAGAAGTGATATATAATGATAAAAAGTGATAACTATATTGTCAACTATTTTACAAATAATTAATAATATAAATGAAAAGTAATAATATTTAAAAAATATATATATTTAATAGAAATAATTACTGATAGGTACACACTTTGTACCCCTAATTACTACTAGATACATTGATTTAAAATAATTATTATTTAATACAAAATATTAAAGTAAAATACCAAATATACCCCTAAACTCATATACCTTTAAAACACTAACCCCAACCTCCACCCACCACCGGACCACCGCTGCCGCTGCCGGACCTCCGGCGGCCGGTCGCCAGAAAATCTGTTCGTCAAAAAAAAAAAAAAAAAAAAAAAAAAACTGGTCGCCGGAAAGCTGCCGCGCCGCCTCCGTCGGAGCTCCGGCGGCCGGTCGCCGGAAAATCTGTTCGTCAGGAAAAAAAAAAAAACCGGTCGCCGGAAAGCTACCGCGCCGTCGTCGCCGGAGCTCCGGCAGCCGGTCGCCGGAAAAATTGTTCGTCCAAAAAAAAAAAAAAAAAAAAAAAAAAAAAAAAAAAAACTGGTCGCCGAAAAAACTGCCGCCGCCGGAAAAGCTGCCGGACCTCCGTCGCCGGACCACCACATTTTTTTGCTGCACACACTTTTTTTTTCCTGCACACACTTTTTTTGCTGCACACACTTTGCTGCACATGAACTTTTGCTGCACACAATATTTATGTGCAGCACATTAATAGGGGTAATATTGGAATATCACTATATATTTTTGTACCTAGTAGTAATACTTTTGTATGTTTGTATCTCATAGTAATTTAGGGTTTTTTTGTGTACCTAGTAGTAATCCTCCCTATTTAATAAATAGTGATGACTAATTAATAAAACGTAAAATAATCTCACAAACGATTTATACAATGCTGCCCAATTTTAAAAAGTGGAAAATGTTAATGCAATTGCCTAAAAAAATTATACTCTTATAAAATGTTTGTTTCTATTTTTTTTAAAGAACAACACTTGCACTAAAATGTCACTTTTTATTAAAATATTTATTATTTTTAATTTCTCTTACAAAAATCTTAAGATGTTACTTTCTCCGTCCCACACTTATGTTCACACTTTTCATTTTTGTTCGTCCCACACTTATATTCACCACCCAAAAAAAATTTTTTACATTAACCAAAAATATCAAAAATTATCTTAATTTCAAAAATATCACTCCTACCTAACACACATAACATACTTTATAATATATTTATTACCTAAAAATCCCACAATACCCCTAAAAAGTAAATAAAGTTGGTCAAAAAGTAATTTTTCTTAAACTTTGTATCTATAGTGTCGATGAACTTAATTATGGGATGGAGGGAGCATTAGAAAATGAGCTTTATTTCTCAAATATGATAATTAATAATGAGTTTTAATTGTTGGATAATCAATTGAGTGAGACTCATTATTATCATAACATATTATCACTAAGTTATTAGAAGGATTAACTGCAAGAAAGATTATGAGATTATAAAAAAAAATTGATATATATTACACATTATTAATAAAAGTTGATTTGTAAATGTGTTTCGTGATAATTGCATAATTTTTTATTAAAAAAAATTAACATAAAATTCACTAGTATAAAGTATATAATTTTAATCATTAATTTGTAATAACAAATTTTGTATATTTGTATTTATTAAATAATAAATACAAAAAAATTATAAAGAAAATTCGAGATGGATTGAACTTGAGAATTTGAGTAAACATCTTCTATTTATTCTCTGATTCCTCTTTTGAGTTGACTTCTTGACCTTTTCAACTTTCGGAGCTGGTTCTACGGATAAAACTTGTCCGAGCTTTGATTTGGGGCTTTATAACGTTTATCCGGGGGCGTCGAGCCTTTGTTCGGATCGAACGTTGACTTGAGAGACTTCTGCGAAGAACGTCGTTCAATTTGGTGGAACGTCGTTGACTTCACGGATGATGAATTGATTTGAAGAGCGCCGAATTGGAGAGGCTTAGCACCTTGATCTCTGATCGGGGGCAGTTGCCTGGAAGAACACCGAATCGGAGGGGTTTGACACCTTGATCTCTAATCGAAGGCGGTTGGCTGGAAGAACGCCGGATCGGAGGGGCTTAGAACCTTGATCTCGGATCGCAGGACGTTCTTGGCTTGAAGATGCTTGAAGATCTTAAGGGAGCACTGCTCGTATTCTTGATCTCTTGAGAAGCGTCTGCGTCTTTCAGATGTTTTAGTGTGTTTGGAATGAGGACTGAAGGCCCTTATTTATAGGTGGAGGAAATAACAATTTGTGAGATATTTTCTCTTTGAAAAGATATGTTGGCCTTTTCTCCTTTAATTAAGCCTGCCGGGTTGGATTTGAACTTATTTAATTTAATTAAGCTTGCCGGACTGAATTTGATTTGCTGGGCTTGTTGACTTAAGTCAGACCCATTTAACTTGGGCTTATTTGACTGGATCTGACCCAATTATCAATAATTTACTCATTTATTTTAGAAATTAATTTATTTAAATTCCTTAATAAATAAATAATTATTGCAATAATTTGCCACATATTTTTATTTAATAGGCAATAAAATTCAGGTATCTACAAATGTATAAATAAATTTTTTAATGTAGATGCTCGGTGCACCATAATAATCTATTAATAATATTCAAAATCAATTTACAATGTATAAAAATAGAATTAACAGAGCCTAACATCTTCATAGCCCATCTTCTCTAGTTTATCAGCAGAGTAAAGAGATGACGTTGGCTATGCCGCTGGCATCTTTCCAATCCTTGCCTTTCCCGGCGTTGGCTGTGCCGTTACCATACTGTAAGCCAATAACTCCCGCAACGGTAACGCCGGTAGTTATGCCACAGAAACGTCCCATAGCATCTCTTGGGGCTGACTCCTATTTTAGGAAGAATTATTCAGCCATGGCTGCTGCCGCAGCGGTAACATCTGTGAATGAAGCTGAAGAAAATGATCCCAAGTTAGAAGGCGATGAAGCGGAGGGCAGGGCTGCGAATGGAGTAGAGGGAGGGAGGAAGGTATGAAATACTCCCTCCATACCGCGTTAAAATTTACGTTTTTTATTTTTGATTGTCCCAATTAAAATTTACATTTCATTATTTGTCAAGTTAGACCACAAAAAAATTAATTATTTCATGTAGGATTCACACACAATTAGGCCTGTTAAACAAGCCGAGCAGGCTCGATTTGATAACGAGCTTACGAGCGAGCTCGAACTCGACTCGAAAATTACTCATCCGAGCTCGAGCTCGAGCTCTGCTCGGCTCATTTAAGGAAAACGAGTCGAGCTTTCGAGCCTAACGAGCTGGATTTTAATTAATATATTTAATAATTATTATATTAATATATATAATTATCATTATATAATATTTATTTTAATATTATTATTATTATCGAGCTCTATCGAGTCGAGCCGAGCCGAGCTCGACTCGATAACGTAACGAGCATTTCAACGAGCTCGAACTCGAGCTCGAGTAGTCACGAGTCGAGCCGAGCTCAAACTTTAACGAGCCGAGCCGAGCCTAACTCTCGAGCGGTTCGTTTCATTTAACAGCCCTACACACAATATTAATACAACCTTAATTTATATGTAAAAAGCAAACGTAAACTATGACTTGGAACAGAGAAAGCATATCACATTAATTTAAAAAATATACTCACTTTTTTTTACGGTTTGCAGCCATATTTTAAATGTAAGTTTTCTTTTTTTTTTCTCTCTGCAATTTATCAAAGATATATTAATTTACAATAATAATAAATTTTATATTTTTCCTTCTAATTAATCCTTATTAATATTATGTAGCCAACCCTATTGGCTATTAATTAAGTTTAGAAACATATCTTTGTTTACTCTTTTCTTATTGATTCATCTACATAATTATTCACTCAAAAAAAAATATAATTCTAATCTAACATTTCAAAAATACACACAAATTTTAAAATTATCACCATTTTTTCATATGTAACATACTTTATATTTTATTTATTACTATCACATTATCTTTAAAATTCAATAAAATTAGTTTAAAAAAATACTTTTTTTCTTAATACTCGTGGTATAGTAAAAATAACGGAGAGAATAATTTATATGTACTTATAATAAATATTCTCATTTTATGTACTTATACTATAGTACATTTATAAATGTTCAAATTTTGATAACCTATAGACAAAGTTTCTTATGAGACGTGATTAGTGAGACGATTTAATTTTTATTGTTAAAGTATGATTATTATATAAATAAAGTATGTTTATTAATAATTAAAATATAATATGAAATAAAAAAAATACTATGATTTTAGAATGACTAAGTATGATTTATCGCAAACATACTTACACTACTAATATATATATTTTACCTATATAATAATTATATTTTAATAATTGACCAACTCGTCTCATAATACGTCTCATATGAGAGTCTCCTACCCTTTCATATAAATAAATAATTAAGTATATTTTAAGTTGGGTGTAATTTTTATATGCCTTCATAAATTTAACATTTTTTTATGCCCTAAATTTAGGATAAATTTTAAAATGATCAAAACAATGAAAATATTTGATTTGTTATACAATTTTAATAATCTAAAGACATCTAAAGCACTCTTATTTTTTGCTGACTTGGAGGGCATATCTTTCTTACTTGATGACGTGGCATAAGGAGAGTGTCTAAAGCACTTTCCTTTCTGCCTTTATTTTTACTAATTTTTTTTTTGTTTTCTGCTTTCCTTTTTAACATCTTATTTAATAGTAGAATATTTTTGTTCCTCAAATCTATCCCCTTTCTATTCTCTTCGATTTCTCTCCCTCTATTTTTTTCCCAATCGATATAATTTTGTGATTACATATCAGAATACAAATCCTTCCTTCTATTTCTCTTTAGTTTCTCTCTCTATTTCTCTCCTCCTTCTTTCTCAAGTTAACACAATGCACAAATACTCATTATTAAATCTCCCATCTATTCCTATTATCAGATATATAATGGAATAGTCGTCGACCCAACACCTCCTTCATCGGTTTGTGTTTACATTTTTCTGCATATGTCTAATCGATTTGTGTATTCTTTTTTTTTAAAGAAGGATACTGATTTCCCAATGATTTTGTGTACTTGATGGATGTTTGATTTTGTTTAAATGATGGATTAATTGAAAATTTCTTTGTACTATCAATTTTTGTAGTGATTTTTGGGATCGTACACCGGTATGGGAGTTGGGAGTTGTGCGTGAGATAGATGAATAACATTGAATTATGGAGCATTGTTAATCCAATGGCGGTCAATTTGGTGCTTGAAAGTAGTCTTCTTTGCTTCTCCATCTATTCCTATGGAGCAACTTCACCAACAACTTGATAGTTGGAGACGAAATTACAAGACAAAAAAATATTATCTTCTTGCTTCAACTCATTATTTTTGAAATCACAAATTCTTCCTTGAAAAAATTATTGATTTCATGAACTCATTCATTAGTTATGCTCGGATGTAAATATTTGCGCAATTTTTGGTACTGAATGCATATCATTGCATTTTCAGAATGGATAAATTTGATACCAATTTATTCTTTCACAACAAGTGGTTGGGAATGTCACTACCTTTTTGCTTAGATTGTTTTATTGATGCATAGAGTGTTTTATGTGTAATTCAATATCGATAATCTTTGAATATTATATAATAGGATTTAGTATTTGCATTGCTATGTATTATTATTTTTTTCTTATGCCTATTTTTATTTATTATATATTTCTCTCACATTCAGTTTATTACTAGCCATTTGATGAGAGTGAAAATTAGCATATTTGAGTGTCCAATTTAATATTATTTTATGGAAATTCTTGTTATATATTAGCACAATGGTCTTATATTCAATATATATGAGAATAAGGTGCACTTGAAGTATTTTATTGTATTTTAGGTGGAAAAATGATGAAAAGTGCAAAGTTGGAGAAAAGGTGCAATTTGTGCAAGAATACTGAAAACGCACATCCAAATTTCATAATTTTTTTGTATTCGTGTAGAGATTTGAACGGGAAGTGTGATATATGGTTGGAAAGCTACAGAAGAGAGGATCATTTTGGCATAAGGAACACCTCAATCGAAGTCCAAACGAGAAAATTATGATCAAGATGGTGACATCGCGCGAGCTGTGCCAAACAGAACGGCTGTGTTACATTGCATGGCTTGTTAAACCTTCATTTCTTGGAGTTTTTATTAGATCTTTATATTCAGAGAAAGCCAAGAAAAAGAAGATCGCGTGAGCTCAAGAATCATTAAAATCGAAGATCGGAGGAATAAGTTATGCTCAAAATCGTGAAGTCACGCAGCTGCCAGCGAGAATTTTCGAGAATTTTCGAAAATTACCTAATTTATCTCCTTATCACATAATCCTCCATGATTCACCCATATATATTTCTTTCCTTATTTAATTTCCTTCTCACACCTATATATATGTCACATCATTATTCATTTGAGTAACACACAAGATACAATTGAATAGAGGAGAGGCCACAACAACACAACACCCCACAAGGGGGGTTCACCCCCTAACCATCATCCACATCATTTCCTTCATCCATCCATCACTTTGAAGATTCGTTCGTGGAATCAAGAGGAGAACCAAGAGGAGAATTCAAGACGGAGAAGGACGCGACGACACCCACATTTAGGGTTTCCTTCGTTTCCTAATTTATCTTGTATTTTTTGGGCATATGAGTAAGATCTATCCAACCCCATGATTGTTCTTCGAAACACCATGGGCTAGAGCCTTTTTGGTAGAACTAGGGTTGTGAAAGTTTTTACCAATTAATTGAACTTTCGTGTGTAAATTTCGTACAACACTACTTGTGGATTTATTTTATATATGATTGTGCCTTTTTAATTCATACTAACGGTCTTTTTGTGCATCATTAACTGTTATGTAGAGTCAGAATACATATCTTGGTTATTGATTGAGTGTGTTCACTGCTGAGCAGGATTCCATGTTATGATTCTAAGTGAGGGACTCCAAAACTTCATTAGAACTATCATATATGAATACTTATTAATTGAATTGAATTCGAGTTATTAAGTAGGATAAAGAGGATAATTTTATAGTACCTATAAAGGGAGATCATATCGGGTTAGAGTACCAATTGGCCAGGAAAATAATTAATACTGATAGTACCTAGAAAGAGGGGTGAAATTATATCTCTTGCGCCGAGGTTATTCACACGTGTTACACTCATATTTACTTGTGTCTATAGAGTAGATATGCATGGTTTAGTGATGCGTCCATATTCCACAAGGCAGAGTCGGACATCAACACATGAAAGGGAAATTAATGAGTGAAACTGGATTATCCTAGAGCTACCTATTCTCCTACTTGATCCACTTTCGTATTCTTCGAGTGATCTTTATTTTATTTGTTATTTAATTAATTATTTAGTAGTTTAATAATTAAACCTCAACTTAATTGCCATCTTGTCTTAATTAATTTAGTTAATAATTAAATTGATAATACGATGTCCCTTGGGTTTGATATTCAATTGGTCGCTTGCTTAAGCTGCAATTGATATCCTTAATACTTGGGGATTAATTTTACGTGCAAAGAAAACGCGCATCAAGTTCTTGGTGTCCCGAGGCAACACCATTGCCGCACTAAAAAAAATTGGAATCCATAATTCTATTGTATCAATATGAGTAAAAATAATATTTTTATGTATAGATTTGTGCCTAATACATATTTTATGCCTACAAAATCATGACAATCAAATTTTTACAGATCATATTACAATGAATATACTGGAGAGAGAATGCTTGATTGGATTCCTTAATTGAATAATAATTAGAGGTATAGTAATAGTTAAAATTTGATTATTAGCTTGATTAATGGATTCATATTTAGAAACACCTAATTTCATTGCATCAGTAGATTAGAATATTGGAGTAATAAATTTATAAGATTATTAAGACTTATTATTCTCAAGTATAATGTCTTTCAAATTCTATGAGCATCTCCTAAAGATTTTTTTTATTTAAATAAATAGTTATAATTTAGAGTCAAGTATAAAAATTTATGTCAATCTCTTTAGAATAACAAAATATTTTACATAATTATTTTTGCTCTCTAAATTAAAACAAAATATTTTACATAATTATTTTGGCTCTCTAAATTTGAAAAAGCCAAAACAGTTCTTTAAAATTAATTTCATTTACTTTTTTATTACTTCCAACCCTTTATATTCTTGAAATTTAAAAAAATATATAATTTACTCATACAATAAATTAATTGACATTGTTTCATCAACATTATGGAATCGGTGTTAAAATCGTTAATTTTGAATTTAAAATTTTATACACTTTTATATGTTTTGAATAATTACCTTTAATACGTTAGATACCATAATAGTTAATAAATTAGAACCTCCAATTAATGTTTTTCCAAATACCAGCATTACGTTTAAAAAAAAAAACAATCACAATCAATTCTAATTTAATGAAAATCTGTTTATTTCCAAATCCATTACAAATGACATTATATAATTAATAATACATTTAATGAAAAATAATGTAATGGATGTTAATGATGCAATGAAAATATATCCTCAATTTTCGTTGATGTAATAGCAAAGAAAATCTCTTTATACCTGCTTTAATTCTATCCTTTTTCCTTTGAATTTAGATAATATTCATGTCAATTTAAATAATATTAATAGTTAGAGTAAACCTCTCTAATTTTGTGATTTGTGAATGACAATTGGTTTAATTATTGCAATAGTCAATGTAAACCTCTTCACTTCTGTGAATGATAGTGTCAATAAAAATACTTTTATAATTTTTTTAATTGAACCAATTTTAATTAAATAATTAGATATGGAAAAGATGTACATAATTTTAGTTATGGTTTGTACTAAAACAGTATAATAATAAAGAGTAAGTATAATGTAAACCGGATTTAAATGTAAATTATATTTTAATTTTTTTTTTTAAAACAGATATCCAATTCAAAGACATAAAATTGAAATGCACTCACTAATTTCTCTCTTTGAATGTTATACTCTCTCCGTTCCGCGTTGATATTTATGTTTGTTTTTTGTACGTAAATTTAAATATAAATTATTTTAATATATAGTAAGGTGAGAGAAATACCCACTATATCCATTATCAATATATCCATTTTTTTGCACGTATATTAAGAGTATTACTCTCTCTATCCCAATAAGGATTTCACGTATTGTGGTGCACGTAGTTTACGAAGAATTTGCTTTTTTATGTATATAGTAAGAAAGAGAATAAATATTTTGGTTAATTTAATAAAAAAATTGTGTAAAGTTGTTGAGATATGTGAAAAAGTGAGTATTATATTGGAATGTGTGTAAAAAGTAGTTATTATTATAGTATTTTTTTATCACTTTTAGTAAAAGTAAAGTGTGAAATACTTTGAAAAACGAATAAAAAAGAAAAGTGTGAAATACTTTCGGGAATTGAGGGAGTAGCATTTTATGTGTAGTGGGGAGCATGAGTCACATATTTTAATTGTATTTGAGATGTGTGTGGGTCCCGCCCCATATGTCTAAAAGAAGAAATGAATAAATTAAGTGTGAACGACTCAAAATAGTAAAATTGATACATTAAGGATGGACGGAAGAAGTAACATTTAATGTGAACTGGGTAGTTGTATTAGTGTTTTGTGTGATTCTATACGAAATAATTAATTGTTTTGTGTTTGGCTTGACAAAAGAGGAAATATAAATTTTAACTTGGGACATCTCAAAATGAAAAACGTAAACCTTAACGCGGGACGGATGGAGTATTTATTTTCTATACTATGAGTCTATGATTAAGAGATATGATATTTTAATATGCAATAGTGTATTATATATAACGGTATTTTTTTTATTTCTAGCCCAAAAATTTAATGAGTTGATATTCCGTGTATGTGGGTGCATGAAGTTAAATTTTGTACACCCTATCTATATTAATTTTTTTCAATAATATATATTTCCTCCATCCCAACTTCAACTTCATACTTTCCATTTTTTTTCCGTCTCAATTTCAACTTAACACTTTCATAAAAGTAAAAAACAACTAACTAATATCCTTCTAGCTTACTTTAATTTCAAATTTGTCATCATTTATATAACACACATAACATACTTTATCATTTTTTTTATTGCTCAAAAATACAATGATACCCTTAAAAGTAAATCAAATTTTATTTTTCTAAAATTTTGTATCTACGTACAGTAAACGTTAAGATGAATTTGAGACAGATGGAGTATATATTTTCTAACAAATGTATTTTTTTTAAGTTCAGCTGAATCATTAAAATTTCATTAAAAACTAAAAGCATTATAAATTTTTTTGTTAACAAACGGTATAAATTTTAATTAATAGTAAGAAGTATTTATTATTAAGTGTATATAACAATATGGGTGCATGGATTAGCATTCATACACCGGGTACACAGGATATCTCTATAACTTAAATTTGCATGGATGGTAAATGAACAATAGTATATCTCTACAACTTTAATTTGCATGGATGGTAAATGAACAATAGTATTTTTAAACTTATAAGAGATATTAATTTTTAGGTTTTGACCCATATTTACTAAAAATAAAATATAAATATTTATGTGAGATGTAAAATATAATAATATATAAACCTGAAGTAAATATTATTTTACTAAAAATTTTAAGTACATAAAATTTTATATTTTTAAACTCTATAATACAAGGTAATATGTATAATAATATATAGAAAAAATATATTAAAAATAAAATAATTTAATAATAATTCTGATAAAAATAATAACTAAATAATTTAAATGTATCAATCCTCGCATCACCTAAGGCTACGGTTTCCTCTATCCCGGCCACTTTAGTCCCTTTGACTAATCATTTCTCTATAAAGTAAATACTATTTAAATTCAATAATAAAGAAGAATTCTACATATATTTTGCAGAAAGAATAAATTGATTATTAAAAATAATAATTTAACAATAATTAAAATAAATAAAAAAATTAATTAGATGTATCAGTCCCGTGTATCGCACAAGTTCTATACTAGTTTAATCTAATTATAAATATGTACAATCTACCAATTTTTTTATAATAGTAAAAAAATATGTACCATATATATATACGTCAATTAAATGAGTCAATATTAATATGGGACAGTTTAGTAAATACCCTTAAAAATAGGGTAATAAAGAAAATTATAAAAATTATTGGGCAATTTCACTCTTCTTTTAAGTTTAGAGTGAGGCTCTTATGTCCTCGGGGACACCGTGCCCTTTACAATTTAAACCTCTAGCAATATAGAGGGTTAAATAGAATATGGATGGGGAGGGTTGTGTTCCTATTGGGGCACGGTGTGTTCCGAGTAGGAGAGGAGCCACCTTAGGACCGGGGGGCGGTTGCCCCTTGGGATTTTAACACTTATTAGAATATATGTATTCTTTCGTACTTTATAGTATTCATGTGTTCCAGTGGTTTGTGGAATCCCACATTAACCAAAAGGTTTGTCGTTCGATTCTTACTTCCTCTTCTTTTCTACCGTTTGTAATTTTTTTTAAGGAATAATTTATTTAATTTACTCTTAAAAATACCTTATAATTTTTTCTTTTTTTTTAAATGATTTATTTATTCATAACTGTAATTATATTTTTTCATAATTTTTTTATGCATATAATATATTTCATCCGTCCTTTTATTTTTACACATTTTATAATGCTTCAGCCTATACTGATCCCCTTGAGCTCGATTCCTGCCTCCATCACTGTTCCGGAGTAACACAAGTTTTTGCCTTTTAAGTTTATTCGAAATTCGTTGCCATTCCACATAGACAAAACGATTTAATAGGCAGAAACATTTCACTCTCCGACCTATCGGGTATATAATTTTAATTAAAAAATTAAAGGAAAACAGAACAGAAAAATACAAGGGAAATGGAAAGTAACGGGCAATCAAGCTTTTCCGGCGACGATGGTGCGACGGTGATGGTCACTAACGACGACGGCATCGAAGCTCCCGGCCTCCAAGCTCTTGTTCGTGTTCTCGTCTCCTCCAATCAATTTCACGTCCTTGTTTGCGCTCCTGACTCGTAAGCTTATATCCATTTTACACAATCATAAAGTAGTATGCCGCAGTGTAAATTTAGCGTTTTGCGAATAAATGCTACTTTATTTTTCTGAGATTTTTACTATTAGGAAAAGCATTTTAGCAGAATGGTGCTCTATCTTCCTCCGTTAAACGAATAAGTAATTTATGTTTACATATACGACGTTTGTGTGTATATAAATTGAACTTTAATTGATGAAGAATTATTTTGATTTCGTGAAATTTAGGTTGCCTAATACGAAGATATGGTTCACGTCTTTTTTTTATATGCTTAAATTTTCGAATTTCATCATTTTTTGTTTAGATATTGATGCTAATTGGTGACTTTATATTTGAAAAGGTTGGTTTTGAAAAGGAATTTCTTTTTGTTACTGTCATGCTAAGCAATCAATTACTTACAGCGTTGTCAATGATATAGTGCGATATACTGAGTGGGAAATTGCCCATAGAATGAGTGCTTTGTTTAATTCTTCTTTTATTTTATTTTTTTTACAGTGAAAAGTCTGCCGTTAGTCATAGTATCACATGGAGAAATGCTATTTCTGCTAAGCCTGTGGAAATCAGTGGTGCAATTGCTTATGCTGTTTCTGGTGAGTTACAATGTTATCCATTTTATATGAGTATATCTGGTGTATTTGTAAAGTCACCTAAATAAAATCTGATAAGATAATATCGATGCAGTGTGATCTTGTTCCGCAAAAAATACATAAGAAGTCCCTCTGCCGCAAGTAGTTCCTGTCCGAACTAAGAACATATTTTAGATGAATTATCACTGTGACAACTTCTTTTACTATATTATGTGCTGCATACTGATTTTCTTCTGGAATTTTATGAGATGCACACTTTGTTGTGGCACTTAATGCATACAAGTACAAACTAAGTTTGAAATGCTATACACTTATTAAATTTCTGTCAACATCATTCATTTTCTTCCATGTCCGGAGTAATTACTAAGCCATAAGGCTTGGGAGAAGATCTAGGTCGTCAATGACTTGGCTTATCCATATCAATGAGTTCACTTGGAGAGAATGTTATGTTGCTTCACAGCGAGCTGCCACTTTGAATCAAACTCCTTGTTTCTATAATTTCTCTTTTGCTGACAGTAGCTGCAGGCTTTTATTTTTTCTCCTTGATGTGATGATTTTGGATAAACTCAGTTATACTGAGAAGTAGACTCCTGCCAACTGTTTTTTAAGTCTTATTTTTTGTTGAAGTGACTAAAATTTAAATTGGGGTAGATGCTGCTGCTCAATTCGGTTGTTAGTGACAGTATGACAGTGAGACATGTCTTGTTCAACATCTATATTTACAGTTCATTTTCTCTTATAGCAGTTTCAATGAACTCAGATTCTTATACATCTAATCAAGGATTTAAAAGTTGATTTACGTTGTTCAGTTGTTTAATTATTGGGTTTACAGCCATCCTAAACTAGTGGGTGAAAAATCAAAGCTATCTTAGTTCCAGTGCAATGAGAGTCAGTTCCTGATGTCTTTCGGAAATTCATGAATGGACATGTTTCACTGTGTCAGGTGGTACATATTAATTGGAGCTCCAAATATCCTAAAATTGTCTTTACTTGACTTGGGGAGCTACTAACTAGTGTTTCCTCATTAAATTTTGTTATGGTTAAAATTTCTCTGTCCCATCCTTTCTATTGCAGGAACTCCTGCTGATTGTACATCTTTGGGAATTTCCAGAGCTCTCTTCCCCTCAATACCTGATCTGGTACATAATATTGGTCTGGATAAAATGCAATTTTGTTTTGTGAAAACTAGTCTCTATCGTTGATTTCCTTGAAATTTTGATAATAGCATGAAAACTATTATTGTGTTTATATTGGAATTGTGTATATGTGCTTTTAGTTAGAAGATTTGCTTAAACTTAACTGTATTTCAAATTTTCTTTTGCAGGTAATCAGTGGCATTAACATGGGTAGCAATTGCGGTTATCACATGTTAGTTGCCTTTAACTATATTTGACCTCTGGATCCTTCATACTGTGCATTTTGTTTAGACAATAGAATTTTTTTTCTTCTTGAGTGCGGATTTGATCCTGTGTGAGAGTGCAGTAATGTGAACTCAAATGGCTATCTGTGTTTGTATATAAGTCTAACAATGTATATATTCATTGTAACCAACTTTGGTGCCAATGTGCTGATAGCATCACCAATTTTTTCAACTTTCAAGTGGCTTCTTTATTATGTGAAGACACGTCTTTCAAAAATTTGGAATATAGGTGACCTATCATGTTGCAATCATTTTAACTGGCTGTGTCGGTGGCTCAACAATGTTGTCATTAAATGTTGAAATAGTCCCTTATCATATGTTATACATCTGTTGACCTCACATCTTCATTGAATGCAGCATTTATTCAGGGACTGTAGCAGGGGCTCGGGAAGCATTTTTCAATGATGTACCTTCTGTTTCTCTGTCTTATAACTGGTAAAAGTACAATTATTTTCTATATAGTTTTGGAATGGTAACCTTTTACAGAACTTTGATGCAAAATGAGTTACCATTGTCACTTGTTAGTTTAGAGTTTTCCACCCATCTTTTATTGCATTTTTTTTATTTTGCTTTTGAAATTCTTCATAAAGAAGTTGAATGGGTCACTTATATTGATCTCTATATTCAGGGTTAGAGGACTGAGCAAGGTCGATGATTTTCAACTGGCAGCAGAGGCTTGCTTGCCCTTAATTAGGGCTGTATTGGCAGAAATTAAGAATAAGACTTATCCTCAAAAATGTTTTCTGAACATAGATGTGCCAACGAATGTCATAAATCATAAGGTAAAATGGATTTTCTTTGGCAGTTGTATCTTCATTGTTTGAATGAAGAGCTAGATAAATTACTCATCAGAGAACCTATGTTCTGGGCCTGCTGTTTATTCTCATCAACCGAAATAATGAAAAGATGGCCTCGATTTCTTTCCCTGAAGGTCTCTTTGAACTTTGTGCCAGTAATTTTTTTTTTTTTTTATAATGATGCTTCATTCTTTTTTGTTTTCCCCCTAAAATGATACAAAGAGTAGGCTGGAATATTGTAATTGTGGTGTGTGTCCATGTTCCCCCACCCCCATCCCTTACTTCTCTTTCCCTCTATTTTTCTTATCAAGATATCTCTTTAGAAAGAATGATAGTAGGACACTTTCTTGGTCTTCGAGCAGGGTTATCTGCTGACCAAGCAGGGAAAGTCTAAGGGGAAAATGGGGTGGAGGCAAGTTACTTATGATGCTCAAAGGGGGAATATGCTATCAACGATGACTATGGATACAAATGTATCATCATATTCCGAATCAGGGGCTTTGACTACAACAACAAAAGACGAGCATCTTTTGTTCACCAGAGAAGTATGACTGTACAATGTCATTGAATTTGTTTCTTGATTCTCTTTTTACAAAAAAAGTGTCTTTTTGAAATACTTCGTGCTACTTTCTTGAATGAAATTCTAAGAATAGCCTGCTTTGTAGGTCACAGGGGCACACTTGGATGATGGTGATACGGACTACTGTTATCTTCAAGAAGGATATGTATGTTAGATATGATATATAGTCACCCTATGTGATAGAAAAAAATGACTTAAAATTTTTTGTGTTGCAGATAACTGTCACTCCTCTAGGTGCTCTGTCGCCTGCAGATATCGATAGCCAAGCATACTTCAAGCACTGGCTGCACGGTGTAACTGAAGGCTCCTCTTCTTCAGCCTTGTAAATGTGGGAGATCTGCTTTCTTTTGTTTATGTCTGTGAGTGTGGAAGACACATCAATAAGCTACCTTCCCTTTAATCTGAAATTCGTGGGCGATGATACTTCGACCATTTTCGTCTCGCTTGGTATGACTGATCATTCATGTAATTGAAATAAACTTGTAGTCATGTGTAATGTGGATATGTCTCTGCGAGAATGATTTGATTTGAAGAGTGATTAAATTACATTATTCCAATTTTAATCAGTTTAATTACTGATGAATCATATGCCTGTGTTGCTTCATCGATCGTATGTTACTACGACAATGCCATGTCTTAGTTGTCCAATGTTAATAATCTAATCTTTTAAGATTGAATGAATTATGAATCTCGACTCTTGAGGTCCCAATTTAAATACTCCTTTTAAACGAGTAAGATATGATTGGATGGTTATATGATATTTTTGCAGAAATTAGGAAGCTTTGAAAGATGGGTTGGTTTTGATTAGAGGGTACATCGTCAATTTTAAAATGGTTGATCAAGTTTCACTTTTATCTACAACATGAATGAGTTGCTGATAAAATAGTTTAATTCGACATATATTATTTCTCTATTGATCAACTATCACTCTTAATTTCGTTTCATTATGAAAAAAATAAAATAAAAATCATTACTTTTCATTTTGTCTTTGATTAATTGTTTGAAGTGATGAAAGTAGGTTATGGAGTCAGGTTTTTTATGATGATGTGGTTTGGTCCAATTTTAATGATTGGATAGGGGTGTCAACGGGCCGGGTAGTGCACTACCCGGACCCGGCCCGTTTGTGAAGTACCTGGCCCGGACCCGCCCCGGACCCGTACGGGTCCTATATAATAGGACCCGTGCCCAGACTCATATGGGGCGGGTCCGCCCCGCCCCGCCCCGTTTTTTTTTTTTTTTTTTTAATTAGTCCTAAAAAATTTAAATTATACAAAAATTATTCATATATTTAAATAAATAATCATAAGAATATTAAATATAATTATAATTTAAAAATTATATATATATCATATAATTATAAATAATTTTTATGTATAAAATATAAAATAATTGTATAATATATATATATATATATATATTAACATAAAATATAATTATATATATATAAAATATAAATTAATTTTTAATATATTATATACGGGGCGGGCCGGGGCGGGTCTAAGTTAATACCTGGACCCGCCCCGGACCCGTACGGGTCCAGGCCGGGCAGCCCCGTTTCTCCTACGGGCCGGGTCTGGGCCGGCCCAAAACGTGCGGGGCGGGCCGGGTACCTGCGAGTCGGGTGCCCGTTGACACCCCTATGATTGGATAGTTAAGCAAAACCTGATATGATTATGTTTTTATTTTATACTATACAATTTTCAAGATATACCTAATAACCAATTAAATTAATAAAAATTTTCATTTACTGAAAAAAATAATAATAATAAATAAAAACCACGTTTTTTTTTTAGCAGTTGATGGCGTAAATAAGAAGAGAAAAAAAGGAGATTAAATAAGTGACAGATAAACACAAACCTGGAATTAAATTTCCAGAAATTGCGTATTAAAAAACTTGAATTTGCAACCCCACTTCATCAATTCGAACCGGCCAATATAATCATACATTAGTTGTTAGAAGATACACGTTTAAGAAGACTATTGATCTGTACTTCTCTCTCTAAGCAATCAAACATAAATAAAATTGCTCATCATTAAAGAATCAATAAAGATTTGGAGATTTGAAATACTTAATCTTGAGTCATCACTCATTCATCAGTAGCTATCATAAGTCAACCTTTAAACTTCCATAAGTTATGAAGAAGCTATCAAAAAACTGCCACATCAACTTCTAGAATCAGACAAGCCAACAAGAACACAATATATTAATTATCATCAAATCACCCTAAACTTTATGCTGAACTACCACTTCTTGTAATAAAAGACTATCTATGATAAGTCCCATTCTAGTAGAGTTAGAGGGAAAGAGAGACTTAATGAAACTAAAACAAACACACACGTTTAATTTAAATCAACCCGATAGTCGGTTTAACGTTGTGCAGCCCCAAATAAAACCGTTCGAAGAAAACTCTATTATCGTCGTCAATAATTTAAGTCACCTCATTGGAATGAAAATGAAGAACCACAATGTAAAAAAAAAAAAAAAGCAGCAAAATCTGAATAAATTAGCAAAGTTGTAACCTAACTTATATACAGTATGTATGTATGTATAGATTAAATCTGTGTGTTGTATTGGTGGTGTGAAGAAGGCTCATTTAGGAGGAGGTGGCAATGCCGGTGGGTGGGACTCCACCAGTATGGACCATAGCACGTGGACATCTTCGTAAGGGCAAGATTTTACATCCTCGTACAAGATGTATATCCCTCTACCTGCAGATCAGAAAGCAATCAATACTTAGTAGTTTTAATAAATATAGTTGATTCATAGCCATACTATATGCTGCATGTGATGCATGTTTGTTCATGGGGGAAGTTCATCACAAGTATTTGATCTTAATATGAAAAAAAAAAGTTGTAGAAATAAAAACAAGTCGATTTAACAGAATGGTTTCGTCACATGATCTAAAGAGAATGTAGTAATCTAAGAAGAGAATCGATACGTACTCTTCTTCTGAGCTGAATGGAGGCGAATCCACAGCTTCTTGAGGGGAGAGAAGAGGGATTGAAGCCACCCCATTTGGAGAATAGGGGTGTTGCTCTTTCACAAGTGTGAGAGAATTTAAAGGAAGGTAGTAAACATTACATGGAAGGTGGGGGGTGGGGTGGGGGGGGTGGGGGGGGGGGGGGTTGGTGTTTAAGAATTGCTTAGACAAGGGTGAAGTTTAGGTTCACTATTCTTTAATTTACTATAATAAACATGGCTACAATCCCTTGAAAAACAATCATGTATATCACATTTTAGAGCTTGGTAAAATGTCAATTTCATACCTTTTTCCCTTGTGGAGGAAGAAGCCATTCTACCTATAAGGAACCTCTTCTCTATCAAGATTTCACTATGGTATTTACTTTTTGTCCTTCCCTTCCTTTCAAAGCTATTATTTCTCCAATTTTTCCATTTATATATATATATATATATATATATATATATATATATATATATATTATATGTGTGTGAATGGCCTCTTTTATATTAAAGAAAACATTCTTACTAAGAGTTAGAAGTATGTCCCAAGAATTGGTCCACCAATACTATAATAAGGGCTCTTTTTTCTTGCTGTCAAGCTTAGAGGCCTTTGATGAGTCATTGTGTTCTTTGTAAGATTAAATCCTTGTCAATTTCTCAAATATACTTTTGTGGTCCAATTTAGCCTCCTATGGTATAACGTTTCATATCAGACACCATATATATTATTAATGGAGATGCTGCAACCTATCAAATATAGAAACTTAAACGAATGCACGAAAGGATAAAATTAAAAAATAAAATAAAATAGATATAATAACTACTAATCAGACTAACAACTAACATTTACCGATAAAAAAATAATAATAATAATAAAAATATAAGACTACATTAAAGATAATATGGTTATACATCTGATTTATGCCCCATAAATATTTTTAAGATGCAAGAAATTTTATGAAGAAATTGAATATATATATATATAAATACAATATATACTACAAAAAAAAGTATTTTTTAGCAACCGAATTTACCAACGGAATTCAATCTGTTAGTAATTATCAATGGATTAGCAACAAAAATGAAATTTTTGTTTTAGCAACGGAATGCCAACGGATTTATTCTCTATTTTAGCAACAGAATTTAATCCGTTGGTACCAAGGGAATTATTATATAAATTACTAACAGAATTATTAGCAACGGATTATCAACGGAATTATTTCCAACGTAATTGATTTTTCGTTGCTAAAAATTTACCAACCACCACTTTACCAACGGAATTTTACCAATGGATTTCGTTGTTAATCCGTTGGTAAGCCAATTTAACAATGGAATTAAGGCTTTTACCAACGAAATATTCCGTGGGTGAAAAACAATTTTTTTTGTAGTGTTAATCTCATAATCACTAATGAAGAAAATTTTCTATCTTAACACCTTAATGTTGGAGCTCATTTGTTTTCTTTATATTTCTGTATATCTTTTATTTTTCTGTCATACTTTTCCTCGTGTGATTAAAAATCTGTCATATTAAATACATTCCAATAAGAAGTCAAACATTTAAAGAATTTTGGAACAAATTCTTGATATTAAACTTCATTAATGTTGGAGGCTTGGAGCTCATTTCTTTTATTTATATTTCTGTATATCTTTTATTTTATGTGTTATACTTTTTTTTTCTCGTGTGATTAAAAAATTGTCATATTAAATACTACATTCTAATAAGAAGTCAACACTTAAGGAATTTTGAGACAAATTCTTGATAAACTTCAATTTTTTTTTTATTTCTATCAATTACATTTACTCAAAAGTTTGGACAAAAGTAGTTCTTTTTTATAACAGAATAATTTTTTTACTTTAACATCGGGTTTCCTTTATATAGAGTGGATCAAATATATGAATATTTATAAGCCAAAAAACTTGAGAACCTAACTGTTTCACATAATGATTTTCATGAAATATACATAATAATTTTCATGAAATTAATTAAAAGTGATAATTTTTATAATAAAATTTTAAATGTTAGACACAATTTTTAAGATTGGCCCCATAAGTCACTATTTTTATAAAATTTTATTTATTTTTTAAATTATTCTTTAAATTTATTCAATTTTACCTTTTGTCTATTGAATAGTTGGGTGACGCTTTATTATTGGTAAGTTGCATAAAAAAGTTAATTTTCAAACTTAAAAGACAATCTCAAATAGTAAAAATAACTTTGACAAGAGGCAACTTACGGGACTAAAAATTTTAATTCTTAATTTTTATTTACATATTTCCATAAAATTTAAAATCCATATATTTATACTTTTGTGTCAACCGAAAATACATTTGAAAATTATATTTGCAAATAATTCAATGGGGTAGGTAAATTAAGAGTCTAAGCACAATGTATTTAGACGATCTTAATTGTTAAATTAAGTTTTAATTTAATTTTTATTATTAAACTAAATAAAATAATTAAAAACTAAAAAAATTAACTACTCACTACCGTAATTTAAATCTATCAACTCCAGGTACACCACTACATCGGATGTACTGTAGAGTCACCCTTAAATTAGAGTACGTTAAGGAATAGTATATTTTAGATCTTCGAGGAGGTTTCTTTTCAGGCCCAAATATGAGTTGTGATTGAATATGAGCCCAATAAACCCAATTCAGATTATTAAATGCAATTAAACACTAAATATAAATCTACACATAAAGCCCACAACAATTAGACCAAAAGAAATTGAACCTAAAACTTGAGGCCCATTTAACTTCGCAGACTGCCTTCAAATGGATATTCATTTGGGCCTTAGTATGGATCAAGAATATTGGAATTTGTTAATTTATCTTAGTCATTTGGCAATCAGGGTGAAAATTTCTGTGAATTTCAGCGGAAAAAAAAAATACAATACAATACACCATATTAAAAGGTAAAAAACGGTATAATACTTGCATTTTCCATCAAATTATCATCTTCATGCTTCATATTGAGAGTAATGGGATGATTTGTTTGCTTCTTCTTTTTCGTACGAGTGAGAGTGTGTTTTTAGTGTATGTGTGTGAGTGTATGATTTTACCGTGTTTTTTTTTTTTTGTATGGTAAGTAAAAATATTTTTATTTTTTATAGCATAATAATGAATGGGTTAATATTTAAAAAAAATAAGTGAGGATATTAATGAGCTTTCATATATCTTTTGACTACAATTTGGGTGCATTAAGCAAAATCTTGGGTGTAGTAATGCCATCATTTTTCATGAAAAATAGGTAATTCATCGCTTTTGAGTTTGTTTTGGATTTTGAAAATTTTGTTCAAGGTTTGAAACCTATGCATGGATTTTAAATTCACTCATACATATACACATATAAATTAATCCTTGAACCATCCATTTGCCATTCATTTTGTTACCTCAATTAATATATTTTTTTCCATTCTCTTTCCTCTATCTTATCACAATCATTACTCAAATCTTACATTTTAACAACATTAAAAAAAAAAAAACTCAAAACATGTTTAAATTATCATTATTCAATATTTTCAAACCTCAAACAAATTTAGTGTAAGGATTTAATTAAAATTATGCACTAAGAAGTAATACTAAAGTCTAAGAATAAAAATAAGCTTTATAAGCAAAATAGTACATATACCACAAGTAGCGGAAGACCAGAAGGTAAAAAATTATTACAAAAATGAAATTATAATTATTATTAAAATTATCCTAAAATCTTTAAAATAAATATTAATTCGATCCATGAGCAAAATAATACTTGAACCATAAACTTAAGTCGAAATTTTGTATGTTACAATTCCTCTATATCCTTTGTCTTTTCTCAAACTTGGTGAAAAATCAACTGTGCATAATGCATAGTATTAAGAAAATTCGACCCAGTAAAATAATATCACTCCCTTCATTCCTTGAAAACTTGCACACTTTCACGAAATCATCCAAGTATGGAGTAGACATGCACCAAAAAAGGGAACCGGCGGTTCGAACTGGGGAACCGCCGGTTTTAACCGGAACCGGAACCGCCGGTTCCGAAACTGGCAAAAACTGAACCGAAATCGGATATACTCTGGTTTGGTTCCGGTTCCTCATCTTTGGGAAAAAAACCGGCAGTTCAGGTTCGAACGGCCGGTTTATTAATTTTTTTTATTTCTTTTTTACTTTTTTACGCCAAAACCAAAAAATAAAACCAGAACCGAAACTGCCGGTTTCAGAACCGAAACCTTCCTACCCCGATTCGGTTCCGGTTCCCCTTATTTTAGAACCGGAACCGGGGGTTCTGAACTGGGGTACATGTCTAGTATGGAGAGAGTAATTTAAAGAAGAGATGTAGTGGTAGTACAATAATTGAGGTATGGGCAAGAGAGATGGACGTGTTGTTCTTTTTGCTTTAAGTGATGGTACAATTTAGAGAAAAGGGAGAATAAAACCATCACTTGTGTGTGAAGAATATTTCCAAAAATGTGGAGAAATTAGGGTTAAATCATAAAAGGGGGAACACAAATTCCACACCAAGATATTGTGTAGACACTCACGGGCATAGCAATAATTCCATGAATTTGCACTAAAATACACCAATTCAATCAACTTTCCTACCTACCTATATCTATATATATTGTAATAACAATTCACACAATATCCTATATCACTCTCTTTCATTTTTCACCTCAAATCAACATGCTACTGCTCAAAAATCGTCTTGTCTAATCACATTCTGCCATTATTCTTGCAAGACCTTGAATTTTTTTTTAAATAAAATAAAATAAAATTTTCAAAACTAGAAACAGACGTGTGTGCAAAAAAAAAAAAAAAAAAGTAAAGCATACGAGCAAACGCACCCGGATGCTGTAAGAACATTGCCAATTTTTTTATTAGCAAAATCATGTGTGAGAAATCGGACGGAAGAGATATTATAAAATAATACTCCCATTCGACTTTCGATAATAAAATAGTAATAATCATTGATATTTAATACAATGTACATTATGTTGAAGCTACAATTGTTATTTTCTTGAAATCATTTTTGACCTAACAAAACAATTCTTTGAAATTATAAAAAAAAAGTCTGAAAGTCTATATTAAAATTATCATATACTGGAGTAATTTATTTTCAAAAACCTTACAGAAGTATAATATGTGTGATGATCTCATATGAGCTCATTGTACAATATTCTGCATTATATTCTGGGTCTGACCATTTTAGGACTTATGTCAAAATAAATTATGAGACTCAATATTAGCGTGAGAATTGAATAATTATAAGGGATGAAGAATGAGTTAATTTTAATCCAGTATATGTGTATATATATATATATATATATATATATATATATATATATATATATATATATATATATATATATATATATATATATATATATATATATATATATATATATATATATTAATGGAGGTCAACGAAATTGGACCCCTTAATTTTGTAGGCCATGGCAATAGTTCACCTAGACATCTCTTGGGGCCACCCTAGTTATATGCATAACAAGTATTTCCTTCGTATATACAATTACATTACAATTTTTATTCATTTGTTTTTTTATGAGTAAATTAAAAATTATTATTATTTTATATAAAGTAGTTAATTATAATATATATATATATATATATATATATATGTGGTTGGCTATGTGTAAGGCCTTTAATAGATTAAGAATAAATAAATGCTAAAATAATAAAATTGATACATATTAGGAATGGACGGAAGAGTATATATAATGTATGTTAATGTATTATTATATTGTACTCTCTCTGTCCATCCTTAATATATTTATTTTACTATTTTGGGTCGTTTACTCTTAATCTATTTATTTTTTTTAGATATATGTGACTCACACACATCACTAATACAATTAAAAATGGGTCTCACATATCCTACTAATACAACTACTCACTATACATAATCATTCTTTAATTCGCGTCACAAAACAAATGAATATATTGAGAATGAAGGGATAGAGTAATAAATATTTATACGTATATAGGGTAAAGAGATAGAAAAATAAATAGAGTTGTTAATATTATTAGCATGTGTGCTGAGTTTAGAGTGAAATGGGCAATCTTTAGGCAGGAGAATTGGAGGTGTGATGATTTGAATTTTGAAACGCGATTTTAGGACTTCCATACCTACACTATAAAACCTCTTTCCATAGGACCACATTAAATTTTATTCAATTCGTTCAAATTAAGTGTACGAAAATAAGCTATATATATACTACTATAATTTTTTAAAATAAATATGGCCCAAAATCCAAAATCCATGTGAATGACTATGAGTAATAGAAAACCCAAAATCCTTAAAGTGGGCCCATAATTGGATGATACATGGATATGGCCTTTTTACGTTGTACCATTTCATAATGCAAATAGTCAACATTTGTACCTTAACGGGTAATTTTTGTATTATGATTTATGGGTAACTTTTGGCTGCCTCTAACATTATTATTTTCCACTTTGCTAACTTATTTTTATTTATTTATTTATATTAAATATTTACAGCAATTTAGAATTTCACAACGGTTGTCTCAGAGAAAAGGGAGAAAAAGAAAAGAAAAGAAAAATTAAAAAGAAAAGAAAAAGGGTAAAAATGGTTGTTGAGTGGTGCTTTCACACTTGATTCCACCACTCTCAATTCATTGTAAAAAAAGACAACATCATACCACCTTTTCTTGGCTGTCATGCATGACACTAAACACCCAAATATTACTATTTACTAGAGTAAATTATTATGGTGGAGGAATTTTTTTTTAATCAGGAAAAATATTAATTTTATTAAAAAAATCTATGTAGAAATACCTAGCTATAAAAGTGTTACAAAATATTTTACAAATATAAAAAGACAAATATAGAGGTACATTCATCTTACTTCATCACACTTCTAGAATTAATTTCTTACAATGAGGAAAAAAATTAGAAACTGACTTAAATCCATCCCACACCAGAAATATATGAGATAATATCCACTAAGTTTTGTGCTCAAATGATTTGATACATTATACTCCATCCACTATGTTTGATTTAGTTTCATAGGAGTAGTTTAGATTTAGGTTTAATAAATCTTAACTATACACAACTATAAATCTTATTTTTCTTTAGTCCACTGTGATAATTAGGGGTGTGCAAACTTTGGACAAAACCGAATAAACCGGCCAAATCGAACCGAATTAAACAATTTGGTTCGGTTTTTGGTTTACGGTTCGGTTTACGGTTTTTAAAATAAAAAACTTCGGTGTTCGGTTCGGTTTTCGGTTTTGAAATTTGAAAGTTCGGTTAACCGAAAACCGAACCGAACTTTTTATTAATTATATATACATATATATATATATATGTATATATATATGTATATATATATGTATATGTATATATATATATATTTATATTTATATATATATATTAATTACCAACAATTAATTTT
This sequence comes from Pogostemon cablin, assembly GCA_023678885.1. Classification (NCBI taxonomy): domain Eukaryota; kingdom Viridiplantae; phylum Streptophyta; class Magnoliopsida; order Lamiales; family Lamiaceae; genus Pogostemon; species Pogostemon cablin. Next base: position 22,954,278 of record CM043009.1, on the reverse strand, counting down.
CTTTTCTTTTATCTTAAATAAAGTATTATTTAATTTTTAATATCAAAATTTACTTCAAACTTAAATAATTTCATTTATTCTACATGTTTTCTTTAGATCTTATACACTTTTATTATAAAAAAATAAAATTATATATATATATATATATATAATATTATTATTATTATTATAGTGTACATATATTAAAGATATTTCTTTAAGTAATGAAAATGTAATAAAATGATATAAAGAAATTAATTATAAAAAAATAAAAAAAATAAAAATTCGGTTTTCGGTTAACCGAAATAACCGACCGAAATAATCGGTTCGGTTTGCATCGGTTTTGAAATATTTCGGTTTGATTTTGGTTTTCTAAAATATTTCGGTTCGGTTTTCGGTTTTGGAAATTCGGTCGGTTCGGTTAACCGAACCGACCGATGCACACCCCTGGTGATAATACATTAATATTCTCACCGTCCGCTTCGAAGCGTCTCATTTTTCTATTTTGGGCGTCCGCTTATAAGTGTTTCATTTCTTTTTTCACACACATGAGACTCACACACCATCACTAATACAATTAAAAAAATGAGGTCACACGCCCACTAATACAACTACCCACTACACATTAAATAATAATATTCCTTGATTCACGTGCAAAAAGCAAAATGCATCATTTTGGGCGGACGGAGAGAGTATTTTTCTTCATTTTTTTATTTCCTTACATCTCTTCTCTTACTTCAATTAATACTTGATTTGATATAAAATTTAAATTTATTCTATCAAAACTCAAAATAAACCTGAAATAATTTTATTTACTGATTTATTAAGTTGATTTAAACTCAAATAAAATATCTCGAATACTCTTTAAATCAATCACAGAAAATAACAAATGACACCTTTATAATTCAACGGAAGGATCGAGTACAAAGTAATTCTTCCAACTGGTTCATATAATTAATATGTTCATTTTAGTGGTTTTTGTTATACTCCATATTTTTGAGATTTAACAAATCGTAATATATTTGAATGGTTAGTAATGAGGTATATATATTAGAGTATATCACTACAAAAAATATACTCTGATAGTGAAATCCGTCACTATTGTGAGTGTTATTGTCACGGAAATTTAAATTTGTGACGGAAATTAAGTGACTGTTAACTCACTTGGTTAAGGTCTCAATTTGTGATGAAAATAGTACCGGCTTATTTTGTGACTGATAGTTTCCGTCACTATAATAACGGAAATTTTTATGACGAATTTAGTGGCGAAAATAGTGACGGATGTTTTTGTGACGGATTTTTTCCGTCACTATAGTGACGTAAATAGTGTTGGAATTTTTTGTGATGAATTTAGTGACGGATATTTTTGTGACAAAACCTTTCCCTCACTATAGTGAAGAAAATAGTGACGAAATTTTTTGTAATGGATTTAGTGACAGAAATAGTGATGGATATTTTTGTGGCGGAGTTTTTCCCTCACTATAGTGACAGATTTTTGTGATGGATTTAGTGACGGATATTTTTGTGACGGAGCCTTTCCCTCACTATAGTGAGGGAAATAGTGACGGAATTTTTTGTGATGGATTTAGTGACTCACTGTAGTGATGAAAATAGTGACAGATATTTTTGTAAGGGATAATTAAATTAATAAGAAACTTTAGTATAAATAAATTATTTGATAAGTTATGAACAAGTACCACTATAAGCCACATGATCACCCGGCGAGCCATAAGTAGGGCTGGGGAAATATACCGAAATTTTGGTATACCGTCCTTATCATAACGAAAAATACCGATTTTACCGAAATTTTAGGTATGCCGAAATTTTTGGTAAGGTATGATACCGTATTGAAAATTTTTGTATGATAAAGGTATATAAATAATCAATACCGCGGTATTTTGGTATATGCCGAAATACCGTAAAATATTCAATTTTTGAGTTATATGATACGATATTACCATATTAGATGATGCATACAATTATAATTATTATTTATGTATTATAATTTTTAATTAAATTATATATATACACTATTTTATTAAAGATTAAATCTAAAGTCCTACTGTATATTTCTTCATAATTATAAATTATTGATAAAGATCATTGATTTACATGATATTAGTACTTATTTTTTAATTAAGTAATTCTATGTATATGAATATATTTTTGTGTAGATCTCTTAGGTACTATTTATTTAATGACAAACACTTTGTAAAACGGGTTTAGATATATTAATTATGTAAACTCGGTTACTGTTTAGTACATAAAAAATTACTCTTTAGCACATTGTTACTTTTTAAATTAAAAAATTACTCTTCAAATTCTTGTAAATCTCGATGTATGGATTACTTTAAGTACATGAAAAATTACTTTTTAGAGATATGAATTATTACTCTATTGTGTAAAAATTATTACTCTTCAAAGAGTTATTTTTTATATATTAAAGAGTAATATTAAAAAATAAGGCTTACCTGTAAACCCGGTTTTCATGAGACTTACTCTTATTTAATTTGGTCGTTTGTAGATTGTCGTATATTTTTGAATTTGTTATTTATTAGAGTATGTTTTATAGCTATCTTTCACTTTTCTAGTACATGGTTTTTATAAGATTTATTGAATTTTAGATGTATAACGGTATAGCAAACTATGTAATAGGATGATATATACCGATATTTTAGGTATGGTATGGCATACCGATATATTGGTAAGCAGAAGGTATACTATTTTCTTATACCGAAATATTGGTATACCGAACTAAGGTATACCGAAAGTTTAGGTAAGGTAACGATATGATTTTTTAAATACCGAAAATTTCGGTACGGTATATGGTATGACCAAAAATCTTCGGTATGCCATACCGCCCACCCCTAGCCATAAGGACTGGTATTGTGACGGATTTGTCACTATAATTTACTAACGAGTGAAACGACAGAGCCTTTTCCGTCACTAACGAATGATTTTTTTTAGTGTATATTGTGTGCAACCGGTTATACTCTTTGATAATAAATTGTCAGAAAAAAAATCCGGAATTAAAGTAAACGAAGCAGATAGAGTATTTTCAAAAAAAATCCGGAATTAAAGTAATCGAAGGAGATAGAGTATTTTCTAGAGGCTAAACCCAAATACTATCTTTTAGTACAGGGGATGTATACTATTTATTTTAAAAAAAAATTTAAAAAATTAATAAAAGTGTATAGGGTTTAAAACAAACAAAATATTGCATTTTGTGCACATGTTAGACACAAGAGCCCAACCCTCCACGAGACCAACTCTTTTGTAAATTCAAGCATTCACTATGGCTATTACTCTTTCTTACATATTTTATTATTGACCAATTATCAAAAGGGATATTAAAAAAATATACTCCTTATATATCTTAAAGTGTTTGAAATAGACTATCTAAATGTATTTAACTAGAATTAAATGCATAATTAATGTCAAAATATTATGAGATGAGCAATGGACAAATATTGTATGTCAAAGAATTATATTTATTTATTTATTTATTTATTTATTTTAATATTTATATCACTTATATTTATATAAATTGAGAATAAATGATATAAATATTTTTTTATATCCTTCAACATGCTACAATTTTCTATATATTAAAGATTATAAAATTCATCAACTAAAAATCAAATTGATAGATAAATGTGAAAATTAAATCTTTTAATTTTAAAAAGTCACATATAATGACTTTTTTTTAAATAAATATCTATATATAAATTGTAAATTTATTTATTAATCTCATTTAATCATTGCTTTCGTTTACAAATCTTGATGCTCGTTTAATAAGAATGACTTGTATTTTGTTATTTCTGGATAAGTTGTGTGAAATTGTTTGTATTTTGTTATTTCACGTATGTATGGTACTGCATATCTTATTCAAAGATATAGAGCCATACACAGCGAAAGACATGGTGGTATGTGGTTGCATTCGGCAACTGCTGCAAATTCCTATGGAGAAGATATCATTCATGAAAGCGATGTTGATGAATTCCACATTATTGACCTTTAGGAGGTACATTTATGTTATTTTATTTTTTATATTTTTGTTGTTCAAATAGCCTTTGTATTTTGTTATTTCTGGATAAGTTTCGTGAAATTGTTTGTATTTTGTTATTTTTGGATAAGTTTTGTGAAGATGTTACTTTTGTGGAGGCCAATGTTAAATTTAAGAAAACCCGCAGCGTGGGAGCAACCTCTTAATTAAGGGGGGCTCCTTGTGTGGTGGGTTAAAAGGTCTAACCCTTATTGGTCGATTGAGTTACCATGATTAACCTCCTTCACATGCTGTCGGGCCGGCGTGCGGGGCGCCTGGGGGTGGGCGAACCACCTTTTTGTATAATGTTAAATTTAAGAAAGTATAATTAAAATATTATCTTTAAAATAAATTTAAAGATATGTTGTTTTAATTAATAACGTTTGAAAGTAAATGTACATATATAATTTTTCAATATATAGTATCTTATAGTTTTGCAATATATGAATGTTATTATAGTTTATGTATTTGTCGAATATTACTACACAAGTCTACAAATATGTAAGATATGAGCAAACTATATTAAGAAGATTAAAAATATAATAGTATTAACGCACTCCTTAGTGAATATTTATTTTTTTAGTGCTAATTGACAAATATACACAAACCACACTTACCAAATATCAATACCAACAACTCTTTTACATTCTTTTTTATTTAATCAATTTACCAAAAATAAACCCTTATACCCTTCGATCAAAATAAAAAAAATTCAAGTACCCACCACTCACCCACACACCCCTCCACCGAAGGGCCAGTAGAGGAGAAACAACACAACATGGACAATCACATCCACCACTACAAGGTTTTGTTTTTAACCATATCTTAATTACTTCCCTTTCTATTCTATTCATATAATGCGTAGATTGGTAAATGTGTAGTGGAATCGAGGGGTCTTCTAACGGCAGTGTGGAGATACGGCGGTGAGCGTCGGCATCGGCCTTTCTCTTGTGGTGGATCTTGATGCGACACATTTTTTATTTCCGACGACGCGAATCAGATCTGGGTTCATTGTTTTCCGGCAAAGCGAAGCAGGTCGCGGGTTTGTTGTTTTCCACCATTCTTGTCGTGAAATTGAGGGGTGTAGTGGAATCGAAGGGTCTTCTAACGGCGACGGCGGAGATATGGCGGTGAGCGGGGCAACAGTCTTTCTCTTGTGGTGGATCTTGACGCGACAAATTTTTATTTCCTGCGACGCCGGAATCAGATCTGGGTTTGTTGTTTTCCAGCGATGCGAATGGGGCGGTCCATGTGGGTTACCCACCCACACTGTCACCCACACCCGCAGGCCGTCACCCACACCGTGACCTACACCCACCGTCAGCGGTCGCCAGCCATGTGGGTGACCAACACCACCACCCATACCGTAACCCACACCCACCGTCGGCAGTCGCCAGCCATGTGAGTGACCCACACCGTCACCCATACCGTGACCCACACCTACCGTCGGTGGTTGCCAGCCATGTGGGTGACCCACATCGGAACCCACACCGTGGCCCACACCGGATCCGATGTGGATGGACCATGTGGGTGACCTACACAAGGGATATATTGGGTACCGTTGCCAGCCATGTGGGTGACCCACATCGGAACCCACACCGTGGCCCACACCGGATCCGACGTGGATGGACCATGTGGGTGACCTATACAAGGGATATATTGGGTATTTATTTTGGATAGGAATGATAAAGAAATAAAAAAATGTACAATTGTGTAAAAAAGATAATAAACAAAATAAAGTGTTGGTAATGATTTTGACACTATGTATTTTGTGTATTTTTGTAATTCTCCCTTTATTTTATTTGTTCATATGTTACGTGGCAGATTCCTCGCAAATTTATAAATATGAATTTTAACAAATTTATAAATATGAATTTTAATGTTGTATTGCATACAATATTTGTTATGAAATCACTAATTGAAAATGTGAACATAAGACTATTTTTTATAATTTTTTTTAAATAGTTATTAATTTTAATAAAAATACTACTCCCTCTGTCCCGGGTATTTTTACCTATTTGTACGGGCACGGAGATTAAGACGTTTTATTTTTTTAATATATAATGTAAGAGAAAGTAGAGATAAATTAGTAATTTAAAAAGAAAAAGTGAATAAAGTTATTAGGAATGATGAATAAAGTGTAAAAAAGTAATTAAAGTTGTTGGGATTGTAAAAAGTAGGTAATAAAATATTATATATTTTTGCCAAAAATGGAATGGGTAAAAATACGTGGGACACCCCAAAATGGAAAGTGGGTAAAAATACGTGGGACGGAGGGAGTATTGCTTTTTATTAAAAATATTATTAATTATATTATTTATACTACGAATAAAGATACTGTTATTTATGAAATAACTCACTTTACCATTATCATTTTTATTAAATATATTTATATAAAAATATTATCACTTTTATTAAAATAATAGGATAAGAATTCAAATTCATGCATTATTTTAATTAGATTATAAGATGTTTTATCTACTTTACATTTTTCTAAAAATTAATTTAATTGTGATTGATGTTGAATTTAAAATATGTAGTGTCCAAACTAGGTCACTATAGATCACTTATCCAAAATTGGTGTTTAAAAATTTGAACACTAACGCTTTGTTCATCCCCATATAGCAGGACTTGTGAAATATTCATCATATCATGCTCTAATAATTGCTTTAAGAATAAATTAATGTGTGGGTTAAATACACACCATTTTTTCTTAAATATATATTTTATTAAATGCACATCTCTTTTAATTTTTAAAATTTTAATTTTATTAAATACACATCTCCCAACGACCCAAATTTATCCAAAACGACCTACCTAAAATTATCCTTTTAATTTTAAGATCACACACACCCTCAATAATATTTTTTCGGTATCTCTGCAATAAATTCACTTCATCCCACGGTCTCTGGATCAGCTCTAGTTAGAACTCTGGACCTTTGTTAAGCATGGACTCTAATACCATATTAAATGATCATTTCATTTAAAAGTTTAAGTTAATAGAGAGTTGAATCGTTTAATACGGTTAATCGAGTCACTCTAATATGAAACATGTGAACCACTATGTTTTCTAGAGTATAGGAATTCCAATATCTTAATTGTTTCCTCCTATTATGGTGAAGGCCGCAAACATGAAATTGATTAACTAACAAAAATAAATTAACTTTTTTTTTCTCCATGTCAATATGTTTGTTCATATTTGTACATCGAGATCTTTCTCCATCTCAAGAAGTACCTATAATTTATAGGAGTGTATAAAACATGTTATTAAATTTAGGATTTATTAGATTAATAGAGAATGTATATGAGACTTGTATTTAATGAATTAAGGGGCAATTTAAACTTTTTAAAATACTATTTTTATTTATATAATAATGAAGTATATATATTTAATAAAGTTGGGTGTGTATTTAGTCGTATCCTTTTATTATTAACAAATTAATGAAATTATCCAAAAGAAGACATTAAAAAAATATAGTCTTTTAACATATGTTGAAGTGTTTGACTAGAATGGACTAAATATATTTAATTACAATTAAATGCATAATTAATGTTAATGAATTATGAGATGATAACGGACAAATATTTAAACAAACTTTTTACTTTTTTATCCCTAAAAGTGGTGAATATGCGCCAACATAATTATATACTATATATACTCTTTTATATTACGACATGTTGATTTTTTTTATATATAAACAAATAAAGAATAATTGATGAATAAATGGGAAAAATTAAATATTCTTTGAATTTTAAAACGTTACACCTTTAATATTTTTTTGTTAAAGAAATCAACTATATATAAATTGTATCAAGTGATTCTTATGATATCGATCATGCTGATCAATAAATTTCATAACTTAGTTAAAGCAAAGACTTATACTGCATGAAGCATGAGTTATTGAGGAGCATAATCATGACCACTTTTCAAAAATATCCTATATATCATAAAATATTACAACTATTCAGAGAGAATAATATTTAAGAAGAATAATATTTTTTTAAAAATTAATATATCATTAATAATAGTACTAGGAAATTAATTGAATTAGAATCATAATCAAGTTTGGTAAAAAGCAAACAAAGAGGTCCCACATAACTAATTATATGGCTTATTTCCACTATTTAATTTACTAAACCACTTATATAGAAAAAGAAATAATATGCCCATAATTGTCTTCAATAGTACTCCAAATCTCCAATTAGGTTTGACATCATTTAAGGAAGGACACCCTCTTTTGAAATTGGTTTTTTTAATGAATTGTGAGACTGGCTAAACACATTAAAAAAATATGGTTATTATATAAATAAAATATGTTTATTTGTAGTTAAAGTATGTTAATAATAAATCATATTATAACACATTAAAATCATATTTTAATTCATTATTCATCATACTTTAAAAAACATACTATAGCAATCATTAAAAATATTTTATTTATATAATAGACATATTTTAACACGTCTCACCAATAGTCCATTCAAGTATTTTGTCTTTAACGAATAAACTAATTTCATGAAAAAGATTAAATTTTCCTACATGATATAAAATAAATTGAAAAAAAAACAAAGAAAATCAAGATTATGGGACGTATGATTAATATGCAAAAGTGAGGCCCCCACAAGCCCACAAAGTGAACAACTCACAAATAGGTATTATTAGGTCCAATTTTATTTAGTATTTATTAATTTATTCTTAAAGTAATGATTAGAGCATGATATGATGGATAATTTACAAGTCGTGCTATATGTGGGGATGAACAAAGTGTTAGTGGGAGAATATGTCAATGGTGTTCAAATTTTGAACTCCAATTTTGGGTAGGTAGGGATGAATCTAACTTTAGTGCACACTTGGACACGTGCTATAGATTTTAAATTCAACATCATCACAATTAAATTAATTAATTTAAAAAAAAAGTAGATAAACGTCTTATAATCTATTTAAGATAATGTATGAATTTGAATTCTTATCGCATCATTTGGTTAAGCCCATAACAAATGAGTTTTGGAGTGTATCATGTTAGGTTAATGCAGGTTTCGAAATTAATTACTCATTAAATACATGCAAACAAATATTCATTTACTGATGACATTGTCTCATATAAAAATTTTTCATGAAAAAAAAATTGAATGATAACATAATTTTAATAAAATATAGGAGTATTCTAATTAATAAAAATTGATAGCAGTGAAGTGGATTATTTTATGAACGATTCGTAGTATAAATTAAAAAAAAATCAATAATGAATATTATCAATCTAAAACCTAAAAAATTGATAAACTATAAATTCGGGCCTGAATTATATAATACTATAATTGATAAAAATATGAAACAATATATTAATATGTGATAAATTTAAACTTTGTATTGATTGTTTTATATTATTCACGCCTCTAATTAATAAAAAAAAAGAATCCAGATCTCGAATTAATAGTTTATCCATTTTTCAGGACTTGAATCGATAAAACTACTATTGTCATTTGCCCTTGAATCGATAAAACTACTATTAACAAATGACAATGGTTTTAATAAAAATTAATAGCTATTTTAAAAAATTATAAAAATTGTCTCTATAAAACTTATGGTGTTCCTAATTATGACATTTTCGATCAGTGATTTCATAACAAATACTATTGTATACAATAGAACATTAAAATTCACACTTATAAATTTGTGGGGAATCTGCCACGTAACATATGGACAAATAAAAGAAATATTCACTAAGAAGTGCTTTAATACTAGTATATTTTTAGTCTTCTCGATAAAGTTTAATTTGCTCATTTCTTACATATTTAGTAATCTTCGAGAAGTATATTTATATTAACAAACTATATATGTTTACTTATAACCACGTCAAACGTTATTAATTTAATTAATGACCCACATGTCCTTAACTTTATTTTAACCATAATATTGCTTATGTACTTTGCTTCGCAATTTTTCTATGGGTTGGTCTCCTGTATCTTAGGGACACATCGTGCTCTCATGAAAATGCAAGAATTTAATATTATAAATTTTTTTGTTCTCATGGGCACAGTTTATTTTCGGGCACACAAATTTTTGCCTTTTCTATATCGACATTTGCTTAAGTAATCGTCTCTATTGCAGCTTCACAAAACTTATGTAGGAAAAAAGAAATGGATATTACTCCCTCTGTCCGCCTGAAAGAGGGTCTTTTACTTTTGTGCACGTTGATTAAAGAGTATTATTATTTAATGGGTAGTGGGTAGTTGTATTAGTGAGAGCGTGGACCCCATATTTTAGTTGTATTAGTGAGTGTGTATGTGTTCCATATGTGTAAAAAATGAAATGACCCTCTTTGGAGAAGATGACCAAAATGGAAAAAAGACCCTCTTTCGAGCGGACGGAGGGAGTATAAGAGTTCACTAAATGTAGGTACTTATATATATATATATATATATATATATATATATATATATATATATATATATATATATATATATATATATATATATGAACAAATTATAAAAAATAACATGAGAATATAAAAAATAAAGTTTAGAATTTAGGGTTTATATGAATGCATGGAACAAAATTATATGAATTAAACTTCAAATAAAATGCATGAGATAAAAATCAAGTAAAATATTCTAAACACATGAAAATAAAACTTAATTATTAACTAAAATTCAAGAGAAATACCTTTTTATTTTTTTTAATGAATATACGATGAACAAATATTGTAATATGCCAAATAATTATTAAGAAATATTACAAATCAATGTGTTTTAGAAAAAAAAAACATTATATTTAGCATAAATGATTAATTATGGAATAATGACACTTTAACTTTAAAACATTAATTTCATGTGGAAATAAATACATATCATTACATCACATGCTGCACAGGGTAAGTACATACTAAGTCTACGACTCTACGCCCTCAAATTTTATCTAATTAAACCCGTTTAACAAAAATGCAGAAAATACACAATAAAATTTTAATTTTAATTTTAATATTTACATAATAAAATATAAATCAAATTTGACTAATTAATGGGTTTATTTTAAATTTCTTATGTATGAAATCAAACCTTGTATTGACTTTTGGATCTCGAAATAATAGGAACCTCGACATTATAATTATAATTTTGAAAAATTAATATGGTAGTAGTAATTTTTCTTCATTCCAGAGAAGGAAAATATAATAGTGATGAACAGGTATTTCCAATAACTATCTGACACGTGGGGAATGTCTGACTTAGTTAGTACTAGAGTCTGACTCTACTATTGTGGTAACTTCCTAAGAAGCGATTTTAATACTCCCTCCGTCCCACGTATTTTTACCCACTTTCCATTTTGGGGTGTCCCACGTATTTTTACCCATTCCATTTTTGGAAAAAATACATAATATTTTATTACATACTTTTTACAATCCCAACAACTTTAATTACTTTTTTACACTTTATTCATCATTCCCAACAACTTTATTCACTTTTTCTTTTCAAATTACTAATTTATCCCTACTTTCTCTTACATTATATATTAAAAAAATAAAACGTCTTAATCTCCGTGCCCGTACAAACGGGTAAAAATACCCGGGACGGAGGGAGTACTATTATTTGTTTACCGCGAAATAGTAATTTTGTGTGTGTAAAAAGTGAAAATATTGGGGTGGAGGTAGTAAATTTGCATGTGCAAAGAGGCATTCGCCGTAATACGAACGAATTGAGTTCAACTACCAAAGTTTTGACTAATATTAATATTATGACTTGTGTTATTTATGTTGTCGTTGGAAAAATTCACGTAAACGATATTATGAGTAATTAATGCACTACGTAAATAAAGATAATCATAGGAACATCTTGAATTAATGTGGAATAGACACAATGCATATTTGAATACAATTATATATAGTTGAATTTGAATGGGAAAAAAAAAACATATGGGAGTAATTGGACCAATATTGGGTATGAAATAGATATAGAGTTGTGTTTTAGAAGTAAGAAATTGAAAAGAGCCATAGAATGTGGAGCAAAATCAAATCAACTTGAAAAAAATATATTAATAATTATTGAATTTCATAATCGAAGTTTAGTAAACGGTAATTATCATTTTTAGTAAGAGAAAATATCCCGTTAGACAATGCTTGTGTGAAATGGATTGTAGAATATTTAAAGTATAATTATTATACATCTAAAGTATGTTTATTATAGAGTATGCGTAGTTTACTCATGTAAACGATAATTTTAATAAGATAAAATCTCTTGTGAGACGTTGTTTATGTGAAACGGATTATGAAACATGTTAAAATATGATTGTTGTACATGTAAATTTATTAATAGTTAAAGTATATATATATTTTTTAAAATATGATAAATAATGTAGTATTAAAATGTAATTTACTATAAATATACTTTATCAATAAACAATTTTAATTATAATTAAAGTAAAAAATATATTTTAATAATGGGTAAACTTATTCTCCATCTCATTCATACTCATCTCATAAGGTTTCTCTTAAATAGACATAGAAATCTCTGCACACGAACTACGATTAGAAGGTAATAATATACGCAAAAATAATTCTTCAAATATTAACTTTCAATGGAGAAATAGAGAATGACAACGGGATGATGGTGTTTCACAATATTAATATTAACAAGCATTTTAACTCGATAAACGAGGATAGATTTTAAAAAATAAAATTATATAAATATAATTTTTTTTGTAATAGTAAATTTATATATATATATATATATATATATATATATATATATATATATATATATATATCGTGGACACAAACACATATAATTATGTATTTTTTCCGTCCTATCCTAATAATTAAATATTTTAAATTGTGTGTTTTATTCTAACGATTATATATTTTTTTTTGTATGAGACCCACACAATTAAATAATTAAAATATCTCAATGGGACTCATCTGCCATATTAATACTAACATCCACTATACATTAAAATATTATTTATCTCACCTCAATAGATATTAAAATATTAAATTTCTTAATCATCGTGCAAAAACTATTAGAATGGGACGAAGGGAATACATATGTATGAGGTTTAATATTGTGATGATATGTATATTTAGTTTAGTTCTTTATGTGTAATGAATTAAATAGTTTTAGTTGAATCGACGTTATACGAACCTTATTCGTTTTTCATGTATAATCAATTAATGTAATTATAAAAAACCAACAAATTTAAAAATTTTATTAATATTTATATTTCATTACGTAATTATATGTTATAAACAATTCCAAATAATGTTTTAATTACTTAACCTTATTTTCAAATACAACACAAATTTTAAAAATGTGTGAAATTAAAGAGAGATTTAAGGAAATAAGTGTTAAAATATGTGATAGTAAAGCACTTAAATGTATTTATATAAGGAAATAAGAATAAAATGAGTGGTGAGAAATTGAAGTGAAATTGAAAAGAGGTGAGAAATTGAAGAGAGATTTTGACCCAAAATTTTGAACGGGAAAAAAAATTGATTTTAGGTGCTTTATATATATATATATATATATATATATATATATATATATATATATATATATATTTGTGCGAATTCTAAATCCATTTAGCTCCTTCGCATTAGTATTAATTTTATTTCTAAGATCCTATATTAATTTTTAAATCTATTGATGAGTTTATTTTATTTTATTTTATTAATAAAATAAGCGAGCTTATATTAAATTGAACAGGAACAAAAGCTATCGAGAAGGTCATCTAAAAAATAAAGAGACTCTACCCAACAATAAAGCTTGCGATAGACCACGAAACCTAAATTATTCAATGTGCCGCAAAATTGACAGTACGATTAATGAGATTAACATAATAAAAATTACTCAATAAAAGTGGAGTAGTTTTTTAGACTCATGAGAAATGAAATCGCCAAATAGTGAATTATCCACATCTTTTAATTCTTGAGATCGCGTCATAAACTATCCTATAGCATCCACTCAAATATAACCCGAACGAAACCAAGTTCATTTATTCATGATAATGCCTCATAGAGTCCCAAGATTTCACCTTCATCAACTCTAAAAAACCAAGGATCACCATTTAAAATAAAAAAATAAAAAAAAAACTTTATCATCTCAAATTACCATATTTATTCTAGTTTCCGAAGTATCATGAAAAAAAAAACTTCAACGGAGTTATTTTTATTCAACGGAGTTAATTTTAAAAAGGGAGGTAATTAGGGTGTTTATGCCACGGATTGCAAACTATTCTTGCTGAAAACTTTTTTAATAATGAGTTTCTTAATTATATAAACTTGGATAACATAAATTGAGGTATAACATGAGAATTTAGAGCATAATTGCAATAATAATTAATCATAGAAAACATTTTAGAGATTTATTCAACGATAAAATTAGGATATCAAAATATGAAAAATCATTATCATATTTCACACAATATAACAACGTGATTTATCTTTTTGTCGATTTGTCTGGATCTATGGTCAGAAACATTAACGTCATATTAATTCCAATGAACTGTCACCTTACCACTAAATGACAATTTTAAGTGCCCACTTACATTTCTATGTATAATAATTTAAGTCTAAGTAGTATGTATCTAGCTAAGCTAACTGGAGTACAAAAATTCACGTGTAATTCAATCTTTTGTGGTTGTAAATTGATACATACATGAATGATGAAAAAAAATATTTTAAGTAAAAAATTACTAAATTTTAAAATGACAAAGATGTTAATATTAGAACAATTATTAGCAATATTATGGAAATTAAAGAGTTATTAAAACATCAAAATAGTTAAGCAAATTGATTTATCAACAATTCAACTGCTTGCAACCTTTTAGGTGGAGTCAAATTGTAATAGTTTACCAATTTTTTAGTTTTAAATCGATAAAAATCCTAAAATGTATCTCATATATATATATATATATATATATATATATATATATATATATATATACTGTATAATTGCAATTTTTTGGGATTTTCGTCAGTGAAACTTACTCCAAAACTATTTTTAAGGTTATTTCCAGGTAAACCTTAATGTTTATAGAAAAAAAAAAGCAACAGTGTAATGGGTAATTATTTTATTTAATTTATTTAATCTCATGATTAAAATTACTTAAAATTTAATTTAAGAGTTTAGATTATTAAGTACTCCTATTGTTTTCAATTAGGTGCACTTTCGTTATACTTTAGTACTTCTTAAAATTAAATTATTAAATTTAAGACACAAATTTAAGAGTTATTTTAGGGTGCACCTGTTGCACTGATAAATTTTTACTTATAAAATTTCTTTAAGAAACATTAAATTATCAACTCATTAAAAAAAAAAACTCTATTATTTCCTGAATCTTGTACATATCATGTTTAATAATGGAAAATCAAAATTGATAAATTACATATATCTATCTTGCAACTGATTTGATATTATCTTTTGTCACTGAAAAAAATAGGGAGAAAAGTTTTTTTATACAAATTTTAAAATCCAAAATTAATACCGACATTTTTTTTTGAAATTATCAATTCTATCAAATATACACTTTTTGAACATTATTATTATCCTCCAACATTAACCCTAAATCCCAATATACTCCAACCCCTTAAACCCTAACCACAACCCCTAAACCCCCCACCCACCCACCCACCCACCCACTGCAGTCACCGGACCGCCGTCATCGGCCACCCCTCTGCCGGTGACTGGTGACCGGCGGCCGCCGCAACGTCGCCGAAAAGCTCACCGGAGCTGCAGTCGCCGGCCACCCATCCGCCGGCGGCAGCCGCCGCCGGTCACCAGAGGCCGTCGGAGATGGGTAGGTTGGGTAGGGATGTACCACCCCCTAGTAAAATTGATAAAATATAATGAAGGGCAATAGAGTCCAAAAAGTGTCAATTAGTTAATAAACATAATTAAATTAAATGATCGTCGGTATTAATTTTTTACTCTTCATTTTGGGTAATTTTATATATTGGCAAAAAAAATAATTACTATTAGACTCATACATGGAGAGACTAAATAGTGTTATAATTACATTATTTTTTTTTGACGGAGTTATAATTACATTATTAGTATTACCTCCAAATTGAAAATTAGGTAAACTATCAATTTGAAGTTTAAATTATTGTTTTTATTGATTAGGGGTGTGAATTATATAAAATTATCACTTTATGTCCTAAATTTATCACATATTGTCTCCTATTTTATAAATTTGGGCCAAGAACTAATAATTTTGTATAATTCAAATTCCTAATCAATAGAAAAATAATTCAAACCTCGAATTAATAAATTATCAATTTTCCTGGTTTTGAATTGATAAAACTTCTATTAGATAATACTTCCCATGCATACTCTTATCTCAATATTTTTGTTTATATTCGTTTCACACTTATTTTCATCACTAAAAAATCACATCAACCAATAAGTTTAAAAGCATTTTAATTTAAAAAATATCATTTTCATCTAACATGCATAATGTACTTTATATTTAATTTATTACTTAAAAAATACCGTAATATCCCTAAAAATCAATAAAATTAGTAAAATAAATAGTTTTTTTAAACAAGTCATGAGGGAGGGAGGGATAATATATATATATATATATATATATATATATATATATATATATATTAATCCTCTCATGCCCCTTTTAAAGAATATATTAGGTTTGTATATTGGTTGTTGAGGATTTAAGATTAAATGTGAGATTTATGGTAGCTAATTTATTGATTCGGGTAGTTTTAATTCAAATGAAAATGAAATCCATCACTATTTTCAACTTATTTTTAGTGGTTTTGATCGTGAATATTAATTACACACCTCAATTTGATAAAAATGATTTGACATAATTTAATTGAAGATAGTGACATTTATAATTATTCAATTCAAACAATACAAATTTTGAGTAACAAAAACAAGTTGGAACATTTTTTAATGATGTCTGTTCTCTATCATGTTTTAAATTTAATAATTCTATTGAAAACTAATTATCAAACTGAGCATATGTCTTATGACAAAACTGTTTTTTTTTTTTATCACATTAACAACAATACTTACCAAAGAAATACTAATATTAATTTTCACCCATAATACTATATTCACTCAAATTAATTTATAGTTAATATACAATTTTATAACATCACACTCAAATCTTCTAAATCATTTTTATTACATCAAAATAATAATACATGAAATTCGCAGAGCATGAAAACAAACTCTAAAACAATTCTAACCTAACGTTAACACTTAAAAAGTGTGACATTCTGTTCAATTTCTTATATTCTCATTTTAAAATTGAAATCTCAAAACTAAAATTCAACAAAAAGAAAAAAAGTGATTAAAAAAAATCATGATAAAAAAGCAAAATAGGAAGAACCGTTACATGCCAAATTGCCATAATAGAAGATAAATTAAAAGCAAATCGTAGCACATAATGAGTATGGTAATAATGATAGGGGCAAAAGTGGAAAACCAATAATGGATCTAGTCCGACGTATTCCGTTAGGCCTCGCTTTCGGGCCGTTTAATTAACTGCACTCTCACTTAACGGCTTCCGTCACGGCTATAAATTCGGGCTGTTAGCCACGCACACACACACTATCGCTCTCATCACACACAAACACACACACACACACTCTCTCTCCTCCTCTCTCTCTCACACAGTGACACACTTAGTACGTATTAGGTGCCAAAAAAGAGTGTTTTTGTGTTGATTTGGAGTTTGAAATGGTTGCGTGAAGACGAAGAGTGGTATTTTTGTGTTTTCTTGATAACAAACAACCAAAAAAAACACGCACAAACACACAGTGGTGTGTTGTTTGTTGTTGATTGTTGTTATGGGGAAGAAATTGGATCAAGCCCAGAAAGAGAAACAGAGAGTTCAATCCGTTCTTGAAATTATTAAGAAACAAGCTCCACTTACTATAAAACAGGTTTGTGCACATATTTTCACCTTCTACTGCGTGTTCTTGGACAACTTTTTTTTAGCTGATATGTGTGTGTGTGTTTATGTAGGAAAAGTTCTGTAATAATGCTTGTGTGGAGAGGTTTCTGAAAGCTAAAGGGGATAATGTGAAGAAAGCAGCTAAGCAGCTGAGAAATTGTCTTGCTTGGAGAGAATTCATTGGAACTGGTATGTATTAATTTCTTCATTAGTATTAAAAATTAAATAATTTATTTTCAATGTGTTTTAGTTTTAGTTACTCTTTGTTCATGTAAATTCTCTGGGGTTCTTATTTTTTTGGTTAAACTTTGGAGGTGAATTTCAAATGAAAGTTTCTCTCTCCTCACATTTTTCACCACCTTCCTCTATTTGTTTCTCTCTCTCTTTTTTTTTAACAGTTTTCTTTTTGTTCTCTTGTTTAAACGTGGAATCTTGCTTTCTACTTTCTATATACACCCACACACACAGTGTGTGGTGTGTGTGGAGTGATGGTATGAATTATAAAAAAAATTTTAAAAAAAAATTGTCACTGATTTTAATGTAATTTTTTTTTTTTAAGACAATTTGATAGCTGATGAATTCTCTGCTGAGCTCGCTGAGGGAGTTGCTTTTGTTGCTGGTAATGACGATGAATTAAGACCTGTCATGGTGAGCTTTTTTAATTTTTATATAATATATATATATATATATATATATATATATTATATGGAGTATTATTATAAATCAATTTCAAGGCATGTGGAGTAATTAATTGTATCACATATGTTTTCCATTTTCAGATATTCCGAATCAAGCAAGATTACCAGAAATTCCATTCTCAGAAACTGTAAGCAATTAATTTTATTTATTTTACCATCTAAATTATAAATAATAATCATGTGTACTATGTACATTTATTTTTGTAGGTTTACTAGGTTGCTGGTGTTCACACTTGAAGTTGCCATTCAGACCATGGCCAAAAATGTTGAGCAATTTGTTCTCCTATTTGATGCAAGTAAGTTCATTTCAAAACACATGCAAAATTATATTTGAATTTCATATATTAACATTTATGTAAAAAGAATTATAAATCTGGCAAACCAAATCAGAAGACAGCTTTTATCTAAGTTGGAAGTAGCAAATTAAATGTTCATTCCCATATGCCTGGGGATTCCACATAAACCCCTCTGAAAATACCTTCAAACACACCTTTTGTTAAAATTTATACCCTTGTTTAATTTCCAATTTAATCAACTAATTACATTAATTAACAAGATTTAGAGTCAGCAACAAATTTGTCGGAAAGTAGGCAAATGGGTGTCTGAAACTTTTTCAGAAATTGCCTGGAGTGCCCCTGAGGTGTCACGGTCAAGCTCTGGGTGTATAGGGGTATTTCTGGTCATTCTCTTAGCTGAATTATGTTTTGGAAAAGTGACCCTATTTTTTTTTTTGTCAGATGGATCCAAATCCAATAGTGATTTGAAATTTCTTGACTTTTTATAAAGAATGTGGAGGTCATTATTTGTGAAATAAATTTAGCACAATTGTTGTTGACTAATTAATGTGATGGGTTGAACAGGCTTTTTCAGATCAGCATCAGCTTTTATGAACATGTTATTGGCAACACTGAAGATCATTGCTGATTATTATCCCACTAGGCTTTACAAGGCATTTGTCATTGACCCACCCTCTCTATTTTCTTATGTTTGGAAGGTATTTCTATTTTTATTAATTTATTTTTCTTGATTTTGATTCATTATTTTAAGTTATGGTGATTGAAAGTATATAAATGTATGTGTTTTTGATGATTTTATAGGGAATGAAGGCTTTTGTTGAGCTTTCGTCATCGATCACGGTTGTATCGTCGCTCGATTACGAGGAAACGCTCGAGCTCAATGACCTAACATCGTACCCACGAGCGGTGTCTCTACGTTTTGATCCCTCGTCCGTGTCGTCCGCAACTAAACTCGGCTCGTGTTCTTCATCAAGATTCTCGTTCACCGTGTCCCACCATTTCGACTCTCTCAAACCTTGGTACCTCTCATTGGCCGACTCGTCGTCGGCCAAAGTAGGCCCGACGACAAACCCTTCGCCGGCATTTTCTGGCCCGGCCATCTCGCCCCTCAATGCTAGGTCCTACTCGTTCGCTTCGCCGGTCGCCAGAGGACCACGTGGCAACATCGACATGGCTCGAAAGAACTTCTTCCCCTCAACACCAATGCCTCAAAAGACTCAAAAGTTGGATCCATCCATGATCCACCATCCAAGAACTCCGAAGCCTTCATTCCTACAATCTCCGGCCTTGTTCTTCCGAAAAGACCATCATCATCAAGTGAGTCGGGTCGAGAAAACCCGCGAGTCGTTCGTTCCATTCTTGAAGTTCTATCGACGGCCCTACGACGAGATGATCTATCGATCGAAGATGAGGCCGCCGCTCGGCGGCCTCATCTCGATCGTCTCGCCTCATCTCAAGCGCAATAGACACATGTCGATGTCACAAAGGTTTTGATCAAGAGTGCATAGTATCCTCAATACTAACCAAAGGCTGATTCATTGTTACTTAAATTATTGTCAACTCGAAAAGGAATTTGTTGCAAAGTACACTAATTTTGTCTCCAAGAATATGTAAAGAAGTAGAGTGCGTGCAGTGAGGGATGTGAAAAAGCGTGCAATGGATATTAAAGTCGCATTTAGTAATACACTTTGGTTTGTGTAAAAAAGACAGCGTGGAAGTAAGAAAGCGTGGTCGTGACGGTGAACATCACATTGGGAAGCAGCCATCGAAGGAAGACTTCTCTGTTGGCTGATTAATTAAATGTTTAAATTAATTAATTATAAGCTTTAATAATTATATATGTATTTTAAAAAAATTATTTATATATTTATCGTATTGTAATTTTTTTGAACCGCCCTATGGGTGGGTTTTCGTGATGTCAACAATAATATGACTATAATTTCTATGCAACAAAATGTGGCATTATTGAATAGTACTTGGTTTATTTATCTTTTTGTTTTAAATTTTATTTGACTATATGAATCACAAGTCAAGATTAAATTTTAAAAGCATATTATAAAACGATATCATGATTATTTTAATGGAGTAGTTTTGAAAAGGCTGGAATAAAACCCAACTCTCAATAAATTTAACATGTTTAATTGAATTATTAGCTTATATAATTAATTAGATTTTTTAAATAGACTAACTATTAATTAAAGATCCTATCTGAAATTTTAATATAATTATTATTAAATTATTTTGAGTGATTTTATATTTTGGGTCATAGTTTTATAATTTTGAAATCATAATTAATTGGTAAAATAGGTTTTAATCGATAGTTAATCTATTTTACAATCTTATCTTATATTAAAAAAAAAACTCCAATTTTAATTAGCTTTTGTCGACCAAAACTATGTCCGTCGATTATGAAACCCCTTCCATATTGATATTAGGTTATGTTTGGTTTAAGATTTTGAAAACTAAATTTTGATAATATATAAGTTAGAGTTCTTTGGTGAATAATAACGTTCGACACTAAAAAAGAAAAATACTTTTGGAGACATACAACCACGAAAAGCATATTTTTAATTGATTCTATTGAACTAGGCTAATTTATTAAAATACAGCAGTTTTGAAATTTTTTTAATCAAATATAGGAGTTGCATGAAATGTTAACGTATTAAGTGAAAGCGCCATTAGTAGTGGCGCCTTTCCCACGTGGATGAGAGAGGGTGCGGATGTTTGAAGAAGCGCCACTGGAAGTGGCGCCTATACCTCTTCTTAACCCTGCACACCCTATACCCTATGACAAGTGTACATACTCACATGCTTACTTGGTAATCAGTGCAAATAATTTTGACCACCTGTTGGGGTCAATAAAATTTATATTAGTCAGTTAAAGTAGACATAAATATGTGTAGTCATGTTAAACTTTATCTTTTAACTGTAATGGTTTCACGTGAATTTATTATGATCTCACCTCATTTTATCTCCTTATATACAGAGGAGAGGAGTGCAATAGCTTCACAGTTTCATTTAGTATTCACCACTTTCAAGCATATCACTTTTCTCCCCCTCGGAGAGATTAGAATTTCTTCTCCTTATCAATTTTTTTTTTACCTCAGCTTTATTTCATAATTCTACAAATTTTATTTTCTTTGTACAACCAACACAACACGTGAATAAAGTGTAAGAGAAGTGTTTAATTAGTATTTTTGTTACTCTATTTTTTTAGTATTTTTAATTTTAACATTTTCAATTATTATTGTTCTTGTAATAATCTGATACTTGAATTTCTTGTGAAAAGGTGATACAAATGTACTGTTATTAGTATTCCACGTGGTGTTTTAGAGGACCATTCTCAACTTTGAACTGGGTAATTTTAAGGTGCGCACTTTCTTTATACCTTTAAATTTGAATATTCTTAAATGTTTTATTATTTGATAGTTGTGTTGTTATTTATTATATTATTTTTGAATCACTATTCAGTATTTTTTATGATATTTATATATGTTAATAATGTTAGAATAATTATAGCAATGTCATTACTAGAAAAAGCTTTAATGACATTGATACATGTCATTCATAAAATATTAATAATAGATCGCTACTAGAAAAATTTCTAAAACATATAAAATTCGTTATATGATAAAAATTTATATAATGAATTTTATTTATATGTTTCGGAAAAAAAAAGTTGCAAGATTAGAAAATTTTAACTAAATTGGCGTAATTTTGAAAATTTTATAATTAATTGACAAAAAAAATAATTCTTCAACTGTTAAAGACTTTATATAATCATAAAGTAACCATTTTGGTTTTTTTTTTTTTAAAAAAAAATGTAATAAGTGTACGATAACAATAAAATTTAATAATTTTTTTTTTTATTAATCATAAAAATGAAATGACTTATTGAAAGTATGAATATTAAAACTACGTTTAATAGGAGTAACATAATTAAGTTAAGCATATATGTCAATTGAAAAAAAATATATAATTGTTAAAAAGATATATTAAATAATAAAGATAAATAACACAAAATAGTAACAGATCAAGCTATAATGCAGTAAATATAGTTTAAATAGAATCAACTAATTTTAATTAAAATTATTCAATTCATGTATTAATTTAACTATTAGTTTTATATTAAAAGTAAAAAAAGTTAAAACGTTAATTAAAAATAATTAAAAAAAATATTATACAAGTTTTCTCTGGATCAATTGGATATAGGTACTAGTTAAGCTCCTGCTACTAATAAATAAGTAAAAGTTTAATAACAGAATATATTAATAAAATAATATAAACAACATTAAAAAAATAATAATGAACTTGTAGTAGTTAGTGACATTTTTATAAAATGTATTCTATTCCAATGCATTAATAAGTATTATGAATACATTTTTTAAGTGTCATTACACAATAGTGTAAAATACACTAAATAAACTACTAAATTTAATAATAATTTAAAAGTCAAAATAATTTAAATTAGTACAAGTTGTGAACAGCTCCGACATGGATTTGCTTGATAAAATACTTATTCAATTTTGTGGACGAATTATTTTTTTTATAAATTGTGTTTTAAATTATTATATTTTGATAAATAATGTCTATAATTTAGATTATTAATATAATAATTTGTTACAAATTTAATTTTATTAGTCAAATCAAATCATTAATATTAATTTAAAATATAATTAAATTTTTAAAAAAGTGACTTTATTTTGAAAAATCATAGCCTGTGCCATTTTTCCAAAATGAACTATTAAAAGTTTTATGTTTTATGATGAATTTATCAACCTACACTTGCAATTCCAAATTATATGTATTAAACTCTCTATTTATTATTTAAAATTTATTTAATTAATTATTATATATTATAAAATTAATAAATACTTATGTGTAATTTAATCTATTAAGTAATACATTTATTAAATAATGTATTAATATATATTATAATATTGTAGTTATATGTTTGTGTGTTAAAATTAACATAAAGTTCTAATAATCAATTATTATCTTTAGGGTTATGGCAAGTTCAAACCCAATTGCTATTTAACGTAAATATTAAATTTGTTATTTCTGAAAAAATGAACTAATATATTTACATTTGTATATTTTTTCTATGCAGATTTGGGCGTGGTCTAGAATAAAAACAATATTGCCTGGTAATATTCGAAACATGCTTCTACGTGGATCATTATACGGAGATAATAATCGGGACTTGAGACCTGAGCCATATGGTGCACGGTAACTACTTACAGTGAAATATGACCCAATTTTTTATTAAAAATATACTATATCAAAATTATAAAACTAAAATTTGTTGGTTATATTATAGGTGGGTGCAACATCCAACTTTACTCACAGTACAAGTAACTCTGTACGAATATACAGAGACATATTTGATCGATTGATAGATGTAGAGGTAAGTGTGCTATAAAGACATAGTTTTTTTAAGTGGAAAATAAATAACGTGAATTTGAACATTTTGTAGTTTATATGGCAACCGTATGATATGACATAACATCAAATAGCAGTTCTTGATGCAAGATGTGTGACTGTGAATTGGATGTCAGAATGTCCTCTCATAAATATAGCGATTGTGGAGATACATCATCCTAATAGGGTGTTAAGGCAATTTGGGATGATGCAAGATATTCCTGATGATATAGACAACTCGCATGTCACTGCGCATAATATAGATCGAAGAGGACGTGACGATGTTAATTGGAGACAATTTCATCAAAGTTGGATCAGTTATTGGAACAGAAAAAGACCTCTACAAAATGTAGTTCCAATTCAAGGACGTTGTAGTGTGACTAGAGGATATATGCCATGGTATTATATGATCACACGAAATTTTATATCTCCCAATCATTACTCTTCGGACTCCGGATTCCAACCACCAGAGACAGCTGTCCGTGATGAAGTGGTATTTTTTATTTTCTTAATTAGATTATGTTTTACATTATTACCGTTTTGATAGCTTACGTTTGTATTTCTCTAACTTTGCAGATCCTATCAATGGAACAACTTAGAATCTGTAGTACTGAGGCTACATTCGAAAATAGAGACTCATTTGAAAACTTACGTAGAAGGAGTATAGAGCTTGTTCAAAATTTGGATAGACTAATTGTGCAACGCCCTCCATATTTTACAGATCCACGCTCATCAGGCAATACACATGTGTATGAAACCACTACAAGCCAAAGGAGACAGACTAATGCCTACTTTGATCATGCTGGACCGTCTACATCTAGAAGCCAAAGAAGGAATGAAAATGCACAACAAGACAATACAAGGAGTCAAAGAAGGCGCAGTAGTGCACATATT
The DNA here is from genome assembly GCA_023678885.1 of Pogostemon cablin. Taxonomy (NCBI): domain Eukaryota; kingdom Viridiplantae; phylum Streptophyta; class Magnoliopsida; order Lamiales; family Lamiaceae; genus Pogostemon; species Pogostemon cablin. The sequence continues at coordinate 22,929,033 of CM043009.1, read as the reverse complement.
TCACCTTTAGAGACATCATCCTACCCTGATATGCCTAGATCTTCTGTACACATATCTCGCCCACAAAATGGTATATATTTATAAAATTAGCTAATTATTATTATAATATTATAGAAATTCTAATTTTTAATGTTTTGTTATTTTATTATATATGACAGATTACTCAACACCTGATTGCTATGTACCATCAACAACACATGAAGATGTTGATTTGCAGGGTATTTTTCCATATTCATCATCATTCACATCACTTTTGCAAATGGGAAATGATCAACCTCCACGACATGCAGTATCAGCTATACCCTTTGAACTTCAATTTGATTGGAGTTCTAGAGAACACGATGGCTCGTCTTCTGTTGCTATTAATGAAAATGAGAACACGACCCAAAATGAGCCTGGAGAGCCTATTAGGCGTCGAAGCACTAGACAGAGACAACATCCTAAATGTGGCACAGGAGGCCATAGATATTAGAATTGAAAGATTAAGTAAGACATTCCTATTAATCTTAAATAATTTAATTTTAAACTTCTTAGTATGAAATTTATTTTGAATAGAAATACTATATTATTTCATTTTTAAAATTTTTATGGTTCGTCTACACAACTTGAAAGTATCAATTTTACTTTTTAGAAAAAAAAAGGGTTTCACATATGCACACTATTTATTATTAATATAACTAATAACTCCATATAAATTAATTAGTATAAAGTCCATACATTGCATCGAATATTAAATTAATTATATATTTTCAAATAAAATGTATATATTGACACATTATATTAGAATTTTTTAATATTATCTTTTTATAATTCACATATACTCCATCCATCTTGACTTAATATTTACGTTTATTTTTTGCACGTAAATTAAAAGATTTAATATTTTAATATGTAGTGAAGTAAGAGAAATAATATTTAATATGAAGTGTGTAGTTGTATTAGTATTATGTATGGGTCATATATAGAATAATTAATTGTGTTGTGTGAGTTCTTAAGGACTTGCAATTTTGAAATTAAAGTGAGTTGTAATTGTTAGGAGGTGTAACGTTATTTATACAGATGAAAAAAAACATAATTATGAATTTATTATTAAAATTTGGGTTTATTTTGGGGTGCACTCACTTGGTGCATCCAATGTTAATAGGGTAAAATAAGGGTAGTGGGTGGTTTTTTTTAAAAATAAATTTTATTATATTAATTTATTTAATGATTCAAATTAGATTAAGAATGAATCTAATGGTTGAAATCATCCGGATATACCAATGTACCAAGTGCACCGCAATTGAACTCATTTCATTTGGTTTCAAATAGTAAAATTTAAAATTATTTTATTTAAATGAAAGTTTATTTTCTAAAAAAAATTCGAAAAAAAGTTGGGTTTAATAATAACTCTTTTTATTTATTATTATAACAAAAGTTTGATTTTTAAAATTTGTTATTAAATTATTAATTTATTTATACAATTTATTAATTATTACTTGTTATTAATAATAAAAGAATAATTACTCTATCATTGACATAGTTTACGTCAAGTGGTTATTCCCTATTAATAATAAAACAATCATTACTTTTATCATTGCCATAATTTATCCCCTACATGATGTTTGATGTGTTGTAAATTGTGATAGCATTAATTGATGTGGGATAAAAGCGCCACTTCCAATGGCGCTTCTTCAAACTTCTGCATCCTCTCTCCTCCACGTGTAAAAGGCGCCATTACAAATGGCGCTTCCACTTAATATATTAAAGATTAATGCAACTCCTATATTTAATTAAAAAATTTTCAAAACTGCTATATTTTAATAAATCCACCATTGAACTAATATATTTTTAAACAATGTACACCTATGGACTTTGATAAGAAGAAACAAAATAATGATTTTTTTATTTATCTATTGCAAACTACTATTTTTTTTCCTCCAAATTATTTGTACTAGATAATAGAATTTATAATACAAAGTAAATTGTACTCTAGCTAGTTGGCTTCTTATTAAAAAGGAAATCTCTTACCCTTGTTCGCTTCTAAATAATATTTGCAAATTGTGAACTAATAAAAAACATAGACAGCCCAAACTTCAAGGAGTTAAATTCATTTTTTGCCCTATAACTAAACAAAACTTCGATTTTTGCCCTAAAAAAGATAAGTGGTTCAATTTTGCCCTGTAACTAACGAAAAAATTCAATTTTTGCCCGATTTTTGCCGGAAAATGCAAATTTCGTCGAAATCCGCCACGTTATGCTTCAATTTGGGGGTTTCCGGCTGGTCAATCCGACGTGGCAATTTTGATTTTTTTTACACTAGAGTTAAATCATTTTTTGCCCTGTAACTAATCAAAACTTCGATTTTTGCCCTAAAAAGATAAGTGGTTCAATTTTGCCCTATAACTAACGAATTATTTCAATTTTTGCCCAATTACATGACCTTCTCTTATTTTTATTAATTGAATCGCGAATTTCTATTTTTATCACGAATTTTAATTTTTATTCTTTTAAATTATTTTTTTTGTGTTTTAGTTTAATTAAAAATTCTTCTATTAATAAAATATATGACTATCTTAATTAATAAATAATAATATAAAATATAAAATATTTTAAATAAAATAAATTAATTAAATATATTAAATATTAAAATTTATTTTAAAAAAAAAAATTCCTACAAAAAAAAATGGGAGTAATAGTTATTACGTATATTTTAAATATTATTATATTTTAAATTTGAATATGTTAAATGTGTATTGTTTTTATTCATAGGTAAAAACGTGTGTCCATCCGAGCACATGGGGCACACACCGTGCGCCTTTACAATTTTGTGTTAACCCTTTAATATAAAGATGTGTACCCTTTATTTTCCAAAGAAAAATAAAAAATATTAATGAAAAGTGTATACTCTTTATAAAAAAATGGGTTACTATTATAAATTAAAGTCTACACTATTTAGAACAAAACAATATACCCTTACCCATAATACTAAATTTTAAAAGCGCACGGTATACTCGGGTGCACACAAGTTTTTGCCTATGAATAAAAACCAATACACATTTAATATATTCAAAATTTAAAACATAATAATATTTAAAATATATTAATGTTTAAATTATAACCCATAAATTATATATAATATAAAAGATTTATAAATGCGTAATAAATTACTCTCATCCCATTTTTGTTGAAAATAATTTTTTTTTAAAATTTTTTCTTATATTCATATTTAATTTTTGTTAGTTGATCGACACATCATTTTTTTTCTTCGAAAATATACGTAATAACTATCACTCCCATTTTTTTTTTGTCGGGAAATTTTTTTTATAAGTTTTAATATTTAATATATTTAATTGATTTATTTTATTTTAAATATTTAATATTTTATATTATTATTTATTAATTAAGATAGCCATATATTTTATTAATAGAAGAATTTGTAATTAAACTAAAACACAAAAAAAATTAATTTAAAAGAATAAAAATTAAAATTTGTGATAAAAATAGAAATTCGTGATTAAATTAAAAAAAATAAGAGAAGGTCATGTAATTGGGCAAAAATTGAAATAATTCGTTAGTTATAGGGCAAAATTGAACCACTTATCTTTTTAGGGCAAAAATCGAAGTTTTTATTAGTTACAGGGCAAAAAATGATTTAACTCTAGTGTAAAAAAAAATCAAAATTGCCACGTCGGATTGACCAGCCGGAAACCCCCAAATTGAAGCATGACATGGCGGATTCCGGAGAAATTTGCATTTTCCGGCGAAAATTGGGTAAAAATTGAAATTTTTCGTTAGTTACAGGGCAAAATTGAACCACTTATATTTTTTAGGGCAAAAATCGAAGTTTTGCTTAGTTATAGGGCAAAAAATGAATTTAACTCAAACTTCAAGGGTGTTATTTTATTTTATTTTTCATAAGGTAACCATTTAAATATATTTGAATCCTTAGTTAGACTTTTGTTACATCAAAATTAGGAACAAGTTTGAAAGGTTTTCTTCTTGTAAGTTAGTTTTTGTACTAATCTAGTCTTGTATTTTAAAATCATATGTTGGTTTCAACAAAGGCAGAGTATTTGGTAGGAATATTTGTGCCTTTTTTGCTGTTTTTTATTTGTATAATTGTATGTAAAAGTCAATTGGGTCAGATTATTTTCATCATATTATATAACCACACTTGTGTAACCATATAGGGAACTGAAATCTTCACACACAAAAACGTGCAAACACACATAAAAACAACACACACTTGGACATATAAAATAAACACTCTTGTCACCTATTAATTTGTCTTTAAACAATCAAGGTTCTTCCTTAATTGTTAAATCTATCATTTCCATTTTAATCTTGATCTTCGTATTTTAGTCCAAACTTACTTTCTAACGATAGTCATATATTAAAATTCATCAAATAATTGAATAAATACCTTCAAAAAAATCGAGCACATCGAATTTTAAGTCATACCGTCTCACAGCTCGTCTTAATTCAAACTTTCTTTATAACAATAGTCAATATTCATGCCCCCATAAATCAAAATTTATCAAATAATTGAACAGTTACGTTTGGAAAGATCTAGTACGTCTAATTTTAAGTCATATCATCTCATAATCCATCTTAACATTAAACTCTTTGGATCAAGAATTTGTCATCTAGTTTATGGTTATGTTTGAAATGGACAGAGGTAATATTGGTAATAGTGAAATTAAATTTGGAATTTTGGGTATGTAAAAAGTGATCAGTTTCACTCAGTTCTATGGTTTAATCACTGGAGAAATGTCAAAGTTATAATAGATGAATTTGTGTACTATAGTCTGTTTGAATTTTGGTATTTAGTGGTTGTATTTTATGGTAGATATAATCTGTCAAAGCAGTATTGAGTAAATTCTTGACAGGGACTTTGGAAGAATTATGGAGATTCTTGCTTATTTCTTGGTCTGCTGTCTGCAAGATTTCTTTCTAGATTTATGTATATTTATGAGTTGGGAATTCATTTCAATTTGGAAATGAGATTGACATATTTGTTTTAATGATAGCATTTTTTTTTAAAATAAATAAATAAAAAATTAATCGACACAAATTAAATACTTAAAAATATTATGCTTTTCATAAAAATATAATCCATATACTACTCATGACATAGAATTATTCATAAGTAACATAATAGTGAATATTTCACATTAAAGCATTGTATGATATTCCTTGTACCAAAAGAGCTTTCACATTTTTTTTTTCGTTTTAAAAAAATTTCATATTTCTAAAATGGTAAAATTAGTAAAAATAAGTAACCTCTTCTTACACTTTATTTATAAAAATATTATCCCTATTTAATACCTCTAATATATTTTTATCATTTATTCATTTATTACTAAAAAAGAATATATACTCTCTCTCTATATATATATATATCCTTGAGAGTAAGACATTTAGATTTAAGTGTAACAAAAAAAAGTGTTTTTTTTTAGTGTAGATCATGTAATGCAGTTCAATCCCAGGTGACCCCACCTTCCAATATCAAACCTAATAAAATAAGATAAAACTTGAGTGTTACGGATACACAGTGCATTTAGATTCGATGTCTTCAGAAAATTATACTCTTAATTATTAAATTTTGTATAGTATAAAAACTTATACACTTAATTTTTCAAAATGAAAATTTTATTCTAACATTAATACGATTCATATTTCAATTGAATTTTTATTAAAGAAGTAATACGCTTATAAATTAAAGTATATAGTACTTTTTAAAAAAAAAAATATTATACCGTTATACGTCTCGTTAGTCGGCACACTACAAACCAACTCAGTAAAAATGATAGGGCTATAATTAATAACTCCCACAACACAATGGACCAGTTTAGGAAGTATTATAGTGATAAGAAGCTACCACCGCTCTATTCTCTTTGTTGACTGTCCCTTGGTTAGCATAGTAGCTATCATGTATACCTATTACCTATTACACCAATATCAACTTGCTACATTCTTTCATAATCTTGTGACTATGTAATCATCACATGTAATAATGATTGAAATTAACTTGGTTAGACCAAAAATATAAAGTATTCAATAGAATCGGCCTTTCATAATTTTTTTGTTTATATACTCTTCATCCAATTTAAATGTATATTGTCTAAATTAAAGAGTATGAGTATTGTTTTATTGTTTTAGTAAGTAGGTTTTAGTAAATTTGGATCGTCTTAAAACACACCCCCTAACAAAAAAAAAACATTTAAATGGAACGATAATATATTTTTTATTTGTTCGTCTCCTAATAATTAACCCATTCCTTTCAAGTACAGTGAAATTTTAGTTCTATATATTCAATTATTAAAATTAAATTCTTTAAAGTTAAGAGGAGGAGAAAATGGATAAAAGAACATTTATAATTCACAACGTATTAAATACAATTATACTCCCCTTAATTTATTTATGTCAATAAAATAAAAAAATATATTGTGAGGGAATATGATAGAGAGAGTTATAATATATATTCATTCAGCCCTAAAAATAATGATATGGAGTATACATTTATTTAATAAATTTGTAAGGTACATGTCTCAATTTATAATGTTAATGTGTAATTATTTATAAAGTTAATGTGTAACATCTTTTTTTTTAAATAAACGATTGCGCATCCATTAAGAATTACAAGAACAAGAGATATTGGGTAGGTCATCCACAAAGTTAGGAGGCTCTACCCACAATAGGGGCATTCAAAGTTTCGTGAAGCCCGAGCAATACAATGTGTCAAGGTATTGGCGGTACGACGAACAAGTTTAACAGAATAAAATCCATTCAATTGGAGTAAGCTTTTGCAATGTGATATAAAATCTCCAAACACCGATGCATCCACTTCTGATTTGAAAATCGAATCATAGACATTCTTGACATCAATTTCAAAAATAGCACGTTGAAGTCCTAATTCCTTAATTCAAGACATTGCCTCATAGAGACACATGACTTCTCCTTCATCAACCCGAAGATTTCTTGGAATTACTAATGTTCTGCAGGCAATAAAAGACCCTGCATCATCCTGTATAACTATTCCTACTCTAGTCTCCGAGGTCTCAGTGAAAAAAGCGGCATCAACATTAATTTTACAAATGAGATTGGTGGTTTATGTCAAGAAGTACATGTTTCCTCCGTATTTCTAGTAATTGGCTTTGATCTTACTACCTTCCACTCATGGAGAGATTAGTGGCAGCGTAAACCACCCTATAACATCTTTGGGACAAAATGTAGTTGGTATTATGTCCCTAAGATTTTAATTACTTGTATTAAAATTTGAAAACTAGGGGAATTGTTAGTTCGAATGTATTTAAGAATTTAATTGGATGAGTTGGACGTCATCTTTGACAAGAATATTGAAGCACTACTGTAGCTTAAGTTTGTTGTTTACTAGGTTGTCTGGCAGAGCCCAGTGCTATGGAGAATGGGCTGGACAACCACTTAAAACATTGCCACGTGGGCCGGTCTTTTTTATTTTCCTTTTAATATCTTTATTTTCTTCAATAATTATTGCTACCAAGCCCACCATGCAGCGCTGTAAGTTAAAGAAAAAAAAAACTCTATCCGTCCTATATCAATATACTAGTATCTATTTAATTTACACGTTAATTAAAAAATATTACTCCCTCCGAGCAAAGGTTCACATTTGCTTTTTACAAGTGAATTAATGAGTATTATTATTTTATGTACAATGAATAGTTGTATTCGTAGTGAATGATGTGCCATATATGGAACCATTTTACTAAAAGGGGAAAATAAAAATATTTGAGTGAAACGTTTGCTGAAACTGAGGGAGTATCATTTTATAATTAATGAATAATTGTATTAATGAATACGGTGGACATGAGTGGGGCTTGTTCCAAAAATGAAAAAACAGATATATTAAGAGGGAACACCTTAAATGAGAAAATAGATTAATTGGGGAAGGAAATATTGAACTTTACCGTTATGGTAGATATAAGTTTAATGAAAATTATTTTTAATTAAATTTATTAATTTTTTAGAGGTAATGTTATGTTTCTAAATAAGAAAAATTTTGCTTTCTTCGACCACTCAATAGATATCAATTTATTCTTTTCACTTAAATTAAGAAGTATTATTATTTAAGTGTAATAAATAATTGTATCAGTAGTGTATGGTGAATCATGTTTGAGACCCTTTTCCAAAAATGGTGGATGGATGACGCTCAAAATACTAAAATTAATATTATAGGTGACCAAAGCTAGTATAAAATATTCCCCGGGACCTAAGAGGTGCGTTCTTTTTTTTTCACCTAAATTAAAGGATATAACAAAGGGTAGTTTGAGGTGATAAAAATAATATTTTAATGTATAGTGAGTGTGTGTATTAGTATGGTGTATGGGTCCTATGAAGATATATTAATTGTTCTGTATAAGTCTCATTTACTAAAAAGGAAAATGCACATTTTGTGTTGGGATGGACGAAAATGGTAAAATATACTACTTGTTATGGGACGGAAGGAGTATGTTGCTTGTGTTGGATGAGAATGAAAATTTTTAAATTAAGATTTTTTTGGATCAATGTTAAGTTCTATTTTTTTGGTGGTGAAGTTTATTTGAAAAGGATAAAAATGAAAAATGTGTTGTGTAATGTAAAGAATATTGTGTAGTTAAAAAGTATACTCCCTCCGTCCCATGGCAAGGGTAGTTTTTATTTTTTGGTATGTGGATTAAGGAGTATTATTATTTAATGTGTAGTGGGTAATTGTATTAGTAGGAGTATGAGTCCCATATTTTAATTGTATTAATGGATGTATGTGGATCCCATGTGTATAAAAAAAGAAAGTGGACTCTTTGGGTGGGACGTCCAAAATAGAAAAAAGAGACTCTTTGAGTGAGACGAAATGAGTATAAATGACAGGACAAACATAAATACTACAAGGGAAAATTCTAGTAGTGTGCATTTACTTTCAAATACTAATGAGTAAAGGCATATTATATACAATGAATAAGAATTTAGTGAATATTCACCGAAGTTTTATTAATTTCTTTAATAAAAAATTAAATATAAAAAAATTATACATTTATTAAAAAATATGGAGTACATTACAGTCTATATTATATTAAATAAAAATTAATACAAATATAATACACGAGTACACCCAATTGTGACATGATATCTAACTCAAATACAAATGTAACATACTTGATGCGGATGGATAATGTTTTAGTCTTTATGTAAAATTATAACGTACTTAATTAGTATCAATATTAGAAGGGGTTGATTTCCCCTCCCCCAATACTTTTTCAATTGAAAGAAAAAGAAAAATTAATTTGAAAAACAAGAATAAGAGTGGGGATGGGATTGATCAGTAATTTGTCCTCACCGTCCAACCTAAAAGCCTTACAGCCTTAGTATGATGGAATGCAATTATAATAGAATGTAATAATCTTATAAATAGAATAAAGATAGAAAATGAATAATTAAAAATTAAAATACTCATAATTGACATGACTTAGAAATAACATTGATAATGAAAAATGAATTTATTAGTTAATTTTAATTTTATTGTTAATAATTTATAATATGATGTAAGGATAGCAAATAATAAATGGCTAAATTTATTTTTTAATATAATATTTTTATTGTTTAATAATAAAATTATACAAAGATTTTTTAAACTTAAATTATGAAATTCACAAATATTATAAACTTTTAATTTATTTAAAAATACTTCATTTTTTTATTAAATACTTAAAATTATTCATATATTTATTTTTAAGAGAGCGATTATAATAGGATCGGTCCTATCCAAATAGGACCGGTCCTACCAAATAATTGGTGAAACGGATCATTTTCTTCCAACTGCTATTCAAATGGGTTGAATTTGAGATACGGAAACCGCTAAATTGCTCTTTCTCACGACAACGCCCAAAATCCGTCTACTGTCCTCGCTATCCCCTCCCCACCTTCACCGCTAATCTGCCGGTTGGAGAAGCGGTCCGGCGCTTCTTGGAGAAGAGAGCATCATTCTCCGATGCGCCAGAAATTGTGGGAGTGTGAACCGACATCGTAACGGGAAGAGAAAACAGCGATTCCTCAAATCTGCAGCGGCGAATGAAGGTTTGGGTTTAAATATTGGGAGTAAAATCCGGAGAGAATCAAAGCCTTTTCTGTTTTGCTTCCCAATTCCTTCCAATCTCGATTCTATATGCTTTCTGTTGGGGGCAGCAAATTAGGGCTTCTAATCTGCAGGAGCTTGTCTACAAGGCAAGCTCTTGAAATTACAGTATTCCGCCAGGTACTAATTACAAAATTGTACGAACATATGAGATAATGAATTAAGTGGTGTCTTGGTAATTCTTTTTCGAAACGTTTTGAATGGTATGCGAATGATCTTTGTTAGGCGGATAGGGTCGTCATCGTCGTCCGTGTTCGTCGTCTACGCCGGAGAAGGTGGTCGAGGGAAGAACTCCACAGTGCTCAGATTCCCGTTGAACTCACAAAAGAATTCAAATCCACGTTCTACCCGAGAGGGTCACAAATGGGAGATCAAATAGGCCACAAGTGTAAGGCTATGGGCCTAGACAAACTTGGCCCAATACTTTGAGAAAGAAGACCGGCATTTGAGCCAAAAGCCCAACGGGCCCAACAAATCTCCACCTTGGCCCAAATCATCTACCCTTGTGTATAACTAAATGGGAATTCATCATTGCACTTTTCCCGGACACCTGCAAAACGAAAGACACAAAGTCAAATGCAAGATCCAGAAATTTGACACAAAAGTCAAGGTATCACAAAAGATACACAAATCTAAGCCGAAGCAAAGATCAAGGACACATAGTCATAAAATATTTAAAATATCCCAAGGACAAAATAAACGGAGCACACAAGCTCAAGAGTGGACACAACATCCACGAAAAGAACTGCATACAACATGCTTCAATCAAGAGAGTCGAAATTTAAAGTCCTCATGCAAGACCTAAATTTTTCAACAGATAAGCATTTAGTACCCATATCAGCAGGATTAAACTCAGATGCAATCTTTTCCAGGTTAACAATACTTTTTTCCACAATATCACGAATAAAATGATACCTAACATCTATATGCTTGGTTCTATCATGGAAAACAGGATTTTTACACAACTGAATCGCAGACATACTATCAGAAAACACAGTGGCACATTTGTTAAGAAAACCTATTTCATTCAGAAGACCTTGCAGCCAAATAGCTTCCTTTAAAGCATCAGTAATAGCCACGTATTCAGATTCAGTTGTAGATAAAGCAACCACATGCTGTAACTGAGACTTCCAACTTATGCAAGAGCCACATAAAGTAAACACATAAGAAGTTTTAGACTTCCTATTATCCTTATCATTTGCATAATTGGAATCAACATAGCCAACAAGGCTCACACCATTTGCAGATTTGGAAAAGCGTAAACTTACCTCCATGGAGCCCTTGAGGTATCTCAAGAGCCATTTCAAAGCCTCCCAATGAGGAGCACCTGGATTAGCCATATACCTACTCAAGCAACTAACAGAATATGCAATATCTGGTCTAGTGCTAACCATAAGATACATAACAGACCCAATGGCATTGGAATAAGGAACCTTTTCCATTTCAGCAATTTCAGAATCAGTCTTTGGAGACTGATCCTTACTTAACACAAAGTGAGCAGCAAGAGGCACATTCACAGTTTTAGCAGACATCATAGAGAATTTACTCAAAATCTTTTCAACATATGAAATCTGATTAAGCAATAGAACATGGTTCTTCCTATCTCTATCAATGTTCATTCCAAGAATCCTTTTAGCATCTCCAAGATCTTTCATATCAAAATTATCACATAGACTCTTTTGAACAAGCTCAACATACTCAAGATCAGGGCTAACAATTAGCATATCATCCACATATATGAGCAGAAAAACAGGAACAGAAGTATCAATCTTGAAGTAAAGGCAATTATCATGCAAGCTTCTCTTAAACTTCAACGATGTCATGCATTGATCAAACTTCTTATTCCACTGTCTAGGAGATTGTTTCAAGCCATACAAGGATTTCTTCAAATAACATACATGATCAGGATTTTTGGGGTCCACAAAACCCTCAGGTTGTTTCATGAAAATCTTTTTGTCCAAATCACCATTAAGAAAAGCCGTTGTTACATCCATTTGCTTCAATTCCCAATCAAAGTGAGCAACTAATGCAAGCATTATACAAATCGTGGTGAATTTAACAACAGGAGCAAAGATTTCATTATAATCAACCCCTTCCTTTTGAGTAAAACCTTTTTCTACCAATCTAGCTTTAAATCTAACATTTTCAGGCTCATGTTTCACTTTGAAAAGCCACTTGCAATCAACAACAGAGCAATGAGCAGGTTTTGGAACCAGAGTCCAAGTATGATTAACATGCAACGATTTCATTTCATCTTTCATAGCATTTAACCATTTCACAGAATCGTCAGATTTTAAAGCTTCTTGATAGGTCTTAGGTTCATTATCAACACTTTCAAACGCATTACAAGCATGAGTATCAATATGAAAATCATCATACCTAGCAGGTGGCCTAATATTCCTTCTAGGTCTATCCCTAGTCAACACATAGTCATCATCTTCAGGAATATCATGCACATTTTCATCATTGATAACAGGTTCATTGGCAACAAGTTCTTGATCAACAACAGTGTCAGGCAAGTTTTCAACATCAGATAACACAGGAGACAACTCCACCTCACTCGAAGAGGCGGTAGGATCATGTAAAGGCACAACATCAGGCAAAGGAGCAGATAAGCAAGGAAATTTAGATTCATTAAAGATCACATCCCTACTAATCACGATTTTGAAACCAGGTTCAGAGATATCCCACAGCCTATAACCTTTAACACCCTCAGGATAACCAAGAAAAACACATTTTCTACTCCTAGGATCCAATTTGTCATGTTTCTGACGCACAAACGCAGCACAGCCAAATACACGTAGCACAGAATAATCAATACTTTTACCAAAGAACACATAGTCAGGGCACTTACCCTTCAAAGGCACAGAGGGGGATTTGTTTATTAAAAATGCTGCGGTAATAAGCGCCTCACCCCAAAACTTTTTAGAAAGTCCAGAAGACACCAACATGCTCCTCACCCTTTCTAACAAAGTCCTATTCATCCTCTCAGCAACCTCATTCTGTTGGGGAGTGTAAGGAGCAGACTTGTGTCTCACAATTCCAGATTTGACACATAAATCATCCATGGCATTATTGCAAAATTCCAATCCATTATCAGTTCTAAGATACTTAATCTTTTTACCCATTTGATTTTCAATCAAAGTTTTCCAATTTTTGAACTTTTCAAAAACATCAGATTTGTTTTTAAGCAAAATTACCCACACTTTTCTTGAAAAATCATCAATAATGGACAGAAAATACACATTGCCACCTTGAGTTGGCTCACTAGAAGGCCCCCACACATCAGCATGCAGGTACTCAAGTATATCACTACACGAAGAAGTCTTAGGGTATGGGGAAACAGGAAATTTCACCTTCGCATGTTTGCCTTGCACACAAGAATCACAGAAAGGAATGCATGTCAGCTTATCATTACCAAAAGAACCAGCTTTATGCAATATTTCAAGACCTTTTCCACTCATGTGACCTAACCTACCATGCCAAATATTTGTTTTATCTTCTTTAACCGCGTTAGCAGACATATCAACAGATTTAGCACAACAAACATACAGGTTATTCCTCTTTTCAGCATTAAAGATGGGCACAGAACCCTTTACAATGGACATGCAACCCTTTCCCCACCTACCCTCAAGCCCCTCATCTTCAAGTGCAGCACAGGAAATCAAATTGTTACACAAATCAGGCACATGTCGCACGTTTTTCAAAGTGAACACAGAATCATCTTCAAAACGCAAGCAAATGTCACCCACACCAAGCACATCACATCTTCTTTCATTAGCCATAGACACAGATCCATGAGAAACATTTTTATATGAAGAGAAAAGATGTTTAAAAGGTGTCATATGAAATGTGCAACCGGAATCCACAAGCCATTCACTATCACACAGAGATGAAAGCACAGAATTCACACAATTATCAGAAATAGCAAACACATCACCATAATTCACAGATTCAGAGGCAACATTAGCATGATCATTAGAATTATTCCTCTTAGGATGAGGACACTTGTTTACAAAATGTCCCCTTTCATGGCAATTAAAGCATTTCTTCTTTTTCTTGTCCCCATTCTGATTATTCTGGGATTTCACATCAGAATTTTTGTCCTTGTTCTTATTGTTGTTCTTGTTCTTGTTACGATTGTTAGGTTTTCCCTTAACATGCATAACCTCCCCAGAATTCTTAACACCCCTATTTTGTTTTAAATCATGCTCTTTGCTTTTTAAGGCATTCACCACAATATCAAGAGTAACGTCATCACGACCATACTTTATAGAAGACTTGACATCATTGTAAGAATCAGGTATAGCATTTAAAAGCACAATAGGAGTGTATTCATCAATATGCTTGTCACCAGTTAGCTTAATATCTTGAATCAATTTTGTGAACACATCCAAATTTTCTTCAACATCTTTGTTTAAATCAAGTTTAAAACGAAAGAATTTTTCCAGAAGAAACATTTTACTAGGCAAAGATGTTTCAGTGTACAGCTTATCCAACGTTTCCCACAAAACTTTTGCGGACTCATGCACACCAACTTTTCTAAGCACAGGATCAGAAAGATTCAAGATAATCGCAGATAAAGCAAGCTCATTCATCTCAGTCTTTTTAGCAGGTGTATCATCCTTGTCATACGAGTGATCTACAGCTTTGAATACCCTTTGTTGAATGAGTATGCACTTCATTTTCTGTTTCCAGATACTGAAGTCTCGCTTACCATCAAACGGTGCTTGTCTAAACGAAGACGAAGCCATGGGTATTTAAAGTTGAGTAGAACACACTTTGAACGGAGAAAATACAGAAATACAGAGCAACAATCTGTCACACACCAGGTTAACACTACTCTAATCACACACAAAGCGAGAAACGAAGCAGTATAACACACAAGGACAGATTTTCAGCAGCGGAAATTGAAAGACTAAGATAACAGTTTCACAAAAGAAACAAACAAGAACAGTAATAAGAGGGCCAGCCGCCTCAGGGCATCACACAAGAGCAAATAAGAGGGCCAGCCGCCTCAGGGCATCAGACAAGAAAATAAAATAAGAAAAGCTCAAGCTATTTCACCAGAGCGGTGTCTCCGACGAGACACCGTACCACCTCTACGAGCCACCAGCCCGTTACTTAACGGGGGCGGATCCCTCGTAGTCTTGTTCACGTACCAAACACGAACGGGGCAGCCTCCACTCCAAGTTTCAACCTACACACAAAGTGAGAAAAATTGGGGTTAGTGAAGGCACAATCTGAAAAAATTCAGAAAGGAACAATCCGGAAAAATAACAAACAAATCTGAAATTTTTCGGAACACTATAAAAGGAGAAGAGGAGAGACACTTCCCTTCCTCAAATAGAACACTCCAATCTGACCGGAACCCTAGCTCCGGCGGTCAACTCCGGCGGTCAACTCCGGCGGTCAGCAGCTCCGGCGGACAGAGACGGCGGCGGCTGTCTGCCGGACAGAGGCGGTCTCCGGTCTCCGGCGGTCAACTGGACAGCGGCGGTCTCCGGTCTCCGGCGGCGTCCGGCAGCGGACGGAGGTCAGCTGGGTGGTCGGGTTCCCGTGCAGATGCGGCGGCGAGCTGCTGGCGACGGGCGGCGTCAGATCTGAGCGAGCAGCTCCCGGTGGCGGCGCGAGTTCCTCCCTGTCGCGTTCCCGGCGAGGCAGATCGCGAGGCGTGCGGCGCAGATCGCGAGGCGGCAGCGCAGATCGCGAGGCGTGCGGCGAAGATCCAGGCAGATCCGGCGTCGCTGCGACGCGATTCCGGAGGCGGCGGCGCGATCTGGAGAGTGCGGCGGCAGGCGCGATTCCGGCGGGCAGATCCAGCAGCGGCGGCGCGTCCCTAGCGATCTCCTCCTTCAGATCGGCGACGCGGTGGCGGCGGATCTGAGCAGATCGCGATTCCGGCACCGGGGGGGGGGGCGGCGCGGCGTCTGATCTCGATCCCGGCGGCGGCGGCGGAGGCCTAGCAGCGGCGCTGCTTCGGTCAGCTGCTGGAGGTCGCGATTCCGGCGAGGAAAATCCGGCGGCGGCCGGACGGCGGCGATCTCCCACCGGCGGCTGACGATCAGCAGCTTCGGGAGACAGACGGACGACGAAACCCGCTCTGATACCACTGTTAGGCGGATAGGGTCGTCATCGTCGTCCGTGTTCGTCGTCTACGCCGGAGAAGGTGGTCGAGGGAAGAACTCCACAGTGCTCAGATTCCCGTTGAACTCACAAAAGAATTCAAATCCACGTTCTACCCGAGAGGGTCACAAATGGGAGATCAAATAGGCCACAAGTGTAAGGCTATGGGCCAAGACAAACTTGGCCCAATACTTTGAGAAAGAAGACCGGCATTTGGGCCAAAAGCCCAACGGGCCCAACAATCTTTTATAGCATAATAATGTATTTTAGTAGTGTGTTGTGTGCAATCTAGTATGGTCATGTTTTGCAGTAAAATGTATCATTATTGTCTCACTTGCTCAGTTAAGTGGAGATTAAGTTTATTGTGTTTGTGATTGGTGCAGAAGCTGCAATTATAAGCTACACACGGGAGGTCACCGTTGCTAGAGTTAATATACATCATTCTCAAATCTTACCATCACTTGTTCAACTTTTAAGCATTTATAGATACATCCTTGAGACAATTATAATTGTGGAATTTTTATTACCACATAATGTCCAATACAAGTCCAATTTGAAAAAAATCTCCAGCAGTTAAGATGAGTCTACTGAAAATGATGTCACCCTTGTGAACCAAGCCAGCTGCAAATTCTTCTTTAATACTTAATATAGACTAATTAGTTTACTTATGCTAAGGGCTATTTCGGCCTTATGGCCCATAATTAAATTTGAGTGGCCCAATTTTCTAAAGTAACGGGCTGATAGATGTGACCCACGGCCCAATTCTCATTATTTCCATGGGTTGGGATGAGGTCCAGTTAAATTTGTATTTGTTAAACTATACAGTATATATTTTTAATTTAAAAAAAATTAAACAGTTCTTAGAATGAATTAATTTTTTTTTAATTGTGATAATTTTTAAAGATATTTTACAGAACATCATAATTTATGAGTTCAAGTTAGTGTGCCTTCATTATGTTGGTGTGTCCACAAAACTGTTGTTTGATTCATTGCATATTATTTGAAAATAATAAAGTTACATTTTCAAAATACTTGTACATTTTTCTTTTTTATCCATTTAAAAAAAATTCAAAGCAAGGCACGGTACCAACACCCTTACAATACTATATTAATATAAAAATTAAATACTCTTATAATTTAAAAAAAAAAAGATAAAATGAAATTTTACCCTTTTGCATTTAATTTTTTTTAATACCCCATATTTAAAAATGTCCAAAATAACGAAATATCCTGATTCCATTTGTGATTTTTTATTTAAAAGCTTTATTAGAATCATTAATATGTACAATCCAGTCATAAAAATATTTATAATCGAATCATAAATTTATACAATCAAATCATACATATATGCAATCAAATCATTTATTTTATTGGAATAAACAACCAAATTAGATTAATTTTATCAATGGAAAAAAACTATACACCGTGCCACAAGAAAATACGCCTTTCTACATGGGAAAACAAGAATTTTAATACTAAACTCTTGTGTTCTCATTAGACATGAGAGAGAGACCAACTCTTTATAAAAAAAGGACATTTTAAAACATTCTTAAAAATGGTTAAAAAAAAAAAAAATTGGACCCAAAGGATTATAGTCGAGCTTTACTTCATAAAAAATGTAAAAAAATGTTATGATTTGACAGGGGTTGGTTACATAATCCAAAACATAATTCCACCCTTGTGGGCATGTTTTGCCTCACATGAAACCCACTTTTTGACATTTTAAATTATTCACTTAATTTTATTATTATTTAACCTAAGCAGTCACGTCATTAATATATTAATCCACAAAAGGTATTGCAATTAATTTGTTTTTTATTTGATAGTTTTATTTATTTATTTGTTTTAAAAACATTATTTATTTTTCTCGTGAAATGCGTGAAGAGTCTTATCTTTTTACATTTTTTTATAATTCGTGGGGTAATATTTACCACATTATTACTAAATAAAACTTAAAATGATTTTTACAATTAGAATTGATTCTAGAATGCATCGATACACATTAGAGTTGATCGGTTTTTATAAAATATAACAGTGTAGAGTTATTTTATTTTAATTCAAATAATTTTATTTCATTTAATGATGGGGATTGAGTTTTAATTATTTTATTTAATGATGGGGATTAATTTAAAACTTAACTTATATCACCCTCTTAATACTATTACGAGGTGCAATTAAGATCTTCATTAATCTTATCAATCGGTGTACTCTCTCTTTCTCTGATCTCTCTCTTTTTATATAGATGATGCTATAGAACAATTATAGAAAGAGCTATTATGAATCTAAGTAACAAATAGTTATTCATAGAAATTAAAATTCATGACATAATAAGAAATTATTTATTATTGAATGGTAATTAATACTCTTTTATTTAATTAATAAATGATTATCTAGAATCAAGAAATTAATATTTTATTGAAAAAAATTCATGCAAAGAGATAACACATTTTGAAAAATAGCAAGTTAATTACCAGTGTACGGCCTCTAAACAAATTGTTATTTTTATTTATTTATTTATATTTATTTTAATGTCTTGGATCCCACTTTTTACAAAAGTTATAATGAGTAATAGTTGCACATAATTTTGTTGCCAGCACGCAATAGCTTTGTGTTACACACAAGCATAGCACAAAAGATTAAAATATAAAAGGCTTACAGTTATAGGTTTCAACATTTTTCACTTTTTTACTAAACTTTAATTCTCTTTCTCAATCAATAATTATGGGGAATCCCACCACTTATCCTGGATTTGATGGATCTTTGGTGAAATTAATATTCCCTAAGTCGATATTAAATTTCACGATTTTTATTTTTATTCTGCCCTACATAATTTTTTTATTAAAAAAATATTACATTAATTTTCAATTTTAGAAGTATATCTTAATTATAAATTTATCTTTTATACCTAACATGTCTTTTAATTTATTTATTATAAAAAAACTACTAGTATTTTGTTGTTGTTTAGGGTGATTAAACTTTTCTTAATACTATCCCTCTCTACCTCAAATGTTTTTATTTTATTATTTTTGGTGTTCACCTTAAAATACTTATTTCTCTTTTTTAATAAGAGTGAGGCTTGGGTGCGCCCGGGCGCACGGGAACACATTCTGTGTGCCTTTAAAAATTTAGTATTATGGGTAAGGGTATATACTTTAATTAATAAAAGGTACACCATGTTGTTCTAAAGGGTATACACTTTTCATTAATATTTTTTTTCTTTAGAAAATAAAGAGTATACATTTTTATACTAAAGGGTATACAATTTAAAACAAAATTCTAAAGGCGCACGGAGTGTTTTCCATGCGCCCAGATACACCAATAATTTTCTTTAGAAAATAAAGAATACACATCTATATACTAAAAGATATACAATTTAACAAAAAATTCTAAAGACACACGGGATGTGATCCGTACGCCCGGGTGCGGAGTTTTTGCCTTTTAATAAAACAACCTTACAAATTATTCACCATTTATTAGTGATATAATTACTTACCCATATTAAATAATAATATTCATATTAAAAAAGTAAATGAAAACTTTTATAGTGGACGGAAGAAGTATAATCTTCTTTCTATAAAAAAAAATTATTGAAATTGATCATTCGACTAGTTAATGAATTTATTTTGGATAAAAAAAATTAAAAAAATTAAACTTAATGTGTAGTAAGTAAATACGAAAAATAAAAAACTACACATGAAATCCTAACAGATATGAATTCAATTATTTAATAATATTTTAATGTGTCATTTTCTGTATTACTTAATTAAATGATTGATATGTAGGTGGGTTAATCAACATAAAAATCCGCGGACAAGAGGTTAGATTTTTACCATGGTTGTCAATTTTTCATGTTGAGTTATTTAACATTTCATGTCCAATTACCCTACCACAAATCCATTACAAGACAAGGAAAAAATCTTTGAAAATATTTAAGATATATGAGTAAACCTCATAGCTCTACCTTTCCCTCTAAAATCAACATATGTAGCTCTACTTTACAGATAAATCCATCTAATGACATTATGATGAAAAGAAGACATAAAACAGAGAGAGGAATCTTTCCTTTTTTTGATTTTTAAAATCATTTTAAATAATTCTTTTATCAATTCCAAATTTTCCAGCATCCGGTTTTTAATATTCCAATGCAAGCAGTTACAGCACTTTAGCATGTGACCATTATTTTCTCTGTAATTCAAGCAAAGGTGATAGCGATAATTCAAACCTTTGGCTATGGTCTTCTGTTAGCAAAAAAACAAGAAAACTCACTTGTCGTTTCCTTAACACTCTTTATTCCTGGTACCTTAAACATCAATAGCTTCTCTTCTCCTCCATAAACTAGACTTCTTACATGGGATAAAAGTGATAATCCAGCTGGTGAAGAAGTGGGTTCTTGATTTCACCTCGTAAAGATTCGATTTTTGGTATGTTTTCCTCTGCCCCTTGTCGGATTTTTTCTTGTTCTGTTGAGAAGTAGGCATAAAAAGATCAGATTTTGTTGGTGTGAGAGAAACCCTTTTGAGAAAAATGATGGATTTTCCATCTTGTTTTGGGGAAAATGGAGTTCAAGTTGCTGATGCATCTTGTTCTAATGTTGGTGGTAATAAATCCCCTCAGAATTCTATTACATGTGTATATAAGTGTAGATTGCTTGGTAAATCCTGTCTGATTAGCATTGTTTGGAGCAAGAATTTGATGGGGCATTGCCTTAGTGTTGAAATAGATGATGCATCTCATCAATGCATCTGTAGGGTTGATGTGAAGCCCTCTCTGTTCTCCAAGAGAAAAGGATCCAAGGTTGTAGAAGTAAATTCATGTAAACTAGAGGTGTTTTGGGATCTTTGTATGGCGAAATTCGGATCCGGGCCGGAGCCATTGGAGGGTTATTACATAGCAGTTGTGTTGAAAGGGTGTATGGTTTTGTTAGTTGGAGATCTAAGGAAAGAAGCATTCAAGAAAACAGGATCAGTTGCTTCACTTTCTAGTCCATTGTTTATATCCAAAAGGGAGCACATTTCTGGTAAGAGGGTGTATTGCACTAAGGCAAAGTTTTGTGATAATGGCCAAATCCATGACCTCAAAATCGAGTGCGATCCGAATTGCAACAACGATCCATCTCTCGTGGTTCGTATCGATGCTAAACCCGTGATGCAAGTTAAGCATCTGCAGTGGAAGTTTAGGGGGAACTATACAATCTTGGTGGATGGATTGCCGGTTGAGGTGTTTTGGGATGTCCACAATTGGTTGTTTGGTTCTTTAGGAAATGCGGTGTTCATGTTTCAGGCGTGCTTATCGGCGGAGAAGCTGTGGACGAGCTCATCGACCTGCGTTTCACCGGTGTTTGATTGGAGCTGTTCGGAGACTTTAAGGGAAGCTAATCTGCCTGCTCATGGCTTCTCCTTGTTTCTCTATGCTTGGAGGAATGAATGAACATTATTCTTTTCAATGCTATGCTAATTCTTGTTGTTCATCTATAGAGAGAATCAATATCTGTGAATTGTCATGGATCTGATCATAGTATTATATGTTTTTGATTAATGAATTGAAATCATTTGATCTAAGTTTCATACATTCTGATTCTTGATTCTTTAGTTATGTTAGAAGAAATTAGATTCAGAGTTGTGGGGTTGAACAACTTCTTGTTTAGACAAAGGAACAAGAGACACTCTATCATGTTCTTGATGCCAACTGTTATGTCTTAATGACAGATAAGTTGGGAGGCTACTTTACCAGCATATTTGACCATAATTTTATTAACATGTTTTGTTTAACCAAACACATTGTTTTAAAGATTTAAACAAGTAATTTTGTGTTACTTTTTCATCTCAACTTTTTCCCTCCCCTCCATTCTGTGTCTAGATTTTAAATCATTTCCATTTACCCAAAAAGTCCCGGTTAAAAGGGTGAAAAATTAAGAGGAAAAGACAAGAAGAAAGGATGAAATCAGAGTGTATTTATTTTGACCTATAAATATTTTTACCCTCCACAACATGACATGAGTTCTTGAGTCATGTAATAATATAAAAATTGGGTAATAATTTGGGTCCAAAATTTCCAGATTGCTTTGGTAGATAGGTTAAAAGTAATTGATTCTTGTCATCAATGTCAAAACTCAAAGTAATTTCATTCTATTTCACCAAAAGTTTTTTTTTTTTTTTGTACAATTTTATTTATTTATTTAAATGACTTTAGTAATGAGTATTCCCATGAGAGGTTGTATCAATGTAAAATTTAAATTTGAGGTGGCATGAAATAAATAATACAAGAATTACATGATTCTAATAAATGTGACTGAAGTCTTTCACCTCTGTTATTTCAACAATTTGTCACAAAGTTTAAAGTGGTTAAGACGAGTATATTGTAGTATTTGTTTGTAACTGCAACAATTATGGTTCATGATTATTTGTATTTTAGGCATAAGGAACAAAGAAAACACACTCTTTCATCTTTTAGGCACAATACAAGAGACTTAAGCAACACCTATAATAAGATTTAAAACATCTTTAAACATACATAAAATCCAGACAACATCCTATAACAAGGTTTACCTCCAAGAACATGTTCTTGAGGGCTAACCCACCATTATTCTATAATGCAGAAACTGATGAGAAATCTATCTATGCTTGCTCGACGAACGATGCTCAGTGCACGGCTTTCTTCTGCACGGTAACCAGATCTAAGGTCGACCCGTAAGTTCTGTTCAGCACCTCAGCACACCAACCATGGCCATCGTCGACTGTTGGCATCCTAACCTCCATAACCGGGCCGATAGGGTTTTGTGAACCGGGTAATACAACACCAGAAAAAACTCTCAGAACGTTCGATGCATCAATGTCCAAACACACATTGATCTCCGGGACCCCTTTTGGAGCTGGGGGTATGCCAGTGATCTTGAAATAGCCTAACAGGTGGTTCTTTTCGACTATATTCTCGTCTCCCTCGTAGACAATGATCAGAGCCTCGGCTTGGTTATCATGCACCGTTGTAAGGATCATGTCTCGTCTGACTGGCATTGTCGTGTTCTGATGTATGATGGGGATAAAACTGTTTCCATTTGCTCTGACTCCAATGCTTAGTGGGGTCGCTTGGATGGTTAAGAGGTCCAAACTACCAAACGGATCATGAACTCCGGAGGCTACAGCGCCTTCCAGAGCTGCCCCACGAACTGCAGCCTCCATCGGGTTGATCCCCGTGTAAAGCTCCTTTCGACAGACCCCTGTGACGACCTTTTGAAGCTTTGGGATGTTTGAGCAACCACCAACAAGAATCACATCATTTATATCATCTATCTTTAGCTTTGCATCGTGTAGGCACTGCATGATTAGGCTCTCACATTTCTTGAATATCTCCGAATTCACTTCTTCAAACTCTTCTCTATCAAGAACCTTGCAGATTTTACTCCCAATACCCAAATCAACATCAACTTGAACACTAGATTGTGTGGAGAGTTTATGGATGGCATCTTGTGTGGCAACTCGGAGCAACCCCATCCTCCTGATCTCTTTGATCCCACGGGTGGCGAAGTGGCTGTCCATGTCGGGAAAGAGGTGGCGCATTGTATTCTGAAGTATGTCTTCTCCTCCTAATGCACTTCCGGCCAATGCTTTTATCTGCGAAACTCCTCCGGCCGTGGCGGAGACAGCCACGTCACAGAATCCAGCACCCATGTTGAATATAAGGGCTATTTTTTCACTACCACTCCCCATATTATCATTTAAATTCTGTTGCTGTTGCTGAGCATACAACAGGGCAACTGCAGTTGGTTCGGGCATCAATCTCAGAACTTGAAGGCCAGCCATAGCACAGGCCCTTTCGATTCGGGTGACTTGGAAACGACTAAACGACACCGGTATGGTCAAGACAACCGTACGCACCGGACGCTTTAGCCGAACCTCAGCCATTGCTCTAAGTTCAATCAGAAATATGGCTAGAACTTCTTCAGGTGTAGTTGATCTCCACATGTTCTTCACCAGAGCAGCAATAAATGGCCTCACACCGATGTTCAACGTTTGTACGAGGAATGGAAGACTCTTACTGGCATGAACAACAGGGTCAGTGTCCACTCTTCCAACCAGGCGTTTGATGTTAAAGATTGCAGCACCGGAGAGCATCTCGTATTCGTGGGCAAGCTGATTGCTCACTCCTCCTGCAGGAACCTCATCTTTGAAGGTAACAAATGAACGGATCAGCTTCTGATTTCTAGTATTCCTGATGAGTTCCACTTGAGAGACACTCCACACTGCAACACTGCATTGAGAAGTGCCTATGTCGATCCCAACTGCGATTTCGGGTAGGGACGACGACTTCTCCTCTCCGGTGGTTTCACTGTCGGATGCCACAGTGTATGCTGGTTCAGCCATTCTTGAAAATCAAAGATGCCTACAAATTGGCAAAAATATTGAAAGACAGTAAAAAACTTGCAAGCAATGATAGAAGCTCATAACAATAGGATATCTATCATTTACTTCTCTCTTTGTCACTTTGATTTCTCTCCTCAAACTGAGTATATATTAATTGAAAAGCACTGCATTTATAATTGTGGACTAAATATCTTGTGACACATGTTCCCATTCCTCAGAAGGCAAAGAATGCACCGTCTAATTCTGGAGAGGGCAGAAGCCACCGTCCACACATATTTAAAGCCAGAGCTTTGCATACATAATCACTATTATGTATGGATCGCACCCACACACGTTAGGGAATTTCACTTTAAGCACCATTTTACTCTACCTTCCATAGAATCACACAAAAACTAAGGACATTCTAAATTCACAATGAGGCATATATGTTAGCAGTAGAGAAAACTACACAATTCTTTCACTTAACATATCACCATCAAGGAAAAAACACTAGTAATACTATCAATTTAAACCCAAATGCAAACTCCTCAACAAAGAATTGAAATCACACAAAAGTAACCCTTTTCATATGAATAACAAATCATACACTCTTGAATTCCAATGGCATAAACATCACAATCCATATACAGGAGACGAAATTGCTAAAGAAAATACTTAAACATTGGTAGTAAAATTCCTAAATTAAAGAGATGGGTTTATTTAAAGAACTGAACAATTGAATGGGGGGGGGGGGGGGAATTTATTTGCAAGAAAACAACAGTGGAATGAACCAGAAATCAAGAAAGCACATAAAAATTCATATGAATACACAGGAGATGGTTTCAAGATTAGACAGATTTACTTGGATGAAATCAATAATCAGAGAAAATGCGATAAAGAAGTTGTCTGAAGTTGTAGTAAAGGGAAGAAGAATTATACAAACGGCAAAAGGTGTCACTCGCATTCTCTAGAGCTTCCCAGAGACTGAGAGAGGGGGATTTAAAATTATATTAAAAATAATAAGTATTATCTATTTATTGCTTTAACTAATCGGGCTGGCCTATAATTTATTTATGTATACAGCCCAACTACACAAGCCCATATTTATTTTAGTGAGACAAGCCCAATAACATCTAATGTCTAGGGCAAACTGAACAAGCCTCACTTTCCCAGCCTCCCAAAGGGCGTTGTCGCCGCCGCCGTACGCCGTTTCCGCCACCGTATGTCGCCACAGCCTCACGTCGCCCCTGTTTCCGAGTTCCGATTACAAATCTTGGGTTTTTTAAGGTAACATATATTCTTTCAACAACCCGTCTACATTCATACAGCATCATATTCGTCCATAGCTTTTCTTTAATGGTGATGAATTACAAAAGTAGTCTACAGACTATTTTAATTAAATTCAAGCAAATGCATTTTGGTGAATTACATGAAATAACGGCACTGGGTGGCAAATTGGAAGACATACATTCCTTTCTTTCTAATTAGCCTTTGAATTAATATGGCTGAGTTTGAGTAGTACTAAGAAGGCAATTATTGGATGTTTTCAACTGTTTGTAAACTGTGTTTTTGTTGCAAATTTCTGCTTATTGTATACTCCATTTATTTATTAACTTATTAAATACAGAATGAGAACCGAGCTTTTACTCAAGGCACCCAAATTAAAAACAAAAAATAAGTGAAATTTCAATAACATACCCCACCTCTAGTTTAACCGTAACCCATTTACTGCACTAAATTAAAAATAAAATAAAAAAGAAAAAAATTGCTTTACCCACCCAGCCCACACTCACATTCTAAGACTATCTCCATCGGCGACCTGTTTGACGGTTGTGCAGAAAAAGACAAAAAAAAGTATGATTTAAAAAAATGAAAAGGGTAAAATAATGAGCGATCGGTTGTTAAAAAATTCATCCGATGACCTGGGGTTTCAACCAACTTCAATTGTTATTTTCTCTCACTAAGTGACACTTGTTACATTAAGAATGGTTGATGTTTATTTTTATAATTATAATTTAAATTTTCAATAAATGATAATTAGTTTTTTTTTTGAAAAAAATAATTAAAATTTTTATTTTTTTATTTATAAATAGAGTATAATATATTAACATATTTTGAATCGCAATAAAAAATTCTCTTTTTCCTATCAGTTTCAAATTATATCATCTTTTTTCTATTATTTTTTCTCTCAATTTCAAATTATATCATCATCTTTCTAATATAATTAAGGAATTAAATATTTTTTAAATATAAAATTATTTTAATTTTAAATACAACTATAAAAAAAATTAAAATAATAATATATAATTTAATAATAATTATTTTATTATATATAAATGAGAGAGAGAAATGAATATTTTATTTTAGAAGTATGTTGTGTTGGGTTGTTGATGGAGTATAAAAAAATTGAGGTTGGATTGTGTGGTAGGTTGTATATGTGAATGAGAGAGAAATGAATATTATATTGTTGGGTTGGGTTGATGTTGGTTGTGAATGGGTAGTCTAAAGGCACACAAACACACACCAAAACACACACTGACACCCACACCACTCTCTCGCACCATTTCATAAGAGAAAAGACGAGAAACAACTCAATTTTTACATTTTAAACACCCACATATACTCTATCATACTTTGCATTTTTTGGGTTATTGAAATTTTGTAGTTTATTGATTAATTAATGGTGGCAGGTTAGTAATAGATGGTCAGCGTGAATGTATGTTTACAATTTTTTCGTCGACTTCTTGCCGAAATTTAGCAACATTTTCGTCAAACCAGTTTCGAAATCTTACACCTTTGAATTTTCAACCCAAACAACATGCATGTTCTTATCGTTTCATTGATTCAGTATTTTAATGTTCTAATATAAAATTGGGTTTTCCTCTTTCTCTTCTCTCTTCTCTTTCTATTCCGGTGAGTGTGTGCTGTGCGTCTTCTCCGGCCTTCTCTCCTCTTTTCTTTCTATTCCGGTGCGCGTGTGCCGTGCGTCTTTGAGCGTGTGTTATTTTTTGTGTATCTGTGTGTGTTTTAGAGATAATGGGTGTACGAAGCATTTTTTTTTTTTCAGTATAGTAAATGATTTGAGTTTTAAATAGAATAGGGATATTATTGAAATTTCACATATTTTTTGTTTTTAATTCGGGTGTCTCGAACAAAACCTCCTGCCCAATGAGAAATCATGGTAAATGGGCTTGTGTGTTAATAAGTTTATGGGCCGGCCTATTAAATGGGCTAATATTTTCTGAACCAACTTCTCAGCCCATTTACTTTCTTTTTCAATTTCAGTTCAAAATTCAAATATACACCCACCCCGTTTTCGCAATAATTTTTTTTTTAATATCTAAAACCCTAAAAACCCAATTCTTTTTGTTTCAGCATCACCAAAGTTCTGAATTTTCAATGCTTTAGAAGTCGTATCACGAGGTACGGTGTTTATTAATTTTTCGTTTTCATTAGGTTTTTGTTATTCTTCTATGGAACTTCGTGATTATGGTGGAGTCTTTACACATTTCAATTCATAGTACAAGAATTTTATTTGAAATATATGCTCGCGGTGGATTGGCTTTCGTTTGTCATTTAGTCCGTTGAATTATTTTTTTCGTAATTTGTTGGAGGTTTGAATTTTGAGATTGCCCTAGATTTTGGGGGAGATTTTCTTATAATTTACACTCTAGAGGCTTGTTAATTCATACATAAGCTAAATGCCTATGATATTCCACCCTAATATTATCATTTGCTTAATTTACAGAATTGTTGACTAACTGGGAGATTCTACTGATCATAAACCACTTTTCCAATTTATTACTTTCTTCTACCATGAATCACCTCATCTTTTTTGAATCTTCAAGCTTGATTAATCATCTATTTTCTTTTCTGTTTGATTCTGTAAGAATTGGTGTTAACTCTTCTGATGTTATGTAATTGCTCATTATGTAAATTGATATGGTTATGGTAATCTAATGCTCAGTCACCTCTGATGAGTTCGAATCCTGAAAGTGAATTGAAGGGTGCTTCTTCAAGCACAGAGGATGCACCAAAACCTCCTATTGAGCCTATCCACTTGCCCTCTATGGAGGAAATTCGAGGGCAGGATATTTGGAACAATTGTGCTGTTCGCAGCGTAGTTAGTGGAGTCATGGGTATTCTCTCTGATCCTTTTTTTTTTTTTTTTTCATTTCCTTTTCAGTAAAAATATGTTTTAGTAATTGATTTGGACCAATTAATTTAATTTTACTAGTCTTCAGGTGGTGGATTGGGGTTGGCCTTTGGGATGTTTCTTGGATCCTTCGATAATCCAATAATGCAAGATGAAATGACTGGAAGACAACAGCTCATTCACCAAGCAAAGCAGATGGGTCGGAAGAGCTGGAGTCACTGCAAGTCCTTTGCTCTAATGGGATTTGTCTTCTCCCTTTCTGAGTGCATCATTGAGAAGGTTCTAGATCTCTGCCTAATTTGAATTTTTATGATATTTTGACCATAATGGGAAATGTTATAAGTCTGGTTGTTGGTAATATATTGAAGGCAAGAGCGAAGCATGATATTACAAACACAGTTGTTGCTGGATGCGTCACTGGAGCTGCTATATCTGCTGGAGGTAATTCTTATTAGGGTTTTCTGTGCTGAAAAACCAACTTTCATTGAACACTTTCTAAGGTCTTTTACTTCTTGGATGCAATGTCAAGGCAATTAAATTGCGGGATAGAAATTTGTGGTTTAGTGTTGGGTTTGAAGCTCTAAATTCCTAGGAATAAGGCTTTTTGAGAGTCAGAACCTCTATAAGATCATTTTAGTTAATGGATGCGAACATGTTTTACAAGCCTTTGTTGGGATGAAAACTTGATAACAGAAGGATGAACGTGTATGGTCTAGAATTTATTTTGTATGATCGCTTAAACTATTTTAAATTTATTGAGATATGATATCCGAATCAGCAGATATGTGTTATTGATATTCCTAAAGTCCTTAATATTGTGAATATCTTCTCCCATTTTCTTGCTATTGTCAGATTCCAATATAACGGCCGCACTCAAATTCTGCTGTTTAATAACTCTAAAAGTATTTGCAATGTTATTATTACATCTGAAAAAGCTATTAGTTGTTGCTTCTAGGCAATATTGCATATCAGAACTTGGTGAAAGATGCTATATTGACCCTCGATGTTCTTGTTCTGTGATCATTGTGACTTGTATTAGAATTGTACACATTAGAGAATTATCAGATACTTATGCCTATCTTGCCAGCTGTTAATTAGTGCATGTTTATGTTGATTTTAATACTGCAAATTTGCAGATTGAGTAGTATGACAACTGAGAACTCTTATGATATTTTCCTGTTATCTAAATGACCAAATCTGTTGGCTAATGTTTTCTTTTTAATGTTGTAAGGTGAAAAACTCACGACTCAATAGATTTAAAACAGTTTGCTATAGTTTAAATCCCATATTGATTTGGAATGATTAAAGTCAAACTGCAAATCTTGATTATTTCCTGCCAACTTAAATTATTGTAGTAATAGTAGTTATCTGCCATATGCTTTATTGAATCTTTGTTAAGTCACTTGCATATGTCCTTTGGTATCTTCAGGGGGACCAAAAGCATCATGTGTTGGTTGCGCCGGTTTTGCTGCGTTTTCGGTTGTGATCGAGAAGTTTCTAGAAAGACATAGCTGAAGAGCGAGTTTCCCATCAAAATTTCACACCATAC
Organism: Pogostemon cablin; assembly: GCA_023678885.1. Classification (NCBI taxonomy): domain Eukaryota; kingdom Viridiplantae; phylum Streptophyta; class Magnoliopsida; order Lamiales; family Lamiaceae; genus Pogostemon; species Pogostemon cablin. Next base: position 22,898,740 of record CM043009.1, on the reverse strand, counting down.
TCTTCTGTACCAACATTCTTTTTAATATTTTTCTCCAGTATTTCTTTGCTGTTCAATTATTAAAATATTTAAAAAACGATGATGATGATTAGGAAGCTTAAATATAATCCAAATGAAAGTTTTTTTTTTCCTTGGAGATATTTTTGGACCTTAAAATCAAGGACAAGTAATTATTTTTTATTTCAAATATATATATATATATAAAATAAACATTTAAATAAAAAAATATTATTGATTACCCTATTCTGATTATAGAAGCCTAGAAGTTGAGATGCCGAGAGGCTTGGTGTACCTTCATTTATTTATTTTTATTTATTTAATCATTTTTTTTTTAATTTTGGTCCTTATGCTTTTATATTCACATAGTTATACATCAATTTACGATAATGTATGTGTGGTAACGAAGTTGTACTAAATACTGTTACTGTCCTATCGTAAAATTACCTTCACTTTTTTTTATTATTTATTTTTTTTTTTTTTTGTCAGTTACATAGAAATGTGAAGACGACTAAGGAAATGAGAAAGTAGTATTGGGAAGAGTATAATACTTATTTAAATAGTAAGATTATTTCAAATTTTATTGATATATGATATCTGAATTAGCAGAAGATTTAAGTTCTCAATAAAAGTTTATAGATTTAGAGTTTTAAAACTTTTAAATTTTGCTTTTATTATTACTATTTTTTTAAAGTATGTACTCTTCTTAAGTAAATAAATAAAATAAAAATGTGTTATATGTGATTTCAGGTACATAAGTGTATTATTTTTAAAATAAAATGTAAGAAATTATTTACTTGGAATATTTTTTTGCGGAAAATGATTGTGTAAGTTTTAGTGGTAAATTTAAATGTGAATAGTGTGCAACTTTTAGGGTGATGACAAGTATTCCCATAGATTTTTTTTTAATTTTGTTAATGGAGGAATATAATATTTTAATTTATATTGGATGAATTTTTATTGTACTTTTAAACATTACTCTCAATTTTTATATAAGTTAAAGACAAATTGTGTTATATCATGGCGTTTTCTAGAGTATTAATTTTTGTGAGCAAGACTCCACTTTTATTTTAAAAAATCAATATCCTTAAAAATTCTAGTACTACAAGTCATTGGTTCGTTGTTTTTGCATTAAAAGACGAGTTAACTCAGTTACGTATTATTCCTTCTATTCTATAAAAGTACTGACACTTTTTTTTATCAAAAAAAACTGACATACTTCTAAGTATTATTCCTTCTATATATGTATGTGTGCATCCATATACTTCATGTATTAATTTAATTTAATAGTTTATATGTACTAAGTATTTTTTAATATATTTTTTTTATACACCGAGCACTTTAGTGTAATAGAGAATTTATTATAGACCAACCATTTATTAGATTAGCATGATAGTAATTGATTGGATGCATGCATGTGGAATCATTGGTTGACATTATTAGTTTTATTATTTAATAATTTTTAATCATAAAAATAAAACAACATGAAATCGTTAACTGTGAGATAATTTTGGATTTTTTTCTTTATCACTTTTTATAGAAAATGTAATTACTTTTGATTTATTTAATAAATTATTTTTAATTATTTTTAATTATTTTATGAATTATTCATAAAATAGTTCACTATATGTCTATATCATTGTTACTCTTTATCAATTAAAATATTATTTTTATTCATCCTACAAGATAATAAATTGGTATTATTAAAGTTTTTGCCATAAAATAACATCATAATTAAAATACTAATTTATTCAATTCAGTCATTATCTTGGTAGATTTTTAACATTATCTTGATAGATTTAAATCATCTTTCATAGAGTAATTAATAGAGGTTCGGTTATAATCTTTATAACTCCAAATATTTATATACACCTCGTGTTAATTAATTTTTATTTTTCTTCCACTGAATACTAGTAAGATTATTATATATATGATAGTGATGTTAAACGGGCCAGCTCTAATTCATTAGGGCTAGCACTAACGGGTGTCGGGCTAATCGGGCTTCGAGCTAAATCGGGTCTGTTTAAACGGGCTACGAAAAGGTAAACTTAACCCTAACGGGTTACGTGTTAAACGGGCCGGGCTCGCGGGTTGTACGATAAAAAATATTTAAAAAATTATAAATTATAATTTATTATAAATAATATAAAAAAATCAAAATTAACTAATACATTATTTAAAATTTGAGAGAATTAAAATTAATATATGCAAAATATTGTTAAAAGATATAAATTAAAAGAATTTGTGATAATTAAATTAATCTTAGTATATTTATTTAAGTATTATTTTATTTATTAGAGAAAATTTTGGGTTAGAGTAAGAAAAAAGATGAGAAAGAGATGAAAATTAAAAGATGGTGAGAGTTTGTCCAATGATGATTGTGAGTATGGTGGGATTGGGTGGTCGATGTATAGATTATGGGTGTTAAAATTAATTAAACGTAATAATAATAATTTCCAACTCCACGGGCCAACCCTATTAGCCCACGGGTTAATCGGTTCGGGACAAAAAGCTCGGATATTAAACGGGCCCAATTTTCTTGGCTCTAACCCTAATTTTTTTCGGGTTAATCGGTTCGTGCCCACGATTTACGGGCTTATTAACAACTCTAATATATGACAACCTAATTCAATACTTCACACATTAATTTTTTAATTCTTTCAAGTCCTAATATATTTATTAATTAAAATATCTAATTTTTTTTTCAAAGTCTGCTCCAGTTAATTCGTTATTAAAAGAAAATAAAATCTGAAAAAAAAATTAATAAAAACATTTTAAATTATATTAATCCGAATAATTAAGAAATTTTAAAAATAAAAAATCTATCCATCTCATTTCTTCTTCCAATTAGCTAAACACAAATTTTTATTAGTATTATTAGTAAATTAAATAATCAAATTGTATGACTATTTTAATTAACATTAGGCCGGTGTATCAATTTTTATGTTTTTTTTTTCATACATTTGTACACTTAATTAGGACTACGCACATAATACATATGGGTGATATTAATTTTCTATTATTTAGTCAATGTTATCAATGGAACCAGACCACAGTTCAATAAAATAATTTGGAAAGAATATAAATTATTAATCATACAAATCATTTTTGGTAAAGTTCGAGTGCGAAGATCAATGAAACCAAATTCGATCCGAATCAAAAGACAATACTCTCATTACTTAAATTATACTATCCTTTAATAGAAAACATAATAGCTTTAGTTTTTTAAATTAAAAAGATAATTTTCTTGATCATCGAGATATTATTTACTAGTTAATAATATACTTGATATTTCATGTGAGTATTTAATAAAAAAAAATATTACTCCATTCGTCTCAATAATACATTTACACTTTCCATTATAGTCCGCTTAAGAATACTTTCACTCCCTAAAAATGGAAACAATACACAATATCAATAACTTAATAACCTTATACTACTACAATATTACAAAAATGCCATATTTTTTTATACACAATCTAGTCAAAGTCTACGATATCATACACTTTATTCTACCCAATTACTCAAAATACCCACTCTCTTTCTTACATTACACCAACAAAAAATTATTTTTCTTAAACTCATTGCCAAAGAATACTATAATGTATTCCTGAGACGAAGGGAATATTAATTAAAATAAAATAAATATTTCCTATGATAAAACATTTAATGAACAAGAGCTAGACCAATTATTTCAATATTTTATAAGAGTTGGTCTCTTGTATTCAATTGCATAGGATACATAAGGGTCTAACATTTTTTTTGTTTTAAAGCGACACTTTATTTATAAGTGTATGATTTTTTTATTGAAAAATTTACTGAATAATATAAATGTTTTAATGAGAAATATATTTTTTTTTTCAGAAATAAAAAATATATATTCTTATACTAAAGTGTATACATTATTTTATATTAAATAATAAAATTTAAAAAAATCATGGAATTTGAGGGCATGCTCGTGGTTATAACCGTCAACATATTTACCTTCTATCCTTTTAACATTAAGGAAGCATTCGTCTAAGCTTGAGAATAAGGAAATCGGTAGCGCTTGGAAATGGGTGAAGCAACTGAGATGGTGTCTGTGGAAGAGGCGCTCCAAGTAGTCCTCAGGGTTGCGCAGAGGCTGCCGCCGGTGACGGTGCCCCTCCACCAGGCACTCGGTAAAATCTTAGCCCAAGATGTCTCTGCTCCCGAACCACATCCCTCTTACCCCGCCTCTATCAAGGTCTTTCTCTCTCTGTTCAAACTTGAGGAGTTTGTTGAACAAGTAATTATATGTTTATTTAATCTTTTTAAGTTATCCCCCTTTTTGTGTGAAATAGTAGGAAATGATCTAGAAATAAGGTCTTATGATAGTATAATGTGTTTAATCCAATTTTTTGCTCATTTATCTGTGGGTTTAGTCGTGGCATTTTGAGAATGTTTAGGTGTGTGAACAGCCTTGTCTCTTATCACTTCATAGTTGCATGAAGTGAACATTGCACTTCATTATGAAATGTAATTATGCGTGCTGTTTTGTACACAGTTGGTCAAATCTGTGGGTAGCTATGCTAAACGAGTTTTGTTGTTGAAGCTTTTTTCTGCAACTCTTGTTATTTGTTTTTTCAAGATCAATTTATTTTAGTTTTAGTTAATTTGATCCTTTAAATTCTTGATTTATATAGGATGGTTGACTATCTTAAATTCTTGGACCAGGAGAAGTGAGAAGTCTCCTCATTTTATTTGTTTAACTTACTTTTTAGTTAAACTCAGAATACTGAGGTAGTTTTTTTAGGAGAGGAAGATTGTATTCATAAGGTTCCATGAGATTCAAATTCTTTTGCACTTGGATTCCTTGGTTATATATCAATGCAATATGCCTACCCTATAAAGAGTCCGGATAGCAATTTCAATCTTGCAGATTTTTGTCTTGGGTGCCATCACGTATCTATTGTAATTTCCTCAATATGTTTCTATTGACTTTTTAGGGTGTTTGCTAGATTTTTCTTTTAGATGTTGGTGAGTTATTGATGAATGATCGATCATGACATTATTTCTTTTTTTATTTTCTCAATATATTTTTAAAATTGTAAATATTAATAATTTATGGTTCTGGATTCAGTCCTTTGCGGATAAACTATAAAGATGCCATGTTATGCGTAATTTAATAACAAATTCCTTTCTACACTTGATGTCGGGCAAGTTTAATTGTTTGAGGGGCCTGTAAATAAATTAATGTGATCTGAGGCGAAGTATTGTAAGTCCTTGGTTAAATGCATATCCATATATTATCTTCCTCTTCCTATTCCGCTCGTACTTTATTTCTCTAGTGAAAAGAAAGAGTCCTGATTATCTGAATCCATTACATACCCGGCCTTAACAGAGTGCATGTCTATGGTATTTTGTTAGTGATACTGAACATCATTATGTTAAGCTTCTGGACTTCACTTGTTTTATTGTTCAGTGGTTTTCAATTCCTGTTCTGATTCTTTCTGATTTTATATTGATATTAAATTTCTTCTAATTTTTAAGTCTGTTATTTAGCTGAAATCCATTATTCTATTCTAGGATGGTTATGCTGTAGTAGCTTCAGATGGTCCTGGTGAATATTCTGTGATTACCGAGTCTCGAGCAGGAGATGATGGAATTGATGTCAATGTGACTCCTGGAACAATTGCATACGTGACAACTGGAGGTGAGCATTCCGATGTTCATGATTATTTTTTAATTATTTCTTTCTACACCATTCATTTATACAATGAAGCCATTTCTTGAGTTTTGGAGGTTTTAAGCTCTATTTTATATAAAGCAATTCTATTTTCCAAAATTAAACCATCCATTGCATTTAGTAGGTCTAGGGTGAAACTGAAAGAATTGATTCAGATAAGTGAAGGAGCCAAAAAAAAAAGATAAAACTTTGCATTCCTCTTGGTCTAAGTGTATATATGAGCCAACTGGCCGAGCTACTAAAGTAGCTGAAGTAGTGTTGAAATAGCTTCATGCCTTCATCTTTATTTCTATATGCATGTATCTTAGTTCAAAAATTTTTATGAGATGCATGTGTGTGTGTCTCACTGTCTCCTAATGTTCAAAGTTTTAAAGTCAAGCACAAGTACTAAAATATAAGGATTAAGAAGGCACTAGTGTGACCAGTGGTAGAAGGAATGATTTATTCTATTTGCTAATAATAAGCTCACTCCTATTCTCATCATCTAATTTGTGAAATTTGAATGTAGAATCTCAACATCACAACTGAATACTAATATTGACTTCAAGATATATTCATATATATAACAAAATATGAGGTTTGTTGGAGGGCAAGAATAAATGTGCTCCCTCCGCCCCAACATTTTCTTCACACTTTTTGTTCCTTCTGTCCCACAATTAACGTCACCACCCAAAAAAGGAAACATCATGTCAACCAATAACCTCAAAATTCATCTTAATCTAAAAAATATTACTTCCACCTAATAACATACTTTACACTTTATTTATTACCTGAAAATACCATGTTACCCCTTAAGTCAATAAAGTTAGTAAAAAAAAAACTTTTCTTAAACTACGTAACTACAGTGCCGTTGAAGATAAACCTGGGACGGAGGGAGTAGGAGTACTTCTTCTATTGTTACATGCACGCTTGTTAATAATATTTTAATTTTGTATTTTCCAAGCAAATATAACTCATTCCCAGCGTTTTCTTGTTAATAGAATGCTAGAGACTTTGCAAAAATATATTTACAAGAAGGTGATTAGAAATTTAGAGTAAGTGTTTATGCTGTGCATTTTTTCCCGATCATATGAAATTGCCAAAACTAGCCCAACCCTTCCCAAACCACCTATATTAAGTTAGATTTGACAAAGTGTACATATTGAGTGGACCCAAGAGGTGCAAAAACCTTTCCAAACCACCACGTTCACAATTTTTTGGATCTTTAGTTTCAGCTTGGATTGATTTGGGCACTTCTAAATTTGAGTCATAAGGTGAAGCCCCATTTCAGGATCAAGTTATAATGTGAACCTATATTAATTGGCAAAAGGATTTTGCTCTTTTTCAGGACCGATACCTAACGGAGCTGATGCTGTTGTGCAAGTAGAGGACACTGTTCTAGTGGATAGTTCATCTGGTGGTCCAAAGCAAGTACGAGTATTGAAACAACTTTCACAGGGACTTGATATTAGGCCAGTGGTACGAAGTTGTTCATTTGGTATATTCATTTGTGAACTTTACTTCTATTATGAGTCAAAATAGATTCTTTTAACTAGGCCCATTGCATACTGATTTATGTTGTTGCTCAATTTATTCTGTTATACTTTTACAGTAAACTTGTGGCTTAAAAATTTGGAGTAAGTGGATTTAGAAGTAATAGATTTTGGTGAGCTTAGTGTGACTGGAAACTTATTCAGTGCTCACTGTTTCATTCTAAGTGCTATATAATGCCATAATTATGTCTGATATGTACTAAATGATTTAAAAGTTTGAAATCCTGATTGACCTTTGGTGACTACTGTGTTTCCTATCTTTAACATCACATGGATGTTTTTGTTCCATGGTAGGAACTTTGAAATTTAAGTTCTTGTGCAATTCTTCTTGTTGTGAAGATTTAAGTGGCAATCTTTTAACGCTCCCATTTATTTATTTATTAGTATTTTAGGATAAATAAGTGATGACTTTTGCACTTGTTAAATCAATCTTGTTTCTGGTGGAGAGCTGCTTCATCAATCTGACTCTGAGATTAGAAGACCAGACCCTTAATCCTTATATAACAAAATCTCTCAGAGAATTATGTGACACTAATATTCCTGTGGGGCAAAAATATACGGGCCAATTATAAATAAAATTTAGTTGCGCTTGATAATGAGCTAATAAAATATTATATGAAAATACAACTATAAAATATGGGTGTGCAATTTTCAATGGCTGTTTTGAATCTATAGAAGATGTTTAGGAAAAAATAAAGCATCGAGCTAGCTTTTGGGTATGCAATCACAAATTATTCAATAAATTCTCTGTTTCTGATTTGGAAAGGAATTGGAGTATAGTTGTATAATTTGTATTGAATGCCCTTTTTTGGGACTTCTTCCCTATTGAAATTCTTAATAAAATTTCTATTTCCTTTCCCAAAAAAAAAAAAAAAAGGTCCGGAATGTGATTACAGTTCAATAATAATATTATCGCTGTATCTTTACTTTTGCTGCACATTTGCACAATCTTCTCTACTATCGCTGCAAATTTCCTTGATCTTCTCCATTGAGATTGCACTTTACATTGCTTCTATCGCTGCATGAAGGATAAGCTGGAAATATTGATATATATGCTTCATCTTGGGGTTTGGGGGGTTGTTGAAGGTTTTTTCTTATTCTTCCTTGTACACTTAAGCTATATAAAGTGGGCAGATTTTTATTTTTTTGCTTTACTTGGATCTTTATTTCTTTCCTCATAATGGTTGTAGCCCTTGTTCCTTTTCTTTTAGTTACTCATTTGAAAATTCTAGATGAGAACCATATTACCTGCCCTTGAATATGTGCTGTGTCTAATGTTGGAAATGCTGTGTGAAAGCACCAGGGTTTGTAAAATTGCACAAAACCACTGACCTCACTATATATCCTGTGAAAAGTAATAATTCATTTTACAGCTCTAATATTTGATATTCTAATTATCTTCCCTAGCCAACCGTTGTGTCTACCTTACAAACTAAAATGAAAAAAAAATGATATCTTCTACTGCATGCTTACATGTCCCAGATTTTTTTCGCCTTCTCATTCATTTAAATTGATCCTCCCGGAAAATTGTAGGCTTTTAAAGTGAATGGATGCAATTGCTTGATCTCCTGTAATTTTAATTGATGCATTTAACTGTTGCTAGGGCTGTGATATTGCTAAAGGTGATATAGTTTTGAAATCTGGAGAACGTGTAGGTGCTGCAGAAGTTGGCCTACTTGCCACAGTGGGTGTAACTGCTGTGAAGGTATTTTTTATTTTTTTAAAGTCCCCACTGTCACTCTCATCCTCCTCCATGTTCCCTGGTTTTGGTCCTCAATAACTTTAGCTCATGAGCAGGAAAGGATTTTTTAAACTCTTAGTGACAATGCTATCTATAGGTGTATCCTATGCCAAAAGTTGCAGTGCTTTCTACTGGAGATGAACTTGTTGAGCCGACTGTTGAGACTTTAAATCGTGGGCAGGTAGTGGAAAGTTTCCAATTATTCTATTAATCTACCTGAGATAAAAATAAGATCCATTTGAATTTGAATTATTGTGGGTTCTGCCACTGCCAGGCACATCTCTATCAATTCTTGTCTAAAGATGAACTGATTGGGATGAAATTGTGCAATTTATAGTTCTGAGTTACATGTTTGAACTCTTATCTTATCCTAGAAACTTGGGAGGTAGTGGTTTTGTGGAGCCCACAGCCCACTAAGGTTGGACTTCTGTGCTGATTTATGTTCATTATAATTATCTTGATTTCCCATTTCTATCTTTATTTAGTATGACAGTGTGTATTTCACACTTCAATAATTATGTTAAATTCATTATGCTTTCAAACATTAATGAGCTTTAGACAAAATATCGTGCTTCAATGTGGTATTTTCATGGTTTTTCTGATTTGTATTAGTGATTCTCTCTTCTATTACTTTCTTCATTCTTCTATTTACAAATTCCAAGGAACCAAAATCAACCTGTGATTTGACTTAACATTGTTATGTAATCTCGGCTTCTCTTGTTCCTTTCTTATCTTTGCCTTTACATTGGCGTAAATCTTATTAGATGAGAAGTGAAGTTCTGCTTCATGATTGGAGTTATTGAATTTTTTCATAATGTGCCTTTTCTTAAGGTTTCTTATTAGATGTTCTAGTCTCTTGCAGATTAGGGATTCCAATCGTGCCATGATCCTCAGTGCTTGTGCGCAGCAGCAATGCGAGGTTCTTGATCTTGGTATAGCTCGTGATGATAAAGAAGAGATTCAGAGGATCCTTGATAGATCTTTCGCTAGTGGAGTTGATATCCTATTAACTTCTGGAGGAGTTTCAATGGGAGACAGGGATTTCGTGAAGCCTTTGCTTGAAAAGAGTGGAAAAGTATATTTTCATAAGGTAGTTCTTGCAAATCTGCTTTCGGGTTTGCCTCCCCTGTGTCATAGACACAGACTTATCTCAACTTCTTGTTGCCTGCTCCTAAATTTATAAATCTTTTTTTTTTGTGCCTATGATTGTGTTTTCCAGCAATTCAGATTCATGGACCCTTTGAATATGGATCTTAAAATGCATTTTTTGTCCTGATCTTCCTATTCAGGTTTGCATGAAACCAGGAAAGCCTCTTACATTTGCTGAGATCCTTTGTAGATCAACAGAAAAGGGGTTCACACATAAGATTCTTGCTTTTGGTTTACCAGGAAATCCAGTGAGCTGTTTGGTCTGTTTCCATCTCTTTGTGGTTGCGACAATTCGACATCTTTCTGGGTGGACACAACCTCACCATCCAAGGTTTTCAGAAGTTATAAATTCATTTCCATTACAGTATTACTGTATCATCTTGATCCCTGATATTCACGCACTTCGCTAGTTGCTAATCATCCTTTTAAATAATAGTATTTTCTTACGTCTTATGTGTATGTTGAGTAGAGTACGTGCTCGTCTTAAACAATCAATAAAGGCGGATAGAGTTCGTACGGAATTCCACCGTGCCACTGTTAGGTGGGAATTCGATAATGGTGCACAAATATCAGGGTAAGAGTTATTTCATGCCTATACAGCATTGTATTTCTGTCATTGAGGCATTGAGAGTGGGAGAGTCTTGTGTTCATTCTGTTTTATCCGTGTATTGTATCAATAAGAGAATCACAAGTTAGTGCAAATTCAGAGAAGCTGGTTGTGCTTGTAGGATAGAAATTATCTCTTATGTTACTTAATGACTACCAGATTTGTTGCTGAGAGCACTGGTCACCAAACTAGCAGTCGGCTCTTGAGTATGAAGTCAGCCAATGCCTTGTTGGAGTTGCCACCTACAGGCGACTTGATTCCTGCCGGAACATCTGTGTTGGCAATTATTATCTCTGATATAATTGGTTTGACTGGGAATAGTAGTTTACCGCTATCAGTTCCAATCTCTGGAAAGCTGCCAAGTAGCAACATGGATCCAGTCAAACCTGAAGGTTCTGATTTTAGAGTGGCTATTCTTACAGTGAGTGATACAGTTGCGTCGGGGGCAGGACCTGATAGGAGGTACCTTTCATCTTTCTTAGCTTATTCAGTGTATTTATTAATTTGAGTGTACCCTACAATAATAATTGGAGAAGATTGAATGATTTTGCATGCATATTAGTGTTAGATGAAATGCAGTTAAATCAGTGAACAGATGCCTCCTTCAAATCTGGTTCCTATTCAAACATTCTAACATTATTATAGGAAAGAAATATGCTACGGTCAGAGGTGAAAGCCGAACTAAAGTGAGTTGCATCATGATACATCTTTCTGGATCATGATTCCAGAAAGGTCACTTTACTGATGCTAGAATAAATGCACAATTGATATTATGTTCATGTAAAAGAACAACATGGATGTACTACAGAATTTGCCACAGAAATATGTTTGGATGACTTACATTTATGTAGTTGTGGTTTAAACTCACGGCTCTCTGGTCTGTTGACCTCAGTTGTTGGTTTCATCTTTACTGTCTTATTCAAGTATATTCATTTGTTTGAGACTTTGAGTGCACACTGGCATAATTGGAGAAAGACTGATAGGCTTTGCATGCATATCTCTGTAAAGGAAATCACAGTTAATTGTTAATCATAGAATACAGTCTTTCTTATTTAAGCACTCAAGCACTCTACTGTCATATGAAATGTTGAATTGCTGTAGTTAGTGTAAAAAGCTGAACTCCACTAAGCTGCATCATGACACTTCTTTTGGATCATTATTCCTGAAAGGTCACTTTGCTGATGCTAGAATATTTCAGTTAATACACTGAAATATGCTGCAGTTTGTGTTTAAAGCTGAACTCCAGTAAATTGCATCCTAGTACATCTTTCTGGATCATGATTCGTGAAAGGTCACTTTACTGGTGCTAAATTATGCACACACGTGCAGTATGAATCATGGAAACTAGGATGTATTAAAGAATTCATCTCTGAATTCGGTTTTGATTGACATCGCATTTACGTTGTGATTTTGACTTTAGAATTCTGCTAATCTCACTTATTGGTTTCTTAATGATCTCGTCCATGCAACCCATAATATTATCCGTCTCAATACACATTTTATTTGAAAAGTCTTTAATTTTAAAAATATAAATATTTTGTTGGAAAATCATTTTGTTAGGCTAGAAAAAAGCCTTGATATGTTAGATATAATCTTACATTTTTCCTCTATAATTCTAATCAGTAATTATTTTTGTCACATCCCAATTTTTATTTAAAGAATTTAAAATATTTAAAATAATAGAACCTCTAGAAGAAATTTAAGGACATGATCATTCAGGAAATGCTGAATAAAACATTAATGTGTGTATACTGCTTGTACCTTGCAAGTTTAGAAAGGGTTCCTTTGTCTAGAACCGTGACTTTTAGAGAGGAAAGCAACATGCAAAAATTTGAGTGATTGTTAATGTTATGTGCAGCAAAAGAGTATTTGAAAACACATAAATAATAGGGAAGAACTGAGAACTTATTTAATGGAAACTTATTTAAATAAATAAAAGAAATCATTTTCTTGAAGTAATTCAAATAATTATTGGTGGAAGCAAAATTTAGCATAATTTTAATTGAACCAAATTCAATAATATAAAGCACAAGTTAATTGTATCAAACTGTTAAATACTACTACTACTACTACTACTACTACTACTATTTAATTAATTTTGAATTATGCATCATTTTTTCCGACTTAATCAACTCCTCCATCTGAAAAATAGAAACAGATTATGGGGGAGCAACCACAGCGCAGTGGGCATCTGTATGTCAGAATTGAACTTAAAAGTAGGAAATGTGAATACATACAACATGTAAACAAAGATCTCAAAAGGCATATCCTCGTGCATAATATAGATGTCTAAACTTATATCCCCGTGCATGTCAAAAAGACATTCTCTTGCATCTGCATATATATCACACACCACAAGAAGCAACATTTATTAAAGATAAACCAAATAAATTAATCACTATATTGTTTTCACATAAAGATGATTCAAATATCCATGCAAGGACAAACCAAATAAATAAATCCCCACCTTATTTCTGCAAAAATGAAGATTCCAGAGTCTATGCCAGATCCAAAATTTTGTTCCTGAAAGAATTTCATATTTCGATAAACCAAATGAATTAGTAGAGGACAGCAAAGAAGCCAATAATGGCAGGATCTCCTGATAGAAAGAAATCTTGAAACCATCTTAAAGCATAGATAACTAATAAGGGATAAGAACAATTAAAAATTAATAAATTATGGGGGTAACTATTTTTGTTCATATTTGAATCCTTCTCTCGAGATTTTTGTCTTGTTCTTTTCATTTCTACTTTTAAACTTATCCCATTAGTTATTCGGCTGTGCTGATGAATTGATATTCATTTATAAACCAATTATGCTTTTCCCTCATTTCACCATCTGTTTCAACATAAAATCTCTGCTTCGTGGCTTGATAAGATATCTGTCTTGTAGTGGCCCAAGGGCTGTATCTGTTGTGAATTCAGCATCAGAAAAACTTGGTGGAGCAAGTGTTGTTGCTACAGCAGTTGTTCCTGATGAAATTCCAAAAATCAAGGAATTGCTGGAGATATGGAGTGATATTGATGCAGTGGACCTCATTCTTACTCTTGGTATGTATTTAGATAATTTCTGATGAGGCAGTATATCTTTTTGCTTGGAAGCAATTTGCAGGGTAGTATTCTCAGTCATAACTGGTTATTCCCTTTAATCTTCCATTGTTGAAGGTGGAAAATACTTTCTGTTTAATAAATTTGTCATATGTTTAGGATTTGATCGAATTTTCTTTTCATTTACCTTTGTAATCTGAAATATATTAGGTGGTACTGGATTCACTCCAAGAGATGTTACTCCAGAAGCTACCAAACATGTGATTCACAAGGAGACCCCTGGTCTACTCTATGTTATGATGCAAGAGAGTTTAAAGGTATTTTGGTTGTCAATTTATTTGTTACTCACCCACTTATATCTTCTAAAGACACCTCGTAAACAGAACATGTTTACTGCAGACCATAATTGTTATTCACTGAATTATAACTTTTAAATTGATGATCTCGGAATGAGAAATTTGTGCACAATATTCTCTTGCATGTTGCATAGATATAATATTGATGATATGTGGGGACCCTTTTATGAGGTGTTTCAATTTCAGAAGTTTGTGATAGTTAAGTTTTCTAGCATTATGAAGAGTTATTATTATTTTTTTCCTGTAGAAATTTAAGCAGATTCTCATCTAAAATTTATGCTAACCTCAAAACAAGAGGTCTGGACGTGAAGATTCGTGTATTCTTTTATGTTTCATATTGACTAAACCTTGCATGAACACGAAATATTTCTTCTCATCGCTACACAATGAGAAATATAATTCTGCACCTTAGAAAATAAAATAAATTTTAACACAATAAGACAAGATAAAAGTATTAAAATCCTCACATAACTTGATTTTGTGTCATATGTTCAGAATGTAGTATCATGTTTAATATGTCACAAGATCACAACAAGAAACTTTTGCGACACATAAATGACATGAACAGTTGAGCACGATAAACCTAAAATACCTGCACAATTTTTATGTCGTGTTCGTGTTGGGTTATCATGTTGTGTCAAGAATTGCCGCCCCTACTTGTAATATGATCAAAATTGATCTCGCAAGTGAACATCCTCCATAATATTGGAGTATTTTTGGTGCTACATATTTAATCCGGTTAGATGGTTAGTATGTCTTCTATATATTGATTCTTTACATTACAATAATGCAGTTTTTGTTCATTCAAAAAAATGCTACTTGTATAATAAAAATATACCTGGTTATATGGTAACATAACTCAGGAGTGGATGGATATCATCAAATATCTGACACTTTCTGTTATTAATTTTTTTAAATTATTATGTGAGCAGGTGACACCATTTGCGATGTTATCGCGCTCTGCTGCTGGAATAAGAGGGTCAACTTTGGTAAGTTAAGGATATAATTTTATTTATTCACTGATTTTTTTTTATCCCAGCTTCCGCACATCAATATACCATTATTGCTGGTGAATTTGCTTTTACTTGAATTTCAGTTTGAGTCTTGGCCTGGGTTTCATAACATGTCCTCAGGTTATGTGGAAAATTCCGAACATTTGATTTTGTGAATGTTCATTCTTCCACCTCAGTTTAATCATTAATGAATTCCCAGAGCAGGGATGTTCATTGTATGTTAATGATGTTAATGTTTTTTGGTTAAGGATCATAATGTGATATTGTAGAATCTTACTATCCCTTTTCAACTATTAGTAAATGTTTCATGATATAGCTGTTGGACATATTTTCTTGGAAAGGGTGGTTGCAGACATACTATTACTAGGGGCTAGTTCTTTAATCTATTCCTATAACCAAAAAAAAAAAAAAAGGAACCAAGGGAAAAAACGAAACTTAGAACTGAGTTTGAGTGACATGCTGGTATCAATGGAGTTACCCTGAATGGATTTGTTACAAGCTATAGGATTGGAAGGGGGGGACCGCAGGGTTTACACGAGTGTTTGTGATAAGGTAAAGGGTTGACCCCCCACATCATAATAGTCCATTACCCTTTCAAAAGTGAACACAATTAACCCATTTCAAGACCCAACTTCATGCATGGTCCCACTTCGCTGCGGCAATCCCAAGACTCACCATAAGGTTGCTCCCTTTCCGCGGCCAACTCGAATCTCGCAGGCATATAAATTAGGGAACCATAGGTCCCTAACATAACCTAAAACTATGGTCAAAGGTAAATAGTTGACTCCATACTTTCATGTGTAACTGATGTAGGATATCATTCAGAAACAGCCCTCTTTCAAACCGAAAGGTCAATGGAACTGCAAAAACCAGACAGCAATCCATATGTCAAGGATCACCTCTGGGTCGCAACCACCCTTGGATCTACATCTGGGTGGCAACCATTGCACCCACACATCAGGTAGCCCATTTCCGTAGCTTGCGCTAAGATTGTTAGGCATATAAATTATGGAGCCCTAACTTAACCAAGTCTCCACACTTATATTGAGATTGGTGTGAGATGTCATAACAGTTTAGCTCGTAACTTAAAAGACTGATAAGCCATATTTTAGGCTAGCCTAGAAATTGGCTAACCGATTAATGTGAGGGCAAAATAAAAATAGAAACATAGTGAATTAAATGAATACAGCTTGTTTTCCTCATGGATATCCTACAAATTCTCATGTATGTCATTTGGTTGCATATACTCGTTGGCTCAGGATAATCTTCCCGCTTAGCTTTTCATATACTATTTTTAAGGTAGTTCATTTTATACTCCCTCTGTCCCATATTTATGTATACATTTTTTTTACGTAGATTGAGAGATATGATATTTTAATGGGCAATGGTAGGTTTTAGTTGTACTTTTACCTTTTTGCCCTTAACGTTAATTTGAATTGAGAATTGACGACAAATTACGTACTCCCTCCGTCCAACACTTATCTTCACACTTTCCGTTTTTCATCCATCCCATATTTATCTTCACCACCCAAAAAAGAAAACATTACATCAACCAATAACTTGAAAAGTCATTTAATTTAAAAAATATCACTCTCACCAAACACACATAACATACTTTTTACTTTTATCTATTACCTAAAAAATACCACAATACCCCCTAAAAAAATGAAAAAAAAAACTTTCTTAAACTACTTAGATACAATATTAGTGAACATAACTAGGGGACGGAGGGGGTAATATTGTAGAACTTTTAGGGTAATTAGTTTTTTTTTTGTGGGGACCCACTAACCAAATAGGGAAATGTATACCTTAGAATGAGACGAACTAAAATGGCAAAATATATATTGTTTACTCTTTTTTTAGAGTTAGAGAGTTTCACCTGCAAGTGTATGGAATTTTTGTGTAGTTAAGGGATGACCAAGTTATCAATCCATGGGAACTAGGAATTTAAATAGACGACGCGAGAAACGTAGTTTGAATCATTTTTAGTAAGACAACCCAATAAATAGAAATTTGCTAAGATAAATGATAATAAAATAAGCAAAAAGAAAGTTCACACAATTAGAAGTACTTCAATGGAGGAGATAGGTAGTTTTAGGAAATTCCGGTTCAAAATTAGCCAAACCGAACGAGGTAGACTAAGTTAGTCAAATCAATGCAAATCATGAGAGGAGCGATCACAAACAGGAGCGTGTACTTTATTCACATCATAGGATCTATAATCCTACTCCCTCCATTCCTTAAAACAAATTCACACTTTCCTTATTTATTTGTTCCAAAACTTTTTTCTAATTTTCCAAAAAGGAAATAAAACTCAGCCTAATAACCTCAGACAACAATTGAATTTCAAAATTTTCATCACCACCTAACACAAAATATTTTACAATTTATTTTTTCACACAAGATACCAAACTATCCCTATAAGCAAGTAAAAATATTTTTCTAATGCTCCGAACTTGTATTAATTGTGAACTTCATTTTGGGACGGAGAGAGTGTTATATATCCTGAGTAAATAGTACACAGTATTCAGTGTCACCCACACACCACTTAGATATGACCAACGCTTACAAACTGCCAGATTGCATAGTTGTGAAGATTATATCTGGAAGGACTGGAACGTAACCAGCCCATTTTAGGTTTTAGTTTGGTTTTTTAACAGACAATTCAGTCTCAGCTGTTGTTTTTGATTAAAAACAAAAAGTAAAATATATAAAGTCACGATTAATTGCTGGTTATGGTTGTGGAATATCTATCAGAACATAATATGATGTGCGTTTTCCTTATTACTAGTAAATAATATTTACTCATAATGTAAGACGCGCAACCTCTCCATCTTCTCGATCTTACCAGGCCTTGTGACTTATGTGAACATTCTTGAAATCTTTTGCCGTGTTTTCTTATTGATACAAATCTACCCTATGTATTATAAACAGTAAATATTACTCCCTCCGTCCCATAAACAAATTCACGCTTTCTATTTTTGTCCGTCCCATAAACAAGTTCACACCCCCACAATAACCCTACAACACACTTTAATTTAAAAATTGCCACCCCTTTACAACTCACATAACTTATTTTATAATTTATTTATTACCTAAAAATACCAAACTACCCCCAAAAAGCAACTTTTTCTTTAACTCCGTATCTACAGTAACTGTGAACTTCTTTATGGGACGGAGGGAGTACATCTTTTTATCTCACATGTGGAACCATCAAATTCATTGTTCTGTGGTTACACCTTGATTTGCTGTAATTGTATGTTCTCTGATATGTTATCACACCAGAATGAAAAGTTACTTTGGTATTTTCCGTCTTAATGCTTAACATCCGTTGCGTTAGTTAATCGTTTAAGTTTTTAATTTTACTTTATTAGATTATAAACATGCCGGGGAATCCCAATGCTGTTGCTGAATGTATGGAGGCTCTGCTACCTGCACTTAAGCATGCATTGAAGCAAATTAAGGGCGACAAGAGAGAGAAACATCCTCGGCATGCACCTCATGCACAAGCTGCCCCCACTGATACTTGGGAGAGAAGCTATAAGTTGACCCAAGAAACTGGCTGCTCTTGTTCACATTAGACAGGGTCTATTTCTGATTCTATACAAAGATTAACATGTACTTATTTTGCAATGAACTCAGCTTCTCTTCTGAGTGTCTATTTTCTTGACAGACAATTATAAATAAAAAATGTGTAAAATTTGGCATAGACAAAGAATTGTTACAGGGGAACATGATGCTTCTATTTTTAACTGATGTGTTGTGTTTCTTGATAATAAGAGCATAGATTACCGCTCTTTATATGAGAGCCAAATGCACATTGGCAAGTCTTTCAGCAGGGTAGATCTTGTGAAACCTTAACGCAGCATTTTATTTTCATGAATGTATAATTGGAAGGGTGTTTTTTTTCCCTTTCTTTCTTATCTAATCTTGTAAGTAGCAGGGACAAAGCTATGTGAGGGTTGAGGTGTTCACTGAGTGAGCCTCTCTCAACTTTTTACAATAGTTACCTAATACTCAATAATATTTCTAACATATTCTCATGGCTTAGTGGCTGAGCATCTACTTACCTTAGTTTACAAGTAATATTGGAAATGGTACTGAATTTTTGTTTGAAAAATACTGAATTTATCCAAAATATTGGTCTAATGAAAATTAAGGTATCAAAGAATTTATCGAAAGTTTTGATATGCCAAAAATTATGGTTAAGGCATCAAACCATACCTCACATGACATTCAGATAGGGATACAACGATATTTCTATATAAATTAAATTTTATGATCACATAATTATAGATTATATGATATATTTTTATTTGAAAATGTTATATATCAGATTTACTTTTGTTTGAATTTAGTATTTTGGGATTAAAAGAAAAGAAGTTGCCATTAAGTAATCCAAAGATTCAATCCTTTGTTAAACCACACTGGAGAAGAAGAGTTGGCTGTCTAATTGTTGGTTTTGTCTTTTAAAGGAAGATTTTAAATGAGGAGAAATGGAGAGGAAATTCAATCTGAATGTGGTGTTAAACTTAAAATTTGTTATGCAGGGAATAATTTGGTGTTGGCTAATCAGATTTGGTAGTTGAAAATGGGTAACTGGTTTGAATTTTAGTCTGAATGTTTTGGACCATGGAAAGCAGAGGATGCTTGCCATAGGAGGAGTGTGGACTAGATGATTTGGTGTCTCCTTTCACGCTTGGGTCAATGAAAATTTTTATGCTCGCACGTGCGTCATAAGGAGATTTCATTAAAATAGTAAATCAAATAGGAAAAAAGAGAATGATTAGAAGTAATAAGTAGAGCCATCAATATGGGACGGGCCAAAACCCATCTTAACCCGCAATTTGACGAGCTTAAGCGGGTACGAGCTAGAATTGCTAGACCCAACTTATTAAAGGTGGTTGTGGGTTATGGAGGGCAAACCCGCCTATATATATATATATTTTTTTTTTTTTTTTGATGATATTGTTAAAATTATAATTACTTGAAAATGAAATATCAAATTGATGGAAGCTCTTGCAAAATACTATAATGTCAATTAAATAATTAAAATATAAATATAGATTCTACAAAATAGCCCCTGAACAATTAATCATAAACAAAAATCATTATTTCAACAACATATAGTTTACTAATTATATATACTTCTTAAAATTCTCAAATAAAACAACATAAGTCTAATTATCCTCAAATAATACAAATTAAATTACAAAAAGTTTACTAGTTCTAAAGGCCAAACACAAAGCTCAAAACATAATTATAAAGTATTTTCAAAACTCATACATCATAACATCATAATATAAATATCTCAATTTTCATGTTGCTCAGTTTACAGTTATATCATCGTTAATCTTCAAAGGTTAAATGTCTTAAAGGTATATCATTTGCATTTGTATTTACATTTACTTCTAATCCATATACATACATTTGTATATTAAAATTTTAAGAATTAAAAATAATTTCTAAATCAAGCAAAATAGGGCTTAAAATTATGTACGAATTTTTTATACTAATCTACGGTACAAAATGCTTAGAATATTCATCTTATGATTTAATTAATTATTTTGAAGAAAAAAAAGGAACAACAAATATTTGAAATATTAAACACTAGACCATTAAAAAAAAAAAAAAGCGGGCCAAACGGGCCAACCCTATTAGGATTATATGTTTGTATATGTATATTGTCCCACATCGGTGTCCCTCTAATCTTTTATCACTTTTGTACTTGTATATATTATACATCATTTAATACAATTATCATCTATCCACAAACCTCTTTATAGCATCAGAGCCTTCTAGATTAACACCTTTTTTATCCTTTTTTTTTTACTCCTCCAAACCCTATTAGCCGCCACCTATCTTTTTGTTCTGTGCTATTACCCTATTACCTTCTATGGCCACCGAAACAACCTCGCCTACCAACAATGGTGACATTCCCACTCTTGTTGCTTTCAACACTACATCTCAAGCCCCCTTAAAACTTACTTCCAACAACTACATTCCCTGGAGCTTTCAAATACGAACTCTTCTCTCTGGCTATGATCTCTTCAAATTCGTAGATGGATCATTTCCTTGCCCAGCCACTACTGTTGGCGACAAGGACTCCACCACATTAAATCCCCAATATACATTGTATAAATCCCCAATATACATTGTATATTGGATTCATCAAGATCAACTCATACTGAGCGCTCTTATTAGATCGATCAGTCCGAATCTCATCTCTTTTATTGCCTCAGCTTCTACATCTCACACTGCTTGGAAGACGCTGTCAACGATATTATTTCTAATGAAAATTGATTATAGGACTAAATTTGGAAAAAATTGATCAAAATCGGACAGTAAAAGACCAAAAGTGAGAAATGAGTAAACTTGATGACTGAATTTAGATTACGTCAAACATAAAGGATCTTTGATATTTTCCCTAACATTATTTCTAATGAATATTGATTATAAATTAAAAAATGTAAAACAATCTCACACAATGCGACTCGAGTTAATAAGGTATTTGAATGTTTATTAATGTGGATTAATTTGGTAATTATGCAGGAATAGAAAGATAGAGAACAAAGATATAGTATTGTGGTACACATTAGGGTTTCATCATGCACCCATACAGGAAAATTGGCCAATAATGCCAGCAGTTAGTATTGGTTTTGAATTGAGGCCAGCTAATTTCTTCGACTACAATCCAGTGCTCAAAGTCAAGTCCCTCAAATCCGTCAACTTGGCTAATTGTTCTGCACCTGCGCACTAAACTCACGCGAGACGAATCAACTGATTTCGTCCTACAGGGAACTTTCGTGAGACGATCTCAATAATCTCTCTTTTAGACCAATTCATGACTAAAATAAGAAATTATTTACATACAAACATTGATGTTGTAATAATTAAGGAAGAAGTAATACCAAAATAAGAGTGAGCAATAATATTATTATGTACAACAAGGTTCCAAAGTTGTCTTTATGATTGCATAAATCTTTCCTTTAATTTACAGAAATTAACAAAAATCAACCCCAAGAATTTAGTGGAAAACCTTCCATGGTGATGGTATAAAACCAAGGGATTAATTAGCTCTAGGAAATAAAAAACGAGAGCTACACATTTTAATACTCTTATTGTTCCCTTATCATGCATCCGTTTGCTCAAGCAGAGTATGGACTACGAAGTACTTTCTGTCTATCCATCTTACTATTTTGGGTCGTTCACTCTTAATTTATCTATTTTCCTTTTAAGATATATGGGATCCACACCTTTCACTAATACAAATAAAATATGAGACTCACACTCTCAACTAATACAATTACCCATTATAAATTGTTACATTAATAATGGACGGATAGAGTATAAAACAAATACTTTGTTATAAAACATAATAAAAAAAATGTTTACATTATGAGATTAGAGAAACATCAATATCACCGATGGCGATGATACCAATAAACCCTCAAATGGATCACTATTTTATAATGATGTGTCATCTCCTATTCCACAAATTAAATGCTTGTCACGTATTATAATCAATGCTATTTAAAGTTCAACACATGCTCCAATGGTTTAATGATCATTTGTAGAGTATAATTTTTTATATTGTAAAATACTAATATAACATCAAATGTGGAATAAGAAATTCTAACTTATACCCCTCTCTCCCAAGAAGTTTCTTTAAGTAGACAATCTTAACTGAAATAGTCCAATTTTAATTTGGGCTCCTTATTCAATTATATATTGGGCCAACTATATTCGTGAGGCATCCAACAATAATTAAGAGACGTCACATATAAGAGGACCAAACAAAGAAAGGATTTCAACTACTTCTATTCAAAACTTGGAACTCCAATAATATGTAAAAAAGACATCTAATATTTAAATGCAATATTTATTCTGGCTTGACCAAATTTTGTATGCTTTTGACCTCCAAATATGCTTAGATTCAAAGTATTGAATTGGTGCTGTATAATTATATCATATACTGGGCTGCTCAAAGGCAGTGTATTGGGCTTGCTACTACTGTCCCAAACTTGTTGGGCTTGTCTGCATCAAAAATCACAAAACCCTTTTAAAACAGAGTCATAAATCATACTTCCTTCATTAAAATATGCATTTACATATGTATTTACATATACTAAATCACAAATCATAATTCGATCTATTTAAGCTAAATTAAAACATGCATTTACATATGTAAATATAATTAGAGATAATATCATTTTTTATAAATATAATATATAGTATGTGTGTAATATTTCATTTATGTATATGTCAAATAAATAAATAAAATTATACTCTATATATATAAATTTAATATATGATAATATTAAAATATATAAATAAAATACAATTAAAATTGTAAAAAATAATATAAAAAATTAAATAGGTTTTAAGAATTTTTTTAGGTTTGTTTAAAATCAAACTAAGGCCTGACGTTACCTAATTAAAAACCCGGCTTTTCTGCACAAGGCCTATCCACAATTACCTAAATTCATAGGTTAGGTTCAAATTTTATTTCTCTATTTTAGGGTAACTAAAGAATTTCATATTATAGCATAGTAGTGTAATAATTTACGTGGACAAATTCTTAAAAATTATAATCCATATCGACAATTCAAATACTTCCCTACTAAAAAGTTTTGAATTTTGGATAGTACTACATTAGGAAATAACATACCCATCCGTCCCATAGAAGTTGACACAATTTCTTTTTTGGTTTGTCTCACTAAAGTTGACACATTTTCTTTTTAATACATGAGACCCACACAAAAACAATTAATCTATTCTCATAGACCCCACATATCACATCTAATACAACTACCCACTACACATTAAATATTATTTATCTCACTTCACTTTACTTCACTTTATATTAAATTATTATACTCCTTAATCTCCGTGCCAAAAAAAATTATATCGACTTCTATGGGACGGAGGGAGTATATGATTGTCTTTACTTTTTATTTTTGTGTACTTTAATTCTTTAAACACATGCTCTACCAAGCTGACTTTTTATTTTGATTTCTGTAACAAATCATCCCAACTACCTAGGGATGATCAATGTATTATGCAAGCTAATCGTTTATATTTTTCTCATGCACGCGTATTCAATTCGTACACCGAGTAATTCAGGAAAGTCAGAACCCACTGTTCATTTACGGAATGAACGGGAACACTATTTCAAGTCATAATTTTGCGTTCTGTATGCACGCTCATCATCTATATAAACACAAGCATCAATTCATGCAGAGAGCAAGAGACAATGGAAGCATCAATTCTTGTTGTTTTCTCTCTCTTCTTCTCCTCACTTCTTACAACTCATGCCCTTCATCCTCTAGATTCTCTCACTCTATCTGAGCTCAAGCAAGTGCAAACCCTAGTCAAGAAATCACTAAAAAATGCCACCTTTCACTACGTGGGCTTGGACGAGCCCGAAAAGCCCGCAATCCGATCATGGTGGTCGCAAGCTCAACATAACAACACCATCTTCCCTCGTAGAGCATTCGTCATAGCTCGTGTCAACTCCACCAGCCACGAGATCATCATCGATTTGTCGACGAACTCAACAGTATCGGACCGTACCTATCGTGGAAACGGCTACCCTACGGTGAGGGTTGACGAAGTGGATATTTTGAGAGAGTTGACATACAATTATCCACCATTTAAGGCGTCCATTGCCAAGAGAGGGCTTAATTTGAGTGAAGTGGTGTGTAGGGACTGTTGGAAATTTATAATTTTCATTATAATCTAATTGTGGGCAATATATTATTATGCAATTATATTAGCTATTCAATATTTTATGGACTTAATTAAGTGATTCAATTAAGGTTAAAGGTTCATGGGCTATAATAATAATTAATATGGGCTTATTGAGTAGATACCCAATACTACATGATTAGGTGATTATGGGTGGTCTAGTCAAGTAGTATATAAAGGCTCCCGGTTATGGTCCCCAATATACTAAGCCGCACATCGTCTTTCCTTCTCCCCATCGGGAGGGATTACTACGGTCCCCATAAGGAATTAGGAGGCTTAGTTGAGGAAGGCCATATAACCACTGATCCTGAGTTCGTGTTCCGCCTAGAGACTCATTGGATCAGGTACGCTTCCGCTTTACAGTTTAAATCTCGTTAATCATAATAGGGTTAAGGTTTAATGGATTAATTTCCTACAATATATATTATTATGCAATTATATTAGCTATTCAATTATTTTATGGACTTAATTAAGTGATTCAATTAAGGTTAAAGGTTCATGGGCTATAATAATAATTAATATGGGCTTATTGAGTAGATACCCAATACTACATGATTAGGTGATTATGGGTGGTCTAGTCAAGTAGTATATAAAGGCTCCCGGTTATGGTCCCCAATATACTAAGCCGCACATCGTCTTTCCTTCTCCCCATCGGGAGGGATTACTACGGTCCCCATAAGGAATTAGGAGGCTTAGTTGAGGAAGGCCATATAACCACTGATCCTGAGTTCGTGTTCCGCCTAGAGACTCATTGGATCAGGCACGCTTCCGCTTTACAGTTTAAATCTCGTTAATCATAATAGGGTTAAGGTTTAATGGATTAATTTCCTACAAGTGGTATCAGAGCCACCCTATTTATGATTCTATGAGATCGGATGAAATTGAATATTTCAATTATATATGTTTGGTTATCGTTAGATCCATTTTTTTATCTTTTGGCATCAATTTCGGCGTCCTCCTCCTGAATGATTCTTGGATTTTTGATTTGGTTATAATTTTTCCATCAAGTGGTTAATCAAGTGGGTAATCAGTAAGATCAAATTAATTGTCATTGTTTTATGCAAGATCTCATTGGAGGTTCTATACCCATACAGTTTGTATTGCATTTTTACACCCTATGAATGAATACTGGAAGATGAATAATAGTAAATAGAAATGGATTTCCGTCACTGCATGATGGATGAATGAGTACTTTCATTTTTTGGTATGGGTGGCTTTTGTTAAATCATTATCATGGTAATAATTGTTTTATGGGACAGAAATACAATACTTGTTTCCAGTTGTCATTGCGTTATTTTTAAGTGAATTGAATTATTTATGACATTAATTGAATTGCTAGTGGGTGACTACCACACATATTGAATTATAATTGATTCATGATTCAAATTTGTCGCATAACTGTGTTATTTAGTAAATAAAATTCACTCATGTCATTTATTATGGAAAATATTGATTCGGTTGATTATTGATTTAATTATTTGTGGTTATTAAATCAATTTTTATACTTATTTATTAATTGAGGATTCATTAATTTGATTATAATTAAGCTTTGAATTGCTAAAATTTGCTATATGGAGTATAACATTTGACATTTAAATGGCATGTTTTGGATTCAGTAGCAACTGTTTTTACTTACGTGAAGCGTAATTATTATTATTTATGAATACTAAGATCACATTTTATAAGGGATTACCATTGGAATTGGTATTTAATTATTGTTCACCTTAATTTTAGTATTGTTTATTTATGGAAATAAGGAAACATGCCGTAATCAGTCATATTAAACTAGGATTAAAATCCTAATTAAATTAGGAGATCTTTCAGTGTTTTTTAAATTTGTGTGAATCATCTAATATTCCCATTAGATTGTGGAATTTAATTAAATTAAAATTGGGGAGACATTATTTTTTAATGTCGTTCAATTAAACGTAATATTTTTTTTTAAATATTTGTTTAATTGGTCTAGTAAACATTTAATCTAGTCAATCGAAGCACCATGTTGCCACAGCAATATTTGTGTGTGAAGTGCGACTTTATTGAAATTACATAGATGGGTATGTAATTATTCATGTGTTCTGTGTTCGGCCCACAGGTAGGCACAGTTTGACATAATAATAGCATACATGTGATAATAAGTATGTGATAATTATTTGGATTGTTCATGTGAACATTAGTCGGTCCACAGATAGACTCTTGTTTGACAGAACTTATTGTCAATACTTGATTGTTACACCAAGATTACCCCTGCAATTAATTTTTGTCCACAGACGAGGTTAATGTTGCACAAGGTGTCTTGTGATGGGTCCCCAATTAATAATATTGTATGAGTGTATCTTCATGCGGGTATTGATCGGCCCACAGGTAGATTAATATTTGGCAGAAATACACAAGTACCTGTGGTGGTAAATACGTGACAATTATTTGGTTTGACATGTGAGTAATAAGTCGGCCCACAGGAAGGCTATTGCTTGACAGTTTTATTGTCAGTATTTGACTACTGCATGAGAGCATCATTTAAATTAGTATTTTTTTGTCCAAAGACTTGATACTAATGTTATGCTCGAATCTTTAAGATGATTCTAATTTATTTAAATTTTGAAAGATTATAAAGTTTAGTGCAAGCATGATAATCATTTTGGATTAATTCTCTGTATAATCAAGAAGTCTGCTAATTAAGTTTAACCTATATCAACAACAAAATCATACTTGATGAGTGAACTTCTACAATAAGGATGAGACTAATAAGTCAAACTTAATCTCAATAAAGTATAAGGGCAATACAAGAAATCCCATTAAGAAAGCTGCTAAAGACAACTAAAGTGTAACCTTTTGTTTTCTCCTAAAGGCCTGTGGAATTGTCTTATAATTCACTGTATTAAATTATTCAGTATGCATGGTGCAGTTAAAAGACATAATTGAACTCCACAACATATGGTCACTAATGTGAGAAATACTTAAGATTGCAACTTATGGTCTCAATAAATTTTAACCAAAGTAGTTGTGAAAACTCTTTGAGTTTCACATATGGTGATGTCCAACTAAAGCTAGATCCTGGGATCTACTAAAGAAAATTGGACTCAAATAAATGTAAGCTACTTTATTGGTTATGAATAAAAATAAAATTTTATGATCCAATTAATCGGATCATATTGAGACGGGTAATACGGTATTCTGTGAGGATGTTGATTTGGGGGAAGAATAATATTAGAGACATTGTCTTTGAGGGGGAGTCAATACGGTCCCTACTTAAACTTTTAGAAATTATGTAAATTCAGAATATCAATGGGACAATGTCAATAATATTTAAGGTATAATAAAATCAACAACCTCAAGAATTAATGTCACTAAGAAAACCACTAGAGTTGGGAGAAAATCAATTCGGATAATTATGTAATTTTCTCCTAAATAAAGAGGACACTGTGGAATTAATGGTAGAACATTTAAACAATGTTCATCAAACCATGCAAGATCCAAATACTCGAAAGTGGGTTAATGCCATAAGTTATGAGTATAAACCAAGTATGTATTCAACGCCCTGTAATTTTTATGAGCTAGCTACTCATATGGGTGTTATATGGTTTTAGAATACATTGGTTTAGTGGGAGTCTATATTTATTGCTCTTTAAAGTTTCAAGACACTTTGATTTGGATAATTCAGTTTTCTGCAGAATAAAGTTCATGGCTTTGAATTCATTGTGAATTCACTTAAGTAATTTCATTTTGTAATATTTTACATTATGGATTGATCTCACTAAAGTTTAAAGTTGGACCAGTTGGAAATAGACATGATGTTGATCACATTTGACATGTAATTTCCATGCTACTCACCATATTTGATCTATGTCATTGAGTGTATTGATATGGTAATTGTCGGGGTTTAACCACGATTTATAATGAGGTGAATGCCGCGGTAGTTCCATATTAGTATATGAGATGGACCAGATTGTTAAGTATAGCCTGAAGAGGAATAGCATAAAGTTGCGCAACTAAGGACTCTTGATATAATTGCTTTGGGAAAATATATAGCCCAAGTGGGAGATTGTTGGAAATTTATAATTTTCATTATAATCTAATTGTGGGCAATATATTATTATGCAATTATATTAGCTATTCAATTATTTTATGGACTTAATTAAGTGATTCAATTAAGGTTAAAGGTTCATGGGCTATAATAATAATTAATATGAGCTTATTGAGTAGATACCCAATACTACATGATTAGGTGATTATGGGTGGTCTAGTCAAGTAGTATATAAAGGCTCCCGGTTATGGTCCCCAATATACTAAGCCGCACATCGTCTTTCCTTCTCCTCATCGGGAGGGATTACTACGGTCCCCATAAGGAATTAGGAGGCTTAGTTGAGGAAGGCCATATAACCACTGATCCTGAGTTCGTGTTCCGCCTAGAGACTCATTGGATCAGGTACGCTTCCGCTTTACAGTTTAAATCTCGTTAATCATAATAGGGTTAAGGTTTAATGGATTAATTTCCTACAGGGACTTCTCAATTGGATGGTACGGACAGAAGAATGCCAAAAGACTGGCCTCCCTTTTGTGCTTCTACTCACAAGGCACTGTGAACTTGTACATGAGGCCTATTGATGGAATTTTCATCACCGTTGATCTTGATGAGTTAAAAATCGTCGGTTATCGCGACCGTATGGCTGCTCCCGTGCCGTCTCCCAACGGCACGGATTATCGAGAGTCTAATCAAAACCCGCCTTTCGATACACGAATCAAGTCGATAGCTATATTACAACCCGAAGGTCCAAGTTTCACCCTAGATGGGAATCATGTTAGGTAACTTTGAATATAATTCCTAATTAATTAAAGAGGAATTTACTCTACATATTTAATATCAATTTTTTTGCTGAATATATACACTGCACCTGACGTGATTGTCGTGTTACGTCTTCTGTTACACACGATAGATCACGAACAACACGTGCGTGATTAGAAAATTTCAATATTCCTATTGATATTTTCCTTATAGGTATAAATATGTTAAGGTTTTAGATGAATTTTTCATTTAACATGTTATTTCATAGTCTAATTAAGGTTAGAGTTGAAACACCACCACCATAGTTCCACATGCAACCTATATATAACATCACTCATTTTCTTAAGACTATATTAACACAAAAAATTTGCTAACAAATTAAATAGACCAGCATTAGGTAATTCCATCATGATCATCATGCAGACTCTTTGGTTATAAATTTAACTTTTGATAATTAATCAGGTGGGCAAATTGGGATTTTCACGTAGCATTCGACGCGAGAGTGGGTCCCATAATCTCCCTAGCATCAGTCTACGACGATGCGAAGAAGAAATTCCGACAAGTAATGTACAGAGGGTACATATCAGAAATGTTCGTGCCGTACCAGGATGTGAGTGAGGATTGGTACTTCAAGACCTTCTTCGATGCCGGTGAGTACGGTTTGGGCTACTGTGCAGCGCCACTTCAGCCATCGAAAGACTGTCCGAACAACGCAGTTTATTTGGACGGTTATTACAGTACGGGCGACGGAACTCCGGCCAAAATTTCCAACGTTTTCTGCGTGTTCGAACGCTACGCCGGAGATATCATGTGGCGCCACACTGAGACACTTGTTCAAGGCGATATTAACGTTAGTTTCTTTCTCTCTACGTAGATTCTTGAGTTTAAAGTCAAAATCGTCTAATTTATTTTATTCATAATCGTCTAAACCATGAGATTGATTCCATGTTTTTACAAAAGTTTTGAAACGAAAATTGATGGAAAATATAATTTTGGGTTGAAATTGAATAAAAAATGAAAGGTTATGGAGGAAAATAAATTCTTGACCATTTTGGGATATTTTTGATAAATAAAATATATATAAGGTGGGTTTATATCTTAAACTCCTACATTTTACATGTTT
This sequence comes from Pogostemon cablin, assembly GCA_023678885.1. Lineage (NCBI taxonomy): Eukaryota > Viridiplantae > Streptophyta > Magnoliopsida > Lamiales > Lamiaceae > Pogostemon > Pogostemon cablin. The sequence goes on along the minus strand of CM043009.1, from coordinate 22,867,938 downwards.
ATAAAGTCTTTCATAATTAAAAGAAGAGTTAATAGTACGTATAAAAATATTATTCTTATTGCAAATAAATCTTCATCTTTGAGAAATTATAAAAAAAAAACCTCACTTATAAGCATTTTTGCAAAATACACCCAACATCTAAAAAATCTCACCTTTAATGCTATAAATATATGGTCGTGCAATAGGAGTAAAGTTCTTCTTAATTAACTCTTAAAAGAAATATACAAAGGATGTGAGGAGGTGAAGCATATCTAAATATATTTGATCGTATATAAGAGTAAAGTTTGAGATTTTTTATGCAATTAATTAATTCTTAAAAGAAATATATACAAAGAAAGTACGCATAAACTACATAAATTTGGGTTATATTTGTAGGAGGTGAGACAGGACGTGACACTGGTTGTGAGGATGCTAACCGTTGCGGGCAACTACGACTACGTTTTTGATTGGGAATTCAAGCAAACAGGCGCTATCAAATTCACCGTAACTTCATTAATTATAACCTATTTTCACTGCATTCTCTATATTCTGTTATGTATTTGTATTACATTTTCTGTTATACATCCTAGATGAGTGATATATATGTGAAAAAGAAAAATCTCAATCTTTTCCTCTAAGGTTGAGATATAAATTTTACTCCCTTCGTCCCGGAGAAGTTGGTATAATTTTTTTTGGGCACGGAGATTAAGGAGTATAATAATTTAATGTAAAGTGAAGTGAGAGAAATAATATTTAATGTGTAGTGGGTAGTTGTATTAGAGGTGATATGTGGGGCCCATGAGAATAGATTAATTGTTTTTGTGTGGGTCCCATGTATTAAAAAGGAAATGTGTCAACTTTAGTGGGACAAACCAAAAAAGAAATTATGTCAACTTCTATGGGACGGAGGGAGTATTATATTATACTCCCTCCGTCCCATAGTTAAGTTCACCTACGGAGTTTAAGAAAAGTTGCTTTTTGACCAACTTTATTAACTTTTTAGGGGTATTGTGGTATTTTTAGATAATAAATAAATTATAAAGTATATTATGTGTGTTAGGTGTGAGTGGTATTTTTGAAATTAAGATAACTTTTAAGATTTTTTGTTAATGTGAAGTTTTCTTTTTTGGGTGGTGAACATAAGTATGGGACGGACGAAAACGGAAAGTGTGAACATAAGTGTGGGACTGAGGGAGTACATGTTAATTATTAAACTATTATAATAGAAGATATCACATCAAAATGTAACAAGAGATTTAAACCTCTTTTACTGCACTCATTTTCTCTAAATCCATTCTCACATTTCTAACACCTTGTAATTATTTATATGACTACTTCTCATGTAGACAACTCTATTAGGACTCTTACAAGTGAAGGCCACAAAATACACTCACAAGAGTCAAATAAAAGATGAAGAATACGGTGATCTAATGGCCAACAACACAATTGGGACCCGACACGACCATTTTTTCAACTTCCATCTGGATTTGGACATCGATGGCGAAGCCAACTCCCTAACCAAAGATCACCTGAAAACTGTTCGTGTTAAGAACAACAGCTTCGGTAGGAAGAGCTACTGGAGCGTCGTCAAGGAAGTGGCGAAAACCGAGTCAGACGGAAAGATCCGGTACGACTCGGGTCCCATAGAGATTAAAATGGTGAACCCTAATAAGCAGACTAATGTTGGGAACACCATCGGGTACCAATTGCTCCCCGGGTCAGGATCGGACCGTTACTGACGGCAGATGATTACCCGCAAATTCGTGCGGCGTTCACTAACTACCAAGTGTGGGTTACACCGTATAACAGGTCGGAGAAATACGCAGGTGGGTTGTATGTTGATCGATCGCATGGAGATGATACCCTAGCTACATGGACCCTCAGGTATGCTTCTCTATGATTATAAATTAATAAAAATATAAACACAAACACTTGTGTAAACTGAGTTACCTGTGGTCCCCTTCTAATCATATATACCTATGTATTGCTAGGGTGTTTAAATAAAGAAAGACCACAAAGTTTATATGAGTTTATGATGTAAACCCGGTTTATAAGATATTAACTCAAATATAATATAATCTCACCCTGTGTGAAGTAGCTCAAGTTAATAATTAAGGTATTTGATTTTTAATTAGATGATTGTTAATTAATGTGGATTAATTTGGTAATTATGCAGGAATAGAAAGATAGAGAACAGAGATATAGTATTGTGGTACTCATTAGGACTTCATCATGCACCCATACAGGAAGATTGGCCAATAATGCCAGCAGTTAGTATTGGTTTTGAATTGAAGCCATCTAATTTCTTTGACTACAATCCAGTGCTCAAAGTGAAGTCCCTTAAATCTGTTAATTTTACTAATTGTTCTGCACACTAAACTCAAGCGAGAGGAATCGACTGATTTCGTCTATTAGGGAACTTTTTCTGCGAGACGGTCTCATTAACCTCTCTTTACCAACTCATGGCTAAAATGTGAAATTATATACAAGCATTGATGTTGTAATAATTATGGAAAGAAGTAATACCAGAATAAAAGTAAGCAATAATATTATTATGTACAACAATGTTCCACAGTTGTCTTTTATGATCGCATAAATCTTTCCATTTCAAAATATCATCCAGACAAGAAACCATAAATTTACAAAATTTACAAAAACCAAACCCTAGAAGTTTAGTGGAAAAACCTTCCATGGTGAGGGTAAAAACCATGGGATTAATTAGCTCTAGATTATACATCTTCTTCTGTCCCCCTTATCATACATCTGTTTGGTCTTTGCACTCAAATTAATTAAGAGTATAATATTTAATAAATAATAATGGGTGAGCATTAAATATTCTTTTACTTTGAATTTTTAAATTGAAGTGATAGCCTAGTTAATGGGGATAAATTCCGATTTAGTCTGCTCAATACCAAAAATGTCTTAAAATTGGCAGATTTAATTCCATAGGAATTTTTCATCAAAATCTTTTAATAGTTGATGAAATATTATGAACCATTAACAAGACCAAAATGGACTATGTCTATTTTGAAAGACAGAAATAATATAAATCTGGTAGTTTATAATAATATAAGTTAATTTGGGATGAAAATTTTCGAAAATTATGATTATAATATTCTTATAAGATCAAAACCGCTAACTATGGGACCAATGTATTCCTACGTAACTATAATTGAACTAAAGGAATTCTTATGTGACCAAATATGATATTTTCCCCTAGTTAATGTCATGTGACTTGGGACCCATTTACTTATAAATAAAAAATAAAACGAATACTTTATAAGAACAAGAAGACATAACGTATACATTTTGAGACGGCAGTTAGAGAAACACACAAGAGGATCAAAGAGTTTTAATTGAAAAAGTACAATTTTAATTTGGGCTCCTTATTCAATTAAATATTGGGCCAACTATATATATTCGGGAGGCAGCGAAACACTAATTATTACTAGACGTCACACATAAGAGGACCAAAGAAGAGATTTCAACTACTTCAATTTAAAACTTGGAACTCCAACAATAGGAAGAAAAAAAAGACATTTATTAAATAGATGGAATATTTATTCTGGCTTGACAAAATTTTGTATGCTTTTGACCTCTAAATATGCTAGATTCAAAGTATTAAATTGGTGCTATATAATTATACCACATAATGGGCTTCTGCAATGTCTGGGCTTGCTACTACCATCCGAAGTTATTGGGCTTGTCTGCATCAAAAATCTCAAAACCCTTTAAAAATAGTCATAAATCATACTTCCTCCCTCTGTTTTTTAATAATTTTCACCTCCCACTAGGAGATTAATAAAAGTGATAGTTTTTAAGAATATTATAATATTTTTTATAATAAATAAATGATAAAACATGTTAGTTTTGTTAGATAGAGATGATATATTTTATAAATAAAATATATGAAGGAGTGTGGATGTTTTGATCTTTTACTTCTTAAAAAGGTGAAATTTTTTTTATTGAATGACGCAAAATGCAAACGGTAAAAATTAAAGAGCGTCAGAGGAGTAATGTTTTTTTAACTTTAAATTTATTTCCATGTACTTACCCAAGAGTGTTTAATTTAGATTATATTATGGAATGAGAATTTTGCTCTCTCTTTCATATACAGAGTTTGGAAAAAAAATCAAAATTACTGTGAAATTAAATAGGTTATTAAGAGTCTTCCAGACGTAACCTGCTTGTGTTTCAAGGGCTCAATCTAACCTCTTAAAAAGTCTCTCGTAGATAAAAAGTCAAGCTATGGTGTACTGATTCTAATTAAGGAAATTCAACAAGCCCAAAAATTTCTACAATAATTGGTTCTGTAATTTTATTTTTGTCAATATGGAATGGGAGAAAAGATATTGTCTTTAAAAAAAATTAATACTTCTAAAAAAATTTTCTGAAGTCAAAGCAAATGTATGATTTTAATTAGTCATTAGAGGAGTCCTTGTCAATAAACTTTCATTCAAAAAATTGAGTTTAGATCCTACAATATGCGAGTACAAATTTTATTGAATATCTATATTCGTGAGCCGTGAGGGTAAGGGTTGAAGTATCATTGTTCTTAAATTTAATAATAATATTAATTTTCTGATAAAAAAAAGTCAAGATAAGGCATGCCGAATCTAATTAATAGACCCCGCTTTTCCGCACAAGACCTATCACAATTATCTAAATTCATAGGTTAGGCTTAAATTTAATTGCTCTAATTAAGATGAACTAAAGATTTTCCTATTATAGTATAATAGTGTAATAATTTAAGTAGACAAATTCTTGAAAATCATACTCCATTATTATCCACAATACAAATGCATCCCTGCTAAACAATTTTGAATATAGGATAGTACTACAATAGGAAAATTTTAAATCAAGCATTAGCTTATATGATTGTCTTGACTTTTTATATATTTTGTATATATTTTAATTCTTTAAACACATACTCTCCAATTAGCTGATTTTCTATTTTGATTTCTGTAATAAATCGTCCCAACTAGCTAGGGATGATTATTGTATTAAGAGGAATTAATTTTCTATTCCACAATTGAATTTTATTGGTGTATCATAAGATAAAAGGTTATACTCTACAAATCACTATTAAACTTTTAAGGATATGTGACGTTAATTAACGAAACAATCATGACAAGTGTCAATCACTGTAAATAGAATATAAAATAAAACATATTGGAATAGGTGATCCGATGCTGTATTATGCAAGCTCATCATCTATATAAACACAAGCTCTAACAAGCTGGCTTTGGTAAAGAGCAAGAGAAAATGAAAGCATCAATTCTTGTTGTTTTCTCTCTCTTCATCTCCACTCTTATTACAACTCATTCCCTTCATCCTCTAGATTCTCTCACTCCATCTGAACTCATGCAAGTTCAAACCTCAGTAAAAAAATCACTCAAAAATGCCACCTTTCACTACGTGGGCTTGGACGAGCCCGAAAAGCCCGCACTTCGATCATGGTGGTTGCAAGCTCAACCTAACAACACCGTCTTCCCTCGTAGAGCATTCGTCATAGCTCGTGTGAACTCCACCAGCCACGAGATCATCATCGACTTGTCGATAAACTCAACCGTATCGGACTGTACCTATCGTGGAAACGGCTACCCTACGGTGAGGGTTGACGAAGGGTTTATTTTGAGAGAGTTGACATACAATTATCCACCATTTAAGGCTTCCATTGCCAAGAGAGGGCTTAATTTGAGTGAAGTGGTGTGTAGGGACGCCTCAATTGGATGGTACGGACAGAAAAATGCCAAAAGATTGGCCTCCATGTTGTGCTTCTACTCACAAGGCACCGTGAACTTGTACGTGAGGCCTATTGATGGAATTTTCATCACCGTTGATCTTGATGAGTCAAAAATCGTCGGTTATCGCGACCGTATGGTTGCTCCCGTGCCGTCTTCCGAAGGCACGGACTATCGGGAGTCGAAACAAAACCCGCTTTTCGATACTCGTATCAAGCCTATATGTATATCGCAACCCGAAGGTCCAAGTTTCACCCTAGATGGAAATCGTGTGAGGTAACTTTGAATACTTTTTCTTAATTTAAAAAGAAAGTACCATAAACCAATTTTGTGCTGGTTATATAAACTTTTGGGAAAATATTAAAATTGGTATTTTATATTTATCATAATCCCAATTTAATTCACAAGTTTGCCAAATTTACAATTTAGATATTTTAATATCCGATTTTTGTCTCTTTTATCCAAAATTTAGTTCTTTTATCAAATTCAATACCATAATTTTGGACTAAAATTGAACATATTCTAACATAAAGGACTAAATTTGAATAAATTCCGACATAAAGAACTAAATTTGAAAAAAAAATTAAATTTGATAAAAGGATTGAATTTTAACAGAATGACTAAAATCGGAAATTAGATAATCAAAATTGCAAATTTAACAAATTTGGATTACACCAAATAAAGGATCCATCTTGATGTTTCCCTATACTTTTAATAGGTTAAAGTTTAAGATGAATTTTTCATTAATTTAGCATGTTGTTTCTTAGTCTAATAAAGGTTAGAGTGGAAACACTCCACATGCAATCTATATACCATCACCCATTTAGTGCAACACTGTAATAACACCGAAAAAATTTCTAACAAATTTGACTTAAATATAAAATCCAAATAGTTATAAATTAAATCGACCAGCATTAATTAGGTAATTACATCATGATCATCATGCAGACTTTTTGGTTATAAATATCTTATCATAAATCATAATGAATTAGGTGGGCAAATTGGGATTTTCACGTAGCATTCGACGCGAGAGTGGGTCCCATAATCTCCCTAGCATCAATATACGACGATGCGAAGAAGAAATTCCGACAAGTAATGTATAGAGGGTACATATCGGAAATGTTCGTGCCGTACCAGGACGTGAGTGAGGATTGGTACTACAGGACCTTCTTCGATGCCGGAGAGTACGGTCTGGGTACTGTGCCGCGCCACTTCAGCCGTCGAAAGACTGTCTGAACAACGCAGTTTATTTGGACGGTTTTTACACTACAGCTGACGGAAATCCGGTCAAAATATCCAACGTTTTCTGCGAGTTCGAACGCTACGCCGGAGATATCATGTGGCGCCACATTGAGACACTTCTTCCAGGCGATATTAATGTAAGTTTTTTCACTATACGCCTGATTCTAGAGTTTAAAATCAAAATCGTGTTATACTAATTTATTTTATTCAAAATAGTTCCCTTTAGAATTCTCACGAATCATTTTTACTTTGAAATGTCTAATTAATTCCGTGGGACTGAATCATGAGACTAAATCCGTGTTCTTAAAATGTTCGAATTATTTTGGGATCTTTTCGATAAATTAAAAAGATACGAGACGAGTTTATATCTTAAACTCTTACATTTTACATGTTTTTAAAGTTTTATATAATTAAAAGAAGGATTAATTGCAAGAAAACCATGAACATTATATATATTGCAAATTAATCTCCACTTATAAAAATTGCAAAAAATCTTCAATTATAAGTATTATTGTAAAATACACCCAATATATAATAAATGAATCTCACCTTAACTCTCACCTTTGATAAATATATTATACGTTGGATAGGTTGTGCAAAAAGAGTAAAGTTTGAGAGTTTTTATGCAATTAATTAATTCTTAAAAGAAATATATACAAAGAAAGTACTCATAAACTACATATATTTGGGTTATATTTGTAGGAGGTGAGACAGGACGTGCTGGCAACTACGACTATGTTTTTGATTGGGAATTCAAGCAAACAGGCATTATCAAATTCACTGTAACTTCATTCTAACCTACTTTGACTGCTATCTCGGATGTCCTGTTACATCTTAGCGTCACTGCACTCATTTTTCTAATTCCATTCTCACATTTCAAATGCCTTGTAATTTATATGGTGTCCCTCTCATGTAGACAACTCTATTAGGAATCATACAAGTGAAGTCTACAAAATACACTGACAAGTCAAATAAAAGATGAAGAATACGGCGATCTGATGGCCAACAACACAATCGGGACCCGACACGACCATTTCTTCAACTTCCATCTCGATTTGGACATCGATGGCGAAGCCAACTCCCTCACCAAAGATCACCTCAAAACTGTTCGTGTTAAGGACAACAAATTCGGTAGGAAGAGCTACTGGAGCGTCGTCAAGGAAGTGGCGAAAACCGAGTCAGACTGAAAGATCCGATACGACTCGGGTCCCATTGAGATTAAAGTGTTGAACCCTAATAAGCAGACTAATGTTGGGAACACCATCGGGTACCAATTGGCCCCGGGTCGAGATCCGGACCGTTGCTGACGGCAGATGATTACCCGCAAATTCGTTGGGCGTTCACTAACTACCAAGTGTGGATTACACCGTATAACAGGTCGGAGAAATATGCAGGTGGATTGTATGTTGATCGATCACATGGAGATGATACCCTAGCTACATGGACCCTCAGGTATATATATATGCTTCTTTTTGATTTTTCGAAGTAGCCGGTTTATATTTTCCATTTAGGGTATGTGTCATTCATTCAACGCTTTGCAATAGAAAATGTAACACTAAAATTTAACGTGACATCTAGTTCGTTTATATGTGGGTTAGCAAATTTATTTGAATACGAATATGAAATTGTCTCACAACTTTAAAATGTGATAATATTTTTAATAGGAATTGAATTAGAACATATAAAACAATCTCGCACTGTGTGATGTAGCTCGAGTTGATAATTAGGCTATTTGATTATTTAATTAGATGATTGTTAATTAATGTTGATTAATTTTGTAATTATGCAGGAATAGGAAGATAGAGAACAGAGATATAGTATTGTGGTACATATTAGGGCTTCATCATGCACCCAAACAGGAAGATTGGCCAATAATGCCAGCAGTTAGTATTGGTTTTGAATTAAGGCCATCTAATTTCTTCGACTACAATCCAGTGCTCAAAGTCAAGTCCCTCAAATCTGTTAACTTCATTAATTGTTCTGCTCACTAAACTGACACGGTCGAGTCGAGAGGAATCGATTGATTTCGTCCTACGGGAAATTTTCTCTGTGAGACGGTCTCAATAATCTCTCCTCAGACCAACTCATGGCTAAAATGTGAAATTATTTACAAACACTAATGTTGTAATAGTTATGGAAAGAAGTTATAACAAAATAAGAGTAAGAAATAGTAATCTTATTACGTACAACAATGTTCCAAATTTGTCTTTATGATTGCACAAATCTTTCCACTTCAAAATGTCATCGAGACAAAAAAAAAAAAAAAAAAAAAAAAAACCCATAAATTTACATAAATTAACAAAAATCATCCCCAAAAATTTTAGTGGAAAACCTCCATGATGAGGGTAAAACTAAGGGATTAATTAGCTCTAGAAAATATAAAACTAATATTCTTTTGTACCCTTATGTATCCGTTTTCTTTTGGCAAGCAGAATATAATATTTAATGTGTAATGAAAATTTTTTAAATATTCTTTTATTTTATTATCCCTACCTTTTAATTTAGAGTGATAACCTAGTTACTATTATGGGATTTGGGACCCCATTTACTAAAAAAAAAACGACTCCATACTTTGTAATAAAACATAACAAAAGATCATAAAAGAGATAACATTTAGAGAAACATCAATATCACCATGGCACTAATACACCATCCAAAAGTTTTTTTAAGTAGACAATCTTAATTGAAATAGTCCAATTTTAATTTGGGCCATTATTCAATTATATATTGGGCCGACTGTATTCATGAGGAAGCCCAACGATAATTAAGAGACATCACACATAAGAGCAACAAAAAAGGCATTTCAACTATCTATTTAAAACTTTTTTTTTTTGAAACTTGGAACTCCACTAATAGGTAAAAGAAGACATCTAATAATTAGATGGCATATTTATTTCTGGCTTGACAAAGTTTTGTATGCATTTGACCTCCAAATAAGCTAGATTGAAAGTATTGGATTTGTGCTGTATAATTATACCACATTATGGGCTGCATCAAAAATCTCAAAACCCTTTCAAAACAGACTCATAAATCATACATCCTCCGTTTTTTAATAATTTTCACCTCCCTTTCGGAAATTAGGAAAAGTGAAAGCTTTTTAGGGTATTATGGTATTTTTTTTAATAAATAAATAATAAAATATGTTAGATGTCTAATTTTGAGGGTATTATAGTATTTTTTTTTATAATAAATAAATAATAAAATATGTTAGATGTGTTAGATAGATGTGATTTTTTTTATAATAAAATGTATTAAGAAGAGTAAATGTTTTGATTATTTGCCTTTTTAAAAAGATGAAACTTTTATGGGATGATTCAAAATGCAAAAGGTAAAAATTAAAGTGCTTGAGGATTTTTTTTTTTAAAAAAAACTTTATATACATGCACATATCTTAAGAGTGCTTAATTTAGAATATATTAAGGAATGATAATTTTGCTTTAAAAAAAAAAGAATATGGAGTATCATTTTTAGAACGTAACTATTTTATAGATCTAACCATTTAAAAAGCACTCTATTTCTGCTTGGATTTTTCAGTGAACCCAGTTTAGTAAGCAATAAATTAAACTAAAGAGTAAAAATATAAAACTAAAACTAAAACATATTCAGTAATTCAAAAAGAAAATATATTCTTTATATGAGACCAAGAGAGTATATGATTGATAAGGGTGATATTTTTTAAAACAAAATATTGGAAAATTTTATTTACTTGAATGTTATGAAAAGAAAAAAGAAAAATGATTGTGGAAGTTTTAGTGAGACGTTTATAGGTGGGTAGCCTAAAACTAGGTAATATTTACCCTTTTTACATATTTTATCTTATAATTTATTTATTACTTAAAAATATTAAATTATTCTTAAGAGACGCCCTCTTGTGAAATGGGTTATTTATGAGACGGATCAATCCATCACTAAGTATGCTTATTGTATAGATAAAGTATGTTTATTTCTAGTTAAAGTAGGTTAATAATAAATCTTATTATAACACGCTAAAATCATACATTAATGCATACTTAAGCATTCTTTAGAAAACATACTATAACACGCTAAAATCATACATTAATGTATAATCAAGCATTCTTTAGAAAACATACTTTAACAACTATTCAACATACTTTATCTATGCAATGAGCATACTTTAGTAATGAATCGACCCGTCTCACAAATAACCCATCTCACAAGAGACTTTGTCTATTCTTAAAAGTACAACAAAAGATAACTTTTTCTTAAAAAATTCTCTATCTAATTGTAAACTTAAATATGAGGCGGAGGGAGTATTCGGTTTGTTAACAATTTTTTTATAAAAATATTGTTAGCTTTTTTATAAAAAAAATAATTATACATTAAATAAAAAGAAATAAAGAAATACTCCCTCCGTCCCCCAAAGTATTTCACACTTTCCTTTTCCATCCGTCCCACAAAGTATTTCACACTTCACTTTTACTAAAAATGGTAATGAATACACTATAATAATACCTACTTTTTACACATATCCCAACAAAATACTCACTTTTTCACACATTCCAATAACTTTACACACCTTTTTCATTAAATTAACTAAAATATTTTTTCTCTTTCTTACTTTATACTTAAAAAAACAAATTTTTCTTAAACTCCGCGCACACAAATACGTGAAATACATCGGGGGACGGAGGGAGTATATTTTATTTATTTGGAAACACATCTTACATTTTGAAAGTGATGGGCTGTCCCAATTTCACGAAAAAGACAGACAGAGTATATTGTTAAGTAAAATATTAAAACATACACTATAACAAACATACAATATTAACAGAACATCGAAAAACACATAGAGAGAATTTGACACAAGAATTTCAAAACTTCCAACAGGGTTTTTCTTATGAATGCAGCAAGATTGTGATATTCAAAGTTGCTTCCACTCTATCCTAATCACTTGTAGTTTGATTAAACAAAACTGAAACTAAACTTGAAGTAGGAAGACAAGAATTATAGTGGTTCGATCATGTTGATCTACATCCACTTTCTAAAGGAGAAAGAATTCACTATGATGATGATGATGGTTACAAAACTTACAAGCACACTCAAAGAAACCCTAATGCTTGAAAACTGATATATGTGTAGATGATAGGTTGAAGACGATCATTTTTATGCAAGTTTGCTGCTCCCTCTTATAGTTACTATGCATGCACATGCATGCGGTTATAACTGACCTAGCAACAACCCAAGCATCTTGCCAAGTCATCAATATATCGGTTAATCTTCCACGCTGATCCAAACTGTCATGCAGCATATTGGTTCGACTTGAATGCCAGGTCGAACCTCTGTTCGAACCGTAGTAACTGTCATTCTGTTTCAGTTTAACATTTGGTTCGACCACGAAATTTATGGTTCGACCACAACTTCTGGTCGAACCATTATTCTGTTATAACTGCCCATCGGTTCGACCACGACTTTTATGGTTCGACCAAACCTACTGGTCGAACCTAGGTCGAACCTTGTCAGAAACACTATGCAAGCTTGTGCATGATCTATACTTAACAAATCTCCACCTTAGACCATGCATCACCACAAGTAATACTTCTCCACCTTGCTGCAATTACAGGCTGCAACACACCTTTCTTACTTCATCTCTAGGAAATACCAATAAGACTCTTACACAATTCAAACTTTTGAATAGGTAGAGCCTTGGTAAACATATCAGCAGGATTCTCAGCTGTCTTAATCTTCTTGACAGCAACTAGCTTTTCCTCTATCATATCTCTTATGAAATAGAGTCTCACATCAATGTGTTTAGTTCTCTCATGATACCCCTGATGTTTTGAGAGATGTACAGCACTTTGGTTATCACAATACACTTCAACAGTCTCTTGCTGAATACCAAATTCTCCCAAAATTCCAACTAGCCAAACACCTTCCTTGATTGCTTCTGTGAGAGCAACAAATTCTGCCTCTATGGTAGAAAGAGTTACAATATGTTGATGTGTAGCCTTCCAACTTATTGATGTACTAAATAAATTGAACACATAGCCTGTTATGGACTTCCTTGTATCAAGATTTGCTGCATAATCAGCATCCACATAACCTATAACAGCTCTGTCCCAAGTACTTTGTTTCTGAAACTTCAAACCAACTGATATAGTTCCCTTGATGTATCTGAGTGCCCACTTTACTGCATCCCAATGTATAGAGCCAGGATTGCTCATAAACCTACTGATCATACTCATCACATAAGCCAAATCTGGCCTGCAACATACCATTGCATACATTAGACTACCAACAGCACTTGCATATGGTATATTGCTCATTTCTGCCCTTTCCTTATCTGTTTGAGATCCTTGAGCTAATGACAGACTCAATCCTTGCTTAACTGGTATTGAAACATCCTTACAGAGATTCATGTTATACCTTTTGAGAACCTTATCCAAGTAAGACTCTTGAAACAATGTTAGATGACCAGCTGATCTGTCCCTTTCAATTTGCATGCCAAGTATCATTCTTGCTTCACCAAGATCTTTCATGTCAAACTCCTGTCTCAAGGTATCCTTCACTGTATTAACTCCTTTCATATCCTTGCATGCTATCAAAATATCATCTACATACAGTAGTAGATAAGTGTAGCATCCATCCTTGTATCTTATGTATACACAGCTATCATATTTACTTCTGACAAAACCATTTGATGTAATGTAATCATCAAACCTGAGGTACCACTGTCTTGGACTTTGCTTCAGTCCATACAATGATTTGAGCAGCAAGCAAGCCTTTGAATCTGCACCTTTCAAACTAACACCTTCAGGTATCTTCATGTAGATCTTTTCCTCTAAATTTCCATGCAGAAAAGCTGTAGTTACATCCATCTGATGTAACTCCAAATCAAATTGAGTAACCAGTGACAACAGGATCCTTATTGAGCAATGTTTCACTACTGGTGAGAAGATCTCATTATAATCAACTCCTTCTTGCTGTGAAAAACCCCTTGCTACAAGTCTTGCCTTATACCTTATTCCTCCTTCTTTGTTTGTCACTGGTTTCTTCTTGTAAATCCATTTACAGCTTATAAGCTTCTGATTTGCAGGCTTGTCAACAATTACCCAAGTATTGTTCCTCTTTAAGGACAGCAACTCCTCTTCCATTGCATCCAGCCACTTGGCACTTTCCTTTCCTGATATTGCCTCTGAATAAGTTCTTGGCTCATAGATGTCAATGTCTGAAGCTACATAGAGAGCATATGACACAGTGTCAGCCCCTATGTATCTAACAGGTGTCCTGATTTGTCTTCTCAGCCTGTCTCTAACTAGTTGATAACTGCTCAAAGTTCTTCTTTCACTTGAGCTAGATCCCTCAGCTCTCTCTTCTTCAGCATTTACTTCATGCTCATCATTAATCTCCTGATTATGATCTTGCTGTACTGCTGTCTGATCATCATGCTCCACCTCAAATTCACACTTATCTGTAATGGTGGATTTCTCAGCACTTCTGTCAAACAATGGCATCTTATCTTCATTGAATGTTACATCTCTGCTAACAATAAACTTGTTAGTTTCATAACACCACAATCTATAACCTTTTACCTCTTTTGGATAGCCAACAAGCACACACTTGACAGCCCTTGGATCAAGTTTATCTTGCTTCTGATGTGAGTACACCTGGCAACCTATCACCCTCAAATGACTATAATCAGGTATCCTACCAGCCCATAATTGTTCAGGTGGCTTAAATTTAAGAGCTGTACATGGAGATAGGTTGATCAGGTAAGCTGCAGTTGACACCAATTCTCCCCAGAAGCCTTTTGAAAAACCTCCACTACTCATCATGCATCTAACCCTTGCAAGAAGTGTCTGATTCATCCTTTCAGCCACTCCATTCTGTTGTGGAGTTCCTGGTACAGTTTTGTGCCTCTTAATGCCCATTTCTTGACAAAACTTGTTGAATTCATTTGACACAAACTCAAGTCCATTGTCTGTCCTTAAGCACTTGACCTTATCTCCTATCTGAAGTTCTACTTCTGTCAACCAAACTTTAAAGACTGATAATGCTTCATCCTTGGTCTTCAAAATTCTTATACATACCTTTCTTGAATAATCATCAATGAATGATATGAAGTATCTTCCACCCCCAATAGTTGAGGTCTTGGAAGGCCCCCAAAGGTCAGAATGAATATATTCCAATCTGGCTTTGGTATTATGCTCAGCTGCACCAAACTTCAACCTATTTGACTTGCCTAATATGCAGGCTTCACATTGATCTAACTTGCAGGTTGAACTGATCTCAAGAATCTTCTGCCTTGCTAGTTCTTGTAAACCTCTTTCACTTATATGACCAAGCCTTCCATGCCAAACCTTAATACTGCTATCATCCTTAGTTGTATTACTTTGTCCAGTTACTACAGATCCATCCAAGAAGTACAGATCAGACCTCTTGAACTCTTTAACAACTACTAACTTTCCTTTTATGACAGCAAGTGTATCTCCTTTCAAATGACACTCATAACCTTGAGAAACTAACATTCCAAGAGATATTAGATTTCTCCTTAAGCTTGGTACATATCTAACATTCTTTATCATCCTGATTTTTCCATCAAACATTCTAAGGTTGATAGAACCAATTCCAACAATCTTGCAAGTATGATCATCACCTAGCATTACTGATCCTTCATCATGTGATCTTAATTCAGTAAACCAATCCTTCCTAGAAGTCATGTGAAATGTGCATCCTGAATCTAAGACCCACTCTTCTGATACTAAATTTGAACATACAGTCATTGCTTCAATGAAATCAGACTCTGTAGCAACTTGATTTGTTGTTACCTGATTTGCATGAGGTCTCTTATTTCCCCCCTTTTCAGCTATCTTCTTTGCTACCATTGCTTTCCATTTGAAACACTGCTTCTTGAAGTGCCCAGGCTTATTGCAATGAAAGCAATTCTTGTTCTCTTCTTCTTCTGATGGAGCACCTTGATTCTTTTCTGGCTTCCTTTTGTCAGCATTACTGTTCTTGTTGTTATTCTTGTTCCACTGATTCTGTTTCTTTGCTACTAAACCCTCTGCAATAGCCTGGTGATCTGGATTCTTCTTATGAAGAACCTTTGCCTTAACTGCCAGCAATACTTGATCAATTGTAATTGCTTCAGCATTAGCAAACAACAGTGTATCTCTTAATCCTTCAAAGGACTTAGGAAGAGCTGACATGAGGATGACAGCTTTGTCTTCAGATGACATAGCCACATCAATATTTTCAAGATCATCAATGATCTTGTTAAACTCATCTAATTGGCCAATGATTTATTTATCTTATGATACCTTGAAGGAATACAGTTTCTGCTTCATGTACAACCGGTTGGCTAAACTTTTAACCATGTACAACTCCTCCAGTTTCTTCCAAACTCCTCTGGCAGTTGCTTCCTTTGAGATTTCCCTCAGAGCCTTGTCTCCAAGGTACAGAATCAGTGCACTTCTAGCCTTTGACTGTTGTTCTTGATCTGCAGCCAGTGCCACAACATCAACTGCACCAGCTTGATTCTCAGGAAATGGTTTGATTGCATCTGATAAACCTTGCTGGATCAAGATCGCCTCCATCTTCATCCTCCACAGACTGAAGTCTGCCTTCTCTGAAAACTTCTCAATGTCAAACTTTGTAGTCATCATCTGATCTTCTTCTCCACTGAACTTCCTCTTCCTTCTTGGCTTTCCCACAAACGGCGCCAATTCTTATGAATGCAGCAAGATTGTGATCTTCAAAGTTGCTTCCACTCTATCCTAATCACTTGTAGTTTGATTAAACAAAACTGAAACTAAACTTGAAGTAGGAAGACAAGAATTATAGTGGTTCGATCATGTTGATCTACATCCACTTTCTAAAGGAGAAAGAATTCACTATGATGATGATGATGGTTACAAAACTTACAAGCACACTCAAAGAAACCCTAATGCTTGAAAACTGATATATGTGTAGATGATAGGTTGAAGACGATCATTTTTATGCAAGTTTGCTGCTCCCTCTTATAGTTACTATGCATGCACATGCATGCGGTTATAACTGACCTAGCAACAACCCAAGCATCTTGCCAAGTCATCAATATATCGGTTAATCTTCCACGCTGATCCAAACTGTCATGCAGCATATTGGTTCGACTTGAATGCCAGGTCGAACCTCTGGTCGTACCTCTGTTCGAACTGTAGTAACTGTCATTCTGTTTCAGTTTAAGATTTGGTTCGACCACGACAATTATGGTTCGACCACAACTTCTGGTCGAACCCTTGGTCGAACCATTATTCTGTTATAACTGCCCATCGGTTCGACCACGACTTTTATGGTTCGACCAAACCTACTGGTCGAACCTAGGTCGAACCTTGTCAGAAACACTATGCAAGCTTGTGCATGATCTATACTTAACAGTTTTAATCCTGCAGAGCCTTATGGCAAAACATTCTCCATTGATGGGATTACGAAAGACCAATCAAACTGATACAATAAAAAATGAGAGAATAAAACCTACCAAAGAATGAAGAAAAGAGTACGAATACTCAAAACAATGAGAGAATAAAACCTACCAACGAATGAAAAAAATAGTACGAATACTCCGTAAAACTAATATCTCTAAAATATGAAATTCTATAAGTTTCTAAAAATATTATGTTTAATTCTCTACCGAATACGATACCCATCTATAAGATTATATAAACTTCTCACGTAATGGATATATAGATAACTACACTAAAAAACTATCCTTGGATAAGACTTCAAGTTCTTTTACAAAACTGCAGGAGTAATTTAAAATTGAAAAACTTGAATTCAATTCTTCAATTCAATTCCATCACGTATGTCATCTGTTTCAGCCGCCATCCAAGAACCATTGATAACAAACTTTGCAAATTCCCCTAACACATTTAATTATGAAAAAACATTGAATACATAAAGTTATCTACATGCTTGAATATCAACTCAATGTAATATCAAAAGCTAACTTGAATTCAAAACTAATACTCCCTCCGTCCCAAGCTAAGAGGGTCATTTTACCATTTTGGTCGTTCCACCCAAAGAGTCTCATTTTCTTTTTTGGACACATGGACTCATCCACACCCACTAATACAATTAAAACATGGCCCCCACACCCACTAATACAACTACCCACTACACATTAAATAATAATACTCCTTAATCCTCGTGCCCAAAAGCAAATGAGACTCAAAAGCAAATGGGACTCTTAACCTGGGATGGAGGAAGTATAATTATGATTTTATGAATAAGGTAAATATGCATAAAATTCCAACCCCACACCACCCCAACCCCTACCCCACGTCCCCACCCTCGAAGAAGGGGATGCAACTGCCCATGGAGACATGAATGAACAGTGCACTAAGTCTATAAGTACATAAATACACACATCATTCTCTTAACTGGACGACAATTTTTTTTTTTTTTACAAAAACACAAGTTTTCATTAAAAAATAAATATTATAATAATGAGGAATACCTTAGGATAGAGTACAACACACCATTACAAAGCTAGCATTAAGTTCTGAATAGATCCTAATTGTGAAGATTATATAAAATTCCATGGCGATATCCACACACAAACATCCTTTAAGAATCCAAACGAATTCTAAAAAACTCATCGAGCGCACAAGAAAACAATTGTCATCGAGGCAAACAATTCTTTTTCCTATTCAACATTTAACAAGATTTTCAGTCCTACATAACATCATACAAAATTATCACACAATAAAAAATGCATGACTATATATACTACTACTTCCCTCCGCTGTCCATTTTCTGTCTTGCACTCTGTAGAGCTGCAGTGCGTAGGAATAGCCTGGGTCCAGTGCATGGATGCATGGATGTTCTTTCCAGTTGGCAACACTTTCGGTTCCTAATCGGGGCTCGACATACTTTCCTTCAAGAGCCTGTTTCAAACTTCCAAACTCGTTATCAGCCACAATCAGCTTCAAACACTCCCCTAAGAACAAGAACAACACTCTCAACTTTTCTCTTCATTTACACCAAAACCCACACACATACATACTTGTTTGGATTTTTTAACTGAATCCGTCAATTGTGATAAATTTGAAAATTCCTCAAAATTACTAACAAAAATTGAAAAATCCTTCAATTCTGCAAAATTTGAAAAATCCTTTTGCAAAATTTGTGAAAACTAGAAAATAAACCAAACTGCAGCATATGCGACATACACACATACTTGTTTGGCGACATACACACATATACTTGTTTGGATTCTTCAAAATATTTACCAAATTCATAAATTTTGGGTCAACACTAAACATAATTTCAAAACAGACACCGTTCTTTCTCCTTGAATATTGTAATATCTTCATAAGTTACTTAACAATAATTTTCAGCTTCAACAATAAAATTATACTATAATATTCATCAAATGTTAAAAAATACTTTAATTTATACTATATATATATATATATACCAAGAAGGTCATTCAAATATATAAATCATTTTTTAATAATAAATAAATATGACCTTAGAACATCCAGCAAGATACCAAGAAGGTCATTCAACCACTCCGTAGTAAGGTTATGTGATGCAGGGCATATTCGCTTGTCGTCTGCTACAGTTCAGTGTTTCGACCATAATTATCTCCACAAAACTCTAATTAATACGTGGTTGGTGGCATTGGAAAGACAACTCAATTATCTTTCCAACCATATATTATTGACCATCAGATTCCAAGTATGCAGGGAGTTATGGCCTTTCAAAATCTGTTCAAAGTCTGGTCCAGTATCTTTGAATTTTCAATTATGTTGGAAGTTTGAAGGTCATTTCTATTATTAAGTCTCTTTACTCTTTCTCCTATAAATAGCTAATGTAATGGAGAGTTAGAGCAGATTATGAAGATATGAAAATTATGAATATTGTATCAAGATCATTGAGAATGAAGTTCTCATTTTCTTATTGATCCTAACTTGGAAGTCGAATTTGCATCCTATCTTCTTTCTTCTCTTTTCCCTGTTATCACCGCTCATCATTTGGTATCCAGAGCCAGCGTATGCTTTTGGTATTCTCATCCTTTGGCTATGGCAGCAAGGAGAGGTAGAGGCGGACGTGGTAGAGGAAACATGGAAAACCTTGAAGATGAACGAGATGCGCTAATTCAGGTACTTCGGAAGCAAGTTAAGGAGTTAGCCATAGGTCTTGATCGTCGGGAAGCCAGAAGCGAACATAGTTCAGGCCATGGTGATTCCAGCGATGAATTAGAGTGCGCGGGTCCTTTCGGAAATAAAGAAGCTAACAACTTCTTCATTTTCCATCCTATCGATTATGTGAAACCAAGTTGTTTTACTAATCAAAAATATTGTTTTGAGTGCAAAGGGTTAGGACACTTTGCTGTAGATTGCCCAAATCTAGGTATAATTACTCTTGTTGAAGAAGAGTATGAAGAAGAGCAAGAAGAAACAACACCAAATTTTGATGAATATGACGATGATGCCACTTATATTGTGGATGATGCATGGCTTCATAACAATAATTTTCACACAAGGTGTACATCAAATAACAAGGTATGCGATATCATTGTTGATGGTGTGAGTTGTGAAAATTTTGTGGCTACTAATAAGGAGGGTGAAAGAGTTGTTTTGGAAGAATCCAAATTTTCTTATACTCTTGTGGCTCCAATCGCCGAGTGTTCAAATGGAGTGAAGTTTCAATGGACCAAGGAAGCACAAAAGAGTTTTGATCTTGTCAAACAAAATATAAGATTAAAGAAGAACACTGATAAGTATCGAAGGATGAAGGAAACTCAAAGACGAGTTTGCACGCAATGGAAGCGAATGACGTGTGAACTATTTCAGCACAGATGGGGTAACTTCAAAAATTTACTGGTACT
This sequence comes from Pogostemon cablin, assembly GCA_023678885.1. Lineage (NCBI taxonomy): Eukaryota > Viridiplantae > Streptophyta > Magnoliopsida > Lamiales > Lamiaceae > Pogostemon > Pogostemon cablin. The sequence goes on along the minus strand of CM043009.1, from coordinate 22,847,142 downwards.
GATCAGCAAGGAGTCAGATGGTGATCTATATATGGATAGAAAGCTCTCTCAGTTTAGTTTCAAACGCAATAAACGGAAAGATGTTTGGAATTTTCTACAGGGAGTTATGATCATTTTACTGGAAGGTGGCATGTGTACCCAAGAATCTGCCAAGTTCATGCATTCGAAGGTTTTAGAGCCTTTCCAACTATCCTTTCTCGTTACTTTCAATATTGTTACTGATCTTTCGACATATGTTGGTAATGAAGAAGTTCTAGATTCGAGGACGAATATTTTCCAATCGGGGGAGAAGTCCAAATTGGAAACCAAAGATCATCAACCTTACAAGTTATCATGGCTTCGTAAAGGTAATGAAGTTTGGTGTGATGTTATTCCTATTGATATTTATCATTTGCATCTTGGTAGACATTGGCAATTTGATAGGAAAACTCATCATGATGGTTTTAAGGGTGCTTATATGATTATGAAAGAAAAAGAAGCAGCTGGAAATACTTGGCTAGTTTGTCATTGTTTGAAAGAGAAGAATTGATTTGGCAAGTGTTGGACATAAAGTTCATACAAGAAAGCTTGAGCCCTTGTGCCATTCCCGCACTTCTAACTCCCAAAAAAGAATTGTATGGAGGAGATTTTGATTTCATGGGAGTTCATGAAAAATGCAAGCAAAGTAGTTGTGGAAAATTTCAGTTGCGTGATGAATTTTTCTACAAGGGAACGAGCTTATGCGTTCTTAAAAGTTCTCTTAGAGAATATATCACCAAAGAGCTACATGGTGGCTGTCTTTGTTGGAATTTTGAATATAGCAAAACTTTGTGGCTGATGAAGAAATAAAGTTTCTTTTGCTGGAGCATATACAACAAGTTCAAGGAGAAGAAGGTTGGTCCTTGTCAAGTGTTGAAGAAAATAAATGAAAATGCCTATAAGATTGAGTATCCAGAGCATTTGCATACTCATTCAACTTTCAGTGCTTGTAATCTGACATCGTGATATGGAGATAACGAGCTGAACTCTGAGACGAGTTCTTCCCACACGGAGAGAATGATGCAGGGAAGATTCGCTTATCTATCACAGTTCAGTGTTTCGACCATAATTATCTCCACAAAGCTCTAACTAATACGTGGTTGGTGGCATTGGAAAGACAACTCAATTATCTTTCCAACCATATATTATTGACCATCAGATTCCAAGTAAGCAGGGAGTTATGGCCTTTCAAAATCTATTCAAAGTCTGGTCCAGTATCTTTGAATTTTCATTTATGTTGGAAGTTTGAAGGTCATTTCTATTATTAAGTCTCTTTACTCTTTCTCCTATAAATAGCTAATGTAATGGAGAGTTAGAGCAGATTATGAAGATATGAAAATTATGAATATTGTATCAAGATCATTGAGAATGAAGTTCTCATTTTCTTGTTGATCCTAACTTGGAAGTTGAATTTGCATCCTATCTTCTTTCTTCTCTTTTCCCTGTTATCACCCCTCATCATTATGGAATTGTTTGAAAATATTAGACTCTCATTTAGCCTCTGAAGTATTTTAAACAGCATTGACGGCATATATGACCCAATGAAATAAAACTTACGCATATTCGGAAGATCTACGCATATTCGGAAGATCGAACTTAACCCGCAGCGGTTGATGATGATACATTGAAAAATAAAAAAAGAGAAAGAATTTGTGGTTCATATATATTTATAGATACGCTAGACTAGACATGTACAAAAAAACCGGAACCGGCGGTTCGAACCGGGGAACCGCCGGTTCCGGAACCGTAAAAAAAGAAACCGAAACCGGTAGAACACGGTTCGGTTTCGGTTCCAGCCGAGCACAAACCGGAACCGCCGGTTCGAACCGGCAGTTCGCCGGTTCACGGTTAAAACCGGCGGTTCCTCTTTTTTTTTTTTTTTTGGACGGCCAAGATCGACTGTCCGTTGGAGATCCGACGGCCCAAAAAAGTGACCGTTGGGGAGGTGAACCGACGGTGAACCGGCGGTTCCGGTTCGAACCGGCGGTTTGGGCGGGAGAGCGGGCTTTTTTGAATTTTGAAAATTCAAACGTGCGGCCGAGATCGTGTGACCGTTGAAGATCAACGGCGGAGATGGAAGGCGGAACCGGCGGTTCCGGTTCAAACCGGCGGTTCCGGCCGATTTTTTTTTTTTTTTTTAAATTCAAGGGTTGAGATTTTTTTGTGTTTAAAATTTGAAATGGATGGATGAGATCACTTCCAATCCTCTATAAATACCCTCCAAGTGTGATCAATTTTTGCATACAACATCCACATTCAATCTACTACTTCTTCTACTATTACTACACTCTCTTCTCTACACTACTTATTCTTCTATACTCAATTTGAATCTATTCCACATTCTTGATTGATTCTACATTTCTAGTCAACTACTCAAGTTCTCAATCTCATCTCATCTCAAATTGTAGTATTTTATTTCAATTCTCTTATTATCACTTTCATTTCAATTCTCTCATTATAATTTTCTATTCTTTCCCACACATATACTACTAATTAGTATACTTCTATAGTTCTACTTCTAGTCTCTTAGTTTTAGTTCATAAATCTTATATATTCATCTTATTTTCAATTTAAAAAAAAATGTCTAGAAGAGGTTCTTCTTCATCCGGTGCCTCACCTTCTTCATCTAGAGGAAAATCCATACCCAACACCTTAAATTGTCCTCCACCACCTCCACGTGAACCACGCCAACTTCCACCAACTCTAGAAGATATTGAACTTGAAAAATTCCTTCGGATGAAGAAATCTCCCCTCATTTGTTCAACTTGAATGTTAGGGAGATACTTGGAGATGATTTCCCCTCCGACGATGACAACGATAATACTCAAGGTCAATCACAACAAAGGGCGAGTGGAAGTCAACCAACCTCGGGTGGTACGGGTACGGGTACCGGAGACGGAGCCGGAGGCTCTAGCGGAGGCGGAGGATCGACTCGAAGTTCCCAACAAGTGTTACGTTCCGATATATTTTCCATTCATTTCAAGAAGGAGGCGATTGAGAATTCGAATGAATTCAAAGTTATTTGCAACTATTGTGGCACTAAGTATAAATTCAAGCATGGCGGAGGATATGGAACGTTCATCAAGCACATCAACTCGAAGCATCCGGACAAGATTGGCATCTCAACCGGTCAAACACAAATAGGACGAGGGTTCACGGCCTCTTCCGGAGGAGAAGGTTCATCGGCGTCGGGTAACACTCTTTTTAAATTTGATGAACCTAATTATTTGAGATTATACCTTAAACTTATGTGCACCAAACATTTGCCATTTAACTTTGCCGAAAATGCTTTTTTTCAAGATTGGGTAAATCTCACTTTAAATCCTCAAGCCCCACCTTTGCATCGTAATAAATGTAAACTTGGTGTTGCTAAAGTTGTTAAAGAGTATGGTTTGATTTTAAAACAAATTTTGCAACAATTACCTCATAAAGTGTCTATATGTTCGGATATTTGGAGCAATTTTTGGCAAAAAGCGGATTATATGGGTATTACTTGTCATTGGATTGATAGTTCATGGAATTTGCAAAAAAGATTAATTGCTTATAGATCATTTGATGTTCCTCATACCGCCGTTAATATTGCTCACAAAATTAGTACTATTTTGCAAGAATATGGTTTAGTTACAAAGATTTTTACAATCTCATTTGATAATGCTAGTGCTAATACGGCTAGTTTAGAAAGTCTTATTGATATTTGCAAACCCTCAATTGGTGGTAGATTTTTTCATGTTAGATGTATTTGTCATATATTGAATTTATGTGTTCAAGATGGTATAAATGCTTTGAAAACACACATTCAACCTATTAAAAGTGCTATATGGTATATAATGAGAAACCCTTCCGTTACTAAAAGGTGGAAAAGATATTGTCATTCTGTGAACATTCGCCCAAAAAAATTTCCTTTAGATGTTTCAACTCGTTGGAATTCAACGTATAAAATGTTGCATGACTCTTTTGATTATAAAGATCATATTTGTGCTTTTTACTCACAAGATGCGGGTGGTCAAATCTTATTTGCTAATCAATGGGACACATGTTATACTCTATGTGATATTTTGCAAATTTTTAATGATGCTACGTAAGAACTATCCGGTGTTTATTATCCTACTTCAAATTTAGTTGATGATAATTGTGTTAAAATTGCTATGGTTTTTAGTGCTAATGAAGCACACCCGTTGTTGTCAAATGCTATTCTTTCCATGAAATCTAAGTGGTTAAAATATTTTTTTCAAATCCCGGACTTGTGTTTAGTTGCTAAATTGTTGGACCCACGTATTAGAACAGATGGTTTAGAAGAATTGTTAACGCTTTACTATGATTCATTGTATGCTAATTGTGATTCTCCTACTAGACAACAAGCTCCTAATCCTAAAGACATAGTTGCAAGTACTTATAATCTACTAAAGGAACATTTTAAGGAGTATAAAGAATAAAATGGTACAAATGATGATCAATCTAGTGGTGATGATAGTAGTGATAGTGTTGATAATTCTAGGAAATATGATGCTCTTCAAAAATTTTATAGTTTTTATGATGCTAGATCTCAAAAACGTGCACGGGTGATATCTAATCCTTTTCAAGAACTTGATTCATATTTTACTAACACTTTTGAGTTTGAAACAAGCGGAACTAGTTTTGATATTTTGAAGTGGTGGTCAAGGAGAACAAAGTCATTCCCTATTTTATCATTGATTGTAAAAGAGGTTTTTGCATCTCCCGCCTCTACGGTTGCCGTCGAACAAGCATTTAGTCTTGGTAATCTCACTTTGGATCCGACACGATCCAATTTAAGTGTGACAAATTTAGAAAATTTGTGTTTGCTTGATGATTGGTCAAAGGCGGAAAGACGGATTCAAAATCAAATTGAAGAAGACCGATCGGATGATGAAATTACGAAATATGGAAGCGAGTTAGATTGGTAGAGTAAACAAAAAAAGCCATCACCATTCACCTCCACAGAGCCAAAGAGGTAAGTTGAGGTAAGTTAAGAGAACTACGTGGGCTTTGATTCCTTTCGAGGATACGTAGGCAACTTAAATTTAAGTTGAACTTGAATTTTCAAGTTTAACCCTAAATTTAAGCTCAAGTCCTTTTTTTTTACTTTTTTTTTTCCTCTATTATGTTGTTGTATTTTATCTTATAAAGTTTGTATTTTTAAAATTTTTGAAGTGTAACAATAGAGTAGTTGACATGGAAGTAAACTTGTAGTGTTCTCTACACTTCTACATTTGTAAATTGTAATGGTTTAGACTTTAATAATTAAATTTTTTATGTGATCACATTAATTAATATTGTTTGATTATTATGAATTTAATATCAACTTTGAAATATTGCATAGTGCATACATGATACATCATGTTTTCAATTTTAATGATATTATTATTACATTAATTCAAATTCAATATTTTCATTTTCACTTACACATGTTTCATTTATTTAATAAATAAATTACACATAATAACTGATAAATGCAAAAAAAAAAAACCGAAAAAAATATAACATAAAGAAACAAAAAAATGCAAAAAAAAAAAAAAAAAAAAACCGAAAAACCGGCGGTTCCGAACCGGAACCGGAACCGCCGGTTCACGAACCGAACACCCTATACCCCGGTTCGGTTCCGGTTCCTCCTCCGTTGGAACCGGAACCGCCGGTTCGGAACCGGAACCGCCGGTTCCGAACCGGGGTGCATGTCTACGCTAGACAACATACAATAATTTAAATTGCCAAATATTAGACGAATAGGAGCAACGACTAACTGTAACAACAATTAACCAGTTGAATAGCAACGTAATTAAAATCATTTATCTGGTCATATACAGTAGTAAAGGGAATTGGGGGAGTAAATGAAAACATAAAGAGTAGTTTACTGTGTAGAATGATAGAGGAAGACGACGAGGCGAACAAGAGAAGGATGGCGATGGGAGAAATACAGAGAGATGAACGCTACTGTGCTACAAGTCAATAAGTCAATCCTATAAAAATTAAAAAAATTCTCCAATTCTGATAAATTTGAAAATTCCTCAAAATTGCAAAATTTGCCCAAAATTGAAAAATCCTTCAATTCTGCAAAATTTGAAATATTTTTAACTGAAGAAATTCTGCAAATTTACAGCAATGCAGTTTCTAAAAAGAGATGACGGAAGAGAGCACTCAAAAACATTCAATTCCTTGGGAATCCAAAATTTGTTGCGCCTGTAGGATAATTGGGTTCAAGGGTTGCTTTTATGGGCCTAAATTTTTTTTGGGCTTTAATATTTTTGTAGTAAGGTTAGCAATTTGTACAGCTCATTGCAATATAAATGACGAATAAGTGAAATTATTTGCTTGACATAAATTATGTTTCACAATTTGTACTTTCAACATGTTTATATATATATATATATATATATATATATATATATATATATATATATATATATATATATATATATATATATATATATAATAATAATAATAATAATAATAAAAAATGAATAAACGTGTTCGTAAAATAAACATAAACATAAACATAATTAATTTATTATGCGTATTCAATGTCATCGATCTTACATGAAATATTCAAATCAGAAACTGTAAAATTTCAAGACAATAAGTAATTACTCTTTCGAAGTTGCAACCTAATAGTTTAATTGATTGTAGTTAAGAAATGTAATAATTTCTAATCTAATTCTACAATATTCTTACTCACAATTAATTCTATACAATCACTTCCTATTAATTTTCATAAGTGGACACTTTAATGTATGTATGTTTGCTTGAGGCTTTTAGCGTTGTGCTTGGTTTTAAAAATTATGAATTTTGAAAATAAATTGATAATTTATGTTTGTTTTGAGCTTATATATTCAAATTTGAGTTTTGAATTTAAAAGTCTGCTCACTTTTTTTTAATCAAATTATTAAGTCGGATTTGAAATCCCCTTTAAATTGGATTTTATTATACGATTTAATCAACAATTAATCGAGTTTTCAGTGTAAACCCTGCGATCTCCTTTTAATTTAAATTCTATCAATACATAAGATATAATAAAATTTGAAGGGAATATAAAATTTATACCGTAAATCCGATTTATACAAGTGTTGTCTTCATATAAAGTGTATGAATAATTATATTAGTAGTGTGTTGTTTATAATATATTGGGAATTTTTCTCTGACAAAAAGAAAAAAAAAGAGTATTTTTAAAGTAAATAAACAAAAGCCAAAATGGATAAATAGTTGGCTCAATAAATGGAAGTAATCGATGTTGTTGAAAATAGCTGTCGAGAAAAGGGAAGTAAATGAGACATGAATAGTGTAATCCTCGATTTTATTTTAGATGACACACTTTTATTTTGAATTGTTTTATAAAAGTTTGTACCTTCGTAAAAAAGTAAAAAGTAAAAATCAATCACATTTCTCATATACTTTATTTACAAAAAAAAACCACTCATACCTTACACACTAACATATTTTATTATTTATTTATTACCCAAAATATCATAATACTCCTAAAAGTTATCAATTTTCTTAATATTCGTGCATAAATATAATGCAAACCTTTATGGGATGGGGAGAGTATATATAGAAATTTAATTGGATGGAGGTAGATTTTGATTAACATAGTTGACATTATTAACATTTATAATTAAAACATCTCAATAATAAAAGGTGTATATATAATTAATGACAAATAATTCGGTGCACTAGGGTGCATAGTCACCGTTCACTCACTTTTAGAAATTTATACACTTATAAATAAAAATATATATAATAATAAATAAAAATATATAATTTTTTAATGAATTTTCTATTAATTTTTTTAGTGAAAATTGAATATAAAAAAATTATATAATTATTAAGAAATATATAAAAACTATTGAACAAAAATACATATACATATTTGTGCAAGTCTCAACTAATAATTAATTTATTTAAGACAAAGTCTGTTACTTACGTGAGACGGGTCGATGGAGTAGATTTTGATTAACATAGTTGACATTATTAAAATTTATAATTAAAACATCTTAATAATAAGAAGTGTATATAATTAATGGCAAATAATTCGGTTCACTCGGGTGTATCGTCACCGTTCACCCATTTTTAGAAATTTATACACTTATGAATAAAAATATAATATATATAATAATAAACAAAAATGTATACACTTTGTTAGTGAATATCTATTAGTTTTTTTAGAGAAAAATTGAATATAAAAAAAACTATATAATTATTAAAAAAAAACATATACTCCCTCCATCTCTCTAAAAAAGAGTTTTTTGCTTTTTTGCATGTAGATTAAGGAATATTATTATTTAATGTATAGTTGGTAGTTGTATTGGTGGGAGTGTGGACCCCATATTTTAATTGTATTAGAGGGGGTGAGTGGTCTCATATGTGTAAAAAATGAAAGTGAACCCTTTGAGTGAGACGTCCAAAATGGAAAAAAGACCCTCTTTAAATGGGACGGAGGAAGTATAAATTATTGAATAAAGAGTAGGTCTTGCGTGAGACTATTTTACACTTTTTTAAATAGTTATCACTTTCGCTATAAAATATTATTATCACTTTTATTTATACTATAAATTATTCATAAAATAATATTATCACTTTTCATTAATTTATTATCACTTTTTAATATAAAAATTATTACTTTCTGACCATCTCACATAAGGACTTACATGATACGGTTTCACACAAACCTTGAATAAAAATACATAAACATATTTATGCAAGTGTCAACTAATAATTAATTTATTTAATTTAGTCAACATCTCGATGGAAAAGAAAGTCCTCTAGTTTTTTTTTAAATATATGATTAATTGAAAAAAAAACTACGAACTTTACACATATTGCAAATTAATCCTCACTTTTGAGAAATTATAAAAAAAACATCACCTTTAAGTATTGTTGCAAAATAAACCCAAAATACCCTACTTTTAGTCATAAATTGAGTTTATTTTGCAACAATACTTAAAGGTGATGATTTTTTTTTGTAATTTTTTAAAAGTGAGGATTAATTTACAATATATGTAAAGTTCGTGGTTTTTTTTCAATTAATCCTTTAAATATTTTGTGTGAGCAACACTTGACCACATCGTGAAATGAGATTATTTTTATATTTTTATATAGAGTTATTACCTTTTTTTAAGATGAATTATTTTTTATTAATTTTTTTTTTTAAATTTTACTAATTGTTTATAAAATAATTCACTGCATAATTATTATTCTTCATTAATTCGAGTATCACTTTTTATTAAATTATCACACTTCACTTTTTATTACTCTCACTAAATTTTTATGTAAAACAATTTCACATAAATTACCTACATTTATAGAGTGAGTATTACCTACATCGTCGGTACTAACACTCTGCATGCTCTTAATTCATTTTCGTTTTACGCTAAATGCACTAAAAACACTATCATACTTTACTCAAAGCAAAATCTCTCGTAAGATAGAGCATGTGTGAAAACGTGGGTGAAATATAATAAAGTATGATTCTTATATAAAGTATGTTTATAATTGGTACAAGTTAATATATTTTTATGAGAACTAAGTATAATTCTAATACAATTACTTATTATATATTAAAATATTATATCTTTCAATCCACTATACATTAAAATATTATAATATTATATTATATATATAAATAAACTGTACTTTGAATTGAAAAATAAATTAATAAAAAATTAAATAGGTTCTTAAGAGTCTTCCAAACCTGATCTACCTAGCCTATTAATTAAAATTCTGTCATATATAAAAAGTCAGGGTAAAGATTTATGTGAGACCGTCTCACGTAAGGGGCTTACGTGATACAGTCAGAAATTGATAACTTTTGTATTGAAAAGTAATATTAAATTAATAAAAAATGATAATATTATTTTATGAATAATTTATAGTATAAATGAAAATTTATAATATTTTATAGCGAATAGGATAATTATTTTAAAAAGTATAAAATCATCTCACGTGAAATAGTCTCACGCAAGTCCTACCCAAAAGTTAGTTAAGAGTTAAGACATACCGATAACGGCTTTCCGCACAAGACCTATCCATAATTATCTAAATTTATAGGTTAGGCTCAAATTTAATTGCCCTAATTAAGAACTAAAGATTATCATATTATTATAGCATGATAGTGCAATAATTTAAGTAGACGTCAAATTCTTTTAAATCACACTACATTATCTATAATTCAAATACATCCCTACTAAACAATTTTGAATTTCCGATAGTATACTATATTAGGAAAATTTTAAATTAGACATTAACTTATATGATTGTCTTAACTTTATATTTTGTATATTTTGATTCTTTAAACAAAAGCTGACTTTTTATTTTGATTTCTGTAACAAATCGTCCCAACTAGCTAGGGATGATTAATGTAGTATGCAAGCTCATCATCTATATTTGTTTCCGATGCAACGATATTCAATTTATAGACCGATTAATGATCAAGAAGATCATAACCCACGGTTTACTAAAAAAAACTCTCATGTCAAGTCAAAACTTTACACTCTTGAATGCAAACTCATCATCCATATAAACACAAGCTCTACCAAGCTGGCCTTTGCAAATAGCAAGAGACAATGAAATCATCAATTATTGTTGTTTTCTCTCTCTTTATCTCCACTCTTCTTACTACAACTCATGCCCTTCATCCTCTAGATTCTCTCACTCCATCTGAGCTCAAGCAAGTCCAAACCCTAGTCCAAAAATCACTAAAAAATGCCACCTTTCACCACGTGGGATTGGACGAGCCAGAAAAGCCCGCAATCCGATCATGGTGGTCACAAGCTCAGCCTAAGAACACCGTCTTCCCACGTAGAGCATTCTTCATAGCTCGTGTCAACTCCACCGGCCACGAGATCATCATCGACTTGTCGACGAACTCAATCGTATCGGACCGTATCTATCGTGGAAACGGCTACCGTACGGTGAGGGTTGACGAAGTGGATATTTTGAGAGAGTTGACATACAATTATCCACCATTTAAGGCTTCCATTGCCAAGAGAGGGCTTAATTTGAGTGAAGTGGTGTGTAGGGACTTCTCACTTGGATGGTACGGACAGAATAATGTCAAAAGATTGGCCTCTCTTATGTGCTTCTACTCACAAGATACCGTGAACTTGTTCATGAGGCCTATTGAGGGCATTTTCGTCCTCGTCAATCTTAATGAGTTGAAAATCATCGGTTATCGCGACCGCATGGTTGCTCCTGTGCCGTCTTCCGACGGCACGGACTATCCGGAGTCGAAACAAAACCCGCCTTTCGATACTCGTATCAAGCCGATAGGTATATCGCAACCCGAAGGTCCAAGTTTCACCCTAGATGGAAATCGTGTGAGGTAACTTTGAATATTTTTTCCTAGTTTAAAAGGAAAGTACTATATTTAATACCCAACTCTTTGCTGAATGTACACGACATGTAATAACATGTTACATCTCATACGCATTAATGTGCGACATGTACATGATAGAAAAATCAATTTTTTTTTTTAGAATTGATATTTTCCTTTTATGGTATAAATTTTGTCGCTCATTTACGTGATATTACACGTGCGATATGTACATAATAGAAAAATCTCAATCTTTTTCCTTAGAATTGATATTTTCCTTGTATGGTATAAATTTTGTCGCTCATTTACGTGTCATTCCGGATCTTATATGTAATCGGGCTCGTTTAAGCAACAGCTAAAATTTATTCTTATTACATTTTGGTTTTTTATTTTTATTATTACGAATAGTTGGATTAAAAATGTTAAAATTAAAGGACAAATATTATATGGAAAATTGATATTAACCCTATAACTGCATCATGATCATCATGCATGACTCTTTGGTTATAAATATGTTTTGATAATTAATTAGGTGGGCAAATTGGGATTTTCACTTAGCATTCGATGCGAGAGTGGGTCCCATAATCTCCCTAGCATCAATCTACGACAATGCGAAAAAGAAATTCCGACAAGTAATGTACAGAGGGTACATATCAGAATTGTTCGTACCGTACCAGGACGTGAGTGAAGATTGGTACTTCAAAACCTACTTCGATGGCGGCGAGTACGGTCTGGGCTACACTGCCGAGCCACTTCAGCCGTCGAAAGACTGTCCGAACAACGCAGTTTATTTGGACGGTTATTACAGTACGGGAGACGGAACTCCGGTCAAAATTTCCAACGTTTTCTGCGTCTTTGAACGCTACGCCGGAGATATCATGTGGCGCCACACTGAGACACTTCTTCCTGGTGATATTAATGTAAGTTCTCTCTCGACATTCAAGAGTTTAAAAAACAATTATACAAATTTAATTTATTCAAAATAGTCTCGCAATTTTTAAATTCTAAACAAAATGGTCATTTTTATTTGAAATATCAAAATTTTCTAATCATATGGGGATTGAACCATGAGACTGTATTGTACAAATTTAATTTATTCAAAATAGTGTCATAACTATTAAATTCTCACAAAAAAAAAATCATTTTTACTTAAAATATCAAAATTTCTAATTATATGGGACTGAACCATGGGACTAAATCATTGCTTTTACAAAAGTTATGAGACGAAAATTGGAAAAAAAAATTATATTTTGAGATGAAATCAGAGCAAAATTGAAAGGTTTAAGAAAAAATAAATGTCTAACTACTTTGAAATTTTTTCGAATAATTTTTAAAAAAAAAATAAAATTCTACATTTGACATGTTTTTAAAGTGTTCTATAATTAAAAGAAATATTCAAAGGGTATGCATAAAATACATATATTTGGAGTATATATATTTGTAGGAGGTGAGGCAGCATGTGACACTTGTTGTGAGGATGCTAATCGTTTCGGGCAACTACGACTATATTTTAGATTGGGAATTCAAGCAAACAGGCGCAATCAAATTCACTGTAACTTCATTCTAATCCTATTACATCTTATGTTACATTTTCTATTGTACGCTTTAGATGAGTAACGCATTTGTGGGGAGGAAAATCTCACCATTTTTCTCTAGATGATATTTTCCTATGTATCAATCATCCAACGGTTTGCAATAAGAAAGGTAACAGGAGATCATTCACATATTTCTTACTGCTCTCATTTTTCTAAATCCATTTTCACATATCGAACACCTTATAATTTACGTGGTCTCCCTCTCTTGTAGACAACTCTATCAGGACTCTTACAAGTGAAGGCCACAAAATACACTCACAAGAGTCAAATAAAAGATGAAGAATACGGCGATATGATGGCTAAGAACACAATCGGTACCCGACATGACCATTTCTTCACCCTCCATCTTGATTTGGACATCGATGGCGAAGCCAACTCCCTCACCAAAGCTCATCTTAAAACCATTCGTGTTAAGAACAACAGCTTCGGTAGGAAAAGCTATTGGAGCATCGTTAAGGAAGTGGCGAAGACCGAGTCGGAGGGAAAAATTCGGTATGACTCGGGTCCCATGGAGATTAAAGTGGTGAACCCTAATAAGGAGAGTAATGTTGGGAACACCATCGGGTACAATTTGGTCCCCGGGTCGGGATCCGGACTACCATTGCTGACGGCAGATGATTACCCGCAAATTCGAGGGGCGTTCACTAACTACAAAGTGTGGGTCACACCGTATAACAGGTCGGAGAAATACGCAGGTGGGTTGTATGTTGATCGGTCTCATGGAGATGATACCCTAGCTACATGGACCCTCAGGTATGCTTCCCTCCGTCCCAAAAAAATTACTTCATACTTTCTATATTTATCATGTCTCATAACATCCAAGATCACCTTCACACTCCAAAAAAAACAAACAATTTATTTATTCATAAAATTTTAAAGGGTTGATTACAAAAAAATCACGAACCTTACTCATATTGCAAATTAATCATCACTTCTGAGAAATTACAAAAATATCCACCACCATTAGGGGTGATCACGGTGCAGTTTGGCTGTTTTTCGACAAAATTTAAATTGCCTTGCTATGGGCGGTTTGGTTTTACGTTTAGTTTAAAACTGCGATTTTTCAACTATAAATCATCGATCGGTTTTTTGCTGTTTGACGATCGATTTTGGCGGTTTAGCATTTTTAATAATAAGATTGAATACAACTATAGTATGAAACTTAAATATAGATAAATATACATGTTTCAATAAATGTACCCATGATAACAATTACAATTGTATAATTCTAAATTAGTCTAAAATATCAATTTCTTGATAGTAAGAACTCATTTTTTATTTTAAATTTATATTGTATCTCTTTCTAATCATGAATTTAAATGTCTCTATAGAGTTTAAATAATAAATTATCATGAATATTTTTTTTAAGTTATCATCATTTGTTAGAAAATTTAAGATCATAAATTTGACAATAGCAAAGGTTTACAAGTGTATAACAAGTTGAGATTCAAACATTTAAATTAGTTTAAATCTCATACATATAGTATACATGTACATAATATATGTAGGTGGTGCGGTGAGGTGGAATTTTAGGAAAAATCAAAATTGCATCGTTACGGCGATGCGGTTTTCACAAATAAAAATAAACTACGATTTATGTAATAATATTGTTAGTGGCGGTGTAATTCGGTGCGGTTCGGGCGGTTTGAGCGGTTTTAAAAAATTTATGCTCACCCCTAATCACCATTAAGTATTGTTGCAAAAAAACCCAAAAAACCCTACTTTTTGCACAAATTGGATTTTTTTTGCAACAATACTTAAAGGTGGTGGATTTTTTTTGCAATTTCTCAAAAGTGAGGATTAATTTGAAATAGGAGTAAAGTTCGTGATTTTTTTTTATTAACTTAATTCTAAATGTCATTCTCACCTCTGACAAGCATACCATTACTTTATTTATTTATTTTTTATCTAAAAATACTGTAATAAACTTTATAATTAGCAAAGTCGGTAAAAAAAAGTAATTTTTTTAAACAACGTGGAACAGTAAACCTGTAAATATGAAGGATTCTTTGGGAATGGAATGAGAGAGGATAAAACAATCTGGCAATGTGTTATGTAGCTTGAGTTAATAATTAGTTATTTGAGTGTTTAGATGATTGTTAATTAATGTGGATTAGTTTGGTAATCATTCAGGAATAGGAAGATAGAGAACAGATATATAGTATTGTGGTACACATTTGGGGTTCATCATGCATGATCGTCGCTATTTTCACCTAAATTTTAGTGTCTTTTCGTATTATTTTATCCGTATTTCATGTATTATTTGATTGTGTTATGTGTTTTCATGGAAATATGTGTGAATGTGCTTAAAAACGTATTTAAAATAGGTGAAAATGGATTAAAAACAGAACGGGAGCTGAAAAGAGCAAGAAACGGGGATGTCGAGACCCAACTCGAGTTGCAGGGTGCAACTCGAGTTGCCAACACGATCAGTGTTGGGTCTGAAAAATGTCCAGAATTATCCAGAGACCCAACTCGAGTTGCATGGTCCAACTCGACTGCAACTCGAGTTGAGAGAAAGTCGAGTTGAGGTTCAAGAATCATCCAGAGAGCTTACTCGAGTTACAAGGTCCAACTCGACTTGCAACTCGAGTCAAGCTAGGAGCAGGAGAGTGACCAAAAATTGTTCAGTGAGCTAACTCGACTTGCAAGCTGCAACTCGAGTTGCTAGCTCGAGTCAAACTGTCTTCTATGAAATTTTCAGTTTCAGAGCCTCGCAACACGATCGGACAGGCGAGAGCACGAGTTACCAACACGAGTCGAGCTACTTCAACTCGAGTTACACACAACATAACTCGACTCGCGTTACAACTCGAGTTGGCCTTACCCAAATCGAGTTGCATGTTATTGGGCCAGAAATTTAGATTTTCACTTGCCAATATGTGTAAGTGTGTGTAAAAAGCCCATTTGATGCTAAATTCGTGGCCCAACTTGGAGAGAGTATAAATAGCCTCAAGTTCAACATTTGAAGGGAGATTGGATATTTTCCACACAAGGGTTTCACTCCTACACCTAGATCACACACCATTTCTTCCATTTTACACCATCATCTTCATCCATCTTCATCCATTCTTCATCCCTTCCATTTGGGTGTTAGAGATCTCAAGAATTCAAGAGCTAGAGGTGGAGATCAATGAGTGTTGAAGATTCTTTACAAGCAATTGCTAGGGAAGATTTACATCTCTTTTGGTTTTTATTTGGATCTAAGACTATAGATATGTGTAATGAATCATTTATGTGTTTTGTTACCATTATCATGTTAGGCTAATCCTTCTAGTGGGATTAGGAATATGAAGATCACACTAGGTTTATATTATTATGTGGATTAAATTGGTTTTTGACTTAATTGATATTGGTTTATATTCATGGGCTTTAATTGCTTTGATATTGTGATGGCATGGTTTGTTATTCATGAATGATTATTGGTTTAATGGATTGTTGATCAATGAATGATTTATGATAATTAAGTGCTATTATAATGTTCATGTGTATATTGCTTGGAGTGAGACGGAAACGACCCTCTTAAGTATTAGAAAGGCATGAATAGACATCGAGTTTTGGTTTGACCGAAAGGATATTTGAATTCGATGAGGGGAACCAATCCATTCGTTAGCTCTAGTACACAAAAAGGGAGAGTTAATTCTAATTAGTACCTTCTAAGGGAGAATTGAGAGTTAATTAGTACCTAGATGAAGGAGGTTAATGTTGGGCTTTGATCTTAAGTGCTTTTGGGAGTCTCAAGTGGATCAACAACCTTTGTAACCCGAAAGGGAGCTTAGGATATAATCGTGATCACCCTTAATCTACATCAATTAAGTTGAATTCCCTTTGCATGATAATATGAATTGAATGTGCTTGGATGTTTCTAATCCCATGTTTTTCCATACTTGAACTTTAGCACCTATTCTCTTTTCTCGTTAATCATATTACTTGTCATTTTTCTTAATTGCTATTTTATTTACTTGCTACTTGCTTTAGTTGTTTATTTCAAATTCAAAACCCCTATTATCCTTACAAAAGCGACATAAACATGAGCTCACGTATTTTACTAATTCAAACCTAACTCCTTTGTGGATTCGATAATTTTATTTCTTGGGATATACTACTACAACGATCGAGTATTCTTGCTCATGAGTATCAAATATTCAAACAAGAATGCACCCGTACAGGAAGATTGGCCTGTATTGCCAGGAGCTAGTATTGGTTTTGAATTGAGGCCATCTAATTTCTTTGACTACAATCCAATGCTCAAAGTGAAGTCCCTCAAATCTATTAACTTGGCTAATTGTTCTGCTCACTAAACTGACTCGACCGGCGTCAAGAGGAATCGAGTGATTTCATCCTATACGGAACTCTTTATGTGAGACCGCCTTAATTTGCGGTCTTTTAAACCAACTCATGTGAAATTATTTACAAACATTGATGTTGTAATAATTATGGAAGAAATAATACCAAAATAATAGTTGTCTTTATTTACAACAATTTATCAAAGTTGTCTTTATGATTGCATAAACCTTTCCACTTCAAAATATATTATACACGCAAGAAATAATAAATTTAATAAATTAACAAAAATCAACCCAAGAAGTTTATTGGAAAACCTTCCATGACAAGGGTTAAAACCACAAGATTAGTTCTAGAAAATATCAAAAGAGAGTTACATATTTTAATACTCCTCTGCTCTCTTATTATACATTCATTTGTTTTTTTTTTAAGATTAAGAAGCGTAATATTCAATGTGTGATAGGTGAGTTTTGAATATTTTTATACTATTTTACCCTATATTTTAATTTAAAGTGATAAATATATTATTATGTGGTTTTAGACATCATTTACTAAAAAGAAGATGGATAATTTGTAATGGGACATAAAAAAGAGTAAAAAAAAAAACTAAGGCAAAATAGAGGAATATCTCTGTCTATATCACCAATGGCACCAATCCACCATCAAAGAAATAGTCTATAATTTTCGACTCGAAATCTCTGTGTTATTTGATACATCATCTTCTGTGTTACACCGTTAGATGGACGACACGTAGAAGAAAAAAATTATACTCTAAACCTTAAACTATAGGGGGCAATGGTTGAATTTATTTCCCCCTTTTACGTGTCAATCACTTAACATGTGGCATTGAAGATGATGCACGAAAATGGTGCAGAAGATCCGGCGTGGACAATTTCAATTGAAATAGTCCAATTATAATTTGGGCTCCTTATTCAACTATCTATTGGGCTAACTATATTCATAAGGCAGCCCAATGATAATTAGGACCACATAAGAGCACTAAAAAAGGCATTTCAGGACTTCCATTTAATATTGGAACTCCACTAAGTTTCAAAAAAATAAAAAAAAATCTGAGAATCAACATCTAATATTTTGATTGCATATTCTTTCTAACTTCACCAAACATGAATGCTATGGACCTCCAAATAGCTATATTCAAAGTGGAGTATTGAATTGCGGCTACATAATTATACCTCATAATGGGCCTTCTACAATCAGTCCAAAATTGTTTGGCTTGTTCGCATCAAATATCTCTAAACCCTTTAGAAACAGAGTCGTAATATTTTTTTGTTTTCAATTTTTAAATTTATTTATCTGTACATAACTGCTACTTGATATAGATTATATTAAGAATGAGAATTTTGTATTTCTTTGACATAAATTAAAAAGATAGTATAACTATTTTATAGATCTAACAATTTGAAAACACTCTATTGTTAGGAAATTTATAATTTCCAATATAGTGTAATTGTGGGTAATATATTATTATGCAATTATATTAGCTATTTAATTATTTTAAGGATTTAATTAAGTGATCCAATTAAGTTGATAAGTCCATGGATATAATATATTGATATGGGCCATTGAGTAGATACCCAATACTACATGACTGGGTGATTATGGGTGGCCCAGTTGTATAGTATATAAGGTTCCCAGGTTATGGTCCCCAATACACTAAGCCGCACATGATATTCCCTTCTCCCCATCTGGAGGGATTACTGCGGTCCCCATAAGGAATAAGGAAGCTTAGTTGAGGAAGGACATAATACCTATTGATCGTGTTCCACCTAACTCTGGATTAAGGTACGCTTCCGCATTATGGTATAAATCTCAGTTTATCGTGATTGGGTCTCAGGTTTAGGATCTATTTCCTACAAGTGGTATCAGAGCCACCCTAGTAAGGATTAAGATACGCTTCCGCATTATGGTATAAATCTCAGTTTATCGTGATTGGGTCTCAGGTTTAGGATCTATTTCCTACAAGTAGTATCAGAGCCACCCTATTTATGATTCTTTGAGATCTGGGTGAATTTATTGGATCATTGTGTCAATCGATCCGATTAATTTAGATAAATGACGTTTGATTAAGAATGGTTGGAATTACGATTCGTCCAAACGGCTGTAAGAGCATTTGGTTTGACTGGAATTCTTATTTATGAACGTCATTAATATTGTCGTATATTTCTTCATAACTAGTGGATTATCCATAATTTTCCAATTTGAAAATCTAAAGTTAAGTCATACAATATGAGCCTTACTTGTCCTTTTTAGATATTCATTCCAATTTGGTTCAAGAATTTATAATTATTATTCAGCAATCACTTTTGGTTGGGTGACTTATGTCACTGGCGATTTGATAGTGTGAATTGGAGTACATGGATAGTTGTCTAAATTTCAATTAAAAATGGTTATGAATTGTATTTGTAATTGAAATTATTAATGTCATTGATTTGGATAATTAATTATGTTTCGAGAGGATTAAAATATTTAGTTTGAATTGTGTGATTTATTAAATCAAAAATAATCCACCACTATAATTATCAAAAGGCCAATTGATTTGGTACACGTGAATTGATTTATTTGTGATTAAGTTATTCTTGGTATATGGCAAAATCTATGGCTAAATATAAGAGTAATCTGGTATGTTGACTAATTCTTCACGTTGAATTATAATTAATAAATCAAGATCCGTATTTGGCTATTTGACGTCATGAATATGCTTAGCGGCTTGTGTGGAATTATTATTAGTAATTATGTAATGTCAGTAATTGGCGCACGAAAATACATCTTCAGTATTCCGAGCATCATGGGTGAGGAATAACCTCTGTAGTAATTTGTCATGGCTGATTTGGAATGCATTTAATTTAAGGGAATATCACATTTGGTCCCATAAGAATTCATGCAGTTCAATTATAGTCCCGTAGGAATACACAGGTCTCATAGCTAGCGGTTTTGGTCCCATAAGAATATTATAATCATAATTTTCAAAAATTTTCATCCCAAATTAACTTATTTTATTATGAACTATCAGATTTATATTATTTTCTGTCTTTCAAAATAGACATAATCCATTTTGGTCTTGTTAATGGTTCAGAATATTTCGTCAACTATTAACAGATTTTGATGAAAAATTTCTATGGGACTAAATCTGCCAGTTTTAGGATATTTTTGGCATTGAGCAATTCTTACGGGACTAAATCTAAAATTATCCCTTTAATTTAATATAAATTCCAAGAATTGTTTTATGTTTTATATATTAACAGGATGCCATTAGTATCTATAAGAATATTTCCATAGGGAATCATCTTAAAACGTGGATCCACAATGCATTCTGCCATGATTACTTAATTTGATATTCCCTCCGTCCGCTTTCAAGGGTATCATTTTTCCATTTTGGGTATCCGCCCCCAAGAGTTTCATTTCCTTTTTATCCACACATACCACTAATACAACTAAAAAATCGGACACACACCTCCACTAATACAACTACCCACTACACATTAAATAACAATACTCATTAATCTTCGTGCCTAAAAGCAAATGACACCCTTGAATCCGGACGGAGGGATTATGAATTATGAATTTCAATATTGGATCTGTGCATCTATGATAAAGTTAATTTGGCTATCAAATGCTCAAAATCATTATGAATTTATGGGACAATATTTATGTGGCTTTATGTTTCATTTTAAGGTGATGAAGGTTTTTAGTTATAATAATTTTATTTTTGGAATATATTCCAAATGATGTGTTGATACGGCGTTGATTTTATTTTTGAAACTTGTGCTAAGTTTATTACTGATTCCGTAATTAATTAATGGCATCAAGTGGAATTCGATACATATGTGCAAACATTAGTAATACGTGGCCATTTCATTGTGTGATAGTTTGATAACTGAGCATGTGTAATTTGATGAGATTAAAGGATTTTAATTGTATCAAAATCTCAAAGTGGCCTGCTCTTATTTATAATAATCACCATTTTCATTTATGTGATTATTAAGACATTGATTTAGTTTTCTGAAAGTTATGGATGTTTAATGATTGTGGGGTCTTGGACATGTCTGTGTGGTCTTGGACATGTGTTTAATTATTCGTGAATTAATAGGCATGTAATTTTTTTACCTTTGGATTTAGTGGTGTGTGTTTTTGTTGGATGACTAATTTTTATTAATTGGTTACTATAATTCCTCATACAGATTAAAAGTATTTGAAAGGATTATTTTTGGCAGATCCATGGGATAGACAAACCCATATTTATGGTTTTGAATTTGATAAATACCTTTCATTTCGACATACACGATTACATTGCATGTATATTTTGGTAACGATTTCGTGATATATTTAATGTATAGAGGATAATGGTCTAATTTAGTTTATTCTAAATTAAGATTTGGATTTTCTAATTAAGTTAATAAATCTTTCATTATTTATGAATTTGTGAGAATCATGTGACATTCCCATTTAGTAGTGGAATTTAATTATATTAAAATTGGGGAGACATTTTTAATGTCGTTCAATTAAACATAAATATTTATTTTAAATATTTGTTTAATTGGTCTAGTAATTTTTCAATCTAGTCAATCAAAGCATCATGTTGCCATAGCAGCCTCTGTGTGTGGAGTGCGGCTTTATTGAAATTACATAGATGAGTGTGGAATTATTTATGTGTTCTGTGTTCGGCCCATAGGTAGGCACAGTTTGACAAAATAATAACGCACATGTGGTAATAAGTATGTGATAATTATTTAAATTGTTCATGTGAATATTTGTCGGTCCATGGATAGACTTTTGTTTGACAGAACTTATTATCAGTACTTGATTATTACACCAAAATTACCCTCGCAGTTAATTTTTGTCCATAAACGAGGTTAATGTTGCACAAGATGTCTTGTGATGGGTCCCCAATTAATAATATTGCGAGTGTATCTTCATGCGAGTATTGATCGGCCCAAAGATAGATTAATATCTAGCCCGAAATATATAAGCACCTGTGGTGGTAAATACGTGACAATAATTTAGTTTGACATGTGAGTAATAAGTCGGCCCAAAAGAAGACTATTGCTTGACAATTTTTAGTGTCAGTATTTGACCACTGCGTGAGAGCATCATTTAAATTAGTATTGTTATCCAAAGACTTGATACTAATGTTGTGCTCAAATCCTCAAGATGATTCTAATTTATTTAAATTTTGAAAGATTATAAAGTTTAGTGCAAGCATGATAATCATTTTGGATTAATTCTCTGTATAATCAAGAAGTCTGCTAATTAAGTTTAACCAATATCAACAACAAAATCATACATGATGAGAACTTCAACAATAAAGATGAGACTAGTAGGCTTCAAGAAAATTTAGTATCAATAAAGTATAAAGGCAATAAAAGAATACCCGCAAAGAAAGCTGCTAAAGACGAAATTTAAGTATAACATTTTGTTTCTCTTAAAGGTTTGTGGAATTGTCTTATAATACACCATATTAAAGTTGCTAAGTGTGAATGGTGTAGTTAAAAGACATGATTGAATTCCATAACATATGGTTAATAATTGAAGAAATACTAAAGATTGCAGCTTATGGTTGATTGTTCATAATATAGTAGGGATGACCAATTAAAGAATTTATCGAATCACATGGACGAAGGCACTAGAGTTTAAGCGATCTCAAGTTTATCGTGATTTTATAAGGACGACGGAATAAAGAGGATATGATGCAAATAAATGCAATTACACTAATGCAAGAAATAAATGATAAAACGAATGAAAGATGAATGGTTTCCAAATGATGCAAGGATGAGATTAACAACAATCATGGCATAGATAATTAAGTAATTATGCAATTAATTCTAATCTCTCATGGACAATGTATAGAAGCGATCACTAATTCTACCTAAACTCTCTCTCGAGACGGATAGGATGTAAACCCTCAACAAGGCTCTCAAAAGTACATAGAATCGAGACCATAGCGAACACCTCCTACTAGGTACTAATTACTCTACGAGTTCCCTAATGAGGTACTAAATCATAGGCAATATTCTCTTTTAAAGTACTATGAATTCACTAATGGCTTGGTTCTCCTCACCTAACCAATCAATCTCTCGATTAAGTTAATCAAATGTTCTATCAAAGGGTTCTAAATCTAGAAGGATATCTCTATCTCATTCTAAATTAATGCACATAAAGTGTATGATGAAATGATTCAATGAACTATCCTAAACACATAATTGATTTCTCAATCTAATCACATGCCCATGACAATTAATTACACAAATCATACATATACATCAAGCAATTCACATCAATGATAGAAATAACACAAATGCCCAATTAAGATTAAAATCAATTTGCATAAAAATTAAATATGCAACACCAATCATGGAGCTAATCTCACAAAGGAGATTAGTCTTTCATAGTCACAAGAAATTCAACATAGACATTAAAATACTTACAAACCATGATCAACTATAAAGAAAGTTACAAAATTAGAATTAGATTTCCTCTTTGAAGGTCTTCAATGGAGATCTTCTTCTTCTTGTGATCTCATTCTCCCTTGCTTCCTTGATCACTTGGATGGTGGATTTGATGGAGGGTATCAAGTGGATTGGATGGATGAAATCAAGAATGGGTGAATGGGATAAAGGGTAGATGGAATGGAGAGGAAAGTGTGTGAAAAATTGTGTGAATTAGATGTGGAGCTGATCCCTACTGATCCCTCTCTTAATTTACACTCAAAATGGACATTTGTACCACTTGGAACCTTCTAGAACACATTCTAATCATAAAATTGACTTCGGGCCGAGTTCGGGTTGGTGCAGCGCAGTCTCACCTTTTTGCATATAATTTTCTCATACGAAATCCAATTCGGGTGATTATTACGCTCACGCGATCCTCTCTTCCGTGACTTTTTATGCATATAAAGAATTGACAAAATTTCTAACATTTGAAGGTGTAACAAGTTATGCAAAGTAGCACAATGGTTACCACAGTGGCTAATTATGACTACATCATTGATTGGGAGTTCAAGCAGAGTGGCAGCATCAAAGTCGCAGTAAGTTCAATTCATCAAACATTGATAACTTCATCGAGTTAGTTATTTCAATTATGTGTCATTTTCGTATATAATTTTTAGGATCTTGCATGTTCTATTACACTTGTGTAACATCGTAGTGCTTAGATGATTGACGCACATGCAGGGAAAAAAATCTCAACTTTTTCATTTATGATTGATACCTTAATTTAAGGGTATATGTTTTATTATATCATACGTGTCAATTATCCAACTACCTTCAATAGAAGGTATAATAGGAAAATATAACAGGAGAATCGAACCACATTTTTAGTGTCAATAATTGTATTAATTGCGAACGGGAGAAATCTAAAGTTTCCTAGCGTTTAAGCATCCTTTTTGGATTTTAACTAGTTTTATTCCTTTTCCTAATTAAAGACAACCCACACTAGTCTTTATCAAGTCAGAGATATCCTACTTTCAAGATAGGATTTGATAGGTAGGATTTTCATATCATTTTGTATATTATCTTTTATGTCATTTCATTATAACAAATTATAACCTTAAAAAGAAATTATAAATTTTTCGGAAATAATGATTGAATTTATTTCTTCTCTCAATTATATAATGTATGGTATAAAAAATGACGCAAAAAATTCGATGTGATATTCGACTTTATTAATTACTACTCCCTTGATCCACTTTCAAGGTATCATTTTTTCATTTTGCGCGTCCGCCCTCAAGGGTCTCATTTTCATTTTTATACATATGGGATACTAATACTACTAAAACATGAAACTCACATCTCCAATAATACAACTATCCACTACATATTAAATAATAATCATTCTTAATCCACTTGCAAAAAGAGAATTGCATCATTAAAGACGGACTACTTTATCTTTATTTTTCACGGCTATATCATTTGGTATATCATTTTTTTTTTCGGTCATATCATCCCATAAATAACACATAAATGTGAAGATGATGCTACACTCAAAGAAAAATATAAAGGAAAGATGAACAATTATTTTAAAAAAATATAAAGGAAAGATGAACAATTATCTGGACGGAATAATACTATGAGTAAAAATGGTGGCATGCAGGCAAGTTTATCGGGGATTCTTGCAGTGAAGTCATCGGAATACACCCACAAGAATGAAATCAAAGACGAAGCCTACGGCACAATCGTAGCCGAAAACATCATCGGCGTCCGCCACGACCACTTCCTCAACTTCTACCTCGACCTCGACATCGACGGCCAACCCAACTCCCTAAAGAAAGCCCACTTCCAAACCGCCCGACCCGCCCCCAACAATCCTTCTCCAAGGAAGAGCTACTGGACGGTGGTGAAGGAGGTGGCGAAGACCGAGTCGGACGCCAGGCTCCGAGTCAACTCAGGGGCTACTGAGATCATAGTGGTCAACCCTAACATCCACACTAACGTCGGCAACAGCGTCTGCTACCGCCTGATCCCCGGGTCGGTGGCCGGAGCGCTGCTGATGGAGGATGATTACGAGCAGATGAGAGGGGCCTTCAGTAACTACCATGTGTGGGTCACAACGTATAATAAATCTGAGAAGTATGCGGTGGGTTTTATGTTGACCAATCGCGTGGAGAGGATAATATAGCGCAGTGGACCCGCATGTACTATATAATTTCTCGCGTTTTTTATTTTAAAAATTTTTATCGTGTTTTAGGATTTTAATTTGAGGGTGATGTTTGGTTGCAGGGATAGGGGAATCGAGAATAAGGATATTGTGGTGTGGTATACGTTGCACCCATACAGGAAGATTACCCAATTATGCCTACGTTGACTAATGCATATGAGCTTAGGCCTTCCAATTTTTTTGACTACAATCCTGTGCTCAAAGTTAAGACTCCCAAATTAGTGGACTGGTTAAACTGTTCCGCCACTCACTGAGTCTAATTACTCATCTTTACCGAGTTCATGATCACTTCTCATTGGTCGCTGTACTCTTGAGTCTTGAATCCAAATGGACTACATAAATGATTTTTTCCTCCTGCTTATTGAAATATTCCTCTACTTATTAAATAAAATATTTTGTGAAACGTTATTTATATTCATGTGAGATGGATTGAATAATAGTTATACCCAACGCTGATGGCACTATTCAATGAATAAGCTACCAGAGATACATCATGCGATTTACCTTCTTTATTACGTAAATATCTCGAGTGGCATTTCACTACTATACTCAACATTGATTACACTCAAAAAGTTGGCAAATTTTTTTATGGGAATGTTTAATGAAATTTTCGTGAAATTGATAAGAAATAATAATTTTTATATTAAAAAGTAAATTAATGTAAATGATAACGGTGTTGTGGAATAGTATAAAAGTGACAAATAACAGAGAGCACAAATTTAAGACAAATACTAATATGCAACTGATTGCACCGTGCGATCAGAATTACTATTTAATTCAATAGATAATTACTCTTTTATATAAAAAAAATTATTACTCTTCTGTAAAAAAGCATATTACTGTTTATATGAATTGTATTGATTAAAGTAACTCTATGTACTTCATAGAATTTCTTTTTTTAATGTATTTTAAAGAATAACTCTTTTACAAAATGATGAACATACAACTTGTTCTACTCCAAAAATATAAGTACTTGTATGGATATAATTGCATAAAGAGATATGTACCTTAATACTCTCAAAATGAAAACTATGACCCAAAGTCAAAGAATGTGCCCAAAATTATTGGGTCGCTTCTAAGCCCAAAAATCATAAGAATTATGATATATGGACCTGGATTATGGCCCATTAGATTTGGCCCACCCAAAGGCTTGCTGGCCTTAGGTTTTAGGCCCATATCTAGGCAGGCTGCTTACTATTCATGCTGAAATATTTTTCTCAAGTTCAAATGATTTTAAATGAAAAAAAAAAAAAAATTCATCAAGTTACGAGGATACCCTCCATCACTAAAGAAGGATTGATTGTTATAAAATCAATTTTTATATACTAAATACGTAAATACATGGAACAAGCCTTTTAGTTTAAGCATTAATTTGTGGTTTCGTATAAATAACCCTCTAAAATGTAATGATGCTAATATAAGTGATATTTATTATAAAAATATATAAATTATCTATTATCAACTATGATCGTCTCCAATTTCAATTATATTTTATCTGATTTTGGTCAGTTTGTCTAAATATAGTTCTTTTTTAAAAAAAATTAATCTTAATTTAGTCATAAATTTGAAATAAAGGATCTAAACTGAACAAAAAGAGTCAAAATCAAACAAAAAATTATTAAAATTTAAACAACAAAAATTTATTAAAATTTAAACATTAAAATTAGAAAGAAATAAAAAAGTTGGAATCGAAAATACCTGTCAAAAGAATTGTGATATTTTCCCAAACTCTTCTTTATTTTTTACAAGGTACAAATTTAGATGCATGCACAATGTACACACTAGAAGCAAGACAAAGTGTATATAGAAGCTTCAGATCTTGTTCCTTCATGCAATAATACTCTATATTTTAAGCATATGCAAGATTTTTCTATAATTAGGAATAATAATTCTAATTACTGATCTATGAATCTTTTATGAAACCCATCCAAATTTGGTGAAGTCTTTAAAGAAAAAATAATTGAAATTATAAAATGAAAACGAATTGGATACCTTTCTATATTAATGTGAATTTATTTTTTGCTACAATTATTCAAATATAAGAATTTTGTACTAATATTTTTTAAACTAGACATCTATTACTCAATTTATCAAATATATATCCAGCGTTATAATTTATTGTTAGATGTGCAACGGTTCAATAATTATTTAGTAAGATAATTTTTAAATTAAAAAAATAATCTAGTAATTAATAATCTAGTAAGATAATTGTTAAAATATTCTAAATAATTAAAATATTTTGACTCGATTTGTCACTTGATTTAAAATTTTTAATCAAGTCATAAATATGTAAAATCGAATTATACTATTTACAATTGATTACAAAAATTCGTAACGATTCATAATCGAGTCATTTACTTTAATTGTGTCGACAATCAAATCAAATTTATTTTAATAAATGGGCATTTAAACGATTACCTTTAAAAAAAAAAGTTTTTAAAAAAAATCTAAAAAACTATAGGGCATTTTTGCCCATTACTTCAAATTATTATACTGATACTCTTACTCTTTTTTAATAAAATAATAATAATAATAATAATAATAATAATAATAATAATAATAATAATAATAATAATAATAATAATAATAATAATCTTACTTACTTTCAATAAATATTTTTAAAATATAATGTAACATCCTCAACCTCCTTAACAAATGTGGATGCATGCATTCATTTGTATCAAACAAATCCAACTATAGTAGTACATTTTATACAAAACAAATCCAAGTATACTATATGTAATTAACTATTAGTTTATTCTTATAGTACTTTTTTGTCACCACATACAACAACAAAAAAAAAAAATGTTAAGGTGTTAACTAAATATGGTTTTCATAAAATACTTTATTTTTAATAATCAAAATATTTTAATATTAAAAACCATTTGTTCTTATTTTTTTACACACTTTTCATTTTAAATTGTTTAAAGTATTTTCATTAATAATACTACTTTTTACATTTTATTCATCGATCCCAATAATTTTTTTTTAAAAAAATTATTCTCTATTTCCAATAACCTATTTACTGTTTTCTCTAAAGAGTATGTCTTGTGTGAGACCGTTTCGTGTGAGATTATTTTAAATTTTTTAAAATAGTTATCAATGTCACTATAAAATGTTATCACTTTTTATTTATATACTATAAATTGTTAATAAAATAATATTATCACTTTTTAAAGTATCATCTTTTATTATAAAAATTAGTACTCCCTCCGTCCCGTTTCAATGTTTACGTTTGTTTTTTGCACGTTGATTAAGGAGTAATATTTAATATAAAGTGGGTAGATGTATTAGTATTGGATGTGGGGACCATGGTGATAATTAATTGTTTTAGGTGGGTCTCATATATTCCAAAAAAGGTAATGTAAATATTGAAATGAGACGCCCAAAATAGAAATATGTAAACATTGAAATAAGATAGATGGAGTATATTTTTTAGCAGTCTTTACGTACACGCTCTCAAGTCTTTGCCTTCTCTAAATTACACAATTTACCCAATTCATACATTATACACTTAAAACTTTTTTTTTTAATCCACATGCCCAAATACTCCCTCCGTCCCGATTTAAGAGGGTCATTTGCTTTTTTACACGTAGATTAAGGAGTATTATTATTTAATTGGTAGTGAGTAGTTGTATTAGTGAAAGTGTGGGTTCCATACTTTAATTGTATTAGGGAATGTTTGGGTCCCATGTGTATAAAAAAAGAAAGGAAAGTCTTTAAATGGAACGACCAAAATGGAAAAATGACACTCTGAGACGGAGGGAGTACATCTCTAATGTAAAATTTAATTTACTCTTACTATCTTCTCAAATCACCAAAAAGAAAGAACAGCTAGAACTTTTTTCTTTTCTTTTTAATCCAATTGATTAAAAATACTTTCTTTCTTTTTTCTTTTTTTTTTATATCAGCTTCATTTAAAATTAAGAGATTGAAATCAAACAACTTAAACCAAAATTAGAATATCATATATTCATAAATAAAATAGAGAAAATCCAAAGAAGTGAATCCGGCCGTACACGATCGAAATGCAATCCAAATTAGCAATTAATCAACTAACTAATTAAGTTAATTAATCAACAACAAATTTTAATTAATAAACAGCCCCTCAATTAATTAATTTAATTATTCTACATTTCTCTCACTCTCACCGTTGACCGTACTACTGTTGACCATGAACGACTTCTTGCAATGCGCAATAGCTCCCTGAATTGCATTCTGCAACTCCTCCATTGACGAAGCATCCGAATCAAATCCGACCCGACCCATTTGACCGTATCCGTACCCGCTTTCGCCATGCCTGGGGGACGACATCATCGACGATGGGCAACTCGAGATGTAGCTTGATCTTCTTACCATGGGATACCTCAGATTTCCAGAGAAAGATTGTGAAATATTATTACAATTTCGACTGGTGTTCGCCGATCGCGACGGCTGCGGCGGTGGTGCCGCCGCCGCCGCCGCCGCTCGTTTATGTGAGAGCTTCTCGTATAGAGGCTTCACCTTCTTGAAGTACCTGCGCAGGACTTCCTTGGCGCTTGAGCTCACGCGCTTGACGGCGGCGGCGCCGCCGCCGGAGAATTTGGAGAGAGAGAAGGTGTATTTTGATGGTGGTTTGGGGAGGCGTTTGAATTCGTCTTCGGTGGCGGAGCTCGGGCGGGCGGAGTCGGAGTGGAGGAGGTCGTCGGAGGAGGAGTGGGAAGCGGTGGAGTCGCGGGAGGCGGTGGTGGTGGTGTCGGAGGAGGAGGAGGTGGAGGAGGAGGAGAGGAGGAGGGTTCGGACCATGGAGCGGCGGAGGGAGTGGTGGAGGGGGAGGAGCTGGCCCTTGTAGAAGAGATCGTCGGCGACGGCGGCGGATTTGTGGGGGGAGCGAGAAATGGTGAATTCGAAGTCGGAGGAGGAGGAGTGGGTGGGGGAGGAGGGGAGGGTGTGGGACCTGCGGTTGCTCCGCCCCATGTGGGTGGCGCTGCGGTGGCGATTACGTCATCACAAAAGTGGAATAGTGGCTATGCCTATATAGTGAGAAAGAGGTGGTAATTAATGAGTGTTAATGGCGTTAATTAAATAGCTTACCCTATAAACTAGGCATCTTGTAATTGTTTATTGAAAAATGGTGTACCCCACCATTAGGGCCCCAACCGTCCCTGCCCTGGAGGATTGGTGGAGGAGGTAAATCGCAGGATGTGCCTCAAGTGGTAAATATGCAGTTGAGAAATTGTAAAAATGTCAATAGTAAATAATATCAATTTTACTTTATTTGTGACAATATGAATAGAGTGAAATTTGAAAAAAAATTATTAAGACATTAATAAATAGAGATATTATATAGGAGTATATGGTAAATAATAATAATCTAACAGGGTGGATAAACGAAGCTTTAAGTCTTAAGAATAATTGTTGTGAGAAATAAAATTTGAAGGGAAAAAAGATAAATAGACAATGAATTTTTGCTCTGCTTGTATAAAATAAACTTTGAAATCCTATATTAGTAAAACAAATCATACCTCTTCCATCTTAATATATACACATTCTACAGTTATTATTAGTATAATTATGGGATTAAATATATTATTTTTCACTCAATTATATTACAAATAAATTACTCCTACATAATACTCCATATATTTACCATTTACTTTTTAAATAATATATAGTATATTTTTAAATTCCATATTCGACAAAGTGCAGGTGGAATACAGTAAAAAAAAATAGCGATGTATGGGAAGGGTCATATTCTCCCCTGCAACGTTTAGTGCGCGTCGTCGTATTAGTCACGTGCAGTGTCCAGGTGTCACGTGTCCCAATCGTGAAATTTGGAAGTGCAGTGGTGGACCATTTGACTTCTTACTTATTAAACCATTAATTAATTAAATCACAATGAATTGTCTCTACCATAACTAACTCCAAATTTATGGTTATTGATCGGGTAAATATCAAAATTAGTCGTGTAATTATGATATTTTTCAATTTTAGTTATTTATCATTTGCAATTCTCAATTTTGGTCATTTTTTGTCCAGTTTTAGTCTTTTTGGTTCAATTTTAGTTCTTTTGGTCCAACTTTGGTATTTTTTTCAAAATTTGGTCCTTTTTTTTTCACTATTGGTCCTAAATGTATACACTTTCGGACCATTTTTTGATATTTTTTTAACATAAAGGACTAAATTTGGACAAAAAATGATAAAAATTGAGAATTGCAAATGATAAAGAACTAAAGTTGGAAAATGACATACTTACATGCTCAATTTTGATATTTACCCGTTATTCGTTTATAGGTTACTTCTTAGAATATAGTAATTATTTTTACTTTTTAAAATTTTTATTATTTTATTTTGGTCCAAAAGTGATTATCAATTAATTTTCAATTTTATAGTTTACATTAACTAGTGCATCCTAGCTTAAGCTGGATCCGATTTATTATTCTTTACTTTTTAAACAAAGCTAATTAAAGTCAGCATCTTAATTAATTCCTCATTTGTATTAATATCATGTTTTGGATCAGTATTCTTTTCTTGCTAATTATATATTTTGATTTTTACAAATTTTTCTATACAACAACATAGTATATATGACAAAAGTGTTTTTTTTGTGCGCAGTAGTTAAAAATATTAGGTACCTGTGATCCATTGTGTGGTTACCGCAATTTACTTGGAGGCAGTTCTGAGGGGCCGAGATTGTTTTTTCGAGGACTAGTCGGGCGTAAGCCCGGAACCTCGGTAAAAAAAAAGTGTTTTCTTTTTAAAAAGTAATTAATTAGTTAAATGGTTAAATATTTGGTGGGACAGGGGTAATAAATGGAAAATATTAAGTCTCTTAGGTGGAAATGGCAAAAAGTGGCCACTATTACTTAAGTGTAATTTTAAGTGGCCACATATGTTATACACAATTTTTTCTAACTACTTTTAAAGGAATGAGCCAAAATACCTTTGAAGGGGACCCACTTTTCACATGTTTGGAGAATGAGATTCCACACTTTTTGACCAAAAGTACCAAACGTATAGTAAAGAAATTGAATTCCTCTTTATTTTTGAATAAAGTGTGGAAGTACAATACCTAATACCTAGTATTCCTATGTTGGCATGTGCTCCTTCATATCCATACAAAAGAAATGAGGTAATATATAGTGGAAATGGGGGTGGTCGTCCAACATTTATTAAAAATTTTTGTACTAGTTATTTTAGAGGTTGAGCATTTTGGTAAGCATTTGTGAGCAAATTTCTTGTATTTTTAGAGAGATGTGAGATTTTGGGGAGCAGGTGTACAAGGTATGTTTAAACTTGATTTAACAGTTATAAATGCCTTAATTTTATAGTTATGAATGCCCTAATTTTATAATTTTGACATGTCTCATGAGTGTATTCTAATTATTCAACGTTTTTATAATAGAATAGAAATAATTGTATGCCGAGTAGAATAATTTTGTAATATTCAAAATATCTCTCTTAAATCTTCACCACTCATGTTAGATCGTATTTTTTAAGTAATCTTCTCAAATTTGTTAAACACTGGTGAGTAGGCCGAATAGAAGAAGAGCAGTATGCCGAATAGAACAACTTGGTGGGCCGAATAGAACAACCGTTTGCCGAATAGCCCAAAAAATTCTCTTAATTTCAGAAACTTAGTAGGCCAAATAGAACAACATTTGTAGGCCGAATAGACAAACACTGTGGGCCAAATAGAAAGACGTAGGCCGAATAGAAGAACTAAATTTTCATGAATTTTTCATTTTTAAAAAATATGTAGGCCGAATAGAACATTTTAGTAGGCCGAATAGGAGAACCTTTTGGGCCGAATAGAGGAAACATTGGCCGAATAGAAGGAAAAAATACTTTAACTTTTTTAAGGTGTGTCAAAGTAGGCCAATTTTTGAAACAGTGTAGGGCTGCATACATTAATCTGTTGACCGAATAGAATACAATATGAGTATAAATTTTCTAATGTTTTACTGTTGCAACTAATTTTCTAATGTTTTAATGTTGATGTCATTAAAGTTTTCTTGAAAAATGTGCAGATGAGTTATAAAAAAGTTTAGATGTCTTGGGGTGGAGCTTGGGAAGGGTTGCAATACACAGGTGGAGTGGTGAACTAGTTATTCTTGCCAGAGGACAGTCTGTGTTATAGTAGTTTGCTAAAATAAATCCATGACATAGTACAAGCTGATTTGGGACACTGGGGTTATGTAGTTCATTCTCTAGTTGATTACGATGGCCGTTTGTATAAATATAAGATAAAGAATTATGCACGTATGGCAGAAGTGTTCAACTGTGTTAATGTAAGAATGGTGTACGTGACACTCCGTCCTATCGCGGGTACAGGGAGTAGTATGGTTTCAGGGATGGGTTATGATGATCGAAGTGCTGGTACGAGCAATGACCCACGTATGAGGGCACATTCAGTCATTATAAATGGAGAATGTAATGCTGCAGTTGGATTTCTTGGCCGCTTAGCACGCATCATACCATCTTCAGCAATGCCGGGTGTGGGGCCATCAGACTCACATGCTTCACCGGTCTAGACGGGGAATGTCTAACCCCTGACCTCGCGCTCGATGGGTCAGCCTCAGACAACTGGGTCCGGGAAAGATCAGCTCGAAGGCGCCTGTCGAAAGAAATGTGATGCTGATGCTCAGACACAATCTGACAAGCAATCTGGTGTAACAACTCATCCTGCTGATCCAACCTACGAAAGACCCTTTCTTTGAACTCTTGATCATATCCGTGGTCTTCATGATCATCTCCGTATGCGTCACCCATCCCACTCTCATGCCACACTGGGGGCTCACCACTCCAGCATCATGGTGTTGTTGTCTGTCATACTCATTTATAAAGCGAGCATGACAGCTATGATGCGTCGGGTCATAGGAAGTGGGCTCAGCGTACATCGTCTCCCCTGAAGCGTGTCCACTGTGGTCAGGACTAGGAGTATAGGGAGGTCGGTAAGAATGCTGATCCCAATTTGACTTCCAAACTGCAGGATTATCCGTGTGCTGGCCCTTCCACCGATCATCAATATCCATACCCAAATAGTACTGACGATCCCATGGATTACTAGTAGGATCGTGAGCTTCCCTTGCGGTATGCTGCTCCAGATGTGAGTACTCATGCCCCCGGATGACCTTTCGTCTTGGGTTAGAATATGCCTTGGTGTACAGCCTCATGATCAACCCCTCCAAATGGTCATCCTCTATGCCAATCCAATATCCCTTTGTACGCTCATCAGCGAGAACACGTGGAAAATCCACCACATCAAGATCCTGATGCAAAAAAAAACTAATACATTTAGATACAGTATCACTGATTTATCTTCACCGAAATGGATTAAATAATCATACCCGATTAAACAGATTCTTATCGACCCTCTTTACTTTACGAAATACCCATCGAAGGCAAAGTGGCCTTAGATCCACCCTATCGTCAGGGACATGGCCATACGACGCAGCAAGGGCAGGTAGACGCTCGTACGCCCAAACCTGTCACATGTAAAGCACATATGTTAGATAATTAATGTTGCTGAAATTGATAATACACTATAATTTTAAGTAATCTACTAAAACACGTACCTGGAGCGCAAATGTGCATCCGTAAAAGTGGTATCTGTACTTCTCGGGGTTTGCTCCAGCTGGAAGTTTGGTCAAAATGTGGTCCATAAAGTGCAGTAGTGTCATATAACTGACCTGCCCCCAAGGGAATAAATCCCATCTCCGTTCATCCTCTACTAGCTCCCAGACCCAGTTGTCTACACCCACCTTGGTGACATCCGACCCAAGGATAAAATAGTACAACAACAGCACCTTGGCAATTTTAACCACGTCCTCGGGGTTAACATATGTAAATCTTCTGCCTTCAAAGTCACTAGCAATCTGACTGACTAATGGTCTCTCGCCCTGATCATAATACCTATCGTAAACCCCACCAGACGGGATACGATACGATAAATTTGGATCAAACCCGAGTCTATCCCGAAAGTAGAGTCCCATTATCCTCATGAACTCTACCCTGCTAAAGATAAGGCACTCGTTCCCAATCTGAAAATATCTAGCAGTTAAATCGTCCCCCCTAAATATAATCTCCCGCGTCATGAGAGTATGGAGATGAGCATTCGCGTTCCAATCATCGTTGAGATCCAAGTAATGACCAAAGCATGATCTCCTAAACATCTCCTCCACATTATCCCCAACCTTAGTTAACTGCGTATGAATAATTTCCATCACAACCCCTGATTTGCAGTAATTATGTATACTGCAGTTCTGGCCCTGCATAGAAGGACGCTTCCAGTCACCCTGCAAAATAAAATTTTTGCTAAATAAGACAGAAAGTCATAATTATGACCAAAATAAGTATAAGTTCATTGCAGCCACTGACCAAATATTTGCACACTCAAACATTTGTTCTATTCGGCCTATAGTTCCTTCTATTCGGCCTGCAAACTGTTCTATTCGGCCTACAGCAATTGCTCTATTCGGCCTACCAAATATGCTCTATTCTACCAGCCAACCATTTCCAAAAAAATTCAAAACTCATAAACATTGTTCTATTCGGCCTACACTTTTTGTATTCTGCCTACAGATTTATTCTATTCGGACTACAAAAACCTTTATTCGGCCTACCAAAATTTCAAACAAATTTAAAAAAAAACAACTCCTACCCTTTGCTCTATTCGGCCCACACTTATTCTATTCGGCCTACTAAAAACCTCTATTCGGCCAACCAAAATTTAAAAAAATTTCAAAGTAATTACTCCTACACTTTGCTCTATTCGGCCTACACTTGTTCTATTCGGCCTAAAGATTTGTTCTATTCGGCCTACTAAAAACCTTTATTCGGCCAACCAAAATTTAAAAAAAAATTACAAAGTAATTACTCCTACACTTTGATCTATTCGGCCTACACTTGTTCTATTCGGCCTAAAGATTTGTTCTATTCGGTCTACAACAAAACCCCTATTCGGTCAACCAAAAGTTCAAAAAAAACAAAAAAAATGAACACCCTCACTGCGGTCATACATTCTACATATGATGTATACACAATTAAGTCACATTCAACCCATTACATTTCCAAACCACATGTACGAAACATTATACAAAATTAATTCACATTTTACACATATAAATAAAACCACAAAAAATGTAATTAATATCCTCGAAAAAATTATTAAAAATCATTATACACAAATTTAGAGATGCCAATAACACTGCTTATATACATACCTGAAAATTTGTCATTTTCAATGTGTAATGCACTGTGGGAGACCGCAAATCGAGAAGAGAAACCCAGAAATGCACTGTGCTTGACACTGGGACGAAAGGAGAGAAGAAGATAGAGGATGTTGGACGAAAGAAAGAAAGAAAGAAAGAAAGAAAGAAAGAAAGAAAGAAAGAAAGAAAGAAAGAAGAGAAAGAAGTGAAAATGACGTTAATGATGTACCCCACCAACTCACATTCAAAATCTTAAATTCAAAATTTAAAAACTTTAAATGTGGTCCACTCACCCCCATTTATTGCAGTCAAAACTGACATGATGATGACCCCATTATTTTCGTCCTTTAGCTAACAGTTATAGGGTAATTTGGGGAGTCCACTTGAAAGTGGCTAGTAAAAATTGGTTTTAAGAGATGTGACTATTTTAAATTGTACTTTGTCGTTGTCATTAAAAAATGGGACTCAAATATTAATGCAGGGCAGCAGTGTTTCGTGGCCGAGTCACCACACACTTGCCTGCTCCAAAGGAGATTGTGACTCGTTTGTTTGCTTTATGGATGCCACCCGCTGCCTGCTGTCGACTCATCCTACCACATTCAAAATAATAATAATAATAATAATAATAATAATAATAATAATAATAATAATAATAATAATAATAATAATAATAATAGAATTTTCTTCTCTTATATGCATCATCTATTAAATTAAACAGACAAAAGTGGCACTAAAAATGTCTTTGAATTATTATTATTATTTTTTATTATTTTTATTATTATTATTATTTTCCTTTAAAAGCAAAATTTTCTACTCTATTATACATGTGTCGCTCATTCATCAATATGCTATGTAACACATAAATGATATAATAAAATAACACAGAAAATTCTTGCAAAAAATTAATCTTCTTGCAAAAAAATTAATCTTCTCAAATCCGGTTCAAATTTTCTATAACATTTAGTATATCAATTTTCTATAGCATACAATTAAATAAGTGACACGTAGTAAAGAGTAAAAAGTCATACAATATTAAAAGAGGATTCCCTCCGTCTCCTTTAAAGAGAGTCTTTTTTTTCATTTTGGGCGTTCCACCCAAAGAGCCCCTTTCATTTTTTACAAATATGAGACCCACATACCCCATTAATACAATTAAAATATGGGACTCATACTCCTACTAATACAACTCCACGTGTCAAAAAGCAGAAACCCTCTTAGTGAGGGACGGAGGGAGTAATATAAATTCTTAGGGCAATAGTTAAATTTTATTAGCTATATTTGTTTTCTGTTTTTTAGTTTAAATTTAGGATTATGTAATCCATTTCTTATTTTAATTGGGTTTAACAAAACTAAATTACATAAATCTCATACATCTCTAATTTGTTAAATTTACTAAATCCATCTAATTCTAATCTTAAAAGTTAAATCTACCCTTTTAATTTCTATTAAACCCAAAACAATTATCATGATCTTAATTATACACGTCAATCATAAAAATGATACAATAAAAAAAATAGCACAAAATATTCGATATAGCTTGAATATATTATATATGCACGTTCGAAATTATATAGTATAAATTATTATATTTCAGTAAAAATGTTATCATTTTTCATTTATATTATAAATTGTTCATGAAATAGTTCACAGAATAGTTATCATTTTTTATTAATTAGCTTGATATAACTTTTTATTAAAATTGATATATATCTCATGCAAAGAATTTCGTAATACGGTCTAATACAATGTTTACTTAATATACTAGTTTAAATAGAGTTATAATTTATAGCTTGAGGTTATAATTCTCTTATATATAAGAATTCTATAATTTCCATAGGTTGAGAAAAGAGTGTGTGTGTGTGTGGAGGAGAGAGTGAAAGACACAAGTTGACGTGAGAGGGAGAGAGTGAAAGACACAAGTTGATGTGAGAGCCAAACATAGGTCTATGAGAGGACCATAATATAGTTTAAAAATAGGAATAAACACACCACTTAATATTTAAAAGACAAAACAACCATCAATTTCATGAATAAGAAAGAGAGACAAACTGCCAAATGCATATCATCTTCAATGGCCCTATGAGGAATCCCTAATTTGGTTACACAACCAATGAGAAGGAAATCTTGAAGATGAACATGAAATTTCTAGCCAATCACAAACCAGATAAGAACTGTTTGTGGACCCCTCCAAGAATTCTCACATTTACACTCACCAAAAGTTCATCACTGCTGCTTCATAACTAAAAGCTCCCCTTTGTGAGTCTCTCTACACAACTGATCAAATCTTCCTTGGAAAAAAAGAGAATTTGCAGTTGAATTCTTGATACATACATACATACATACATATTATATTCCACCATGAACACCTCTGAACACCATCAGAGTAAAGCTTCAAATGTTCTTGGTGGGAAAACGGCTAGGGCTTGTGACAACTGTCTAGTGAAAAGGGCTCGTTGGTTTTGCCCCGGAGACGATGCTTTCCTTTGTCAATCCTGCGACCACTCCGTGCACTCTGCGAATCTTTTGGCGAGTCGACACAAGAGGGTTCGACTCGAAACCTCCTCATCCTCTTTTAAAAAGGAAATACTCATAGACAATTCGACCACTTCTCCGCCATCATGGCATCATGGGTTCACCCGAAAGGCCCGAACCCCAAGGCCGTGGCGGAGGGCGCCACAGCTCGACCGGCACCAGCTTCCGCTGGTGCCGGAGATCAACTCGGAGGACCCCTTTATGGAAGAGAGCGATGAGCAGCTCTTCTGTAGGGTTCCGGTTTTCGACCCCTTTTGTACGGATTTTGTGAAGGGGGAAGAGATGTTTCTTGATGATCAAGAAATGATTTTGGAGCATGATTTGAATCTTGATGAGCTGTTGAGCACGTGCGAGGATGATCTTGCGGAGTTTGCAGCGGATGTTGGGTGTTTGTTGGGTGGTGGTGAGGATTTAGGGTTGATGGATTGTAGAGAGAGAGTGAAAGTTGAAGAGAGAGAAGATGAAGAAGTGAAAGGAGTGGTACAATGCAATTTGGACGTGGAAGGAAAATGGGGTTGTGGAGAGGAGGTGAAAAGGGTTTCCGGCGGCAACGAGACGACGTCGTTGTCGAAAAACGACGTCGAAAAGGAATCACAAGTGAAGAAGAGGATGTTGCTGAGGCTAAACTATGAAGCAGTGATTGCATCATGGGCTACTCAAGGTTCTCCATGGACAGATGGAATTCGACCTCAATTTAACCTTGATGAATTCATGGTATACTTGATTATATATGTATATACTAGTATTATACAAGATTTTAATTCTATATACACGAAACATATATTCTCTCATATCAATTAATACTGTCTTACACAATGCATGCATATATACATGAAACAAGGATTTGCTATTGAAGAATCGTGATAATTTAATCACATGTTCTCTCACATCAATCAGTATTTTATTACACGTTTTTACTAATATCTTATACATTAATGTTGATATAAAGTTAAAATATATTCAAACAAAATTCAAAACAAACTTATTTTTTAGTACTACTCATTTTATTTCAAAATCATTTCATTTTTAAAACCGATTTTAAAAACCAACATAAACTGATCCCCAAAGGGTTTAAGCTTTACTTAAAAGGATCTAATATTATATAACATGTAGATCATAATTGTCTTTTCATATCCATGTCTTTTAATTAAATGTGGACATATATACATACAATTGTTGTACACAAGACAAGTTCATCCAATATATATGATAAAATTTATGTAGGTTGCATGCTTGGGAGGAAGTTGTTATGAATTGGGAGGATTATCAAGAGCTAAGATAGGAGGAAGAGAAGCAAGAGTGTCGAGATACAGAGAAAAGAGAAGAACGAGGTTGTTTTCAAAGAAGATTAGATACGAGGTTAGGAAATTGAACGCAGAGAAGAGACCACGAATGAAAGGTCGATTCGTGAAGAGGTCGACCACCTTTTCAGGATCTTCCTTGCCTTATCAACTCATCAACAAATAAGAACATGATATACATACCAAAGAGGGCCGGTATTGCATTGAATCGACTCCTTATGGAATTGGATTTTGAAATATGCATAACAAATTGTTGCCCCTATGATATAACAAAATATTCAACTAATTTTTAATAATTGTCATATATAAGGGCTACAATTGTCATGCATAAAAGTAACAGTACTTCTCATACTAAAAGGATAAAACGAGAACTATTTCTATGGAATCCTTACATATATATATATATATATATATATATATATATATATATATATATATATATATATATATATATATATATAGATAGATAGAAAAATATTATTATGTATAGCAGCAAATTGCAAAATGCATGAGCAATTTGTATAGCTTAACAAGCCATATAAGGGTGGTTTACTTTACCACCCTAGCTAGCATAATATGTTTGCAATAAATTACTATGAGATTTTTTTGTAGTTTATAATGCAGTGTGAAAGATTTTCCTTAGATTTCAAAAACATCTGTAATTAGCTTGGTGTACCAACTTTGTTGAAGAAGAAGTCAGGAAGTTTATGGCATGTTTAACTTAGAAGTGAAAGAATTTTCAGTTATTGCATGCTCTTATAACTTAATTGTTTAAAATAGTGGAGTATTTCTTATTATTTTCTTTAAGAGTGAACCATTGGTTTGAAGTATTTATTGAAAATATATTGATACTATTTCATCTTCTATTTTATTTATTAAATTTTTGCTATGCATTATAATCGATGTTCAAATTATTCAACCTATATAATCCTCAATCCCACTTTCCATATTTTATTGGTATTTCATAATATAATAAAATTATACTATACAATTTACCATTAGATAGTAAAATTAATCATGAATCATGAAATGGAATGCCATTGCAAAATAGGGGATCCGGATCGATTAAATCCATACACGAGTTAAAGTTTTTTTTTTTCTCTCTTTTATGTACAAAATATAGAGTTAAAACCCATTATAGACAACATTTACGGTTATTGTTACATCAATATGCTAATTTTTTTTAATTTTTTTTTCACATAAATGGTTCAACAATATAAGATTAACTGGTAAAAACTTATTCCACATATATGATATGTATTCATAATCTTTTTTTTTTTTTGTTCTTTTCTTTATTTTGCACGAGTTGCTATCTTATTTCTATTCGATTCATTTATACTCGATCAGAAGTTAGAATAATTTTCAGAATAATTGGTGCCATTGTTTAATTCAGATGGCGGTTTGTG
This sequence comes from Pogostemon cablin, assembly GCA_023678885.1. NCBI lineage: Eukaryota > Viridiplantae > Streptophyta > Magnoliopsida > Lamiales > Lamiaceae > Pogostemon > Pogostemon cablin. The sequence goes on along the minus strand of CM043009.1, from coordinate 22,804,827 downwards.
GCATCCAAGGGTCATAAATTCAATTTTTAATTTAATTTGTTTATTTGTGGCAACCAAGAGTCGCAAATTCAATTTAATTTGCCTTTATTTTTTTATTTTACCTGGATTGCTGTTACAAGATTAGTTTCATTATACATATATTATTATTTGCAGATGGCGACAAAAATATAAATAAAATAAGCTCGTAGTAATAGCTAGATAGGAAGCATTAAATACTATGATTTGGTAATAAATTGTAATTGTACAACCTTAATCTTGACTTACGGGAAAAAGCTGGATACGTAGAATTGAAGTATAAGATTGATAAAGTACTCTCATGTTCCAAAACACGGTTTATTACTCGATCGTAGTGCATGCTAATTAATCTCACAATAATAATCAACTAAAACAGCTAATCATGATATAAACTCCATTAACGAGGATAAATGAAGTATGTTACACTTACCCTTACACTTAATAAATAAGGGCAATGCTATTTAGATCAAATTGATCTAATACTCTATCCCAGAATTATTGCACTGTTGCAAAACTAGAAAATTATTGTGAGATTTGCTCTTTGACTAGTTATATTAATTTTCAAGAGATAATAATGAAATGTATTTAGGTAACAAATAAATTATAAGGTACATAGTTGTCATTTGTATTAGATAAAAGTGGTAATTTTGAAATTTAAAGATATTTGGAGGGATATGAGATTGATTGTGATGAAGCTTATTGTGGAATGAACAAAAAATTAATAAATGTAAAGTTTATTATGGAACGTGGAGAGTAATTAATATGTTGATAAAGGAGCTAGAGGTATGTGATGATTTTAAAGGGGTGAGTCTATTGTGAACCCGATTCATCATACACCCTAATTTTATAAAATTATTACTCGTTAGTAAATGAAAAATTATTTTTCAAAGAAATGTATAACGTAGTATTACTCTTTTAAATAAAAATATTACTCATCCCAGTGAAAAAAAATAAAATCACAATATATATTTGAAGATTAATATTTTTTACATAAAAATTAATAATTCATTATTTTAAAAAATAATCTTTAAAAAGTTATTTTAATATAATTAGAAGCTTAGTAAATCCAAGGGTTTGTCTTTTAAAGAAAAGCAGACCTAAAATAAACTTCCATAGATTAAAAGGAAGATTTCATATTGGAAAAGGGACTCAATCCACATAATACTCCTGATATAAAAAATTGTGATAATCTTAAAATTTTCTTGTTGGCCCATTTAATTAATACAAATAGAGTCTTTAGTTATGGGCCTTCTAAACGGCCCAAAGATAATATAATTCCAAAATCGGGCCCAGAGAATAGTTTGATGGAATTTGATCTAAATTTCAATTTTAGACGCGAAATCCTTTGAGGCGGCAATCCCTCCCACCAATAAACCAACACAAAATTCCAACCAAATAAGTGTAGAGGAAATGCTTTATTGTATCGAAGAATATCATGTGCTTATATAAGCAATTACAAGAAAAGTGTGAAGGGAAATAAGAGTAAATAAGGGTAACAACTAATTACAACTACTAATGAGTGATTGTAGCAATAGCAATCACTAATGAGTGATTGTAGTAATTATACTCAATATACCCCCTCAAGATGGTGTATCTTCAGTAACACCAATCTTGCTGCATAAATCAAGAAGCTTTGGCCGTAGAAGAGACTTGGTGAGAGCATCAACAAGTTACTCGGCAGCGGGAACATGAACCACACGAAGGGCAGAAGATTGAACCAAATCACGAACAAAGTGATAATCAATTGCAAGATGCTTCATGCGAGTGTGAAAAATAGGATTGGCACACAAATAGGTGGATCCAAGATTATCAGAGTATAATATTGGAGTGGTAGTAGTGGAGACTTGCAATTCCTGAAGAAGAGATTTAATCCACTGTAGTTCAGCTGCAGCAGAAGCAATTGCACGATATTCAGCATCGGTAGATGAATGGGCAACTATTCGTTATTTCGTGGAGCGCCATGAGATTGGATTAGCTCCAAGAAACATGATATATGCACCTGTTGATGTTCGATCATCGATATTTCCTGCCCAGTCGGCATCTAAGTAACCATGCAATGTGAGTGGAGTATCTGATTGCAGACGAATACCAAAACTACGAGTCCCATTGAGATATCGAAGAAGATATTTGACAACAATTCAATGAGCCTCAGAAGGAGCATGCATGAACTGAGATAACTTGTTAACAGCAAATGAGATGTCAGGTCTAGTCATTCGAAGATGTTGCAACCAGCCAAGAACTTGCCGAAAGCGTGTTGCATCAAATGGTGGGAAACCATCATGTAGACAAAGCTTATTTCCATCGGTAATCGGCTTTGATACCGGTTTGGCATCCAACATGCCATACTTTTCAAGCAGATCAATGAAATACTTTTGTTGCGTGAGAAGAAGACCCATTTGTGTGGGTTTCACCTCAACACCACAGAAGTAAGATAGATTACCAAGATCTTTTGTGGAAAAACGGCCATTAAGCTCATGAATGATGTGTTCCACCTTGGAAGAGTTGTTTCCTGTAACAATAAGATCATTCACGTACACAAGAAAATAGATAACACAATCAAGTTGAGTAAGAATGAAGAGTGAGTTATCGGCTTTGGAGGTAACGAAACCAAGAGACATTGGAAAGCATTTCAACTTATTATACCAAGCACGAGGGGCTTGTTTGAGACCATAAAGAGCTTTGTGAAGACGACAAACATAGTGAGGTAGATGTGAATCAACCATCCCCTTAGGTTGAGTCATATAAACTTTCTCATGAAGATGTCCATTGAGAAATGCATTATTGACATCCAGTTGGCGAAATTCCCACCTATTTTGTAGAGATATGGACAGAATAGTCCTGACTGTAACTGGGTTAACAATCGGGCTGAAAGTTTCATGAAAATCAATACCAGGCCTTTGATGGAATCCCTTAGCGACAAGACGAGCCTTATATTTGTCAATGGTACCATCCGGGTGTCATTTAATACGAAAGACCCATTTGTTGCCCACAAGATTTTGCATAGGATCAGGAGGGACAAGATCCCATGTCTTATTCAAAAGAAGAGCCTCAAATTCATCTTTCATGGCACGCAACCAAACTGGATTTTTAAGAGCTTGAGCAATAGTATGAGGTTTTGTATTATTAGAAATGATAGTAGAAAGAGCATATTTGGGATTCGGCTTAACAATATAGTTTTTAAGCCGTGTTCGCATTGGATGAGTATTACCTGGTTGTGGAATAATTTCAAGATGCTCATCCAAGTGAGGAGGAGCAGTATTAAGGTGTTGTGGCACCATATGGAGCTCAAGATCACCAATGGTGGGCGTAGGAGGTGCAGATGAGGGCAAGATTGGTTGAGAAAGCCATGATGCAGCAATTACAGAGGAGTCTGAGGTGTGAGAATGTTAAGATTGGAGTGTTGTATAAGGGAATTCAGTTTCAATAAACTCAACATGACGAGAAACAAAAATTCGCTGTGATGACATATCAAAACATAGAAAGGCACTTTGAGTGAGAGAATATCCTAAGAAAATACATGGATGAGACTGAGGAGCTAGTTTATGATTATTATAAGGACGTAACCAAGGAAAGCAAAGACATCCAAAAACACAAAGTTTATTGGGATTCATCGGTTTCTGAAAAAGTTTTTCGAATGAAGAGATGGATGAAAGATTTTCTTTAGGCATACGGTTAATAAGATAGACAGCAGTAGCAAAGGCATAAGACCAAAACTCAAGTGGAAGATGTGCACGATGAAGAAGAGGTAGACCTGTTTCAACAATATGTCTATGTCGACGTTCAGAGTAACCATTATGTTCAAGAGTATGTGGAGGAGTGGTGAGATGTGTTATGCCATTTTTGGAGAGGAATGAACGCAAAGAAACATACTCACCCCCACCATCAGTAAACAATATTTTAATGGTGGAAGAGAAATAGTTTTCAACAAGAGACTTGAATGTCATAAAGACAGAGATGACATGGGATTTTTTTGTATTGGATAAAACCAAATGTATTTTGTGTAATGATCTACAAATATGACATAATATTTGAACCCATCTGTAGATATTACAGGTGAAGTCCAAACATCAAAAAGATTATTTGAATGGGAGAATTAGAAGTAATGGAAGAGGATGAGAAAGGAAGCTTATAACTCTTATTGATATTGCAAGAAGTACAACTAAAAAGCTAAAACGAGGAATTAGAAAACTTAATATTTAAAGAGTGCAACATTTTCCTGAATATTTTCTCCGAAGGATGTCCCAAACAACTATGCCAAATTGAGATAGACAAAGGAGAAATGATAGATGAGAAAACTAGAATTGGTTTTGATTTGGTAGACTTTGGCCAGTAATAAACTCCATCATGGCATAGACCCGTGACCATAATTGCCCCCGTTTGCAGATCCTGCTCCTGAAAGTAGTGATAAAAAAATACAACAGAAACATGATTAGAGGCACATAGTGCTGAAACTAAGATCAGGTTCATAGACATAGATGGAGCATGCAAAATATTTTCTAGTTTCAAAGTGTCAAAGTTTGTAGTGCCACAGTGAGCTATTGATAAGCAAGTACCGTCACCAAGAACAACACTGTCTTGACCAGAGTAGGGATGATGAAGAAACAAATTACCCAAATCATTTGTGACATGATGAGAGGCACCCGAATCTAGAACCCAATCAGATGATGGCACCGGAGGGTGAGAGGCAACTGTATTGACTTGTAGAGGGCGATTTGGACGAGGTGGAGGCGGAGGAACAGATGCCCACATGTGTTGTGGAATCCAAGAGCATTGTCGAGCCGAATGGCCAACAATTCCACATACTTGGCATTTGCCAAGATAGCCTCGGGTTGCCGAACTTGAAGAAGATGCTTGCGGTCGTGGGGAGAAGCTTGATGGGGACGCATCTGAGACTGATTGAAAGATGTATTATATGATACCTGACGATTTCGCGTAGCATGATAACCCAACTTGTTAGAACTTCTGTTAGTATGAGAATTGGTAGCAGCAAGTACTGTAGCAGGTAGTGTCACAGGTGGATTCAAAAGCTTCAATTGGGCTTCATAATTCAAAATCTTTTCAAATAATTCCTCAAAATCAAGAGGTGTATCTCGAACTTGCAGGGCATGAGAGAACTTTGAAAATGCAGGGTTCAGTCCATTGAGAATGCGAACCGAGAGATCATCAAAATCCACAACTTTGTTCATGAGTGCTAGCGCATCAATACTAGCTTTGATGTCCTGCATATAGACTGTGATTGACTGAGATCCTTGTGATAGTGTATTCAATCGAGTGCGGTACTCGAGAATTCTACCACGAGATGGAGATGCGTATGTTTTCTCGAGAGTTACCCAAGCCGCGCGAGATGTTGAGATGAAGCAATGAAGACAACCAGATTTGCAGAGACAGAACCAATTATTGCATTTAGGATTAATTGATCCTGACGGATCCAAATCGTAAAGGTAGGATTGATTGAAGGAGTACCTTCAGAAGATGATGGAATAGTTTTCGAGAGGCATGGAAAACTACCATCTACATATCCAAGAAGATTATATCCAATCAACAAAGAATTAAATTGAGCACGCTAAGCGGAATAATTTGAGGCTATGAGTTTAAGAGGGGCTTGAGCTGCAACATTAATAGCAACTCCTAATGAAGAATCAGTAGCAGTAGAGATGGTAGTGCGAATGGTAGGATCGTCAGCCATGGCGCAAGGCGGCAGCTGGAGAAAAAAAAATGAATTCTAAGATTTGGTGTAAACCTCAAGCTCTAGATACCATGTAGGGGGAAATGCTTAATTGTATTAAAAAATATCATGTGCTTATATAACCAATTACAAGAAAAGTGCAAAGGGAAATAAGAGTAAATAAGGGTAACAACTCATTACCATTACTAATGAGTGATGGTAACAATAGCAATCAGTGATTGTAGCAATTATACTCAATAATAAGATAGAAATTTCTTGATTTTACAGACCAACAAATTTCGAGATTAATTACTTGATTAACATGTCCTAATCCATGCCAATTACGAAATGACAAACGAAAACCCATTTGAATATACACACACACATGATTGTGTATCTGTAATGTATATGTTGTTTTTGAATTCTTCTGTTTCGTATGCAACTGAAGTTGCATTTCTTTCGGAAAAATTATGAATTCAAGTGCTGAACGGCGCCTCCGGAGAGTTACTAACCACCTCGAACATTCCGCCGTCAATCAACCGCCGGTGACGGAACCCACCGCCGCCGAATTCTGTTCAGGTTGGCTTTCTTGAAGTTGATGATTGTCATCTTTTTTTCTTTCTTTTCCAATTCTTGAATTGATACTGGTTTACAAATTTTCATTGTTTTTTGTCCAATTTTTTATTTACTTTTTCAAGATTTGAGAGACTGAGAATTAATTTTTATTTAGTCACTTAGAATTGCAATTTCAGTACAGTAATTTAAGTATGAGGTTTGTAATTCTATGTTTTAACTTTTGCTAAAGGATAAATTATGTCCAAATTAAAATTTTACTTAATTGTACCTTGTTTTTGTTTTTCAATGTGAGGCCCAATTAATTGGCTTCTTATGGCATGTCAGTGCCACATTCTCCAAAGTTTGGTCGTTATTAAATTTGTGAAGTTCGGTTGAGGAAGAAATAAGAATTGGCGTGACATGACGATAATGACAATATGACATAAGAAGTACATTTGGTGAGCTTCAAGTGAAAATCAAGATATAACGTCCTCTAACTGCCGCCGGCAACATAGTTTCCTAGAGTTGTCCTGAAATTGCAGTTTTTCCCAATCTATAAACATGTAGATAAATAAATAAATAAATTCTTCATTGTGTAGAATTCAGTAGTATTAGTTTTTTAGCAGAGAAATGATACAGTGTTGTGCTTCCAGAGAAATTGCAATGTGGGAAATGGAATGTATACAGGTAGGTCTTGTCTTTTCAACAACTGCTTTACACCTTGTTATAAGTGCTGTAAAATAACATACTGTTTCTTTCTTTCAAGAAATCGACGATCTCCTTTGCAGCTCGTTAGTAGATTTGTGGATCATCCTAACATTGCTACATTGCACGATAATTTTGAGTAAGCAATCTTGCAAATCCATTCTTGAACATTTTATTGATCTTTTTGTTGCTAATTTTCCATGCACAGACATGCAGTCGACACATACCAAGATTACAAGTACTTGGGAACACGTGTTCGAGACGATGGAACTGTAGGAGAGTGAGTTTCTTGCTGAACTACATTCTTTGATCATTAAGGAGATTGCATATTTATGTATAATGTGTTGCTATAGGTACACGTGGATGACCTACAGAGAAGCCGATGCTTCTCGATCAACTATCGGTTCTGCTCTAATTAGACATGGCATAGCAAAGGCTAGTTCAAGTCCAAACTTTCTTTGCAACATTCAATTGTAGTCACTTCACGAATTTCATTTCGTCTGATTACATTCTTGTTTCGATTTGTACTATGCAGGGGTCATGTATTGGGCTCTGCATAATCTTTCGTTTCGGTGCCTTTATATGACACACTAGGTTAATACTGTTTCATCAGCTTTCTAGATGGATGTATAACTGTAGTCTATGCATTACATGCTTGTAATATGAGTGTGTGTAGTAAAAAGTCGAGTATGAATATCAATGGTCTTAATTAAATTATCAAGTGTTCTGTCTTCGCATCTTTAGGTCCAGAAGCAGTTAAATACATAGTCAATCACAAACGCTGAATATTGTGAGTTCAATTCAATTTCCCTTTATACACGTCGATTCCTTTAAAATATTATCAGGCTTAAGTAGCAGATACATACTTTTATGATAGAAAAAGACGACGAGTTTGATATATCATCATTTGGAAAATCTATATGCTTCTTCTAATTTCTATTGTCATATTGCTACAGCATCTAATATCATATTATCCATCACTTAAATGCAGCTGCTGAGCTTATTATCTGAAATCCCATCAGTTCATTTTAATTTAGTCCATAAGTTTTTCACTTATTGAAAATCGTCCATTATAGTATTTGCAAAATTTTGAAAATCGTCCATTATATTTGAAAATTTTGAAAATGGTCCATCATGTTTACCAAGTTCAACAAAATCGTTCGTTTCAACAGGTCATTAGCAGGTTATTCTAAAAGATAAAAATAAAAAATATGCAATATATATATATATATATATATATATATATATATACTATTTTACAAAAAAATAGCCCCCACTAAGAATTTATATTATACTCCGTCCGTCCGGAAGAGGGCATTTTGCTTTTGTGCACGTTGATTAAGAAGTATTGTTATTTAATATGTAGTGGGTAGTTGTATTAGTGGGAGTGTGGACCCCATATTTTAATTGTATTAGTGGGTGCGTGTGGATCCCATCTGTGTAAAAAATGAAGTGACCCTCTTTCAAACAGACGACCAAAATGGAAAAAAGACCCTCTTTCGAGCGGATGGAGGAAATATCAATATTTAGTTAAATTTGCTCCACTTTATTATTGAGATTAATATTATTTGTTTGGTATACGGAAGTGAAAAATGAAAAGTGAGATAAAATTGGTTAAATAAAAATATGATATAAATTAATTTGAGTGAAAATATTCAAATGACCTGCCATAGCAGGTCAAATGACCAAAATGTTGAATTTTATGAAGTTAATGGACTAATTTCAAAATTGTTATAAAATTAACGGACTAATTTCAAAATTGAAAAAGTTAATGGACTAATTTCAAAATGAGTGAAAGTTAACGAACGAAAAAATCTATTTTCCCTAAATTATATCATTATACCGGTAGTGAAACAATCAAATCCGTTTTCATTGGATTTTGACTTTTTTTTTTTTTTTTTGTAGGTTGTTGGAGGGGTAGAAGATCAAATCCCGTCAGTTCCATCGACAACAGGAGTTGAGGTCATTTCATACTCGAAACTACTTAACGAAGTAAATCCCTCCACAGTTATTGTATTCATTGCCAATTCTGTTTAAAATGAATTTGTCTGATGACATTGCTACAATATGCTACACAAGTGGTACGACCGGAACTCCAACGGTATCATCAGTTTAAATTCTCATTTCAGGAGGGTGTCTATCTTTTATTTTAATTCTTTTTTTTTATATATAACAGGATTTGCTCTCTTATCTGTATTGATAGGGTGTTGTACTGACTCATGGAAATTTGATAGCAAATGTTGCTGGTTCCAGCTTGGGAATCAAACTATATCCATCTGAGATGTGAGTTATAAAAAAAATGATTAATTCATTTTTCTCCAGCCGTTACACTCCTACATTGTCTAAAATTATGTTCTAAACTTGCCAGTTATATATATCATATCTTCCTCTGGCACACATATACGAACGAGCTAACCAAATCTTGGTGGCGTATTACGGAGTAGCATCTGGATTTTATCAAGGAGTATGACACTCACTTTTTTTTTATAAATATCCTATATGATCTAGGAGTACTTTCGGTTTTCCTTTAATTATACTGAGTACCACCTAATCGAAGCAAGTTTACTCGTATAAAGAAGTAAGGCTGCACGTAGACTGCTGATTGATTCAATTAAGAAAAATTCTTAGCACAAAAGCTGTTGTTTTTTCTTGTCTGAAAATTTTTCATCCCATGTAGGACATTTTGACATTATTGGAGGATATGACTGTTCTAAAATAAAGGAGAAGCTCGGAGGTAGAGTTCGTTTTATGGTTTCAGGTGCCTCACCATTGTCTCCTCAAGTTATATGGATTTTCTATGAGTGTAAGTTTCTTCTTCCGGGTTGCATTTCTTGGAGTAGTAGATATTGATAAAGAATTATTCTATGTGCATTGTGTCATAGATGCTTCGGTTGCAAAGTTATGGAATGACAGAGTCGTCTTGCGTCATAAGCAATATGCATGAAACCGACATGTTATCCGGTCATGAGCCTTTTATGTTCTCTCTCTTTCTCCAGAAATAAAGCTTGTGGATGTTCCAGAAATGAACTACACATCTGAAAATCAACCCCATCTGAAATAGATTTGTGTGAGGGGCCCATAGTGCTCCAAGGCTACTATAAATCCCAAGAACTAACGTACGTTACTAGGAGTAAATAAAACATTCCAGTGTATGTACATTACTAGATATGAAACCTTAATCTTTACTATATATATATATATGTGTATATATCTCTGCTGACATTACTTTCTCTTGAATCAAACATGACTCGTTATTACAGCTTAGAGGCTTCAAATTCGCTAAAGCTGTAACCCTCGTTCTCTAGCCGTTTACCTTGGAGAAGGGATTGCTGACTCCAACATTCAAGGCAAGTATACATTCAATCACTGTTTTACGAGGGAAAAAAGTGTTGGGATAAGGCAGATCTCCATTCATTCCTAAGGGACAAACAAAGAAGAACATAAAAAGTACAACACAAGAATTTACGTGGAAAACTCCAAAACCGGAGAAACTCCAAAACCGGAGAAAAACCACGGACCGAGAAAATACCACTATGTTAAAATTTTTTTACAATCACACAGAATTTCTCTCTCCCGACCCCAATCCCTACACCCTTACAAATCTTTGACTAATTCTCATCTTTCTTCCCATTCTCACAACCGAGAATCAAAGAAAGGAATTTTAACTAGAATCAAATACAAAGATTAAAGTGTACTTGATTGGTGCACATCACTTCAAAACTAGGGACCTTCTTAAATAGCATAAGAATCCTCCCTCCTTTTGAACTTCTATCCGATGTGGGATAGAAAACTCATCCCTTTTATTTGACAAAATCCAACAATCTCCACCTTGTCAAATAAAAGAAGACTTATTGTCTTTACCGACAATCATTCTCAACCCGAGAATCCTACTCCACCATATGAGTAGACCACTTAAAATTAAATCATTCTAAGAATTTCCTGCGGCACATATCGAAAAACACCTGCTGATATTTATGGTGCTACTTCCAGCTCTTGGCTACCCCTGGAAGTCCATCAGCCATCGATATACATCCACCACACACCCTACATCACCTGCCAATTCAATGTCCGTGTGCAAACTTGTGGACCAGCTAATATTATTACACCTTTTCCATGACAACTGAACATGTCACAAGGATCCACAATAATATTAACTCAACATTCAGAACTGTTGCCGCAACAGCTCCTCCTTGACCAGAAACTTCATCATTGCTCCACCGCAAGCAATTACCGTGTCATTGCTCCACCGCAATTACCGCACCATTGCTCCACCTTGAGCAAAACCCGTCTGTACCGGCATGACGTCGCTGTCTTTTACCGCCAGCTACACCAGGTTTGTCTCGAACCCTTTTCCTACTGAAAGTGTCCTCACTTGAAGCCGACTCTAACCTCCGGAATTCACGATACTTTCCCCACTTGTCGGTTGACTCCAAGCCATTCTTTATCGATCTAGCGCCACCCGATACCAAGTACCACATCGTCATCTTCCCCGTTGAATCGTCGCTTCCCCACGCCACCAGTCATTACCGAAAAACCCATTTCTTTCAAACCTCCTTGAGCCGACATCCATGGAAAACCCCATGCCGCTGTTAAGCCAACTCCACCACCAGGAGTCCCAGCAATTCATATTGCTGCAGGTCCAAGAACTCCGCCAAAAACTGCTGTCCCGCAAATCCTACCCCTTGCCACGCCACTGTCGCCACTGTCCAGCGCATTTCACCGCAAGAAAGGAGATGCCACCGCATCCGGCTGTTCTTCTGACCCCCTTGTGCCACCAGCTTTTCCCACTTCTTTCATGCCACCCTTAGCCTAATGAATAACCCTCTTCCTCTTATAAAGTCTTTTCTGATGTGGAAGGTCAGACTTTGCTGCAACCACAGAGCATACTAAGAACTTTATAAGCACCCGAACCGGACTCTGATACCACTTGTTGGGATAAGGCAGATCCTCATTCATTCCTAAGGGACAAACAAAGAAGAACATAAAAACCACAACACAAGAATTTACGTGGAAAACTCCAAAATCGGAGAAAAACCACGGATCGAGAAAATACCACTATGTGAAAAAAATTTTACAATCACACAGAATTTCTCTCTCCCAACCCCAATCCCTACACCCTTACAAATCTTTGACTAATTCTCACATTTCTTCCCATTCTCACAACCGAGAATCAAAGAAATGAATTTTAACTAGAATCAAATACAAAGATTAAAGTGTACTTGATTGGTGCACATCACTTCAAAACTAGGGACCTTCTTAAATAGTATAAGAATCCTCCCTCCTTTTGAACTTCTATCCGATGTGGGATAGAAAACTCATCCCTTTTATTTGACAAAATCCAACAAAAAAATGGGTTTTTTTTTTGGGTCTTGTTTCTTGCTTTAATTTGGTGCTCGAATGCTCCCTTATTAAAAGACCACAAGCGAAAGATTTCTTTGCTAAAGAGATCGAAAACATGTACTTGGGGCTCTCAGAATCCGATGATTCATCCAAAAGATTGTTGTGAAGTGTAGTAAAAATGTGTGAAATGAACGAACAACCACTGCGAGTCTGCAATGGTCCAGATTTCTGGTTCCGAAATAGTATAAACATCTCATATAACAAACTGTTGTAACTAACTAACGGTGGTCTAATATTACTAGCAAATGAAATTGAAATTCTAGGGTCATAGATTCATAGCCTAATAAGACCGAATGTTCTGTTTTCCTGCCAAAGTCTTATATTATGTTTTGTTGCTCAATTTTACTTCAATGAACTTACTTTTACTGAACACGACAAACTTACTCATTTATTTACTTAATTTCTTTTTTTTTTAATTTTGTTTATCTCACATTTATTTTACCACCCAAAAAGAAAAGCATTACAGCTATTAATGACTTTAAAGGTCATTTTAATTCCAAAAGTATCACCTAACACATATCATATATATATATATATATATATATATATATATATATATATATATATATATATATATATATATATATATTATACTATAAAAATATCTCAATATCTTTAAAAAATCAATAAAATTAATTAAATGAACACTAAAAAGTTAATAAAGTTAATCTAATCAAGGAGTTCAGTCTATAATATAGCTGGTTTCGCCATTAATACAATTTTTGTTATTGTTATCGTATTCATTACTATTAGTATTTTTTTTTCAACTATCAATTAAAAAACTAACACAAAATTTATTATAAATTCATTAGCAAAAATGTATAAATTTTTATTAATTTGTGTATAATATATTTTTATTAATAAATATATAAAAACTGAATATGGGCACACATATTAGCGTCCCTGCACCGAATCTTTTAATAATATTTTATCCTTCTATTAAACCTAACTTTTAATATTTTTATCGATGATAATTATTAAGGATTAATTTATAACTAATGCGGATGAAAGTTAAACTTTTTAATAGATTGATCAAAGAAGAAGAATGAATGAAGAAAAAAGAAAAAAACTTAATAGATTGATCAAAGAAGAAGAATGAATGAAGAAAAAAGAAAAAAAACCATACAATTTTGTTTTGTGCACGTGGAAAGCTACAATTTTATTTTATTTCACATCATCCTTGTATCATGCTGGATTAATAGTCACTTCCTTTGCTTCTTACACCACAACAAAAAGAAGATTAACCATGTTAATTGCTGGATTATTCTTAATCCTTGGTGTTTCCAAAAATAATCTTTTATTTTATTTTTTAAAAAAATTAATTATGTTAATTTTTTCCCCAATAAATCCCAACTTTTTAGCCACAGATATGTTAATTTTTTTCCCCAATAAATCCCAACTTTCAAGCCACAAACTTGGGAGCTATGTATCCATGACTTTATCTTATTCGTACGATGTAATTAAATTTTAATTAATTTTGATTAATAGTTAATCCCCAATAAATCCCAACTTTCAAGCCACAAACTTGGGAGCTATGTATCCATGACTTTATCTTATTCGTGTAATTAAATTTTAATTAATTTTGATTAATCGTTAATTATAATCGTGACACGGCAATGAACGATTTCTTGAAGAAGTTCTTCCCAGTAAGGTTTAAAATTTTCGGAAATATCCACGATATTTTCACGATATATTCATATTTGGAGAGTATCGATATCGATATTGGGGAAAAAAATATATCTTTTCTGATGTCGAGGGTATATCGAGAAATATCGATAACAATATCGATATCGATTTGCCACAATTTTTTCAGATATCGAGATATATCGAGGAAATATCATCTCTAAAATATTGATAAAATATCGAGGATATATCGAAAATATCGAAAAATTATCCATATTTTTATGAAAATTTTAATGATTTTTATATTACTTTTACCAACTAAATACAAATTTTTTCATTAATAAGATCAATTTTAGAAAAATAAATATAGAGCAACATTTGCATGAAATTATTAAGACTATTTTATTTTATTTAATTAATTATATTACTTATTATCACTCTTCATTAAAATTATAACTACTTAGTAAATGAGGAGTTTCCTTTCATGTACACTGTGTGATAGTATACTTTGAATAAAAATACAATTATTTTGGTACATTCAATCGAATCGGGATGAAAGGAGTATTTTATTGGTACATAAAAAATTTTACTCGCATTCAAAGAATCAAAACTATGTTCAGAATTTCTCTAATTCGATGAGTTGATACCAATATTTTTTAGATCAAGATGACATCACATGTTTTACATTTGAACATCATAAATTATCATTTTGATATTAGTTATTAAGTATTGTATGACTTTCACTACAAAAAAAATATTTTTTAGTATCCATTGGTAATTACCAATGAATTAGCAACCAAAATGACATTTTTCTATTAGCAATGGAATGCCAACGGATTTATTCTCTATTTTAGCAATGGAATTCAATCCGTTGGTAATTACCAACGGATTACCAAGGGAATCCTTATATAAATTAGCAACGGAATACCAACGGAATTATTTACCAACGGAATTGATTTTTCGTTGTTAAAAATTTACCAACCACCACTTTACCAATGAAAATTTACCAACGGATTCCGTTGCTAATCCGTTGGTAAGTCAATTTAACAATGGAATTAAGGCTTTTACCAGCGAAATATTCCGTTGCTAAAAAATAATTTTTTTGTAGTGTTTAGACTATTTAAATATATTATAATTGATTTTCATATCATATATTATGAGTTTTATTGAGATTTTAAATTGTATTTATATATTAAAATTAGTTAAAATATATTGCAAAGTTAAATAACTAATTTCCTTTTTTTTCAAGTTTTCGTGATTTTTTTATTTTTTACCGATATCAATATCGATATTCGATATATCCATCAATATATCAGTAAGATATCAATATTTTAAACCTTGCTTCCCAGTGGTGTACAGGAAGACAAAAGAGGGGCTAGATAGTATGATAATCAAGGGCTGCAATTATTCACATCATCCTTGTATCTTGCTGGATTAACAGCCACTTTCTTTGCTTCTTACACCACAAGAAAACTTGGAAGAAGATTAACCAGTTAATTGCTGGATTATATATTCTTCATCCTTGGGTTGTTCTTAATGCTGCAGCTCAAGATCCTGCAATGCTCATTGCCGGAAGGATCCTACTCGGTTGCAGGGTCGGCTTCACTAGATAAATGACAGGGTGCACTTTGAAAATGATATTGGTATTTATCCACCTTGTTATAAATTGGGATTGATTCGCTAATCAGATACGATAAACGACACATCTTATGGGACCGTAATGACGGAGTACACCTTGAAAACAATATTGGAATTTATCCAGTTTGTTATAAGTTGGGTCAGTATCGCTAATCAATTATAGTAAACGAGTTTGTTATAAATTGGGGTTAGTTTCGCTAATCAATTATAGTAATGACGTATTTGATGGAACCATAATGATTTATTCACTTTGATATAAATTGGGTTCGGTTTCACACAGAGTACATCTTGAAAACAATATTGATATTTATCCAGTTTGTTATAAATTGAGGTCAGTTTCGCTAATTAGTTATGGTAAACGACGCATTTGATGGGACACTAATGACTTATTCACTTTGTTATAAGTGGCGGACCCAGAATTTTTTTTCTGGGGGTACGACTTGTAATTATAAAAAATACTACTCTCTCCGTCCCAAAATTGATTGCACTGTTACTATAGATACGGAGTTTAAGAAATGTTGACTTTTTAGGGGTATTGTGGTATTTTTAGGTAATAAATAAATTATAAAGTATGTTATCTGTGTTAGGTGAGTGTGGTAAAGTTGTAATTAAGATTAACTTTTATGGGTGAGGATTGATGTGATATTTTCTTTTTTGGAAGGTGCAATCTATTTTGAGACGGATTAATGTGGAAAGTGTGCAATTAATTTTGGGACGGAGTGAGTATTATTTAATGGTTAAAATAGTACAATAAATTAAATTAATATTAAAAAATTATAATTAATATTGACATCGTCCAATTTTTTTTTGTAAAAAACAATTCAAGACATTATAATCATAAATTTATAATATAAATTAAGATGAACAATAATAAATTTAGTGTAAATTTGTGTTGCAATTAATAATTCAAAATTACGAACCAATAAAAATTGTGAATAGTAATGAAGAAATTAAATTAGAAAAAATTTTAATAGAAAGTGTAGTATATAATTAGGAGAAACATGATTATATATAAAATAAAATAATTAAAAAAATACATAGAAATAATATAAGAATGGAAAAAGAGAAGGGATAAAAATATTCCAACAAGTGGAATCGAACTCGTGTTGCCTTATGGGAAAGATTTGCCCTCCACCATTAAGCTACAGGATATATGAGATACTATACATTATATATATAGGTATTTTATTTGAATTTGGGGGTACAGCTGTACCCATGAACCCAACTGGGTCCGCCACTGTTTGTTATAAATTGGGATCGATTTCATTAATCAAGTATGATAAACGAAATATTTATTTTATGAGATTTGATTTAGGTCCTTAGTGTATGATCACTTGGTTAGTGGAAAGTGATTGCATTGGACAAAATTAAGGGGGAAAAAGCTTGGGTCGGGTCGGATCCAAACCCGGTAGTCCTAATCTTAGAATAGCAATAGGCATGCATTGCTGAAAAAAATAGAAGAGATGAATTCGGTTATGTATGGTGGGTGGGTAGAGCACAGAGATCCTGTTTATGGGTTTCCTTTCCACCTTCTCGTGGCAATGCTGCACAATAGGACTTTCTTTTCCATCTTCTGCTTATATTCTTATCTCTTTCTTTCCATTGCAGACAACTCATCACTTTTTCCACATTCATGGCTACTACTGACCCACCCCCCTCCTCCTCCTCCCACCCCACTCATCCCCCTCGCACTAAACTCACTCCCTATGTTGTAGTCTGCTGGATCTTGGCTGCCTTTGGTGGATTAATGTTTGGTTATGACATCGGAATCTCAGGTAATTAGGTTTGATGATCGAACACAAAGTTCGTTTCTTTACAAGAAAATTGATCAACAATGACAGAAGTCTGGTCATAGTTAAAAATATTTTGTGACAAGACATATTTCTTGTCATAAAATATCTTTATTATGACACAAGAAAATTGATCAATAATGACAGTAGTCTTGTCCTCTGGTGAAGATATTTTGTGATATGACATATTTCTGTCCTAAAATATATTATTGATCAATTTTCTTGTAGTGAATTTGGTTGGAATGTGTTTCTTGATTCCTTATTCTTGATTGATTCCAGGTGGGGTTACCTCCATGGACGATTTCTTGAAGAAATTCTTCCCGACAATCTACGAGAGGAGATACAAAGCCAATAAGAACAACTACTGCAAATACGACGACCAGCTGCTTCAGCTCTTCACTTCTTCCTTGTATCTTGCCGCCCTAGTTTCCAGCTTCGGAGCTTCCAAGGCTTGCTCGTTGCTCGGGAGGCGGCCGACGATCAAGTTCGCCTCGTTGGTGTTCATCACGGCCGCGGTGGTAAGCGGAACCGCTCCCAACAAGTTCATGCTGATCCTCGGCCGCGTCCTATTCGGAGTGGGCGTCGGTTTCGGCAACGAGGTGAGGCCGGATGATTCGTTCAATTTTTTTCCAATTCCGGCGAATTTAATAGTTTTTATTCTGATCAGAGAATTTGAAATCTGAAACTTCAGTCGGTTCCCCTCTTCTTATCAGAAGTTGCACCACCCCACCACCGTGGAGCCGTCAACATCCTATTCCAGCTTTTTATCACCATCGGAATCCTCAACGCCAACCTAGTAAACTACGTCGTTTCAAGCGTCCACCCCTACGGCTGGCGGCTGGCTCTGGGGCTCGCCGGCTTCCCCGGCTTAGTCCTCTTCATCGGCTCCAACGTCATCATGGAAACACCCTCGAGTTTGATACAACGGGGGTACGAGAAGGAGGGACGAGAGACGCTGCAGAAGATCAGGGGCACGGATGACGTGGAGCACGAGATGCAGCAGATTAAAACCGCGGCTAGGAGGGTGAGGCAGAGTGTGTTCAGCAGGGGGAATGTTCCCCCGTTGATGGTGTCCGTACTAATTCAGATGTTCCAGCAGCTGACGGGGATTAATGCCATCATGTTCTACTCGCCGGTGCTGTTCCGGTCGATGGGGTTCAGGAACAGCAGCTCGTTGCTCTCCGCCGTCGTCACCGGAGTTGTTAATTTGCTCAGCACCGTCTTCTCCATGATGGTGGTGGATAAGATTGGGAGGAGGAAAGTGCTTCTCCAGAGCTGTGTGCAGATGTTCATATGCATGGTGAGTTTAAAATTCCGATAATGTTTTACTTTATTCGAAAATGTTCCGAATAGTTAGAACATTCATTTTTTTTCAAATCAGCTTTCAGTTTTGCTCCGATTTCGTTTCAAAACAATACTATTTTATCAATTTTGTTTCATAAATTTGTAAAAGCACTAATTCAATCTCATCTCACGAAATTAGAAAATTTTAACAATTTTAAGTAAAAGTGACCATTTTCGTAAAAATTTAAAAGTTGAGAGAATATTTCGGAGAAATTAAGTTTCTTCTTACTATTTTAAATGAAATAAATTTGTAAGAGAAGATTTTGATTTTTAAACTCTATGCATGGTCACTAATTTTCACTAGGATAATATCAAAATTCGTCTTTGAAGTATGACCGTATCCAATTTTAGTTTTTTTATCAAAATTTAGTCATTTTATCAAATTCAATCTTTTTTTTAATCCAGATTTTAGACTAAAATTGGACAAATTCTGATATAAAGCATTAAAACGGCATCATAGAATTTATTTTTTTTTTAAATGGTGATTTTTTAAGTAATTAACCCTAAGCTTTCTTTTTTCTTACAATTGTATTTTCACTAAAGTCAAGAGTTCAAATTCCTACACAGGTTGCAATAGGTGCAGTTCTAGAGGTGCATCTAAAGTCCATAGGCTCAATTAACAAAGGAGTTTCAGCCGTACTGGTCGTGCTCGTGTGTTTATTCGTCATGTCATTTGCATGGTCATGGGGTCCTCTCGGTTGGCTCATCCCGAGCGAGATCTTCCCGTTGGAGACGAGGACCGCAGGGTTCGCGTTCGCCGTTAGTACCAACATGTTGTTCACATTCATCATCGGCCAAGTATTCTTGTCCATGTTGTGTCACATGAGAGCAACTATCTTCTTCTTCTTTGCTGCATGGATAGCAATGATGGGGTTGTTTGTGATGGTTTTGTTACCCGAGACGAAAGGCGTTCCGGTCGACGATATGGCTGACAAGGTATGGAAAAACCACCCTGTTTGGAAGAGATTCATGCCTAGAGATGTTAGAGGAGCTGAAATGACCTAAATAACTCGTAAATTTTCTGTTAAACCATTATGGATAAATGACATGTAAGTTGTTGTATTATTGATTGGTCGATATTTATGTGTCGTTCATCTAACAGAATGTGGGAGCTAGACATCGTTTACTAGGAACCCTAAATAGGGTTTACAGGGATGTACAATTGAAGATGTTAATTCCTTCCCCTCTTCTTCCTTTTTTTGGTTTATTTCTTTATTTTTGGATAAAGAAAAGGTTAGTTATGTAAAGCGGAGAGTAGTCAATAATTTTCTTTGATTTAATAGTGAGCTAAATACACTGTTTTTTCAAGCACAAAACAAAACTAGTGTCTTGTTCATAATTTCACATACAAATTTACTTTAATCAAAATGATCCCAAGAAATTTAATTTCTTCAAAATAGTCTCATAATTTATAAATTCTCACCAAAATGGTCACTTTTACTTTAAAACATTTAGTTTTTCTAATTCCATGGGATATAATTGAATCGGTGCTTTTACAAAGTAATGAAACGAATAAATAAGTAAAAAAACTATTGTGTTAGGATGAAATCAGAGTAAAATTGAAATGTTTGAGATGAAAATGAATGTCCTAATTATTTTAGGACCATTTCAAATAAAGCTAAAAGATACGGGATGTGGTTTGTGTGTTTTAAATTCAATCCAAATGTATTTCTTGGTATAAATCAACCCAATAATTACTCACAGGGTAAAATATATGAGTATATTAAATGATAGAAATATTGATGAAATATTGAAAATTTTGATATATTATAGTCTCCAATAACATTGCAAATGTTTAATTATCAAAGAAGTGAAAAAACAAAGTGATGATAATATGAGTGGTTGTAGTAATAACCGCTAGAGTAGGACATAAGTAAGAGCTGCAAAGATTGGAAGTAGCCATTTAAAAGGCATATTTGGAGCTAAGAGTGGAGATGCATCACTAGGAGAGGGTGCAGTAGCTTCAGGAACCGAAGAGGGAGTTCCCGATGGGGTAGGTGCGATGGAAGATCGGAGGACATTGATGTCGACTTTTTGGCCCGATTGGCAATGACCGGGTACACCGCAGACGAAGAAGTGGTGGCCGGATGTGGTGATTGTGATGGAGTCGTTGCCCGTAGTGTGAGTCGAGATTGGGGACGAGACGTTGCATGCCTTGTATTCCGAGTGTATAACTCGCATCACATTGTGAAATTGAGTGTTGTACTCGAATACTAAAACACAATATGCACTCATGAAATGAAATACGAGATGAAATATGCACTCATTAAATGAAATACGAGATGAAATATGTACTCATATTACGCAACATTTACTAGAGTTAATATTCATTCGGGTCTCTTACTATGTTTTATGCTATATTGTTTTCGTCACACCATAAATTAGTGATATGTAAAACATAAATCAAATTTAAATTTGAAAATGTTTCATCTTAATGTCAAGATTTTTACTTTTTTTTCTTCAAAATACTCCCGCTATCCCAACATAATTAAGAACATTGTGTACAATAAAATAAAATGGCAATATTTATCAACGAAATAACCCAACTATCACATTAATTTAAAATTATATCATCAACAACTAATACACATAAAAACACTACATTACCCTTTAAATTAATGTGTATTTCACATAAAAAAAAAAATAAATCGTTCATATTGCACGACATATATATGAGATATAATCTCAAAAATATAATTGGAGATCCAATCAATTTCCATGAAGGTTGCGCATGCACTTCAAAACACCAATGTCACGAAAATAATGATTTTTTTAAGAAAATGAATAAAGTTAAAATAGTGGTAGCAATCATTATCAAGGCGTGCATTTTTTGGTAAATCAATTTGATATAATTTGGTTGATGAATATTTGGTACCACTTAATTCCACACCTCTCCTTCATATTTGGAATTCATGGTGGATATGACATGTGAAAAAAGTTTATGTAGAAATGGATAATGGTTACTCTTTTAAAAACATGTTAATTTTTCTATTATGTTGGATTTTTCAAATGCAATATCTTTTTATTTTTATCCGTTAAAGAAAAAAACCTATATATATAATGCAAATTCAAATTCAAATTAATTAATAGATCGAGTTGTGCACTCACGTACTAATCCGCACGTGGGCACAAATAGCATAAACCACATTATTCTTTCAAATTTTTGTGTTAGGGAAAAGGGGGGTCTCAAAAGTTACCAAATCATTTTTTAATAAAATGATATTTGTTTTATTATATATATACTCCTAATTTTTATTAAAGCAAATAATATGCATTTATAGTTGGACGAATTAGGGCCGCCAT
This sequence comes from Pogostemon cablin, assembly GCA_023678885.1. NCBI lineage: Eukaryota > Viridiplantae > Streptophyta > Magnoliopsida > Lamiales > Lamiaceae > Pogostemon > Pogostemon cablin. Next base: position 22,782,789 of record CM043009.1, on the reverse strand, counting down.
ATCTGTGACCTTTTCCCATGTTTTACATTTTATTTTATTACAAGTTATGGTCCTATGGAGTATTATGGAGTAAGTGATATTATATATTTATACTCCTTCGTTGTGCATTCATTTGCGTACGGAACTTTTTTATAAAAAAAAATATTTTTCGATTAACTTAATTAACTGCTTGGGCAATGCAGAAGTATGTTATGGGTTAGATGAAAATATAATATTCACATAGCAAACATTGTTATAATCCCAGTTTACATAGTTTAGTATGTGAACTCGAATTTTTTTCTTATTTTAAATACTGTTGTCCCCTTTCAATCCTATACACTCTATGTATTACTAGGGTTTAAATTAAAAGGGACATAAACCCGTAAACTCGATTCACATGAGACTAACTTTTTTCAAATTAACATGTACTTAGAGTTATATGATTTTTTATTATTTTTAGAGTTATATGGATGTAAGCAAGCAATGTTGAGATAATTTTGTGAGTATAAATTAAAAACTCTGCTCACAATGACCTAAATTCATAGGTTAGGCTCAAATTTAATTGCTCTAATTAAGAACAACCAAAAATTTTCATATTATAGCATAGTAGTGTAATCATTTAAGGAGGCTTGGGAGAATAAGGGTGTATGGAGACTTGGTGAACTAACTACTAACTATATTAACAATTAACTTTCCGATAAAAAAAATTAAGTAGACAAGTTCTTATAAATTATACTCCATTATCTACAATAATATACATCCCTACTAAAAAATTTTTAATTTCGGATAGTACTAGATGAAGAAAATTTTAAATTAAGCATTAACTTTTATGATTGTCTTGACTTTTTATTTTATATATTTTGATTCTTTAAATATATTAAAAAAATATGTCGTATAATTTTTAAAATGCAGCAATATTAATCATTAATGTATTAACTTCTAATATAATTCAAGATCAGTCAATTCCAAGTATTAAAATACTATAAATTTGAATTATATAATAACTTATTTTGCAACAATAATATTATCAAAATTAATTAAAAAATTATTTTGAAACAACTCACAAATTACCAAATCAATTTACTCTCTTCGTTCTATTTGTAAGGCACTTATAGCATACTCCCTCCGTCCCATTTCAATATTTGCGTTTCTGTTTTGCGTGTCTCATTTCAATGCTTATGTTTTCCTTTTTAGGAATATGGGACCAACCTAAAAAAATTAATATATCATCCAACACTGATACACATATCTACTTCACATCAAATATTATATTTTTTCACCCACTATCTATTAAAATATAATACTTTTCAATCAACGTGCAAAAAGCAAACGTAAACATTGAAACGGGACGGAGGGAGTATATTACAAGCAAAAAAATTCTTTTACATGAATATGTAAAAAATGGATATTTTGATTAAATTAATTGGATAAAATGTATGAATAGTATGTCTGATCCCATAAAAAAAATCACTTGTATGAGAAGTCTCACATGAAGAAATTCTGTTTGTAATAATGTTAAAAGGGTGTTATGAGTGTCCAAATTAAAATTAGCAAGGAGAGTGTAAATATATCTCCATGAGCATGCAAAGCAGATGATCAAAACCCAAAATTATGATTTATTTGGTAAATAAATGAGAAAGGCAACAAGAAAGTGAGTCCAATATTAACATCACATAAAACAAATCAAAAAGAGGAATTGTGGCCCATTTTCCACTGCAATTATTGTGCGCACGTTACATTCGCCACTAATACTTCTCAAACTATATAATTATTTCTTCAATTAATATGCATCATCATCGTCATCGTAATAATATTTAAGGGACCTTAAACTTTTATTTACTAAAATGAGGGAACTCACTAATACTTAAACGAGCTTAATTTCCTTGTAAGCCTAAAGAACACCTATATTACAATTTAAGGAGGTGAATTATCATATCAATGAAACAAATAAAGAATTAAGAAAATTCTCCTACTTATTAACTCATTTAATAACTTTAATTAACCAATAATTAATCTCATCTAATATTAATTTCATTGGAACCCGTGTTGATAGAAGAAGAAGAAAAGCATGAGAACATGAATATTGTGATAAAATTGGAAGATGAAGAGTGAAAAAGAGAAAAATGAAGGGGAAATTAATTACCAATGATATCACCAATTAGGAAGTTTCTAGAAGCAGCCCATTTCCTGTAATCAACATTGCCAATGGTAGTCCATCCTGCAGAATCTCCCACCTTGTACACTGCTCCATTTGCAACCCAAAACCATGCAAACACCAAACACAAATCAACTATTGACCCCATTTTCCTCCTCTCTCTCTCCTCTCTCTCTCTCCTCTCTCTCTCTAAACTGATAGATCTCTTCTTTCTCTCTCTAATGTTTGTGTTCTTGGGGGTGTTTTGAGAGAGTTGATTTCTTCTCTATAATGATCACTAGTGTAGTTTGGGAGTTTGGTGAAAAGTGCTTCTCAATTACTAGTATTTTATAACCACACTTTTCTCTTTCTGTTTTATAAGTAAGTGGAGTAGTAAATTTATTTCCCTTTTTTTTTTCTTTTTTTTTCTTTTTTTGGATAATAGTAAATGCATTATCCTTTTAAGATTAATTTATAATTATCATATCTTTCCCATTTCTCTTATTTATTTGTCTCAAAATACCCTCTGCATCCAAAAAAAAATAATAATAATAATAAAATAAAATTCATATTATTCAATATTTCAAAAAAAAAGAATTATTTTTTTTTAAAAAAATCATATTATTCAATATTTCAAAAAAAAAGAATTAATTTTTTTTAAAAAAATCATATTATTCAATATTTCAAAAAAAAAGAATTAATTTTAAATTTAACACTCCTTATATAATGTATAATATTTGTTTTTAATATGCTTTTAGGGGATAATTTGTTATTTTTAAGTAAAATATATTAAATTATAAAGTAAGTTATATGAATTGTAAAGAGGTGACAGTTTTGAAGTAAAGTGTATTGTGAGATTGTTGATTTTGTGTTATTTTTTTATTGGATTGGATGTGATAAATTTAAGATTATAGTAATAAAATCAAATCCTAAAATTTTCAAACATGTTTATTCTTAACATTTGATTGTTTTAATTTTCATTCAAATCCATCACTAACTCAGTAAAACTTTGAAATAAACGAAAGTATTTAAATCTTTTACAAATGCTTGAAATCTCATTAAAAAATCAGGACACAAATTGATTATAAATTTGAAATGAACAAAGGTATCTAAAAAATCTTTCACAAATCTTTGAAATATTTGTCTCTTTAAAAAGGTATCTCAAATTTTATGGAGTATATGAGGTCGATTACATCATGATTAGACATGACCAAGAATTAAGATCATTACACATCTTTAATTTGTATACATAATTCCTTCTTCTTTTTTCCCCCTTATTCCTTTTCTCTCAAAATATCTTACATTATGGACACAAAGGGATGACAATTTAACCCAATTTGATTTGAATTCGCCTTTGGCCATAATGTTTGGGGCGAACCCGACCTGTCTCGTTTTGTGAATAGGGCGGATCTTGGTATTAACCATGCCCCAACCATATCCATATGCCTCGTTCAACCCACTCTTCTCCATTTATTATATATGTATATGTTGTATAATATTTTATGTAAATCTTATCCGTATTTATATATTATATACATTTATTTAATTGATCAATTAGAGTAGAAAATATATAATATTATCATTATACGAAATATTGATTAAGTAAAAAATAAATACTAATATGAATAAAAATAAAAGGATTTAATAAAATTGCACCACTACAAGCTATATTCTGTTGAACCACAGATCGGCTAAATAAGCCCAATAACATGAAAATCCCTGTATTTACACAAGGAGTAACAAGTTTCGTATTTAAATTATTTATTTATGCAAAAACCCTTCCTACTAAATTACGAGGTAGTCCTCTCCTCACAACTGAGAATGTGGTTCAAACCTCCCATTCTTTTCTTCATTTACCGCTGCCCTTTGGAATTTCGACATCTACATCATCATCCATGAACCTCTTCCACAGCCAATGCTGCTTCCACACGCGCTCCGTCATCTCCTCGATCGGAATATTCTTCGTCTCCGGCACCAAGAAGAGCACGAAGAACGACATGATGAAAACCCAACCGGAGAAGAAGAGGAAGATCCCCCACTTGAAGTGGCAGAGCATTGATAGAAAGGCTTGCGCGATGACGAATGTGAAGAGCAAGTTAATGCATACGGTCACACTTTGCCCCGCGGAACGAGCCTCCAACGGGAAGGTCTCGCTCGGGATGAGCCACCCGAGCGGACCCCACGACCACGCGAAAGAAGACACGAACGTGCAAATCAAGACGACGACGAAGATGGCGTAGCCCTGGCCAAGGCTCACGCTATGATCCTTCACCTTGAGGCCAAGTATTATAGCTATCACTACTTGAGATATGAACATTTGAACACCGGCTTCCAGTAGGAGAAACCGTCTTCCTACTTTATCAACCGAGTAAATCGACACAATGGTTGCCAATACGTTGACCGCCCCGGTGATCACAGCCGAATACAGGGCAGCGCCACTCCCAAACCCGACCGTGCTGAAAAGCACGGGCGCGTAGAACATCACGGCGTTGATCCCGGTGCATTGTTGGAAAAGCTACACAAGACCAACACACTTGATCAATAAATGTACAAAAAAACAACATTATTATTATTGTGTATAATAAGAAATAAGGAAACAAGTTAGGTAAAAAACCTGTAAAGCCATAGCAATGACTAGTGGAGGCCTATTTCTCCTCTTGAGAAGGTTTCTAAAAGGGTGTTTCACTTCCTTGGCGACACGGCTCGCGTGGACGAGCTCTAAATACTCCGGTTCCACATTTTCTGTGCCTCGGATTTTCTTCAATACGGCTTTTCCTTTATCTAAATGACCTCGTTCAATCAAACTGTTCGGGGTATCCACAACCAACAACGACCCAATTGTTAATAGGATTGCCGGAACACCGGCTAGCCCTAACGACAACCTCCATCCCCATCCTCCTTTGATTCTAACATAATTCATACATAAAAAAAAAATGAGATTCATTCCAAAATAGCAACATTTGATTTTAAAAAAAAATCCATAGAGAAATAACAATCAATTAAATGGAAATGGAGTATAATGTTTAACATTATACCAATAATAATAATTTCACATATTATGATTGTATTTTACTTTATGCATAAGTAGACAAAACTGATACTAATAATATAATTTGAAATAATCACCTAAACTATTAAGACAATAACACAAATAAAATATAAATAAATAAAATGGGCTTACTTAGCAGTGCCATAATTGACTAAGTTGGCAAATAGAATTCCAATTGTAACATTCAGCTGGAACAAAATGTTGAGCCCTCCTCGTATTCTTGTGGGTGCTATTTCTGATAGGAAAACTGGCACTGCCTGAAATTAAATAAAGTAATTCAAAAAAGAAAATCATTAAATACTATTCAAAAAATTAAGAATCAGTAAGATTCTTAATTGAAATATCAAAAATCAGACGCATTAACTAGTCACATGGCAACTTAGTCAAACGGAATTTACATAATTAGCCTTGCTGTCAATTATTTAATTAATTAATTGCAAAATATATATATTCTGAAAATCAAGATCTTGATAATAGAGATAGAAAATATATGTATTCGTGTACGTTATTACATAAAAGTTTTGTATATTCAGACAGGGTGCAAATGCCTATAGTTGTTCTTATAAAAAATTGGCTAAAGTGACCTTATAAAATGAGTGATGTATACGTGTACAATAAGTCAAACATGGACGAAGTCAATTGTGGAATTTATAAAACGACAATCATGTGTAAGAAAATCAAGATTTAGGACAATATTGACCCGATTAAAGTTGATGTTGAAATCTAAACAACAATAACACCCAATGGAACTAAATCAATAGGGAAGAACATAGTAATTCACTTAAATGAAACCTGATTAGCAAAGCCGACCCCGCAACCGAGTAGGATCCTACCCGCAATGAGCATTGCAAGATTTGTAGCTGCAGCATTAAGAACAACTCCAATAAGGAAGAATATTCCAGCAATGAACATGGTTAATTTTCTTCCAAGCGTTCTTGTGGTGTAAGAAGCAAAGAAAGTGGATGTTAATCCAGCAAGATACAAAGACGATGTGAATAATTGCAGCCCTTGATTATCATATTTGCAGTAATTACTATCTAGTCCCTCCTTTGTCTTCCTGTACACCACCGGGAAGAACTTCTCCAAGAAATCGTCCATTGCCGTCACGCCACCTGTCACCAACCAAATTGAATTAGCTCCCTAATTTGTGGGAGGATAATTATTTTATTTTAAATAATAAAAGATTATTACCGGAAACGCCGATGTCATAACCGAACATTAGACCTCCGGTGGCGGCCATAATACAAGAAATGATGACAATAGGGGTGATCTTGCCCTCGAACTCCGTGCCTCCGCCCTCGACGGCGAACCCTCCGGCCATGCCTCGTGGATTAAAGTATATACGTATAGAACTACGTGAGTATGTATACGATGAAAACCTTGAGATTTTAAGACAAGAATTAAGGAGTGAAGAGAATGTTATGAGTGTGCATATGTTAGAAATGTAATCCAAATGGTCTTTATATAGAAAAAGAAAGAGCAAGAAAACAATAAGGGGGTGGGGGAGGGGTTGTAGCTTTCCACGTGCAATAAATTGTATGGTTTTTTGTTTCTTCTTCTTAGTTTATGACTGTGTGAATAGTCAAACCAATGACGTTTATTGTAATTAGATAGATAGATAGATTACTGTTTATTTTTTATAATTAATTGAATTAATTAAATTGATTAATTGATAGTGGATCGTGGGCAAACAAATGGATAATTGGATATAATTTTAAGTGAAATTTTGGTAATGAGATCAAAAATGGATCGGTTCTAATAAAAATATATATGACGTTTATTGTAATTAGATTAGATTAAGAAATCAATCCTATCTAATTTTTTATGATTAATTAAATTAAATTGATTAATTGATAGTGGATCATGGGCAAATATATAATTGGATATAACTTTTAAGTGAGATTTTAGTAATGAGATCAAAAATGGATTTGATTTGATTAATTTTACTTTTCTTCATTTGAACCTTTTTCGATGAAAATTCTAAAGTAGTAAATGCTATATCTTTTCTTATTTTATTAGTGATTAATTAATTTGATTCCAAATACAGAAGATCCTACTACACTGAATTCATCTATGATAATTGATAAGATGTTCTCCATTTTATTCTACTCATCTAAAGACAAATACGTAGGTGAATGAGAGCCTCATTCCGTGAGATGAGTAAAAAAAATAATATTTTAAATAACAAAAAAATATTTAATTGATTTAAAGTAATAATTGTACAATGAATCATTTTATGAAAATTTTATAATATAAATAAAAGTAATAAACATTTAAAAAAAATAACATAATATAAAGAGTAACTTAAAAAAATCCACATTTGATTTCACATCATTCACACTCTATCTCGAGGTATTCATGTAAAAATATTTTAATTGATAATTTAAAAACAAAACTACAACAAAAAATTATGCACATTTTAGAATTTTTATTAATTACTACATAGATGTAATTAGCCTGTCTTCCTACATCCTAGCTAGGACTACAAGAATTCAAATTAAACTTACATGTAATTAATTATTCGATTAGTCAAACCATTTTTTTTTTATTCTGAAGTTTTTTTTTTTAATTCGTTGGCAAAGATTATGGCTAATTTATTTATATACAGTAGTTTTAGTTTATTTTTAATAAAATATAGCAGGTTGGAGAAGGGTTAATTTTTTAAGTTGAAGCGCCATTGGTAGAGGCGCTTCTTCCACTATTCACCTGTCCATTACATTGAGTCCCAATATAATTGGCGCTTTTAATAAATAATAATAAAATAATATTTTAAATAATTAAATTGATATATCTAAATATTTAATAGTTTAAATTATACTTTTCTTGTCCCATTTAAGATTACACTCTCATCCCGATACGAAGATTAAGAAAAGTGATCATTTTTAGGTGTATAATGATATTTTTTATAATAAATAAATAATAAATTGTGTTAAGTAAGGGAAATTTTTTTTTAAAATAAAATGTAAAGAGAAGGGTAATAATTTTTTACTTTTTACTTTTTTTTGTAGGTGCAAATTTGTTGGACAACCCAAAATGAAAAGTGTGTCACCTAGATGAGATGAAGGGAGTCATTAATTTATATTTTCTCAGTTTTAAGGTAATGTATACATTTTGCTATTTTATTTGTCCCAAAATATAAATTTTATTTTATTTTTTATAAGGATAAAGATTTGTCTAGGACGGTGTCATAGCTTTTGTGAGTCGAATAAGAAGTGATACCTATTACATTTTTAAAGAAAAATAATATACTGTTGAAAGTGATAGTTACGCAATGAACTATTTCATTAATAATTTATATTATAAATTAAAAGTGACAATTTTTTTAATAAAAAGTGATAAAAAATTTTTATAAAAGAGTGATAATTAATTAATAAAGCGTAATGTTGTAAAAATCACATGCAAGACGGTCCATTTTACAAACTTTATTAATTAGTTATTACTCTTTTATAAAAGAATGTTACTACTTTTTAAAAAAAATATTTTTACTTTTTATTTGTACTAAAATTATTAATAAAATAGTTAATTGTACAATTATCATTTTATATCAAGTTTGGTACTCCCTCCGTCCCAAGAATACATTCGCGTATTCTTGGGCACGGAGTTTAAGAAAAGTAACTTTTTGGTAGTGTGATGTAAGAAAGAGAAGGGGTATTTTGGGTAATTGAGTTGAATAAAGTGTATGATATAGTTGACTTTGACTAAATTGTGTGTAAAAAGAAGGTGGTATTTTTGTAATATTGTAGTAATGTAAGGTTATTGATATTGTGTATTGTTTCCATTTTAGGGGGGCGAATGTATTCTTGGGACGGACCAAAATGGAAAGGGCGAATGTATTCTTGGGACGGAGGGAGTATTATTTTTCTTAGAAATATGATAGTTATAACTTTCTGTTATACGATCTCATACAAATCTTTATTATTATAAAAAAAAATTGAAACAAATAAAAAAATAAAATGTATACATTAAAGAAGTATAATACTTACTAATTATAATTTTAACCATTAAACTATTTAAATATATTAATTTAATTATTTTAAATATTATTTTATTATAATTTATTAAAAGCTCTTGAGCAACCGCAATTCAGTTTTAACGTGGAAGAGTTACAAAAAAGCAAGTGAAAGCAAACACGTGGACGTGTCACAAAAAAGCAAACACGTGTAACAAATCTTCAACCTGCCATTAACTGAAAACCAAAATTATTATAATTAATTAAATTAGCCCAAAGATTATTGTGACACGTGTTTGCTTTTTTTTCTTAGAATATTAAATCAGGATCTGTTTCACATGTGTGAAAATTTGACCACATAATATTCCAAACACCAAATTTCTTCAATCATTTTTAAATATATAAGCAGTTAGCTTTATAATAATAATAATAATAATAATAATAATAATATTATGGGAAGTGGGAACCACTATCATTGTGCCATCGTTGTCTTTTGATAATATCAATTCAATCTTTTAATATTAAAATATTGAAAACGTTACCTTTTTGTGAAGGTCTATCTAATAATTATTGTAGTCCACGTCTATTTGTGAAAGGAAACACAATATATTTAAAATAATACAAAAACATAAATATTTTAAAGCAACTAAAATTTCTCTTGATATTGCAAAGTTATATATCAATTGATTTAATAGTTAAGATTTTATTTAGTAATACTATAGTGAAATCATTTGAAAAGAGACGTGTAACCAAATTTCATTTTCCAATATATATTTATTATAGTATTCAGTTATTTTTGGTTATATTCGAACAACTTTTAATCGCTAATTATAGAAATTGCGCCAATTGTTGTTAGCCACGTAACCCAATTTATATTTTTTTTATTCATTGTGTATGTGAGTAGAATCAATTATAATCGACGTAGGCTTTTAATTAGATACATTATACGTTTATTATTTTGGTTAATTAATTGACATTTTCTATTAAAAATAATAAGCCTTAAAGAATTGTTATCTGAATTACTCTGGGAAACTCGAGAATATAATTCTTTCTTGATAGTGTACTACTATATTTAGTTTATATTTTATATCATTTATTCATCCATGATTAAGTTCAATTTCAGAAAATTAGGAAGTAAATATCAATTCAAAATCTTAAATTTATACTTTAATTTAAAAAATGTTACTCCATTTTTTAACCACACAACATGCTTTCTACATTAATTATTATCTAAAAATACAATATTATTTTTAAAAATTAATAAAATTAGAAATTAAATTTATTTTAAACAATTCGAAACAATAAAGATAAATTTAATCATAGGACGTAAGCATAGGAATTAAGGAGAGTATATTTTTATTTGTTTTCTGAAATTAATTTCAGATTTCACGTAAAAAAAATTAATACATATATAATTCATTGATTATTATTGTTGTTAATCGTATGATTTCTCCTATCTAGTTTCTGATTTCTTTAGATATAGAGCATTCAATATATATAACTTTATCTAATAAATAATAAATGCAGCAAGAATTTATTGATATTGAATTTGATTTTTATATTTATGTTTTTGGATGAAAATGCAAGAAATCCTTATGTATATATTGTGTAAATATTGCATTTTCATGCCAAAAAAAAATTTACATTCCCGTGAATTTTAAAGATGCATGTCCCCATTTTATTATAATTCTTTTTATTCTTAAAACCTTGCAAATCCCTCAATGCTTTAAAATTCGTACCAATTTTTTTTTTCTATAAAGGAAAATTTCATTAATAATAAGTGGAGTACAAGAGATATTCAATAAATATAATAAAATGACAATACAAAATAATAAAGTTAGAACCAGTTTAAAGCCGCATGCACATATGCAATTGAGCAAATTTGTTCAATTCTAAAATGCGTTTATTGCCTTATTGGTATACTAATAGTAGTGATAATAAATAGTTCCATGCCATTAAAATAATTATTGAATGAAGAATAATTATGTATGATTGATTAATAAATTCAAAAGATTTTTAAAAAATTACTCCGAGTTCATAATCAAATTTTAAATGCAAAGTTTAAAGTAAAGATGATTTTCTCATTAAAAAAAATGAAGAAATAGAAGACGCATTAAATTTGAGGTATAATAGTTCATTTACATTGAATAATTTAATAAATTCCCCAAAATATTGTTGGATATTATGCAAAGAATTTAGAGAGGAAAAAAATTAGAGTTTTTATTCATGTTAATGAATTTTAGAGTATGCTTTTAAAAATATATATGAAGATTTTTTTAAAGATTTCACAGAAAATGATTTGAATTATGCATATGTGATCAGGAAATATATTTTTTTTATATAAAGTATAATAAGTATTGTTTTATTATATGACAGTACCATACATATAACAATTTTGTTATTATATAAAAATGGTTAAATTTTAATAATTAACATTAAAAATTCAATTAAATGGTTAACAATTAATTAATTAATTAATATTTTTATTTAAATTAAATAATGCCCCCCATCAAAAAATTTCAAATATATGTAAAGTGTTTCTCAGTTTTCAATACTTCATTAATTTGGAGTACTATTTTATTATTATTATTATTAAAATACACCTACAAACTTTGACAATTATAGTTAGTTTAGTCCGTAAGATAAGATGGTATCAAAATTTACAACAACTTTCTTCCATCTTCATTTATACACCTACAAAATTTTTGAATCTGTACAGTCTAAAAATGACAAACAAAAATCGTATCTTTATTTACAATTAATGAATATTAATATATTTTATGTAAGTAAATTTTAACGAGATTGAGTATAAGAGTTTTTTTTTTCCTTAATTTTCTTTTTCCCATCTTTTTATTTATGAACGTTTAGTTTCCGTATTCTCTTAAGTAGTTTTTTTATTATTTTGATTATTTTTTGCGTAAAATATGGTTAACGTCACTAAGTATGAAAGGTTGTTTTTGCTCAAATTCAGTGAATGAAAATCATGTTAAATTTAAACACTTCCACTTTAAAAAAAAAAATCTCTGGAATTCAAGCAATTGATAATTTTACTAACAGATTTCTAAAAAAAATTAGATTTCTTTAATAATGAAATACCAATGGATTTAATGAGTTTTTATCAATAAAATAAAATTACAGTTATTTTACAAATGAATTACTAATAAAATTGAATTTTCATGGTAAAAAATTTATCAAACACCACTTTACTAACTGAAAATTACTAATGGATGTTGTTAATCCGTTTGGTAAATCAATTTAATAGGATTAAGACTTTTTCCGAGTAATTATTTCATTTGTAAAAAATAATGTTTTTAGTGTTCCTCCTTCACAGCTTAAATGTACATTAGCTTTTTAACAAATATTAAAATAAATAAAAATATTGCTTCCTTTTTTCCTTTGAAGAAAAAAAAAATGATTTACTCTATTAAGGCTCCCATCACCCTTATACTATACTATGTATTATCGGTGGAAAAAATAAATTGTGAAATTGTCTTATTTATATTTTTAAATTTATGTGTAAAAAAATATTTTATGTTAAATTAATTAACAGTAAATAATGAGAGCTACTTCCGTAAGTACAAAGTGGGAGAAAAAAGAATAAGAATAGAAAAAAGGTGAAAAGGAGAGTGAATTTATGAATTTGGATAAGATAAAATAAAGTAATTTATCACAAGATTCATGCAAATATATTGCTGTGATTTATTTCGCCTTTTGGATAAGCTTGTACAAAGTTCATAATCACTTTATAAATAAGAAATTATTATAGATATAAAACATGTGGGTAATTCCTTTTCATTTTATTTTCATAATTAAGTAAATTAAATCATATATTTTAGGAAACTTTTATTGCAGACAGCCAAAATATAGTATTTATTGTTATGGATTTATTTAAATATTAATGTCTAAATTTTAAATTAATTACTAGACGTGTGATCAAACGGGAATATTTATTTTATTTGATTTTTAACTTCAGGAAAAAAATTAATACTCTGAAAAATAAAAAAATAAAAATTTATACTACAATTAATTACACTTTCTTCAATATAATCTCTTATTTTTCAGTGGCGTTAATGGGCTGATTAATTCTATGGCCCAATAGGCTTTTCCGTCTTGATGTTATGTTTTTTCCGGCCCAAAGGTGAGGCAGATTTTATTTGTATATAGGATAATAATCAAATTTATAACAATTATAAAAAATAAAATAAAAAAAAATATTATAATAATAATAATGATAATAATAAATTGAGATATAAGCAGAAAATGGGTGAAAATAAAGTTATAAACATAATTACTTTGACCAAATTAGGCATCTTGAGTGGAGTACCCTTAAACTTATAATGGAATCAAATATATTCCAACAACTAATTTAATTAAGAGGATAAAACCATTATCTTATCATATGAAAGAATAAACATAAGTTTAATATAAAAGTGAATTTACATATATATGAAAAATTAATATCTAATGTATTGTGTTTATAGAAATGAGTCTTATATTAAAATAAAATATATTAAGTGGGTTTTATGTGAGATTATTTAGGTGAGTCAATCAAATTAATTTAGTGATAATTTCTTTATTTTTAGGTGAAATAATGCAGTCAAAATAACTCAAGTCACAATTAAGTTTGTCTTTTTTTTCATCAAATAATAATTGCAACAACAAGTTGAGATCATTAAATACTATTGTGTGAAATGACAGTTGAAATTACACCCAAGTCAATTTTTTTTTTTTAATTCTTAAACTTCATATTACTAATATTTATTAATGCACGAATTAAATCGTGTGCTAGGAAAAATAAAAATAAAATAACTTGACTTCTTGTGTGCATATTAAATGGGCTTACAAGTTACAACCATCAAAATAAATAAATAAATAAAGCCCATTAGTACAAGAAATCCAACACTCTAATTTAGTAATTTTCTTTCATTATTAAAAACAATAAAGCACCCCTATTTTTACATTGATCCACCTGGCAAAATATTTTTTTAAATAAAAAATAATATAATATTAAATTAGTGTATTAATTAAGTTAAAACCACATAAGCTTGGGATCTGATGACTTAAATATACAAAATAATTGTGTCTTTTCACACAAATATTTTTTTAATATATTATAGAGCAAGCCAGATTGTCTTGTTCCACTATCAAAATAATATTATTTAATTCAATTCTTTACTTAAGTAAGGTCAAATTGGTACAGATTTCAACAGAATCTATAAAATAAAAGCATATTAGTACACCATTATTATATGTAAAATTAAAATTAAATATATTTTATTTAATAAATTAGTAATTTATGTATTCCCCAGATGGAAGTGGAGATGGGACCTAGACTAGTCTATGGCTAGTGCCCAATTTTTCATAGATAAACTTGGTGTAAACTTGGTGTAAAAGTCGCTATTTCACATAACACGCTTTGTCGCACTTCATGGACTTTTTATTTACTCACTTTCTCTCTCTTCCTCTATTTCTCTCTCTCTCTATATAAATAAATACTAATTAAATATATACACATAGAAGCACTTTACAATGGGTGAGTGTGTGCAAAAAAATATAAAAAATATTCATATATTATATCAAAAGGGAGAGCTCTACGTGTTTCACTTTTCACTTTTTTTTTTTTTTCATTTTTCTTTCTCTAGAAAAAATAATTGGAAATGATTATTAATGTGAGAAAGAATAGTTTTTCACTTTTTTAATTTTAGATGATTCGTCAAATAAAGTAGTGTTACTCAATTTCTATCTTTATTTAATTTCTTTACTGCTCTTTTTCGTTCCTTTATGAGGGTTTAAGATAATAATATTTCCGACAATAATTCAAAAATAAATTATTATTATTATGATTAAATACTTGATTAGTGTTGCTAATGTTAATCCACTGCTTTATATTGCATTGTTTAATCTATTTGGTCAGCAACGTGATCAGTTATGGAACTGGTATGGTGTCCAATTTTTTAAATAATTTTAATTATTTATTTTTTTTATATTTGGCTTCATAATTATGTTATCAGTATATATATTGTAATCAAAATTATACTATGATATAAGTGAAGACCCTTTTTATTTAAGTCTTTTTTTTTAATATTATGTACTCAACATAAAATATAATATTTTAGAAGAATATATTAAATGGAATATATTAAAACAATTGACTAGAGACAATATCATTATATTATTACCTAACCTTTCTACGACAAATATAATAATTTTTTAATTTATTTTATCGCATTTATTTATAAATTTTAGTGAACTGGTATCACCACTCTAATAATAATTATATATTGGTTTGAGGTTTTTCCAATTATTCTAAAATTAATTAAACTGAGTTTATTTTAAATTATTCGAATCGTACTTAATTAATTAGTTGTTGTAATGAAATTTCAATTTTATATGTTTATCTGAATCAAATTTTTATTTCAATTTTATATGTTTATCTGAATCAAATTTGCCGTAATGAAATTTCAATTTTATATCTTTATTAATTCATTCATTGAATTAAAACCAAAAATAAATTTATTCTGATTTATTAAATTTGTTTATATAAAAGTAAACCCTAATTTAGTTTATACGATGTTTACTTATGATTTCTCTAATTATATATAGTATGACTGTATGAGTACGATAATATCTCATAATTAATACACAGACTTTAATAAATAGATAAATTTAAAATTAAGATAGCATAAAATAAATAATAATTAATTTCTTTAATGGGATTCCTGCGATCCACAATGAACCACAAGTTGAATGTAATCTCATTCATAATAATAATAATAATAATAATAATAATAATAATAATAATAATAATTATTATTATTATTATTATTATTATTTTAATTATAATAATAATAATATATATGGTTTTAATAATGACCACTTGGCAAGCATAACATTATAAGATTAAAATAATTTAGATAATGAAAGTGATAATTAAATAAATTAAATAAAAATAATTATTTAAACTTGCTTGCCAGCCATGTATACAGCTACATGCAAAAATGGAGCATCATATCTTGTTCTCAGATTGTTAATTTCCCAATAACATTAAACAAAGTATAATTATTAACCCTAATCAATTATTTATTAATACGTCATTTTCTAGATTAATTTTTTAATTAGCTTAAAGCAAAAGATATGCAAGAACACTACGTATTCTTCAATATTCAAACTAATATTTAATTGAAGAATAATTTAATTTTAATTAATGGTCACGTATAGTCTCTTTGTGCCACCGTGTTCTTTTTCTTTTTTTTTTTTAAGAACGAATATTATATAACGATTATGTAAAAAAATTACTTTATTAGTGGGGGAGTGTATGTAAAATTACATAAATGTCCTCAGAAATTGAAGGTCAAAATTTTCCACTACATGCCAAATAACATTTCTAGTTTCTAGAATTAATAGAAGCTATTTCTTACATCCAAATATTATATGCTCCCATTGTAATTGATTAAAGTTTTATTTTTTTTACGTAAATTAAGATATATAGTAATATTTATTTTGTGTAATAATTAATTATATTAGCATTATGTTTGATTTATTATTATATATTAATTGTTTGTATGGATTTCATTTAAAAAATAAGAGAAATATAATTCTTAGTTTATGAAAAATTAAAATGATAAAAGAAAATTTTACAACAGGATGAAGGGCTTATATATTATAACATTTTTTCTATTTTTTCTATTTTCAATACATAATAGTATATTAAATCAAAGGATATTTTAAGATGTTTAATTGAACACAAGAATATTGCACATATACATAATATTATATTATAATTTATATACATGTATCAGATCTAAAAATATTTCTCGCTGTGAATTTGAACGTTTCTTTCGTTAAGATAGTTAATATAGCAATTTCTTTATGTTAAACCAGAAAAAGTACAATTTTTATAAGTTCCTAATAAAATATTTTTATTTCTTGGTAATAGTATCATTATCATATGTATATATTAAAAAGTACATAATAAACCCCACCAAAAGCATCTAAATTGAATAATTTATTTGATTAGAGTCTAAACGAATTTAGCTGTCTCACAAGCAACTCGAGATCAATTGGAATAGTATTTTTTTTAAAGAATGACGTGGCTCTGTCAAAAAATAATGACGTGGCATTAATCAAATTCATGAATTCATTTAGTAATGTATTTAAAATAATAATAATAATAATGCAAAAATTCGTATGATTATCTCATCAAATAAATTTTGTAAAACACATAAAAATAAATAATAATAATTTAAAAGTAAATTGTTTAAATATTAGATAGTTATACATAGAACGTTTATAGAATTTTATCAATTTAAGACTGAAAAATGGGTAAGTTTTCAGTTCGCGATCTAAATTATTTTTTTCATTTATATGAGGTTTGAGATATGTAAAATTATGAGGTCCTAAATTTATAATTTTTTATATTTTAGAGAAGTATAGTATATATACAAAATAAAAATGATTTAAAGATCATTTTATTAATATTCACTCGTTATTAATAATGCATCAATCACTCCAAACCAAAAAAACACACACAAATGAATAATGATCACTTTGTCAATTTACTCATATGATATGATTTTGCATGTTAGACATTATTATTATCTAATTAATTATATATATATATATATTATAATATAAGTATAGATGTATATTCCCTCGTCCCCCAAAGTATTTCACACTTTTCTTTTTTATCCGTCCCTCAAAGTATTTCACACTTTACTTTTACTAAATTTGATAAAAAATACATTATAACAATACTCACTTTTTACGCACATCCCAATATAATACTTACTTTTTCACATCCCCCAATAACTTTACACACCTCTCAACAATTTTACACATCTTTTTCATTAAATTAACTAAAATATATATTCTCTTTCTTACTTTATACATAAAACTACAAAAAAATTTTAAATTTTGCGCACACCAATATTTGAAATACTTGTTGGGACGAATGGAATACTTGTTGGGACGAATGGAATAGTTATTTTCAATTCCGGCCTTTTCTCTTAAGGGAAAATAAACTTTGATTTATACAGCAGAACGCACTCGCACACACTGCAGGAGGTGGCGCCACGTGGGATTGGTGACGTCACGGCGTGGTGTACACGTGGCGGGTCCAGATGGATTTCGAAATGATAAAAGAATGGAGAAGCGACAAAAGCAAGGGTGGGCCCGACAAGTCCTACGTGGCGGCAACAGTCTCATAATTAATGGGTATATTTTCTAAGTGAGGGGGATTAATTAAAGTGACAGCCCTGTTATCCATCGTTTGAATCCAACTACTCTCTCTTTCTCTCTCCACTTTTCTCTCTCTAGGGGTGTTGAGATGTGCACATTATAATTACCCACCTTATATTTAGATATGGTTGTAGGCCCCACACCAAGACTATAATTTGGTCTTGAGGGTGGTCCCCACCAATTCCTTATACAACATAAATTATATATATTAATCCATTTTTTCTTTTCTTTTCTTTTGTATATATTTAAATACCCCAATATCATGATTATGCATTATTGGAAGTGTATATTCTTGCCTTAATTTGTTAGGTGATAACCAACATGGCTTGTTGTACCTTGTGTTTAGTTATATGTACGTGTAACTGTATTTATGGAGGTAATTAGTTTTACGTTGATATTCTGTGCATTCAATTATATAGATTATAGGTCGGTGTAATTTTTTAATTTTAAATGTGTTAATGATAAATTTTTAATGAATTAAAATTAATAAAATAAGCAAAATTATGAAAAATTAAAATAATGTAAAATATAACATATGCTAGGTCATAACTCTGATAAATATTAAATGATCTGTTCATCTTAATTTAATAGAGAGTAAATTATTCCTCATTTTGACTCGTCCGATTAAATCATGAATAATTGTAATCACGTAATCATGGTAATCAATAAGATATTAATTATTGTGTAATAGATCTATCTAACTTCAATAAAATAAGATAAATTAAAACTCAAAGCAATATATATAATAGAATTTAGAAGGTCTTTGGTATGGGATATTAAACTATTGGAAAAGAATAATAAAAATAAAATGATGTCGATTGTCATTCTTTAAGCTTAACATGAGGTAATTTCATGAGAATCCAAAATTTATCAATTAATCTCATTGATTAATATTTCACCTAGTTCAATCAACTTAATTTTCATTACTATTATCTTTATTATTAATTCTCCATTCAATTCAAAAAACTAAGTTTATTATGTGTTATATAGTACTCATCTATATAGTACATGAACCACGTCAGAATAACATCATAAATATTTATATAAACTAATAATAAAAGTTATATCCAAGAAAAAATAAAATAAAAAGACGATAGGTGAATCATATATTTCTTGATACGTAATAACACAATGTTTTATAGCATCATTTGCCAATAAATTAATGGTGATCACTTAATGCAATCACACAAAAATAATTTCGTGAGACTGCATTACACAAATCTTTTACCTAAATTAATCAAGAATCTTACTTTAATTGGTAAATTATATATTAGAACCATCGGTTACAATTGTTTACACTATTGCTTTACAAGTAGAAAAATAACATCTAGATCTTTCCAAGTGGTATCACCTGGTACTACAGTCGTAGTTCAGAAAAAGGTACACTATAGTATACAGTATTCTGCTCTGCAATGTCTTCGTACCTTCTCATTGTTCCTCCAAATAGTTGTCTCTTTCTCTCCATCCATATTTGGTTGACAAAGACAACTAGGGTGATTAGATACAGCTTCCTAACTTTCTTGTTTTTTTTTTGTGTCTGAAGATTTTCCGGAGGCCGTCTGCAACCGACCTAGGGTTTATGTTCAGCCCTATTCGGAATTTAAGGTGTTCCCAGATGAGTTTGGTGTATCCGCAGTCGAAGAATAGGTGATTTTGTGTTTCCAATTCACCTATACAAAACCCACATTCCTTGTCCTCCACATTCTATCCTTGGTTAAGAGTCTTTGTCTGTGTAGTAACCATAACCGAACGCTATGCTTTCTCATTATGATTTTGTTCTGGATGTTTTGTAAACAAAGCTCTTCGGTTCCACTGATGCTTTGGTCAGCTCATCATACATAACTTCGTTGCAAAATTTTCCCAGATTGGTGCAGGCTTTCATTATGTGGTTCCACTCCCTAATTTATTCTCCATGGTTAACTCCTTCTAGGATCTTGTACCTTACCCTAAGGACCGTTCTCCAACAGTAGGAGGCGTATGGTCCTGGAGAGTATAGGGCCATTGGAATTGATTTGATATATACTTGAGTGGATCCATCTGATCCATAGGGAGTCTGCTTTGCTATATACATCCCATGCGGCCGCTGACAGGAGAACTCTATTCCATGTTTTCAGATCTCTTAAACCCAGACCTCCACTATCCTTTGGTTTAGTAACATCCTCCCAGGCTACCAAGCTATGCTTAGAACCCTAAATAAAGTGTCTAATGATTCTTTCCACTCTATCTATCACCACAATCGGCACGTTTACCATTGATAGCCAAAGAGTTAGTATTCCATACACTCTTGTCGCTACCACTTCTAATTTACCTGTGAACGACAGGAGCTTGCAAGACCACACTGAGATATAGTATGTTACTGCTTTCACTAGTTGATTGAATTGTTCAGTTGATAGTCTTTTGCTATTTACCGGGATTCCCAAGTACTTGATAGGGAGCTTTGCTAAGGGTAATGGAATAACCTCTCTGATTTCAATCAAGGTTCTCTCTGGTGTTCCTACCGCAAACATGGTAGATTTGAGCTCATTGACCTTCAGACCAGAGGATTAAGCCATTGTATCCAATACTCTCTTAACTGCCTCCGCTGATCTCCTATCACCATGTGCCACTATCAGTAAGTCATCTGCAAACGTTAGGTGGGAAACTTTGTTTCTTGCACAGAACTTGGAATGATATCTCCAGTTGCCCAACCCGATTTCTCTCTTGATTACTCTAGACACATACTCCATGCAGGTGACAAACATTAGGGATGAAATAGGGTCCCCTGTTTGAGTCATTGCTTTCCTTTGAAAATTCTTCGGGTTGGCCATTGATGATGAGGGAGTAAAAAGGGGTGGAGATACATTGTATGATCTAGTTCAAGAATATTCATGGGAAGCGCATTTTTTTATTGGACAAAGTTAGTTATTAGTATAGTTAGTAGTTAGTTCACCAAGCTCCATACAACCATCTATTTCCAAGCCTCTTTATTACTCCTCACTTATTCATTCCGTGGGAGGCGCATATACATTGTATGATCCATTGTTGAATTTTTCTTAAAATCAGAAAATGGGTTTATCGATTTAATTAAGAGTGTTATTAAATACACACCTTATTTTATTGAATACATACCCTCTGTTTAATACACACCCCTTTTTATTTGTTATTTCTTAATTTTATTTTATACACACCCCCTAAAATTTCAAAAATGCCCTTTTAAAATTAAAATTATACACACCCTTTAAAATCATCAATTTTTATTTTACTAAAATAAAAACCTTCATTTCTCATCTTTTTGGGATTTGAAAGCGTTAATTGTTGTCAGTTCACGTGTGTATGATCTCCATTTATGGAGTTTGATTTAGTAAGGTTTTCCATAATAGAAACATAGGAACTCTCCATGCCATGCGCTTTCAATTTTCTTGAACAGGAATTCAGATTGTGCAGATAAAGAATTGTGAATCTGTTTCGACAGCAGAAATTCAATGACATCTTCTGCTGATTGTGTTACCTCCTGCCTCCCTTGTTCTTACTCCCAAAATATTGATCAGTTCTTTTAGGAAGTCTTCATGGAACACTTGTAAAATATAGACGGCGAAATTTTTGTTAGAGATGAGTTTATCTTCCACTTGAGGGGAACTGTCGTTTTAAGGTTTGATTTTGCGCCCGAGCAATGGAAGTATGCAAACTAAATCGATTTTGTTTCTTTTTTAAATTTTCTACTCTGAATTCTGCAAAGGGAACTTAGTGTAGCTTATTTACATGTAAATATGATAGTGTTAGAAATGGCGAGTGGAGATCACTTTGAAATTAATATCGTGGTAGATGCATTTAGATTTTAGGAGTGGTAAATTTCTCTTTAATTTAACAGGGATGATGGAAATAAAAGAAACTTTTCAGGACGAAATGTAAATATTATTACTAGATATGGTGAAAAAGAATTTGGGAGAGTTGTCTGTAAAGAGTTCAAACCCCTATCACAGTCATTTAGATTATGTTGGGCATGGTGTATAGATAAAGAGATTGAATTAGTTTTAAAATAGATAGGGGTGTGTATTTAATAAATTAAGGATAATTTAGATTTTTTATAAATATATAAGTTAATTATATAATAATGGGTATGTATTCAATAGATTGGGGTGTGTATTTAGAGGAACCCTTTAATTAATACATAAAGAAAACTAACTTCTTATCAATTCAATACTGAAATATATTATCGAAGTAGGATTCAAGATCATATATCATTATGTATTCAATAGATTGGGGTGTGTATTTAGAGGAACCCTTTAATTAATACATAAAGAAAACTAACTTCTTATCAATTCAATACTGAAATATATTATCGAAGTAGGATTCAAGATCATATATCATTAAACAATTTAACGATAAAATATTAAATTTTGAATATAATTGACTTTTTTTAATTATAATTTACATATATAACAATGTACTTTAATATATCTCATAATTCATCTCACTTAAATAGTGTAATACAAATTTATATATATATATATATATATATATATATATATATATATATATATATAATATTATTATTATGTTAACTATGCAATAAATAAGTTGGTGTGATGTTTGGTTGGATAGATTTTAGTAATTTAAAATAGGGAAAATAAAATTATTCGTCCACTAACTTACACACATTTTGAAATTGGTCCATTCATTTTCTTAATTTTAAAATCTGTCCATTAAGTTCATGAAACTCAATTTTTTTTGTCCATCAACCTGCTATAGTGGGTAACTTGATGATGTGGCGTTTGTTTTTCCAATTTTTTTTAATTTTGTGCTACAAATAAAATAGACTGATGTGGCATTTTTCTT
Source organism: Pogostemon cablin (assembly GCA_023678885.1). Lineage (NCBI taxonomy): Eukaryota > Viridiplantae > Streptophyta > Magnoliopsida > Lamiales > Lamiaceae > Pogostemon > Pogostemon cablin. The sequence continues at coordinate 22,759,626 of CM043009.1, read as the reverse complement.
TAGACTGATGTGACATTAAAAGACGAGAAACTGTGATTCTCAAATTTCTAAAATTCCCCAAATCAAAGAACATAAAGTTAGATATTCAAATCCATACATTTCAAACAAATTGTAAGAATTTTAAACAACAACCAAAACAATCTGTGCATTTCAAAGGCAAGAATTTTCAACAGCAAGTTGCTTTTGATGGGATGATTGGTTATCTTCATTGAAACACAAATGGAGTAATTTAGAGGTGGGTTGATCTGAAATTTGAGCTTCAAATCACATGCGCCTTCACACACTAGAAGCCCTCATCCATCGGTAAATGCTGCTTCAGTCCGTATCATCACAATCCACCGCAAGAAAAGAAAGCAGCCGACACACACCGCCGTCGCTGACTCTATTCAGGTAGCCTTATCCAGTCGCCGAGAGTTTCAATGCTCGTCGTAGTCATTGTCGCTCAGATCTGTTGCTGTCCTTCACAGATCTACTCCAGCCATCGAGATTTCCAATGCTCGTCGGAGTCATTGTCGCTCAAATCTGTAGTGCCCTCGCCGAAGACATTCTAGGAATGTCGAGGTGGCTATCGCTGGGGCCACAGAAGGTGACGGCGGTGATCTCTCGAAATGAACGACGAGGACCCTAGCGCCGGCGTTGTTCTCGGCCAAGTCCTTGGCCATACTGATGATGGTGCCGCCGGCGAAGCAGCCATGTCGGTACATCATGAAGCGCTTGACGGAGGGGCAGAGGCCGAGAAGCTTGGTGAACTGGTGGTCGGCGTCGGGCATGTCGACGCCACTGGTGGTGTAGACAACGTGGATGATCTTGGATTTCAAATGAAAAAGAGAACAATTTTGTGTGTTGTTTTAATGCCACATAGACCATTTCATAAAAAAAGAAAAAATAAATGCCACGTCATTATTATCAGGTGAGTTACTCGCTGTAGCAGGTTGATGGACTAAAAAATTGAGTTTCATAAACTTAATGGACGGATTTCAAAATTGAGAAAACGAATTGATCAATTTCAAAATGAGTGTAATTTAGTAGACGAATAATTTCATTTTCTCTTTAAAATATAATGTCTTAGATATATAGTGTGTATTTTTTTATTGGTAATTAGTATATTAATAATAATAATAATAAAAGGCAAATACGGGTGTATATAAATTCGAAAATTTCTCCTCTAAATAAAATTATATTAAAATATAAATAAATAATTATATTAAATTAATTTATTTTTAAGTTATAATTATATATATATTTAAAATACTTATAATTTTATTAATTACTATTAGTTAAAAATTAATATATATAAATACATATATTTACTTAAAATTTAAATATAAAAATAAATCAAAATTGAATCATATATAGAGAGAGAAAATAAAAATTTTACATATTTAAACCCATTATAAATATAACTCTCAATTCATTATTTAGAATTAATAACATTCGTTCTTTTTTTAATTTTATTTTTATTAATTACGTTATAATAATTTTATTATTTTCATTGTCATGCTTTAAAAATTTTCTTTAATTTAAAGTATACTATATTTTTAAAATTATAAATTTATATTCCTTATAAATTATATTGATACAAGTATATATATATAATTTAAATTTATTTATGTAAAGTTTCTTAAACTCTAAAATTACCATATTTAAAATAAGTTATATTAAATAATAATAATAATAATGAGCCTATTAACGAGCACTATTCGAGCCTATTACCAAACACGTTCACGAGCCTATAATCGAACACGTTCACGGGCTTATAAATGAACATATTCGCGAGCTTGTAAACAAACATGTTCGCGAGCCTGTAAACAAACACGTTCGCGAGCTTTCGAGCCGAACACCCTCGGGCTCGAGTTCGACTAGAAAAAATAATCGAGCTCGGCTCGGCTTATTTTTTACACGAACGAACTTCGAATGATTTTTTAATCGAGTCTCGAATAGCTCACGAGCGACTTGGTTCGTTTACATCCCTAAAATCAACCACACCATGCATTCCAAAAAATAGACTAAAAACATGTTTCCTTTCCTCTCTCTAATAAGCCTACTAAAATGAAGTAAGTTTATAGCGAGATTCGAGGATAAAAATATTTTCACATCAAACCAATTAATGCACTCTATCCAGAAGCAATACAAATACTCACATTCAAAAAAGACATGACGAACTGATTTCGAATTTTTATTGTAGAAACAACAATTAATATTTGCATCATTAGGGGTGTCAATGGGTTCCCGGCCCGCGGGTACCCGCCCCGCACGTATTGGGGTGGCCCGGACCCGGCCCGTAGGAGAAACGGGACGGCCCGGATCCGTACATATACGGGACGGGTCTGGGTATTAACTTAGTCCCGACCCCCCGTATATAATATATTAAAAATTATTTTATATTTTATACATATATAATTATATTTTATGTTAATATATATATATATATATTATACAATTATTTTATATTTTATACATATAAATTATTTATAACTATATGATATATATATATAATTTATTAAATTATAATTATATTTAATATTCTTATGATTTATTTATTTAAATATATGAATATGTTTGTATGATTTAAATTTTTTGAGGATTAAAAAAAAAGGACGGGGCGGACCCGTCCCGTATGGGTCTGGGCACGGGTCCTATATATATGACCCGGGGCGGGTTCGGGACAGGTCTTTCAAAAATGGGCCAGGTCCGGGTAGTTAACTACCCGTCCCAGACCCGGCCCGTTGACACCCCTATGCATCATGCGCCATGATCTTCCTTTTCTGAAGGCTTGCATAAGTAGGAAGACGTTCCAACAAAACTCTCCATGCGTGCACTCGAACCTTAGGCAAAGCAATTTTATTCCACACAAGACTGAATTACTCTTTTTTCTCTATCTCCGGGCCAATTTGTTGCAGCCATAACTTCTTGTATGCTCATCTCTTTGTATATTTGCCTTCTTTCTTTGATCCACATTACCAAGAGTCTGCTTTACCAGGATTAGGAAGGTGCAAATTAATAACCAAAAGTAAGTCTCGAAGCAATCTTTTTCTCGTTCTCACGAAGGTCCCTTTTCCACCTCCACCTCCAATTCCACACTCCCTCAACCCTACTCTCTTTTGAGACGAGTATCTGTGAGATGAGTTGATCTATTGCTAAAGTATAGTTGTTATATAGATAAAGTATGTTTATTGGTACTTAAATTATGTTTGTAATGAATCGTACTATAACACTTTAAAAATATAATATAATTCATTATTCATTATACTTTAAAAAACATACTTTAATTAATAATTAATATACTTTATCTATTTAACGAGCATACTTTAACAACGAATCGAGTCGTTTCACAACCATCCTACATAATTACCATCTCACTTGATATTTTGTCAATTTTAAATCTATTGAAGTCTAATTGGAGTATTTAATTAGGTAATGTTTATGGAGTAATATGTCTAATTGGAGTATTTAATTAGGTAATGTTTATTTTATTTTAGTTTTATGTTTATCCACGTCAATTAGATGTCAACCTATAAAAGTGGGAAATAGTCCTTGAGCAAAGTGCTACACACTAAAATGCACGGAATTAGGCGCACGCTGCACCCACCACGTGAAAACCCTCATTTATTATTAAATTAAAAAGGGTTAATTGCCAAAAAAACCCTGAACTTTCGAAGTATTGCAAATTAATCCTGACTTTTGTAAAATTGCAAATAAAATCATGACCTTTATGTTTGGTGCGAATCGCACCCGTCGGGCAGCTGTAGCTTGCCCGACTGCTGACAAGGCATGAAACGACAACGTTTGGCTTATTACAAAATTAAATCCTAAATCCACCTACCCTCAAGCACCTGCCCTCCCCAAAATTCTACAACTCAATCAGATCTACAGTCTAAACCATCGCCGCCCATCCTCACCAAAATTCCAATCCCATCCCTTCATTTTCACATTCACTTCCTTAATCTCCTCACTAATCCTCTCATTAATCCAAAAAAAATCATCTGATCATGTCTTACAGGGTGGCCGCCGCCGCCGTCCTCATTTCCCTCCTCGCCACCGCCACTGCCGTCCACTCCATCGGCGTCAACTGGAACCCTCGGCGACAACCTCCCTCCGCCGTCCCAGGTTGCGCAATTCCTCAAAGAAAAAAACTCCGTCGACCGGATCAAAATCTTCGACATCAACCCCGACATCCTCCGCGCCTTCGGTAACACCGGCATCCTCATCGTCGTCATAGTGCCTAACGGCGAGATCCCCAGCCTCACTAACGTCCGTTACGCGCGTCGGTGGGCCTCCACTCAACGCTATGGTCACCCTCCACTGCGCCCTCCGCCTCGAGGGCATAAATGACGTCGCTGTCACCACCGTCCACTCGCTCGCGATCCTCGAGCCGACGGATCTCCCGAGCGAGGCTAGATTTCGGCCGTCGGAGGAAGCCAGGTTCTCTTCTGCACGCTACCACCACCGCACCGGACGCCATCGCTCATGCAGGGGTGTAGATTGCAGCGGTTTTAGGATCCTCCATTGAAATCAAATTGGGGAGTTTTTTTGTCAGGTATACGAGCTTCATCGAAAAATTAGGCTTCGCGGCGTTTTGTTTTTGGGGGAGTATTGGGTGTTCTTACACGAAATTGGCCTGCTGTGTTCATTGATTGCTTTGGAAGTGAATTCGTGGATGGGTAATGTTCAGCGGAAATAGGGAAGATGAAGAGGGAGAGACAGTTTGATTTAGTTCCCATTTTAATTTGGAAAGAGACAGAAACGACGTCGTTTCAAATGCCCACATGGATGCTAGGTGTCTTCAAAATGCCACATCAGTAGTCGGGCAAGCTACAGCTGCCCGACGGGTGCGATTCGCACCAAACATAAAGGTCATGGTTTTATTTACAATTTTACAAAAGTCAGGATTAATTTGCAATACTTCAAAAGTTTAGGGTTTTTTTTGGCAATTAACCCAATTAAAAATGAATCTCATAATGCTTTAGTTTGCTTTTTTAACCCATAACTAGTAATGCACCCGTACGAGATGCACGGATAAGTAAAAAGTTTAATTATGACTAAATAAAAATTTTATTGTAAAAAAATTTCAAAAGTTATTATAACATATTGTATGAGAAATTTTTTTTATTAATTTTATTAAATTTTAATAATAAACAATTAAATAAGTCATGTGTGTTAATCAAAAGTGATGTTTTAAAAGACAATTTTTTTTTAAGACAGTGATTATTAAATGAAATGTGACATTAGTCGACCTATTATTAGAGTATGACTATTATATACTCCTAAAATATGTTTATTGATAATTAAATTACTCTTTCTGTCCCATACAAATGATCTCTTTTTTCTATTTTGGGTGTTCCACCCAAAGGTTATCTTTCCTTTTTATACATTTCCACTAATACAACTACCAACTACACATTAAATAATATTCCTTAATTTACGTGCAAAAAAATAAAATGCATCCTTTAGAAGGGACGGAGAGAGTTTTTTTTTTTAAGTAGTAAGATTAATGACGAATAAAAATACAATTTTGAGGTGTTATAGTATGATTTTAATTAATACTTATCAATTTTTGTTTTCGCTTTCACTTTTTTATTTTCATGCTTAGTTATTTATATATAAAGAGTTGATATCTCGTGCACCAAGTAAAAGTGTGCATCCATATGTGTATAACTTTTTTTTAATAGTGTATACATGTTTTATATAGGAAAATATTAAAATTAGCCCTGTAAGTATGATCGATTCCTACTTTCGTCATTTTTTTCTATAATTCTCAATTTTGATAATTTCTTTTTCAAATTTAGTCATTTTTGTCCAATTTTTGTATTTTTTCAAATTTTGGTCTTTTTTTTTTCTTTTTTTTTTTGTCAATTTTAAGTCTAAAATTTATACATTTTCAGACCCCATTTTAGCCATTTTTTAATATAAAAGACTAAATCTAAACAAAAAAAATTAAGTGAATTGTCTATTTCACTTATGTGTTCAAGGTGGTATTCCTTAACACCAAAGATGGATATATCCCATCTTTTTTTTTTTTAATTTGAAAATGCTTGTCAATCACTTAGTTTTATGGAACACCGATAATAGATTGGAGAAGCCAATTCGCTCTCAATTATTATTATTTTCCACTCTCTCCCCCGCTAGGTGTATATTACTAATAAATACTTTTTTTATTCTTCAAATTTTTAATTCTTATCACCAATAAGAAGAAATATATAAAAAAAAATTAGCATACTTTTCTCCGTATCATTATATAGAATACAATTTTCTTTTTTAATCCTTTTTCAAAATCAATAATTTTATTTTCTTTTTCAATCCTTTTTCAAAATCAATAATTTTATTTATTTTATGATAATTAAGTTTCAATTTTTCTTTGAAAAATATTTTACAAATTTTATTGTCTCAGGACTTCTTTCCAATTACTAATATATACAGTTTTTTTTTCTTCCTCCTATATTCAAAATCTATATAATCTTTTTTAATACAAAATCTATATATATATTTTTTAAATGAACTATATTTTTTCCTTCCTTCCATATAAAAAAAAATCTATATCTACTCTTTTTTTTTAATACAAAATCTATACGGAGTAGATTGTTTAGAATGAACTACAATCAAATATTCACCCATTTTCAATGAATTTCAATGATAATATATGCCTTTTTTACATTTCAATGATGTATGCCTTTTTCTCTTTTATATATTAAATCTATATATTCTATAGAATATAATGAGATATTCCCCTATTATCAATGAATTTTTTCTACATACAAATCTATATATTTTTTTAGGATGAACTACTATAATGAAATTTTCACTATTTCCAATGACTTTCAAATAAATATATGTTTTTTTTTTTCTCTTTCCAACCCAATGATATATGCCTCTTTTTTTCTTATCACTATTTCTAGTCTCTCTCAGGATTTGATGATTCTAACACATTGAAAATATTTTTAAGAAGATAAATAATTTCTTTCAAAAGAATTACAGAGTTATTGTTTACTTACACAGTTGTGATTTTGTAGGGCCTAAACAAAATTACAAAATATGGACCTGAAAGGTTTAGAGTGAAATCCCGAGAGCATCCAATAATTTCACATACAAATAGGGTGACATAGATGGGTATAAAAGTCAATTAGACATACTACTATTTCTTCACATTATTCTATCATTTATTCGCACTTCATTTTTCCAATTATGCCAGCCAAACCAATTAATACGTACTGACCACCCCGTCGCACCACTGCTGTATCACCAGCGCCAAATCTGCTGGCGTCGTCACCCTCAGCCGTGAACTGGAGCACCGACAGCCGCCCTAGCTGCTTCGTTTGCAACACCAGATCGTCCGGTGCCTGGATCTTCTTCGCGTATTTGTCCATGTGCGGAGCACACGTGGCGGACGGCATCGATAACGTCGCTGGTCCCGGCTTTCTTCTTGTTGCATATCATGACGGCGCCTTCGCGGATTCTGTGGAGCGCCTCCCCAAGGTTGGTATGCAGTCTGCTCAGGATTGACAATGTACGCTGGGGTTCTTGAGCCAGGCCCTGCCACCACCTCCGGCCACCAGAATGACTGACCAACATTGCAGTTTTTTTTTTTAATTATTCTCATTTTTCATTGTTGTATCTTCTCCATTTTGAAAGCATTGCAGTGCAGGAGTATATATTTACAGAAGCTCTGACACAATTTACTGAGACACGCAATAAGAAAATAAATAAAAAAGCACGGACCAAATTTTAATAGCAACTGTTAACTAAGTACAATTTTAAATAGCCACCTCTCTTAAAAGTAATTTTTAGTAGCCACTATTTAGAGAACTCCCCAAATTATCCCATAACTGTCAGATAAAAGACAATAATAATGGAGGCATGATTATGTCAGTGTTGACTGCATTAAATAGGGTGGTTGGGACCACATTTAAAATTACAGGAAATATTTTTTTCCAGAAAAAATTAAAAAATTTCAAAAATATTATTTATTCTATTCTGTCTATTCGGCCTACAATTTGTTCTATTCGGCCTACACTATTTGTTCTATTCGGCCTACACTTTTTTAAAAAAAAAATTAAAAAAATTAAAAAAAAATTCTTCTATTCGGCCTATAATTTGTTCTATTCGGCCTACACTATTTGTTCTATTCGGCCCACACTTTTTTTTCAAAAAAAAATTTAAAAAAATTTAAAAAAAAAATCTTCTATTCGGCCTACAATTTGTTCTATTCGGCCTACAATTTGTTCTATTCGGCCTACACTATTTGTTCTATTCGGCCTACACTTTTTTTCAAAAAAAAATTAAAAAAAAATTGTTCTATTCGGCCTACAATTTGTTCTATTCGGCCTACACTATTTGTTCTATTCGGCCTACACATTTTTTTTAAAAAAAAAATTAAAAAAAAATTAAAAAACATTCTTCTATTCGGCCTACAATTTGTTCTATTCGCCTACAATTTGTTCTATTCGGCCTACACTATTTGTTCTATTCGGCCTACATTTTTTTTTCAAAAAAAATTTAAAAAAAATTTTAAAAAAAATTCTTCTATTCGGCCTATTCGGCCTACAATTTGTTCTATTCAGCCTACACTATTTGTTCTATTCGGCCCACACTTTTTTTCAAAAAAATTAAAAAAAATCGAAAAAAATATTTCCTAAAAAAATTAAAAAAAATTATACGAATAAAATATTAGTGAAAATGCATCTTTTTTATTTTAATAAAAAATATATTCATGAGGCATATAAAGGTAACAGATTAATGCATTCAATAGACTATACTTCCACACTTTATTCAGAAATAAAGAGGAATCCGATTCCTTTACTGTACATTTGGTACTTTTGGTCAAAAATTGTGGAATCTCATTCTCCAAACATGTGAAAAGTGGGCCCCCTCAAGGGCATTTTGGTTCATTCCTTTAAAAGTGGCTAGAAAAAATTGTGTATAACATATGTGGCCACTTAAAATTATACTTAAGCAATAATGGCTAATTTTTGCTATTTTAAAAAAAAGCATGCTTATATCTTGGGCAGTGAATCTCATTAATTATACAACTGGAAAAATATAATAATATAATAATAATATAATAAAAAGAATTTGGCAATACCTTCTTCCATACGCTTACCATATCTTTCTGATTACTTCATCTACTCTCTTTTAGTGTATTTACAATATTACCCTTGTTTTGTCTTGCTTTTATATATATATTATATAGATTAAAAAATATATAATGTATTTTTAAAAGATAATATTTTATGTATAATAAATAATTGTATTATGTATAACTATATAAAAATAATATTAATTATTTTGTGTGATTTTATATACTAGAAAAAAAATTATAAAAGTGAAATGCTCATACTAAAAATATGTATTTATGTAATTATTATTGTGTAATAGTTAGTTCACCAAGCACCCATACACCCTTATTCTCCAAGTCAGGACTCCCCTCCTATTCGTTCTCATTGAGAATTGAACCTAGTGATGAGCACAGTGACCAAGTAATTATTATTGTGTATAACCTCAATATATTGCGAGTGTACCTTTTAACTTGAATTGATTGTGTAATTATATGGAGTAAAATTTTATATTATAGTTTAAGAATAAATTATAATAAATGTAAAATAAATCATGAATTACTAAAAGTATAATTTTAATGAATTACATGAATAAAAATATAATTAATATTTATTAAATCATTTACAAATCATAAAACATATTCCAACCATGTCACAGAAGTTGAGAATTTTTTTTAAATAGAAGTTCACACATTTAATTTTCAATTATATAAGACTTACACAAAATAATAAATTTATTTACACGAACTCACACATAATATTAGTATAAGTGTATAACTATCCATCACTTATATATTAAGATAGTGTATCTTGAATTCACTACACATTAAATTATTAGAGTGAGGCTCTTGTATCTCGCACGAGCTTTTGTCAAATTATTATACTCTTTGATTTCCATATAAAATAACACCTAATTTTCTCAAGACGGAGGGAGTAAATAATAGGATGAACAAAATTACCAAAATTTTGATATAACGAAGTTATCGTATTGAAAAATACCAAAAATATCGAAAAAATCGGTATACCTAAAATTTCGGTACGGTATGGTGACGTACCGAAATTTTTGATACGATATCGGTATATAATTTTAAAAAAATCGGTATTTCAATATATACCGAAATACCAAAAATATATCGGTAATAATTTGATTAAATTATTTTATAAATATTATATAATAATTTCAGTATGAATCGGTATTTCAAAATTTCAATATTAAATCGGTATGAATCGGTAATTTTTTATAAAATAGGGTGTTTAAGTATTTCGGTATGAAACGGTATTGATCTTATACCAAAAATTGGTGTATCGAAACTTTCGGTACGGTATCAGTATGATTTTAAAATATCGATAATTTTGATACGGTATATGATATTAGTTGTATTTTCGTTACTGTGCGTATGCCACCCTACTTGCTCGTATTTGCAATACTTTCCGTTAATTAAAACTTTATTAGCCTTTTCAAATTAGTATCATAGATTCATAGTTATTTAGTTGAGATATTATATAATTGAGATGAAAAATTATTCTTAAATACTACTTCATTTTTATTTATCAAATAAAATATTAGGTGAAGCGATTTTTTTATTAAAAATAACTATTTATTTAAAAATTAAAGTGTATGTGCTCTCTAATATGTTGCGAGAAGATTTTAGTTATTATGTAAGATTATTTTTCAAGTATTTAAGTATATTACAAATTAAATTTTAATTTGATTTGGTTATCAAAATATAATATAAAATACGGAATAACTTTAAAGAAATACTTGTTTGCCTCATTATTAAGTGATAGATTATTACTCCTTTTTAAAATAAAATTATTTTACAACAACTCTTAAAAAAGAAAAAAAAAAGCAATCCTCAAAATTTTAAAAAGTAAAATTGTATATTCTGAAAAAGTAGTATTTTATTATACTCAACTCCAACTTTACATTTTAAAAATAACATTTATTAACATATATGCCAATAGTAAATATAAAATTAAATTCAAATTTGAGAAGTACATTAAAATCTCTATAAATTAATATACTTGGGACCGGAATATTTTATTAATTTAGAGAGGTATTATATAATCAATAAATTATTAATTTAAAGAGATTATAAATAAAAAATATATAATTTTCATAATTTATTTATACATATTAGGAATATATTGATTAAAATGTATAATTGATACTTTAAGGGATTCACAATTATATAGCATTTCTTGTAAATCAAATCAATTATGTGAATATAGTTGTGTAATCATATAATATTTTTCTATATTTTATAGAATTATGTTAATATAAAATATTGATCTATTTTATTTGTTTTTAAACTTGTGTGCAAGGATTTAAAGATGGGATAAATACAGATTTGAAGTTCAACAAAAAAAACAAATAATAGTAGATTCATATTTTATTAAATTGTCTTAGAATGCTGAAGTAGATAATATATATATATATATATATATATATATATATATATATATATATATATATATATATATATATATATATATATGAGATTTTTGTAATAATTATTAATTTATAATTTATTGGGACCTTAAGTATTTTATAGAATTTCCTAAAAAAGTATTATCTTATTATTTAATTGATTAGTATACAAATTTGAAATGGTCTCAAATTGGGACCAGACAAATTATTAATTTTATCAACTTTATTAATTTATCGAGTATTAATTTATACAGGTTTTACCGTATTATTTTTCTAAGAAAAAACCTACGGCTGATTATATAGAAGTATCTCTCAAAATTGCCGTAATAATTCTTTTAACATTTATTCAGCTATTAGCAGAAATTCTTCACTACTTTAGGTACGTTATCACTTACTCACCCACATTAAATTAGCAGCTATTATTGAAAAAGAAAAAAAAACTAAAAGAAAAGTACAATACACGAGGACTAAAATAAATAGGACCAAAAGTGGCCTAAAAATGCCACGTAGGATATATAAATTTCAATATAATTAAAGTGAAATGGGGTTGCAATTCCCTATTCAATACATGAAAATTTGGGTGAAATCGTATCCCATAGTGATATTTGTGAAACGAGTGAGAAATGATAATATTATAATGAAAATGGTTATTGAATTGATGAAAATTAATAATGATAAAATAAATTATTTTATGAATAATTTATATTAAAAAGAGAAAATGTTAAAATTTGTAATTTAAATATAACCAAAAGACAAAGTCTCATGTAAGTTAATTACGTGAGCATTAAAATATTATTTTATGGTGTTATATATGATTCATTATTAATGTACTTTAATTATAAATAAGTATATTTTACCTATATAATAAACATACTTTAGTAATGACTTGACCCGCCTTATAAACTATCTCGCAAGAGAGTGTCCTTAACCAAAATTGGACAAATTATGACATAAAGAACTAAATTTGGACAAAAAACCAAAACTTAAAAAAAAAAGACCAAAATTAAGAATTGTAAATAAAAAATAATTAAATTGGAATAGATCATACTTAAAGAATGAATTTTGATATTTTTCTCCGGTATAAATAAAAAATGATAGATTTTTTGAAAAGAAATGTGATAATATTTTTTTTATTAAAAATGACAATTAATTTAAAAAGTATACATTAATCTTATCCATCTCACAAAAGAATACTCTGACACATATTTCATGGGTGATACATCACCTATTCAGGGCCGGCTCTGGGCATAGGCAAGAAGGAACCGCCCATGCCCCAAATCTTAGGACCCATAATTCTTACACGTATAATACAATTTATTATAATAATAAATTTCCTTTTATTTTGTTGTTTTTTATGGTAGTAATCTCACACTAATCTATCTCTTATTTAATTAAACTTTCATAGTTTGATATCTTTTTTTAATCGTTTTTTATACAATTCTAACTCTTTCTTTTTTTAAAAAAAATTGATTTTTTATTCAATTCTAAATATTGTGATATCTTTCTTTTTTAATTCATTCTTTATATTTTGATCGCAGTAATATTTTACTAATCTATCTCTTATTTAATTAAATTTTATAGTTCGTAGTAATCTCTTACTAATCTGTCTCTTATTTAATTAAATTTTGATAGTTTGATATTTTTTTTATTGTTTTATTATTCAATTCTAACTGTTGTAATCTCTTTCTTTTCCAATTATTTATTTATATTTTAATCGTAGTAATCTCTCACTAATATATCTCTTACTTAATTAAACTTTCATAGGTTGATCTCTTTCTTTTTTGTTTAGTTGTTTTTTATTCAATTTAACCGTTATCTCTTTCTTTTCTAATTCATTTTCTAATTCTTTCTAGTGTGATCTATTTCTTTTATAATTCATTCTTTATATTTTGATCACAGTACATTTCTCACTAATCTACCTCTTAATTCTAATTTTAATGTGCTTATTCCATCCGTCTTTCAACTATCTACCTCCTAATTATAATTCTAGCACTAATCTACCTCTTAATTCTAATTTTAATGTGCTTATTCCATCCGTCTTTTAACTATCTGCCTCCTAATTATAATTCTAGTGTGCTTATTTCATCTGCCTCGTAATTCTTTTAAATGATTTTTTTTTATTTATCCATCATCCAACTGCCTCTTAATTCTTTTTATTAAATTTTTTTATTTAAATGAATTTTAGTTTGGATGAAAATGAAAATAAATTGGAAAGGAAAAGTTTGAAATAATATTTATAATAAAACATTAAAACTAGAGATATATAAATAGAGAATTATATTAAAAACTATATCAAGTTTTCTAAAAATAAATTTTATAAATATTTTTATTAAATATATTATACTAGATAATCACAAAATATTTATTAATACTATTTTATAAATAGGAGCCTTTTGTTAATTTCGCCCAAGGCCCCGAAATCCCATGACGGCCCTGCACTTATTATTAAAATAGAAGCAAAATCAAGTCTTTTATAATTTTCTTTTTTGTCCACATTTTAAGAGAACATCTAAAAATGTCCAAAATAACAGAAAAAATCTTAATTCGATATTGACACGATACATATTTTTTAAACTAAAAAAAAAAGTATCGGGTCAATTTTTTAAACTTGACTTGATACATATTTTTTGCTCGACTTTCTTATTATTGAGTAAAAAATATGTATTTAGTGAAGTAAAAATTATGTATCATATCAATAGCAAGTCAAAAACATTTTCATCATTTTAGGCATTTTGAACATCCTCTTAAAATATGGATAAAAATGAAAATTGAAAATTTTGATAGGGTAATGTGGAGATTTTTTAAAATGGGTGATTTATCACCCATCCATCAGAGGAATAGGGAATGAAATAATGGTAAAGAACAATTGTACAAATAAGTAAGTTATGATATTTCTTTTCGAACACTGCTTTGTTTATTTACTGTTTATTAATCCTGATTTATAATTATCTATTTTCATTCTTTATTCTAATTAGCATATAGTAAAATTTAATTTCATATCTTACTATCTCACACACATTACTCTATAATAATATTACACATTTATTTGACATAAATAAAATCAAACTTAAATTTAAATTTACCAGACCCAATTAATTCTAAAATCAAATTCCTTATTTCTACTTACACTCAAAACAAAATCCACCATATGTCTAATGATAGAATAAATTATTATCCTTCAAAATTTACTCCATAACAAAAATGTAACTCTATTGTAAAATTGAATAATATTTTATCACTTAGAATAATACTAGCATTTTGTCATGTACAATAGTTACAATTTTGAAAATGGGAGCATATGAGTAACTTATTGTGCACAATTTACATACAAGAGATGCTCCTAAAAAATTCCCCAAGTAAAAATTAGTGGAAATATTTTTTAGGAGAAAAAAGAATAGCAACTGTAGTAGATAAACAAAAATGAAAATTTATCTATAAAAATAGTTTGGTATATGCAAATGTAGAAAATATATTGAGTAGTCTAATGAACTAATTACAAGGGCTTCCAATTGAAAGGTGCAAATATGTGGAGTTAGCTTCTCTATAAAAATTAAATAGTATAATCTATTTAAAAATTAAATATACAGATAACCAATAAACAAGATATGAGAATATTTTTTTAAAAAAATTCTAATTACAATATGATGATCACACACTTTTATTTCAGTCAATAATAATGCATACTCCATGCTGTAAGCCAATTTAATTCTCTCATTCACTGTACCAACATGCTCGACTATAAATATTCTTATTAAGATACTTTTTATATATAAATCTTCTATACATATTTAAGAGTCGGTTTATCATTGTACACTTACAAATAAAGTGTGTATGTATATTGTATTGATTGTTAAAATATATTTATAATTGGAGTAAATTATATAATACTTCCTTCGTCTCAACTTCAACTTCATATTTTTCGTTTTGGTTTATACCAAATTCAATTTTACACTTTCATAAAAGAAAAAAAAAACAATTAGCTAATATCCCTCTAACATACTTTAATTTTAAATTTGCCACCACTTAACATACTTTATCATTTATTTATTACCCAAAAATATCATACTACCCGCAACAGTCAAAAAATAACTTTTCTTAAACTTCGTATCTACTGTAAACGTGAAGATGAATTTGGGATAAAGGAGTAATATTTTAATTTATCATTCATCATACTTTATAGAAATATTATATTTTAACAATCATTAAATATATTTTTAAAATATATAACAATCTTTTTTTTTCCCTTCCAAATACATTCATTACTATTGACGTTTTCAGGCAAATCACTTTTTTTTTTTCATTTAGGATATTCCAAAAATTAATAACTGACTCAAGCATTATTAAAAAATAAAATAAAAATTATACATTATCTCCTTATATATTAAAACAAAATAAGATTCTAAAAATAGATTGTGAAAATGTGAAGTGTCAAAAATGTAATGAGTTTGACATTTATGAAAGAGTTTAAAATTGTGAGGTGTCATAATTTAATTGGATCAATGATGTTAAAGAGGTTATGTGTTCAAAGCTTTTTGGACACATTATAATTTTTATTTTCTAAATCTTTTTAGCTTATCTATGTAAATTGGAAATTTGGAATAATCATTAATCTACAAGCAATGAAAATACTCATTGTAACTCTAAAAAAACATTATGTAATGCACCCTTAAATAACATGGATATTTTTTAAATTTTTTTATTATTGTCACGACCCACTTTTCATAACTTATAATTCTTATAAATATTATCATCATAAAATTTGCACATTATTTTTTTTTCTCACATAATATATATTATCCAAATGGCCATACCAGTTCAACATAAACAACTGGTTTCTTACACCACTTCAATCCACACCAACAATTGACAATTTTTTTTTATATATTACATAATAAAATATCAGCGGAAACAAAATAAGCACACGGTCTAGCCCAACAGGTCGTCATCTATGTACATCTTGCTCAAACCCTGTAGGAGCTCCACAGCTTGCATAGTACATCACATACTCAAATATCATCAGGCTCACCTACAATGCATAAACTAGTGAGACAAAAATCTCAGTAAGTAGAAATCATGCATGACAATGCATGAAAATGCATTTATTTCCTAATCTACTAATTTGTCTCTTTTATTTAGAAAACTGTTCACGTTGCGGGATCCCCACGACACACTTATGATATGCACCCCAAATGAGCTCAATGGGGACGATTTTTCCGAACCCCGAAAATAGTGACGAGAACGATTTTTCCGAACTCTGACAAAGTGGTGGGGACGATTTTTCCGAACCCCTGACAAAAATATCGGGAACGATTTTTTCGAACCCTGACAGAGATGCATATATAGTGGCCGCACACACCATTAGTATCTTATTAATTTTGGGGAAAACACTTTTCATGATTATGCATGGTATGCAACCAGTTCAATTAAATATACATCATAAATTATTTATGACATCAATATAAACATTTAATAAAATAACAACTTAATTTAATTCACACAAATCCACTTCACCTTGGATCACACGGATCTCTTATAATAACAACACCATCTTGGATCACACAGATCCTTATAACCAACATCTTCTCAAGTCATGAGGATATATTTTTAACAGTTCCCAATCACACAGATATATATAATACAATAATATTATTTCAAATTACATAAATCCACAACTTGTATAATCAATTAATCCCAAATAATTCATAACATAATTAAACTAATCACAAATAATTCACAACATAATTATCATGTATTAATCGCAAATAATTTTCACACAACATATTTATGCATTGTAGTTGGACTTCTACTTACTTGAATTCCGACAATTATAGACCCGTGAAAATCCGTAATTAATTCCTTCCTTCCCGTTCCAACACTCTTTTCCCTCAAATTTTTCTCGAATTAAAAATTTTGGGGTGTGAGGTAACCACCTCCCCACACCTATTTATAAGGAGAAGAAATGGGGCTGAAATTTTTTTTTTTTAATAGAAAACGGCTGCTTTGCCATTTTTTTCAATATTGGCTGCTAAGCCAAATCAATCAGCCGCCTCTTTGACTTTTTAATTTTTTTTTAATAATATTATTATATATTATATTATTATTAAAAAAAATACATGTGATACTTAATAATTAAGAAAAGTGTATTTATACACATAAAATAATTTACTCTTATATTCAAATTAATACACGTAAATATTTATACACACATATATTCACATATTGTCACCATTATTATCACAGATGTCTCAAATAAAATGTAAAGATAAATAAAATTGAGAAACAATTACCACATAATACAAATTAAATTATATAAACACACTAATAGTGAGAAACTTGGGTATTACATTATTCCCTTCTTATAAAAATTTCGTCCTCGAAATTTACTTACCTGAAGAGGTCTGGATATTTAGCCATCATCCCATCATCTCTTTCCCAAGTAGCCTCCTCAACTATTTGGTTCCTCCATAATACTTTTACTAATGGTATTTCTTTATTTCTGAGTTTCTTCACGTCTCGCCACAAGATCTCAACTGGTACTTCCTCATAACTCAAATCTTCTTTCAACTCAACTGGTTCCTGCCTGAGAACATGAGATGGATTTGGAAATTACTTCCTCAACATAGACACATGAAACACGTCATGTACTCTAGACATTGATGCTGGTAACTCCAACTTATAGGCAACACTGCCAACTCTCTCAATGATAGTGAACGGACCAACATATCTTGGACTGAGTTTCCCTTTCCTTCCAAATCGCATTATCCCCTTCATTGGAGATACTTTCAGAAATACCTGATCACCCACTTCAAATTTTAATTCTCTCCTCCGTTTGTCTGCATAACTCTTTTGCCGATCTTGAGCAACTTTCATCTTCTCTCGTATACGGGTAACAGCTTCTGACATTTCACGAATCAAGTCTGGACCCAAAAGTTTTCTCTCTCCAACTTCATCCCAATATACTGGAGATCTACACTTTATCCCATACAATGCTTCATATGGAGCCATCCCGATGGTAGACTGATAACTGTTATTGTATGAGAACTCTATCAAAGGCAAAAATTTACTCCACTGACCTTAAAAATCCAACACACACGCTCTGAGCATATCCTCCAAGATTTGTATTGTACGCTCTGATTGACCATCTGTCTGTGGATGGAATGCTATGCTGAAAGATAATTGTGTCCCCAACGCCTTATGTAAACTCTTCCAGAAAGCAGATAAGAATCTCGTATCTCTGTCTGACACAATGGTAAGTGGTACTCCATGGAGTCTGACAATCTCTTGTATATATAACTGTGCATAACGATCCATAGAATACGTAGAACAAATAGGAAGAAAATGAGCTGACTTAGTCAATCGATCCACGATAACCCAAATAGCATTGTGACCTTTCACCGTCTTTGGAAATCCGATGACAAAATCCATAGTAATATTCTCCCACTTCCATTCTGGAATAAATAGAGGCTGCAAAGTCCCTGCTGGTCTCTGATGCTCGGCTTTGATTTGCTGACAAGTCAGACATTGCTCTACATATCGAGCAACATCTCTCTTCATTCCTGGCCACCAATAATATGACTTCAAATCTCTATACATCTTAGTAGCTCCTGGATGTACAGAGTATGGTGTTGAATGAGCTTCCGCCATCACTTCTTTCCGAATGTCATCCACTTCAGGTAGACATAATCGACCTCCATAACGAATCACGCCATCTTCTTCTAATTGGAAGTCAGAAGACTTTCTAGAGCTGATATCATTCTTTATCTTGTCAAACAACTTATCCTCCTGTTGGCTCTGTCGAATCTTATCCATCAAAGTTGGTCGAAGTGTCAGAGTTGCCATCCTTGCTTCCAACGATCCTTCCTGAATGATCTCCACACCCATCTTTTGCAAATCAAGCAACTCTGGTTTCTGATTTACGGTCATAGCAGCTACACTCTGTATTGCCTTTCGGCTCAATGCATCAGCAACCACATTAGCTTTTCCGGGATGATAATTGATAACACAGTCGTAATCCTTTACCAATTCCAACCATCTTCTTTGCCTCATATTCAACTCTTTCTGAGTGAAAAAGTACTTCAAACTCTTATGATCAGTATAGATTTCACAACGTTCCCCATACAGATAATGCCTCCAAATCTTGAGTGCAAACACCACTGCGGCTAACTCTAAATCATGAGTTGGGTAATTCTTCTCATACTCTCTTAACTGTCTGGATGCATAAGCTATCACTTTCCCATTCTGCATCAATACACATCCAAGACCATTATTTGAAGCATCACTATAAACCTTGAAGTTTCATGTCTCTGTAGGAATAGTTAAAATAGGTGCTGATGTCAATCGTTTCTTTAATTCTTGAAAACTTTGCTCACATGACTCCGTCCATGTGAACTTCACATTCTTCCTAGTCAACTGCGTTAATGATGAAGCAATCTTGGAGAATCCTTCAACAAACCTTCGATAATATCCAGCCAATCCAAGAAAGCTACGAACCTCAGTAGGATTTGAGGGTTGTGGCCAATCATGGATTGCTTTTACTTTACTTGGATCTACCGAAATTCCTTCTCCCGATACCACGTGACCCAAGAAAACAACTCGATCCAACCAAAATTCACACTTTTTAAACTTCGCATACAATTGCTTATCCTTCAAAATCTCTAACACCTTTCTTAAGTGTAGAGCATGATCCTCCTTATTTTTAGAGTAAATTAGAATATCATCGATAAACACAATCACAAATTTATCAAGAAATTCCTGAAATACTCTATTCATCAAATCCATAAATGCTGCCGGAGCATTTGTCAAACCAAACGACATCACCAAAAATTCATAATGCCCATACCTTGTACTAAATGCAGTCTTCGGAATATCCTCCTCCCTAATTTTCAACTGATGATACCCTGACCGCAAATCAATCTTAGAAAAGATAGCTGCACCCTGTAACTGATCAAACAGATCATCAATGCGAGGTAATGGATATTTATTCTTCACCGTAACTTTATTGAGATCCCGATAATCAATGCACATCCTCAATGTGCCATCCTTCTTTCGAACAAACAGAACTGGTGCTCCCCAAGGGGAGAAACTAGGTTGGATGAATCCTTTGTCTAGCAACTCTTGTAACTGTATCTTCAATTCCTTCAGTTCAGCTGGTGCCATTCTGTATGGCGCTTTAGATATAGGAGCAGTTCCTAGTTGTAACTCAATAACAAACTCTATTTTCCGGTCTGGTGGCAAACCTGGAAGATCATCTGGAAATACCTCCAAATATTCCCGAACTACTGGTACATTATCAAGATCTGGACATTGCTGCCTTTCAACATTCATTACACTCACCAGATACCCTTCACAACCACTTTCCAACAACCGTTGTGCTTTTGTTGTTGATATCATAGGAAATCTGAAAATTTTCTTGATCCCAACAAAAGTAAATGGTTCTCCCTTCAATGGCTGGAAAGTAATACTCTTCTTCTGACAATCTATTGTCGCACCGTACTTTGACAGCCAATCCATACCCAATATAATATCATAATCATTCATACTTAACACAATTAAGTCAGCGAGGAGTTGTCTTCCTTCAATAGGAATAACACAACCTCGAAGAAGTTGATTAGTTTGCTTTGATTCACCAGAAGGTATCATCACCTCATAATTAGCTTCTATTAAGTTAGATGTTCCACCCAGCTTCCTCACATATTCCGTGGATACAAATGAATGTGTTGCTCCAGAATCAAATAGCACATAGGTAGAAATGCCAAAAATAGAAATCTTACCAGCGATAACTGAGGGGTTCGCATCTGCCTCCTCCCGCGTCAAAGTGTATACTCTTGCTGGAACTCTCACCTGTTGTCCTTGTTTCCCTTTCTTAGGACAAGTAATAGTCATATGTCCTTTCTCTCCACATGTGTAACATGTTCTCGGAGGCATGTGACACTCTCCACCATGTGGTCTAAAACAATTTGGACACATCGGTAGTGGCGGCGTCTGTGGCATTTTCCCTTGATCGAACCTGAGATGCTTGTTTGGTTCTCCTTGTCCTTGTCCTTGCTCCACTTGAAATTTTGATTTCGGCCTCTGAAATGGCATCGGCCTCTTATCATTTCTCCCAAACTGCTGCACCGGTTTCTGTTGAAATTGACGTCTGACAGCTTGCGCTTGTCTGATCCTCATCTCTGCTTGTTCAGCAATCTGGGCCCTTTCTGCCACTTGTGAGTATGTTGCTCCATGCAGTCCCGCCATACTCACATCTCTGAAAAGCTCAGGCCTTAAGCCTTCCACGAATCTTTCCACTTTTAATGCCTCCGTACTCACCATATGTTCTGCAAACCTTGACAACAGTTCAAACTTACGAAGGTAATCTGTGACTATCATGCCACCTTGCCTCAACTGTATGAACTCGTTCATCTTCATGGCTCTCACTGGTGCCGTAAAGTACTTGTTTCTGAAAAGTTCCTTGAACCTTTCCCATGTCATATTCGTGACATCCTCGATACTTTTAATCGTATCCCACCAGTGGTCTGCACTTCCTCGTAACATGAAAGAAGCACACAGCACTCTGTCTCCCTCTAGAATTCTACTGTATTGAAACATATTTTCCACCGTGCGTAACCAATCCTCTGCATCTGTGGGGTCTGCTGCGTCCTCAAATATTGGAGGGCTCAGCTTTCAAAACCTTTCACAAACCATTTCCACACGTTCTACTTGACGTTGATTGTGATTAATATTAACCTCTGGCTGTCCACCCATATATCTCTGTTGAATCAGTTGTTGTATCTGTTGGGACTGGCGCTCTACCAGTTCCATCAGGCGAGTAATCATCGCATCACTATTATTTCCTTCAGTAGGTGTTATTTGCTCAGCAACTCTATCACTTTCAGAACTTTCACCCATAATTCTTTCCATTTTGTCTACCAACTACAAGTCCTACACCACATGGCCAATATAATTTATAAAACACATAACAACACAGAAGGAAAATAACACTTACACGCAAAGCTGCTCTCCCAAGGAATGAGTTCATGTACATAGATAGTCTGCAGGACCCAAACCGTGCTCTGATATCACTCTGTCACGACCCACTTTTCATAACTTATAATTCTTATAAATATTATCATTATAAAATTTGCACATTATTTTTTTTTCTCACATAATATATATTATCCAAACGGCCATACCAGTTCAACATACACAACTGGTTTCTTACACCACTTCAATCCACACCAACAATTGACAATATTTTTTTTTATATATTACATAATAAAATATCAGCGGAAACAAAATAAGCACACGGTCTAACCCAGCAGGTCGTCATCTATGTACATCTTGCTCAAACACTGTAGGAGCTCCACAGCTTGCATAGTACATCACATACTCAAATATCATCAGGCTCACCTACAATGCATAAACTAGTGATACAAAAATCTCAGTAAGTAGAAATCATGCATGACAATGCATGAAAATGCATTTATTTCCTAATCTACTAATTTGTCTCTTTTATTTAGAAAACTGTTCACGTTGCGGGATCTCCACGACACACTTATGATATGCACCCCAAATGAGCTCAATGGGGACGATTTTTCCGAACCCCGAAAATAGTGACGAGAACGATTTTTTCGAACTCTGACAAAGTGGTGGGGACGATTTTTCCGAACCCCTGACAAAAATGTCGGGAACGATTTTTCCGAACCCTGACAGAGATGCATATATAGTGGCCGCACACACCATTAGTATCTTATTAATTTTGGGGAAAACACTTTTCATGATTATGCATGGTATGCAACCAGTTCAATTAAATATACATCATAAATCATTTATGACATCAATATAAACATTTAATAAAATAACAACTTAATTTAATTCACACAAATCCACTTCACCTTGGATCACACGGATCTCTTATAATAACAACACCATCTTGGATCACACAGATCCTTATAACCAACATCTTCTCAAGTCATGCGGATATATTTTTAACAGTTCCCAATCACACAGATATATATAATACAATAATATTATTTCAAATTACATAAATCCACAACTTGTATAATCAATTAATCCCAAATAATTCATAACATAATTAAACTAATCACAAATAATTCACAACATAATTATCATGTATTAATCACAAATAATTTTCACACAACATATTTATGCATTGTAGTTGGACTTCTACTTACTTGAATTCCGACAATTATAGACCCGTGAAAATCCGTAATTAATTCCTTCCTTCCCGTTCCAACACTCTTTTCCCTCAAATTTTTCTCGAATTAAAATTTTTGGGGTGTGAGGTAACCACCTCCCCACACCTATTTATAAGGAGAAGAAATGGGGCTGAAATTTTTTTTTTTTTAATAGAAAACGGCTGCTTTGCCATTTTTTTCAATATTGGCTGCTAAGCCAAATCAATCAGCCGCCTCTTTGACTTTTTAATTTTTTTTTTAATAATATTATTATATATTATATTATTATTAAAAAAAATACATGTGATACTTAATAATTAAGAAAAGTGTATTTATACACATAAAATAATTTACTCTTATATCCAAATTAATACACGTAAATATTTATACACACATATATTCACATATTGTCACCATTATTATCACAGATGTCTGAAATAAAATGTAAAGATAAATAAAATTGAGAAACAATTACCACATAATACAAATTAAATTATATAAACACACTAATAGTGAGAAACTTGGGTATTACAATTATCAAAAATTATTATTAGCTTATTGTAATTCATTTCATTTGTTAAATAGACTTGATATCTCTATTTCAATACAAGTTTTATAATCTATTTATATATGTACTTTTTTTAAAATAAAAGATAAAGTAATTACTACGATAAAAATAATGTTTTTAGAATGGAATTTTTGAAAATTCTAAATTAATAATTAGTATTACTTAAATGTTATGTTTGACTAAATTTTTTAAGTAATGATGAATACCGAAGAAATTTTAGTCACATCATAAAAATTAAATTTATGAAGATAAATATACGAGTATAAATAGAAAATAACTTGCAATATGAAGTATTAATGTGTAAAATAAAATAAATAGATAATGCGTATTTTTCATTCGATTGAATTTATATATCTTAAAGACTTTTTTTTTGGTCAAATAAAATATTATACTTTCAATTTCTATATTTTTTTATTTAAAAATAACATTCCACTGTCCACTTCTAAGGTATTCATTTTACTATTTCTGGCGTCCGCTTCAAAGGTATTTATTTTCCTTATTTAGTAAAAAAATACACAATATGGCCCACCACTTTCCTCTAATACAACTACCCACTTTACATATAATAATAATAACCCTTAATCCACGTGCAAAAAGCAAAAAGATACCATAGAACCGGACACGTGCAAAAAGCAAATGAATACCTTAAAACTTGACGGAGGAAGTAAATAAATAACAAATATGAATATCCGCGTTGCACACGGGCATTATACTAGTTTAAAAAAAATCACAAATAACTATCTATGGCAAAAACTTCTGCGTTTCCGGGGATACGGAGGAATACTCCATGCTCATGTGAACACAACACTCTCCTCTATATTCTATTTAAATTTATATATTACTAGCATTTTAACCCGTGCGATGCACGGGGAGACGTTATGATAAAAATATTGTATTTGTTTGTAATTTATAAAAAGTTTAAAAGAATGAGCCATAATTTATTTGCTTGTAATTTATAAAAAAGTTTAAAAGAATGAGCTTTGGTTATTGAGAATTATACTAAAGCTATTTAATTACATTTAAGGTAAGATATTGTGAGTGCAATCCAATATATTATTTTTGGTTAAATTTTTAATATATTAAGACTAATATGATGAATCTCTTATTAATATAATATAATAGCATGTATAAAAAAAATGTTTAGGTCTACAATAATAAAATTTCAAATTGAGATTTTGTTATATTATGAAAAATGAAAGTGAAGACTTTAAAAAATGATTGTTTAGTCAATTTAAAGTCGAAGTTTTAATGTAGCATTGACATAATTTTTATAAAAATTAATAGACTAAATATAAATATTTACAAATAATATAATTAAATCAACATAATATATTTTTGTGCTTAACAAAGAAATTAAATCAACAAAGCTTTAAAAACTTAACTAATTAAACTTCTATAAAAATAAACAATAAAATTAAAAAAAAAGTATAACAACTCCCATTTAAAGATATATATGAGTTGGGATATTTTTTATGCTTGTAATGCTATAAGGGCATCAACATTATTAAACACCTTAGTAATAAATTTAAAGCAATATTAAACATTATGTAATTTCAGTACATAACTAATTAAGAAAAATTACGTATGAACTGCCAAATGAAGTAATATATATAAAAATATCTAATGTTGGAATATTTGAATCTAATCCTCACATACTAACACTTCACAATTTATTATTCAATCTCAATTTATTATTCAATCACATTGAAATGTATTATTTGCAAATTTATATATTCCTCAATAATACCTAATAATTTTATAAAAATCGGACTCAAAATCACCAATTTTAGCAAAACTCAATAGAAATAAAGAATTAAATCCGAAATATTATTTATGCCTTAATTAAATAAAGAAACTTAATTCATTCTAATGTCTGAATCAAAGAACATGATGATGCTCAGCTATAAAGATAATAACCAAACATTTCTAAAAACTTCTCTAAAAACATAATTCTTGCAAATAAATGTTTCACCGCCGATGTCCTTGTCCAACAAAATCTTCAAACTTGCTTTCATGGTTGATCTTGACACAACAACGTACAGTTGGCCATGACTAAATAATGGTCTCCTCAAGTACAAACTAATATTTGAAAGCGATTGGCATTGACTCTTGTTTATAGTCATTGCATACGACACTATCACTGGAAACTGCCTTCTTTGGAACCTAAAAAGAATACTAATATCAGTCAGTGTTAATGTAAATCTTGGAATGAGCACTACCTTTCCAGCATTAGTTCCAGTCAACAACAGTGCATGCAAAACGTGTTTCCCCAAATTGGTAACCAAGAGCCTAATTCCGTTACACAAACCTCTTAACCCTTAATACAGACTATTACAGAATGGTAGGTTCTTCTATTATTCAACCATAACTGAATTCATATATCTGTTATTCTACCACAACTGAATTCATATAACAATCAAGGCCTTAAATAGTTGAAGACTAAAAGTTCAAAAATATATATTACCTGCAGGGTATAAATGAAATTATTAAACTGAAAAACTTGAAGGCAGGATATAATGCGTAAACATTTATAAACAATATAATCAAGACCATCAGTGTTCCAACATGATTTAATAAAAAAACAGCTTCAATTCTCAAAAGGAAAAGGATTAGACAACTTCTGTATTTAGAAATACCCCCAAAATTAATAAAATATTTCATGCAAGGTACATGTAGGAAATATTTGATAAACAAAAATTTAATTATAAAGAAATAATTAGAGGAAAGCTTTGATGAACAAACAACAAACTACAAAGGATAGACTGATCACATATGAATGTGAATTAATTGACTCATGCATTTATTAAACCAAGACTTTGGGTTACTATGTCAAACCAAGTGAACAATTACACTTTCTGCAGTCTCAACCCTAATTTTGTCCTAAAGACATTGTCACTGCTACATATCAAACTAAACTCTTACAATAAACACATTATCATACAAAAGAACAACTAATTGAAAGAGCACATTCCTACAACTTTAAGCTTAATACAACATACGTAACATGTTTGAAAATATTTTCTGTAGTCACAACTCTAACCAAGATCTAACTACAGCATTCTGATCATCATTAAATATCAAAATAAACCTGTAAAAGAAACATATCATCATTCAAAAGTATAGCTTATAGAATGAGCATATGTCTTAAACATTAAATGCAGTACACTATTCGCAAAAATAAACAAAGCTTAAAGAAAAGGAAGAGCTCTAAAGACAGCATTCTGATCATCACTAAATATCAAAATAAACACGTAAAACAAACAAATTATCATAAAAAAGCATAACTTACCGAAAGAGCGCATGCCTCAAACATTAAATGTATTACAACATTCGCACAAACACACATGTAAAACTTAATTTAAATAGAGGACAATGAGATAGAATAGGTACCAAGTTCTTCGCCTCGACAGCATGCTCTTCATCATACGACATTATAGCCCATCCATGTAAAAATACTCAGTGCAAAATTGGCATAATTATTCAGTCTACTGCTCTTCTTTTTCTTCATACTCTTCTCCTTTACAAACATATGCAATGCACCCCCATGTAATAAAACAATTCACTCTTGCATTTTTTACAAAGATTAGATAACCAAAGCAATCATACACTAATATCATTTACAAATAACCACAACTTTAGTCACCTCAATGAAAGTCTACAAAAAGAATTTTATTTTAAAACTAATAGACAAAATTTTTGCTATCAAAGAGATAATGTAGGAGAGGAAAAGACAAAAATGGATTTTTGTAAAGAACAAAGATCAGCAGACATACTCTTATACAACTTATGAATGTGTCAGGACTACATCTATAGAATCAACGAATGAACAAACATAGACTCAGGATGCAGTTTGAGTAGAGGTGAACTTATAAAATATACAACAAACACAAAAATCCAGAAAGTGCAATCTGATTCATTCCATACCTCATAATGACTATATCTTCACTATAAAATAATTTTCTTAAAATATGTTAGATACAAATTAAAATAGTTTTACAACTCTCTTTTAAAGCTCACATACAATTCAAATGTGAATTTGAAGTTGAACATCAGATAGTTTTTAGACCATAACAAATTACATTTGTACTTTATCATAATTTGACTCAAGCTTGATGAGTGGTGCAAAAATATTTTGATATTGCAGAAGAAACAAATTAGCCATAAAATTAATTAGGAAAACTGAATACCAATACTCTTGTAAAAAATTATATCAAAATTGACTTCAGTCAACTAATTAAAGAGAACCTAGTAAGCATCTTCATACTTAAAAAATACAGGTGAGGACTCATCTTTCGCACCAGGTTTCTCAAGATCTTCCAGTGAAATATTTGGATTTGTTAATCTATAAGTATGTAATCAATTAGAATTTGGGTGCTAATCTATTTTTTTATTAATCTAAAAGCATGTAATCGATTTCAAGTAAAATTGCATATTAGGTGTAATAGTAAAATTAAAGAGACATTATATATTCCTTAATACATTGTTCTATCTCCAACCAAATTAAATAAATTTAGTGTCGATGGATGTATAGTGTCTCAAAATTTGTTTCATTATACGACACTTCTACTTCATAATACTATACTACAACTATACCAGATATGCATAATTCCTCAATAGGAGCAATAAGTATGTACCCATTTATGTCAGTGCAGATTTCATAACTGTAGCTACGTTATCAGTCACCAACAAAAAGCAACTGACTAATCTGTTCTTGATTGCAAACCTCCACACATCTCAATAATTCCCAAACTGATGAACCATCAACTCCCAAACATAATCCATAACCTCAACGAATATCCTCTGGATATCTTCTGAATATTGTAAGTGACAAAAATATTAATGTTTTATCATACAAAAAAAAGAATCACTCTTTTCCAGCTGAAAAGGCAAGATTAATACAAAATCCAACTTTTCAAATAAAGAAGATGAAAAGTATACACATGCAGGATTGTGTCATACCAAATTTATGGAATGGTTGGCCACGGGCAAAAAGAAACCCATCCTCCTTGATTTTGAATCTCATGCTCCAATCATTTATCTTGCCACATTCTCATTTTAGAGCATAATATATATAAAATAACAAATGGGCAATCTATTGAGAAGGAAGAATGCTTATTAAATTAAAAAATATGAACAAATCTTGCATTTAAAATATCTTTCTTATCCATGGATAATCATATCTCATATATTATCTGTGACTGATCAACAACCTCTCAGTTATGATTGTTTGTTTAAATTCTGCAAGATACCTATTATAATTATCAATCCTGAGAGATCTATACATTTCTTTACACCTAAATTGCAAAGAAGATCTTAAATTTTATTTAAATCACCTGGATGGTTAATCACACTGCGTATATTATATGTAACTACGTGTATATTATCTGTGACTAATCAAAAGCATCTCTTACATTAATAATTAGATCAACATGCACTTCAAGAAAAAAAAATGAAGAACCAAAGTTTTTGCATAAAAGATAATCATCTGTATAACAAAACAAAGTTCAAGAAAAGCTTAATAAATTGAAAACCCGAGTTGCTCCATTCACTCCCACCACAAAGAATAAAAAATGCAAAAAAATTGCAGCACTACCCATGAATTCAATAAAGTTCCTTATAAGAGGAAATCAATCAATTAATAATTGAAGCATTCCTATAGAGTTCTTCAATACCTAAATTGCAAAGAAATTTTTTAGTTTTTATTTAAATCACTTGAATGGATAATCATATATTGTATGCTATTTGTGACTGGTCAGCAACATCTGTTTTTTCAGTAATCAGCAACTTGGCAATATTTTTTTTATCCATTTTGCATTCTTCTGATTGCCTCTTGATTTCTCATACTTCTCAAAGATGATAAGATTTTCCAGTAACATTCAAACAAAAAAATCACTCCTCAAATCTTTCCATCCAAACACAACCTTAAAGAAGTTAAAAAATTTTCAATATTTAAAAACATTAATCAAACATAGAAACCACATACACAAGTTAGTTGGTTATACATATGATAAATAAGATGAAAGAAACCATGTTGTACATAAACAATTAGAAGATATAAGAAATCAACTTTTTTCCTCATGTGCCTATAAATTCTTTTGGAAAGCACACATTCAAGATAGAGACAAAAAATACAATATTAACATATTTCTAAGATAGTTTTGATCCGAACTATCGATCTTCTTCTCTATTTCACTGAAATGTAATGAGTAACATTTTAGTCCTCCTATAAATTCCATAATAACTTTATGAGCAATCGGGAAGAATTATTCAGCAAATTAAAAATAGAAATAAAGTTAAAAAAACTACTTAATATAGCACATCTCTCAACATCATGATCAAGATCACAAAGGATTTAAAAAGGCCTCATGAGAAATTCATGTTTAACTGTGGAAATTCAGAATGCATCACCTTTCAGCCTTGAAGTTCCACTTTCATACCTGTATTTTTTTATTGTACAATAATCAATTCTCTCAAAACATACTTTAATCCACCAATACCAGCAGCAGTAAACTGATAAAATTGAAAAGGAGTAAGTTTATTTCATGTGGCAATGATATGAACATACAAAAACCATTGGATAAATCATAGAATATTGAAATTAGAGAATTATGGCCAAAAATCTAAATTATGCAGCAATGAATCACTAATGAGATGCAAATTCCATTCATATTTTTTGATAGCACATCACTTTGTTGTATAAATAGTTGTATTTGTTGTATAAATAGTTGTATAAGTCAATGTATAAATACCTATTGTTTAGAGAATGCCTATATTACATATAACTTCATGTGGAAAGACACTGAAGAAGAAGAGACGGAGACCTATAGATGACACAATCTGACGCAATTTTAGAGAAGGCTAGTCAATAACTTATTTAAAATCAAGATATAAAAAGTGAATAATACCTGATAAATTGGCCATCGAAATGCTGTAAAAATCTGTAAAGCCTATTGCGCTATTGCATTTAATCATGAATACCAACTAATCATGGATTGCCTTTAATCTCAAGATGAGTTGTATTGACTATTGATAACCATCTCAATGTACAATGCAGTCTATAACAGAATATCAAATCTAAACAGATCAAGAATAATTAAAATTTACCCTGTCCACAAAAAGATTATTACTGCTTGTTGTATTGAACAATGTCAGCTAAAGCTCTTCATGTATTTAAAAGTTACAGAAAAACAAATCTATATAATGAAAATCAATCGATAAGCTCTCAAACACAAATAAATGAATTTATCACAACTAATAAGAAGCTTTGAAGCTTCCAAAAATAGTAATAATAAGATATTAAGAACCATATACTTAAAGCATAAACACAACATAAAATTCATCAATATTAAGCAAATATTATACCTTATGAATCAATCCATCATCAATAATGGAACAACTCAATATATTGAACAGTTCGTATGACGTCTCCACCCCATTCATAGTAACTGCAGATGTATAAAAAGATGAAGAGTTTCCAGAAAATTAAACAACAAAGAAATTTAAATTATTCGATTCATCAATAAAATATAAAACTAAATTAACATACATCGAGATTTTTCAGAGAGTTCCACAATCTCCCGGTACCCATAGTACAATTTCTTTCTACGACTCGAATAGTTGCAATCGAAAACCACGAATATGTGATTTTCAAAATGGACAGAAGGAATATGCTCATTTCTCTTCTATCATGTAGCATAAGCCTCAATTGTTCAGCAATAAAATAAAATAACATCATACCATTATTGAAGAACAACAAACATCAGTCGATTCAGGAACTTATTTAAAATCTAATGAAAAATTGAATAATACATGATAAATCGGCCATCAAATTTTTTTAAAAAAGTTGAAATTAGTTAATACTAAAACAGAATATAGAGAATATAGATTAATTAAACTTATAATATATGTATGTGAATTTAACAATATATACATATATATTTATGCACACAAATCATGATATGATATTTAGAAAACATAGTGCACACCAGCCCTAGAAAGAACAACCTGGAAACTTTATATCAATTGGCGACGCATTGCCTGTGTTTGATCGGAAATAAATCTCAAATTATCACTCAAATATCGTATAAAAAAATCAGCTATGTACTTTCACATTTCAGAACATACTTTAATTAAAGTTAATAAATTGTGCCTGGTGAAGACTAATATAATGTAACTATTGTGCCTGGTGAAGACTAATATAATGTAACTCAAGGAAAATGGATCATAGAAAGAGTATTCATGAAAAACATGCATCATTTTTGCAAGTTATAACACTAACATTGTGTGGATACTTTTCCCACATGCTCTCACACTATCTTGCGCATGCTTATGACAGAAATTGCCCTCGTTTATTAATACATCTTGTGCCTAAATGTGTTTTCTGAATACATCCACAAAATAATTTTTACATACTATACGTAAACCTATTAATACAACATTGCACCTAATCATTCTTTTCCCACATGCTTAATACATCACTTAGAGACTGCCTTGTTTAATAATACATCTTGCTCATTTAAACATATAAAATCTCATATATGATACATCCTACAACTTCCTTATCTTCTCAATATGTGACTAATGTACATAAATCATTGTGGACGTCACCTGCATTCAGCGGATTTCAAGTCTCACTTAAAACAATGCTATCTTATAATCCATAAAACAACAATAAAAAATCACATGCCTGTTGAGAAGACACTGAAATTCTTTGCAGCAGTGACTAAAACAGACTCATCAAGAGATGACTTGATACCGAATCTTATTATTGGAATCGTCCCCTTCAGGAATTAAAGCATGTCATATTGCTAGACACCTAAAGAATTCCTATAGAAAGCAAAATATTTTTCAAAATGTATACACATCTATTAAAGGACATAGTAATGATAATAAGTCGAAAATGGAAGAAAATATTATTTATTATTTAAGATATCCAACTACATCAATTACACAATTCAGATAAAATATTTAACATATAAAACCAAGAAGAAGAAATCTTTTAAAACAATAGAATATGACTGGAAACAGGATCTACAATTAGAATTTCAAACATAGAAGAAAAAAAAAGCAATCTACAGTCCCTAAAAGATATTAACAACACCATAAATGAGGAGACCACGATAATAACATGATGAAAAAAAGATATCCAAAGATACCATGATGTAAAAAAGATACACACTAAATTTCACACCATCACTACTAACATGACGTAAAACAAATATCCAAAGATAATAAAAGGAAAAATAACATAAACACCATCAACGCACTATGTACTATTTCTTAATTATATTTATTTTATAATTTTGTCTGATCTTATTTACAAAATTATAATATTCAAGTGACTAAAAAATTCCACTATTTTATAAATATATTGAAATTTATACATAATTAGACATTTTAAAACTTTTTGTAAGAAAAAAATACTATGAAATGTGTTTATATATGTTTTATTATTTAAAATAAATTAAAAACGTATTTAGTTTTTTAAATATATAAATACTATTTAGAATTTGCAAATCTCTTTACAATAACTCTTTTTAAATTCATTTAATTTCTCAAGTGTATACAAATAAAATTGTTTAGAATTTTGCAAAAAAATTGTATAGAGAAATATGTCAAGGGAAAATTGTTCCATCGTAGTTTTTCACGATTTATGGAAAATTAAAAATAAGAATTTTTGTGATTCATAGTAATATTAGCCCATTTTATTCAATTCCTAGAGAAAATAGAAAGAGTAACCGAATATGTTAATTTTCACCAAATTCCATAATTAAATCCTTCAATTCCTCTATTTTCAATGATTGAAAAAAAGTTTGATAATTGAATTAGACAGAATTATTTATACATAAGAGTTATTTGATTGTATTTATATTGTTTAAATATATTAATTAATTTAAAGATATTAGAATACAGCTGCCGGCGAGAATTTTCAAAAATTTCGAAAATTTCATCTTCAACAACAAACCCTGGTGAAAGGTAATGCAAATTTATATTCTTGCTTCCGTTGATATAGAATTACATGGAACCCTAACGGTTCATATTAATCAAATGATCAAACGCCAATAATAGGTATCAGAGCTTCGATTGAATTTATATATCTTAAAGACTTTTTTTTTGGTCAAATAAAATATTATACTTTCAATTTCTATATTTTTTTATTTAAAATAACATTTCACTGTCCACTTCTAAGGTATCCATTTTACTATTTCTGGCGTCCGCTTCAAAGGTATTTATTTTCCCTATTTAGTAAAAAAATACACAATATGGCCCACCACTTTCCTCTAATACAACTACCCACTTTACATATAATAATAATAACCCTTAATCCACGTGCAAAAAGCAAAAAAATACCATAGAACCGGACACGTGCAAAAAGCAAATGAATACCTTAAAACTTGACGGAGGAAGTAAATAAATAACAAATATGAATATCCGCGTTGCACACGGGCATTATACTAGTTTAAAAAAAATCACAAATAACTATCTATGGCAAAAATTTCTGCGTTTCCGGGGATACGGAGGAATACTCCATGCTCATGTGAACACAACACTCTCCTCTATATTCTATTTAAATTTATATATTATTAAAAATTTAAATTATAAAGGGACATGAAAATTATAAAGGTGCATGGTGCAAGAGTCTCACTCAATAACTATACCCCTATTTATAGATTTATAAATTAAAAGAGAAGTATTTAGAAGGTGCAAGTGCAACGTGCAAGGAAGCGTCGGAGCATTTTAGCAACGTTGCAGTCTAGTGGGTCACATTTTTATTTATTTCCAAATTTTCCACCACAACGTGACAATTAACCACTAAAAAGCAAAAATTAATTTCAATTTAATAATTTAATTAAAAATACTCCATTTCTACATTATTAAAAAAAAAAGAAAAAGACAACTCTCCGGGCCCACTCACTTCCCAGAACTTCCGTGACATCTCTCCTCTCTCCACCGTCCGATCATCACCCCTGAAATCAACGGCCCAGATCCGGCCCAATTCTTCCACTCCCCAACCAAACCCGCTTGCCAGCTAGGACAATTTTTAATTCCCCAAATCCTCCACGTCGCCGCTCCATCGGACGGCTGATATTTCTCGCACATCCATCCGCCAACCCAATCGCAGCCGTTCAAAATGGGGCCCACGTGTCCACTCTGCCAAAAAAGTAACTACTAGCTGCTAATTGTTTATTTTAGACTGGATCAGAGGATTTTGTATTGAATTAATTTAATTATTGTTTTTGTCATTAATTAAATACTATAATAAAGAGGGAGTACATCTTATTAATAAAATTAACAATATTTTTTTCACACCTAATCACTGGGCTGTAATTATTGTTGCCATCAAATTTAATCTTTTTTATTAAAAAATATTTTATTTTAATAATGTGAAACCGGAAAATAGTGAAATTTGACCGGGTGCTTTAGCGATATTTCTGCAGTCACACCTAGATTCCTTGTGATCGTCATGTTGCTTTTACCAAGGTTACTGTTAGCAACCGGCTATTGCCGGTCACCCCAACCTACTTAATAGGTTTTTAAGGACTTGTTTGTCTTTTTTAAATTCTCTAAAATGGTGAATTCAATTTTTAACTTATTAGCTTTCTATAGTAACTCAATCTCCATTACCTAATATTACTTGCATTCTATTTTTGTCGAAAAGAAGATATAGCAAATAACCTGTAGAAATAAATGATGATTGATACTGTTATTACTCGCATATATATATTTATCTTTAAAAGAATTTCTTGATCCGATTTTGTAAATTTGGATTTTTCTTGAAGCAAAATTAAGAGGCGTATGAAAATTGACTACCATATTTAAAAAATTCCAAACATGGAAGCTTAGTGAGGAAGAGAAAACCGACACGTGCCGGTAAAAAAAGATCTGATTTTATTGGGTTTTTGAATCAAGGGTGGAGAATATGTCCATGTTGGCACTTTGCCACTGTGGACCGTTGGATGTGTTTTGGATCAACGGTGGATGTTGATTTGCGTGACAACGCAAGTTCATCTGATGAATCCACGAGGGCTTTTGTAGATGTGAAATAGCCTCAACAAATGAATAGATGATGAGATCGAGACAGTAGGAAAAAAAAAGGGGTTCATTTATAGTGAGAGAATGAGAGAGGGTTAGAGAGAGAAACAGAGGAAAACAAGAAGTGGAGAAGCTAAAAGAGAGAGGAAAAAATTTGTGGAAGAGGAGGGAGCCCATTTTGAGATAAGATCTCCTAAAGATTGTTTTTTTTTTTTAATCACTGAATCTTGATTTTCCGGCGACTGGTTCGTTTTCCGGCGAATTATGCGATAACTGACCCGTGAGAAGATTTCCGATTGGATTTCTTGTTCTGGGTCAAGGTTGAAACTGTGATTGAAAATTTCAGTAATGGATAGAAATAGAGATGGCAGAAGAGCAAGTATTGTTGGCTCTAATGGCTTCAACAGAAGAAGACATCGGACGAACAGTCTCAGAGACTCACCAGGTTGATACAGATTTTCATTTTTGCAGATCTGTTGTTTTACTGGGTTTTCTTGATGAAAGATTCAAGCTTTTTTTTGCAGATGAAGATGGCGGACAGGAGTTGCAGGAATCCGTGAGGTTAAGAGATAGAGCGAAGAAAGATCGAGATCGAGACAGGGATAGAGATAGAGAGAGGGAGAGAGACAGAGAGAGGGAAAGGGAGAGAGAGAGAGATTTGAGAGAGAGGCCGAGCAGGAGTAAGAGAAGAAGAGGAGAGAGATTAACCAGAGATGATATTGGAGGAGATGATACTTCAGAAGAGAGTGTCAACGATGAGGAGGATGAAGAAGACGAAGATAACCCCTCCGCCTCCGCCGCCGCCGCCGCCGCCGCCACCGCTGGAACAAGGTTGATGACGCCGCCGGTTCACCACCACCACCATGGCCATCTCAGCAACCACCACCACAACCATAGCAGTAGTTTTAGTCAACAACAACAGCAACACAATAGCAATAGTACTAGCAATATTGTAAGTAGTAATCACCATCTTCAACATAGGAAAACCTTCCCTCCCTCTTCTGCAAAAGTCTTGCGAGCGCCGCCGGTGTGGAAATCCGGTGACGAAATGATTGGCGTCTCCGTTCCAAGAAAAGCTCGTTCAGGTACACAAATTTCCCGATTAATCCGATTT
The DNA here is from genome assembly GCA_023678885.1 of Pogostemon cablin. Lineage (NCBI taxonomy): Eukaryota > Viridiplantae > Streptophyta > Magnoliopsida > Lamiales > Lamiaceae > Pogostemon > Pogostemon cablin. The sequence goes on along the minus strand of CM043009.1, from coordinate 22,722,257 downwards.
CGTGGTCGGATATTTGATTCTCACAGGTTTCTCATTCTTTTGAAGCGTCTACAAAGAGGTCGCACGATTGGATTTCAAGCAGTAGTAACAACAACAGCGGCGGTGGAGTTTCCGGCGAACAGAATCTCGGGCAAGCCACGTGTTCTCCGGCGAGACAAGGCGGCGTTTCAACGGCGACGCCTTCTCCAGCTGCTCCTGTATCTCCATCCACTTCCAATGCTTCAATGAAAAAGAAGCTCGTGAGTGAACACTTTCGAATCTTATCGAAAGATTTCAGATTTTTGTTTTGTTCTGATTTTGTACCCTTGCAGAAGCCGAGCGTCAACCACTCCGGGCCGAAGCTGAAGCCGCCGAAGGTCTCATCGAAGCCGAGTTCTTCGAATCCGGAAGAACTGGAGATTGAAATTGCGGAGGTGTTGTATGGATTGATGACTCAATCTCAAGCTCCATCGAAGAAAGAGGAATCGAGAGAAATCAATCGATTGAATAACGATGCCAAATCGCGTAATTCATCGCCGATTTCTAATTCTACTTCTAATAATCTCAATTTGGGACCCAATTCGATCCCCCTTTCAGCTGTCGGTGAGTATTGAGTGTACTTATGTGATTCCAATCCTTCGATTGGAAGCGTTGAAATCTCTGATGATTTGACTTTTTTTCCCCAATTTGAAGCTCCGAAGAGAAAGAGGCCGAGGCAAGTGCTGGAGAATTCGAGCTTCGGCCACCGGAGTAGCTCCGTTTCGGTGAAACCGGATGCAGATCAGGCGCCGAAGAGTGAGACTCAGTCTCCCAACTTGGATAAAATCTCCGGATCCGTCGCTGAAAATGGTTACGGAATGGGGGGTAATTCGGTCAACCTACAAGAACAACAGGCTGAGCCACCGGCACCGACACCGCCGGAATCGATGAAATCGGATTCGGAGTTGCATCCTGTAGCTGATGAATCGAAGGAGAGAAAAGATTTGGTAGCGAAGGAAGAAGCGAGCTCACCCAAGGAGAAAGAATCTGCTGTTGTTAGAGCAGAAGATAGCATCAATGACGATTCACCATCGACAGCGACCGCTTCATCGATTCCAACGACAATTAAAGCGTGAGTTTAATCTTCTCTTCTCCCTCTCTGGTTTGACGGTAATTCGCACGATTCTGATAATATTGATTTCCGGATTTCAGGAGCTCCATCGGTGCTGAGATTGAGAAACAGAAGGAAGAAAAGTTCGAAATAGATCTGATGGTGAGCAGAGAGAAGATACTTTTCAAAGAAGTTTTTTGCTGCTAAAATGATTTCCATTAATCTGTTTCTGAATCCGATTTCAGGCGCCGCCGCCTCAAGTCCGATCATCTCCGGAGAGGGAAACGAAGATTGATTTTAGGAATCCATCATCGCTGGATCAAAAGCCATCTTTACCGAATGTTGATTCAGTAAGTCAAGCTTTAACGAATTTTTAATCCAGATCTTCAATTTGCAGTATGCTGATTTTCTTTCGATCCGAAATTGGTTCAGAATTCATCCAAGGTCAAAAATCAGGAAGGTGAGAACTTGAAGAGTGGAAGTGGTAAAGAACATTCATTAAATACAGAAAGGAAATGTAGAGTTTCAGGAGAAGAAAGTGATTCACACAAAGCAATCGAGAAGAAACCGAGGAACGTTGATTTACATCTCGATTTGGAGAAGTGCGACGGCGGCGATGCGGCCGGAAACACAAAGTCACAGTTGCAGAGTCAAAAGCAACATCAGCAACAAATGCCATTTTCTGAGAAATCTGGTAAGTTTACTCATTTTCTTGCTATAATAATCCATCAGAAATTTCACAAGTTTGATGGATTTCTGATTTGTTTTTAGGCCATTCGACGAATTCATTACCTTTGCCAATGTCAATGGCTGGTTGGCCTGGTGGGCTTCCTCCCATGGGGTATACTTTTTGAAGGAAACACAGCTAAAGATCTGTTTATAAGCTCTGTTTTCTGGTAGATAACTTGGTTTTCTTGCTTTACAGATACATGGCCCCGTTGCAGGGTGTCGTTTCGATGGACGGAGGCTCCGTTGCACCGGGCCATATTCAGGTAAAATGGTGTTTTTCTTGGTCTGCGATGACATTGTTTTTCAATCAAGAACTGGTGTTTAACTCTTTGCTCGAATGCTGTGTGTGTTGGTGCAGTCGTTGTTCTCACAGCCTCGTCCGAAGAGGTGCGCTACGCATTGCCACATTGCTCGTAACATACACTACCTGCAGCAGTTCATGAAGATGAACAACCCTTTCTGGCCCCCGCCTGCCGGTTCTGCCACCCTGTTCGGGTCGAAACCTTGTAATCTGAACGGCGTGCCAGCCGGGGATATTAGAGGTGTTGGCAATTCGCAGGATAAGGGGCAGAGCGTTGCTGCAGTTTCTAATCACGGTGGGAAGGATAAAGGCTCTCAATCGAACAATTCTAATCCTGATGCTGCTGCTCAGAGAAAGCAGCAGCAGATTCTAATCCAGCAAGCAATGCCTCCTAGTAATTTGCTTGTACGTCAAATGTTTAGTATGATTTGCTTCTGTTTTGTTTGGTAGAAGTTTAATGGTGTTTGTTCAACAGGGGCCTGCTTTTATCTTCCCTTTAAACCAGCAACAGTCTGCTGTAGCACCTCGGCCTAGCGGTAATGCCAAGTCTCCGACTGTTGGGCCTTCCCCGAACGCCCCCACTGCTGCGGTGACCAGCACTTCATCAGCAGCAACGATGAGCTTCAACTATCCTAATATTTCGAATGAAACGCAGTATTTGGCGATCTTGCAGAACAATGCTTACCCGTTCCCCATGACGGCTGTAGGGGCGCCACCTAATTTCAGGGGCAATCCGGCTCAGGCAATGCCTTTGTTCAATGGCTCCTTCTATTCGTCCCAGATGATTCATCCGTCGCAGATTCAGCACCATCAACCTCCGTCTGCTCAGTTGATGCAAGCTCACCCGAATGCAAGTTCGTCTAGTGGATCTTCGTCTCAGAAGCATTTGCAGGGCCAGAAAACTCAGAGTGGCGGCGGTGTTTCCGGTGGTTCTGGAAGTGCAGGGTTGCAGAGCTTCTCGGCCCAGAAAGCTCAGCCACCTCAGCAGTTATCCCATAATCAGTATGGGCATCCGCAGCGACCTAGGCATCTAGAGGGCGAGCCGGGTAGTGAAGACGGTCCACCCTCGACTGACAGTCGAGGGTCTAGAGCCACAATGAACATTTATGGTCAGAACTTCTCGATGCCCATCCACCCGCAGAATTTTGCGTTGATGGCCTCTCCGGCTGCTCTGGCTGGCGCTGCTGCTGCTTCGGCTACTGTGACGAGTGCCAGTAGTAATCATCAAATTGACAAGAAAGCCCATCAGTCACAGCAGCAGCAGCAAGGAGTGAAGAATGGTTCAGAATCTTTGCCCCCACATGGATTTGCAATGTCCTTTGGTACCATCAATGGAGCTACAACTGGCCAAGGGATGGATATGGCATCCATGGCTCACAACCATGCTATATTCCAGAGCTCCTCCGAGGCAGCCGCCCGGCAGAACATCCAGATGATGGCTGCAGCTCAGGCTGCGCAGAAGAAGAGTTTCCGAATGTCTGATGATGGTAAATTGGGAGGCGTTGATTCGTCCACCGGAGACGATGAAAGAAAAAGCATGGCTGGGAAGGCCCTAGGTGGTGGAGGTGGAGGTGGAGGTGGACAATCCATTGCTTTTACTAGGCAAGATTTGGGTGATGGATCTGTTGCTTCCATTCAGGCAAACAGTGTGATTGAGAGCTCAGCTCGATCTCTAAACGTCGCTTCTGGAGGTGCCCGAACCTCTCGATCCATGACAACGAATGCTGTGGGAGCTATCAGTAATGTTCAAGCTCAAATTCATCAGCAACAGCATCAGCAATTGATGCAACTTAAACAGCATCAGCAGCAGCAGCAGCAACAACTGGCGGCTGTAAATCGGAGCAAGGGGCCTGTGGCTAGCACCGGGAGCGTGTACACCGAACATATGAATTCGTCGTCTGCCATGGCTGCCAAGTTCCCAAACACACTCTCTGGCTTCCCACAGAACCTTGTCCAGAACAACAGCAACAGCCCAAGTCAATCCCCGCAGTGGAAAAGCTCGTCGCGAGCGCCTACGTCACAAACCCCATCTTCTCTGGTCTCATCAACCACGACTACCCTTAAAAGCCTTCAACAACAGCACACTCGAAGCCAACCACAAATGCATACTCAGATATCCTTTGGAGGAAATCAGAAGCCAGCTACTGCCTCACAAGGGCAGGCGCCACCGAGTACCAACCAGACGCCGTCGTCCCCCATGATGGTTGGCTCTCCCACGACGTCTTCCATCTCCAAAGGAGCCGGTGGGAGCCCAAGAACAACTTCATCAGCTTCCACGAACAACAAAATGAGCCAAGCTTCGTCGTTGTCAGCGCAGCCTCCGAAGAACTCATCCTCTGTGCCTAACCAGAAGTCTCCATTAATCCTTGGAAACCCTCACATGGCTTCTTCCTCTCCCAACAATGGACCAAAAGCTCAAATGCAGCAACAATCACAGCAGCAGCTCCCGAAAACAATGCAACAGGCACAGCTGTTCTTCTCAAACCCATATGCCCAAACCCAGCCTCCTCATCCTGCCACTACAAGCTCATTAACATCTGGCCCGAGCGGATATTATATGCCGCGAAGACGGCCAGACCAACACCAGCAGGGACCGGGTGGTCCGGTTACATCCACCGGAGGGTTAACGTTGTGCCCGACTGTTACACTTGGGAGCACAAACACGAACGATCCAGCTACTGCAATTGCAGCAGCTACTGCTAATGTGAAGGGTGGTGGATTATCCTCACAGGGTATAATTCATGCCACTCAATTTGCTGCACAATCTGGTGGAACCATATTACCAGCTGGTTTCTCTTATATGCATCCCATACCAGCTGCTGTTCAGGTGAAACCCGCAGAGCAGAAACAACCTGCTGGTTAGTATATGCATCATCTTGTTACATTCTACATCATTGTAGGTTTTTTAGAAGTGTGGTTTGATCTGTTTTAGAATACAAAATAGGGAGTGTGAATTTATGGATCAATTTACGATTTCTTGCCCAGGAGATGACAATTTACATCCATGGCAGCCTGAGAAGAAGTGAGAGATTCAAGCGAAGAAAACGCAGCCTCAAGGGAACACCAAGAAAACGTCACTCATGCAAAACGAGCTATACGCCTCTTTGGACGAGGGAGGAGCAATGGTGAGAGGGAGGGGAGGATGTAGCTGCAGGAAGTTGGCTATGGAAGTCGACACGAACGCCTTTCTACGCGAGGGCGATCTTCGTTCGTTCTCGATAGGTAAACATGACCCGTTTTGAAGCTATAGATCATCGTGGTGGAAGGGAAAAAGTAGATCAATTTTCTTGCTTTCTTTTTGTATGGTTAAGAACTTGGGAAGTTAGACAGATAGGCAATGGCCCTTATGGAGCAAGACTTTAAGAAGATGCTCCCATCTGTTTTTGGTTAGATAGTGGAGGTTCTTTGATCATTTGTATCTTCTGTTTCTCTTTCACTGGATATTATCTCCCCTGGAAAAGAAAAAAAAAATCTGAAATATCCAAGAAAAAAGAGGAAGGATTAACTTTTGGACATATGTGTATGTAATGGAGGGTGTACATATATGTATGTGTGTGTATGTGGCACACCTGTAAGATTAGCCCTCAATTCTTTTTTGTTAAAAAATTTATTATTTTCTGGCCTACATTTAGTTAATGTGTATTGATGATAATGATGCTTTAATCTTTTTTGTTTTCTTGTCTGAATTTTGGACCTCCCTATGGTTGAGGGTTGAGCCATTGGTCCTTGTATTATTGGTTTTATTAAAGTGTCTTTGTATGCATGTGCTTGGAATTTTGTGGTGGTACCTAGATTTCCTTGCATTAAAAAGTTTACTTTCATATAGCCAAAGAGAGGATATATATTTAGACATATAATTTTAATTTTAAAATTATTATGAGATGATAGTTTGCACAAGTTGGGAGTGAGGCAGACTTTTAGATATTTGGTCTTCACACATGTACACAATTAAATGACTTGGGATATTTTCTTGCATACTTAATGTTTTAACACATTGATTTTCTTAACTGTTGTGTAATATTGAAACATAATGTGGTCTAAAGATTCTTTGAGAATTCCTTTGATGCTATTTTTTGGATTATTTTAATTTAAATAAAAAATTGCAACTATAAATTAGACGAGAGAGTGTGTGTGCGTTAGTTATAAGTTGCTTAATTAACACTACACATGGGATAGAGTGGACAATGAGAATGTTAACTTGAATTTTGCTTTTAGGGTTTTTTATTTGGGGGTGGGTGGGGGTTTAAAATTAAAGAAATGTAGTGAAAATAAAAAAGAAAAAAAGAAAGAAGTTAAAATGGGGGGGGGGGGGGGGGTGTTAGAGAATTGGAATATGATATGGTGAGTGGACCATTTTTAGGTTTGATATATTTAGTGGGCCCAAGTGAATAGAAGACCATATATTATAGTATATTTTATTATATTAATATTATATATTTAATGTTGAATTTATATATGCCGTTGAATTACAAACAGCTTTGTTGGAACAGTCTCTCTCTATCTACACGTTGCCTGTGTACAATGCATCTTTCACATCCATTTATTTTTAATTAATATTTTCTAGAAAATTATTATATACGTAATATTCAAATTAACTTAGTGAGGTGGACTCTGACGTGTCAAAATTATCTAACCATAATTTATTAATCTAAGGCAATTCAAAGATATAAAGAATGTAAATATTGTTTGGCCTTTTTGATAATGTTAATTTCAATCGAGTATATTGATATAAATTAAATTATAATGCTAAAAATAAAATGTGGGCCGTGGGGCCCATATTATTTGGGCTTCGAAAAGCTTAACACGTAGAATAATAGCCGAAAAAGTAAAATGTGCTGTGGCTTTTCTTTTGTCTTTCTTCCAAATATTAAAAGGAATAACAACCAATTTAAAGTGCATTTTCTTCATTTGCTCTACTAATCTACCAATATTAAAACAAAGCCATTTTGAATAATTTCCACCCATCATTTAAAAAAAAAAAAAAAAACTCATATTTTTAAACTTTTGTGTGTATAAACGTATGTAAAACTGCATATATAATCACGTGCAGTGTTGTATGAATATTGATTGAAAATTTGTGTATGATTATTATACATATAATAGCGTGTAAGGAGGCACTAAAAATTGAATATAGAATTGCAAGTTTAGTTGTATGTGTAATTGCGTGAAGAGTTGTAGAGATAATTATGATGTTTGAAATTAGAAAAAAAGGTGGAATTGAATTTTTGCATATTAAAAATTTAACCCTAATTTATTATGGTCAGTTTAAAGATGATCTGATAATTAACCAAAACCTTTTATTAAAAGCAATCTAGCTAACAACTTCCAAATAAAATTGATGTTTTTAATTTATTAGTATTTTAAAACCCAAGCTATTACTCCGGTTTTATGACCTAATAATTAGTCTTAAATATTAGTGGATCAATAATTCCTGATTTCCCTTTTTTGAGTTGTGTGGTGGGGCCTTTCTTTGTATATTATTAAAGAAAGATATGTAGCCAAGTCATATTTACATACATCCATTGCAGTCAATATCAACATTAATTGATTACAACCTGTTACTTTAAATATCTTTAACTCTTTTTAAGATTAAATGAGTCAAAATAAAAAAAATACTAATATATAGGAATTTTTTGTCTTACATTATGAGTAATATTATTATTATTTTAAATGTAAAAGGACAGATGTTTTAATTTAATTAGCATGCAGTAATAAAGAATAATGCCCACAAGCATCAATCTTGAAGATAAAAATAGACAAATTATAAGAATTTACTGTAATTAGGTGTAATGAATATCTGGCATGAATGTATTGGCTGAATTTGATATGCATTGGTCATTTTGGGAGATTATTACCATAGAGTGATGTTAGTAATAGGTTTAAGAAACGTGTAGAATAGAAATTTTAATTTAACATTATGCTGGAAAAGGTAAAATTGATTTGTTAGGTGAAAGTCTGCATCTTGTTATTAATTCTTTGTTATTGTTAGTAAATTTTCTTAAGCTAACCTATCAAAAAAAAAAAAAAATAATAATAAAATAAAATCGATTTACTCATAATCTATATCCCTTTTTCCAGAAACGCAGAGAATTTTAATTTCAGAAATAATAATATACTTCTATTCAGTCGGAATATTCATCACTCCCTCACCTAGCCTAAAATATATTAAAATAAACAAATCTCCAGGATGTTGCGTTGAAACGTATTAAAATACAATTTTTTATACGATAAAATATAGCAATAATTAAAGTATAATAAATAATAAATAATACGGTAAAGTATAATTTTAATGTTATAATATAATTCATCATAAATATATTTTAACGAATTATAAGAATTAAAATATGTGAAGTGATAGGAGAGAGAAAAAAAAACTTATTTTCAAATTGTGTTTCACTCGCATCTTTGCAACATTGAAATAGAATTATTTTTAAAAAAAGAAAACATTAATAATCAAATACTATAGAAGATGAACTGTTTCAAGAACTCAATCTTGTTAACTCACTGAGTTGATCAAAACAAGATCATTTCCCATCCAATCAACTATACTCCATTTCCAATTTTCCACCTCCACCTATCCAAAAATAAACCCATAATAAAATGGAAAAAAAAACTGAATTTTATGATCTGTTACATCTCATCTGTAAGCTAGAATTAACATTCTTACCAGATGGATAAGAAAAAACATTTCTTGAAACATGAGAATCTTGATGCAAGAATGGTGTCCACCTCATCATTAGAAGTTGCAGTAATAATTCACACTCAGATCTTCTCTCTTCACCGTCCATCCAATTCTTGAATTGAGTTCTCCTCAAAGAGGAAACTTTCCACTTCTCACACCTCAAAACACACACTCACAGCACACACATATATAGTCTGATATAATTGAGGAAAAAAAAAAGATGTGGGGCCATGGTGATTTTACAGCATGAGACAACAAAATCACAGACAAGATAGCAACCTGGAAATCAGGAAATTTGTGGGGTTTATTTGGAGGGCTTTTTGCTGTCAGTGTGAGACCCAAAATTCCACAGTTTGGTAAGAGATTTTGACAAGTTTATTTAATGTGAATTTTCCTAACTGACAGAAAATCAAGAAACATGGACCCCACTGCATTATAAAGGGTGGGCTCTGATTTATAAAGCTCACAGATCAAGAAAGCAATGGTGTAAGGGGTGGGGTGGGGTGGGGTGGGTGTGGGGTGGGGTAGGGGTGTTGAATCTTGACTGGATATGGAGAGGGCCACAATAATGAATGGAGTAGGCTATTACAACTTGTCAAGGTTGAAGAGTAAAATTTTGATCTTTCATGATTCTCTGTCATATTCATCACAATTATTAATTTCATGCTTAGTTTCTAATCTTTCCCAAATGGACCATTTTCCACACAATTTGTGGTATATAAATTATACATCATACACACACTTTCACTCACTCACATATGATGTCACACACAATTAAGTATATACTCTTCGATCCCAGATTGAGAGGGTCATTTTTTCATTTTAGTCGTCCCACTCAAAGAGTTTTCTTTCCTTTTTTACACACATGGGACCCACACACCCCATCTAATACAATTAAAATATGGGACCCACACTCCCACTAATACAACTACCCACTACACATTTAATAATAATACTTCTTAATCTACGTGCAAAAAAGCAAATGATCTTCTTGGCCGGGACGGAGAGAGTATGTGTTTCCAATTTATTATACCACCTTTTTGGATATACTAGATCTAGAAAATATTTTGGGGGATGTGGTGTAAATTAAAATAATAATTCCTTCGTTTATTGTCAATTTATTCATTTTATAATTTTGGGTAGTCCATTTTTAATCTATCAATTTCTCTTTTTGGACTAAGGGACCCACACCCTCCACTAATATAAATAAAATATGAGACTCACACCCTCCACTAATACAACTACCTACTACACATAAAATAATAATACTCCTTAATCCCGTGAAAAAAACAAATAAATATTGTAAATGAAAGTATTGGATTTAAATTAGCTTGTAGAGGGTGTAATTTGGCATTAATAAGGGTTATATTTGATAATTCAATGAGATAAACTAAATGAGAATATTTGATTTGGATTACAAATTAAATATAATTAAATATGTTCGCATTTATGAAAATGAAAATGTGCAAATTTTGATATGGAAAGAGTATGGATATCATTAATTTGTGGTTATATTAATATTACATAATAATTATTAGTGGATATTTATATAATTTAAGTTAAATATATGATCACTCATCTATTTATCTATTAATTAATAATAATTAATTACTCCCTCCGTCCAAAAAGAATTGACATATTTTTTTTGGGCATGGAGATTAAGGAGTATAATAATTTAATGTAAAGTGAAGTGAGAGAAATAATATTTAATGTGTTGTGGGTAGTTGTATTAGTGGTGAGTGTGATGTGTGTGTGGGTCCATGTAAATAAATAAATTATTTTTGTGTGGGTCTCATATCCTTTAAAAGAAAATATGTTAATTTATGTGGGACAACCCAAAAAGAAAAGTGTATCAATATATTTGGATGGAGGGAGTACTAAATTTTGATCATCTAGCTTATAAGGTGGTGAAATTTCAACCATTGATAAATTAAAGTTGAATTAATAAGCTACAAAATTGAAACTTGCATTTACATCATGTCCTATTTGACATGTCACATCCAATATTTGAGAAACAATAACAAAACATAAATTGAAGTCCTTTCCTTAAGTTCGAACCCTAAATATCATCATATTCAATTCATTAATAATGCACTATTCTGACTGAGAATCACTTGTTTAATTTAATTACAATCTTGGTCTCTCTTCTTTGAACATGCTTTTTGCTCCACTCAAGTCAATTTCAACTTAATTCAACTAAAATCTATGAAAAATATGAATATGAATATACTTAAATTGGACTTAATCACTTGAATAGTCATCAAAATTTGTTGGATTTTGATAGAAAGATTTGCATAAAAATTTAATAAATAATTGTAGTATTGCCAAAAGAATAGTTCTAAGCCAAAATTTTAATGTTTAAAAAAAAAAAAAGAAGATTCCGAAACTGCCCTTCATTCCTACTGCAGAGAAATAACCTCTTTCTGTTCTGAAGTGGGCATAAATATGCTTATAAGGGGCTTCAATGGTGACTCTATAAACCTCACCCAGATATTCTATACCCCATATCCCTACTGTTATTAATTTAGAAGAAATATGAGAAAAATTAAAATTAAAACTACAGAAATATAGGGGCCAAAAAATGGAAGAAGATCATCTTGATAAATCATCAGTCAATTCCGACGACTTGTTCTTCAACGCTGCGATCTCGTTGTCTTGCTGTTTCTTCAGGTACTTTTGTGCGGTTGAATTCACAATCTTTACGAAAAAGTTCAACAGCATGATCCACACCACGGTGTTCCAAATGAAAGCGAGGGAGAAATCCCATTTCGCCCCCTGGATAAAACAAACGTAAGGAAGGATCAGGGGGAAGACAGTAACGAAGATTAGGGACGAGGTGTGGAGAAAACCTCGACTTCTGAAGGACCGTGTGGCTTGGTGGCCATGTACTTGTCTTTCAACGAGCGAAGATTGGTGATGAGACTCGGTATCACAGTGCTGAAACCCGGTAGAATGCTGGGCAACCAGAGTAGTTCATTTTCTATCCAGTGAAGTAGCTGATTGTTGCACACGGAGATGATGAACACCGTCTGCAAGCAATCAGCATTTGATAAGGATAAAGTAAATATTGTTGCTACTCAGGGTGACCAGAGAGAATATCTAGAATTAGCCACGGGTCGATAACCTGTATGTGGGTCTTGATGATTGCTTTCCCTATCATCGTTGCCATGAAAAATTTCCAGAAAGGGATACCAAACTGTCCACACATTATTCCCGCAAGATCAAATAGAGGATTGGGCACCTAAGAAATATTTCAAAAGGAGAGATACATATCTTGTTATTTTTCGAAAAATAAGAAGCTGAACAGAGAAAAAACACAAAATATTATGTGGTTAGGTTAGATTCATGTATAAAATGCATATATAAAAGAATCAAACATGATAAATAAGGAGAGAAGAAGACCACTCCAAAATCAAATAAATGATGTTTTGATATTACAATAATCACACATGTATGAGTGTAATTGGGAATAGTATAGAAGAACTATTGATTCTCAACAGATGTGACAACTAAGGAATAAACAAATATTATGGGACGAACAAAATTAAAACACTATCTGTTCTTTAATATTCAGTTATATAATGGGACAAACAAAATTAGTTGCTTTTCAGCATATTTAGATAATTTCTGTTCTTTTCCCAAGTTTTACTTGCAAAAGACAGCTACGAAGCAAGTACAAGAACGAGAATTAATTAAAGCAACTAACCGAAGCAAGGATGAGAATTGTGAAGAAATTCAAATATTGAGCATGAGAAAGAAACCAGCATTTGATTTGACTTAGACGAGCTGACATAAACCCATCATCTTCTGCTGGTTTAGAATCCAATTCTTCCATGGCATCCATTGTACCTCCTGACAAGCGAGCTGAAAAGAGAAAATATACAAAGTCGAATCACAACTGTCTCCTCTTTTGAATTTCTACTATAGTTCAATGGCAAAATTTCATTGAAACCCTAAGGCTACAAAATCAGTACACTAAATACGAAATAAGTTAACATATACAAAGTATAACTTAAGTTGATACCTGCTCTTGAAATGAAGTACGGGGGAAGTTCACCAAGCGCAGTCCCAAGGCCCCATAGAACTGCCTCCAATTGGACCTGAGGCAATATGCTACTAAGGGGAATACGTACAAATTGTGATGATGGAAACACTGGGGGCCCAAAATTGGCACAATCCTTTCCGAGCCATGAAGGACCACTTTTCAGTTGTATTGTATCATAAGGAGCACTTTTGATGTCTATTCGGCCACATTGAATTGCTTTTATGGTAAACAAGGCAATATGAGGTCCCAGATAGAGAACAAAAGTGTGCAGTCCAGATCCTAAACAAGAAATTAATTGCAAACAACTTCAGAAAATCATAAATCTACATAAGAATTTACAAAGCTAACAGGATTTAAAGCAACACTTCTAAAAAAGAATGAATATGTGTTAGATAAGAGTCTGAACTTTTGAATGCAGGCATAGAATAGCTAACCATAGTGAGATATGACCCACCCAAATTCAGTTGCAAAATTAAAGTGTATTACGATCAGTAAGAGAAATACATCAAAATTTTAAGGAATATCAAAGACAGAATAATACATATTCTATCATGTAGGCTCGAAAGAGATAACACGATTATGCAACGCCAAAAGAAATAGATCAAGATCCGATTTCAGAAATCAAAACTGGGATATACAATGAGCCTGCACTAGCAAATTATAGCAAGAAATGTAAATAGAAATTAAAATGCTACACGCAATATCAATAAACCCAAGTAACATGGGGTTATCAACATACATATATTACAAGATGTAATTCCAAATATTAGTCCACCTGTATAATATTCAACTACAACTTAAAAGATACGATAGAATTCCATACTGAGAATATGATTATAACTATGCATAAAGAGTTTCCATCCTTAAACACTAGTTGAAAGATACGATAGAATTCCATACTGAGAATATGATTATAACTATGCATAAAGAGTTTCTATCCTTAAACACTAGATAGCAAATCACTTAGCTCTGAATTTTCTCAATGATCAAATTATATTTAGAGTATCAAAATTCTTAGGTTTTTCAAAGCATCTATAAGGAATTCTCATCCCAAAGGATATTATAACACTACTTTCAAGAACGTAAGATATACAAATGACCATTATATATAATTTCTTACCAAGTCCTATAGAAGATGCAACACCAAGAGCCACCCACCATAATCCAAATCGTACATACCGTTGAACTTCCTCAACATGCTGCATTATGAATCATAGATAGATGGAGTAGACGACCCAAGATGTGTCAATCATTAACCACAGAGTTATCAAAAAGGCGTTTTGGCAGCTAAAAGTGACAATATTTGAATAAGAGAATCGCCCCAAGGTCAAAGTAAATGCGGAAATGAAAAATAAAATAAATAAACTGCCGTATCTCTATCACCCATGTTCATCCACCAATAAAAGTAATTAGATTACCTTCTCATGAGGACCATCAACAGTCACAAGTACTGTGGAAGCGATCACAAAAACTGCGCTCAACAGTATAAACCAACAGCCATGTGAAAAAAGATATACAACTGATTTCCTGATATACTGTCTAACAGCAAGAATGAAGAGCTTTAGCGTCTTTAAAGGCTGTGAGGTCAGAGTCAAGTTTTCTAAATCCTTTTCATGCTTTATTCGAAGTCCTGCAAGATCAGAAATAAGATAATTTTAAGGACATATGATTGCAGGGAAATAGAAGTGTTCACACTCCTCAAGAACAATGGCTAACTTGTAAATAAATGAAGAAATTTATCTACTTTTATATAGAGACTAAGATATCTATCAGGAAGGATCAAGTTTCATTGAGAAGAAAATACAGCTTTTAAAAACGACAAATGCTGTGTCAACTTTGACCATATAAGAGAACATAAAGAGGCTTAATAATTCTTCTTTTTATAATCAATTACCAAGTGGAATTCGCTTATATCAAAGATTGTCTTTCCATCCTCTTATCTTGGAAAAGAGCAAGACATCACAGCAGTTGCTATGAAATGAACTTTCTGATACTTATACCATAAAAGATGATTGACAAGAATTACTGCATCAACTTAATTGTCTCCCTAGTTAATTCTCTTCATTAGCTCTTCCAATGAACCAGTAACATAATAAGTCCAAATTATCTTACGTTAGGTACCAAGAACAAGATACAGTTCAGATATAGGGTCGTGTGCATGCTCATCCAGCATCCATGTAGCACCCACCTAAAGCATAATTAGTACCAAACATCCAAGAAAAGAATGTGGCAATTAAAAGCAAAAAAAATCATAAGTGACAAAATCAACTTTTTTTAACAACAAATGTTCATGGTACAATCAAACCGACAAGTTAGATTTTATTAAAAAAAATCCAGAACTAATACACAACACTAACTATCATTCCAACTACTGCATTCACAAAAGCCTTGTTGATTATCACCTCAATAACATTAAAACAAACTCAGTGTGATCAAGTTCATGAGAGTACTGGGTGGTTTCTAAGCCCCCATCAAATTAATCCAAAATAAGAACCGTTTCCATATTGATTTTAAAAGTTAGAAATTGGAAATCCATCACAAACTTCTATAAAAGGCAATGCATTGCCACACTTAACAGGGGAAAGAGCAAGAAATTAAAACAAAACGAAAATATCGAAGGAAAAAAACGACTTTTACCATCTGCATCAGCAAATTTATATTTTAACAATCAAACAGGAAACACCCAACTTAATCTTCATATCAATGCACCCGAAATTTCAAATTATAATGAACCAATCATATTCAATCTAATAAATAAACAAAATCCCAAATAAAAAATCAAACTCCAAAAATCAACAACTCACCCGAGATCGACATGGCTGTATCGCCGGATGAGTTAATGTTTTCCTGGGAGCTCATAACCTAATTCTTTCGCACGCCATCGCTCACATAGTCAGTTAATTCGGAAAATTAGAGATGAAAAGGAGAAGGAAAGAGGGATTTTTCGAGAGATCTGAAGCGGAAGTTTGCGAAGAAGCAACTACCAAATGGTTGGGATGCGTGAGAAATATCCACGATTTTCTCTCTCCCCTTTTTCTCTCACATGAGACGCAACGCAATGACGTTCTGTCGTATACCACCATATAATATATTTTCATGCTAACATCCAAAATAAAGGTGCAGAAATATAATTTTATATTATATTATATTATTCTATTATTATTCGAAATAATTTATTCTATACACTAGATACTAGCAAAGTATATTGAAATATTATTATAATTGGCTTGAAATTAGTCACACTTGGGGCTAATTATTTTTAAGAAATTTAAATTATATGAAGTATTATAATATTTTATGAAATCTCATAACTATTATTTTTTTAATATAATATGATACTTTTAGTAAATTCTTATTTGTATATTCATATATATTGTGATTTTACCCTTATTACTCTGTCGTTAAATGTATCATTCACTTTTAGTATGTGTAACAACAAAATTTGTTTATTCGGAAGCGTTGAGCCTTTTTTTTGGAACGAAAGTTGACTTAAGAGATTTCTGCAAAGAACGTCGTTTAATTTGGTAGAACATCGTTGACTTTACGGATAATGACTTTGACTTGAAGAACGCCGAATCGGAGAGGTTTAGCACATTGATCTCTAATTAACTGTTGTTCTTGACTTGAATATAACTTGAACTTGACTTGAAGATCTTGAATGTTCTTGACTTGAAGATCTTAAACTTGACTTGAACTTGAGCTTGATCTTGATCTTCACTTGATTTGATCTTGATCTTCGCTTACCTTGAACTTGATCTTGATCTTCACTTGATTTGATCTTGATCTTCGCTTGACCTTGAACTTGATCTTGATCTTCACTTAACTTTACTTGATTATGATCTTCAGACTTCAGGATTTTCAGAGTGAATGGAATGAAGACTGAATGTCCTTATTTATTGGTAGAGAAAATAACCACTTGTGAGATATTTTCTCCTTGAAAAGAGATGTTGGACTTTTCTCCTTTAATTAAGCCTGCTGGACTGGATACGAGCCTATTTAATTTAAATAAGCCTGCTGGATTTGATTTGGGTCTATTTAATTTATTTTGATCTGCTGGATTTGATTTGCTGGACTTGTTAACTTGAGTCAGACCCACTTGACTTGAATTGAGTCAATTTGATTTGAATTGAACACATTTGACTAGAATTTGAGCTCAAATAATTATATTAATTATTAATTATTTATTCATTTATTTTAGGAATTAATTTGTTTAAATTCCTTAATAAATAAATATTTAATCAATATTTAACATATTTCCCTTCGTATTTATATTTATTAGGCAATAAAATTTAATTATCTATTGCATGTACTAAGGAATATTATTATTTTAGGATTATTACTTCAAAGAATATAGGGTAATTCTTGGGTGACCCCGTGGTCACCCATGACCCTCTTACATGAGGGGGTAGGGCCCACCCCCTGACATGTGGGACCCACCCCCTCATGTGTGAGGGTCATGGGTGATCACGGGTCACCCAAGTCATGCTCAAGAATATACTACAAATTTGTGTTCTTGTAGTTGTGGGGTGAGTAGGAGAGAGATGAGTGGAACAGAATAATTCGAATTAAATAAATTAACCAAACCATAATTTGGGCTGAAGTTTGCAAATTAAATCTAGATTATTCAAGACTCCAATCACGTCTAAGTGATCCAGTTTCTGAATAATGGCCCAATTCTTAAATGGGCTGATATCCTGTGGGCTAGTTACTGGGACCAATAGCTAGATGGCCCCAATTCTTAAAAACTCATATATTGTGGTCTAGTCCATAACTTACTTGTGTCTATAAACAATACATAATTTCCCTAATCTTTCCATTTTTTTAATTTATTATTATTATTTTTTTAAAAAAAAAAATTTCAGTTTTTCACGGGCATTTTCTTTTTTTCTTTCTTTTTCCCCCTCCCTCTCTTCTTTTTTTTTTTTTTGCATTTTATTTATTTATTCTATTTTTTTATATTCCAATTACGTTTATTTTTCATAGAACTTTCTATCCATTAAGTTCTTTTTTTTTACTCCCCCTCGATTAGGTAATTTTGGTTATATCTTTGTTTATAAACTTTACTTTAAAATTAAACTATATTACTTGATAAATTGATTTATTATTAGTTGTTGTCGTAATATAATATATTGTCTTTATGTTTATTTTCTAATTTTATATTATTTTTAATAATTTTATTGATGGTATATATGTTCATGTTGTAACGTAGACTATATATAATTATAGTATTATTAATTAAATCTTTTAAAACAAATAAGTATAACATATAAATATTTAATTTTTCTTAATTAGTTACTTATATGGCTTTTTATATAATGTTATTAATTTTTTAAATTATTGAGAACATTATTTTTTTAAAATATTATAGCTAATTATACTGTGCATTCGGGTGCAGGGTCGGTCCTTTGATTTGAGGGACTCAGAGCGAATTTTTTTTAGGCCCTTTATTTTTTATACAAATAATAATAAAATCTTTTTATAAATACAATATACTATTAAATATACTAGGATATAATAATAATAAACGTGACATCATAATTATACTTTATGTAACTCATCAAATTAATAAAAAATGTTCAATATTTATTACAAAATTTATATATGAAACTAACTATGAAAAACTAAGGAAAGATTAAGAGAGAGACTAAAAAGGAATTTGATTTTATAATTCCCCTAATGAAAAAGGAAAGAATTAAAAAATAAAATTGAAAAACCGAAAAGAACTAATTATATAATTTTATAAAATATCTGTTAATATAGATTTGATTTGTTAGATAAGGAAAAAATCTGTATAATATATGTGATAGATGGTAGGCGATAAGCATATTTTATACTCCGTCCCATTTCAATGTTTACGTTTCTATTTTGCGCGTCTCATTTCAATGTTTAATTTTTCCCTTTTTGGAATATGAGACCCACCTAAAATAATTAATAATTCATTCAACACTAATATACCCACCCACTTTACATTAAATATTATATTTTTTCATCCAATATCTATTAAAATATTATACTTTTTAATCAACGTGCAAAAAGCAAAAGTAAATATTGAAACGGGATGGGGAGTATTAATTAAGAAAGTACGTGCAAAAAGCAAAAGTAAATATTGAAACGGGATGGAGAGTATTAATTAAGAAAGTAAATAGATCGCACGTGCAAAAAACAAAAGTAAATATTGAAACGGGATGGTGAGTATTAATTAAGAAAGTACGTGGAAAAAGCAAAAATAAATATTGAAACGGGATAGGGAGTATTAATTAAGAAAGGAAATAGATCGCACGTTTAGTAAGATTCGAACATGTGTTGTTTGCAAAAAATAAAGGAGACAGAACCAGTTTAAATAATTAACGGTTATGTCATTATCTTAACTTAAAATTAATTTTATACTATATAAAATTATATTTAAAAATAAAATAATTTCAGGTATTAACTTACCAACAGATTTAATCCGTCGATAAATTTTTAATTTTGGTCTTAAAATTATCGACGTCCATCACACTCACCACTAATACAACTACCCACTACACATTAAATATTATTTCTCTCACTTCACTTTAGATTAAATTATTATACTTCTTAATCTCCGTGCCAAAAAAAAGTGTCAATACTTCCTGGATGGAGGGAGTATATATTAAAAAATCTGGGGGCCCTCACCCCACTTTCAAATACGTATACAAATATAAACAAAAATATATACAATTATGAACAAAAATGTATACAATTTAATTGTTAGTTTTTTTAATGAAAAATTGAGTGTAAAAAAATATACAATTATTAAAAATATGTATACACTATTGAATAAAAAGTTATACATATGTGTATGTTAGTTTTTTTAATGAAAAATTCAGTGTAAAAAAATATACATTATTATAAAACACGTATACAAAATAGAATAATATGTATACAAAATAAAATAAAAAATTATATAATATGTGTGCACCCTTATATCCGGTGCAGTAAATATCAACCCAATTATTATTGAGAACCCAATACCCAATGTTTTTTCAATAAGAAAACAAACATATTCCGACAACTAAATAATGATGAGCGTTTGAAACATACAATACTGGCAAATATCTTACTTTCACATTTCAGCAACTCATCCAACGGTCAGCAACCAGCTTATATAAATGGGGTCCACTCTAAATATCTGATCTTGGCTGTCCGTTACCAAAAAATAAATAAATAAAGATTATACTTATTTTAATTTTATATTAATTGCATTACGTATATATTACATATGAGATATGAGAAATTTTTTTATAGATTGCAAAAATTTACGTATTTTAATTATTACTTTCTCCCTTTCGAAAAAATTTCGCCTCTTTCATTTTGTACTTAGATTAAAAAATAATATTTTTTTATATTATGATATTTTTTAATAATAAATAAATAATAAAATATGGTAAGTGTGTTGGTATTATAATTATTTTGTAAATAAAAAGTTAGTCATACTCCCATGCATTTTAAAAAGTCTCATTTTTTTAATTTTTGTAGTCCGTCCATAAGAGTCTCATTTCTCTTTTATACATAATATATGGAACCCACACAATTACTAATACAATTAAAATATAGGGTTCACACACTAATTAATACAATTATCAACTACACATATTTAAATACTCCTTAATTCACGTATAAAATACAAATAGATCTTCTTAGAATGGATGAGAGAGTATTAATTTATTTTAAATTTTTAGGAGGTGAATTTTTTTTAATGAAATTAGAAAAATATAAAAGATAAAAGAATTTTGTGACAAAGGGAGTGTTAAGATTACCATGCCAATGGAAAATGATGCATGTTCCACTGTGCATCATGTGCATATATTCTAAATTATTTAATGTGTACATACCATGATAAGGACAAGTCATTTTTATCACAATGATTGGTTAATTGGTTCAGGTATTACTCATGCACATTTAAAGATTAGGAACAAAATATTCAATCTAAATATAAGTAAATAAATATATAAATATAAATAAATACCACTAATAATAACAGAGCAAATTCTTGTGGTCGCTTGGGCACAAGCACAAATCTGGTTATATCCTTATGTATTGAATTTTATATCATTTTATTTAAAAACCCTTAATATTTTGAATAAAATATTTTTAGTTAAATATTCCATAAACACCCTTTATATTTCAACTAACTATTTAAAAAAAAAAAACCTCTATTAAAAAGAATACTCTAAAATAAAATAATAGTATATTTTTGGGTGATGAGGGAACTGCTGATCACTTGCTCTTTAATTGCAGTTGGAGTTTAAAAATTTTGGGTGAATATCTCAAATGGTTTGGTGTAAGTTCTCCTATTCATTCGTCAGCAAAAGTCAATTTTTATTTATTTGGTGGTTTGTTTAGAACTGTTATTGGTAAATCTGTTGTCTTGATGGTTTGGATGTGTGTGATTTGGCTGATTTGGAGGGAAAAGAACGAAGTGATATTTCAAGATAAGAATTAGAGTCAAAATTAATAGGCGAAATGAATAGTAGAGTGTGGAGTTGGTTGAAAATAAGGAAAAATACATCTTCTATTAATATGAGATATTCACCTTGATGGAAAGGAGGCCAGGGATGACGAAGTTTGTTTGGAGAATATATTGCTGTCAGGAGGCTGCAACGGATAAAGTATCAATGAGAAGGAGAGGTTAGGAGTGTATTCTTGTCTCTTTATAGATAGAGAGTATGCTTCATGTCTTGCATAAAATAGTTCTTGTTTGGTGCTTAGTATTGAAGGCTATCTATATGCTTCTAAACTTTCTAAATACTCTTGTCATTTAATTGGGTGCTATATCTTGGGTATTTCTCATTATCCCAAGTTGCTTAATAATAATATTTTTACTGTTAAAAAAAAGGTATATTTTTAAACATCTTATACACCCGAATTCACCAACTCTAATAATAGCAATATTATGCATATATGTATACTATATAGCAGTGTATCTGTGTATGTACGTATAGTTTTAGAAGAATTAATACTTGATTTGTTCTATTTAATTAAAAACTGGTCCATACAATTATATATTCATTCCGACAGTATTCTTGTTCCGCCAAAATTTGAAAAACAAATTAAAATTATCAAAGCACAAATCTTTCTTAATGTACTAATTATGGTTTCAATTAAAATTTCAAATAAATATATATATATATATATATATATATATATATATATATATATATATATATATATATATATATATATATGAATAATTACTAATAAACAGAGAATACATGTATAAAAAATTAAGAACTGATTGATACCAATTACCACACACATTTTTTCATTTGCTCTTTTTTCCCTTCAACTTTCTATTGTGGGGGCACAAATTTACTATTTTTCCATTTCTTATAGTAATTAAAGTATATAATTTCAAAATGTCTAAATTATTCTTAATTTATTAAATAAATACCCCTATATATTTTATAATAATTTAATTAATCTAAATTGATAAACACGTGAATTCTACTACTTTTTGAGATGGAGAAAAAGATGGAGAAAGAAATTGAAATGAAAAAAAAGACAGAGAACATATTGAGACAAATACATAAAAGCAAGTTAATGTAAATTAATTTAATATTTTTATGAACAGGTTCATCAATTTCATGTTTGTGTTATAAACCCTAATTATCAAATTTTAATTTAGTGTATTATTTAATACTCATATTTTATACTCCCTTCGTCCCATACTTATCTGCACAGGTAATGTAGATATGGAGTTTAAGAAAAGTTGCTTTTTGACCAACTTTATTGTCTTTTGAGGGGTATTGTGGTATTTTTAGGTAATAAATAAATTATAAGTATGTTATGTGGGTTAGGTGGGAATTGTATTTTTGAAATTAGGATAACTTTTGAGGTTGTTGGTTAATGTGAAGTTTTCTTTTTTGAATGGTGAAGATAAGTGTGGGACGGAGGGAATATATCTTTCGTAGTTTTGCAGTTTTATGTTGGTGGCCTCTCAATGTGTTAGAATATTGGAGAGTGAGAAAATATAAGAAAAAAAGAAAAAAAATCGCAGAGTATATTGGAGAGTGAGAAAAAATAAGAAAAAAAGAAAAAGAAATATCAAAGAGGACAGTTAAAAAAACCTGTTTATTCCATGTTTGTGTAGAATTTTAAAATTGAGAAATAGGGGATTTTAAGTGGAACATGTTTATTTTAAATATTACAATTTCATCAATTTTAGGAATGAATTTCATCAACTTTCTAATGTACCCTTTAAAAAAAATAAAATAAAAATTGTAGTAGAACATTATAGATTACTATTTAAATCAATTATTATCATTAATACTATTAATTTACAAGTGTTTGCCAAAAATATTTTTTTTTTAATTGTGAGGTGACGGCTCCACATTGCTCCTTGAAAAATTTTGTGTATGTGGCGCTCCCACGTTAATCCCGCAATTAATGTATATTTAATTTAATTTAATTTAAAATAATTAATATTTTGTAATCCTACCATTAATACATCTTAATTTAAATATTTAATAATCCTACCATTAATACATAATAATATTATTTTAAGTTTATATAAGTAATTTAATTTAATACTTTAAATATTTTTTTTATTTAATTCATAAATTTTGTGTGAATTTTAAATTATTTATTTTCATTGGATTTTAAATTATTTATTTTCATATTTAGCATATACATTTTAATTAAGGTATGTACAATCGATTAGTTATAAAGTTTTGGTAAATTATTTATTTTCATTGGATTTTAAATTATTTATTTTCATATTTAGCATATACATTTTAATTAAGGTATGGTACAATCGTTATAAAGTTTTGGTAAATTTATAGTATTATGTAATAATATTATTTTAAGTAATTTTCTTAATATTATTTTAAGTAATTTTCTTACAAAAGTTTATGTAAGTAGTTAAATTTAATACTTTAAATATTTATGATTTAATCTGTAAATTTGGTGCGTATTTTAAATTATTTATTTCCATATTTAGCATAAAAATTTTAATTAAAGCATAGTACAATCGAATCAATTAGTTATAAAGTAGTACAATCGAATTAATTAGTTATAAGATTTTGGTAAATTTATAGTATTATGTAATAATATTATTTTAAGTAATTTTCTTAATATTATTTTAAGTAATTTTCTTATAAAAGTTTATGTAAGTAATTAAATTTAATACTTTAAATATTTTTGATTTAATATGTTAATTTTGTGTGTATTTTAAATTATTTATTTCCATTTAATTTTAAATTATTTATTTTCATATTTAGCATATAAATTTTAATTAAGACATAGTACCATCGATTAGTTATAAATTTTTGGTAAATTTATGAAGAAACAAAAAACTTTTGTTGTTGTTTGATTATTTAAATTAAGTTTTAATAATTTTAGGAAAGATGGAGTATATAATTAAAATTTAATATTTTAAACGTAATTTTGGTGTTGATTTTAAATTATTTATTACCAAATTTATCATATAAATTCATTGTTTATATAAGTATATGACATAATACAATCGATCAATATTCATTTTTAGTGAAATTTTTTTTACCTCCATTGCAATCTTTATACGGTTTCTTTTTTCCTTTATTAAATCATGTCATCAATTTATGATCCTGTGTCTGAAATTACTATGCAAAAGGAGACTTGACTAATTAAAGTTAAATGCTTGAGGCTTTGGATATCATACCTTGATAATACAGACAAAAAAACATACATAGATATGATTATGATGGATGAAAAGGTAAATTTTAATTGATTATAATGAATAAATATTTTTTAAGCATACGATATATTTTATATTTCCACTACTTTTAGATTATTAACATGATAAGATTTTTTATTTAATTATTGTTATATTATATGTGTAGGGTTTGAAGATTCAAGCAACAATTCGCCATAATCACATCTCAAAATTTGAGAAATTGTTAGGTGAGGGGGCAACATATATTATATCAAACTTCCGTGTTGCTGAAAATATTGGGTCGGTCCTTATTACAAATCATGAATTCAAGTTGAACATCCATAATTACACGTTGGTGCGATTGACTTCGCCATTGGAAACCAGCAAAACTGGCTAGAATTTTATTGATTTTGATACAATCAATTCTCAAGACAACACTAGAAATACAATACTTATTGGTATGTTTTAAAAGTTTATTATTATTTTTTTAATAGAAACTAATTATACTTTAAAAAAAAATTGGTTCTATTTTTTCTTACAATGACAATATCCACAGACATAATTGCTTTGGTGGTAAAAATAGGAGATATAATTTGTGTTAGTGCAAGGGGCAAGCCTACATATAAAATTGATATTGAGCTTGAAGATGAACGGTAACTTTCTTTTAAAATATTTATTCATATTTTTTTAAATCAATTTTTATGTTTAATATTTTTTTAATTAAAATTTAACATCAATTTAAAACACGCAATCATGAATTGTACGTTGTGGGGGAGAATATGCAAGACAATTGATGCAATACAAGAGGAACAATCCAAACCAAACACTTATTATTGTTCTTGAGTATGCCAAAATTAACAATAAATATAGATGTATATTTTTTTTAAACTCATTTTATTTATGTATAATTCTGTATATATTTAGATTTCATTAGATGTTTATTCTAATATATTTAGCCATTAATCATATATTATTTGTCCTCTAATTTCTTAGATATGTTTTAACAATAATAATTATTATTTTATAAAAATTTAAACCATACTTTCTTTGAAATATGCTATAGGAAAAAACATATCAAATTCTTGGAATGCAACAAGGATAACAATTAATGAAGATATAAAAGAAGTTCATGATTTCCAAAAGAGGTACGCGTTCAATCTATACATTACATTTAGTGATTTTTCTTTAAAAAAATATATATCTATAAATTTTAATATTTATGCATTTGGAAATGTAGCATGAGTTTAATAGGTCATGATAGATTGCCTAGACAGTCTCAAATAACTCATATTGGTAGAAGCTTCGTCTTTGAAGAATTTACACCAGATGTAGAAGTGATCTATCTTGCAGAAATTCAAGACATCAAGGATGTAAATATTCCGGTATATATTTTTTGTTTTAAAATATTTTTGTTACAAAGATTAAAATGCATTACAATTATTGTATAACTTATGTTAATTTATATTTTCATCATGGATTTTTAGGAAAGCTATTGCATTGTTGTTGCAAATGCTCAAATGATCCAAACTCAATATGAATGATACTATAATGGATGTAACAAATACACCAAGAAAGTTATTGATAAATCTGGAGTACCTTACTGTGAGAAGTGTAAGCAGGACATACCAGTGTCTGTACCACAGTAAGTTTTATTTTTTTCTTTGAAAGTTTAACATATTTTATTTTAAATTTAATATTTTCTTTTAAAAATGACAAATAAAATTTTATTAAGTTATTTTGCATTTCAATAGATATAAAATTCATCTCAAGGTTGTCGATAAAACTGGGAGTACTTCCTTTACAATATTTGATAGAGAAATTAGGCCAATCATAAGAAAAACAGCAGCCGAACTCATTGAAAATTTTGAGAAGGTATTTTATAATTTTCATATACTGACATCTATAAAGAATAGAATTGCATTAATCAAATTTCACATATTACAAATTTTCACATGACTGAAAGATATGACATAAATTATAATTTAGTTTGCAAAATACAACATACCTGTTATACTGATGAGTGATATTTTCACCTAGATTTTAGTGTCTTTTTATATGTGTTTTCGTATATTTTTATCCGTATTTTATGTGTTATTTGGTTGTATTTTTTGTTTTTATGGAAATGTGTGTGAATGAGCTTAAACCTATAATTTTCACTTTTTATTTGATGCTAGATATGATAAGGAAGACGTAGGAAAAAGCGGATCTCAATTCGGAGTTGAAACGAAGGAGAACGAGCCAAAACAGTGAAGAAAAACAGGAGCCAGCACCAACACGGGCCGTGTAGCCAACACGGCCCTGTAAGAGATGGCCGTGCGGCGACACCAATTTGTTCAACATGGGCACCTTAAGGCCGTGTCCAGTCACACGAGTCGTGTTGGCAGCACGAGCCGTGTCATCAACACGACCCTGTAAGCAGAGGTCGTGTGCCGACATCAGAAGACACAACACGGCCACCTTATGGCCGTGTTACCGAGCACGACTCGTGCTGTGTAAATTCCTGGAAAAAAAATCAGAATCCTTCTAGAAGCATCCCAAGTGGTATAAATACCCAATACTTCAATATGTGAGAGGAGATCCGAAATTCCACCTTCCCCACACACCTCACACACCATTTCCTCAATTTCTCACCTTCATCTTCATCCATTCACCATCCATTAGATCTACCATCATCCCACCATTAAAACCTTCATCAAATTGAAGAAAAGAAGCAAGGAAGAGAGGAAGATTGCAAGGAAAGGAAGAAGATCACCATTGAAGTGACATCAAGGGAGTTTTCATCCATACTTTGTAGTTCAACCTCATAGTTTTATCATGTTTTTGAAGGATCTTAATGTCTATGTTGATTTCCTTGTTAATATGGTAGACTAATCTCCCTTGTGAGATTAGCAACATGAGAGTTGTTGGATAATTTTGGGGATTTATGTATTTTAATTCATATGTTGATTGGATCTATGATTTTCTACCATTGATTATTAATTGCTTGATTTGTATTGATGATTTGTGTGTTTAGTTGTTCTAAATATGTGATTAGATTGAGAAATCAATTATATGCTTAGGATAATTGAGTGAATCATTTCATCAAACACTTCATGTGCATTATAGATTGTGAAGAGATTGAGAAGTCCTTCATAGTTTAGAACCCTTTGGTAGGACATGTGATTGGTTTGATCGAGAGATTGATTAATTGTGTGAAGGGACTCTCATTTAAGCTTAGTACCTAGTTGGAATTGTTTAAGTGAGAACCAATCTATTGAGCTATTTGATATTCATATCCTATCCATCTCGAGAGGGAGTTTAGGTGATCTTAGTGTTGGCCCTTAGTCTACAATCCATGATATATATGAATTTGATACATAATTCCTAGAATTTCCACTTCTTGATTGTTGTTAATCTCACTTTTAATCAATTTGGTAAACCACTTTCCATCATCATCTTGTTCGTTGATCATTGCTTGCATTTGATTACTTGTCATTTATTTGTTTACAACCAATCCCATTGATGATTCGTCTCTATAAAATTACAACAAACGTGAGATCGCTTAAACACTAGTGTCTACCTCCCTTGGGTTCGATAATTTTTTGAATTGGTCATTCTCCACTAAACTATGGCCAATCAAAATGGCGCCGTTGCCGGGGAGGCAACGGTTGCTAGTGGTTTAACGAATGAATGTTTCGATTGGTATTAATAGAGATATTTTTATTGTTTTTTATTATTTGCTTTGGAAAATTTTTGATCTTACTTGTTCGTTTTGATAGGTACTTGACACTACCTTGAGAGAAGAGGAAGGGGGATCAAAGCCAAAAATAGCAAGTTTGAGAAGAATTGTAGTAAGCCTTGAGAAGAGCATTTAAATGGATGGTTGGAACCAATTCACAAATGTCTTTGGAGATCAATTTGCAAGGGTTCCACCTCCACAATCAAGAGGCTACATGAATGAGAGCAACTATGGATACAACTTCCAAATGAATCAAGAAAGCTCTCAATACTACAATCAAGGAAGAAATGGCGAATGTCAACAAGCTTACAATGCAAATACATTCCATCCGTATCAAGCATACACTTATTCTCCACCAAATCCCAACACCAACACTCATCCTCCGTTTCAAAACTACGCCTTACTTGAATTATATAGAAGAAGTGCTCAAGGAAGTGATGAAGGTCAAGATCCTCAATCAAGTTTTCTTCAAAATGAATCCTCCGAGTTAATTACCCAAGTTACTTTGGAAGTGACACGACAAATAAGGATGATGAATCAAGGTGCTTATGGTCAAGTCTTGTCTAATTCAAGTTTGGGGGGTGCTCAAAATGTGCAAGGTGTGTCGATTCCTAGTCCTATGGAGCAAGAAGAGTGGAGGATGCCTACGCATCAAGTAGGAGATGTTTCTTTCATGGGAGTGGATGATTTCCAAGGAAATTTTCAACATAACTATGAAGGAAGTTTTCATGGGAATTATCCACCAATTCAAGAATGGAATTGTGACAACCAAGAGGGAGGATACTTTCAACAAGTCGAAGAAGAAAAATCATCTTTAGAAGTATTGATTGAGAAGTTGATTGAAACAAGGAGAAAGAGTGATGAAGATAATGAAAGAAGATTCAAGGCTAGTGAGGAAAATAATGAAAGAAGATTCAAGGCTATTGAGGAAAATAATGATCAAAGATTCAAAGCCTTGGAGCATCAAGTGAGCCAAATTATAAGTACTTTGACCAATTTTCAACAAGTTGAAGAACTTGAAGAGGAGAGCAAAGTCGAAGAAGAGTTGGAGAAAGAAGAGAATTTGGGGGATGAAGAATCAAATGAGGTGTTTGAAGAGCCTATTGAGGCAAATGATGTTGATGAAGAGGAACAAAGTCTAGAAACAAATGATGATGACTTGAAGAGTGAAATGAGCATTTCTAAACCTTTAAACTCTTTAAGTTGCTTTGAACTTGATAATATTGTTTACATTGATTTTGTTTTACCCATTGATTTTTCTCATATCCTTAGAAACAAAAGAGAACTCGAAGAGATGTTGGGGATCTATTTGGTAAGGAGGAATAAGTGGTTTTCAAGAATGGAGAGGGCAATGGAGTGTAAGCTCAAGATAGTCGAATTTTTGAAGCCATGCTTGAAGGATGCAACTGAGGTCGTCACTTGCCACAAATGCCTAATAGAGGAAGAAGCACAACATTTAAAATTTGATGGCAAGGACGAAAGATATCCGTGGCCATTTCGATGAGTTCTCCATATCCCGTCCGGCTTGAAGACGTTAAACTTAGCGCTAGATGGGAGGCAACCCATCATTATCTTTATTGCTTTATTTATTGCTTTCAATAAGGATGGTGGATTTGCTTGTTTTGCATTTTTGGTATGTATGTTGATTGTGCTTGTGAGGAGAATGCGTATTGGATAAACGATAAGTGCTTGATTTGAAGTGTGAAAGTAAGTCACACCACTTTTTGAAAACTTATCTCGAAACTCTTGTTTCAATTTAAGTTTGGGGGGACATGGCGTGGTGTGACATACTTTGTCTTGAAAGCATATACTTTTCGTATTTTTGGGCTAATTTTAAAAATTTTCTCATGAGTTTGGTTTGATTTTGGTATGATTGGTCGTGTTGAAGTGCATGATAGTCCATATTTTTAATGAAATTGTTGAGCTAATGGTTTTGTTGAGCATGTATGAAGGGTATTGGAAGCACGAATTGAGCTCGGAGCTAACAACTTCCACTATCAAATGCTTATTGAGGAAGTTCATTCTACACCCTACCACTTTTATGTGCTTAGCATAATTTGATTTGATTTGTATTGATGTGATTAACATGCTACTTAATTTGTTATGTTTTGGGATGTTTACTTTTCGTAAGTTAGGATTTCCTTTTCAATAAAGGTTGGGATGATTGTGAGCTTAATTGATTATGGATGTTATGAATGTGTGCTTCATTGTTTTATGATGGTGATTTTTATTCTTGCATGTTATGTGTTTTTGGTTATTTCTTGTTTGTTGAGTCTTTATTTTATGTTTCGTGTGCATTTTTATTCTTGTTTAGGGAGTGTTTGGTGGATTGTTTTTGGGATGTCGTGAGTCATTTTTGAATATGAGTGATGATATGTTGTGGTAATAAGTGATGACAAGTTATGATTAAGAATCTCTACACCTTCGAATTGTGACATGTTTTACTTAACTTGTTCAATTTTGAGATGAATGTGGTGTAATAAGTTTCTTAATGTCCAATGCATAAGCTTGTGAGAATTTGAGCCTCAACCGTGCATGCATGATTTTTCTTCATGAGTGGATCGATTGAGTTTGATAAGCTAGAACTTGCTCAAGTACTATAGGAACGAGCCCGATTGTGGAGATTAGTGAAATGATCTTAGGCCATCCTTGTTATTCATAGTCATTGCCATATATTTTCCTACCATGTACATCATCCCTAGTTAACCATTTTGAGCCTTTAAGCCTTTTTATTGTGAATATAGCACACTACAAGCCTTAATTACCCACTTGAGCCTTACATACATACCTTTTGTGTGAGTGATTGAGGAGATGGTAACTAGAAAGGTTTGATTGAAGAACAAAAGAAAGAAAGGAAATGGTAACAAGCAAGAAAAATGATGAAAAGAGCAAAATGAAGAATGCACATGCAACCTCAAAACAAGAAATATGAGCAAAGCAACAATAATATGCTCAAGTACTTAAAAGTCAAAAGAAGGAAGCATGAATCATAAGAAGCTCAAGAAATCCAAGGAAATTTGATGAGTAGAGCTTATGAGTACCAAAGACAAGAAAGGAAGAAAGAAAAGTGGAGAAGTTGAGGAAGTTAATCATCTCTTCGATTACTTACACTTGTTTAGTCACTATTACCTATATTCTTCCTACCTTACCAAAGAGCCTATCATTACATCCAAATTAAAGACCTTTTTGATCGCTAATGAAAACTTTGGTGGTTTGTGAATGTAGTCCACGAGCAAGCTTATAGCGAGTCGAGCCAATCGATTGATGAGTGTTGTTTTACCCTACTTTAAAGAGTGTTGAGTGAAATTGATATCTATGTGAGGATTGGACTAAAAAGGGACTGTATTACACTATCATTCTCTTTAGATTGAACTTGTTAATTCTTTATGTCATGAATCTAATGTTGTAGGATGACTTAGCATAGTTTGTAATTCTTATTATTATTGATGTGTTGTTACTTATGTTCGTTTAGATTTTTCCTAGGTGAAAATCACTCTCCTTGGTTTATCATTTTCATTGTGCGGGGACGCACAACACTTTAAGTTTGGGGGTGTGATGAGTGATATTTTCACCTAGATTTTAATGTCTTTTTATATGTGTTTTCGTATATTTTTATCCATATTTTATGTGTTATTTGGTTGTATTTTTTGTTTTTATGGAAATGTGTGTGAATGAGCTTAAACCTATAATTTTCACTTTTTATTTGATGCTAGATATGATAAGGAAGACGTAGGAAAAAGCGGATCTCAATTCGGAGTTGAAACGAAGGAGAACGAGCCAAAACAGTGAAGAAAAACAGGAGCCAGCACCAACACGGGCCGTGTAGCCAACACGGCCCTGTAAGAGATGGCCGTGCGGCGACACCAGTTTGTTCAACACGGGCACCTTAAGGCCGTGTCCAGTCACACGAGTCGTGTTGGCAGCACGAGTCGTGTCATCAACACGACCCTGTAAGCAGAGGCCGTGTGCCGACATCAGAAGACACAACACGGCCACCTTATGGCCGTGTTACCGAGCACGACTCGTGCTGTGTAAATTCCTGGAAAAAAATCAGAATCCTTCTAGAAGCCTCCCAAGTGGTATAAATACCCAATACTTCAATATGTGAGAGGAGATCCGAAATTCCACCTTCCCCACACACCTCACACACCATTTCCTCAATTTCTCACCTTCATCTTCATCCATTCACCATCCATTAGATCTACCATCATCCCACCATTAAAACCTTCATCAAATTGAAGAAAAGAAGCAAGGAAGAGAGGAAGATTGCAAGGAAAGGAAGAAGATCACCATTGAAGTGACATCAAGGGAGTTTTCATCCATACTTTGTAGTTCAACCTCATTGTTTTATCATGTTTTTGAAGGATCTTAATGTCTATGTTAATTTCCTTGTTAATATGGTAGGCTAATCTCCCTTGTGAGATTAGCAGCATGAGAGTTGTTGGATAATTTTGGGGATTTGTGTATTTTAATTCATATGTTGATTGGATCTATGATTTTCTACCATTGATTATTAATTGCTTGGTTTGTATTGATGATTTGTGTGTTTAGTTGTTCTAAATATGTGATTAGATTGAGAAATCAATTATATGCTTAGGATAATTGAGTGAATCATTTCATCAAACACTTCATGTGCATTATAGATTGTGAAGAGATTGAGAAGTCCTTCATAGTTTAGAACCCTTTGGTAGGACATGTGATTGGTTTGATCGAGAGATTGATTAATTGTGTGAAGGGACTCTCATTTAAGCTTAGTACCTAGTTGGAATTGTTTAAGTGAGAACCAATCTATTGAGCTATTTGATATTCATATCCTATCCATCTCGAGAGGGAGTTTAAGTGATCTTAGTGTTGGCCCTTAGTCTACAATCCATGATACATATGAATTTGATACATAATTCCTAGAATTTCCACTTCTTGATTGTTGTTAATCTCACTTTTAATCAATTTGGTAAACCACTTTCCATCATCATCTTGTTCGTTGATCATTGCTTGCATTTGATTACTTGTCATTTATTTGTTTACAACCAATCCCATTGATGATTCGTCTCTATAAAATTACAACAAACGTGAGATCGCTTAAGCACTAGTGCATACCTCCCTTGGGTTCGATAATTTCTTGAATTGGTCATTCTCCACTAAACTATGGCCAATCATATACCTATCCTATGTTTTATTATAATTCTTTTTTGTTTTTTTTATTAGCTGGACTTGGTTGGATCATTTCCTAAAGAGCTTGACACTCTTATTGGTTCGAAGTTCATCTTTAGATTCCATATCTCTGAACGAAATAAAAGTAGTCAATGGAATGTATACACTGTGATGAAAGTATCTTCAGATCCTATTATGATCAAGGCTATAACGAATAGATCAAAAGCGAAAAAGATATTGAAGTTCAAAATTAAAAATGAATTCATGGTGATTTGCTCCATCTTTTCTAACTGTTATATTATACTGTTATTTTTATGTTTACTTATAGCCTTTAGGATCCTCCATGAATTCAAATAAAATGAGTACTCCAAAAGGGAACCGTAAATTGGTTGACTTTGAGACTATTGATGATGATGAAGATAATGCTCTGGATCAGACTAAAATGCCGGCCACGAATAAAAGGATGATTTAAGCAAAAGTTGAAGATGATCAATCTTAAGAAACAAAAGCTATTACTTCATGAAATACTTAGAATTTATCTATAAATAAATTTTATTATAACTGCAGATTTAGATTATCATAATTTTTATGAAACTATGAATGATTATTTTAATTCTATTATCAATTATATCCTTCAAACTTTTCTAGAATAAAAAATTAATATTTATTTCAATACCATTATCAACCCTGTTTTCCATATCAAGTAGACATGTGCCACCACAAGAATAAGAATTCAGAATTTAAATTGTCTCATACAAAATTAATTTATTCAAAATAGTCTCAAAAAATTTAATTTTACCTACAAATAAAACCATAACTTTTAACTTTTCTCTAAAATGGTCATTTAAACCTAAAAATGATCAATTTTATTTATGAGTTTTATAGAGATTAAAAGTAATATTTTGAGACAAAATTATAACAAGTAAAAATTAATAATTAAAACAAAAGTTATGAAACAACATTGATAAAAAAAGAGTATTGTATTGAAATAAATATTATATAGCAAAACTAAAAGGTTCCAGGTTTGGAACGAATATTAAGCTCTTAATTAATATTTTATTTAATCTTGCAATTAACATTAATTTTAAGTAATTTAATATAATATTTCAAATATTATTTTATTTAATATGTCCTATTTTAAGTAATTTATTAAGACAACCACAATAAAATTTGTACATGTGGCAATCTCACATTAATCTTATAATTAATATTTTATTTTAAATAATTTATTATTCTAAATATTAATTTTTTATATTCACTTATTTATTTATTTATAATTTTAATAACATAACTAATATTTTATTTTAAATAATTTAATATGAATACCATAGTAAAAAATACTTTGTCTGAATGAAGAAGGGAAAGCAAGCAACAACACAGTTAATGTTGTGTTTGGTGAGGTTTTAGAAATTTACAGTAATTAATGATACAGATAATATAAATATGATTATATTTCACTTTTTATTTATTTCAATTCAGTTACATAATATACAATTTAAAGTTAAACATCATAATTACAATAAATAAAGATAAATATATACGAACATGAAAAATCGAATGAAAATAACATTATATCAAAACATATCGAAATTAACATAATAAAGTAAAGATCATTTAAAAAAGTTATATTATAAAAAATACAACTCGTATAATACACGGGAAAACATACTAGTTAAGATAAAAGTAGAGCTTATCTATTTATTATTAGTTGTTGTCGTAATATAATATTGTCTTTATGTTTATTTTCTAATTTAATTTTATTTTAAATAATTTTATTGATGGTATATATGTTCATGTTGTAACGGAGACTATATATAATTATAGTATTATTAATTAAATCTTTTAAAACAAATAAGTATAACATATAAATATTTAAATTTTCTTAATTAATTACTTATATGGCTTTTTATATAAAGTTATTAGTTTTTTAAATTATTGAGAACATTAAATTTTTAAATTATTAATGAGAACCCAATACCCGATGTTTTTTCAATAAGAAAACAAACATATTCCGACAACTAAATAATGATGAGCGTTTGAAACATACAATATAGTGGCAAATATCTTACTTTCACATTTCAACTACTGATCCAACGGTCAGCAACCAAGCTTATATAATGGGGTCCACTCTAAATATCTGATCTTGGCTGTCCGTTACCAATAAAGATTAATTAGTACTTATTTACGCATTTTAATTATTACTTCCTCCCTTTCGAAAAAAATTTCACCTCTTTTATTTTGTACTTAGATTAAAAAATAGTAATTTTTTTTAATATTATGATTTTTTAATAATAAATAAATAATAAAATATGTTAAGTGTGTTAAGTATCATAATTATTTTGTAAATAAAAAGTTAGTTATTATACTCAGAAAGTCACATTTTTTTAATTTTTTTCGTCTGTCCATAAGAGTCTCATTTCTCTTTTTATACATATAGAACCCACAAAGTCACTAATACAATTAAAATATAGGGTCCACACACCAATTAATATAATTATTCACTACACATATTTAAATACTCCTTAATTCACGTATAAAATACAAATGGATCTTCTTAGAATGGATTGAGAGAGTATTAATTTATTTTAAATTTTTAGGAGGTGAATTTTTTTTATGAAATTAACGAAAAATATAAAAGATCAAAGAATTTTGGGACAGAGGGGGTTTGGTTGTTGCAAGGTGGGGGTTCGAATCCTACCTTTAGCATGGATTTGGCCACTTGCAAGCACAAGTTAAACATTGAGCTCTTTCTATAAGTTATTTAAGGCACATCATGCGATTTACCTCCTTCATCAATCCTTTAGCATGAATTTTGAAAATCATCTTTAACGGTTACAAATTTACTATTTTGCCATTTCTTATCATCATGTACCCCTTTAAAAAAATAATTCTAATAATTGTAGTAGAACAGTATAGAGTACTATTTAAATCAATTATTAAGATAAAAGTAGAGCTTATCTATATCGTCAAAAAAATCCATTTTGAATAGTATTACTTTAACTAGTGTCATCACTCATCACAACTTGCGTATTTTGCTACATATTTTTACACTTAGTTAATTGTGTTGAATTTTTAGATTTGTATAATTAAATGAAAGTTGTATTTAAATTATTTATGATACTTCATAACAAACAAAATAACACCTTCCAACCACTAACCATCAATCTTGAATCAAGTAGGAAATAATTAAATTTCTAGTCATGTTCACATTTAAATATGTTTCCATCAAACTTTTAACAATATATTTAGTTTGAAAAAGATTGATTCTTTCCATGGCCTTCAAGAAAGGCATAGCACCTATCTTTTAATTGGAGGGTAAGAAAATCAATTTTGAAACTTTTACTTACAAAGATTAATTATTTCTCTTACGTGTAACAACTATTAGAAATAATAGTTAAAATAATGATAATTGCAGTTAGATATAATTTGTGGAGTAATTATCAACAGGCATAGTTATCAAAGTTTGATTGAATTTATAAAAAAAAAACAATAATAATAAAAAAAAAGAGTTGATTGGATTTGAAATAATAGAATATATCAATGGAATTGACTAGTAAACGAGGTAGATATAAAATGAGACTTTGACCATATCATTGTATGAGTTTTTTTTTTAAATTATTAAATTAAATAAAGTTTCAGATCTCATCTCAACAGTTAAAGATGGTTTTCAAAATTCAAATTGTATATGGGCCAGACTTGGACTCTTTCGGATCCGATCCAATAGTTTGGATCAACTTGACCCATTTTAAAATTAAAATGTATTAAATTAAAAAGATAATTATATGCGAGAAAGTCAGAATCCCCCTACGAAACACACATTCCAATTTCATGACACGAATCAAAATTGAAGATCAAAGTTTCCTGTGAATTTAAAAAAAGAAAAAGAAAAAGCCAAGTAGTTTTTCTTAATTTCTTCCCTTTTTTAAATAAATAGTAAATCAAGAAACTTAAATTTAAAATAATACTCCATTTAAGTTCAAACTTAGAGCAACATTTTTTTTTAGAGTGAATTGAATAAGCTCTAAGTATAAATTATATATGTCATAAATGATATGAGTAAATTATTTATAGTAATATATATGAAGCAATCAATTTAACTTTAAACGAAATGACGTAAAATATCTATAATGAAAATGTTAGAATCTAAATAAGCTATAGCCAACAAGACAGTATAATAATTATACCACACCTTTTATATATCCAAAGTAATTTAGGATTAATTGATAATATGTTTACAATAAACTCTAAAAATAACGTATGAACTTAATTAATGATTGTGTGCGTGTAATTAAAAAAATGCATCCACCACTTAAAACCGTGGGTGCTAACTATATAGTAGGAGTATATGTTTATAATTGAGACATCATAGGGTTTTGCCAGTTAGTCACAAGTCTATAGTTGTTTTATTCAAACTAACAAGATCTAATTAATTTAATCCCACTACTTAGTGTTCATAAATTATGATCTGATTCTTTTGACCTGAAAACTCCAGGTGGATTTATAAACATATGTATAATACTCAAAGGTATTATTTGAGTTGGTATAAAAGGTATAATATTCAATTTTAAAGGTTATATACAATTAATTAATAAGGATATTATCTTTTATTAGAAATATTAACTCAGATATCAAAAGTATTGATATTTGACTTTAAAAAAATTAATTTTTTTTCCAAAAAAGTATATAGTAGTATAAGATTTTATACAAAGAGTTACTAAAATACAAGAGTTAACCTCTTGTAAACCGAATGTACATATAAATCCTATTTTTTAAAAATTACTTTTTAATACATAAAAATTACTCTTTGAAGAGTAATAATTTAATATAGAAGAATAATAATTCATGTTTTTAAAGGTAATTTTTCATGTACTAAAAAATATCGATAAATTAGAGTGTACAAAAATTTGAAGAATATTTTTTTAATTTAAAAGAGTAATAATAATTTGTCTCTAAAAATAAGTAATTTTACATGCACTAAATAGTAATAGATGAAAACATGATATACATATAAACTCATATGTAAACCGAAATTACATGAGCGTTTGTGATAATCATGTTAATCCTATTGAGATGCATGAGTATTACTTCAACTATTAATTTAAATTTTATGAACGAAATATTATCTACTGGAAAAATTGTATGCATGCAGTATAACATGTGTAACAAGGGTGTAAGCGTGGTTGGTAAAATTAATACGCGGATTAATAAAAAAAAAGTTAATATTAGATGCACTCGAGTGTAAGGATACACCCATATGTGTATAATTTTTATTCTATTTTGTATATATATTATTCTATTTTGTATACGTGTTTCTTAATAATTGTTTACTTTTTCACACTAAGTTTTTCATAAAAAAAACTAGCATCCATATGTGTATAACTTTTTATTTAATAGTGTATACATATTTTTTAATAATTGTATATATTTTTTACGCTCAACTTTTCATTAAAAAAGCTAACAATTAAATTGTATACATTTTTGTTCATAATTGTATATGTTTTTATTTATATTTGTTTATATTTTTTTAAAGTGAGTTCTCCCTATCTTAGGGTGCACAGTATAATTAGCCATAAAAAATAAGAGCATAAATATTATTTTAATTTTTTATTAATTTCATGTAAATTCTTAACACATCTCTCCCCTAAGTTGTGTTCCATAGAGTCCTATTTTATTATTGACAGACATGGAAAATAATAAATTCGTACAAGTACAATTAGTACGGTAAACTTTGTTATTTAATTTTTAATAATTTTAAGAATTGCTAACTATTAACCTTAACAAATCACACTCTTACAATTAGTAAACTATTTTAATTTTAATAAATTTTAAAATCTACTAAACATTATAAACCAAGGTGAACAAATCACAGTCTCACAAATCATAAACTATTATGTTCACAGATTTTAATATATACACCTAAAATCAAGTGTAAATTCCAAAGGCATAATTATCTTGTTCACCTGTCTGTGTTAAAAAGTTACAAAATTTGAATCTAAGTGATCTTTCAACCATCAATTTACACTATCTGCATTTTAAGTGAGATAAAAATAAGTGATCAAATATTTACGTCAATATAGAATAATTCAAGCTTAAAGAAAAACTATACTACCTTTAGTCGTTGTTGAAATATATTAATTCAGTAAGACGTGTTTGGGGAAATCGCATGAGAATTGTACTTACTTTTGATTTTCGACTTTGGAGATTAGTGTTATTAAATATCCTGATCGATTGCAAATACTTATATAAGACCGACTCACATAATAAGTTCCATAAAACAAGTAAGAAGTGATAATATTTTAACAAAAAAATAATAGCAGATTCGTGAGAATTGATAATGATACAATGAACTATTTCATGAGCAATTTGTGAAATAAATACAAGGTGATTAAATTTGTAATGAAAAGTGATAACTAATTAAAAAAATGTAAATCAATCTCACTAAGTATTGCTCTATCATCACAAATGAAAATATTAATTTTAACATGAAAAATAATTTAAAAATAAAAGTAACCTTTCTTAAAGTGGAAACCGGAAACATTTCTTTACTTGTTGAAAGAAATATGATAATGCACATCTGCGTGGAGTAAACTCTTTATATTAACTATCAAATCTAATTTTCAATAGCTTAGGAGTTTCACTCTAACTTCAACACAAAACATTTTTCTTAGAGCAATTTTTTGCAATATCGCCTATTCTCATACAAATTTAGCCTTTTCCTTTGGAAAGAAAAAAACTCCATACGGAGTATATAGTATTTGCTAATTTAATTATTTATTGTTGTTTTAATTTTCATTTAATCAAATATATTAATTTGATGGATGTGTAATTAAATTAGAGGCACCATTAGGAAGGGCGACTTTGCCACCCTCACTCATTCTACAATCTTCAACTCTATAATGCAAGTAAATCCATCATGAGAGGGAGCAAGTATTGACACATAATTTATACTCCATTTTTTAGCCAAAAAAGGCATACAAACACTTCTATAAACCGAATTTACATACATTAATATGTAAACCCTGTTACTCTTTAGTACATAAAAAATTACTCTTTAGACACATAAATTATTACTTTTCTAAATTAAAAAATTACTCTTTAAATTATTGTAAAACCTGATTTATCGATTACTTTTTAGTACATGAAAAATTGTTCTTTAGAAGCATGAATTATTACTCTTCAAAGAATAATTTTTTATATACTAAAGAGTAATTTTTAAAAAAATAGGGTTTACATAAAACTCACTCAAAACAACATGAGAGTATAACATTATATACTCCTATTTTTATATTTTATATTATTTAAAATTTTGAATTAATATTTTATCTTTATATATATATATATTCAAATACTGCATCCCAATATCCCATAATAAGCTTTACTGTTTTTGTTTGACCTATAATAAATTTTACGATTCAAAAAGGGATTAAAAAAGAAAATTAATCACATCAATCCTATAACCTCAAAATTAATCTTTAATTTAAAACTTTTATCAACAATTAACACACATACCTACTTTATAATTTATTAGTAGTAATATAAATCTCTGCAGACACAAATTTAACTTTATGCACCCAATTTTTTTTCCATAACAAGTTATACTCCTATAAAATTCAATAATGTATATATATTTCTTAATTAATATACTCCCTCCGTCTTGACGTAACAGGGTTATTTAATTTTTTGCACGTAGATTAAAAAATATTATTATTTAATGTGTAGTGGGTAATTGTATTAGTGAGAGTGTGAGGCCCATATTTTAATTGTATTAGAGGGGGATGTGAGTCCCATGTGTGTAAAAAATGAAAGGGGACTCTTTGGGTGGGACGACTAAAATGGAAAAATGATCCTCTTAAACTGGGACGGAGGGAGTATTACTTTTTATATTCAAATGAATTATTAATTTTTCATTAAAAAAAATAAGCCTCCTTATTAAAAAAAATTACAGATAATTCACTAACAAATTACTCATTCCTCCGGTTTAAAGAGTCTCTTTTGCTTTTTTTCACGTAGATTAAAAAGTATTACTAATGTGTAATAAGTTATTGCATTATTGGATATGTGTATGTCTTATATGTCTAAAAGGAGAAATGAAACCCTTTGAGCCAGACGTCCAGAATGAAAAAAAAAAAAACTCTTAAAAGCGGATGGAGAGTATATGTATTGAATCACTAGTTCGAGCATCAGAGCGCACAATGTATTTGTCTTTATTTATATTGTTATGTAATTTTTAGGTGTGGGAGACAATTTCAAAATATTACTATTAAAAATAAATCTTCGTTTCAAAATAAATACTTTTTTGCTTACAAATAGAGTCTAACTGTAGTGCACAGGGGCACGGTACACCTAGATAATCTCCATCATTAAATCAACATTTTAATTAATCATCACCACTCATTAAAATAAAATAATTAAAATAATGTTGATAACCACCCGTTACTTCTTTAATTTTATCTTATAAATCTGCAAGAATAACCCCAAAAGTCAATGTGAAAATGATAATAACCAAAAACTGTGAATTATTATGAGAACAAGGGAGCTTCTGAATATATAAAAGTAAAATTTAATTCAGAACTTTAAATAACATAAAATATAATTATACATTGTATTTGAATAAAAAAAATATAACCATTAATTAAACTCATAGTTGTTCCCTCTCATGAACTATAGAGAGTTGAAGATTGTGGAATGAGTGATCAGGTGGAAAAATCACCCTTCCCAATAGGTACTCTACTAGTGTTTCATTAAACACCCATCAACATAGAGTATTTAGATCAACACCATCTGAGTTGACATCATACATGATTCATATAATCTTCCACAATTATTTTAAAATAATAACTTATTAGTTTATCCAATGTACTCGCATTCATCTATGACAACTAATATAATTTAGTTTATAGTTCGATGTAATAACTAATCATGGCTGTCAATTGTACTTGGTAGCCAATATTAATATGCAAGTCCACTGGCTAAACTTAATATGATGAGATTTAGTAATGCTAGATTGCTAGGATTTAGACATACAACTACCTACTTCATAAATGGAAACAAAGTATAATTGTGCAATTAACGCATCCTAGCAGCATCTATTCACCCTA
This sequence comes from Pogostemon cablin, assembly GCA_023678885.1. Lineage (NCBI taxonomy): Eukaryota > Viridiplantae > Streptophyta > Magnoliopsida > Lamiales > Lamiaceae > Pogostemon > Pogostemon cablin. The sequence goes on along the minus strand of CM043009.1, from coordinate 22,679,811 downwards.
CAAGAATGAACATGCAAAACTGAAAAAATGTGTATTTACTTGAAATGTAGCTAGATTGCCCACATAATCAAGAAAATCTAAGACCTGCCTAGTGTCTATTGGGCATTAGCTGATGCCACCCTAAAATACGACAAAAAAAAAAATTAATTCAAAAAGACCTTCAACTCATGAGGAGAAAAGATGGGTGTTGTAGATGCAAGAATTAATGCAATACCCACCCACTAGCTCACCAGTAAATATTTAATTAAAAATGAAAAAAACAGGTGGATAGCCGGTGTACCTATGACCTTTAGGCTTTATTCTTCCCCCTTTAATAAAGACAACACTAATCCAAACAGTCACTCTCCAATCCAAGCAAGGGATTTCCTCTCCCTCTTTTAATATATTTTTTTTAAATTTAATTAATTATCCAAATTATGCCTTAACTACTCCTCAAGCCAAGACTCAACGAACAGGCACAGAGTTAGATGGCGTCAATTCTTCCCTGCGTCAACTAATTATTCTATCATTTCCAAGAAACGCTACTCCTACTCGCTATCAGGCACAGTAAAGTCGTCTCTGCTACTTCTATACAACCCCCCCACCCCCCTTCTCCCCCCATATGTGATTTATTCCATTCGTTTCTTGATTCTTTTAAAACAAGTTTAGAAGTGTAAAATGGGGGGTTTCCCACCGTGTCATTCTGCAGAGATGATGGAAAAATTACTGGCGACGGTGTGTGGGAAGATGAAGGATGAACCACCAAAGATTGAGCAGAAGCAGAAGAAGATTAAAGGTAGTGTGGTGTTGAAGAAGAAGAATATGTTGGATGTTACCGATGTGGGGGCTTCGATTCTTGATCGGTTTCATGAGCTCTTTGGTAAAGGTGTCTCCTTGCAGCTTATCAGTGCTGTTAGTGCTGATCCTGGTTAGTCCTCTGTTCTTCAATTGCCTGATGAAATGAGTTATTACAAGAATGATTAGGCCAATAATTGTGAGTTTAATTAAAGGTGGTTTATTGTTAATACTTTAGTTTATTGTTTTTGATGGCCCTCCCACGTGCAATTCATCTTTTTGAAATGGGTTTTGAATTCTGTTTATCGAAAATCCGTCTCACGAAATTCTTCCCGCAGAAAATCCGAAAAAAGGGAAGCTAGGAAAAGCAGCATACCTGGAGGATTGGGTGACGAAGTTCACATCACTTAATGCTGATGATGAGGCCTCCTTCAATGTAACATTTGATTGGGATGAATCAATGGGGGTTCCAGAAGCTCTGATCATCAGAAACCAACACCATAGTCAGTTCTACCTCAAAACAGTTACCTTACAGTATATTCCTGGACATGGTGAAGTTCACTTCGTCTGCGATTCTTGGGTATACCCTGCACATCGATACAAGTATGATCGTATCTTCTTCACAAACAAGGTAAACTTCAATTTGAGTGCAATGTTCATTCACATCATGCAAGAACTCATTTCAGAATATTAAGGAAAATCTGTTCTCTTGATCTTACCAGGCATACCTCCCAGGTGATACACCTGAGCTCTTACAGTTCTATCGCAAAGAAGAGCTGAAAAACCTTCGAGGGAATGGGTCTGGCATGCTAAAGGAGTGGGATAGAGTGTATGATTATGCATATTACAATGACCTGGGAACTCCTGAAAAAGGAAAAGATTACGCCCGTCCGGCACTCGGAGGGCCGGAGTATCCGTATCCTCGGAGAGCAAGAACTGGTCGGAAACCAAACAAAAAAGGTATCACATGAGACAGAATTCTCATCACTACACAGCTATATACCCATGGTGTTTATTTGTACTAGATAAGATTGTTTACAGATGCAGAATGCTAACTTCTTTTTAATTGAACTGCAGATCACAATACTGAAAGCAGGCTCTTTCTTCTGAGCTTAAACATTTATGTCCCACGGGATGAAAGGTTCAATCAAGTCAAATTCTCGGATTTTATCGGTTATGCTCTTAAATCCTTGGGTCAAGTACTCGTTCCTGAGATCAAAGCTGTTTTCGACAAGACTATAAACGAATTCGACACGTTCAAGGATGTGTTGAGACTGTATGAAGGAGGGGTTAAGCTGCCAGAGGGTAAATCAGTAAATAAAATCAGAGAGTGTGTTCCATTTGAGTTACTTAGAGAAATTGCTCGTTCTGATGGTGAAAAGTCTCTTAATTTCCCTCTACCTGATGTGATCGCAGGTAAATTATAGTATATCTAGTTTCTATAGAATGAATAATATCAAGATAGCATTGGCTAATTACTATGAATATGATGCAGAGGATGAAACAGCATGGAGAACAGATGAAGAGTTTGGAAGAGAAATGCTAGCTGGAGTGAACCCTGTTATCATTCAACGACTCCAGGTAAAGAAAGTAATATTACTCGATGTAATTTATTGACAGGCAACTTCATATTAAGACAAATTTCTGATTATTTATACTTCACAGGAGTTTCCACCGAAAAGCAAATTAGACAGTAAAAAATATGGCAATCAAGACAGTACTATCATGAAGAATGACATAGAGAAAAACATGGACGGTTTAAACGTTGAAGAGGTAATATTCCTTCTCTATATTGTTATTCACAAGAGTTTTTGCATGTTTCAGTTCATCATTGTTAGGCAATTCATTATCAAAAAACTAAAATCTCTACTAATTAATGCTATTAATTTGTGTAAAAAAAACAGGCCATAGAAAGAAACAAGCTGTTCATATTAGATCATCATGATGCACTGATGACATACCTCAGACGGATCAACACGACGACGACCAAAACTTATGCCAGCAGAACAATCCTTCTACTTCAAGACAATGGGACGTTGAAGCCACTTGCAATTGAGTTGAGCTTACCTCATAAAGATGGAGATGCGCACGGAGCCACCAGTGAAGTATATACTCCATCTGATGATGAAATTGGACAACATATTTGGCAGTTAGCAAAAGCTTATGTTGCAGTAAATGATTCAGGCTATCATCAGCTCATAAGCCACTGGTATATATTCTTACCTGATGAAAATTAGCTTACGCGTGCTGACAGATGATGATTTAGCGCATAGTTGTTAAAGGCGCGCCTAAGGCGCTCAGGGGTCTGCGCCTAGATTGTTGATTTTTTGCTATTCCAGGCTCATGTATCAAAGGCGCGCGCCTAGGTGCGCCTTTTAGTTGCGCCTAGGCGCGCCTCTTCAACATCTTTTTTTTTCTTTTTTTTTTTTAAGTTTTTTGAAATTACTACTCAATTATTAAAGGGTTTACACATTTTTAAGATAAAAATGGACAGCCCACTTATAAAATTATATGAATAGAGAATTAGGGTTAGGGTTTTAGTACTTGAATTTTCAAAACAAAGATAAAAAGGTGGGCTGCCTTCACCTCCATCATTTGCCGCCTACTTGAACTTTATTTGTGTGTATGTTTTATGTGTTATAATGCTATTATGAGTTATTTATGTATCATTATGTGATTTTTATCTTAGTTTAGTTAGGTAATATGATTGTAAGTAGATTATATTTTGTGTATATACATTGTAAATTCTGTTTTGGGCAAAATGTAGCTCAGGCGAGCGCTTTAGGCGCGCCTAGGGGTCCGTGCGCCTAGGTGCCTCTCGCTTTTAACAACTATGATTTAGCGCCAACAGCGTCTAATTATGTCCAAATTTACAAAAATTCAGGTTGAATACTCATGCTGTCATGGAGCCATTTATAATTGCAACAAATAGACAGCTGAGTGTGCTTCACCCGATATACAAGCTTCTGAAACCTCATTTCCGAGATACAGTTCACATAAACGCCTTGGCTCGGCAGATCCTCATCAATGCTGGTGGTGTACTTGAGAGAACCGTCTTCCCAGCTAGATATGCCATGGAAATGTCTTCTGCTGTTTATAGAAACTGGAACTTCACCGAGCACGCACTTCCTGAAGATCTGATCAAAAGGTTCATTACAAAGTTCTCACGCGTATTTTTGTTACTTTGATATTGGAGTAATATAATGTTACTGAACTCTTTTGTTTAACCGCAGAGGAGTGGCAGTACGTGATGCAACTCAGCCCCATGGCCTCAAGCTCCTAATAGAAGACTACCCTTTTGCCGTTGATGGCTTAGAAATATGGTCAGCGATTGAAGCCTGGGTCAAGGAATACTGCTGTTTCTATTACCCTACAGATGACAAGGTCAAGGAAGATACCGAGCTTCAAGAATGGTGGAAAGAGATTCGTGAAGTCGGACATGGCGACTTGAAGAACAAGCCATGGTGGCCTAAAATGCAGACACAAGCTGAACTCATCCAATCATGCACAATAATCATATGGGTGGCATCCGCCCTTCATGCAGCTGTGAACTTTGGACAGTATCCTTATGCCGGATATCTTCCAAATCGACCCACTGTGAGCCGGAGATTCATGCCTAAACCAGGAACTCCAGAGCATGATGAGCTGAAGGCAAATCCAGAAGTGGCCTTCCTGAAAACTATAACAGCCCAGTTTCAAACGCTGCTTGGTGTTTCTCTAATAGAGATTCTATCAAGGCATTCTACGGATGAGATTTATCTTGGACAGAGAGACACTCCCAACTGGATTACAGATAATCATGCCCTCGAGGCGTTCAAACGATTCAGTGAAGAGTTGATCGAAATCGAGACGAGGATAAAGGATAGGAACAATGACGAGACATTAAGGAACAGATCTGGGCCGGTTAAGATGCCATACACTTTGTTATATCCCAACACCTCAGATTACAGTAGAGTGGGAGGGCTATCTGTGAAGGGAATTCCTAACAGTATCTCCATCTGAAGAACTGTACAGTAAATTATTAGAGGCCTTAAGAACAGAAGTTGTACAACTAAAGCAGAAGACCTAGCAAGTTTTGAGTGGTGAATTTGTTGTTTTTCCATAGTTCTGAAAGTTCTGAACTCTAATATGATTGATACATCTTAGTAATAAATTCTATGCAATGCTATTGATTCTTCAACATATTGTTTATCAACAAAATAATTCATGCAGTCAGCTATATTCAAAACTTCAATTCAAGTCACCATTATTAACATTTCGAGCTAGAACGAAACCATAATTACTACTCAGATTTTAAACAATAATAATTTAAAAAATAAATAAAAATCAGCGAACTGCTAATGATTTTTTCAATCCTATCGAATACATAGCAACCGACAGTCAAAATCAAAGACAAACATCACACATTTTCACATGTAAAATCGCATCTAACTTGAAATGAAAAGAAGAATTTGAAATTTAGACTCTGAAACAGAACTTACCGCCATGGAGATCGAGAAACAGAAGAGGAGATCTTCGAACTTCGACATCTGAAGAGTAAAATGAGTAATGGCAGAAGTTCTATGAGGCGAACGATTTCAGTAATAATTGTATAATACTGGAGATATTGACACGTAGTGACGAATTCCGGGCGGAAATTGGAGGGCAAGAAATTGGGTCAAAAAAGTGAGAGAAATTTTTTATATTTTATTTATGGCGAAAGCTCTGCGCATTCGGGACACGAGGATACTGAATACAACTCTTCCCTCCAATTCTATTTAAATCTATGTATTGCTAGGATTTAAATGATAAAGGGACATAGAAATTGCAAAGGTGCACAGAATTTGCTCCGTGCGCTCAGCTGCGCATAGCCTCACTCTTTATTTATTTAAAAATGTAACAATTTAAAAATAAAAATAAAAAAAGAAGAAGCTACCAATAAGTTTTAATGACTAAATTACTCTTGAAAACATTTTAAATATGGCTATAATTTGATAAGAAGCTAGATAAAAAATTAGATTATGTAATACTATTATATATGATTCGTGAGTAATGTTAATTAAATGTATTTTATTCATTTATTCAGTAATTTAATTTGTATTAAGAGATATTTACAACTCATTAATTAGAAAAAACTAGGGTGGACTTTACGGTATCGAGCCCAAACCAATATTATATAAATGTGTCTGGGCCCAAGCCCAGTTATAGATTTTAATTATCCCATATTACTTCGAGCCAATATTTATAAAAAAAAAAAGACACGTGGCAGAGAAAGAGAGTGGGTAAGGCATAGTATCAAAATCAGAGATTGTAATTGGTCTCACCCCATATCCCCTTATCCAATATCCAAATCTCCCCCCACTCCACACAACACAAAACCACACTCCTCTTCTCATCTCCCCCTTATCAAAAATCCCCCCCAATTTTCTCCCCCCCAATCATGGCCATGGCAACCCAAGCTTCCCTCTTCACCCCCACCGTCTCCGCCGACCGCGTGGCGGCGCCCTGGAAGCAGTCCATCGCCCAATTCTCCACCGCCAAGCCAATCAAAGCCAACGTCGCCCTCCGCCCCATCCGCGCCATGGCTGAGGAAGCCCCCACCGCCACGGAGGCACCGGTAGGGTTCACTCCTCCGCAGCTCGACCCCAACACCCCGTCGCCGATCTTCGCCGGCAGCACCGGCGGGCTACTAAGGAAGGCTCAGGTGGAGGAGTTCTACGTCATCACCTGGGATTCGCCCAAGGAGCAGGTGTTCGAGATGCCCACCGGCGGCGCCGCCATCATGCGGCAGGGCCCGAACTTGCTGAAATTGGCCCGGAAGGAGCAGTGCTTGGCCCTCGGGACCCGGCTGAGATCCAAATACAAGATCAACTACCAATTCTATCGGGTCTTTCCGAATGGGGAGGTCCAGTATTTGCACCCGAAAGACGGGGTTTACCCGGAGAAGGTGAACCCGGGTCGAACCGGAGTCGGGTTGAACGCCCGATCCATCGGGAAAAATGCGAGCGCTATTGAGGTGAAATTCACCGGAAAGCAAGTGTACGATTTGTGAGGTGATGACGTGTAATCCGTGTGATTAAATGAATTTACTAAGTAATTTAATTTCGCTTGTGTATTTGTGTATGATTTTTCTTCGTCCAAAATACTTTGCTACAAACATGTTATTACGTCTTGTTTTATTTAAATTTCATGGCTACCTAGTTTATTTTATTGTAGACCTAGTTAAAGAACGTAGTTTTAAACAATTTATTTATGTGTTAGTATAATTATGAGAAAATGAATAAGCTGTGTAATAAATGGCAAATAAGATATCAAATTACAAAATTAGTGATTAGCATTTAGCTACCGTTGAAAGGTGTCCAACTAATTATGATTATAAATTTATAGTGTAATGAGATAATAGTATCCATGAAATGTATATAGGGTGAAAATATGAAATGAATATATAGTGTGAAAATTAATGAGATCTTTCGATAAAAAATTGTTTGAGTTCAGTTTGATAAAAATGTAAACAAGCTTGAACAAACTTTAATATTAGATAAAATTAAAAGCTCGACTCGAGCTCAATACATGAAAATAAGTAAAGTAAGAGTAAAATTATCAAAATATTCGAGCTTAGCTTGTGTTTAGCTCGATAAAAGCTCATTTGGATTCGGCTCGATTGCTTATCAAACAAACTCGAACATGTAACTTGAAGTTCGATAATATTTCTAACAAACTTGAATAGTTCTTCGTTCAGTTAGACTCATTTACACCTTTAAAAAGATATGAGTGTAGCTATATACTCCCTCCGTCCCAGGTAATGAGGCTAGAGACGTTATGTTTAACATAAGGTCTCTGGCCCTCTTAGCCTGAGACGGAGGGAGTATGCTTTAGAATCTGGATTACATTAGGTTTCAAACAAGTACTCCTATAATATGTAAGCTTAAGCTTATTTTACATCACATTAGTTTAAAATAGACTGATTTTAACTCGATTAAACATCGGATGCATTTTAGACAAATAATAATATGCATGTGTTGTAAGTAAGATTACCGTATGCCCGAATTACTCTAACTATTAATTTTCTAAATGAATATATTACTACTTGTATTCAAATTCTGTTCTTTTGTCCATTTTATATTAAAGAAATTTTAAAGAGTACTAGTTTTCAAATTGGATATACGTTAATCTTAAAGTATAACAAATCACATTGTATTCTCTACATTTAAAAAATACTCGAGGTGTTTATAACTAATTAAAAATAAAAAAAATAATAATAAAAAAATAAAATAAATAAATGTAGTTTTTTTATTCAAAAATTACAACACAAGCTAGGTATTGGGCTTAGCTACATTTGTATCTATTTTTCGAAGGATGTGGAATTTTTGAAGACTTGTATGGCAATATGATGTCTCACCTTTAGTAAATTTGGGCCTGAAATCAATTAATTGGGTTGGGTCAATAATTGAATTGGGCCTAAAGAAAATACATAACACTTCAGTTAATTAATTTTTACTTATAATGCTGCCCTCCAACATTGGATATTAATTTTCTTTTTAACAACGGTTTACATATACTACTATTTAAAAAAAATAATAATAAACGAATGAGATAATTGAGTAATTTTACCAAAAAAATTAGAGTATTTAATTTGTAAATATCTCATTTTCAAAATGAAATAGATAATTTTTTAATGGACAATAAAAATAAAAAATGGATTCGTTATTTTATATAAGACTTTATATATACAAGAGATATATGTTCTTCCACTTTTAAATGGACAATAAATAATTTTCAAAATGAAATAGATAATCTCCTAAGAATTTATATATACAAGAGATATATGTTCTTCCACTTTTAAAACACTTTAATCATGTTTCTGACTCATATCGAAATAGTTTGATTGAAGTTTTACCCCATTTCAAACGAGACATAAAAAAATTGTTATTGGGTAAATAGGAGTACAATATATATTACTCTATCGGGAAAGTATTTCGTGTATTTTTGTGAATGCAGTTTAAAAATTTTGCCTTTTAATGGATAAAGAAAGAACATTTTAAATAATTTAATAAAAAAATATGCTTAAAGTTGTTGAGATGTGTGTAAAAAGATAATATTATGTTGAGGGCAAAAGCTTATGTGAGGCTCTATCACTATCACTGAATGGATTCTATAAGACGAATAAGAAATAATTAAATTTTAATAAAAAGTGATAATTGATTATGAAAATGCAATATCGTCTCATTCTGAAATGATCTCACACAAAAAAAATGTGTTTTTACCACTTAAAAAAATGTGAAATATTTTATAAACGAAAAAAAAGAAATGTGTGAAATACTAAAAAAAATATGTTTTTACCACTTAAAAAAATGTGAAATACTTTATAAACTAATAAAAAAAATGTGTGAAATACTTTTTGAGACGCACTACAAAGTCTAAAAGTTGGGCTACTAGAACAGGTTAAATAGTTTGAGGAAAAAATTGTGGGAAACAATTTTACCAAAACATTTTGTGTGATGTATAAAAAATAGACTAGTATGCTCTTTTCCGTCTGTGAAGCTTTTTATCTTTACTATAAATACGAGTCTAAGATTTTTTTAAATCAATTTTATTAATTTTTAATGGTATAATAGTATTTTCAAGTACTAGATAAATAATAAAATATATTATGTGATAATAACAATTTTGAAAATATAATAAATTGAGTGATATACTTATTTCCTCATTTGTCCATCTTATTTTACTCTTCCTCTTCGAAAATTGTAAAAGTTACAAGAACAAATTAAGGGAGTAATATATTTTATTAAAAATAATATATAATTAATGAAAATATAAACATCTAATTAAATTATGTAAATAATTTATAATATAAATAAATATTAAATTATTTAATAAAAAAAATGCTAATTTAAAAAAGAAAAAAATAAAGAAAAGTCAAATGGTTTGCCCAATAGCATAACGATTCATATTTAAAGGCAGTAGATCCAGTAGTTGTGAATTTGTGTGTAATGATGTGAATTATCTTAATCACAAATGTAATATATTTCCAATAATTAAGGTAAGTGGATATACACGCAACGCATCAACAGCTCAGATTCCATATAAACGTGATTATTATTCTGTTTTGGTGTTATATATTTATAAAAAAAAATTTTTTTTTGATTGATTGATTTTTATTTTTTTATTTTTATTATTATTAGTATTATTATTATTTAGTTTTTGGTTTAATTATATATACTCCGTAACATTTTGTTGTGAATAATGATGTTATTTTTTCATTGAAAATGTGTATTGAAATTCAAAAATATTAATATTTGATTTTTTTTTATAGAAAAATAATACTCCCTCCGTCCCAAGAATACATTCGCCCTTTCCATTTTGGTCCGTCCCAAGAATACATTCGCCCCCTAAAAATGGAAACAATACACAATATCAATAACCTTACAATACTACAATATTACAAAAATGCCACCTTCTTTTTACACACAATTTAGTCAAAGTCAACTATATCATACACTTTATTCTACTCAATTACCCAAAATACCCCTTCTCTTTCTTACATCACACCACCAAAAAGTTACTTTTCTTAAACTCTGTGCCCAAGAATACGCGAATGTATTCTTGGGACGGAGGGAGTACAATTTTTTTATCCAATGCGTAGTGTTCATAAATTTATGTTTATGCGCTCACATTCAAAACATGTAATATTTATTAATAAAAATAGTATACACTAATAAATAAGAACTTATATGGTTTATTAACGGTTTTTTAAAAAATTATGTTTTTACTTTTAATGAAAATCTTAAAATATATAATAAAATAAAGTAATACATTTATTAAATATTTAAGTAATACATAAACATTATTAATAAAATTAATAAATATGAGTGCATTAATTTGTCTATCGATTTAACGGGATATGTAAGAATCAAATCAAATCAAATAAATAAAGACAATAAAGCATTGGTTAAACTCCACCTCTTTTCAATGTGTGGTGAGACCTGCTAAACTTGATCCTCATTTGTCAAATTTAATAATCAAAACTTCCTTTTATTATTTGTTGGAATAAAAGTCCTAAATTTTATTTAATTATAAAGATGCCACCTATCATAATCAGAGGTCACTTTTATTTATTTATTTATTATAAATGTCTTCTTTTAGATAGAGGCTTACGTGCTAGTCTTAGCAAACCAGATCAGATTTTATTAATGGATTCCCACGTATTTTTACTCACTTTTTATTTTGGATTATCACACATATTTTTATCCAATAAAAAAATAGTAAAAATACATAATATTTTATTACCTGCTTTTTACAATCCCAACAACTTTAATTACTTTTTTACACTTTACTCATCATTTCCAACAACTTTATTTACTTTTTCTTTTTAAATTACTAACTTATCACTACTTTTTCTTACATTATATATTAAAAAAATAACACGTCTTAATCTCCTTACTCGTATAAATGAATAAAAATACTCGGGACGGAGGGAGTATTATTTTATAAAATAAATTAAAGACGTATTAAATTAATTGTTGAGATGATTAATATGATCCTTCTACACAGGACAACCGTGCTCTACGGAGAAACCAACTGTTGAAACTCATTTCGTTTGACACTTAAATTTTTTTTTTATCAACGGAATATTCTGTTGGTAAAAAACTTAATTCCATTGTTAAATTGGTTTACCAACGGATTAGCAATGAAATTCGTTGGTAAGTTTCGTTGGTAAAGTGGTGGTTGATAAAGTTTTAGCAACGAAAAATCAATTCCGTTGGTAATCCGTTACTAATAATTCCGTTGGTAATTTATATAATGATTCCCTTGATAATCCGTTGATAATTAGCAACATATTGAATTCCGTTGTTAAAATAGAGAATAAATACGTTGGCATTCCGTTGCTAAAACAAAAATTTCATTTTTGTTGCTAATTCATTGGTAACTACCAACGGATTGAATTCCGTTAGTAAATTTGATTGCTAAAAATTATTTTTTTTAGTGTGATGGGTAAAAATAATATAATAATATTTTATTAATTAAAGTAAGAAATAATTACTGATAGGTACACACTTTGTACCCCTAATTACTACTAGATACATTGATTTAAAATAATTATTATTTAATACAAAATATTAGAGTAAAATACCAAATATACCCCTAAACCCATATACCTTTAAAACACTAACCCCAACCTCCACCCACCACCGGACCACCGCTGCCGCTGCCGGCGGAGCTCCGGCGGCCGGTCGCCGGAAAATCTATTCGTCAGAAAAAAAAAAAAAAAAAAACTGGTCGCCGGAAAGCTGCCGCGCCGCCGCAGCCGGAGCTCCGGCAGCCGGTCTCCGGAAAAACTGTTCGTCCAAAAAAAAAAAAAGAAAAAAAAAAAAAACTGGTCGCCGGAAAAACTGCCGCCGCCGGAAAAGCTGCCGGACCGCCGCCGCCGGACCACCACATTTTTTTGCTGCACACACTTTTTTTTTCCTGCACACACTTTTTTTTGCTGCACACATTTTGCTGCACATGAACTTTTGCTGCACACAATATTTATGTGCAGCACATTAATAGGGGTAATATTGGAATATCACTATATATTTTTGTACCTAGTAGTAATACTTTTGTATGTTTGTATCTCATAGTAATTTAGGGTTTTTTTGTGTACCTAGTAGTAATCCTCCCTATAAAATATTAATTAGTAAATTAATCAATTATTTTGGAAAGGAAGCAATATTGCTTCATTTATACTACTAATACAACTCTATCCTATAATAATAATAAAAATATTTCTTATTTCATATTAAAAAAATTAAAAATAAAAAAACGAAAGTAGTATCTTTTAATAGAACATTTTCATACAATTATATGTGTGTTGGTATACGAGGTAGTATTTAAAATGACTTATGTATTACTTTTAATAAAATCGAGTCAAGAGTTAAAATCTTTCTTTTTAAGACGAAATTGCTCCGTACTTCAGGTGCTTACGGACTATAGCAATCGCCTCAAAAATACACTTTGAATTTCGGACTTGTAACACAACGAGTCCAAAATTATCGGCGAACGAACTAATATTTTAGAATTTTCAGACTTGGTTAGGAATTCTAGAACTATGGATACTAGAATGTAATATGCAAATATTTAATGCAGGACTTGAATGAATGTTTCAAATGATCTTGGGGGCCTATTTATAATAAGTGAAGAGGTGTGGTGCCCTTTGATGAAAAGATATCTCAGATCATTCTGCACCGTCCGATCACCCCTCTTGATCAAGATCAAGATCAAGATCAAGATCCAATGGTCTAGATTGCACCCTTTCAATTTTTAATTTGAATTTGAATTTATGAATTCAAATTTTGGAGCCAAATTTTACCCTCCACATTTTTTGTTTGAACCACAAAATGGGCCAACGGATCAGGCCCGACCCGACCCGATTGCCCATCGGACCCTAGTTCGAGTCCAAAACGAGTGCGAGGCTAGTGGCTTGGTTGGTTGCACCATGTGATCCACACATTTTATTTAATTCAATAATGTGTGTAGGTAGTAATAAGGAGTTCAATTATTCCATCTTTTTTCAATGTGAGACAACTTCCCACTTCAACCTTTACTCTTCACTTTTCTTCTTTTTCTTGTAATTAAATTGCAAACTTTATGTATTAAGAACTCATTCACCCGAAATTAGATTTGAGCAAAGTTATACATCAAATTTCATCTACTCGAAACGTAGATTCTAAATATGCAATTTATTTTTTTTATTTTTGACAAACAAAAATTACAAGAACATTGGTCAAAGGTGGGCTTGACTCACTTCTATTACTTAACCAATTCCAACAATCTCCCACATGAATGTAATTAATGCATGTTGACTCTATCGAAAGTTCCGACGAAATGCTATTGCATCAGGATAGTAGCTTCCGGCTTTGAACCTTCCTTAGTAGAATGCCACGGATTTACTTACTGCTTAGTGAACATGATGTCTTGAACTAGTCAGCGTTTTGGGTAAACCAAGACAACGACACCCACACAATAACAATTCTAATATTCTTCGTTCTCAAGTTGTGTCCAATTCGGTCCTAGACCATCTTGGATTCATAAGTGTTTTTCTCATTTGAAGCAGCCAAACTTCACACTTATATAGGTGATCTCCTATATAGAGTATCCTGCTATACTCCACTTTTAAGGTATAGGAATCATTAAAAGCTTTTAAAGCTTACCATTTACCACACTTCTGCAGGCTTGCACTTGATTTGTTTGAGAATGAGTTGAAATTATATTTCAAGTGCTATTTTGGAACATTTATAACTTAGTTGTCTTATTGAACCATATTCTTGGGATATCCAATCATCATGGTTAAGTTACCGCTATAAACGTTCTTTAGTGCGTTGATTTTAAACTCATTCCCATTACTGCACTTATCATTAAATCTCTATTTATGCCTTTTGTCAGCGGATTCGCGATATTTTCCTTAGACTTTACATAGTCGATGGAAATTATCCTACTAGAGATCAATTGCCTAACGGTATTATATCTCCTTCTTATGTGTCGAGATTTACCATTGTACATGTTACTTTATGCTCTCCCAATAGTTGCCATGCTATCGTAATGTATCATTATAGGAGGCGCTGATTTGCTCCAACAAGGAATATCCTCTAAGAAGTTTCTAAGCCATTCGACTTCTTCACCAGCTTTGTCTAATGCAATGAACTCGACTCCATTGTGGATCGAGCTATGCATGTTTGTTTAGAGGATTTTCAAGATATTGCTCCTCCACCTATGGTAAATACGTAACCACTTATGGATTTGGAGTCTTTTGAATCAGTTATCCAATTAGCATCCATGAATCTTTCGACCACGGCTAGATATCTTGTGTACATCATGCCATAATTCAGAGTATGTTTTAAATACCTAAGTACTCTTGTCAATGCTATCCAATGTTCTTCATTTGGATTGCTTGTGAACCTATTAAGTTTATGAACAGAGTATGCTATATCCAGACGAGTACAGTTTGTTAAGTACATCAAGCTTTCGATAATTCTTGCATATTTCTGTTGTGATATGGGTTCACCTTTATTTTTGGCTAGATGTAGATTCACATCCACAGGAGTCTTAGCCGAGGTTAAGTCAGAGGCATTGAATTTCTTAAGTACCTTCTCTACGTAGTGAGATTGTGTTAAGATAATTCCGTCAAGTGATCTAGAGATTTTTATCCCTAATATGACATCAACCTCGCCCATATCCTTCATGTCAAAATTCCTTTTTAACATGTTCTTAGTATTCACAATCACTTTGTGATTACTTCCTATTATGAGCATGTCGTCTACGTATAGACATACAATTACATACTCATTAGGTGTGCCTTTTATGTAGACACATTTGTCACATTCGTTGATTTTGAATCCATTTGATAGCATAGTTTGATCAAACTTTTGATGCCATTGTTTAGGTGCTTGTTTTAATCCGTATAAGGATTTTATTAACTTGCACACTTTCTTTCCTTGGCCAGGGGCAACCCTTCAGGTTGTTCCATATATATCTCCTCTTCTAATTCACCATTTAAGAAAATTGTTTTGACATCCATTTGGTGTATCTCAAGGTTATGCAAAGCTGCAATTGCGATGAGAACTCTAATGGATGAAATTCTTGTCACATGTGAATATGTATCGAAGAAATCATATCCTTCCTTTTGTTTGAACCCTTTAGCTACCAAGCGAGCCTTGTATTTGTCAATTGAACCATCAGCCTTGTATTTCTTCTTTAAGATCCATTTACATCTTAAAGGTTTGTTGCTCGAAGGGAGATCGACCACCTCCCAAGTATGGTTTTGCATAATGGATTCAATTTTGCTGTTGATAGCATCTTTCCAGAGAGGAGCATCTGGACTAGACAATGCTTCTTGTATTGTTCTTGGTTCATTTTCTAGCATGTAACTTATAAAATCAGGACCAAAGGACTTTTCCTTCTTGGTTCTTTTACTACGCATTGGTTCTTCCTCCTTTTGAAGTGAACATTTTTCTATAGCGTCATGAGTTCTTTTATGCGAGCTCACTTTTTGTTTTTCCTTCTTAGAAAATATGTTCTCAAAGAACACTGCATTTCTAAATTCAATAGTCATTTCCTCATTCATTTCGGGAACTTCTGACTTGTGAACCAAGAAACGATATGCACTACTATTGTATGCATAGCCAATAAAGATGCAATCAACTGTTTTGGGTCCTAGCTTTATTTGTTTTGATTTAGGTACCTCAACTTTTGCTAGGTACCCCCACACTTTGAGGTAATCGTATGATGGTTTCCTTCATTTCCATAATTCATATGGAGTTTTATCTCTTTTATTGTGTGGTAGTTTATTAAGAATGTGGTTTTCCGAAAGCACAACTTCCCCCCACATATTCTGGGGTAGACCCGAGCTAATCAACATATCATTCATCATCTCTTTGACAGTTCTATTTTTGCGTTCGGCAATGCCATTAGATTGTGGTGAGTATGGTGCAGTGGTTTGATGAATAATGTCATTTTGCAAATAAAATTCTTCAAATAGAGCCACATATTCCCCACATCTATCACTTTGAATCATTTTGATTCTTTTTCTAAGTTGATTTTCAACTTCATTCTTAAAGTTTGTGAATACATCTATTGCTTCATATTTCCCTCTTAGAAGATATACATAATAATACCTTGTGCAATCATCGATAAATGTAATGAAGTAATTTTTATCCCCTCTTATTGGTGCAAACTTTAAATCACATATATTAGTATGGATTAGCTCTAGATGTGTAGTACTTCTATCCACTGAGTGAAATGGTGCTTTTGTCATTTTTGCTTCAACACAAATTCCACATTTCTTTTGTGGATCTAGTTCCATTATTGGCAATAAATTTAAGTTGACTAACTTTTTTAGCGAATTTAAACTTGCATGTCATAATCTATCATGCCATATATTAGAACTCTCGGCCAAATAAGAAATAACTTTTCCTTTATTTTTAATATCACGGTGTACAGTCATTACATTTAGTTTGAAAAGTCCCTTTTCAAGGTAACCTTTTCCTACAAACATACCACTTTTTGATAGTACATATTTGTCAGACTCATACACTTGTCTAAATCCAGCTTTACTAATCAATGATCCAGACACTATGTTCTTGCGGATGTCAGGGACATGCAGCACATCTATAAGTTGGAGCTCTTTTCCCGATGTCATCTTTAACATAATTCTGCCTAGTCCAACAACTTCGGATGTTGCAGATTTTCCCATAAATAATTTTCTACCACTTATCGACATGTATGTAGTGAATATTTCCTTGTCTGAGCAGATGTGTCTTGTAGCTCCACTATCCACAAATTATTCTTGTGGATTATCCACAAGGTTTGCTTCAAAGACCACAGCGGTTAGGTTTAGTTCGGACAGATTGGCGGATACTGACTTCTCTTTCGCTAAGTTAGCTCGGCTGTTGTTTTCCTTCTTTGGTTGACGATAGTTTTTCGTCATGTGTTCGGGCTTGTCGCAGTTGTAGCAGTTGCCTTTAATTTTCTTTGCAGACTTTTGCTTTTTGTCATTCCGCTTTTTCTTTTTGTTTGCCCCGGACTCAGCCAAGTTAACTCTTGCCTCTTTGCTAGACTTGATTTCGAACTTTCGATTATCTTCTTCGATCCTTAGTCTTACGATCAAGTCCTCAAGCCCCATTTCTTTTCTTTAGTGCTTGACATAGTTCTTAAAATCTTTCGACAGAGGCGGTAGCTTTTCAATTAAAGCAGCTACTTGAAAAGATTCACTCAATTCCATACCCTCGGCATGGATGCCATGTAGGATCAGTTGTAGTTCTCTAACTTGATCCAATGCAGTCGTGGAGTCCACCATTTTGTACTCGAGGAATCGTCCGACTATGAATTTCTTCATTCCGGTATCATTCGCTTTGTACTTCTTTTCAAGTGACTCCTATAGTTCTTTAAAAGTTTTAAAATCTGTATAAACATTATAAAGTGAGTCATCTAACCCGTTTAGAATGAAGTTACAACACATGAAGTCACGACACATGAAGTCATTATGTTTCCAGATTTGAATGACAACTTTCTTTTGATCATCAGCTTCATCTTCTTCAACCGGAGTAACTTCCGTCGTTTTATATCGATTGGTGAATCGTCACCGTTGGAGTAACTTCCGTCGTTTTATATCGATTGGTGAATCGTCTTTGAAGGTTGCCTTGATGAGAATTCTGATGGCCTCTTCTTCAACCGTTGGAGTAACTTCCGTCAGAAAACGGGCGAGGTTGAGTGTTGTTAAGTAGAACAGCATTTTCTGTTGCCAACGCTTAAATTCTTTTCCATCGAACTTAGGTCGGTGTGAACAGGTGCCGTAGTAATAGGTCGGTGTGAACAAGTGCAGTAGTAATAGGTCGGTGTAATTCTGTTCCATCGAACTTAGGTCGGTGTGAACAGGTGCAGTAGTAACAGTAGCAGGAACATCAGTAGCCATCTTTAAATACTTAAGAATTTCTTCTTAAGATTGTTGGGTATATGAGGTAGTATTTATATGAGGTAGTATTTAAAACCCATCGAACTTAGGTCGGTGTGAACAGGTGCCGTAGTAATAGGTCGGTGTGAACAAGTGCAGTAGTAATAGGTCGGTGTAATTCTGTTCCATCGAACTTAGTATTTAAAACGGCTTATGGATTACTTTTGATAAAGTCAAGTCAAGAGTTACAATCTTTCTCCTTAAGACGAAATTGGTCTGTACTTCAGGTCCGACCCGACCTGATTGCCCATCGGACACTAGTTCGAGTCCAAACGAGTGCGAGCATGGGTGTGGCTAGTGGCTTGGTTGGTTGCACCATGTGGTCCACACATTTTATTTAATTCAATAATGTGTGTAGGTAGTAATAAGGTGTTCAATTCTTCCATATTTTTTCAATGTGGGACAACTTCCCACTTCAACCTTTACTGTTCACTTTTCTTTTTTCTTGTAATTAAATTGCAAACTTTATGTATTAATTACTCATTCACCCGAAATTGAATTTGAGCAAACTTATACATCAAATTCATCTACTCGAAACGTAGATTCCAAATATGCAATTTGTTTTTTATTTTCGACAAACGAAAATTACAAGAACATTTATCAAAAGTGGGCTTGACCCACTCTATTACTTAACCAATTCCAACTATTATTTTAATAATAATAATTAAAAATTATTACCTTCACTGTCATCCAAATACCAACGTCATTTCCACCTTAAAAAAAAAGTGATGTCCTATTGTCTCAAATAAATAAACAAAATAATAGTAATAACATTAATAGTATTTGATGACTTAATATGATCCACTTGTGGGTTTACGTAATGACCACAATTTTATGCTTCCACTTTATTTTTGCCAGAAAAAATTAAGATTGTCACATCAATATAAATTATCAAGAAATTAGTGACCGATCATCATGGAATTTTATAATAATAGTATGTTGTCATACATGATATTATAAAGATTTAAAATTAGGTAAATACTGATTTGAATGGAGTTTATATTTTAACTTTGTATTCAACTATTACTCTCATAAAAAATTATGGCAAAAGCTCCTGTGCGCCCGGGGACACAGAAAGATGCTCCGTGTCCCCATGTGAACACAACCCTCCCCTCCAATCATATTTAAACTTATGTATTGCTATGAGTTTAAATTGTAAAGGGGCATGAAAATTGTAAAGGCGCACGGAATGTGCTCCGTGCGCCCGGGTGCACAGGAGCCTCACTCAAAAATTATTATTTTGAAAGGTATAATTTTTTTTTAAAATAAAAAATTACTCTTCAAATTATTATAAACTCTAATTTATCAATTACTTTTCAATAAATAAAAATTACTTTTTAAAGAGATAAATTATTATTCTTTAAAATAAAAAATATCACTCTCCAAAGAGTAATTTTTTATATATTTCCTCTGTCAGCCGATAAGAAATACATTTGCCATTTTGGGCGTCCCCATAAAAGGATCACATTTTCTTTTATAGACAAGTGGTACTTACACACATCATTATTATGTACAATTAATATATAAAACCCACGCATTTCAATAATACAACCACCTACTATATACTAGTAATACTCTTAGTTCATGCGTAAAAAACAAATCATATCCTTCTTCCGAGTTAACGAAGGGAGTATCAAAAGGTAATTTTACAAAATTAGGATTCATTGTGAATTTAACTCACACCATACTTACTCTTAAAATTAATTATTTAATTGTGAAAGCATGAAAAACAATTTTTTTTCAAGAATTTGTTTTTAATTAAGACAAATTCTCTTGTGAGACGCTACTTTCATGAGACGGTTTGTGAGACGTGTTAAAGTATGTCGATTATTTAAATAAAGTATGTTTAATGGTTGTTAATGTATGTTTTTTAAAGTATGTTGAATTATGTATTAAAGTATGATGTTAGTGTGTTATAATTTGATTTATTATCGACATACTTTAACCACAAATAAGCGCACTTTAACCACAAATAAGCATACTTTAGTGACGGGTTGACCCATCTCACATCCGTCTCACTAATAATCCGTCCCACAAGAGACTAACTCACTCATTCCTCTTTATCATTGCTTTTATTTTTTCAGTCTCTCTTATTATAAGTTTATTTTTTCTTTTATGACATTTAATTAAGTTTATCCACTTATTCTATATAATGTATTTAGTTTTAACATAAATTTATTTAATTTTTAATACAAATGAAAAAATATAATTAATTGATACCAAAATCAATAAATTTAAGGAGAAAAATGACATGAGGGTGATGATGATTGATGAAAGTGCTTCAATGATATGATATAACCATCTGATAAGATACTCCAACCTCCTCTATAAAAATAATCACAACAATAATTTAGGCCATTCCTCTATATAAATAATCACAACAATAATTTAATTTAGACATATATTGTATAATAATTTGGGTTGATATATGACAACTAAGAAAGACTATCTTGGAGATGGGTTATTTATGAGATATGTGTGAGACGGGTCGATCTATCACTAAAATATATTTTGTACATATAAATATACTTATTTATAGTTGAATTATGTTTGTAATAAATCATATTATAACATGCTAAAATTATATTTTAATGCATAATTCAGCATACTTTAGAAAATATACTTTAATCACCATTAAATATACTTTATATATACAACAATAAGCATACTTTAGTGATGGATCAACCCGTCTCACATCTATCTCACAAATAATTCGTCTTATAAGAGACTTTGTCGATAAGTAAATATATATCTTGTTCCCAAAATAATTAAGAAGGAAATAATAAAAACGTCAATTAAGCAATTAATATTGCGATATTAACCGTAATTTAAAGAAGTACTATGTAGAATAATTGGGAGGATGATGTACGATTTCGAAAAAGCATCTTACTTAACATAAATCATTGGATAACCCTGGGCCATAGAGAAGTTGTCAGTACTTTAGGTGATTTATGTTAAATTTTTTTAAAGTCTCAAGTTTGAAATTTGTAGTTATGAAATCACTTCATACAAAGCATAAAACTCTGAATTAAAATTGAGTTCTCTGATAGTGAACGGTGAATTTTGGCTTTCGGAATAGTAGGTCAATTGCATGCATCCTTGATCAAGTGGTAGGGCTTTTAAATAAATTGAACGAGCCTGAGTAGTACGTACTCGACTCATTTCGATTTGCTAACGAGCGAGTTTGGCCCGACTCGAAATTTACTTGTTCAAGCTCAAACTTAGTTCATTAAGCAAATCGAATTGAGCTTTAGAGCTTTAATGAGCTTGTTTTTAATTAAATATATTTTATGTTTACTATCATATTTAATATGTATTATTATTTGCTTGATACCAAATTAAGCTGAGCTCGTCTTGTTAACTTAACTAGTATTCTATTTTGCTCAAATTTGAATTGAAATGGTCACGAGTGAGCCTTCGAAAAGTTTGATTAATCTGGGTTAGGGCTGGGGAAAAATACCGAAATTTTGGTATACCGGCCTTATCATAACGAAAAATATCGATTTTACCGAAATTTTAGGTATGCCGAAATTTTTGGTAAGGTATGATACCGTATTGAAAATTTTGGTATGATAAAGGTATATAAATAATCAATACCGCGGTATTTTGGTATATGCCGAAATACCGTAAAATATTTAATTTTTTTAGTTATATGATACGATATTACCATATTAGATGATACATACAATTATAATTATTATTTATGCATTATAATTTTTAATTAAATTATATATATACACTATTTTATTAAAGATTAAATCTAAAATCCTACTGTATATTTCTTCATAATTATAAATTATTGATAAAGATCATTGACTTACATGATATTAGTACTTATTTTTTAATTAAGTAATTCTATGTATATGAATATATTTTTGTGTAGATCTCTTAGGTACTATTTATTTAATGACAAACACTTTGTAAAACGGGTTTAGATATATTAATTATGTAAACTCGGTTACTGTTTAGTACATAAAAAATTACTCTTTAGCACATGAATTGTTACTTTTTAAATTAAAAAATTACTCTTCAAATTCTTGTAAATCTCGATGTATGGATTACTTTAAGTACATGAAAAATTACTTTTTAGAGATACAAATTATTACTCTATTGTGTAAAAATTATTACTCTTCAAAGAGTTATTTTTTATATATTAAAGAGTAATATTAAAAAATAAGGCTTACCTGTAAACCCGGTTTTCATGAGACTTACTCTTATTTAATTTGGTCGTTTGTAGATTGTCGTATATTTTTGAATTTGTTATTTATTAGAGTATGTTTTATAGCTATCTTTCACTTTTCTAGTACATGGTTTTTATAAGATTTATTGAATTTTAGATGTATAACGGTATAGCAAACTATGTAATAGGATGATATATACAGATATTTTAGGTATGGTATGACATACCGAAATATTGGTAAGCAGAAGGTATACTATTTTCTTATACCGAAATATTGGTATACCGAACTAAGGTATACCGAAAGTTTAGGTAAGGTAACGATATGATTTTTTAAATACCGAAAATTTCGGTACGGTATACGGTATGACCAAAAATTTTCGGTATGCCATACCGCCCACCCCTAATCTGGGTGCATATAAATCGCAACTCAATAATTAATTGAACATCAAATTGAAATTAAGTTGAAGAGACAGCTGCACAATGCCTTTTCATTTATTTATTTATTTTCCATTTTTCCAAAGACTGGATAGACATTGAAGAGTTGTACATCCATATACATTTAATTTACATAGAGACGAATTAATGTACAGGAGAGTTGTACGTTGGGAGAAGTGGTGGGGGCCCATATACAGATGGATGTACAACACTCTCAAGCACCAACAGCAGTAGGTGCTACAATGGACTCCATTTCATTTCTAGTGTGCTTTATCCTCTTACCATCATCCTCTTCACTCAACCATATTTCTGGAATGCCTTGTACCATGTTTCCCACTGTCTCTATTGCATAATCTGCTTCTTTGCTCTTGCTTGATTTCCCAACCTTATCACATCAAACATAACCAAATTTCAGAGAGAGAATTTATAAGAGATTTTTTTTAATTCAAGACTTGAAAATTTTGTAAACTATCCATTCGGGGCTTGAATTATGTTAAATTATAGATTCAAGTCCTAAATTTAGGTCTGATTTGATAAAAATAAGAGATAATATATGACAAATTTAGGCCCTAAATTGTTAATTTTACATATTTTAAACTCTGAATTTATAGTAAAAATAATTCAGACCTCGATAGGTTAATCATTTTTCAGGTTTTGAATTGAAAAAATTTCCAAAAGGGAAAAATAAACAAGGAGATAATATATTTTAAAAAAAAATTAATTGAATTTATAAATATAGTAATTAAGTTGATTTTTAAATCACGCATTTTTTTTAAAGCAAAAGAACACGAAATTAACTTAAATTTCAAGAACAAAAGGTGTGGAGAAGGTAATTCACACGTGATGGAAGCTTGACCCTTGACCTAACAATGTTGTCGAATAATGGTAAACAAACATGGGCATAAATTGTTTGAATAGAAACGATTCATATACTTTTGGAAAGAAAGATAAACATCTTATCTAAAGAGAATGACATACACGTGTAAAATGATATAGTACCAATTTTATTTTTTTTAACTATGTCAAAAAAAATCTTAGATTTTATTATGTTTGAAATGATATACAACTGATAATATACATAGTAATTTATTTTACCACAAATACACTCAATACTTCGCATCATTTTATAAAATTTCATGTGTTTTCTTTAGTATGAAAACGTGAGGGAGAATGAATATTTTGAATAATGGAATAAAATAAAGTTTAATGCTATGAAAAAACAAGTGTTTGGATCAAAATATACTTCCCCACAACCCTTATTTTTTATATTAAATTATTTAGTGTCAAAGTATTTTTATTATAAATGAAACGCGCAAAAATACTCCATATTTAAAATTAAAACAACTCAAAATGAAATGGCTGCAAAGATATCATGAACGTAAGTAATATTATTTCTTTATTATTATTTTATTTATAAAATAAATGAAGAAATTTCCATACATATATGTGCCAGGAATTAAATTGTGGAGTTCATACACTAACTCTTAACTTACCAAAACTGTCCGAAGCCCAACAGCTTTTCCAGCAGCAATATTTTTCAAATTGTCATCGAAAAAAAGCTGAAATTTCATAAAAGAAAATTACCCAAAATTCAATAAAAAATCGAATTAAGCGATACGAATGATAGTAAAAAACGACGACGTACCGTACGGCGCGGATCAACTTCTGCAACATCAATGGCGATCCTCATCGCTTCCATCGAAGGCTTTAAGACAACTGGAAATTCCTCTGGATACGTAGCTTTCCACAGATTCGAGTTCATCGTCTCGAAGCAGATGATCTTTTCGAAACAATCTCTGATTCCAAGGCGATCCAGTGCTTTAATCGCATGAATTCTGTCCGAATTCGTGAAAATCTGCTATCCCTCACTAAAATCAGCACAATTCTGAGAAATTAATGTCGAATTAGATGTGAGAAATCGATTGAATCTTACGATTTTGCGTTGTTTGATCGATTGCAGAATGCTACGCAATGGCGCGTCTGGTTTGATCAAATCATACGGCAATCTTCCGTGCACGAAACTGCAACATAACAAAATTAAAATTATTTAATTAAATCAGATTAATTAATATTGAAAATACGTCTTTAATTAATACCTGTGATACTCGTCAGGATTAATGTCGTACCCCAAAGACTGCAAAAATTCAGGGGAATAATTAATTACTGTATTATTTTGAGAATTAAATTCCAATAATTAGGGTATTATTAATTAATTACACGAAGTCCAGCTAAAGAGCTTCCATAAGTTCTGAAAAGCTCTCTGTTCATATTCTGAGCTTCTGATTCTGGAAATCCACATTTTTCCACTAGAAAATCTGAAAAATAAAAACTCGCATTTTCAGCATTAATAAATTAAATTATTTTTTGTAAAAAAAAATGATAATTAATTTAATAAACCTTCAACGTTGCGTTTAAGAGCTTGGCCAATTCCAGTCTTTGAAGAATACAACGTATCATCCAAATCTGAAACAAACCTTAAATAATTTAATTCCACCATTTTATTTAATTTAAGAAAAAAGAGAACTGCAAAGAACTGTAGGGTACCGAAAATGAGAGAGTCGAAGGAGAGAGAAGAATCCATGGGAGAAATGGCGAATCAAATTTGGGTATTTTAGAGAGAGAAAGCAGGGTTTTAGAGAGAGAATTTAGAGAGTGCAAAAGAGAGCTCGGAGGAAGAAGGAGAAGAAGGGTATTTATATGGGGAGAGAAGTGAGTTGGGGTGGGGGGGAAACGAAACCGAGTTTGATTTGACAGCTGACTCAGCTGGGACCCAAGCGCTGGTCATCATTCAATTTCTGGTTAAATTATCTCGAATTTAATTTAAATTTTATTTCTTTAATTCGCAAAATTGTTTCTCGTTGGAGAAGAAACAAGTCGCACCGACCGAATTGTTGGATCATATACTCCCTCCGTTCCGGGCTAAGAGTCTCATTTGCTTTTGGGCACATGGATTAAGGAGTATTATTATTTAATGTGTAGTGGGTAGTTGTATTAGTGGGTGTAGGGGCCCCATGTATTAATTGTATTAGTGGGTGTGGGTGGGTCCCATATG
Organism: Pogostemon cablin; assembly: GCA_023678885.1. Classification (NCBI taxonomy): domain Eukaryota; kingdom Viridiplantae; phylum Streptophyta; class Magnoliopsida; order Lamiales; family Lamiaceae; genus Pogostemon; species Pogostemon cablin. The sequence goes on along the minus strand of CM043009.1, from coordinate 22,653,906 downwards.
TCCAAAAAAAGAAATGGGACTCTTTGGGTGGGACGACCAAAATGGTAAAATGGTCCTCTTAACCTGGGACGGAGGGAGTATGTGTTAGAAGATGCCATTTATTGTCATGTACTCCCTCCGTTCTTCAAAGTATTTCACACTTTCATTTTTTATCCGTCATTCAAAGTATTTCACACTTTATTTTTACTAAATTTGATAAAAAATACATTATAACAATACTCACTTTTTACACACATCATAATATAACTTACTTTTTCACATCTCCCAACAACTTTACACACCTCCCAACAACTTTACACACCTTTTTCATTAAATCAACTAAAATATATATTATCTTTCTTACTTTATACATAAAAATACAAAATTTTCTTAAACTCCGCGCACACCAATACGTGAAATACTTATTGGGACGGAGGGAATATTGCATAAATACGATTGTTATTTCAGGAGTTGGATTTTAATTTAATGTGTTAGTTATTAATTAATATCATAAAATGCAAAAAGTATTAATTAAATGTAAGTAAAGAGAAAATATGAAGATGGTAACTTTCACAAAATTCAGTTTTTTTTATATTTATTATTTATTTTAATCTTTTAGTATTAATTTAATTTAATTTCGTAACTTTTCACTTTATTAATTTTAATTATTTTACAAAAAAAAAATACAACTTACAAGATTTACAAAATTTAATTTATAGGATTTTTCATAATTAAAAAAAATTAATAGTGTAAAAATATAAAGTTATAAAATTAAAATTGAATGTATCAAAATTATAGCACTAAAAATGGTATTATCACTGTGTAAGTTGATATGATCTTAATAAAGCAACTCTTATGTAAGTTTCGTGATACCTTCTCCGGTGGCACCATGGTATATAATTTTTTTATTAGAGAGTGTTACCTCCTTTCTTGAAATACACTTTTTTTAATACATATTTATCTTTAATAATTTTTTATTCAACCAACGAAATATATTATTCTTCCATCCACTTTAAAAATCTCTTTTTCTCATTTTGAACGTCTGTCTCAAAGAATTTTTTTTCCTTTTTTACATACAGGATCCACACGTACATACCCACTAATATAATTACTCACTGCATATTAAATAATAATACTTCTTAATTCACGTGCGAAAAAAAAAAGAACTCATTCAAGCGGACGGATGGAAGTATATATATGAGACAATTACATATAAAATTTTTATCTTGAGAGGAGCTTCTGAAAATGGTATTACCTACTTTAATGTATAGATTAAAAAAAAAACTCTATATAATAGACGGAGAGTTTTTATTTATTTATTTATTTAAAGAGTGAGTTAAAGAACATTGCAATTATTAAACTAAAATAATGAAGCGCTACAATATAACTTTTATACATATTATAATGTATTTCAGAGAGTTAGTGGTGTTAATCAAGCTGTTCAAAAGTTAAAATAATGTGATCAACTAACGTGGATTGTGGCATCTTTGCACGTTTATTCCTTGATTATCTTCTTTAATTTGTTGGCGTGTAAAACGTGTGTTAAAAAAATCAAAACTTTTAATTTAACCATGTCAATTTGTTCTTGGAGGATTAAATTTATTAAAAATAAATAAAAAGGCTATTACATGGAATCATCCCTTGAAAACACGTGGATTTATTAAGAATTCAACTTATTTCTATTTTATTCGTTTTTTTCTTTCTAAATAATTATAATTATGATCACGCTAGTAGAGTGGTAGTAAGCCCAAAATTATCTAAGGGAATCAACATTGATAGGAGGAAGAAATATTGGCAAAATAATGCAGATACACGTTGTTGTATTTGTAATTTTAATATTGTAGTTTAGAGTTTATTCTTATTATTAAATATTGTTGTGTTTATTACATTCTTATTTTAGATTATTTATTGTTGTTTTGTTAAATATTAAATGATTTAATTGAATATATAAAAATGTGATATTACTATTTATCATTATGGAGTAACTTTTACTCATTATATCAATCTTCAAAATCTTTATTAGAGCCAGTCTTCTATGAATCTGCTTCCTTATGCACCTGATTTTATAAAGTTATTTTTTATTATGTAAAAATTTACTTTTTAATGAAATATTATTGGTCTTTTTGAATGAATAATATTGTTCATCTCAACAAAGTATAAAAAATCATAGCATATCAGAATTTAGAAAATAATATTTTTCTTTTATTATAATAATTTATATCTATAAAGAGTAATTTTTCATAAACTAAATAGTAATTTTAATAAAATTATTAGAATTCACTCTACATCAAATTCAGAAAAGTGTGCATTTTTATTATTAATTCGTCCAAAATTAAATAGACCCCGAGCCTATCATTAATACACTTGAGAGCTCAAATTATGTACTCAGAAATATATAAAGCCCAATTGTTTCTGAATTCACTATCTTGAGCCCATCTTGGTTTCGCATACAAGCCCAATTAGATGTTTCTAGTATATAAGCCCAACAGGTTCAAAAACAAAATTACAAAATAATTCAGCACTTTAAATATATCATGGAGTTAATAAAATAATGTATAGCATCGTTATCACTTTTTATTAATTTAAATATATTATTTTTTATTCAAATATTATTCGTATTCAAATAAACTATGTTCAAGCAAGTAAATTTGAGTAAAGAAATGCCAAAATTAATTTAATTCACTCATAATTTGATCATAACATATATTCCGTTTGCATCAACACTGTAATAGAGGGGCATCCAACAATGAATCAGATATCCATTTTTGGCCACATGTTTTTTTCAAAGTAACTACATAAACAACATTAATATTAATAATTAAAACTAGAAATTTCATAAATTAATTAGGGCATTCACTTTTGTTTCTTTCTTTCACTTTGGGTTTTCTCTTGGGGGGTGGGTGGGGGTGGGGTGGGTGCTCAATGCTGTTGTTTGTAAGCAGTTCCATGGCCATAAATGAACCTTGCATTCCCTTCTGTGTACACATGAGTCTCACTGTCTAACCTGTCATCCATCAAGAAAACATGGATTGTTAATTCTTGCATCAAGATTATATAGATGAGAGAGTGTTACATTTGTTGTTACGTCTCTTGTTACAAATTGTTGGATGATTGACACGTAAGATATTATAAAATCATACCCTATAAGGAAAATATCAATTCTAGGAGATATGGTTGAACAATTTCTCCCAACATACGTGTCACACATTTAATGCATTTAATAGGAGATGTATTACGAAAATATAAACGAACATCTGAAATCGAGAGAGAGAGAGAGAGAACTAACGATTTTCGGACAGCTTTGCTCAAAGTAGAAGAAGAAGTGAAAGTTTTGCCATCAAAATATCTGTTCTCCCCTCCAATCCTCTGCTTAATCCTTATGTCTAATTCATCTGCACTTAGTGTGAATGGAGAATCTGATGCCTAATATATGATCATATGTAAGAATTAATCTCATTAATTAATTATGGATTCATTTAAAAAAAATAATCAAGAAAATATGTAGGAAAAAGATGATGTGGTACCATGACCCAACCCCATGTGTCAGCATAGGAAGGGATATGAGCTGAATAAGGTACAACATCTGCATATCAATATAAAACTCAATATTCAATATAAATGGAACCCAAAAAAATAAAATAAAAAATTGAAACTATTATTTTTTTAAATTTGATGGGATAGGCTTACATTTGAAAACTTGTCTCAAAGTATTGTAGATGCAAGAAAACACTTCTGTGTGGCTGAATATCCCAGCTGGTCCAGCCTGCATTATTTATACAATTTTTTTTTGAGAGAATTAATTTATTAATTTCTAATATGCATATTATAATTAGAAAATTAAGTAGAAAAAGAGTTAAACCTGTGTGACAAAAATGCCCCCCTGAATAAGCCTTGGTTTAACAATGATTTCATAGAAAGATTTGGTGTAGAGTTGGTAGCATGGCCCTCCTTCTATTGGATCAGCCAAGTCCCCAATTATCACATCATATACTTCCTCCCTTCTTTCAAGCTCAGCCCTAATTCAAATAATAAATAAATAATTATTTGATTATGATGTTAATTTGCTACTAAATTATAAAATTAAATTAAATTATTAAAAAAGAAGTCACCTAGCATCATTGATTACAAGCTCTAGTCTAGGATCATAAAAGGCTTCCTTGTTAACCACCAAGTGGGACTTGCAAAAATCTACCACTTCCTGCAGTACAATTAATTTATTTATGTTAAATTAATTATATTTTAATTACAAAAATTAATTGTAATTAAAAAAATTGAGTTTTAATTAATTACCTCATCAATATCACACATTATAACCTTTTCCACAGTCCAGTGTCTAAGTATTTCTCTTGCAGTGGAGCCTTCACCTCCCCCCATGATGAATATTGTTTTTGGACTAATTAAAATATAAAAAAATATTTTAAATTAGAATGGAGAACATGTATATATTGAGGTTTAATTATTTAAATTAATGTAATTAATAAAAGAGTAATATAGAAATACTTTGAATGATTTAGCAGTGCTGGATGGACAAGTGACTCATGATAGATGAACTCATCAATCTCTGCACTCTGAAGCTTTCCATCAATTACAAGGGCCTGAATATATTAAATCAATTTAAACAAAACTAATAAATAAAATAAGAAATAGATTAATTTATTTAATGAAAATATTAGAAAAAATTTTTGTACCTTTCCAAAGGGCTTAGTGTCCAAGAGTTGTATATCCTGATATTGAGAGACCCCTGTGTGCAAGATACTGAAAAAACAAGAGAGAAATATTATGGAGTAATAATTATTTATTAATAAATTAAGAAGATTGAATTTTCTATTTCTTTTTTTTTCTTCCTTAATTAATCTTCTCATTGTCCTAACTTTAATGGACAAGATTTGGGGCAAACTTGTACTGAAAAGACATCCCTAAACATAATTAGCCATCTTTATTGTAAACTATAAAGTAATATTAATTAAATAATTAATTAATTATACTATCACTATAGAACACAAACACACACACACATATAAAAATATATCTTACAACATCTAAAACTTATTACATACGTTAAATTTATGCAATATGATCAACTAAACATGATAAAATTTAAATATATTCACAAAGACCAATAATTAAATGAAGAAAGAATTTTGTCATGTATATATACATGCATGATGTATGATGTATGCATGTATGTATTACCTCTTGAGTGCAAAGCACCATCTCAAGTTCTCCTCAATCTCTTCTTCATACCAACAACACTTTCTCTGAGCTCCAACACTTGAATGGCCATTCTCATTAATATTCAAACTTAACCCATTTGAGATTGAAATATCACCCATTTTCAACTTCTTGGCAATAATCTAGAGAGAGAAAGAGGAGGAGAGAGAAAGGATATATGAGTGTGTTGAAGGATGGTGGGAATAGAAGAGAGGTGTGATATAAGTAAGGGAAGTAGGCTGGGAAATCGAAAAGGGTTTTAATTTTGATGATGAGTTAGGTTTGGCTTACAAGTGGAAGATCTTATTCATTGAAAATAATTTTAAATAAATAAATAGGAGGGGGGGGGGGGGTGTTCTTAGGGTGGACATTCAACATACATAATCTTCATGGATTTTCGAACCTCAACCCAAGAAAAAAGGTTGCAAAAAAGATTGGTTACAGCTTGCGGTTTCTAAGGTTGATTTGCTCGCATGGCCTTTGATTAATTATATATGCTCCCATTTTATTAATTAAATTATAATAAGTTTTGAGTAATTTAGTAGTCTTAATTAATTTTCATCCTCCAAGAAAGCATAATTACAAATTATTCCGCTTTTTTTATTGAAGTTCTTCCTAAAATTAAAAGTTGGTTTTTTAAAATACTGAGTGATAAATCTTCAAGATGAATCTTTTCCCAACAACTTAATTGATAATAAAGTAGATGTAAATACATTGTAATTCTAAATAAATTAGGATGTGTAATTAATAATCTGTTGACAATTATGAGTTTATGAGAGATTAAGACGTAATAATATTTTTAATAAAAAATAATAATATCGGATTAATAAAAAATGATAATTGAACAATTTCATTAACAATGAGTATGATAGAAAAAAAAAATCTATAAGACTTTGTGATTTATTTAGTTCTAATAAGTATGATAGTAGGGTTCATAATTTTGCTCCATTGTCGGAGAAGAGATTAATTAATGTTGATAACATACTTATAATCTCCTATAATTACCAATTAGATCATAATATAGTATAATAATGTTTGGATTTCTTTCTTTTTTGGGATTCTTGGGAGTGCATGGAAGGGGGCCAATAGATTGAGGACACGTGGAGGGGTTGAGTAGAAAGCATGTGGAGAAAGTGGGCATGATGAAGGTAATAGACACTATCTTGTGTTACACAGAAATAAGCATCTATATATATATATACTTAACCAAGAAAAGGTTAAAAGATGATGATTGTGGAGGGTGACATTAACCCAAATTTTGGGCTATTATTCTTCTTCAGAAGCTGTGCAAATTCTTGGTTTTTGGAGAGTGAGAGGTAGGGGGTGGGGTGGGGGTGGGTGGGTGAGAGAGAGAGATTCGCGTGCAGTGGATTCCATCATTCTATATTGTGTTGGGTATCAAAAGATGATAAACGGCGTGCTAAGCCAGGCGCACTCAATCATCATCCTCACCATCAACACCCCCCACCCCCTTATATTGCATTTTCAAATTAATTTTAGAAAAATAAATTAATCTTATTGATTAGAATTTAGGGTTGAATTTTTATATGATTTAACATTTTTTATTTAATGCCTCATGTGTAGTGATAATTTTTAAAATACTAAAAACCAGCTGTTTGGCCTAATAATGGAGTTAAGGGTGCGTTAGATGAATTCAACTTGAACCATACGACTCAAATTGCATTCTTTTCTTGTGTTTGTTGTTTCTCGTGTTATGAAAGCCTCAATTTGTGAACTTGAGTTTGATAATTGTGTTGGAGCATTGGATTGGGGAGGATTGGGTCTAGCATGGCCAAGTCAATTGAGTTCTTGAAATAAGGCATGTCTAATTAATATTTTTTTATGTATCGGTATCCGATCCGTAGACTGACTAATGTGGGGGAGGTCAGAACCCACCGTACACTAACGGGACCCCATTTAAAGGCAGAGCTTTGCACTCTATATGACTGAGGTTGATTGCACATGCGGGTTTTGAATACATAAATTGAGGTCTTGAATTAAGAATATTATTATATTTTTTGAGGTCGTTAATACTAATTCAGAACCCCTCGAAAGATTTTAGGTCTTGAATTAATAATATTATTATATTTTTTGGGTTCTGAATTGATGAAAAAAAATCTTTCGATATTATACTCTCTTGTTCACCCAAAAGATACCATTTTTCTATTTTTGATATTCGATTCAAAGAATATTATTTTCCCCCATATTTTATTTTTTTTAAAAAAAAAACATCCATAGTTCACCACACTATGTTAATATAACTGTCACATAAAATAGTACTCTTTTAATCTACATTAAAAAAATAAAATGATATAGTCCACCTTGCGAGTTGACTGAGGATGCATTGTTATTTGAGTGATTTAATGAGCAATAGTGTGTGTCCCAGTAAACACGATTATAAAATACATGATGATGCAGTGTGCATGCATGGATTATAACAAATATCTACATACATAAATTGTTATTCTCTTCTTTTTGTTTTGATTGGCCACATGTCAATTGATGATGTAGCAACTTTCGTGGGCTGGTGGGACCCACCTGACACTTAAGCATGGCTACGGAATGTGTGATGTCACATGTACATCAGCAAGAATAAGGGATGTCATATGGATATCAGGATATGGATGTGATGAGTAGAACTAAAGAGATTTATGATCATTGATTGCTGCATATATGCATGATGTCATGTTATAGATGTGGGGAGACCATGTATGTGCATGCATGAATGATGGAGTTTATGTGTCCAAAATCATGATGTTTCTTCATGGCCCCTTAAATCAAATCTATACAACCTCCATTCTAGCATTGTAAGAGGAGATTTAGAAACATATTATTTTAATATGGAGTTGTATTATTGTTTTGTATGTACCTCATTGTAAATTTATTAATTATTTTGTTTACGTCTCATTTATAAAAGAAAAAAAAATATATTAGAAATAATATTCGTGATTGATATTATTGTATCTTTATTTATAGTTGTTATTTAACTTCTGTAGATTACGCTACTCTTATAATTGTATATTATTCAACGCAATACTCTCATTTATAATCAAGGGAATTATTCTAGCATTACATGTATCAATTACTCGATTTGTTCCTTCTTCACTTCTGCTTGTTGACATCTTCACGGAGTGTCTTTCACGTCCAACTTTTAAAATGTTTCGGTCCAAATTCTGTGATTCTCTTCCGGTCCAAGCTCTGTGATTCCCTCAATTCCACGCTTCGCTTGCGGGGTATTAGAGATAATATTAGTAATTGATATTATATCTTTTATATATGCTTGTTATCTAGTTTATTAGATTACCTACTTTTTTAATTATATATTGTTCACTATTGTACTCTTGTTTATAATCTAGGGTTATTCCAGCCTTATAAAATGTAATAATTATTGTGGGGCGCCTTAATTAGTAAAATATAATAATATTTACGTAAACGAGAGTATATTTTGTGGGATATAAAAAACATCGTGTATATTTAATGGGGTTTTATTATTTTCTGGGATTTCATTTGTATGACAAAATTGGCAATTCAAGTCTTCCAATGTCCCTTTTTTAAAATTATAAATAAGTTTATTACAACTCCAAATGTTTTATTAATTACACCCGATCATTAAAGAGTTTTAAGAATGAACGAGATTTGGATACTACAAAAGCAAGAAAATGTGGGCTAAAAAGAACGGGCATAGCTGCAGAAATTGGGCCAGGGCCGTTGGTACAAATGGATCGAAGTTGAAATATTTAGGCCCATAAGTTTACTAATAAAACCATTAAATATTACTTAGGCCCAAAACTAAGAATATGAGCCCAATTAAATCTGGAGATCAGTTTTAGCTATAACTAAATTACATGAAATTATGAATCCCCAGGATATCCACCTGAAATCATATTTAATTAATTTCAAGAAATATTATATAATTTATAAAATAACAAGAGACAGTGAAGATAAATGGGTACACGTAAGATATTTAACTCTAGAATATTTTAAGGGTAATAATTTGATTTGATGCATAGATATATATTTAACAACAACAATAATTAGGGTTTGATAAATGGATTTTTGTCAAAGAAATTAGCTGGGGTGAGTTCAAAACCATCATAGAGAGTAGGCATGACTGGAAAATCTTCCTGATATGGGGTGTGATGAAAACCAAGAGTATACCACACCACCAAGTCTTTCTCCACAATTCCCTCATTCCTGTTTTTTTTTTTTTTTTTTTAAAAATACAAAAACAAATAAATAAATAAATAAATAAACCAATTTTATCATCACAAAAGCTAATTATAATGTCAATAAATACATTATTGTGAAAACAAATTCAACTTATATCATCTTAATTATATTTAATCAAACTCATCCAATAGTTTAAATGAATTTTCCCACATATTAATTTACAATTAATCATCAAATTCAAGAATTTCACAATTTAATATTATTGTGGGAAAATATCAAAATTCGTCATTTAAGTATTACCAATTCTAATTTTAGTTTCTTTTTATTTGCAATTCTTAATTGTGGTCTTTTTTTTTTGTCAAAATTTAGTTTTTTTCTCTAGATTTTTAACAAAATTGGACAAATTATTCTGACATAAAAAATTAAATTTGGACAATAAACTAAATTTAGACCATACGGACAAAATTTGAACAAAAAATGACCAAAGTTTAAAATTGCAAATAAAAAAGGATTAAAATTGGAATCGGTAATAAACAAAAATTACCTTGTACTCCAAATAGCCAAACCATCATCTCCATGGCTCCTATCAGCATAAAACCCTCCAGCCCATCTCTCACTCTTGTTATAACAAGTCACCCACATTTGATACTTAGTGTAAGAAGCTCTCATTTGAGGATAATCATCATCAACCATAAGAGAAACAGCCGGTTTCCCGGTCACCAACCGGTAACCTACACGGTTTCCAATCTTGGTCTTCTCCTTACGGTTGATGACCAACATCTGCTCCGCCTTCAACCCAGGTTGAAGCCGAGCATCGCCTTCCGTTTTCACCGTCTCCTCGACGACTTTCCAATAACTCTTCCTAGGTGAAATGGGAGTTGGTTTTTTCCTTACTGTTTTTAGTTTGGATTTGATTAGTGAGTTGTTGGTGCCATCGATGTCGAGATCTAGGTAGTATGTTAGAAAGTGATCATGGTTGTTTGCAATGGTGTTTTCTGCAACTAGGGTTCCATGTATATCACCATTACTGTGAGTGCTTATTTGATCAACTGTTGTGTAGTTTGTAGCTTTCATCTCTAGGACACCTGATAGGCTAACCTGCATGTATGTCATGGAAAAACGACAAACACTTGTGTGAGATCTTCTCATACATGAAAAGAATTTCGTGAGACGGATAAAAAGTAATACTCACTCGTCTCATAACAGCTTTCACACTTTCATCATTTGTTTGTTGCACAATAACTTTCACACCCAAAAAAAGGAAACAAAACTTTATTCAATAACCTCAAAAGTTACTTTAATTTCAAATTTATCACTATTTTTTCACACTCATAACATTACTTTACATTTTATTTATTACCTAAAATATTAAAATACCTTCAAAAGTTTATAAAGTTGGTCAAAAAAAACTTTTCTCAAATAATGTGGAATAGTAAGCGTGAAAGGATGTTATGGGACAGAGTATAACATTTTAATAAAAATTATAAAATTCTTACCCCAACTTTGATAGAACCACTTTTCTTGAACTCCCAATCAAGAATGTAATCATAGTTACCCACCGTTGCCACCATTCTAACCACCAGCTTTGTCTCTAATTCTCCACTTATGATCTAAGTATACACACACAACTAATTAACTCACAAACAAAAACTTAGCTCGACTCATTTGTCGAGCTAGTCAGTTTGATTGACCTAACTCGTAAAAACAATTAATATATATAAGTAGATAAATGATAAGAACACTTTACGAATGACTATAATTCATATAATATTTTACCACTTTCCCGGGCACACCAATCTCGGTGTGCCTCCAAGCAACGTTGCCCGAATACGACTCGAAAATGCAAATAGCCCGTGACACTTTTTGGGCCGTCCCATCCACACTAGCCATGTATCCATCCATATACACAGCATTTTTTGGACAATCTAGTAAAGGAACAAGATTGTTAGCCGATTGACCGAACCCAAACTCGCCCACGTCCATGAACGTTCTATAGTACCATTCAGGACTAGAGTCCATATACGGAACAAACGTTTCGGACACGTGCCCTCTGTAGAGCACGCTCCGAAACCTATTCTTTGTGGTGTCGAAAATGGAGGCCGTGGATATGATCATCCCTGCCCGAGCATTGAACGCCACATGAAACTTCCAATTGCCCCATCTAACCTCATTTCCCACAATGGTTAAGTTGGTGTTGTTTAGATTGCATGAGAAGGTAGGGTTAGGGTTAGGGTTAGGGTTTTGTTGTTGGAAATCAGTGCCTTTTGCTTTTGGTAAAATGGCTATCAATCTATCCATATATTTAACCACTTGATTTCTCTCAACATCTATTACAAGACTTATTCCTTCTATAGGCCTTGCCCAAATGTTTGATGTCCCTCCTCTATAAAAGCATGTCATTCTTACTTCCCTTCTCCTTACAACCTCCCCAAACCAACCAACTGAGAGGGGCAAACATGTCACTTCAGATATGTTGAGCCCTCTCTTCAAGACTGAATCTTGAAACATGGGATACTTCAAGGAAAGTCTACTAGCTTGGCCAAGCTCATTGAATGTGAGTGGAGGATAGCCATGGCCTCTGTAAACTTCATCTGAGATGATCGAACCGGTGAGCGTATCCACAACGAGCTCGTGTGTCTCTCCATCGACACGGATCACCACCTTAGCGCTACGAGTGGGAAACGCTCTGCGCGAGGAGGAGGACAGCCACTTTAGGACATGGTGCTTGTCTGGTTCTTCAAGGTCAACAAAGTGAAATGTTAGGTTTGAAGATGAGTATGAGGGAGAATTCTTGATTGTGAGCTTAACCTTGTTGATTTCTTCAGGGGTAAGAGGATCTAGGGGGTGGGGTAGGGCTGTAGAGATGATCAAAAGAGAAACTGCAACAACATGCAAGAGATGATCAGCTGTCATGTTTGTTAGCTATGGCATCAAGTTTCAAGATTTATGATCAAAAGATAAGATTTCTTTAAAGAAAAAGGCCCATATTAGTTAACTTTGTTGACTCAAGTGATGATCATTAAAACCCCATATGGGATTGAATTTTCTTTTGAGAAATATAAATAAATCCCATGTTACCATTTTCTTTGACAGAAAGCAACTCATATAGTATATTATATATTTGTGTGTTTGTGTGTGATACAATTAATGGAGATAATTAGTTGAAAAAGTTGGTTGCTTTTATAGTTAATTAACTTGTTTTCAAGGCTAAGAATACTTGATATCTACTTTTATGAACAATATCATGTTCTTTACGTTCTTGTATGGCTGCTGTAAATCCCACGTGAAGCTTTGATCAAGAAAAGTGCCTACTCGTGTACTCAACCCTGCTATTCTAAAGATGGCAAGGGCAGAGTTGGTATTTCATATATCGGGCGGGCCCGATTCCTTATTCGAATCCAATTCTGCTGATTAATTTCTCAAAATATCATAATCTAATTTTTCGAGGGTGATTTCACAATCTCTTATTTTCGAGGTGAATTAATCCAAATACAGAACAAAATCTGGGCTTTTACTGAATAATTAACCGATGGATTTCTCCACTTTGTTTATACTATTGCTTGAAGATAAGATTGTGACACTATTGAGTTTCCCATAATTCTGTTTCTTATGCTTCTCTGGTAATTCTAAGTAAAGATAAATAAAGCTTTTATTCCCCAATTTGTTGGTTAAGCTTGAGGATTATGGCTTCCATTGCACTCAGTTTAGTGTTGTTGCTTCTATTTGTTGCTCAAATTACTGTATGTTGAAGTAATAAACAGAGTACTCTGTCTTAACTGATTGCCATCAACAGATGTTTTTATCTTCAAGACGGTGGGCTTGACTTCGATTGGCTCGTTTAACGCCTCCGATATCACTGATAAGGAACACATCATGAGGGAGTTGGTTAGAAACAAGAATAAGCATTATTACTTATGTTTGTAGCAATGTTGGCTCTTATGGCTCCTCTGTATGCTCTCACTAATTTTCTCTTCTTTTTTAATGATCATCATGTGCTTGTAATATATTCTTGTCTTTCTCATGCAGGCTGGTGGTGGCTGTATCTTGTTGGCAAAATGCACCAGGTAAAGTATTGTATGTTTATGTATTCATACATTTGAAAATCAAGTATTTGAAAAGGATGCATCAAACACTTTGAACATCTTCCAAATAGTTGAAGTTAGTATTTGCTATAGGCTGTTTCACTTTGAGCATTGGATTATGTTCGAAGAAGTTGGAAGGTCGTAGCTCGAATGATTCACTAATTCACTACAAAAAAAACTCCTTTTTACCAACGGAATTTACCAACGGAATGAATTCTGTTGGTAATTACCAGCAGATTGCCAACGGAAATTGAGTTCCGTTGGTATTTAACAAGGGATTGCCAACGAAAATTGAATCCATGTCATAGCAACGGAATATTTACTAACGGAATGAATTCCGTTGGTAATTAGCAAGGGATTAGCAACAAAAAGTTGAATTTGTGTGATAGCAATGGAATAGCAACGGAATATTTACCAATGGAATGAATTTCGTTGGTAATTAGCAAGGGATTGACAACGGAAAATTGAATTAGTGTGATAGCAACGAAATAGCAACGGAATATTAATTCATTCCATTGGTAATTACCAAGGGATTGCCAACAGAAATTAAATTCATGTGATAGCAATGGAATATTTACCAACGGAATGAATTTCGTTGGCAAGGGATTGGCAACAGAAAATTGAATTCGTGTGATAGCAACGGAATATCAACGGAATATTTACCAACGGAATTTGCTTCCGTTGGTAATTACCAAGCGATTGCCAACGGAAATTAAATTCATGTGATAGCAACGGAATAGCAACGGAAAACGATTGCTAATTATATGTATTCATATTAAAAAAATATTAAATAATTGGATTAGAGTTTAAAATTCTAAATAAAATTACCAAAGGAAAGCCCAATTACGTTTCGCTTATATTCTGCCCAACCGATTAGTTTCGTTGTAAAGCAGCAAAAGATTTCCCGCGTTATATTCCCGCTAGTGCTTCGAGATCTCACCCTCTCCAATCGGTGGAAATGGATTCTCTGAATGATCAGGTGTTAGGCGACTTCATGACAGAAAACGAGATCACGTTAATAGATCTGGAACCGTCCAATGTTGTTGAAGCAGAAGAAGATGATTTTCATAGACTACACTAAATCGATTTTGTGCGAGAATGAAGGTGAACCAGAAGAAGATTCTATGCGTTCGTGGAGTTGGAGCTGGATCGCGAATTGGATTCTCAGAACTTGCTATCCTTCTTCAAGAGCTTTCTCAGGTATTAGCATTTAGCGTTTTGGTGAAAATGCTTTTAATCTAGGTTTTCAATTGTGTTCCCTTTTAATCTAGCTTCGCTCGATGTTTACCGAGGCCTTTGTGTTTTCGTAATTCTACTTTCCTTTACCTCTATCACTTTATTGAAACTGGACTCGCACCACCTCTCCTTTTTACTTTTAAGTTTTAATTGATTGGATTGAATTTTCTGTTTTTAATGATTTGGATTTATTTCTGATCTGATCATTGAATAATCTGAGCTCAGAATTAGCTAATTCTGTTACATTATAATGTATGATGAGGTTTTGCCCTGTTCAGATTCCTCCTAAAGTGGGTATCAATTTCTTTCTTGCCAATAACTTAGATCTTCTGATGATTTTTTGTGAAGAGATAATTGTTTTTCATTTACAGCATCTATTTTCCAAGTTGCATGCGAACATGTGTATATCTGATCGCCATCTCAAGATGAATTTAAATTTCTAATGCTGTTATTTTGAAATGCATATCCAAGTCTAATCATAATAAAAGGAAAAAAAGAGAATTTTATGATTCCATACTAAAAAGAGATAAAATAATCAAGTTGGCCATAATTTTCCTTTATCTCAAAGCAAGGTCAGTTTCTAATCCTCATGTTTTAATCGCATATGCAGCATATCGTATTTAAAAAAATTTGAATAGTACGAACTGAGAACTATGTAATTGTTCCTGTTAGCTTAACTATAGCCCATTTTTGGTTTCTGGCCAAAGTAAGCCACACTTGTTTTGGCAGGTTATTATACTTTTAGAGACACAGATGAGGTAAAAAAACTTCTCCCAGTTTTCTTTCTGAACTTCTATTTCTTTGTGCTGGTAGGCTTTGAAGTATCAAGTGATTAATATCATTTTAACTGCACTCATAACACAGATAAGAAAGAGTCAACATGCATTAATAAATCCTGCTATTACTATATTTCTAAGTATCTACCTCTTTTTATATAGTTTAAATTCCTCAATTTGATGAATTCATGCTATTTCATGATTAGTCTTGTAGAGAAATCCATTGTGCCTTATGCTAACTTAAGAGGGCTTGGTCTTATAGAGAAACGCATTAGCAACATAACAGAACCAATACAGAAATGAACATGTGGGGGTTCAGTAATATGGATCATGTCTTATTTTGGTGATAGGTACCAAGATGACTGGCTCAAAACCTCAGCTGGTTCCTTGCAAGTCTGGGAAAAGTCTTCTCTTGGGCCATATGCAACTGCAAAACATGTGAGGCCTGCTGAGTTTTTAGCTCATCATCTTTTATTCTGCTTAGTTTATTTATATCTTCTTCCCCATTTTCTTCATTGTTGCTAAAAAGCTTGGGAACTGCTCTTGCTATGTCTTCGACTTCTTAAGTGATACTATGGTTGATTTGTGTTTTTTATTGTTTCTATGGTAGATGAGTTACTATGTTGTCAGCCCAAATATAGGTCCACTTACCACTGCTGCTACTGACTTTTTCCTGCAACTTGGAACTGATAGGCTTGCTTGATTTATTATTATTTCCCTGAAAGTTCAATGATTTTTATGGGCCTGTAGTATTACTTGAGATTATTCTTTTGCTTATGGTGATTTTTATGTAGTCTTGCAAGTATCTATTTTATAAGTATGATAAACTTCTGCAATTCAAGAACATTTTCTCATCTTCTTTTGATGCAACTGTCCTTTCTTCTAATCCTTTTAAGAGTCCATTGCACTTTAGTAGCCTTCTTAGAGGGAAGAATGGAAGGAACTTCTCTTTCCGCATCTGGGAGTGCATTATATTGCTCATTTGAAAAACTCGTAATCCATATATATTTCAAGGGAATCAATTCCATGAGGAGAATGTCTTAGAGGAATTGAAATTGAGACTGTAGCTGACTTCAAGGAGATCTTTTGAGAAGCACACATGATTGGATACATAACCCTAGGAGTTGTTTTTAGGAAATTATTTGAGTCAACTATATATGTTTAGGCACTCATTTGGGCATGCTAGAATTTTACCCCAACCGAGTTGTATTCTATTTGGAGTGTAGGTGATCATCTTACCTTACTCATTGAATTAAAGGGAATTTATTTACTGGTCAAAAAAGTTCTCTTAGCTTCTTTCAAGGTTGCTTATGTGTTCTCAAGTAAAACTTTGAGTTCTCCCTTGTCCTGCTTTACAAAAAATTTTTACCTTAAGTAATTTGCTGATGTTATTAGTTTTTGCACGCATAATCCTTATCTTTATTTTAGGGGGGGACTAGTTTAAGGCCTTCTATTAGTTTGCTCATTTTTCGCATAATTCAATTTGTCAAATGTTGTAAAATTTGTAATTAAGTTAAATCCTGTTGATGTTAATTTGCTAGTTGCTAATACTGACTTTTTTTTTAACTTTGCTCTCTCTCAGTTTATGAAACCTGTAAGCTGGGAACACATGTACTCCAAATTATTGGAAATGAGACGGAGATAGATTCTGGGAAAGTGTCTGCTGGATTTGTTCTTCTTGACAGCCCACAATGATCAACTTGATGATATTGCAAATTAGTATGTTTATTTTCAATTATGAATATGTTTTATACTTAAGATGATGCTTTGATGTTTATGTTGAAGATTATTTAGATACTTGTTGACTTGTATTAGAATATAATTTAGGTTTATGTTTTTGAAAATACTTTAACATTTATGCTAAAAGTATTTTAAGAATATTTATTTTATTTAGGATAAATTTAAAAAAAAAAGCATATATTATTTATGCAATGAGCTATCCAAATTGATTTAAAATAAAAATTACCATTTTTAATTTTATCAACAGATTAGCAACGGAATATACTTGCCAACGGATTATCAACGGAATTTTACCAACGGATTAGCAACGGAATATACTTGCCAATGAAATAGCAACGGAATTTTACTAACAGATTAGCAACGGAATATACTTGTCAACGGAATAGCAACGGAATAAGAGACTTACCCCTATTATTAAATATATAATTGCTATTTTTTTATTTTAAAAAATTACTTAAAATAAGTAATTTTTTAATCTACTGAAAAATATATATGGATAAATTTAAGAGAATATTTTATAATAAATAACTAACAGAGAAGACACCCATTAAGTAATAGTAATAAATAACTACCACATTGGGCCCCCTAATTCAACAACATTACTAGCTTTATGCCACTTTTTCCCTTGTTTCCAGCTTCTCTTAACTTGTGCCTTTAATATCCCATTAATTTGCTTTCTCACTTCATTTATTATTACAAAAATGAATAAATTTTACACAGAGATGTGTGCTGTTCAAATAGTAGTACCCTCTACTGTATCAACTAATCCGTCGTGTCACTCTAATTAACATTAACTAAACGAGCATGACTTGGGTGACCCGTGGTCACCCATGACCCTCTCACATGAGGGGGTGGGTCCCACATGTCAGGGGGTGGGCCCCCACCCCCTCATGTGAGAGGGTCATGGGTGACCACGGGTTACCCAAGAATTACCCTAACTAAACACCACCTTTTGCATATAAGTATGCTCTCACCATCCATTAAGATAATTTTATTTATTTTTCTCACTAAAATAGTACTCCATTCCCTCTGGCAGCTCGCAAGATATCATTTGTTTTTTAAATTTATTAAGAGTATTATTATTTAATATATAATAAGTTATTATATTAGTGGGTGTGAGTCCATATTTTAGTTATTTCAGTGGTGTACGTATGTGGATCTCATATGTCTAAAAAGAAAAATTAAACTATTTGGGACGAATGCTTAAAATGGCAAAATGAGACATTTATCAGCGATTGGCCGTGTATGGATCCTTTGCTGAAAAGCACAAATTTATATCTTTAAAATGAATGATCAAAATGATAAAATTAATATCTTATAAGCGGACAGAGGAAGTACTTTATGTATAATGAATAACTGTATTATTGGTATGTATGGGGTCATCGGTAGAAATATTAAATAGATTGGCTAAATCTTTATTAAATCGAATACCAAAACATGCTGATTTTTCCTTTTAGAAATAGAAAATATTTGTTAACATACAAATAATTACAATTAATATTAATAATTAGATATATTATTAATTATTTATTTATAACAAAAAATTTAATCAGGCTAACATGCGCTCCTCTTTTAAGCTGTGGGCTAGCCTTATAGGACTACAAGCTAATCCGTCCGAACCTAAAAAGACCTTATTTAAACAGATCACTATTTATACAAACTTAATTATGCAATTTCAGGATTAAAGGGCCGATTCTACGGGCTTGACCCGTATGAAAATCTCTAGTCATGGGTGACGCCTTTTTCCAAAGATGAGAATTGACACTTTTAACGTGAACACCCAAAATGATAAAATAAGTATATTATCAACTAACGGAGAAATATCATATAATGTACTTTTGTCCTAACATATCTTCATATTTACTATTTGGACGAATTAATAAAAGTTACTTCTTTACTTATTTTAATAAATACTTTTGTACTCTTTTGTACTACTTGTAAAGTATTCATTTGTTTTTTTATTTTACATGAATTAATAAACATTATTATTTTATGTATAATTATATTCTCTGAAAAAGTGAAAATAAATACTTTTGTAGTGGATGCTTGTAATGATAAAGTGAATGTCTTAAGGGATAACAGAATGATTATTTTTTATAATAAATAAATTATAAAATTAATTTGTATAATGTATTATAAATTGTAAGGTTTAGCAGAATGTTACACTACAAAAAAATTATTTTTTATTTATCAACGGAATTCAATCTGTTGGTAATTACCAACAGAATAGTAACAAAAATGACATTTTTCCTTTAGTAATGGAATGCCAACGGATCTATTTTACCAACGGATTACCAATGGAATCATTATATAAAGTACCAATGGAATTATTAGCAACGGATTACCAACGGAATAATTTACCAACGAAATTGAATTTTCGTTGCTAAAAATTTACCAACCACCACTTTACCAACGGATTCCGTTGTTAATCCATTGGTAAGCCTATTTAACAATGTAATTGAGACTTTTACCAACTGTATATTGAATATTCCGTTGGTAAAAAATAGTAGTTTTTTTTAGTGTTATCTTAAATTTAAATTAAAAGTGTGAGGAATGAGCTATTTCCCTTTTTATTTGTAGTAATAACTACTACGTGTTAAAATGTCACATGTTTTGAATGAAAAGAGTGACCACCTGTAGGACTCTTTGATTTTGAACCTCATTCACCTTTAATCTTCATTTTCATTTATAGTCCATCCTAGTCTAGCTATCCCCTATCAAAATTATTATTTACTCCCTCCATCCTATAAAAATTTACATGTCTCTTTCGGCATAAAAATTAAGAAAAGTGATAATTTTTAGGGGTATTATGACATTTTTTTAATAAATAAATGATAAAATATGTTAGGTGTGTTAGGTAAAGATGGTTTTTTTTGTAAATAAAGTGTATGGGGAAGAGTGATTGTATTTGACTTTTTACTTTTTAGAAATATACAAACTTTTATGGGGTATTCAAAATAAAAAGTGTGACATCTAAAATGGAATGGAGGGAGTAATTTTTAGTAAAATTTTACTCCCTCTCTCCGCATAATATGAATCAACAATGAGTTAAATTCATTTTATGCCCAGTAACTAAGCAAAATTTTGATTCTTGCCCTAAAAAAGATAAGTGGTTGAGTTAAATTCATTTTATGCCTAGTAACTAAGCAAAATTTTGATACTTGCCCTAAAAAAGATAAGTGGTTCAATTTTGTCATATAACTAACGAATCATTTCAATTTTTGCCCAATTTTTGCCGGAAAATGTAAATTTCGTCGGAATCCGCCACGTCATGCTTCAATTTGGGGGTTTCCGGCTGATCAATCCAACGTGATAATTTTTACTTTTTTTTAGCCTAAAGTTAAATTCATTTTATGCCCTGTAACTAAGGAAAACTTCGATTTTTGCCTAAAAAAGATAAGTGGTTCAATTTTGCCATATAACTAATGAATCGTTTCAATTTTTGCCCAATTTTCGCCTGAAAATGCGAATTTCGCCGGAATCCACCACATCATACTTCAATTTGGGAGTTTCCAGTTAGTCAATCCAAAAATACACATTAATTTAATGTATTTTTTATTTAAAATAAATTCAACATATTATTCATTTTGAGAGGTTGCTTCCATATTGATATTGATAGGATTTAATCCTTGATTATAGGTGCAAAATGTAATCTTTATAAATATAATACGTTGAACTACTAATATAGGCTAAATTGTTACTCACTTCCTTCCTATTTCTCCGTAGTCCTTCAGTTAAGATAAGTTCTTTGTTATTATTGTAGGATGAGGATTCTCTCCCATAAATTGAAGTGGGAGGAAATTGACTTTAGTGACGGGAGAGGATCCACATCCATTATTGTATATGCGTAGTTAAGAAGAAAAAATTTGTTTCTATAAAAAAAAATTATTTTCTTTAGGGTGATGTGATATTTTTAAGTAATAAATAAATAATTAAGTAAGTTATGTAAGTTTTGTGAGGATGATATTTTTTAAAATATTAGTATGTATTAAGAGGTTCTTTATTTTGAAAATTTTACAAAAGGTGAAAAGTTTAATGTAACAAGTCAATTGAGTAAATGGTAAAAAGTTAATGAAACGGAAGAAGTAGTGTATGCTATTGCAAGGAAAATAAAAAGTTCCTTTTTTAATTTTATGATTTAACTAAAATAAAATAAGGGAATTTTGAGTAATTTAATAGAAAATTAAAATAAAATATAAAAATTAAATGATTATATAAAAAGTAACCGATTATATATATTTTTTTATTTGGAAAAATGTTTTATACAAAATTTTGGTTACTTTTGCTTATTTCATTTATTGAAGATGAATTAAAAGTATGAAAGGTTGTTTTTGTAACAAAGTCAAATTAGAACCAACAATCTTAAATATTGATTATTGATGTAGCATTTTCCAATAATTTTTTAATACTTTTCATCCATTCTATTAAACTAAGAAAAATACATAATATAACGCCCTACAATACAATAATATTAAGTAGTGTCATACGAAAAATATCACTTTTATATTTTTTTAGTGACAAATTATATTTTTATATAAAAAAATAATAATTATCATATATTAAAAAAATAAAAAATTGTTAATTCAAAATCTGAATTTACATACAACAATCTTCTCGTATTTAGTAGTTGCATATATATGACAGAGTTCGAACTAGTGATTAGTGAAGCTAAATTGGATAATTATTAATTTTGCAAAAACATTTCTTTATATGATGTCAATTATTTTAAATAAGATTTTTTCTTATGCAACTATATTCAATTAAGACAAATACTATTGTGCAACAATTTTTAAGGTGTAATTGGGTCAAATTTTACCCACAACCCATAATATTTATATGAACTTGAATCAAATGAATCATTAATACATCACACTCCCTCTCTCTAACTCCTCGCTCTCTCCCTTTCTTATCTGCTTCTTCCCATCTTCAATGGCTTCCTTCCTCCGCTCCGCCACCATGTCTACCTTCCTCCGTTATGTCTCATCTCCCCACTTCATGGTTTTTTTCTCCTGCCTCTCATGTTTACTTCTTTCTTTATTCGCTGCAATACCAATGCAATTGATATGTTCTTCCAAATTTTTTTCGAAAAAATCTTCTAGATCTGAACGCAATCAAAATGTTCTTCCAAATTTTTTTGAACAAATATTCCAGATCTATTCAAGCATCGATGAATTTGTTCGAGATCTTTGAGTTTGAGGAAAAGTCTTTGTTGTGAGTTAGAATTTGAGTTTGAGGAAAAGTTTGAGTGTGCATGAAAGATATAAAAACAGAAGAGAAAAGAGTTCGAGTTTCAGAAAGCCTGGAGTTGAGTTTGAGAAAGCCTGGAGTGAAGAGTTTTGGAAAAAAAAATTGTATCAGCTTTATTAAAATAAATGTATATCTTTTTATTCATTATTATATATGTTATTTAAACTAATTGTATATATTTTTTCTTTGATGTATTTATTAACTTTCGAAATAAATGCATAAAATATTTTCGAATTTTTATTTGTGTTAGTTTTAACTAACGAGTGTATACGACGTATAAAATAAATGTATTACTTTAATTTTTGAGTGTATGATATTTTTGATAACTAACTGTTTTAGTTATAATTCAATAATGTATATGATATTCTTAATAAATGTATTACTTTTTAATTTTTAAAATTTATCAATATTGATATTTTATTTTGATAACTAACTGTATTAGTTGTAATTAATTAATGTATATATTATTTTTAATAAATGTATTTCTTTTTTTTTAGAAAATAAAAAACTGTTGACTATAATGTAATATGCTACAATATTTTCTTAATGTATAAGAATGAATAAAAATTCATACATTATTGCATATGAAGCAGATCAACAAGGGTAAAGAATATACATATAGATCTGCTATATACACTAATATATATACAACCAGATCTGCTAGATACACACAAAAAATATATAGATCTGCTACAATAGATACACGAAAAGAACAAATCTAAAAAATAGATTTGTTGGACACACAGATCCGGTGCGTGAAATGAAGAAATGAGATGGAGAAGTGTGATTGTGCGTGAGATGAAGAAGATGACAGAGACGCAGTGGAAAGACTCAACAACTGCTCAACGAAGGAGGCGGGCGGTGGAAGGAGGCGGTAGGAGTGTGGGCGATGGAGGGAGGAGTGGCGGCGGTGGAAGCATTGAGATTTGAGAGCGGGAAGAGAGAGTATGTTATGTGAGGAATGCGGGAGTAAAATGACCCATGAGTTATTTGGGCTATAATTAATAATTATTTTTTTTTTAAATATTATCACTTTTTATCCGTATTACGAAAGTTTTTTATGAAATAATCTTACACAAGTATTGTATATTATTTTTATAAAAATCTAGTTTTACTTAATTTTATTTTTTTACCGCAAGATAAATACTTGTAAAACAATTTTTGTTTATATATTTTATGAGGGTCTTCTTGATATTTTGACTAATATTTGGAATCTTTAATCATTATTACTGCTAGCACACCCAGTTAAGGTCGAGATTTCTGTAATCTGGTTATTCTAAAAAATTAACACATCTCATTTGTTTATTTTAATATTAATATTTTATAAGATTCACCCAATGTTTGATGAGCTGTTGGAACTGGAGTAGATAACTTTTCTCCCAATCTTAATGCAAGCAAACCTTTTCTATTACTCATCAAGATTAACCCAAAAATGACAAGAATACCCCTTCACACAAAAGAAATACTATATTCTCCAACTATCAGTTTTTTCATCTTCAATTCAAATCCACACTTATAAAAGAAAATGACACCCAAGACCAGCTCATAAATTAATGAATTGAAAATAATCCAAATTACTAAAATTTAAATTTAACTTTTGGGAATCAAATGTGAAGTCTTTGATTAAGTTTAGTGGGGAGTCATGGATTAAGTGAGATTGGATGATAATGTTTATAATATTTAAATTGAAGTTCTTAGACCCAATATTTCGTATCAGGTGATTATGGGTGGCCTGATATGGGTAATATATATAGATACTTAGGTTATTCACAAAGCCGCACACAGTTCTCTCTTTCCCATCTGAAGAGATTACGAAGATCCTTACGGAATTTTTGACCCTATCAAATTTTGAAAAAAAAAATCAAAATGAATTTTAGAATACTAATAAAATTTTATGTTTAAAAAGGACGTATAAAACAAAAAAAATGATATAGTTTATGTAAAATTAATCCAAAATGAATATATAGTTGCTAAATTTGAAAAGGATTTTTTTAAAGAAATATTGATATTGATATGAAGAAACAAATATACATAAAAATTGTTCAACCAATATTAATCTTTTATCCTCCAATTCACAGATATATAATTTTTTTTAATTATAAGCGATTCATTTATTCCAATGCAACATAAATTGGCACAGTTTTAATAATGAATCGCATCGATGGCCGATGTAGTTCGTGTTTTTTGTTCTACAAATTTTAAGAAGAATTATTTTATTTACCAACTTTTATTAACATTTTTCTAAAGGTGTTTTAGTATTTTTAATTATATTATGTAAGAGTAACAATTTTGAAACTAAAGTCATTAAAATTATTAAATAAATATGTTATTTATAGGGAAAATAAATAAATAAAAGAAATAGCTCTTTAAAGTTTTAAGACACTTTGATTTTAGATAATTCGGTTTTCTGCATAATTGAGTTGATGGATTTGAATTCATTGTGAATTCACTTAAGTTAATTTTTCATTTTGTAATATTTTACATTATGAATTGATCTCACTAAGGATTAAAGTAGGACCAGTTGGAAATAGACATGATGTTGATCATATTTTTCATGTAATTGAGTATATTGATATTGGTGTAAATTCACAAGAATATTAGATTTCTTGATTTAATTGGGAAAACAAATAATTCACATGGCATTGAAGTAGGTTCATGTGATCACATGCGGTTGGACTATACTACCATGTTTTTATTATCTCATGGTCAATACAAACCTCTATATCTTTCTAATCATTCATTAAAACAAAATTTAAAGAGAGAATGACTCATTTACCATTTTTTTAAAGTAAAAATTATTGCCAACCACCATTTTATTTGTATAATAACATCTCTACTTAATTATTTGTTTATTTTTGACTAAAATACCCTTATCCTGTCGGAATGTTATGTCGGGGTTCCGACACTGAATCCAATATCGGATGAAATACCCACCTATCAAAATATTATGTCGGAGTTCCGACACCGAATCCAACATCCGATGATGTCGGAATTTATGTCGGAATCTCAACATAACATTCCGATAAGATGAAAATATTTTGATCCAAAAATAGATAATTGGACATGGAAGTTATATTTTTATTTTACTTTATGAATAAAGATGATTTTTGTTTATTTATTTTGAATATATTTTGCAATTGCCACAAATTTAAACTCTAAATATTTTTAATTAATTAATAGCTCTTTTAATTTTCAATCTTTTACATAATTTTTTTCTCTTTAATTTTTTTTTTCAACACATCTCATGTTGGGTTATGATAATAGTGTTTTATGCACTACATGTGTATATATAATTTTATTTGGGAGAATGATGAAAATATTCAAAATTTTAAAGTTAAAAATAGTGTCATCCAAAAATTTAATTTTTTATTATTTATATTCAAATAACCCTTTTTAATCTAAAATGTCACACCTTTTTTCTTTTTCTTTTTTTAAAAAAATCTTCTTTTCTATTTTTTCCATTCAAAAAAAATCTTCACCTTCCTAAAATAATAAAATGATCAAAACAAATAACATCTCACTTACACTTTATTTATAATAACACCACTCTTACCTAGGGTACCAAAAAATCTCAGTCCCGTTGTCATCGTTATTAATTATATTATATTCTTCAACACTATTACTTGTAAAAACTTTAGCATGTGGAACTCTATTTTATATTTCCTAAGAGCATCCACATTGGTTATCAGTTTAAACTCAATTTTTATTTTTAATTTTATTTTTTTAAGGATCCCCATTAAACTCAACTGGTCTATACATTCATTTATTAATTTAAATTTATTACATAAGGCTCCAACCACTTAAATAACTCCACACTCTTTTTAGGAGTGTGTGATATACCTCCCTTTTAAATGAATGAGGTGTTGTACACACTTAAAAAATTTATGCACATTATTTTCTCTCTCTCCCATTTAAACTCAGTTCATAGTCATGAACTGAACCCTCTTTTTGAGTTTAAACTAATTACTTGTATTGGTTGGTTTAATGCATTTTTCAGTTTAAACTCGTTTTTGTCCAACCGTTGCGGATGCTCTAATGACCAAACATGTATTTTTGCATATACAGTTCTAGTCCTATTCCTATTCGTCACGTTTAAAAATTTATTAAAACACATCCCAAATCCATTTTTTAATACTTGTGGGTCAAGGTTGACAATTAAAAAGTGTATTGAAATTTGAATAATTAAATAAAGACGGTATTTTAAAGTAAAATTGATTAATTAAATTTTTTAAGAGGATATTTAGAGTAAATATTAAATTAAAAATTATATCAAAGTTAAAATATAGGGTAAAATGCATTTTTGGTCCCATACAAGAAGTCTGATTACAATTTTGATCCCTAACCTTTTTTTTGGTCCCAAAAGTTGCACTTTTAGTCCCGGCCGTTAGTTTTTTGGATGGAAAATGTTATATTAAAAAATAAAAGAAAATTATTATTATTATTATTATTATTATTATTATTATTATTATTATTATTATTATTTTGACCAACATTTATCACGATTTCACCAATCTTGACCCATCTTCATTAACAACACATAACATCAAATGTCGAACGGGAAGTGGGGGAGACGGCGATAATTTTCTCCGGCGCGGGCAGGACTTGGCAACCGAAAGTGGGAGACGGCGGAGGGCAAAGGTGGGCACTCAGGGATTCCCGACAGCGAGCGGTGGTGGGCGGCGTTGTTCCAGCGGCAGGATCAGATCTGCAGCGGCGGCGGATGGTTGCGCAATATTAGCAGCTGCAGCGGGGCACGATGGTGAGCGATCTGTGACGGTCGACTGCCAACGAGCTCCGACGAGGGAAGGGCAGGTCTGTGGTGGTGTTGGAAACAAGCAGATTTGGGGTAGTGGACGGCGGATGTGGTGGAGACGAATGGCAGATCTGTGGAGGTGGACGACGAATGTCGTGGGCTATTGACAGCGGCGAACTGACCGATTTCCGAACCTATTTAGCCATCACCCACCGCTCTTTATCGCCGCCAAAACAGACCAACTAGATTTGGATTTGTACACCCCATTATGCGTTACTTCAACCCTTCATTTGCCAGGAGAGAATAAGAGATAATTTAGTTCATCTGTGGAGAATTTAGAGAGAGAAGGCAATCTGAGGAGAGAGAATGGTAGCAACAATGGAGATGGGGCGGTGGAGGAGGTGGCGACGGCGGTGGGGAGATACTGTGGAGGTGATGGAGGCGGTACAGATGGTGGTGGAGGAGATGGGACGGTGGGAAAGATGGTGAACGTGTTGGAGATAGTGATGGAGAAGATGGAGGCGGAGGTGGTGGAGGTCTGGAGGAGGCGGGATGACGGTGGTGGTGGTGGATATGGAGGCGGAGGAGACTGAGAGGGCGACGGAGGCGGAGGAGACGGAGATGGTGGTGCAGGTGACGGTGGTGGAAGTGATGGCGGTGGAGAAGTGGCGATGGTGGTGTTGGGGTGCCATTAGTAGTTGAGAAGATTTGGAGTTAGACAGAGAGGTGGGTTGGATTAGGGATGTAATTAAGATTAAAAAATGGACTTAAATTAAACGGAAATTATTTTTAACTGACACATCATCTTTCCATTAGCTTCATTGACGGAATTTTAAAAATAGAGCAACGGGACCAAAATTGTAATGAAAATGACCAAAAATGAAATCAGACTTCTTGTATGGGACCAAAAGTGCATTTTACCCTTAAAATATAGTATTTTAAAAACTTAAATTCTAAAATTAAATTAAAATTAAATAGTTTGAATGGATGGGTTGAATATTAAGAAAAAATAAATTATCGAATCATGAAATTAAATTAAAGTAAAATATATTAGTTGAATTTTAGTTGATATACTGATTGAAAATTAGTTTATTGATTGACAATTAGTTAAACATGGAAAAAATTTCATATTTATCAAATTTATTTTGTTAATTTAAAAAATTAAAAAAAATATTATTAACATAAATATATTCATAATTGAGATCAAAAATATTATTGGACAATTAAGATTAAAATTGAATAGATTCTGAATACAGTAAAATAAAAAAAGGGAGAAAAATTGAAGATAGAAATAAAAATTTTAGTTTATGTATATCTATATTCCAAACTACCAAAAAATAAATTAATAAAATAATTACACAGATCTCCTATATATTTTTGTGTATCGTCTTTTATGTCACTTGTTATATGATTAACAAATAGGAAAAGAAAATTCAATTATTAATTTTGAGTTCATGCTAATTCTTCCTTTTTATATATAATTTCACCTCTTATACTTATTCTATAATCCCTCTGGCCACTTACAAGGTATCCATTTTACCATTTTGGGTGTCTACTTCAAATGTATCAATTTCTCTTATTTAGCAAAAAAAGTACACCTTATAGCCCACAACTTCCCTCTAATACAACTTCCCTCTTTACATATAATAATAATACTTATTAATTCACGCGAAAAAAACATACGATTACATTTAAAGTAGCAGGGGAGTATAATATAGAAGATGTGTTTTACCAAAATGATTCGAGAATATGGATCGAAGATGTTTGACCCTTAATTTAAAAGGGTATTTAGAGTAAATATTAAATTAAAAATATATATCAAAGTTAAAATATATATTTTAATAAAAAATTGAATTTTAAAATTAAATTAAAATTAAATAGTTTGAATAGATGAGTTGAATTTAAGAAAAAAATAAATTATCGAAATATAAATCTCATGAAATTAAATTAAATTAAAATATATTAGTTGAATGTTGATTGATATACTGATTGAAAATTAGTTTATTAATTGATATTTAGTTATAAATGAAAAAAAAATCATATTTATTAAATTTATATTGTTAATAAAAAAAATATATTATTAGCATAAATAAATTAATGATTGAGATCAAAAGTATTAAAGTACAATTAAGATTAAACACCCTAACAATACGGATATATATGATTGGAAAGGGAATTACGAAGTTTACACATAAATTCGGTTTATATAAGTATTTGTGAAAAATAAATTAATTACACCAATCTCCTATATATTTTTGTGTATCGTATTTTATGTCACCTATTATTATATGATTAACAATGAAAAAAAAAAATCCAATTATTAATTTTGAGTTAATGCTAATTCTTCCTTTTAGATATAGTTTCACCTCTCTCCTACTTATTCTATACTATAATATAGAAGATGTTTTTACCAAAATCATTCGAGAATATGGATGGAAGTAGTATTGCACTCACTATAGTTATAAAATGAGTATGAGCTTGGTTGCCCCCAGGGCATAGCTCAAGTGGTGGAGGGGATAGTGGAAAGGCCTTCCAGCTGAGCTTGGTTGCTGCAAGGTGGGGGTTCGAATCATGCCTTTGGCATGTATTTACCTCCTCCTGCAAGCACAAGTTTAACAGTGAGCCCTCCCTATAAGCCACTTGAGGCACATCCTGCGATTTACCTGCGGTGGGGGCCCTTAATGGTAGGGTACACCATTTTTAAAATGAGTATGAGCTGTCATTCATGCAATTATTAAATATATAAGCGTTGTACAAACAAGATTTCCGTGAGACCACTTATCCACCGGTTCAAAATTTTCGATATAATTTGTGTCACGTTTCACATATATTACTCATTATTATTATTATTCCTAATATGTTTTTTTTAAAAAAAATAGAAAATAGTTTGTTTCTAACTATTTTACTTTTTTTTTATTAAATTGGAATAATTATAAAACAGTTTATTTAAAAGTTATCATTTATTATCAATTAATCATATATAATTATTGTTGGAAATTTTAGGTGAATGGAAAAGTAAACTTAAAAATGGTGTCTATTAGATTAAATGTGTCTATGAATAAGTGCGAACAAAGGTTGTGATTGTTGAATAAGTTGCGTCTTTTCATTAAAAGACATATGAATTTGAATTCAAATTTAAATCCAACGGTCGCATCAATTCGTGTAAAGACGCCTTGAAATCTATAAATAGGCCATCTCATTCCATGATCCTACACTCTGAACACATTTTCGTAATTAGAGTCTTGGTCTCTAAATATTTTTAAGTCGTCCTACTCCTAAGGTGAGTTCATAATATCGGTTGGTTCGCCGTATCTTGTGATTTGTAGTGCTACTAATATCACAAGATGTGAGTCGTTGTATCTTGGAGATGATTGCTATCAAACCGTAAGCACCTGAGCGGGGCAATTTCGTCTTAAGGAGAAAGAGTGTAACTCTTGACTCGACTCAAATTTCATTCTTATTTTTCTGTCATATTTTTCTAGTCAACATATTATACCGAAACCCAAATATTCCCAAAAATCTTAAGACGAAATATGCTCATGACTCCGGTATAGTAATTGTTGACTACAAAGGATGTTGAAGGAAATTTTTGAAAATAAAAGTAACGAAGGATGTTCTAAAATTCTACACCCATACCCTCCGCAAGGCAACGGGCACAGTTGAGCGGCGGCTCGTGTTCGCGACCTCCGGCGATGGACGTTGCGTCTAGGCGCAAATCGGCGGTGGCCTTGTGGCGGTCATGGTGGATTAACGGCGACGAGTAGCGTCACTTCCGCCGGTGATGGCGTGTTTTCCGGCCAAATTTCTCTCGCCGCCGACTGACTCATATCAAAATATGTCAGTCGGGCAAAGAACAGTTTCACGGGAAACTCGAAACCGAAAGGGGATCTGACCGGTCCAATGTTTTTGCATTTAATACTTCCACCATTTGACAATGCACATTCTTTCAATACTATTTGGAGAGAGAATTATTTGAGGAGAGAAAGGGTCTGATCAGTTGCTTAAATTTTGAAGTTCAATGACATTCTTTGAATCCCCAATTTTTGTATGACAAAAGGTTGTATGCTCTCTGCCTAACGGGGAAGAGATACTGGAATTTCAAACGTTGAAATTATTGGTGTGTGAAGGGTTGTATCCCTTAAAGAGTTGTGTCTCTTCATACATAATCGTGTTCCTTATTGAAGGAAATGTGTTTTTTCATGAAAAGTTATGCCTCGTCGTAAAGAATTATATCTTTTCGTGAGAAGATTAAAGATCATATTATTCCAAAAGAAATGGATAAATGATTCAAACAATTATATTATTAATCGATTGATTAATTATTTCAAGAAAAGAGGCCAACAGATTCAAATGTGGGGAGGATCCCCATAACATTCAAATGCGGGGAAAAGTGCCTCCATAGACCCAAATGTGGGGAAAGCCCCGTAGACATTCAAACATGGGGAGAATCCCCGTAGACATTCAAATGTGGGGTAAGGGCGCGGCTCTTAAAGTTAAAATTATGTTGGCCTAAGGCAACTGATCTCAAGAAAATTAAAAGGATCCGTAATAAAATTTATTGGAGATTATATGTTGCATGTCTGAGAGGAATGGAATAAAAAAAAGCCACATATTAAAAAACATTTATAACGGTAACTCAACCATGATGAGTGGAGATCCCACAAACTTGGTTCAATGAGACAACTAAGTTATATTTGTTTAGGTGTGCACTTGAAATACATTAATTAATTCATTCCTAGAGACAAATCAAGTGCAAATGAACATGTTGACGTGTGGTAAGGATAAGCATAAAAGCTTTTAATGACTCTTATACCTAATAAAGGTGGAGTATGACATGATACTCTTAATAAGAGGTCACCTATATAAGTGCGAGGACGGGCCGCCTCAATGAAGCGCTTATGAATCCAAGATATGGTCCACGGCCGAAATGGACACAACCATGAGAACCAAAGGTATTAGAAGAGGTGTTATGTTGGTACTGTTGTCTTGACATACACAAAAGCAGAGTAGTTCAAGGCATCACGTCCACTAAACTGCGAGTATGTCCGATAGTATTCAACTAGGGAAGGTTCAAAGCCGGAAGCTACCTATCTCGATGTAACATTTTTTCGCTTGAACTCACTTTATTGTCAGTCTCCCGTGTCATAGTCTTTTCAGTTGACTTTATCCATTCATGTGGGGATTGTTGGAAATTTTAGGTGAATGGAAAAGTAAACTTAAAAATGGTGTCTATTAGATTAAGTGTGTCTATGAATAAGTGCGAACAAAGGTTGTGATTGTTGAATAAGTTGCGTCTTTTCATTAAAAGACATATGAATTTGAATTCAAATTTAAATCCAACGGTCGCATCAATTCGTGTAAAGACGCCTTGAAATCTATAAATAGGCCCTCTCATTCCATGATCCTACACTCTCAACACATTTTCGTAATTAGAGTCTTGGTCTCTAAATATTTTTAAGTCGTCCTACTCCTAAGGTGAGTTCATAATATCGGTTGGTTCGCCGTATCTTGTGATTTGTAGTGTGTTGAGAGTGGAATTTAACGTATTTTAGGTCTCACATTACACCGTTTTTGATAGAATGTAGCCATGATTTTGTATAGAATGGCATGGTTTTCATATTTACATGATTTTGATGCTACTAAGGTGTTTTGTTGAGTTTTGAAGGGTAAAACATGATCAAAAGTTCAAAGTTGGAATGAGGAGTGAAAGTGAGAAGGAATGCTGAAAAATACAGTCCATGTTGCACAAATTTCTGTATTCTTATAGAAGTCCAAATTGATCATATGATATATGGTTGGAAAGCCACAGAAGAGAGGGTCGTTTTGACATAAAGAACACCCCAATTGAATTCCAAACGAGAAAGTTATGATCAAAGTGCTAACGTCGCACATGCTGTACCGAGGAGCCACTTTGCATGACTTTTTACATATTCAAATATTGGAGTTTCTGAGATTTCTTTATATGGATAGAAAGCCAAGGAAGAGAGGAACGCGTGAGTGCAAAAATCACTCAAATCAGAGTCCGTATGAAGAAGTTATACTCAAAACGGTGAGATCGCGCAGTGCAGTTTCTGCAGCTCGGCGGGTAGCGAGCGGCGAGCGGCCCTTCCACGTGGCCAAAAGCTGCCGAGCTGGTGTCCCTCAGAGCCCACACGATGGCCCCATTCCAACCATATGCTGCTCGGCTGGTTTGGGGGCCGCTCGGCCATGAGCTCGGCTCGAGCAAGGTGCCGAGCGGCCCAAAATCGGGCCCAGACGAGACCTGTTCGATGCAGCAGCGTATATATACCCTCAAGTCGCGATTCTGAAGCAGTTTTGATCGCGAAAAAGCCCTGCATCAGTCCTAGAAACAATTAGGGAGATCAAGACACAAATTGGAGAGAACCCATCCATAACTCATCATCAATTCACACCTCCAACACCTCCATATCAGATTAACAACCTGATTTCATCATCCATCCACTTCCAAGAGGGTTCCAAGTGCTAATTGAGGGAGAATCAAGCAATTGGAGAGACGGAGAAGGAACGAAAGACTACGTCTACACCAGGGTTTCATAATTCCTATCTTTTCCTTCCTTTTACTTTGATTTTTGGTATGAATTGCTTAGCCATGAGTGTTGCTTGTGACTTCATGGGCTAATTTTATATACAGTTCTAGGGTTTGGTGGATTGATTTGATTGATTTGGGGATTTAGACCAAAGATTGGGATTTTATGCAGTTGAGCTTTTGATTTTACTTATTTTATTAAGACATGCTTTTCTGCTTCGTAACGTCTTCATAATATATTCATGACATCCGCTATAATGCTTGGATTATTGTGTTAGCTTGTGTGCGTTCATGATTGGTATTGTCTATTTGTTAGGGATTAGAGTAGCTCCGCTATAAGCACTTTAATTTCATGAACTGGTATGTCAAATGCTTGATTAGTTTAGTGGAACAATGCAATTAGACAATCAAGTAGGAAGTGAATAGAACCTTGTAGTAATTTCAGAAAATATCATGTTAGTCGGGCTTACCATCCGGAGGTATTGTTGCTTGCTTTGATTAGTATCTAGGAATAAGGCTTGGTAATATTTGCGCACCTTAGGATTTAAACCAGAGTATACTGTTAGCTTAGAATCGAATCATATTCGGTGGGATAACAGGGATATGTGGTGTATTTTCAGTGAAACTGCATGAATGAACAATCGTAAGTTTAATAACCCAAATTAATTGGTCTCTACCTGATACCTTAGAACTGTTCGTTATCTCTTGATTAGAAACTTGCTTTTATTTTATTTTATTGCTTTTAATTATTCTGCAATTTATTATTTAAGTATTTTAGTTAATTCGCAACAAAATATTGAAAATCGGTTACCTTATTCTGATTAAGCTAGTATAATTAGGAAATAAATAGTTAGCTGTCCCTTGGGTTCGATAATTTAACTTGGTCACTTACCGCTACAATTGATATCCTTCATACTTGGGGATTAAATTATAGTGCGCAGAAAAAGCCTATCAAGTTTATGGCGCCGTTGCCGGGGACGGCTTAATTATTTATTTTTCTTTTATTGCTAGTTTAATTAGGACTTTTTATTATTTTTTTTATTTTTCTTATTTGAATATATTCTGACTATAAATTATCTTTGAGGTACTGAGATGGACGACATATTGAAAAGATATGGAAATCAAAATGTTATGGATCCTTCTCCATGCATAGACGAAATATTGAAATGCTATGAAAATCAGAATAATATGGTTCCTACTCCATATTACATGGATGAGAGGAATTATGGTTATGATTCTCTAGTGAATCAAAGTCCTTCTCAGTATTACAATCAAGTCAGATATGTAGATGAATGGTCTTGTGCTTACAATGCAAATTCATATCAACCTTATCAAGAGAACACTTATTCTGGATCGATCGGAGTTTCCCAAGAATTACAAGACGCGTTTGATACTTCCATCAAGAAGCATGAAGAAAACATGGGAATATTGGAAGCTCTAGAAAGAAAGATGAAAGTTCAATCGCAGGAGAGAGAAGTTGCATCGCAGGAGTTTCATGAAAGAACGAGAGAGATAAACAATCTTCTTACAAACATCTCTTCAAGTTTAAATACTCAACTTCAACAAGAGGAAAGAATGGATGAAGAAGAGTTTGAAGAAGATATTGTTTTTCCATTGTGCCCTGGAATGCAGTTTGAAGGTCCTATGTTGTTGTTTAAGGAAGAAGAAGTCGAAGAGGAGTCCACTCGATTAAGTCAAGCGGCTCTACTCGAATTGAGCTATCAACTGGAGACAATTTTTGAGGCAAAGGAAGTGATTGATGAAGAATTTGACGATGTTGAAAAAGAAAAGAAAGAAGAAGAGCAAAGTCATGAAGCAACCGAAGAGGACTTGAAGAATGAAATGAGCACTTCTAAACCTTTAAACTCTTTAAGTTGCATTGAATTTGATGATATTGTTTCTATTGACTTTGTTTTACCTAATGATTCCTCACATATTTTTAGGGATAGAAAGGAACTAGAAGAGAAGTTGGGAATTTTCGTCGGAAGAAGGAATAAGTGGTGGAGTAGAATGAAGAGGTTGATGAAATTTGATCTTAACATGGTTGGCAAGGTCAAGATAAATTTTAAGAATGCCAACGAGGCCATCCCTTGCCATAAGTATTGGATTGATGAAGAAGCACAGCGATTAGAATACGATGGAAAGGATGAAAGATATCCATGGCCATTCCGATGAGCTTGAGGTATTACGTCGTGACTCTCCGACGTTAAACATGAGCGCCTGTTGGGGGCTGTCCCTCCCGGTTTAATTGCTTTTCTATGTCTGTGTTGGTGTAATAATTTTATTAGGTATTGCTCGACTACGGTATATACTTCTTTGCAAACTTAGTTACTCACTTTGTTTGATCTAAGTTTGGGGGGAGGTTACATACATACCTTGTCTTGTAGTACTAAGTAAAATTTTTGCATTGTGTTGTTGCTTGGAGGGTCGATTTTTTGCGGATTTTTAATATTTTCAATTTATTTGATGATGTTGAGGGTTCGATTTTTTGCGATTTTCCAGGTTTCGTGTTGATTTTGTTTGTGTTTATTTGTTTTGTGTTAATCCTAGTGTTGGTATAGTTGATTTTTGGTTCTCTATGATGATTTTCTGATTTTTCTTGGCACTTGATGGTATTTTTGTGTGATTGTGTTTGAGAAGCAGTTTGAGATTGTGCTTGGATATTGAGATACTTGAAATTTATTTATGTGCATGAAAGATTAGCTATGTAACTCTATTAGGATTGCTCGTTCATTCCTATAGCCATGTGAGATTTTGAGCCTTTTGAAATCATGACCAATTGCATGATTCAGTTTATTCTTGTGAGTATCGTTCATGCACACGTATTCTAGAACTTGGCTTTATATCTTGCTTGAAGCTACGTGTTTAATTAAATAATAGAAAATGATCTTAGGCCATCTTTGTTGTTTATTAGTCACTAGCTAAATTATTATCCTACCTATTGAAAATATCCGTAGTCAACCCTTTTGAGCCTAAAAGCCTTATTTGTTGGAAGCCTACGTGATTAGCCAATTGATCCCTTTGTTAGCCTTTAAAAATCCCTACCTAGTAGAGAGTTGAAGGAGTCAATTTGGTATATTGAGAAGAAACATAAAAGGTGAATAAGTTGGAAGTGATGAAAATTGTTGAAAAGAGTAGTTAAATTGTTGCATAAAGGGGTAGTGCCCGAAACTGGTACCCCATGAAAAGGGTAGTGCCTGAAACTGGTACCCTTATTTGAAAAAGAAAAAAAAAAGAGAAAAGAAAAGAGGGAAGAAGAATAGAAATTTTAAGTAAGGATGTGGTGTTCAAAAGTGAAGGAGGAATCAAATTGCAAGAAGCATTGAAGAGCGTTGAAGAAGAAAGAAGAAAGTAAAGCTGTTTGTTGAAAAGCTGTAAGTCTTCTTTGATTCTCTACTAGTGATTGAGTCACGATATCCATATATTTCCTACCTTTACCAAAGAGCCAACATTACGACCTAATGCAAGACCTTTGTGATCCTATTGTTGAAATTATTCATTTAGTCGAGAGTTGAGATGATTGCCAAGCTTATGGTTACGCGTGTGTTTGAATTGACTTTGAGTGTAAACACCTTACCCTGAAGTGTATATCTCACACTTGAGCGATGAGCGTAAATACTACCCGTGAGAATGGGTGGATGAGCATTCCGAAAAAGTGAAGTAGTTGATTTGAATTGTATGTTCTTAGATGGATGGTTATCTTAGTATTTGAAGTATGATTTTTGAATTGTTATATTGACTTGGATGTCTCCTGCAGTGAAATTTCCTCTCAATTAATCTATTGGTTTTTAAGGTTGTTGCCTCGGGACGAGCAACAGGTAAGTTTGGGGGTTTGTTGAGAGTGGAATTTCACGTATTTTAGGTCTCACATTACACCGTTTTTGATAGAATGTGGCCATGATTTTGTATAGAATGGCATGGTTTTCATATTTACATGATTTTGATGCTACTAAGGTGTTTTGTTGAGTTTTGAAGGGTAAAACATGATCAAAAGTTCAAAGTTGGAATGAGGAGTGAAAGTGAGAAGGAATGCTGAAAAATACAGTCCATGTTGCACAAATTTCTGTATTCTTATAGAAGTCCAAATTAATCATATGATATATGGTTGGAAAGCCACAGAAGAGAGGGTCGTTTTGACATAAAGAACACCCCAATTAAATTCCAAACGAGAAAGTTATGATCAAAGTGCTAACGTCGCACATGCTGTACCGAGGAGCCACTTTGCATGACTTTTTACATATTCAAATATTGGAGTTTCTGAGATTTCTTTATATGGATAGAAAGCCAAATAAGAGAGAAACGCGTGAGTGCAAAAATCACTCAAATCAGAGTCCGTATGAAGAAGTTATACTCAAAACGGTGAGATCGCGCAGTGCAGTTTCTGCAGCTCGGCGGGTAGCGAGCGGCGAGCGGCCCTTCCACGTGGCCAAAAGCTGCCGAGCTGGTGTCCCTCAGAGCCCACACGATGGCCCCATTCCAACCATATGCTGCTCGGCTGGTTTGGGGGCCGCTCGGCCATGAGCTCGGCTCGAGCAAGGTGCCGAGCGGCCCAAAATCGGGCCCAGACGAGACCTGTTCGATGCAGCAGCGTATATATACCCTCAAGTCGCGATTCTGAAGCAGTTTTGATCGCGAAAAAGCCCTGCATCAGTCCTAGAAACAATTAGGGAGATCAAGACACAAATTGGAGAGAACCCATCCATAACCCATCATCAATTCACACCTCCAACACTTCCATATCAGATTAACAACCTGATTTCATCATCCATCCACTTCTAAGAGGGTTCCAAGTGCTAATTGAGGGAGAATCAAGCAATTGGAGAGACGGAGAAGGAACGAAAGACTACGTCTACACTAGGGTTTCATAATTCCTATCTTTTCCTTCCTTTTACTTTGATTTTTGGTATTAATTGCTTAGCCATGAGTGTTGCTTGTGACTTCATGTGCTAATTTTATATACAGTTCTAGGGTTTGATGGATTGATTTGATTGATTTGGGGATTTAGACCAAAGATTGGGATTTTATGCAGTTGAGCTTTTGATTTTACTTATTTTATTAAGACATGCTTTTCTGCTTCGTAACGTCTTCATAATATATTCATGACATCCGCTATAATGCTTGGATTATTGTGTTAGCTTGTGTGCGTTCATGATTGGTATTGTCTATTTGTTAGGGATTAGAGTAGCTCCGCTATAAGCACTTTAATTTCATGAACTGGTATGTCAAATGCTTGATTAGTTTAGTGGAACAATGCAATTAGACAATCAAGTAGGAAGTGAATAGAACCTTGTAGTAATTTCAGAAAATATCATGTTAGTCGGGCTTACCATCCGGAGGTATTGTTGCTTGCTTTGATTAGTATCTAGGAATAAGGCTTGGTAATATTTGCGCACCTTAGGATTTAAACCAGAGTATACTGTTAGCTTAGAATCGAATCATATTCGGTGGGATAACAGGGATATGTGGTGTATTTTCAGTGAAACTGCATGAATGAACAATCGTAAGTTTAATAACCCAAATTAATTGGTCTCTACCTGATACCTTAGAACTGTTCGTTATCTCTTGATTAGAAACTTGCTTTTATTTTATTTTATTGCTTTTAATTATTCTGCAATTTATTATTTAAGTATTTTAGTTAATTCGCAACAAAATATTGAAAATCGGTTACCTTATTCTGATTAAGCTAGTATAATTAGGAAATAAATAGTTAGTTGTCCCTTGGGTTCGATAATTTAACTTGGTCACTTACCGTTACAATTGATATCCTTCATACTTGGGGATTAAATTATAGTGCGCAGAAAAAGCCTATCATAGTGCTACTAATATCACAAGATGTGAGTCGTTGTATCTTGGAGATGATTGCTATCAAACCGTAAGCACCTGAGCGGGGCAATTTCGTCTTAAGGAGAAAGAGTGTAACTCTTGACTCGACTCAAATTCCATTCTTATTTTTCTGTCATATTTTTCTAGTCAACATATTATATCGAAACCCAAATATTCCCAACAATTATTTATTAAAATATAATTGCTTCTTTATCTATCTTAACACACTTGATAAGAAAATGTACGAATGCTTATTCAGGCCAGCGATTTATAGATGTTTAATTTAGAGTGTAATAAATAATAAAGGGTTAATTGAAAAAAAATCATGAACTTTACATCTATTGCAAATTAATCATCACTTTTGAGAAATTGCGTAAAAGACCACCGTCTTTAAGTATTGTTGCAAAATAAACCCAATTTGTGATTAAAAGTAGAGTTTTTTTTATTTATTTTGCAACAATACTTAAAGGTGGTGGATTTTTTTTGTAATTTCTCAAAAGTGAGGATTAATTTGCAATAGATGTAAAGTTCGTGGTTTTTTTGCAATTAACTCAATAATAAATTATATACAAAGGTTTATACTATCACAACGTGGAATATTTTATCAGAGAATTGAAAAAATACAAAAATTTTACAATTCAAAATTTCTACCAACAACACATAATTTTTATATTAATTTTAATTAAATGTCATTTTTGGGACTTTAATATCCCCACTATTCAACTAATAATATCAAATATATTTTACGGGTAAATGTATAAGAAGTGTGTGTCGGTATTAGAATGGATGTCGGTTACTACATTGATGCAGTATGGCGGGCGGTGGTGATTTAGTCATTAAATTCAAAATTTTTTCTTAGGGTATTTTGATCTTTATGAGTATATTAAAAAATAAATAAAGCTTAGAAAATGTTAGTACTATATTTGTCGATTGAGTTTCTGTTTAATTTTGTGTATTGTACATATTGTATATAAGGATGCATTTTTACACACGGCTCACCACACAAAGTTATTTTTTATTTATTTTTTAATTGACCTTATCCAAATTGCCATTTAGATGGAACATAAAGTTATGAGTTGGTGATATATAAGAATTCAGCAATAAAAAGTAATTGTATTTGAATTAATAAGAATGGTAGTGATTTATACAGACTATATATATAGTTAATTATTTCATAATATATTTAACAAGTTATAGCATTTTCATAACATCTTTAATAAAAAAAATAATTATTATTTAAATAATATAAAAGATGTTAGACGCACTCACACAGTTAGTTCCAAAATTATGGAATATATTAAT
The DNA here is from genome assembly GCA_023678885.1 of Pogostemon cablin. Taxonomy (NCBI): domain Eukaryota; kingdom Viridiplantae; phylum Streptophyta; class Magnoliopsida; order Lamiales; family Lamiaceae; genus Pogostemon; species Pogostemon cablin. The sequence goes on along the minus strand of CM043009.1, from coordinate 22,613,040 downwards.
ACTAAATAGAATTTTGTTAGATTTTATATTTTCATAAATTTTCTTTTTTTTAAAAAAAGTATTGCATAAATTCATAGCACGAATTTATACTCATATTTTACTCTATGAATGGAATGATTAGTTACTACTCTTTCAAATAGAACACAACTATATATTATTCATTTTAGCATTGATGTGAAAAATAATTATACAATAGAATTGTATAGGACTATAGGAGTAATAATTTTTATTCATAAGATATACTCTATTAATCTATCATTTTAAAGAAGTTTGAATAATGTTAATTGAAATCGGAATATAACAAATTGCCTTTAAAAAAGAACTCTAAGTCCTCGATCTCAAACATATTAAAAAAAAATCTCTTTAACTTGATGTGATTAAAAAAATAATAATAATAAACCTTATATATACAAATAAAATCTTTTATTTGGGATTAATGCCTATTAATTTATTTTGGGATTTATGAAAGAAATTAAAGAAGCTTATTAATTCAAGTCTTGCAACAATAAATAAGACACGTCACACCCAATAAAGACGATTAATACGTGGATCTCCTTTGTCCACATCAGATTAAAATTTTGTCTAATTAAACTATGCAAAAAATATCCAATTTGAATTTTGCGCCAAAATAATATATCATCTTGTGCTACATGATATTTAGAAGATAACTGTAGGAACGAGAATAAAATTAAAATTTAAAAATAAAAAATATTATTCATTTTGTTTTTGGTTATTTTTGCATGCATATATTGACATGTTAAAAATATATAGATAAAATGAAAAGTGTAAAAAATATAACGTCCGTAAAAATTATGGGAGTTAGTTTCCTGTGAATCGAGTTTAGGGTTTAAACCCTGTGATCTCTCTTTATTTTAAACTCTAGTAATACATATAGGGTATAATATAATAATTGGAAGGGAGGACCACATTGTTTATGCCGTGAACCTGATTTACACAATTGTTTATCAAATTATGAAGAACGGTCTCATGAGACTCTTGAAAAGTGTTCCCTTCATCCCCATCAAACGTTTACATTTATTTTTTGTTACATGTAAGTTAAATGATATAATATTTATAAGCACATTTACATGACTAATACAACTACTCACTATATATATATATTGTGTTTTACTATATGAAAAAATAAATACAAACCTTATCTCAGCATTTTTAAAATAAAAAAAATGTAAATATCAATCTTATCTTAGCATAAATTAAAATAGAAAATGTAGATTTTTGCTTGTTGACAAAGGAGTGGAGGAATATCGAATACATATGAAGCTTGCTTGTTTGTGAAAAATGTTAATTAGCTTCGATTTTTAGAATCTAATTATAGAAATATATAGCTCCTATTAATGCTGCAACCAAAATTGAAACAATTTCACTCAATGTAGCAGTGCAATAAAATAATTAGATATTCCAAAAGTAGAAATGAACTTTTATTACCTTAACGGGAGATTACACTGATCAGAAAAACATCATTTTTTAACTTGATTTTTTTTTTTTTTTTGCATATTTCCTTCTCATTTTGTGTTTAATCAAACAATACAAAACACGAAACATAGGATATATAAACTGAAAAATTAAAATAAATAATTTGACAGCAAATTAAACAAGGCAAAAAAAGGATTGACATATGGTTGAAACCATTTTGTCCTTTTACAAGGGTGTCCATGTGCTGTCTCCAAATTCCATAAACAACCTTAACTCATCTGTTTCAACTTCACCAAACCACTTCTCTTTCAATATTTCTTACAGCATAACGACAACCCAATTATCCCTTAGTTAAAACCCACCTCTTTATATTTAACTCATGCACACCATTTTGTAGACTAACAAAATACTCTCAACCCCCAAATGGTCTCTCTAGAGCCCCTTCAATCCACGCCCGACGGCCTAGAGCCTGGCCGGATATCGTTCTCGTCGGAGTTTCTCGACGAGAGCAACTTCATCTCCATATGCCCCAACCCGGAGGCGGAGAGGGAGCGCGAGGCGGAGCGAGCACGCTCTGCTTGCTCCGCCGAGTTCGAGTTCCTTTCGGGGAACTTGAACTTGACCAACATGATGACGGCTGATGAGCTGTTTCGGGAGGGCAAACTCCTGCCCTTCCGGCAAATCCATCATGAGGATCAGAAGCTCAAAATAATCAGCTTGAAATCGGACGACGGTGGAGACGAGGGGTGCGAAATCCAGCCGATCAACAAGGAGGAGAGCAGGATGAACTGGTTTCTTGATGATGATCCTTCTCCAAGGCCTCCCAAATGCACTGTTTTGTGGAAAGAGTTGCTCAAGTTGAAGAAACAGAGACCGACGGGGCTGTCCCCGTCATCCTCCTCTTCTTTCTCGTCCTCGTTGGCTGATATCCAGACGACGGATGAGGGAAAAGAGGCGGCGAGAAGTAAAGAGAAAGGTGTGAAGAGAATCAAGAAAGGGCAAGAAAGAACAAGTAGGTCAACTAGTATAAGAATAAGGCCAGTTCTTACAGTGCCTATTTGCACACAAGCCAAGAACAATGTGTTGCCACCTCTGTTTTCTTTGAAGAAAGGTAGATTAGATCATGTGAAGTAATTACACAACATAGATACATTATAATATTGCAGATGATGTGTAGATTTGTTCTTCTTCTTTGTTTTCTTACATCCATTTCATGTTTGTTACTATTGATTCCACACTTAAATCTTGATTTCGTCTGTTCTGTTTTGTACATACTTCTTTGGTTACTCGTGGTACACGATTGTCCCGTTACACAATGGTGTTTCGTTTCGCGTAACATTCATCAGACGAGTAACACGCAGGAAAGAAAACGGATCGAAATCCTTGCAGGTGTGTAGTTCTTTTTCCTATTTTCTGCGTGTCACTACTCATCCAACAGCGAATAGAACAGATGTAACATCAAGTGTAACGGAACATTCTGACGACTTAGTTAAAAACAAATTAAACATCATTACTATGTTGTAAGATGGACCAGAAACATGATCCAGAGAATATGGAAGCACTTTAATATTTTAGGGCCAAGGGGAGTCTGTTCAAATTATTACATAAAGAGTCAAGTTGAACTATATTATTCCTTGTTAATTATGATGTTATTGTCATTATTATCTTTTACCCTATTAACTTTTGAACCTTTATTACTATTGCTATATTGAATGAGGCATAGCATTAAAGTCTACAACTACAAAGCCTCTTTAGGTCACATGATATTGACTTGCAATTTCCAATGTATTCTCAATTATGTATATACTATATACCCTGCTTAGAACACTAGTAATGCCCCCATATTCTCCCTTCTTCCTGCAATTATTTTTACATTTTCCGTTTGTATGTAGATTGAGGAAGTATAGTATTTTAATTTAGTGAATTAAGAGATATAATATTTTAATATATAATTGATAGTTTTATTAATATTGTGTGTGAAACGTCCCTTTTAAAAATATTAATTATTTTATGTGAATCTCATATAATAAGAATGAATTAATTACAGGACGCGCGCTATATAATGAGTCAAATATAAAATATTTACGGGATGGAGAAAGTAGATATCATGCATTACTAAAATAAATGTAGTACAAAATTTATATACTATGCTTATGAAATAAATGGTAGTACAAAAATTTTGGGTAAAATGCACATTTGGTCCCGTACAAGAAGTCTGATTTTATTTTTGGTCATTTTCGTTATATTTTTAGTCCCATTGCTTTTTTCCTAAAGTTCCGTCAATCAAACTAACGGAAGGGTTATTGGCCGTTAGGATGCATGAGTAATTTTTTTTTAATTTCCCAAAGCCGAATCTTGAATTATTTTTAACCCTAAGTCCCCTCTCTCCAACCCAAATTTACAATTAACAATAGATTTTCAGCGAGATTCTTCAGGATGGTTAGTGCTGAAACTGTGGTGGACAGTGAATGGCGAATCTGACCGATGGCAATTTTGCTATTTTTTGACAGTGCTGGTGGTATGCTCCGACGGCGATGAACGGCTTAAATAAGGAAACATGTTTGTATTATGGAATACATGAAAAAGAAATTCTAGTACAATAGATGTTAGAAGTTAACACATTAGAGAAGAAATAGAGATCAAGAATGGGAAAAAAAATTCCTAGGCTTTTAAAAATTTTTGGGGCAAAATGCAATTTAGTCCCATACAACAAGTGTGATTTCACTTTTGATCTCTAACCTTTTTTTTAGTCCCAAAAGTTGCAATTTTGGTCCCCATCCGTTAAGTTTTGGATGAAAATTGTTTAAAAAATTAATTAATTAATGTATTAAGAATTAACCTCGTTAAAAAAAACACTAATAACAATTAACCCAACTTGCAGTGTATTCTCATTCCCAAACGTGATATGCCCCATTTTCCCAAAAAAAAAAATCAATCAACAGAAAATAAAACATCATCATCTTTTATGGATATCACTTTAGATTCAGATACCCCAGAAACAGTATCATCATGATTGTCGGAAACTACAGTCTTCTCGATCTCTGTAGAACTGAATTGCTTCAATGCCGCTTCTCTCCACCGTCTCGATTAAACACCCACAGCGGCGCCGCCTCCGCCGACTTAACTTTCCCTCCACTCACCGGCACTTCTTAACCTCAAATTTCTTGGTTGTGTTTCTTCCTCTCGCTGTTGCTGGGACTCAAAATGACAAAATTACCCTTACTCCCATCGCTGTGGCTCCTATGCAGCATGTCTTTAAACTTCCACCTCTTCGAATTAGAGACGGCAGAGCTGTTCTTCTTGAACTACCCCTCCGCCACCTCCTTCGGCCGCCAAACGCAGACGGATCCACCGGAAATCCTTCCAACTCTCGTCTTCATCGTCGATTCTCGTTCCTCAATGAACAACTTTCTCAACGGAAGGCGAGTCGGCAGAGATTTCTCAAAATTGAAATTTCGCGACTCTGTGTCCTCCTTTTCCGTACGATGCAGAAATAAATCTCCTTTTAAAAACTCAAATTGTCGATTCACGAAAACAAACTCTTGGATCTGATCTGATTGCCGATCACAGTTAGTCGCCCAGCGCACCGAGGTCCGCCGCGCCTCTTGGTTATCGCCACAGATCCACGAGCCGTCGTCGTCAGTTTTTTCTCCTGCAAAGACAAGAACAAAAATCGAGGACTTCTACTCCATAAAGAATTAAGGATGACCGCCGGATCTGCCGCATCTTCGCCGTCGCAATATAAATGGACTAAAATAATCATATTAAAGATTTGTTTTTTTCTTTTGCATGGCAAAAAGAAACTTTATCAATAAATTAGCATGTTTGGCTAATGAAAATAAATACAAAAGGGAGTCTATCTTAGTTGAATGTGGGAAGTAGTTTTTTTTTTTTTTAATATTAAAACTTTCTTTTTAAAGAAGATGAATGAGCACTTTGTTTTTGCTTAAAAAGGATGTGCATGAAGCATTGATACATCATACAATATTTTAATGAATGATTGATAATTTAAAAACTTTAGTGATGAGTTGCATTAACTTCTTGGAGTAATAAGAAGTACAAAGAGGGAGTTGGGGTGTTACCTTTCTCAAACCATAATAACTAGTGAAAGACATAAACCAAACTTTTAATTGTCATCATATCTATATGTATTAATTACATGGCAGCCATATGAAATCAAATGAATGCATTTACTATATTGGATGGATATGAACTTGATGTACCATATACAGCTGTTGAGGCATTGAAAAAGATTTCCCATCAATTCCCATCGAAGGGGTTTAACCTTCGACCTTGTGGTTAACAGCCACACGTTCTAACCAACTGAGCTACTCCAACAGCCACACGTTCTAACCAACTGAGCTACTCCAGCAATTATATTATAGTTTTTCATTTACTTAATCTTATCCTTTAATTAATTTGTATAAATATTATCACGGTTTTTCTTTTTTTTTCACCTACATTTTTAAAAACATTTTCCATTTATTTTTTATTTACTGTATGTTAAAATGTTGCAATATTTTATTATTATTATTTTTTTTACAGTCTAAGGATTAATATGGATAAAGTAAAGTGACTAAAAATATATGGAACTATATTAAATTTGTTTTTTTTTTCACAATTAATTTCGTATATGTTGTATATTTTTCTATATTTTTCGTATATGCTGTATATTTTTCTTATTTGATGAATTAAGTTATAGACATGACGTGGCATCTCTACTAATTTTATATTTTTAATTAATATAATAATATTAATATTAAAATTTTATTATTACTATATGCTTTTGATAAAATTAAAAATTTTTAAAAAATTTGGGAAGTGCCCTTAAATAAAAGGACCGACTTTATGTATAACATAGCACGTTATTTTCCAATTTGTAAGGTGTTAAATACAAATTTAAAATTATATTATATTTTAAGATTATTGAATTTGTTGTTTCTTTTCAATGAGAGAAAAAAAAACTCAATTTTCCTTTTTTTTTCCTTAAATATCATTAATTAAACTATTTAAAATAAAAGATGTTACATAAAATATAATACTAGAAGATTCAAACTGATAACATGGGGTTTATGTATGAAAACCCTTTAAAAGAAACATAAATGCAGCAAATTTAATATTTCCTTCGTCCAAGTAATTTATATATTTTTTTTTCTCTTTTTGACTTATATTCTAAAGTAAAGCTTATATTTCTCCTTTTATTATTAAATAAAACTAACACAAAACAAATGTTAGGTTCTTGGTACCACACAAAATTACTCATATTACAGATCTTATAATTCTCAACAAATCCACAATTTATATATTATCTCTTCTTCTTTAATATTATTTTTCTCTTTTATCTCTCTCATTTTCTTTTTTTTTAAATATAAATTATTAATGCATTCTTACAAATTGATTTAATATAAAATTAAAACTTACCTTATCAAAACCCAAAACAAACATATAGATTTTTAAAATAAAAAGTTAAAACCTCAATTCCAAACATTAACTTCATATAAACCACATACATTATTAATACAACAACTCATTCTACATCCATTAATCCAATAAATATTTCTACCTCCATCCATCAGTAACGTATCTATTTTGTCATTTTAGGTTGTACACTCTTAAAGTATCCATATTTCATTTTTAGTAAAAAGGCTCACACATGGCCCACCATTTCCAAACACTCATCACTAATACAACTACACACTTTATATAAAATAATAATACTCTATAATTTACGTGTAAAAAGTAAATGAATACATTTGCGATGGACGGAGGGAGTAGTAAAATATTCTTAATCTAGTGAAAAAGAAAAGCAAAGTATAATTATCAGATCCTAACTTGAAAAAATATGGAGTAAAGAGAGTATCCACATGGTATACTGGTACTGGTACTGGTCCTTAGAGTTCAGGAGAAAGTGAAAATTTTGAAAATATTCTAATTTTGTTTATTTTCAATTTCCCCCCCAAATATTTACATTTCAGCTCAGTTTAGTTTCCATTCACTTCTCTTTATCTATACATTCGCAGAAGCAAAGAGTAGCTCAATCGACTCGACCACCCGCAAATTTCCGAAATCAGAGGCCGCGATTACGGGTATTTCAAATTCTCCATTTTCTTTTTATTTATTTATTTTCTTTTTGGCGAATTTCGTTTGATGCTCTTTTCCATTTTAGGGTTTTTAGGGTTTCTGTTTCAGCTTTACTTTCTGTGACTAAAACCCTCAAACGCAGACGCTCGCTTGGGAATGTGTTAGTGGGTTTGTCAAAGTTGAGGTTATTTGTTTGTGTTTTGTGGAAATTTGTGAGAGTTTTTGTGTGAATGTTTGATTTTCGTCGTGGATCTGTCACGTTATGATGCTTTTGTTTCGTATGGATCTAGGATTTAGCAAAGAGTAGTGATAAAGAAATCTTTTGTGAATGGAAATTGAGCTTTCTGATAATTTTCCCAATTGGGTGCTACCAAGTATATTTATTGATTATTGGAGGTTGTCATTTTTGTATATCTATAAGCATTTGCCTTCTTTTTTATAACTGATGAAAAAACTTCTTCGTTTATGGTTTCTTTCCCTATATCTTAGTTTGCTATGAAGTGGAGAGGAATCCAAGATTATATTTTCTCCTTTTTTTTCCTTTAGTAAGCATGCATTTTTTGTGGGCATATGTAACTAAGCTTGTGTGATGTGTAAATGTAGTATGTTTCTTAGAACCTTAATTAGTATATTGAGGAAAGATGGTGACACTTCATAGTCGTATGTGATGTAGCAGTTTGGTAAAAACTCATGTTTTTGAAAGTGAACTCATGTTGAAAGCATTCATTGTATTCTAAAAAAAGTAATTAAAAAAAATTCTTGAAATATGGTGATAGTGTGCATGTAATCATGTAAAGAACTACTGAAGGAAATTTATCTCAAGGGATGTATTATTTGCCTACAAAAAGGACTAAAAACTGCTGAAAAAAATCTATCTATGATTAGAGTAACTTTAATAATAAATGATTTGTCATTTCTCTACATATGATTACTCGATCCCTATTTAACCTGTGTATCATGCTACTATGTATCCATGGGAAAAGTTGGCAGTGATAGTGTCTTCAAACCTTCTTGGTCAATGACTCAAAGGACCACTGCTACCATTTTTGTACTACATCCATTTGATAAAGTCGTTCACATTTTCCTCATTTGTTTGTTCCATAGAATCATTCACTCCCTATAATAAGAAATGGAGTAACATCTTAATCCAAAAGTGTACATTTTAATTTCAAAATTGACTTCTCTTATTTACACACACAACATTTTTTATATTTTATTTATTATCCAAATATACTAATTTTCCCCATAAAAGTTAATAAAATTTGGTTAAAAAAGTAACATCTCGTAAACAACGTGGACCACTAAATGTGAACAATTTGGAAGGACAGAGGGAGTATATTAATATGTTTACAGAAACATCTCCTGTATCTACCTCATTTTCTACATTACCTACTGGCACATTCTAGCTCTTGAAAACTGTTGCACTCTGTCACAGGGTCAAAAATTGCTTAGAACTTAACTACTAAAGTTTGATTAGCTTGCATTGGTTGCTTTATTTTTAATGTTTTAACGGGTTTCTGAAAATGATTTCAATGTAGATTTTGCAACCAGCTTATGAAAATTGAATTTTTAAACTTCATAATTTTTTTGCTGCTGATGGTGCTATTTGCGTTGGATTATAAAGTCTCTCATGTATTCTGCTTGCAAACATGTTATATTCATTAATCTTTTTAATCATTTTTTTTCCTTTTCTCCTTTTAGTTTACGCTGTGATGGATGCTAAAACACCTAATGGAGAACGCCGTCACATCACCATTAAACTCTGGCCCCCTAGCCAGAACACCCGGCAGATGCTAGTCGAGCGAATGACAAATAACCTCTCAACGCCAACAATTTTCACCCGAAAGTATGGCAGTCTCAGCGCTGCTGAGGCTATGAAACATGCCAAACATATTGAGGAATCGGCATTTTCTTCAGCAAATCAACATTATGATCAAGAACCTGATGGCGACGGCAGTTCTGCAGTGCAGTTATATGCCAGGGAATGCAGTACGCTAATACTGGATGTTCTAAAGGGAGGCTCCAGGACAGAGGAAATAGAGGGAGACTCCATGGCAGAGGAAAAAGAGGGAGACTCCATGGCAGAGGAAAAAGAGGCACCAAAATCTGAAGCTGATTCCGCTTTTCAGGAGATCTTTTTCGATATCTCCAAAGGTCAGCGAGCTTTTATTGAAGCAAATGAGGCTCAAACACTTTTGAGTTCCTTGCAGGATCCTCGGAATTCTTACACTAAGATATGCTTCAGCAACCGAAGCTTCGGTCTGGATGCAGCTAATGTTGCTGGACCTATTTTGGCATCCATAAAGAACCAACTGCAGGAAGTGGATCTGTCTGATTTTGTTGCTGGAAGACCAGAGGCAGAAGCTCTTGATGTCATGAAAATCTTCTCTGAAGCTCTAGAGGGTTCCCAATTGAAATATCTGAATATCTCCGACAATGCCTTGGGTGAGAAGGGGGTCAAAGCATTTGCAAAGCTCCTGAAATCTCAGACTATCTTGGAGGAACTTTACTTGGTGAATGATGGGATATCAAAGGAAGCTGCACAAGCTGTTTGTGAGTTGGTTCCTAGCACAGAGAAACTAAAAGTTCTTCATTTTCATAATAATATGACAGGAGATGAAGGAGCTATTGCTATATCCGAGATTCTGAAGCGTTGTCCTTCCTTGGAGGACTTCCGGTGCTCCTCTACTCGAGTCGGTTCTGATGGAGGGGTTGCTTTGACTGAAGCACTTGCACAGTGTAGAAATCTGAAGAAACTTGATCTTCGGGACAATATGTTTGGTGTAGAGGCTGGTCTAAAGCTGAGTGAGGCCCTCCACAAATATGAAAATCTCACTGAGGTTTACTTGAGCTACTTGAATCTTGAAGATGATGGTGCAATAGCTATAATCAATGCTCTCAAGGAGTCTGCACCCTCACTCGCGGTGCTGGAGATGGCTGGAAACGATATTACTGCTGAAGCTGCTCCTAGCCTAATTGCTTGCATATCCGAGAAGAAGTCTCTTGTGAAGTTGAATCTTGCAGAGAATGATCTTAAAGATGAAGGTGCAGTTCAAATTAGCAAAGCATTCTCAAAAGATCATGACCAATTGAAGGAAGTTGATATGAGCCAGAACTCTCTAAGTACCTCAGTTAAAAAGTTGGCTCAGGCTTTGCTGCATTTGCCTGGGTTCAAGCTCTTGAATGTTAACGGGAACTTCATCTCTGACAAAGATGTAGATGAGTTGAAGAGTATCTTCAAAGAATGTCCGGAGAAACTGGGCCCATTGGACGAGAATGACCCTGAAGGAAATGATTATGATGACAAGGAGGGTGAAGATGAAGGGAGTCAAGATGAACTGGAAGCAAAACTCAAGAATCTTGATGTCAATGGAGAGGATTAAGTGTTGCAGTACTCAGCTCGAAGTAGTGGTCATTAGGTTTTAGTTGATGTCTTTGGTGGGTCTGATAGTTTTTAGCCCGATATACGGTGCTGATAATTGCTGAGGCTAACTGTTTGCCATGAGTAAGGTTATATTTGATGGGAAATTTTTGCCCTTAATCTTATTTAGCTCTGTATCAGCTGAAGCTGCTTTTGATAATTTTACGAAACTGTTTCGACTTTGTTGTAACTTTTGGTACCCCATGTTGGGGACCATGGTAGGATTCTTTCTGCTTTTATTGATCATGTTTGAATGCCTTTGAAATTATGATGTTCACCTGGCCTTCTGCTAAATGGAGCATGTTTCTTGAATGTTTCAGCAAGCAATCCCCATTATTGATGATGTTGTACCTTCATTTTTTGATCTTCTTGGTGTTGATGCTCTTATGTCTTAATATGGAATGATTAATTGGTTATCTTTGTTTTTAGAGTGTAGAGAGAGAGAGATGCAAGTGTTAATAGAGCTATGATTGAGGGATGCATGTGAAATTAGATACAACTTTGAAGATTAGCAATACACTTAAAATACTGCACTGTAAAATCACAAAACGATTGGGCAAAGATTAATAATAAGCTAAGTTATATTTGATGGAAAATCAAGATTACAGAGCTGCTGATGGAAGCAGCCAACATTCACAAAAAATCTGCAACAAAAGTGTCGATGCATCTACCAAACTAATCAACCTAATTTCAATAAATGCATAATCAAACCAAGCTTGACCTCTTCCTTTTATGAGCTTTCCATGTTAGACCAGTAAAACCACTTTCTAAATCTTCCATGCCATTTATTTGAGAACTCTCGGCTTCAGATTTTAACCTCTGTGACGTCCATCCGAACGTGTCTTCACTCTTCCCCTCGCTTGCTACCGACGTTGTTTCACTCTTCAACTCAAAAACCTTCCTCTCCGCAACAACATTATTAATAGCATTACTTTTAGGCAATTCATTAATCAAAAGTGGAGGAGTCTCTCTTCTCCTTTTGTTGGGATATTTAGACCCATCATCTCCATTCTCCACAGCCTTCATCCACTGTGAATCACTTATGGCATCCTCACGGATAACCTCCTTTCGAAGTCTCTTTCCGGTGACGGGGACATCGGAATGCAGAGATCCTTTTCCTTTTCCTGCATTTATATCAGGTACAGTGATATAAGCCCAATCAGGCACCTCGTGTTCTTCCATGAGACGAGATCTGTAATTCTCCCTTAGTCTTCTCTCCTCATCCATCTTTTCGAATAACCAATATTCCTCATCTGTTCGGGCTGCCAGACGATTGATTTCTCTTTCACTTGGCACGTCTGTTCCAAGAGCACTCGTACCTTTACGCATGATCTCCTCCAGCATCTCCCTCCGATCTTGAGCTGTTCATAAAATAAATAATAGCATGAACAAACCAACCAATATTAGAATGTAGGATTGTCTGAGATAATTGCTAAAGATCATTTCCATACAAGCTTTTGATACTCGATATATATTGCCGATCAAAACAGACAATTTGCTGTAGTGCAAAGATCCAAATGATACAATAGCATAAAGCTAAGCCCTTGTGCCCACTGTGTTAAGTCGGCTATATGGATCATAATACCACTTTTAAGTGTTCTTCTCTAATTTTCTCGTCTCTTTTGGCTAACCCCACTTTCTCTCTAACACACACTTATTACCTATTCTATCTAATTACGAGTGTAGTAGAAGAATTGGGAGAAACAAAATCAGGTCCATTATTAAAAACTTAATGACAGCATATACCATAAAGAGCTACCCTTGATCGCAGCCAAAGACTTAATCTCTCTTTTAAGATGAAATTTGACTTTTTCTTTAAAAGATAAGGAATAAACTATAGCAATCAACAAACCTGTGGAAGTTGTATTGAACAATCCTGCCTGGATCACCTTCGCATCAATGCCCATTTTTTGCTTCGCTCTTTCTAAGATTACCTCTTCAATTGAACCAACACTAACAAGAACAAAAACTCTGACCTCCTTCTTCTGCCCAATACGATGGGCCCGATCCTCTGCCTGCTGGTCCATTTGAGGATTCCAATCACTATCAAAGATAATCACAGTATCTGCAGTTTGTAAATTTAGACCAAGTCCTCCAGCTCGAGTGCTTAGGAGAAATATGAAGTAGGGTGAATCGGGGGCGTTAAATTGCCTAAGCAGTTCGCCTCTATCACCAGTGCTAGTAGTCCCATCGAGTCTAAGAAACTGATAACCTTTTAATGTTAAATAATCTCCAAGTATGGTCATAAGACGAGTCATTTGAGAAAATAGAAGAACCCGATGGCCAGCTTTATGAAGTTTTGGGAGTAACCGATCAAGAAGCTCAAACTTTCCCGATGACCTCACTATGTCCTCATTCCGTTGCATAAAGTAATCCCCAAGAAACAGGTATGGATGGTTACAACATTTACGGAGCTGCATTGTCAGGTTTTGTAGACCTTTGGATCGGCCACTACCTGCAAATTCAGGCTATAAGAGACTTGGCCCTCTGCAAGACTGATTAATAAGCAAGACTAGAGCCACATTTTAGAAGAGAGAAAGAATCATACAAGAGAGTGCTCACCATGTGAAAGACCAACCCTCCCATTTTCAGTAACTTGTTGGTAATACAATTTCTGCCATGCAGACAAGTCACACTTTAGTATGACCTGAATTTTACTGGGTAGGTACTTCTCAACCTCATCTTTCTTCCTCCTCAGTATAAATGGCCTGATGACCTGTGAAAAAAGCAACCAGAAGATGAGGTGAATTATTTGCGCGTTGAATTTTAGCATATAAGGGGAGAGGTGTGTGAAGATAAAAATAAAGTTATACATGATGCAAGCGGCGAATGACTAAGAGCTGTTCTTCTTCTGTTAAGGAGACATCACATTTGTCGGCAAATGGGGCATTAAACCACTCCTCAAAGTTTTCAACTGAATTAAAGATGCTGGGGAGAAGAAAGTTAAGAAGGGACCACAGTTCCTGCAAGCTATTCTGTATAGGAGTACCCGTCAAGAGAAGTCTCCTCCGTATTCGATAACTGTCAAAATCAGTTATCAATTAGAGGATCATTTGTACTCAAAGCATCTCATATATAAGTTACCCTAGTATCATTTAGTATCAACATTAAAATGCAATCAAATGATAATATGCTTGCAAGCCTTTCTAGACTATTAATAAAACATGATTGCATAGTTCCCCAAAGAAGTATAGTAATTTGCAAAAGAAGAATAAGAAAATAAAAATCAGACTGTAGAACCTGCCACCAATAATGACACAAAGAAGTGAAATTTGAGAATACACTCACAAGAGATAAATATTGGACAGCAACTGGAAGATATGCGATTGTTGCTCCAAAATACATACCAAATTAAAATGCTAAAACTTATTAGAGACCGTACCCTGAAACCAGAGTCCGCGCGAGGACACAGTCAAAATTTTTAAGTCGATGTCCTTCATCGATAACCAGGTAGTGCCAGTGAATTTTCCTCAGAAATGCTTTGTCTCTAATTATAAGATCATAATGGGTAATCAAAACACTGAACTTCCCTTCTCCAGAATATTCTTCTCTCATGGCCTTTCTTTCATCTTGGCGTCCATCATAAAGCACGGCAGAAATGCTGAAGCATAAAGAAAGTTCATCAGTGTTGAAACAACTAACTACTTGTTAAATAGAGATTTAAACCCATACCTAGGAGCCCAAGTATTAAATTCATTAATCCAATTAGGCAGGACACCTTTTGGGGCCACAATCAAGTGTGGCCCAGTTACACCCTTGTTTTCCATAAGATAAGCAATCAAAGCAATGGTCTGAATTGTTTTGCCCAACCCCATTTCATCAGCTAAAATTCCATTTAGATTGTTATTGAATAGAGACAGCATCCATTGGAGTCCCTCTAATTGGTATGATCTTAACTCTCCACCCTGAAGCATTGCCGGTTGCTCGGTCACCTACAAAAGTTCCGGTCAGGTTAGTCAACATCTATCGATAACTGTGAAGCTATGAAATATATAATGTCTACATGTCTGACACTATCAACATTCGGCAGGCACATATATATGACGAAAAAATAAGAGCAGCAATCTCGTTTGGCATGTAAAGAAAAGAAGAGAGTTCAATACTATCCCAATTCCTTTGTTAAAAAAGAAGCTTGGTAAGATGTATTCATCTTGCACAATGAGTAAAGGAAAGGTGAACTGCCATAATCATATATATAACGTTAGACTATTTATTGCTGCAAGGTATTCCCTAACTGAATACAGGGCTAAGGAAGACCAAGGACAAAAAAGAACAAAAGCATTAACATCTCATTTTTTCCTTTTCTCATCCATCCTAAATCCTTATACCTTTCAACCAGGTTCTGCTAGTGCTTAAAAGGAAGCCATTCTCTATAACTATTTATGAACAAGTTCAGTAGTTAGCTCTAAGTGGATGAATAAAAATTACACATGCACAGCACACTACACCTTCCAAGGAATTCAATATGCAAATAATCAGAAGATATGTCACCATCAAAGTTGTCAAAATTACCTTCTCCTGTATAGAGTGCACAGCTGAATTATACTTCCGCTGCCCTTCTAATAAATCACCTGTCTTTACTTTATCATCAGATTCATCTTCAATGTCTTCATCTTCTTCCGCAAGTGATTGTGCAGGAGTATCAGCCCTTGAAGCAGATAAGTCAGCATCTGAGCCTTCCAGGGGTTCAATACTATCATGTCCAGCATCTTTTTGTCGTTGAACAGCAGCACCCAGACGAACTAAAAGATCATTAGTTTTTCCCAGGAGCATTGTCAATCTCTCATTCTTGCTCTCCTCAACCATTTTCATGTAAGCTTCTTGATCATCAGCTTTCAGAGCTTGAAACCTCATTTTCTCAGCTCGTGTAGCTTTTTGCCTCAATCTTGCATGCCAAGCCTGGACAAATCAAAGATTATAAGATCACTATCATAAACAATAAGATACCAACAATTGCACAAAATATGTTTCAATTTTCATATGTTTAAGCGACAATAAAATCTGAATAAAAAAGATAAATTTGAATCTTTTTCAATTCAAAAGTCATAATACTTAACACTTGAATTAATATTTCGCAATCAAAGCATAAAAACTTAAGTATGACATCATATTAGCTTCAAAATTTTCTGCCCTTAAGAGATATCTGCTTCTAATTATATTTGCTGATTTACATGTCATGGCATTTTTTTCTTAAATAAGGCATAAAAAAGAATCTGAAAACAAGGTCGTGCCTGAACACCATCATTTCTCTGTTTCCTCCTTTTCTGGGCAGCCTGTACTTGTAATTGGAGTTCGCGTGCAGCATTAAGTAAGTCAGCAAAAAATTTCCTTTTCCTGGTTTCTATGCGGTTCCTTTCTTCTTCCTCAAATCTTGACAGCCTCTGCAGCAAGGAAACCAAAAATATAGTGTCATCAAATAAAAATACTTAGGTAACTAAATATATAAGCCTTTTAGAAGTTGTAAGTAAAAGATATTGGTGGCTGTTACGGGAATCCAACAGCAGATAAACTGCTGATTAAAGAAAAACCTCACCTCAGCCTCTCGTTTCTTCTTTAGAGGATCATCAGTTTCCACCGCAAAAGCATCTCCAATTCCATATAAAGGCCGGCGTAATCGCATCATGCCCCAATCAAAAAGCTGCTTCTCGGGGTTTGCACAATGCAGACGAAGCCAATATTCAGAACTCACTTCAGAGCGGACCTTGCTCTGGACCTCAGCTAACTGAGAGGAGCAAGAAACTCATTATCAATTAAAAGTAAGAACTATCACATTTTAATTTTAGGCACAGAAAACAGAATGATAAAAGCTTACATCATGAACATGGAAGGAAATTAAAATACAATTAAGGTACAATGATGATACTCGGGAACTTAATAGAAAAGAGCTCTTTCATCACTGCACAAACTCCCCCACCATACAAGTTGTATTCATTGTAAATGAAGGAGAAATACCAGGGAATCTGAGTGACTTCTTCACATTGCTTTTTCATCTCATATATTACATAAAATACTTAAAACCAACAACTAGTTGCAAGGAAGAACACAGTTGAGTATTTTTGTCACTCAATACATCAGAAGTTCCCACCCACAAAAGTTTATTACTCACTGAAGAATATAATCTTGTAGAAGTTCAACCACCTTCACCCTTTTTTAAATGTCACTCCTATTTTCTCAACCAAGTTTCACAAGATATCTTTAATTGTTGAAAAGAATAAACTTTACCTTCAGTCCATAGAGTTCAATCAAGCATCTGGACTGCAGATCCTCGCCTCTGCTTGTGGGCAATTCTGTTTCTCAAAGGGAAAAATAAAACATTTTTAGCAAGCACATATTTTTGCGTGATGAATGTAGATAAAGTTGTTTCAAGTGTTGCAATATGTTAGCACTAGGAACAAACACACATGCACATCTGTGTTCATTGGCAGGGTGTTTGACTAGCAGCAGCAGGATCTAATGGATTTTATTTTGTAAAATAAATGAAATATTAGGAGAAGAAAGTTCACAAAGAAAAGAACTAAGCAAGAACTGAGTCAGCATGACAATTTAGAAGCCAACGTATCCCAATAAGGATCAAGCAAAACCACTTACAAGGTTAGTCACGGCTATGTTTAATTAGCAAATCTTTTACATCCCAGTGGCAAAGAGGGAAAAAGAGAGGATTCAGAGTACAATGAGGAAGACACATAAAATGGAAATAATGCTGCAAAGCAATAGATTTGTGAAATAAATAAATATACTTTATAATAGTTGTTACCCTCAAGTTCTTTTAAGCGATGTTGAATTTGGCTCTGAAACCTGATTTCCTTTAAGCCTGACAATTTAGAACCAGGCAAACAACTAGATCTCTGTTTCAATACTGCATCCTCAAAGTCCAACATTAACTCATCATAAGTTGAACCACCAAAATTATCCTGTACCATCAATACGAGATCAATATTAAAATCTTAATCATTTAAAAGAAGAAAGCTTCCAAGAAGGATATAGAAGGAAGATGCAGCTGTACTAAATTACTAATTTACCATATTATATTTTTTCGACCAGCAACATTAGCAAATGATACCCAAAGAAGCGGTTGATCACTTGGTCTATGAATAATTATCCCCTTCCAATGTTAATGGTTGCGTATTAGACACGTGATAAAGATTTATAAGAGTATTTTGTGCCTTTACATTACTGACCTTAAAAGAAGTTACTGAGCATCCTTAGGGTTCTAAGAAATCAACAAAAGAACTATTGATAAAAATCTCCATTTCAGAAAATAAAGTCTCATTTAAGAATGCTCTGACAAGTAACAAGGAACGCAAATAGTTATTTTGTGTAGTGAAGTATAGAATTAAATTATCAGAAGAAAAAAAAAAAAGAAAAAAAGATGAAGGTGTCATGTCATGAATCTCACCCTCTCTGTTTAATAGAGATAATTCAGCCTTCCCATTAAGGGTTTACACCCAGTAGGAAGGTTGGTGAACAACTGTATGGATAATTAAATGGCTCGATGTCAGGTATGAATGACTACTTTGGGGGGCTTATTTGATATGCTGGAAATTAGAGATATTCGTACAAAAATAAGAGTTTGGGTCTGTCATTCTGACAAGGTATAACACGAGTATCGAATCCTTTTGTCGCATATGGATTATGACTATACAAAATGCGACTGGACTTAAAAGAAAAACTTACATTCTAACCAGCCCCACCCCCGAAAAGAATTTACGCACACGTGTGTGCGGGCGTATTTTTTTGAAAAGAGAACTTAAATAACAACAATCACCAAAAAGGTTGAATATTACACAAGTCAAGGAGCATTAATTTTACATCGAGAAAGGAAAACAAAAAAATTTATACGAACAGTATCTAAAATTACTTTAAAAAACTAATGAAGTCAAAAATTTTTTATAAAGTGTGATTAACTAAATTATTAGGGGGAACTTCTAGCATCAGTAACTCAAAATTAAAAATTTAGAGCCTAAAGGTACCAAGAACTTATGAAATGTAACAAGAAGAAATCCCTGAACTATTCAAAATGGTTCTAGTATCAATCACCTAATTCAAGAAACCTAATAGCCAACTTCTTGATAAATTAAAAGGAACATATTAACACCAACCTGAGTAGCTTGAATTTATTAGCAGCCGTCTATTATCACCACCAAAGCATTGGAAAATAAAAATAAAAATCTCTAAAAATAATCAATGATCATAAAACAAACTAAAGTAAATTATAGTGAAAACAAAATCCAATAAATAAACCCATCTTAAAACTTTAATTGTAAAATAAAGTTAAAAGCATCAGTACCTCAAACATGTTCAGTTATTGAATTGTTGAGAAGTTCAAAGAAATACTAATATAAGAAGAAATCAAATTTATGCTACTTCTTCCACCTAACATTGTAATCTTTATGTCAAGATTGCAGATGCTGATAAACGGAATATTAGGCGCTACCCACCCACCTAAATAATCTTAACAACTAGACCACGGCCACACAAATTCTTGTCAAGTTATTATAACAAAAGATCCAAAATTGAAACAGAACTTGATATCTTGATCTTGTGTTACAACTCACAACAACTCCAGCAAATCAAACAATGAAATGAGAGAATACAACATAATTGAAATCTCAATTCTCATCCAAAATGGATTCAATCCACACACCAAGAACAGAAACTCACTAACCATGCGCGAAGGCGAAGTAGTCCCATTGGAAAAATCACCATCGGCGTCACAATCTAATTCGGGGGAGTCGACTTCATGACCGCTCTCAGCTGCAGACTCCTGATAAATGGAGGAAACGGCGTCGTAAACATGTTGGGGCAAGGGCAAGTTGCGGGAGAGGAAATTGAGGGCGCAAATTAGCGTCTTGGCACCGCCGAGGGCGGCATCGGGTTCCGGGCCGGGCTCAACCGGACAGAGGCCCATCTGCTGGGAAGCAGAGGGCTGTGGCTCCGCCACCTGTGCGACCATGGCGGGAACGAAGAGATGAATACGTCGTCGTGCGAGATTTTTTTGAAAAATTATAGAGACCACAGCGGTTATATTTTTTCGAATCTAAAATCCAAAATCGAAAAAAAGAAAATATTTATATATCGGTTGGGATTTAATTTTGGTATTATTAGGGATTTGCAACTGAGGATTAGGTTTTTTGCACTTATGGAAAGGGGTTCAAATATTTGACGGATTGGGTTTCATTTATTTATGGAGTACCCCCGGCTAATGGCTATAGCCCAAGTGGGCGTGCTTTCACGGATGCACACGTTTTTTTTTCTTTTTTATTATTATTAAATAAATATACTCCTAAAATTAAGAGTCCTACCACGATGCACCTATAACACCAGTGCACCTGGACGGTTTTAACGGTTAGATTAAATTATAAATTAATCTCTACCACTAATTATATTAAATAATTAAATTAAAAAAACTACCCACCACCCATATTTTATGCTTTAAATTCTAGGGTGCATCGGAGCAGAGATGTACCCTAGAATCACCCTAAAAGTAATTAAATAGCGCTAATTTTGTCTTACTATGCAGTTTTAAAAAAAATATATAATTTCTTAAGAAAGTCTTATTATGCAAACTAAGTCGCATACTCCCTCCGTCCCGTCTTTATGGTTACGTTTGTTTTTTGCAAGAGAATTAATAAATATAGTATTTTAATGTGTGTTGAGGTGAGAGAAATAATAATTTAATGTAAAGTGGGTAAGTGTATTAGTGGGATGTGTGGGCCCATGGAGAGAGCAGTAATTAATTTGTGTGGGTCCATATGCTAAAAAGGAAAATGTAATCATTAGGATGAGACGCCCAAAATGGAAATATGTAACCATTAGGATGAGACGGATGAAGTATGAGTTAAATGATTTTTCTGGTATGTATCTAATTACTTGAAAATTATTGATCCATCCCTTAAAAATTTGCACTTGCAGATAACATAACATGGAGTATATGTATTATCCAGGTATATATCTCATCGACATCCATGGCGTTTCTCTTGAATGGTAAAGTTTTTTGAAAACTCACTTCACAACGGGCTTCCGACAAGGCAACTCTCTCTCACCATTTTTATTCATCATTTATTCTGAAATCTTGAAATCGTATCCATAGTTTATATAAAAGTCTCAAGGTCAGCCCACATGTCTCTCATCTCTTCTTCGCCGATGATACTCTTTTATTTAGCAAGGCTTCATGCGTCTTATCTTATGTTATCAACTTATATGAAAAAAGTTTTCGATCACCATATAAATTTCAACAAATCAGAAGTTCTTTTTACTCCTAACTCTGAAGCTATCATAGCATATGATATCTGACAGATTCTTGAGTCCCTCAAGTCTCTGGCCACTATAAGTACTTAGGACTCCTTTCTATTATAGGATGCAAGAAGAATGAAATCTTCATTTCTATTAAAGACAAAATGAATTGATGGGTGGAAAGCAAAAAATTACCTCTCTCTCTCTCTCTCGTGTTGAAAATGAGATACTTCTTTTGTTATTCAATCTGTGTCATCTTATGCAATGCAATGAACACCAAAGTTTGGCATGATGCGTGAATTCCCCACATGCCACGATTTTTAGCAATAAGCCCAAGTCGAATACTTTTCGATTATGCACATGTTGTTGAGTTGATAGACAATGCTAACAACACCTAGAATGAAAATATATTTGTATTAGCGTTGTGTGCAAGTCCTACATGGAATAGTTAATTGTTTTGTGTGGGCTAACTTGACAAAAAAGGAAACGTAAACCTTAACTTGGGACAACCCAAAATGAAAAATGTAAACCTTAACGCGAGACGAATGGAGTATGATTCAGAGTATTTTCTCAGTTGATTAAGCAAACTCAATCATGTCCATCCCTTTCCATGACATGTCGGGCCTTGATCTATGGGTTTGGCACCACTCAAAAAATGTGAAGCTCTAGTGAAGACAATTTATCACACTATAATGAATAACCCTTCTCTAAGATACTCCACATATGTTAACTTTTCAAGTCTCGATCCAGACACTATTTGAAACAAGCTTTGGTTTATTCGAATCCCAGGTCGCATCCACCATTTTAACTGGAGATGTTAACACCCTACCTTCAACAACTAACTCGTATCTATGAGGAGTTCACACTAGTCATGCGTGTCCATTTTATGAAACAAGCAACTCTTCTCTAGTCTTGCCCATATATTCTCAACTTGCCCTCCTGTCTCAAATTTAATTTAAAAAATAATTTTTAATCTCAAATTTAATAGTAGATTACTTTTTAATTTAATTTTCACTAAAATAATAAATATTAAAAAAAAACTAACCACTACACTTATAAACCCTAGGTGCACTTGTGCAATGAATGCATTTTAGAATCACCCGTAAAAGTAATAATACTTTTCATAAAATGTGATAATTATTTAAGAAAAACTATAAATACAATTTCAATTTGTAAAATAAATAAATATAATAGTATTTTTAATAAAAATTAATAACACATCTAATAATAAAAAGGCGGCAATTATTAAAAAATGTATACTCCGGTACTAATGTAATGTAATTATTATGTAAGTGTGGCCTTTTGCAATTATTGAAAGTTTAATTTTTTTTACGGATTGGGATTTACGGATTAGCCTTTTAATTACGGAGTTTTCCTTGGGTTAATGACAGAAGTACCCCTAATGTGGACTTTAAACAGTCGGACTTGCGCCACTTTGGTAAATCACGATATAGGCTATAGCTGGTTTTTACTATGAATTTATAACCTTCTAAAATAATTAAAAAATAGTGAATAATATTGTTTTAACATACTCCCTCCATCCGCCACAAAGGTGGACATTTGCTTTTTGCACGTGCATTAAGAAGTATTATTATTTAAGGTGTAGTTGGTAGTTGTATTAGTGGGGTGTATGAGTCCCATAAATTTATTGTATTAGTGATGTGTGTGGGTCCCATGTGTTTAAAAAAAGAAATATGGACTTTGGTGTGAACGCCCAAAATGGCAAAATGTGGACCTTTCGGGCGGACGAAAGGAGTATTATTATTTAAAAATTATAAAGATTAGTTATATTTTTAAATATTTTAAATCCTGAAAATAATTATTGAATTAAGGTATAATGAAATATAAACCATTAGATGATTAGAATTCACATTAACTAATTATGTGAATTTGGTTCATATAAGTATTTATCATTAAAAAAATATAATTTCACACCGTATGCTCTCTCCGTATTGGGAAACCTTTTACTTGGCTTATTTAATAAACTATTGTAGTTTTTATTTTTGTTTAACAAAATATGCCATTTGCATGTAATTTTAGAGGACTACTTGGGTGACCCGTGGTCACCCATGACCCTCTCACATGAGGGGGTGGGTCCCACATGTCAGGGAGTGGGCCCCCACCCCTTCATGTGAGAGGGTCATGAGTGACCACGGGTCACCCAAGAATTACCCGTAATTTTAATGAAATAAGCAGGAGCGCCACAACGAGTGGCGCTTTTCTTGGTTTTCTGCTTTTCAACTGTTTTAATTCTCTCCTATCAAATCAAACGTTTTTTTTTAATATTTAAAATTATTTTTAAGTATTTATATATAAATAATAATTCAAGGAGTATATTTTTATATTATAAATAATTTTAAAATGTGTGATATAATATACTCTCATCATTCAAATATTAATACAACTACTCACTATAAATTGAAATATTAGGTCACTCAATTCACTACACATTAAAATACTACTCCATATTCCTTAATTTTTGTGTAAGTTGAAATTATGCCGGATTAAAACAGAATAGAATTAAATTTGGGATGGAGAGAGTATATTATATCACACGTTTTAAAATGACAAAGTCTTTTGTGAGACGGGAATTATGGAGACGGGCCGATCTGTTGTTAAAGTATGTTTATTATATAGTTAAAATATACTTATTAGTAGTTAAAGTATATTTTTTTAAAGTATAATTGTTAAATGACCACCTTGTCTAAAAGCTTAAGCTTATAGAGAGTTAATCGTTCAATACTTGATCAGGTTATACTCTAACACGCCCCCTCACATGCAGGGGGGAATTTTTGCCTCAAGCCTTGCATGTGGAATTTTCTCATAAATGGGTGGCAATGAGGTTTGAACCCTGGACCTTTGTTAACCATGGTATCAGCCTAATACCTGCTAAATCTCAATCTCTCTTCTCTTTTCATCGACCTGGTCCCCGTCGATTCCAAATGACTGCTGTCAACCCCGATCCAGTACCTGTTAACACCATGATTCACATGGTCCTAATTCATCTCTCCACCTCAACTTATCTTCTCTGGAAATCTCAAGCTACTGCCATGCTTCAAGCATTCGATCTTCTCGGACATGTAGATGGTTCTATTAATTATCCCCCTGCGACTATTACCGTTGATGGTGCTAATTCTCCAAATCCGGCAGCCACCTCATGGAAAATCATTGATCAAAAAATTTTGAGCGTCATCTTTGCTACTTTTACTGAAGAATCAATGGCGGAAGTGGTCAGCTGTACCACTTCTCGTGCCGCCTGGTTGGCCTTGGACGCTGCTTTCTCTCACGCTTCCATATCCCTTGCTAATCAACTCCGTGAAGAATTACTTTTTCTTCGACGTGGTTCCTCCTCCGTTGCTGATTATGGACGCCAATTTAAGTCTCTATATGATCAACTCTCCGCTATTGGACGACCAGTTGATGATTCAGACAAAAGGCATTGGTTCTTGCGAGGTTTGGGTCCTCAATTCTCCAGGGTTGCAGACACTCGCATGGCACTCACTCCCATCCCAAATTTTTGGGATTTGCTCCACCAAGCACAACAATTTGATATTTTTCAACGTGTCATGGAAGGTCCTCCACCCAATGCTCCTGCTACCTTCATTGCATCAGATCATGGTGTCCGCTCCTCAACTGGTAGCAACCAAAACCACTTCTCATCTAACCAGCCGCGTTCCTCAAATAGCTATGGCACATCTTGTGGTCGTGGTCGTGGCCATAATTTTAATGGGCTTGGTGGTCGGAAGACTTACATTCCACGTTGCCAAATATGTCGTGGAGAGCATTACGCCTACAAATGTCCTCAATTCTTGCAGTATCACGCTCCTGCCTCATCATCTGCTCAACTTGCTCAAGCTTTTAATGCTTCATGCAATATTTTTGATCCCGTCTCTGATTGGTATGTAGACTCTGGAGCATCTTCCCATATGACCTCAGAAAAGTCAAACTTGGACTCTTACGAGCCTTACAATGGTAATGGCCGTGTCACTGTTGGTAATGGAACATCACTTCCCATCTCTCATATTGGTTCATGTGATTTTTCAAAAAATGTGAAATTACTTGATGTTCTGGTTGTTCATCATTTAACCAAAAATTTGCTGTCAATTAGCAAGCTCACACATGATTTTCCTGTTGATACTATTTTCTCTGATAACTCATTTGAAGTTCAGAACCGCAAGACAAAAGCTCCACTGGCCCAAGGGCGACTTGATCACGGATTGTATGTGTTGGAACGAGGCTATCCTGCTAATTGCTGCTCTTCGTTCGAAGAATCTGAAAGCAAGTTTTGATCTATGGCATTTGCGTTTGGGCCATGTCCCATACTCTATTATTGCTCTTTTGAATAAATTGGGCCACTTGTCGCTCACTTTACTATTAACAACTCCGTCTATTTGTTCCTCTTGCCAGCTGGCTAAGAGCAAATGTTTAGTTTTTTATTTAAATGATAAACGTGCTAGTACTGTTCTTGGTTTAATACACTGTGATTTATGAGGTCCTTTCCCTGTCCATACTTCCCATGGTTATCGCTATTATGTTGTGTTTGTTGATGATTATTCTCGATTTTCTTGGATTTATCCATTACGTGCTAAATTTGAGTTCTATGAAGTGTTGGTGCAATTTCACAACTTTGTTTGCAACTAATTTTCTAGCACAATTAAAATCTTTCAAAGTGATGGTGGTACGGAGTTTGTTAATAATCAGGTTCGTCAATTTATGGAGTTGCATGGCATTCACCACTGTCTTTCTTACCCATATACACCTCAACAAAACGGGTGTGCTGAGCGTAAGCACCATCATATTTCTGAAATAGGTCTCTCTATGTTATTTCATGCTCATGCTCTAGCTAGCTATTGGTTTGATGCATTTGCAACAATCGCTTATGTAATAAATCGCTTGCCTTTGGTACTACTGGGTAATAAATCACCATTTGAGTTGCTTTATGGCATTGCTCCTAATTATGGAAATTTTAAACCATTGGGATGTCGAGTTTTTCCATTCTTACGTGATTATGCAACACACAAGTTGGAGCCTCGCAGTCGTCCTTGTATTTTCTTGGGATATAGCAGTTATTACAAGGGTTTTCGATGCTTTGATTCTATTTCTGCTTGGATTTTCATCACTCGTCATGCTCAGTTTGATGAGTATTTATTTCCATTCTCGGGTACTTCTACAGGTATTGATACATCCACTATTGATATTTCTTTCTTTTTGGAGCAATCTGAGAAATCAAATCATGAGCCTTCCTCAACTACACGTGTGCCTTCCTCACATCCTATTAAAGAGTACAAAATTTGTCCTTCTTGTGATTCAAGTGCTCTCATGCCTATTTCTCAGGATGTCGTTCCTGTCCCAGTACTAGTTGTTCAAGAACCTGACCTAGTTGCCCAAGCACCTCATAGTCCAGCACATGCTTCTCCTAATCCTGCTCAAGCTGCCAACCCAGCACATTCGCATCCTATAATCACGTGTGCGAAGGCAGGTATTTTTAAACCACGCTATCCAGTTGATCTTGCATCTACTGCATTACTCTCAGCACTCACTGCTTCCTCTGTACCTCATGGTGTCAAGCCCACAACCAAGTCACCTGTATGGCTTGCCGCAATGCAGGAGAAAATTGATGCTCTCCGTTTGAATGAAACATGGGATTTGGTTTCTCTTCCTGCAAACGCCAGTGTTGTGGCTCTAAATGGGTGTTTCGGACCAAATTCAAATCTGATGGATCTATTGAACATTATAAAGCCCGTCTTATTGCGCAAGGGTACACTCAAATTCCCGGGTTGGATTTTGGACACACTTTTAGTCCTATAGTAAAATCAGCTACAGAACGTATCATTTTGGCTCTTTCAGTTCAAAATAATTGGCCTCTTCATCAGTTGGACGTGAAGAATGCTTTTTTAAATGGTGTTCTCTCCAAACCCATTCTCATGGCCCAACCATAATGAGTGATATTTTCACCTAAACTTTAGTATCTTTTTATGTTCGTTTTCATAGTATTTTATTCGTATTTTTTGTATTATTTGGTTGTGTTATGTGTTCTCATGGAAATATGTGTAAATGAGCTTAAACGTATGTAAAACAGGTAAAAATTGAGCAAAAATAGAACGAGAGCTGAAACGAGCAAGAAACGGTCTCACGGGACCCAACTAGAGTTGTAAGGTGCAACTCGAGTTGAGAGAAGGTCGAGTTGGGGTCCAGAATTTATCCAGTGAACTTACTCGAGTTGCAAGGTTCAACTCGACTTGCAACTCGAGTAGAGTAAGGAGCAGGGCATCGACCAAAAATTGTACAGTGAGCCAGCTCGACTTACAAGCTGCAACTCGAGTTGCTAGCTCGAGTCGAGCTGCTTTCCGTAGCTGATGAGTGTGTTAATTCACAAATCTTGTGCTTGGATTTGTGCTATTATGGAGTCTTTGAAGGTTGAAATCAGTTGTAAACCGATATATATTGTGAAAAGGCATGAATCAGGTGTTGTTAGAGCTATTTGAGTGGTTTTTCGAAGGAAATCGGAGTGGAAGTGTTGAAAACTGAAGAAAGAAAGTCGAAGCCATCCGTTTGGGTGAAGCAGGAGTGTGATTCGACCTGAAGGAGGTCAATTCGACCAGCTCTTCAGGTCAAATCGGCAGTATAACTTGCACAGAAGGCAGATTCAACCACGACAGGGGATTCGACCTGAGTATCAGGTCGAATCGAGGTCGAATCAATTGGCGGAAATACCGATTCAACCTCGTCACTTCGAATCGACTAGGGCAGTTGGCCGAATCGAGCACTTTGGATTTACAGTGTGCTGATTCGACCTATAATTCGACTTGTGATAGTCAATTTGACCTGTTGCTGAACTCGAATTGAGGCTCGCGAACTTACCATATCCGTGTTTTTACACCGTCAATGCGTGTGATCACTTAAAAAGCTCATTCCAAGCCCAGAAAACATGATTACAAGTATAAAAGAAGGCTTGTGCAGCATCAAAAAGAGATGACTTGATCAAGAAGACAATGAGACATAGAGTTGAGATGAGAGTCGATCGTCCATCATCCGGAGGGGCTGTGACAGAGGTTCCGTTGGAGATTCAAGTAAGATTGGTCCAACTAACCATGATTGTTCCTAGATCAATCATGGGCTAGAGCCGCTTCGGTAGTTCTACGGTTATGAAGGTTTCATGAGTTAATTAGTCTTTTGTGTGTAAACTCCGTACAACACTACTTGTAGTTTATTTTATATAAGATTGCGTATTTTTAATCCATACTCACAGTCTTTTTGTGCATCAATAATTGTTGTGTAGAGTCTGAATACATAACTCGATTATTAGTTGAGTGCGTTCACTGCTGAGTAGGGTTTTATGTTATAATTCTAAGTGAAAGGATTCCGAAGTTTTATTAGAACTATCTTATATGAATACTTGTTAATTGAATCATATTCGGGTTAATAAGTAGGATAAAGAGTATAACTTTATAGTACCTATAAAGGGAGATCATATCGGGTTAGAGTACTAAGTGCACGGGAAATAATTGATACTGATAGTATATAGAAAGAGGGATGAATTATATCTCTTGCTTCGAGGATATTCACACGTGTCATACGCATATTTACTTGTGTCTATAGAGTGAATTTGCATGGTTTAGTGATGCGTTCATAAACCACAAGTCAGAGTCAGACACCGTCACATGAAAGTATAAATTAATAAGTGGAACTGGATGACCTGATGAACTACCTACTATCTTACTTGATCACAACCTACTATTTATTCTTCTTGTTATTTTTACTTGCTATTTCAATTAATAGTTGTTACTTAATTTCAAAATCACAACCATTACAATTACGAACATAGTCATGATTTACTAGAACATAATTGAATTGATATTTATCCGTCCTTTGGGTTCTATATATAACTTGGTCACCTTCGAAACTACGATTGATATCCTTCATACTTGAGGATTAAATTGTGTATTGAGAAAACACATATCAAGTTTCTGGCGCCATTTCCGGGGACGGCTTAAAATATCTTTTTGTTATTTCTAGTTTTATTAGGACGATTTTAATTCTTGTTTTACTATCTAACTCTTATTCTTTTCAGGTGTATGCTCATAAGATCAAAGCAAGGTGAATTAGTACCATATAATCCTGAGATCGGAGCATCATCGAGGAAGAAAAAGAAGAAGGGTAAGAATAAGAACGTAGATCCAACTGAAACTCTTAACCTTAGAGTTGAAGTTGACGTGCTAAATTCGCAAACAATTAAAGCTGCAACTGAAGGTAATTTGGAAGTAGAGACAGTCAATATGGCAGCAAATCTGGACAATCTGGCCATCCGTGAAGTCTTCAAGAATAACGGGGCTGGACACTTTGGGCTTCTAGGAGCAAGGGGGCTAATGCGAACTTCGATCTTCATCCCACTCTTATTAGCATGATAGAAAGAAACTCCTTTTCAGGAGGGACTTTCGAGGATCCGCAGTAGCATCTAAATAAGTTCTTGGGCTATGCAAGTACTCAAAAAGACGCAGGAGAACATGAAGATGCTAGAAAGATCCTCTTGTTTAAATTCTCATTATCTGAAAAGGCAAGAGATTGGTACGACACTATCAATGCAGCTGAATGTACTACTTGGGAGCAATTGAAGTTGAAGTTCTTGGAAAGATGCATGCCACCTTCGAAGGTGTTCAAGATGAAGCAAGACATTAACCAATTTGCTATCGATAGTGGAGAGAAGTTTCATGAAGCGTGGGATAGATTCAAGGACATGCTTCGTAAATGTCTTCAACATGGGCTATCTAAAGCTCAATATATCAGCATATTCTATAATGGATTAGACTGTGATTCACGTGTGTTATTGGATGCTTCTTCTAATGGAGCATTGCTTACTAAGTTATCCGTAGAGGCCGAGAAATTGTTTGAAGATATTTCGATGAATTCGAGAGATTGGCCAACTGATAGAGTTAGAGGTATTTACGTCCTTGGAAAAGTGGCTAAGGTTGAACATGCTATGGTGAAAATAAGTAGAGAAGATGAGATCGTCTCTAGCTTGTCGAATATCAACAAGCTACTTGAGTCCCAACAAAAGCAAATCAGCGATATATCTCAGTGCGTACCGATTATGCAGCAGGAAGTTATGAATGATGGACTGTTCCAAGAGGATATGGAAGAAGCAAACTATGCTATGTGCCAAAGTATTCAAGGGACAAGGTATCAAAATCAGGGCAACCAGAATTACCAAATGAACTACAACAACCGTGGTCCCCCGGGTAATTATCAACAGCCTAGGAGGCCGGAGTTTTCATGGAGCAATCCGAATAATGCAATTCAACCTCTGATGGGTGTTGATCCAGGAGCGAAAGTGGAAGAAGAAAAGCTGGATTTTGAGGATACGGTGAACAGGTACATGGCTAGGAATGATGCTAGAGTGGATCGTCTTGAGGTCAAGTTAGAGAAGAAGATTGATGCAAACCATGAGGATTTATCTAAGCAAGTGAAGGACCTTACATTGTTGATGGGGGACATGGCAGAAAGTGTTAACAAGCTCACTCAAACTATTGAGAAATTGAAGCTCCCGTCTCAATGTATTGAGAATCCAAAGTCTTGCAACGCCATCACATTGAGATCTGGAACATAGTACGAAGGACCGATAAGGCCAGAATCGAAGTTGAAGATGTCGAGGGCTCAATTTGACCTCGATTCGACCTACACTATAGTCGAATCCAACAGGGAAGGTCGAATTGGTCTACTGGACGTAATCTGGAAGCCTCAGAGCCTCGATTTGACCAACAACAAGTCGATTCGACCAAGGGGACAGGTCGAATCCACCCATCCAGAGCACTCTGTTTTATCAGAAGCCCTATTCGACCAGTAGCCTATCGATTTGACCAGACCTTCAGGTTGAATTGGAGGGAAGAAATCATACAGTGAGTCGATTTGACCAGGGGGACTTCGATTCGACCAAACCTTCTGGTCGAATCCAGGTCGAATTAGAGAGACAGAGGAAGAATCATGTTACAAAAGATCAATTCGACCACTATGTGCCCAATTCGACCAGAGCACCTGGTCGAATTCAGGTCAAATCATTCCATACTGTGCCTGTTTCTGCACCAAACACTCTTCGTGATGTTAACATTACTCCATTGGTTCCGAATGAGCAGGATACTGAGATCATAACAGAGAAAAAGTGGGAAAGAGCCAAAAGGTTGAGAGCCGAAAAGGATAAAGCAGAGAAGATCGAGCGTGATGAATGGGGTATCCCCAAAACAAAGATACCTCTGATGTTTTCTTATAAGCTGGTTAAGAAGAGATTGGAAGAGAAGTTCAAGAAATTTTTTGATATCATAAATAAGATAAGCTTGATTATTCTTTTCTCTGAGGCAATATTGGAGATGTCGTACTATACCCAATTTCTTAAGGATATATTGTTGAAGAAGAGAAGCTTGAACGGAGTTGAGACAGTGAACTTGTCTGAAAATTGCAGCTCGATTATCCAAAGAAAGCTGCCACAGAAGATGAAAGATCCGGGAAGCTTCACTATCTTGTGTAAGATTGGAAAAGGGCCGGCACGACGAGCCTTGTGCGATCTTGGGACAAGCATCAATTTGATGACATTGTCTATCTTTCAAAGGCTTGGTTTGGGAAAGTTATCTCCTAAAACAGTTGCTCTACAATTGGCGGACAGATCGATGACATTTCCGAAAGGTATTATTGAAGACGTTCTTGTCAAAGTGGAGAAACTATTCTTTCCTGTGGATTTTCTTGTACTTGAGATGGAAGATGACAAGGATAATATCCCTCTTATCTTGGGGAGACCTTTCCTTGTTACTGTTAGGACCATGATTGATGTTCGAAAGGGGGAGCTTGGGTTGCGGATTGTAACACCCCATTATTTCATAATCTATATTTTCGTAAATTTGATTTTTAAATAAATTTATATTATATATTTTAATATATTATAATAAATAATATATGATTAGTGATGTTTGGGTGTGTGCAAGTTGATCTTCAAGTTTTAAAATAAATAATTAAAAGTGAAAGAAAGGCTTGCAGCCCAAGTTTTTAAACTACATATATATCACACGTTTTTTTTTAGCAACTTGGCCAAGTTTATCCATCCAACTTGACATCAAATTTATCCATCCAACTTGGCATATATATATATATATATATATATATATATATATATATATATATATATATATATATATATATATATATATATATATATATATATATATATATATATATACTTTCTCACATACTGCCCTTTTTTATTTCATTCATTTTGTTGTCAAACCTTATTATGCTATATACGAAAATATTCGTCTCGAAGCATAGATTCCAAATATATAATTATTTTATAAAATAGATATCATTTTGAGGTAGAAAAGCTCCGTCAAAGTTTCAATCCCTTTAATGGCAGATTTTGTTTCGGTGTGAGTTAGCTTTGATATTATAGTCCGTTTTGAAGCTCTCCTCACGAGGATCACAAAGGTATAATTAGTTTTGAGTTTTGACGTAAAATGAGAAAGTTGGGAAGAAACCCACTTCACGGTATAATTTTATATTTTTTAAACTTCAATATTTTGATACAAAATTGGTACTGATGTGATCCTCACCTCACGAGAATTCCAACGGTATTTCGAAATTTCAAACGGAGTTGTATAACTCAAGTTGGGTCATTTTGTAATCAAGTTAGGTCATTTTGTAATAAGTTTAAAGTTTAGGGTAAGTTTAAATGAGAATTTAATATAATGCAGGGACTTGATTGCAATTTATAAAATATATAATAATAATAAATTTTTTAATTTGAATAGCAAGTCAATTGTAGTTGTCACGTTTTGTAAATATTAATTATAATTTTTATTACTATTATTATGATTTATTTATTTATTATTTATTTTATTTTATTCATATATATATTTTAATTTAACTTTTGTCATTATTATTATTTAAGTGAAAATTTTTTATTTTATATTTGTAATAAAATTAGTAAATCATTTTCAAGAATTTCTGAGATCGAAGAGCAAGTCTTGTCCACTCTGTTATTTCCAAGGAAGTTCAAGGTGGGGGTAACTTTCACTCTTTACCGAGTGCTACATTTTATGCCATGATTGCTATGTTAAGATGTGATATATGTTACTGATATGTCATGTTATGTGTCATGTGTGCTTTTAGTTCGATGACAAATATTTTTCTACTAACACTTGTACGGGGTGACGACTCGGTGCACATATACCAACTAACACAAGTTACTGGCTACGTCAGTTCAGTACTAAAATGTATTTCAAGTATGCTAACATTGTACTGGGGTGACGGCCTGGTGCACATATACCAACTAACACAAGTTATCGGATGACAATTTGATCTAAAATATTTTCAATGAGTTATCGAACGACAATGTGCAAAAGTAATTTATTAAAATTGGCATATGTTACATTTTATGGTATATTTGGCATACATATTTATTTTTAACTGTACAATCATTTAAGTTAATCCACTGAGTGTATTTCACACGCTCACCCCTTCCACTCCAAACCCTTTTCAGGTTGAGGTTGCGACGGCGTACCGGAGGCGGATACGTTGCGTGAAAGCTTTATAATTAACGCGCTGTGCCAAAAATCTCTTTATATAAATTCTTATGATACACTTTTGTATAATTTCTACTGTTTATGATATTTTATTAACTTTATTTTATGGTTCACGCCCGCACTAAAGGTTAATATTATCAAAGAATTGCGAACAAAATCTCCCTTTCTATTTATTGAAAATTGGAGCGTAATACGGATGGATAAAGAAGAGGTCCAATTCAACCTTGATAAAGCAGTGAAGAGGCCTACAGATCAACAACAATGCAAGTCTGTGGAAGTAGTCGACACAAAATTTGAGGAGAACTTCGCCTTGTCTGATGCAGAGTTTGAGAGTTTATATAACGATGCATGTATTGATTATCTTGAGAATTTACTTGCATTGAGTGATGCTAGGGATGAACAAAGAAGGAAGACCACTGCTGACTTGGTGAATCAGAATATGAAGTCCACTATTGAGGAGGCGATGAAGCCTGCTGCTAAGGAAAAGAAGCATGAGAGTAAAAGAATTGAAGTGGTAGAGGAGATCGCAGAAACAAACGTATCTCTTACTTTTTCTACTAGTAACTCTAATGTGATGTTTGATAATCTTTTGGTTGCAGGAAAAATTGATGATCCATATCTGAAGCCTCCGAATTTGCCTCCAGATTTTCATTCTTATATTGGTGTTGAAAATTCTAACTTGTTTGATCCTTGTTTTGCTGCGCAGGTTGAGCCTATAATTGAGTAGAGGATTGACAAGAAGGAATCAAGCCAGTCATGGGAGGAAAAGAATTCTAAAAGTCTTGTTTCAGTGACAAAGAAGGGTGCGGTAGTTGTTGCATGAAATAAGAGAGGAAAGAAGTACTTGAAGGTAAGAATGCGAGAAGAGCGTCCTCTGATCAAGTAGTCCAAAAGGTTACATCCGTCGTGACTCTCCGACGTTAAACATGAGCGCCTGTTGGGGGCTTTTCCTCTCGTTTTATTGCTTTATTTCATTCGTGTGAGTAAGAAATTTTTATATTTGAAGTGCTTACTTATCGGTAATTATATCTCTTTGCAAACTTAGTTTCGACTATAGTTTCTACTAAGTTTGGGAGTGTGATGTACTTACCTCGATAAGCACCGATAGTATAATCTTTTCTTTGTGCAATTTGTTAGGGAGTTGATTTTTTGCGACATATTTAAAATTTTAACTGGTTTTTATGTGTCGATTTTTTGCAACTTGCCTAATGTTCAGTGGTATTTTATTCCGTGTTTTGTGAATTGTGGAGTTACTCATGAATGTTATATTTTAGGATTGATTCTTGTAGACTATGTTGCATGAGTTGGGATTGTTATAGAGATACTTATATGATTGATTTGATATGGGTTGATGGATTTTTGTGCATTCATATGTTCATATGTTAATTTTCATTGATGAGGAACATGTATAATTTGATAAGTATGTAGAGTTCTTGTAGAATTGAACTTGATTATGTGCTACGAGGAGTATTTAGGATTCTATTTACCTATGTGAGGATTTGAGTCTTTTAATCATGCTTGATCATGACAGTTTAATCTTGAGAGAATCATTCATATGAACGTATTCTAAAACTTGGCTTAGAGTCTTGTGTGAGACTTACGATTGATGAATTGATAGGATATGATCTTAGGTCATTCTTGATTATTTGAGTTATTTAGCCAAAAATTTACCTTCCTATTGATTATGTATACCTTTGGTAGCCCCGTTTGAGCCTTTAAGAAGCTTTTTCTTTGGCAAGCCGAATAAAAGAGCCTTATTTTACCTTTACTTGAGCTTTGTAAATACTCTATTCATTGGTAGAGAGAGTTGAGGTGAATAAGTACTATAAGAGAAATGAGGAAGATAGAATATGGTTAAGTGAAGTAAGAAAAGTGCATGGTTAAATCTTGTTTAGGGGTAGTGCCTGAAACTGGTACCCCGATTGCTGTTCAAAAAGGGTAGTGCCTACAACCGATACCCGAGTTATCAAAAGAAGAATGATGTTGATGCAAGAAGGAAAAGGAAATTAAAAAAAATTGCAAGTGCAAGAGAAGAAATTGGAGGAGAATATGAAACCGAATGAAGAAAGCAAGAACCTCCAAGGTAACTCTCTACTAGTGTTTGAGTCACTTATCTAAATTTTCCTACTCTTTCCAAAGAGCCAACATTACAACCCAAAGACAAGTCCTTTGTAATCCTAGTAATTAGTTGATTGTGAGTTGATTTTTGAGACCTTTGCCAAACTTATGGTTACGTGTGAATATGGATTGAGTATGAGCGTATATATTAACCTTTTAAGTGCAGCTAGCACTTGAGTGAGAGAGTAAACACTTATCTTGTGAGCTTGATGACTTAGTACTCCGAATGGTAATATGATTGAGTGATGTTTTGCATGAATGATATATATGATGCAAGAAATACTTGTCTTTAATTGGTGAATTGCATGTGTAATATGTGTTATACTTGGGGATCTTGTGAATTATACACGACTCCTTGTTTTGATTGCGTTGTCTCGGGACGAGCAACATGTAAGTTTGGAGGTTTGATGAGTGTGTTAATTTATGAATCTTGCACCTGAATTTATGCTATTATGGAGTATTTGAAGGTTGAAATCAGTTGTAAACCGATATATATTGTAAAAAGGCATGAATCAGGTGTTGTTGGAGCTATTTGAGTAGTTTTTCAAAGGAAATCGGAGTGGAAGTGTTGAAACTGAAGAAAGAAAGTCGAAGCCATCTATTTGGGCGAAGCAGGAGTGTGATTCGACCTGAAGAAGGTCAATTTGACCAGCTCTTCAGGTCGAATCGGCAGCATAACTTGTACAGAAGGCGGATTCGACCACGACAGAGGGATTCGACCTGAGCATCAGGTCCAATCGAGGTCGAATCAATTGGCAAAAATGCCGATTCAACCTCGTCACTTCGATTCGACCAGGACAGTTGGTAAAATCAAGCACCTGGGACTTACAGTGTGCCGATTCGACCTGCAATTCGACTTGTGATGGTCAATTCGACCTGTTGCTGAGGTCGAATTGAGGCTTGGGAACTTACTATATTCGTGTTTTTATACCATCAATGCGTGTGATCACTTAAAAACCCATTCCAAGTCCAGGAGACGTGATTACAAGTATAAAAGAAGGCTTGTACAATATCAAAAAGAGACAACTTGATCAAGAAGACAAGAAGACGTAGAGTTGAGAGGAGAGTCGATCGTCCATCATCCGGAGGGGCTGTGACAGAGGTTCCACTGGAGATTCAAGTAAGATTGATCCAACTAACCATAATTGTTCCTAGATAAATCATGGGCTAGAGCCGCTTTGGTAGTTCTAGGATTATGAAGGTTTCATGAGTTAATTAGTCTTTCATGTGTAAACTCCGTACAACACTACTTGTGATTTATTTTATATAAGATTGCGCATTTTTAATCCATACTCACGGTCGTTTTGTGCATCAATAATTGTTGTGTAGAGTCTGAATACATAACTCGGTTATTGATTGAGTGCGTTCACTGCTGAACAGGATTTTATGTTATAATTCTAACTGAAGGGATTCCAAAGTCTTATTAGAACTATCTTATATGAATACTTGTTAATTGAATCATATTCGGGTTAGTAAGTAGGATAAAGAGTATAACTTTATAGTACCTATAAAGGGAGATCATATCGGGTTAGAGTACTAAGTGCACGGGAAATAATTGATACTGATAGTACCTAGAAAGGGGGGTGAATTATATCTCTTGCTCTGAGGATATTCATACGTGTCATACGCATATTTACTTGTGTCTATAGAGTGAATTTGCATGGTTTAGTGATGCATTCATAAACCACAAGGTAGAGTCGGACATCGTCACATGAAAGTATGAATTAATAAGTGGAACTGGATGACCTGACGAACTACCTACTACTTACTTGATCACAACCTACTATTTCTTCTTCTTGTTATTTTTACTTGCTATTTCAATTAATAGTTGTTACTTAATTTCAAAATCACAACTATTACAATTACCAACATAGTCATAATTTACTAGAACATAATTGAATTGATATTTATCCGTCCCTTGGGTTCAATATATAACTTTGTCACCTTCGAAACTACGATTGATATCCTTCATACTTGAGGATTAAATTGTGTGTTGAGAAAATGCATATCAGTAGCCAATCCAGTTTCAGAGCCTCGCAACACGATCGAACAGGCGGATGCACGAGTTGCCAACACGAGTCGAGCCAAGTCTACTCGAGTTACACACAACGTAGCTCGACTCGAGTTGCATGTTTTTTGGCTAAAAAATTAGATTTTCACTTGTCAATGTGTGTATGTGTGTGTAAAAAGCCCAACTAATATTAAATTCGTGGCCCAACTTGGAGAGAGTATAAATAGCCTCAAGTTCAACATTTGAAGAGAGATTGGATATTCCACACAAGGATTTCACCTCTATACCTAGATCAAACACCATTTTCTCCATTTCACACCATCATCTTCATCCATTCACCATCCATTCCATCTACCATCATCACACCATCAAAACCTTCATCCAATTGAGGAAAAGAAGCAAGGAAGAGAGGAGAATTGCAAGGGAGGGAAGGAGATCACCATTGGAGACATCCAAGGGAGGTTTCATCCAACTTTTGTATTGAAACCTTATAGTTCATGATGTTTTGTAAGGATCTTAACGTCTATGTTGATTTTCTTTTGAATATGGTAGGCTAATCTCCCTTGTGAGATTAGCAACATGAGAGTTGTTGGATAATTTTGGGATTTGTGTATTTAAATTTATATGTTGATTGGGTTAATTGATTTTCTATCATTGATGCTTTAGATCTTGATGTTTATGATGATTTGTGTGGTTTGTTGTTTTAAACATGTGATTAGATTGAGAAGTCAATTGTATATTTAGGATAATTAATTGAATCATCTTGTCATACACATCATGTTCATTATAGATCTTAAAGAGATAGAGATGTCCTTTAGGATTTAGAATCCTTTGATAGGACATCCGATTGTTTTGATCTAGAGGTTGATTAATCATGTGAAGGGACTCTTATTTAAGCTTAGTGCTTTGTTGAAATTGTTTGAGTAAGAACCAATCCATTGAGTTATGTTGGGATTCTTAAACGAATCGATATTCTATTCATCTCGAGAGGGAGTCTAGGTGAACTTAGTGTTGGCCCTTAGTCTTAAGCCCATGATTCATATGAATTTGATGTATGTATCCTAAGATTTCCACTTCTTAATTATTGTTAGTATCACTTTTTCTTAATTTGGTAAATCACATTTCATCCATTTATCTTATTTGTTTGATCATTGCTTGTTTTCTTGCATTGCTTATTATTTACTTGTTTGTTTGATCAACAACCCCTTCGATGATTCATTTCTATAAAATTACAAGAAACATAATATCGCTTAAGCACTAGTGCCTTCCTCCCTGTGGTTCGATAAATTATTGAATTGATCATCCCAACTACAATATGGCTAATCAAACCACCAGGGTTCGTTGATCCGACATTTCCAAATCATGTATGTCGTCTTAAAAAAACTTTGTATGGTCTTCGACAAGCACCTTTGGCTTGGTTTCAATGGTTTAGCACTTTTCTCTTGGGCCTTGGGTTTCGTGTAGCTTATCAGATTCATCACTATTTTATCTCCATCAAGGATCTTCTGTGATGTATCTTCTTCTCTATGTTGATGATATTATCATCACTGGAAATGATTCTTCTATGCTTCGTCATTTCATCACTCGAACAAACTCTGAGTTTGCCATCAAGGACCTTGGCAAACTAAATTATTTTTTGGGGCTTGAGATCACTTATACTCCAGTTGGGTTATTTATTGGTCAAACTAAATATGCTCACGACATCTTGGAGCGAGCCTCTCTTCTCGACTCCAAACCCATTGCTACACCTCTGGCATCTGGAGAATCACTTGTTGGCACCGGTAAGCCTTTTCATGACCCAACTCTATATCGATCTCTTGTGGGTACTTTGCAGTACCTTACTATTACTTGGCCAGATTTATCATATGCAGTAAATGTTGTAAGTCAATTTATGCACTCCCCCACAGAGGACCATTTTTCTGCTGTCAAACATATTCTACGTTATGCTAAAGGTACTATCCACTTCGGCCTCATGTTTACTCACCAACCAGATGCTTCCTTAGTGGGGTATTCTGATGCTGATTGGGCTCGTTGCATTGGGACTCGACGTTCTACCTACGGTTACTCTATTTTTCTTAGGGCAACTTGGTCTCATGGAGTGCCAAGAAACAACCCACTGTCTCTCGGATAAGTTGTGAGTCCGAATATCGAGCTCTTGCCAACACTGCTTCTAAGTTTGTTTGGGTGTCCAACCTTTTGCGTGAGCTTCAAGCCCTACCACCCTCTCGTCCAATATTATTTTACGATAACAAGAGTGCTATCTTTCTTAGTCAGAATCCGATTGCTCACAAACGAACAAAGCACATTGATCTTGATTGCCATTTTGTTCGTGAACTTGTTTCTGGAAAATTGGTGACACAATTTGTCCCATCACATTTGCAGCTGTCAGATATGTTCACCAAGAGCCTCTCTAGACCAATCTTTGAGTTTCTACGGTCCAAGCTTTGTGTCGCTCTTTATCCCACGCAAAGCTTGAAGGGGGGTAATAAGGATAGCTAATCAAATAGCTAATCAAATCCCGTAAATATCTCTTGTAATTGTACAAATCCTAATAGATTCCTTTGTTTATAGTTTTCCTTATTACTGATGTATATTGCCTAAATTTAAGGCTGTAATTATTCTGTAATCTCATTACATATAGTGGAATCGCACATCATCAACATCATCGGTGATTTCATACATTCTCTACAATAATGAATAATGAATTAAAATATCTTTTTAAAGTGTTATAGTATATTCACTACAAAGATACTTTAATTGCAAACTGACATACTTTACCTATATAATAAACATACTTTAACAACGGTTCGACCCTTCTCACAATCCATCTCATAATAATCCGTCTCACAAGAGAATATCTTTTTAAAATTATTTATAATATAAATAATATATTAAATTATTATTTATTTATATATAAAACACTTAAAAATAATTTTAAAGATAAAAAATAAACACGTTTGATTTGACAAGGGAGAATTAAAATTGTTAAAAAACAGAAATCCCTAGAGGCGCCACTTCTAGTAGCACTTCTGCTTATTACATTAACAAAACATGGAAATGCTATATTTCGTTAAATAAAAATAAAAACTGCAATAATTTATTAAATAAACCCTTTTACTTTAACTGTGGATACATGGTTAAAATTTATTTATTTATATTAATTTTATTGACTTTTTAAGATAATAAAGTTGTATTTATAAGTAAAATATAAATGATAAAATAAGTTATGTATATTAGGTTTGAATGATGTTTTTTAAAATATAATGTATTATGAGATTATTTGTTTCGAAATTTCACTATTTTTGAAATATGAATAATGTAATAAAACTAACAAATGAGGAAAAGATAAAAAAGGTTATTGAGACAGAATAAGTGTGATTCAAAATCTATTCATTTCAGTTTGCGTCTATACATATAACAACATTATCTCAATCATCTTATCTTAATACATCTAATTGACAGTTTTTTAAGGATGATGTGGCATGTCTAGATTTTCTTTGTGATGATATGTAATTTTTAAGTTTTTTTGATTTATTTATTTTTCTATTTTAATTAATTCCATTTATTGACTTTTATTTTAAATTTTTCATTAATTGTTATTGAAATAATGAGGTATAATCTTAATACCAATTTATTCAATTGAGAGAATAATCTATTTTAATTTATTCAATTTGTTGACAGACTAATTGAGAGGTTTGATCATGAAAAAAGAAGAAAATGCTAGGTGATGGTCTTTTTCTTGAATGAGAGAAGTAGTTATATTAGCAACGATGATGTAATACAAGAGTGCAAAGTCTTCTACTTGCAGGCCAAAAAACTATAGCAACCTATTTTTCTTGAATGAGAAAAGTAGTTGCATAAAGAGAGTAGCAACGATGATGTAATACGAGAGTGCAAAGTCTTCTACTTGCAGGCCAAAAAAGTATAGCAAACAATTTTGTTTACGTGGATCATGATTGTTCACTCTATGTATTGCGTTTCATATTAGAAGTTCTTCATCTTTTTGGAAAGACAACTACTCCTAACATCAAAAGTGAAACCGAAAGATTTTATTCCTTCTATTCTTATAGTGTTTATTACAACTCCTTTATTTTCTAATTGTTTTCCAATGCATTCCCTCATATTATTATGATTTTTTTAATACTACAACGTTATTTTGTTACGTTGTCCATTTTGTATGACACATTTTCTTTCTTTTTTATATGAAATTGAAATAATGGGATTTCTTTGAAAATATTATATATTTTAACATAAGTTGTAATGAAATTTATAGAGAAAAGAAATCAATTGGACGAAGTTTAGAAGACAAATCAAATTTGGTATACAATAAGAAAAGAATGAATTATGAATCTCACAAATTTTAAATTATGATTATTTGATAATATT
Source organism: Pogostemon cablin (assembly GCA_023678885.1). Taxonomy (NCBI): domain Eukaryota; kingdom Viridiplantae; phylum Streptophyta; class Magnoliopsida; order Lamiales; family Lamiaceae; genus Pogostemon; species Pogostemon cablin. Next base: position 22,570,796 of record CM043009.1, on the reverse strand, counting down.
TTATTCGTAAAATTAAAAGAATGTGGGATGATTTGAATACTATTTTAATTGTAAGATTATGATAATGTGGGTTTAGATTATGAGTGAGGCTTGTGTGCACCCGGGCGCACGGAAACACATTTCGTGCGCCTTTAGAATTTAGTATCATGGGTAAGGGTACATTACTTTGGTCTAAAGAGTATACACTTTAATTAATAAAGGTACACCATTTTGTTCTAAAGGGTATATACTTTATTAATATTTTTTATTTTTCTTCAAAAAATAAAGGGTACACATATTTATACTAAAGGGTATACAATTTATCATAAAATTTCAAAGGCGCACGGAATGTGTTCCCGTGCGCCCGGGCACACACAAGTTTTTGACATAGTACACATCTTTATACTAAATGGTACACAATTTAACACAAAATTCTAAAGACACACGGGATATGCTCCCGTGCGCCCGGGCGCACACAAGTTTTTGCCTTAGATTATTTTGAAAAGCAACTCTTAGGAATAGTTAAAAAAAAAATGGTAATGCTAAAATGGAAGATGATGGTCATTTTTTAGATATTAAAGACACCACAAATATGCTCAAATAAATAGAGCAAGGATTTTTTATGTAATTATATACGTTTATTTGCTTTAGTAGTTTTTATTTTATTTATTTTATATCAATAAATGTATTTTATGAATATCAATAAATGTATTTTATGAATTAAATTAAATTTTATATCAAATAATTAAAATTAATTATGTTATTGGAATTTAAATTGAGTTATAAAATAGGAATATACAAATCAAAACATGTTAGAATTAAAGTTAATATTTTTGTCAGGAATATATAAATATTCATCTTTTTATGTTAAATATATGAATTTATTTATGAATCATCTTTTATTGTAATTGTCTTTCATTTATTTGTGTTTATTGAGTATAATTGCACTAAATTAATTACATGTAAAATTAGTTTTATACTTTTAATTTAATTGTATATATATTAAATTGAGTAAAATTTTAATTATATTTATATTTGTATTTCTTTATATCTATTAACAATTTTTTTGCCTAAAATAATTTGTTGCAATTAAGTTGGATTTTACTACTAAAAAAAATACAATGTTTGAAAGTAATTATTGTCATTTATTTTTAAGAATTTTTTTTAAAGTTTTAAAAGAAAATTTCATCTTAAAATAATCCATCAACTAGAATATTACAACATTAAAGCTGGAAAAGGTGATCATAAGTTCATAAAATTTTAAAATTAGAAAAAATGGTAACAATTTATTTTATTCTAATATAATGGTTATCATGTTAAATATCTAACACTTAATTTTAGACAAATCGAATAAAGAATAGTTAATATTTTTAATAAAATATAATATATATTCAACAAATAATAATTATTTGATTAAATTATTTTATAAATAATTTATAAATAAGATTAAAAAATGATGCTATTCTTAGTCTAAAAGTATAATTATTAAAAGATAAATCAAACTGTCTCACATAAAACCTTACTTTTTAAATATAAAAATTTATTTAGGATCAATAAACATGAACTTTTTATAAAACTTATTTAATTTTTAAGATATAATAAATGATACTCATAAAATTATAAAAGTAAAAGTTTTAATGTATTTAAATTTTTATATTTCTTAAATTTCCTATGTAATAATATTTTCGATTTAGTTTCTTATTGAATTAATTACTTCTTTTGTTGTATTCCCAGTCTAATCTTGACATTGCGTGGACGACGATTTTCAAGATCCTCTCAATATGCTGTTCTCCCTCTCAAACTCGCGATTAAGCGTATTTAATATTTTAAATTTAGTATTTTATTGAATTAATTACTTATTAATTAGAGTAGTGCACGTTTTAATTAATCTCTTAATTACTATATTTAACTTTTCTGTAATTAAAACGTTTAATAAAAAAATAACCATTTTTTAGTTTTTTCAATTTTTATTAACGTAGTACTCTAATATTCTAATTTGTAAATTCCTTCTTTTTTTAAAAAAAAATAAAATTTTCATTGATTTATGTACTAAGCAGCTTTAAACTAATTTTAAGGAATTAATTATTTAGAATAATATATCTTTTCTATCGAATATTAAAATTTGATTTTTATATTAATTTTGTTACATCAATTATTCATACGATTTACTTTATCAATTTTTAAAGTTGAATTAGTCAATTTAACGTTGTTTGATCATAAGATTTAATAATTTATTAATATATATTTAAATTTTATATATGACTATATATATCTGACCCTTAAATGAAAGGTTACAGAATTTTTATTGTTCAATTTTAGATTTTTTTTAATCAGTAGTTATTTAATTTTCAATAGAAAAATTACTCATGTTATCTAATTTTGAAAATAATCTTAAGTTATAGCACTTTAGTTATACATGGACACCACCTCTCTTAGTTAATCCCCCATTCCCTCTATAATGATTATATTTACTTTCTGCACACACACATATATATATATATATATATATATATATATATATATATATATATATATATATATATATATATATATATATATATATATATATATATTTGTTTTAATGTGATATGGATGACAAATTTTCAATATTTTATTGATTTGTTTATTTAATTCAATTATACTGGTGCTTTGTACGATTCTTAAATTTTATTTATGTATTGAAGTTGTATCCTCTTATATATTTAGCAATGATTTATTTATAGTAAATTAATTTTACTTTTAGAGTTTTGACCCATGAGTCTAAATTTGTTATGGGTTACAGCCGTGCATGTCATATTTCTTTATTGTTTAACTATTGTATTATATTGTATTTATAATTCGTGTTGTTATTTGTTTATGGTATATTATTCTATATTTTATTTAGTTCTGTATTGAGCTGGTTTTACGTTGATGATATGTTGGGCTTTGAACTTTGCATTTGGCTTAAATTAGTTAATAGTAATAATAAACATGCAATATAATTGATTATGTATTTTGTTTATTTAATAGGTGGTTAAAAACTTAAAGTTAAGTTAACATTATTATCTCTTTTATTTTTATGCATGATGATTTAAATTTGTATAATTTGATATTTTTATTAATCTCTCATTGGAATAAATTCTTATGGGATTTTGGTTCTTTAATCTCGTACTATTTCGCAATATATAATTATTTTATTTTTACAAGTTACTGATTTTTTTTGTCATTTCAATAAGAAACACAATTTGAAATTTCAAAATTTAAGTCATGAATTTAAGTCATGAATTTTCTTTTACTAATAACTAATTCCTAAATTATGTCTGCATAAGACTATTATCGTCTTGTACTTTTTAATTATATGACTGATCTTACGATATGGATTTTCCATCGAAGCTTGCGCAAATCAGCACCGAGAACACTTTGTAAAATTGTGTGTTTTATCACATACAAGAGGAACAAAATTTTTATTTTAATATAAAATTTTTAAATAATGATATTATTTTATTACTTAATATAAATTCCATTTACAATACTACATTATCATGATTTAGAATGAAGTTATTCATTAAGGATAATACAAATTTAATATTAAATTATTAGATAATTTAATTATCCCGTGCATCTCACGGGCTCAGTACTAATATGTTTATATACAGCAACTTTATAATGCATGTGGCAAACTTTAAATAATTCGTGATTTAAAATAACTTAACTAGCCATCAAGTTTGATACAAATATCAATGTCTAAGGAAAAAATTAATGAATGTTTAAACACTGATATGCAAAATACGACCTTTCTTAGCTCTATTAATTAGCATTTGTAAATAATATAACAGCAGTTAGTGATTTAAATTAGTAGCTGTAGTTTATGAAATATTTTAATTTTGATTAGTAGTTGGATTTTCACCTACAAATCGAATAGCTTGATTTTATATTGTCTAAGTTATTAATGTTTTGGACTTTGTAAGATCCTGTTTCCAATTGGATTCTCAACTCTCCATTTTTGCTAATGTAATGACAACTTAGAAATACTTTGGAGGACTAAAACTATTCAATGATATTAATAAAAATTAATTTAAGTTAATTTTATGATTTTAAGTCCTGATAGTTTTATAACAGAAGCTCTTGTATTCCCGGGACACCGTGTCCCCAACTCCCCCTAACCTATGAATTGTTATATGTTTAAATTGAGTTTGGGAACATGGTGTCCCCGGCGACACATGAGCTAAATTGCGTTGTCCCCGGAGCACAAGAGTCTCATTCTAGTTTTATATCTTTGAGACCTAAACTAAAAGATAGAGTTTTTTATTTTTTTATTTTTAATCCTGTATTGAAAGAATTCCTAAATATAACAATAGATTAGAGTGTCTCTCAGTCCCACATTAAATTTCAAACTATTATTTTGAAAGTATATCTTATTTACAAATTTACAATTTTCACCAAAACACAAATAACATACTTTATAATTTATTTATTATCTAAAAAAACTACATTATGCTTAAAAAAAGCAATAAATTTGATTAAACAACAATTTTTAACTCTGTAAATATAGTAACAGTGAATCTAAATATATAGACGCGCACAAAAAAATCGAAATCGGCAGTTTGAATCGGGGAATCGGAAAAAATGAAACCGAAACCGGATATACTCCGATTCGGTTCCGGTTCCTCATTCCTTAGGGAAAAAATGGTGGTTCCGGTTTGAACGGCCGATTTTTCAATTTTTTTAATTTTATTTTTAAGTTTTTACGCTAAAACAAAAAAAAAACCGGAACCTCCTTGAAACTGAAACCTTCCTACCTTCGATTCGGTTCTAGTTTTCCATTTCCGGGAACCGGAACCGAAATCGGAACCGGCGATTTCGAATAATATACAATAATTTTAAGTAATTACATAATGGCAAAAACTTGTGTGCACCTGGGCGCACGGGACGCCTTTAGAATTTTGTGTTAAATTGTATACCCTTTAGTATAAAATGTGTACCCTTTATTTTCTGAAGAAAAATAAAAAATATTAATGAAAAGTGTATACCTTTTAGAACAAAATGGTGTACACTTTAAAGTGTATACCCTTTAGAACAAAATAATATAACCTTACCCATAATACTAAATTCTAAAAGCGCACGGGACACAAGAGTGAGACAAGATCCTCACTCTTAATACGACCGATACTAGAAACTTTTTTGTGGGATGATTTTTGTGAGATAGATCAACCGCTTATTAAAATATACCTATTATATTAGTAAATATAGATAAAATATTTACTAAAATATACTCCATTTATAGTTAAAAATATAAATAATGAATTATATTATAACACACTAAAATGCTAAAATCATAGAGACACTCTCTTACAGACGGATTATTTGTGAGACGGGTCGACCCATCACTAAAGTATGTTTATATTATATAGATACAGTATATTTATTTGTAGTTAAAATAATAAGTCATATTTTAACACACTAAAATCATACTTTAATGCATAATTCAGCATACTTTAGAAAACATACTTTAACAACCATTAAACATAATTTATCTAAATATTGGACATACTTTAGTGATGGGTCGATCCGTCTCACAAGAGACTGTCAAAATGATGAGTGTATATTAAGTGCACCTGGGTGCAACCTTGCACCCAACCTTTTATTCTATTTTGTATACATGTTATTCTCTTTTGTATACATGTTTTGTAATAATTGTATACTTTTTTCACAATAAGTTTTTCATTAAAAAAACTAACATTCATATGTGTATAACTTTTTATTCAATAGTGTATACATGTATTTTAATAATTGTATATTTTTTACACTCAATTTTTCATTAAAAAAATTAAGTGTTAAATTGTATACATTTTTACTCATAATTGTATATGTTTTTGTTTATATTTGTATGTGGGTACACACGAAGCTTCGTGTGCACCCGGGTGCACACTATATTTAGCCCAAAATGATATTATATGAGAAGAGACTGTGTAGTATTATTTAAAAAAAAAATAAAAAAAATGTATAAGCGGGTCCGATGATTTGCGGGCTAACCCGACAAACATCAAATTCATCCCCGGACCCGGTGTAGGAGTAGGTGCTACTGCTACACTACACCTCTTCTGAAGCTTTTAAAGACGCCCAAAACTAACACTTCTCAACCAAACTCTTCTTCGATTCCACCGCTCTCCTTTGTTCATGGCGGCTTCTCTGCAATTCAACTGCAAATCCTTCAATCATCAACTACTTCACTCCAATTCCGCCTCCAAATGCCCGCCTAAATTCTCCCGTATCCGCTGCTCCGCCGCCACACCTAAAAGCTACACAATCACTCTTCTTCCAGGCGACGGCATTGGCCCCGAAGTCGTCAACGTTGCTAGAAATGCCCTTCAATTGGTTGCCTCCATCGAAGGTAAACAAACCAATAGGTGTTAAGAGTAAAACTCTGATCCTTCTATAGTTTGATGCTAATATTGTGTAGGTATTTGATTACAGGGTTAGAGTTGAAGTTCAAGGAAGTACCAGTGGGTGGCGCCGCCTTGGATTTGACCGGAGTTCCCTTGCCGGAGGAGACCCTCGCCACTGCAAAGGATTCTGATGCTGTTCTTCTAGGAGCTATTGGCGGGTAATCAGGATGAAATTGGAAGATTGATTTTTTGAGCTTTTATTGTGCATACTTTTCTCATTTCAAATAGGCTGATTTAAACTTGATGTGAAGGTATAAGTGGGATAATAATGAGAAGCATTTGAAGCCTGAGACTGGCCTGCTTCAGCTACGGACAGGTCTTAAAGTATTTGCCAACTTGAGGCCGGCTACTGTCTTGCCACAGGTAAATGTTTGAGATAAATCTCAGGTTCTGGTGATTGAAAGGATTAAATAGTTACCAGTAGTTTAGATGAATGTGAAATATGATTGTTGCTATTTAAGTTTTCGATCTGTACTCTCTAGTGTTTGGATTAATGGCATATTAGGAGTACTAGATTTAGTCTTTGTTTCTTGACGGCACGTTTTAGTTATTTCAACTGTTTATCTGAATAAATCAAACCATGCCATCAGTTTCAAGTAGGCTAATATATTCTGTGTCATTGCTACAACATATTTTGGGGGTAGGTGGTGACATAAAATATGTTTTAACTATTTTCATGTTAGCATTTGTTTTCCTCCAGTGGAAGTAATAAGAAGTTTCAAAACTTTTGCTATTATCTTGGCGTATCAAATTTCATTGTTCCCCTGCATACATGAATTTTGCTCATATCTTGACCTTTAAATTTTCGTTGTTTTTTTCATCTTTTTGTGAACAATCTCATTGTCCCCTCAACTCCAATATATATTTTTAAATACCTCATTATTTTTTGTGTTTTGTTTGGTGATGGATATTGTTGTATTTTAATTCTAGAATTATATATTTTAATTTATTGTTGCATATTGTGTGCAATAGTTGGTTCTCCATTTGTTGTTTTTCCCCCCTCAGTGACTAACTCTGGTTCTGCCCCTGTACAAGATCTGACCTCCTTAACTACGCAACACCTAAACAACAGTTAAATGGAGTCGTTGTCTCATTATGACCACCTTTCCAGTCCAGTGAAATAAAATAATTTCTCACAGAATACATGTCTCTTTAAATTGGGCGCTGTTAGTGGTTAGTGGCTACATTTATTGTAATAGTCTGCTCTACCTTGTATCAGTTAGTGGATGCTTCAACTTTGAAGAAAGATATTGCGGAAGGTGTGGATTTGATGGTGGTAAGGGAACTAACTGGAGGTTAGTGCAGTGATTGAAAACTGTATCTATTGGCTTGCGTGAATTTTAAATAAATTTTTTGATTACTTCGTGATTGCAAGAGGGTATTCTTCAAGAAAAATCTATTTCTGTTAGGTATATATTTTGGCAATCCAAGGGGTTTTAGCAAGAATAAAAATGGTGAAGAAATTGGATTCAACACTGAGGTCTATGCTGCTCATGAGGTAGCCTCTGACATCACTATTTGACTGCTTATCTTATACTGTCAGGCATTTGCTTTTTTTTTGTCTGTCTACGTTAAAACAGCTTTACAGATTTCCTTCCTTACTAATGTTCAGCTTCTGAAACCTTTTCTTTTCTCCAATGACTTAAAATATAGTGAGATTAATGTAGACTGATTCATGGTTAATTCAGAATATGTTATTACGATTACTGATAATATCATATGAATTTCCACTGTATTCAAATCTTTTTTTTTTCTGCTTATATTTCCCATGATTTGAATATACTTTCCCAGATTGACCGCATTGCTCGGGTTGCATTTGAAACTGCTCGTAAACGAGGTGGGAAGCTTTGTTCTGTTGACAAAGCTAATGTGTTGGAGGTAATTTGGATTTATCTTCCCAGACTGATTGGATGCTAGCTTTATTTTCAAATTTGGCATTATTGATGGCAAATATGTATGATTTATCACTGTAGCCAGTTGAAGAAGCTATTATTTTGGACATCATTCTTGATTCTGGTAATGCGAGGATTTGTTTGCTAGAGAGCCTAGCATAACATCATTTTCTTTATTTCATTCATATCAGCATCTGAGGAAGAGTTATTAGATTCTGAGTTGTTGCGTGGGCATTTAGCTAACATGAAAGTCTTCCTGTTATCTTGTATTTTATTTTTTTCAATTCCACTTCTCTTGCACATATGTAGAGTTTACTCACATGCATGAATCTTCAGAGAACGGTTGCGGTCTCTCGTCACAGTTATGCCTATTTATGTGTATGGGATGAGCTGGCCAATTTTTACTTCAAATATCTGAATTCAAATGAAGATGAAACTAGAACATGATTTTAATTTGTTGGCATTGTGACATGATAAGAGTATCTAAGGTGTGTTTAAATGTGAGAGACGTTCTTACTGTTATGTGTGCATTACATACATCTCCGTATCTCTGTATTTGTCAAATATTGGTGCTAACTTCTCAGCCTGTCAATTTATGGACTTGATTGCAATGTTAAAACTGTGCATGAGCCATTATATTTAGCTTTTCTTATGAGTAAAAGACCTCGAATGGAAGGTTGAAGTGCAAAGACTTTGTTCCAATATTTATCCCTAAAAAGAACATGGATGATGGTTGTTTGTTCTGCGTACTATACTCCAAATAAGAAGGTCCACTGTTATTTTCTAGTTAATGCAAAACTAAATCACCTAGCAATAATAATTTAGTGCCATTAAAATTTGATAAATCTGGTTCTCTTGTGGGAACATTGTTTTCCATTCAAATTAGGTGGCAAAAATTTAGTACTATTTATAAATGCTTCGTTAAATGTCCAGTTTTAGTTTCAAATGACTCCATAACCAACTTTCCGCTTATTAGTAATATTTTGACTCTATGCTAATCATTGCGCTACATCTATTTGTACATTTTACATAATTCAGGGAGAATTTATGTAGAATATGTTATTTGAGCCTATCGAGAGATGTTGTCATGTTTACTGTATGAGATAAAAATGGTCAGGCTTCCATGCTATGGAGAAAAAGAGTTATAGAGATTGCCTCCGACTACCCTGATGTTGAACTCTCACACATGTACGTTGATAATGCAGCCATGCAGCTTGTGCGAAACCCAAAGCAGGTTTACTCTTAGTTTTTCCCAATATTCTCGTAAAAGACATGAAAGACTTCTGATACATATTTATGTTATGATTGCAGTTTGATACTATTGTTACAAATAACATATTTGGCGACATTTTATCTGATGAAGCATCAATGATTACTGGAAGCATAGGGATGCTTCCATCTGCAAGTCTTGGTGAATCAGTACGAGCAGACAGCTCTTTCATTTGTTCAATCTACTTAGGTTAATTTTATTTCTTAACTGCAATTTTAACATCTAAAAACTCTTCTTTAGGGACCCGGCTTATTTGAACCGATTCATGGTTCTGCTCCTGATATTGCTGGGCAGGTTGGTTCCAGACTCTATCCCAAGATTTTGAAATAAAATACTTATTTTGAAATTTCTTGGATTAACAATAAAAAAATTCAGGACAAAGCAAATCCTTTAGCAACGGTGCTCAGTGCTGCCATGCTTTTGAAGTATGGCCTTGGAGAGGAGAAGGCTGCTCAAAGGATTGAGACTGCAGTCTTGGATACTCTTGATAGAGGATTTCGCACGGGTGATATATATTCAGCTGGATTGGTAAATCCCTATATAACAACTCTTTGATGTTTTGTTACTCCGTTGCCTTATTTTCAACGGTCACACTAATCTTGCTATTTAATAAGTTTGTATGTGAGTTGAATGTGATATGCAGTAGGATTATTATCATTTTTAAATGCCAAGGCTACTAAAAAAGCTTTCTTGTTTGATTTATTGGAAGGCTTCGTACAACCAATAGAGTATTTGATAGTACCAATTTTGGTTACTAGTATCTTAAACTTTGATTATCTTCAAATGTGCATTACATTATCTGCTACAATTTTGGTACGGACGCATACTATAGAACAAGTTGCTGACTCTTTCGTTCCTCAGAAACTAGTCGGGTGCAAAGAGATGGGAGAAGAAGTGTTGAAGTCAATTGACAGTAAAGTCGCCAGTGTGGTGTGAGAACTTATCCTGTCAGAGGACCCTCGAATGAAGGTTACATGCTAGTCTATTCTCACACTTTTCACGTCGTCTCTTATTTATTGAATTTGAAGGACTTGAGTGACACTCTTCGGCTGTAGCAGAATAAAATGTTTATGCTAGTGGTAGTGGATTTGAAATGGTGAAAACCAGCTAGAAAAGCTTAGTTCACTATGTTTCAAATGCATTTGTGTTGTTGTAACAAGACCATGTTGTTCTCTCTGGTAATGTTAATGAATTTTGGCCAAATAATGGTTGTTTTTCTGTTCTCATTTCTAATCTTCAATGAAATATTTTATTACTTCTGCAAGATAGTACCTTTCATTTTATCATTTTGGTATGCCTCGTTACAAAATGTTATTTCCCTTTTTTAGCAAGTGAAGATACAAAACAATTAATCCTATATCCTTAAAAATCTAAAATATTACATACTACCGTCATTAATTTAAATTAATTTTTTTGGTAAAAAGGTGGAAAAAAATAAAAAAAATCCTCCCATTACTCATTAAATATTAAAATAAACACCAATTTTCACCATGCAAGGAATCCATATCGCTTGTCTACAACAAGAAATGTAGACATTACTCTGGACTGAGGTTTACGATAATTTGATAGACATTGTTCTTGAAATTAAAATCCAAGAAAATTGCTGAGGCAAAATCTTTGGTGCACAGTTTTCTTTCCCCCCCCCCCCCCAAGTAGATTTGCCATCTCCTCAGCAGACCTTTCTCTGACCATATTTCCTCAATTTTCTGCAAGAAAAAAAGGCAGGATTAAATGAAAAGGAAGTGATGGTTCTTGGAATCCACTGGTCGAGGTTCAATTGGTAGGATCAGCGTTTCAATAGTAAAAAAACAGAAATCACCTATTTTTATTTTACACGAATCTATCCATTAAAAAAATACCTAATCACCAAAATTATCTATCATAGTTTAAAATTCAATTTACAATCAAAACATGATTAAGTAAAAGGTTCATAGTCAATACACTTTCCATAATCCACACTCCATGCTTCTGGATCCTGATTGAGGATGGTGGACTCCCCAAGAATTCAAGAATGACCCCTTCAAGCTACCCATGTCAACTCAACGAGCTCTCTTTTCAATTTCTACAAAAAATAATAAGCTAATCAATGAACTAAACTTGAGCATAATAATCAATAAGTTACTTGGTGAAGTGTTAAGTCACGTCCCAATTGACTTTCGCCCGCTTGCCATAACCCCCCGAGTCCCTTAGCAGTATATTAGCTGGAGCGACTCTTCCAATAATCAGCGGAAGTCTCAGTTTATTCATTGAGTCTACTGAATAGTGGATCCCATAAGAGGGCTCGGAGATCGCCTCTAGCAAGAGAATGCTTCCTGCACTATTATGAGAAAAAATTTATAGCAAGTTCAAAACAAGAACCAAGTAGAATTCTGGCAACTGATTGGAAGTAAAGTACTCCAATATGCAATATAAGAGGGAGTTCCCTCCATTACTTCAAACATCAAGAATTCAACTATCACTGGGACCTAGAATCAAACAAGAATTTCATTTCCCCCCCAAAAACTGATAAAAATTAGATACAAATTGTACACTCAGCATATAGTGTGAAAATCTCAAAGAAAAAATATCATCTGCTACTGTGAGTCTACTTGGAAGACTGATATAATACTTTTGTTAAGGAGAATAATCAGAAGAATAGGATGATCTAACTTTCCCATGTGTTTTTACTGGCTAGTCCCCTCAATAGAGTAACTTGTAGTTGGCTTACTGCTATCAACAATACCACCCTCTTCTGCAACAAGAGGCCTCTCTATATCATCAACCTGCATCGGAAGCGTGCAAGCATGAATGAGGATGAAGAGTCGGCAGTCAAAAAAAACAAGCACGAATAAAAAATCATTCATATTAGCAGGATTAAGGTTAATGCCAAGAAAATAGCAGATGAAACTAGCTCAAACTAAACAGAGTCTCCTCCCTCACTTATAAAACACTTATCAATTTCTAAATCATGAATATGATCGAATATCGCATCAATGTTCATCCAAAAAGAACATAAATTGCCTCATGATACACAATAAAACTCACTTGCATTCAAGAAGCATAACATACACTGATCTTACTACCCTTCATCCACAAATCTTGTCCATTACCTTTCTTCTCAATGCTAACCAAGCAATTGCACAAATTACAATGCAAATTATGCATTAGAAATTTAAAACAAGATAATGAACTAATTTACTCCATCTAATAGTGCCCTAACACTATATAGCAAAAAGCAGATTATCATCCCACACTAAGCAAAACAACAAATTAAACCCCACAACATTCATATAATAGCTCTTGACATACCTAATTTTTCATAGTCCACAAAAAAAAAAAAAAAAATCCAACATTCATCAAATGCGCAATTAATAATTAAAATTAGAATCTCGAATTGAGACCTCGACTGAGGGGCGGCGGCGGTGGGGGAATGTGGCGGAAGAGGAGAGGTAGCGACGCCATGGCCCGAGCTTGCAGGCGAGGAGAAGGAGGAGGATAATGAATAACAACATGAGAATCAACGTCCCAACAGTAAACACCGATAATGATATAACAATGCTCTTGCCGGATCGCGTAATCTTCTCCATCGGAATACTGAAATCAAACATTTTCTCCACAAAAAGATCACTGCAATTTGAGATCAGCCGAAAAAGAAAGAAAAAAAATGCATCAGTATAGACATGCATATTTCGTGTACGGATAATCCATTTCATTGGGGGCAAAGATAAGCTCCATAATAATTACTACGTTTTTTTTTTTCATACTATAAATTAGAGAGTATAATATTTTAATGTGGGGTGAAATGAAGAAAATAATACTCCTTCCGATCAATTGAAGAGTACTCATTTGCTTTTTGCACGTAGATTAAGGAGTATTATTAGTATATGTAAAGGGTAGTCGTTTGCTTTTTGTGTGTAGATTAAGAAGTATTATTATTATATATAAAGTGGGTAATTGTATTAGAGGGAAATGGTAGGCCATATGGTGTACTTCTTTTACTAAATATGAGAAATGTGTATATTTGAAGTGGATGCTCAAAATGGTAAAATAGATATCTTGTAAGTGGCTGGTGCATAGTAGATAATTATATTGCTATATTTTGTGTGATCATTTATAAAAAAAAATTAAGAAAAAAAGTACTTATCTATATATCTATCTAGTGATATTGGTAAATGCTATTTCACTGAATACGGTCACATCAAGTACTTGCGTACGATACGAATACAAAATCAAACCAACCTATCCAACCTATTTAAGCAAAATGCTTAAGGTGAATAAAGAAAAGACATAAATAATTCATATACAAATATGCTATCTGAATTTTGATTTTGTCTGCAACGTGAATCGGGGACAGCATCCTCGTGCCAAAATGAAGAGCGTTCATTTCCATTCAAATATAGTAGATCATGGTAGCAAAGGTGATGAAAAGAAGTCTTCTTGTCTTTTTGTTGCTTTTGGTATCCTGCACAATCTTACGGAAGGCGTCTGTGACTGATGATAGCCTTCGTCTTCTCCAACCAATCCATCCTGTCATTTCATTCCAAATGCGAGTGGTATAAAGGCAATTAAAGAAGAGATGTGATGTCACATCCCAAAATTCCATATATATAAATATAAAGTCTTTGTTGTTTAGGATATGACTAAATATTAATTTAGTCCATAATATAAATTCTTTAAAGTAGCGGAAGCTTACACGAAAGATATATAAAATATTTCTTACACTAATAACTAAGTCTCAAAGATGTGATTTAAAAGTGAAAATAAATCTAATGAAATTAGTTTGAACAAAAATCATATTATTTCAAATAAAAAAGACACCCTTTATTCAGTAAAAAGAATTTATAAGATAAAGAGATTTTATTTTCTAAAATGTAATTTCATGAAATGTAACTGGTTCAATTATTCTATTTCCATATCAATAAAGAATCACCACCCATCGCCTCTCTCTTCGTACCATCTCTTAAACATGAAATGATATGATGTGATGGGATGAGCAAACAACAAGCTCAGTGGAGAAACGTACTTGCCAAAATTAAATACCACATGTAATTACCAAATAAGTAACATGAAATGTAGATGTAAATGTACTGAATAAGATTTCTCAATTATTCAAGTAGTAAATGCCTCGTTTATAAAGGTCATGAGACCTATATGTACATGCATGAACTCAAAGATATCACATAATAGCAGTTAATAGAGTCAAGTAAGAATTTCCCCACCTGGAATGAATGTCGTGGATGCATATGGATGTAATTGATTTTACTTGAATCCTTGTAATGTTGTCATCTAACATGAAATAAGTTACTTTTAAAATATATCATTAAATGACGTTTGAATTTTAAATAAATAAAATTAAATGATAAAGTAAAAGTAATTATGAGTAGAAATATTTTATAAGTTTGAAATATCACAATTGAATGGGAAGAAAATTAAAGTTCAAATAGAATGTTAAACATACATGAATATTAATATTTAAATTTATAAATAGTAAAATAATAATAAAATCAGTACGAAACTTTACGTATACATACTAGACTTACATTAATACAACATACTTAAATTTCATTAAGTTTTAAGATGTATAACTATATGTTTCATATGTTCAAAACTGAAACTATAGAAGCTAAAATTTCTGACACGTTGTGATAAAACACGCGTATATTAGAATATATAGATTGAAATCATTTAAAAATAATATATATTATACTAAATATA
The DNA here is from genome assembly GCA_023678885.1 of Pogostemon cablin. Classification (NCBI taxonomy): domain Eukaryota; kingdom Viridiplantae; phylum Streptophyta; class Magnoliopsida; order Lamiales; family Lamiaceae; genus Pogostemon; species Pogostemon cablin. Next base: position 22,555,536 of record CM043009.1, on the reverse strand, counting down.
TCAAAATATAATATATCCAAAAATCATAATTTTTGAAGATCAGTAGATAAGATTTTAATATTTTTAGAAGATGCATTAAGATTTACTTGAAACAGATTTTGAAGTTGTATAAAAATAATTATAAATAATTTATTCTTGAAATTAATATAAAATTTCGATATAATATGTTAAATCACATATTATAACATATATATGAAAATTAGAACATTTGGGATAGTTTAAATATTTGTTTTGTAATTTAAAATAAGCATTAAACCATAAATCAAAACAAGACATACTAATAATATGAAATTCATATAAATTAATAAAGTGATCCAAATCAATTGAAATTATTTCAATATATTATTAACATCACAAGTCAAGGTATATTCGAAAATTAAGAATTTTAGACATCTTTAAATATGACTATAAAATTCATAAATATGAAACAGTATACTTTTGACAGAACAATCAGAAGATTTGTAAAATTAATATAAATTAATATAAACTTAAATTAAATCTGAATATTTTACTGAGCATTATAAAATACACGATTTATGACATATCCGAAATTCAGTATATTTGAAAAACTATAACTATATAATTTGAATTTTCTAATCAAATACGCATACAAATTTCAGATTCTGCTGGCAGAAGTATAAAATTCATATAAAATAAAATACAGTTTCCAAAATCATGAAATTTTAAATATAAGTTCAAAACTAAAAAATAAACGACATATTAAAATTTCATGGTTATTGGAATTAAATAAATATGAATTTGAAAGACTAGAGATGAGTTACCTTAATTTTGTAAGTAAAGATGACACTTTAAAATATACGTTGATGGAGTAAGAATAATCCTTGAATATGATTTTCTTGACTTCTACAGTTTGTCAAAGGAGAAACGATGAAGAAATACGTTTCTTACTTTCTTTTTCTCTATTTTGTAAACCCTAGTTTTTACGGTGCTGGAGATGAATGAATTAAAAGACCAATATTTCTTTTTATATGATGGATAATTTGGGCTTTTAAAATGGACTTTGACATAAAAGTATATTTGGGCTTGGTTTGAATTCAAGAAAAATTAAAACTGAAAGGGAATTTAAAATTTAATATTTATAAAAAAAAATTGACTAAAGGTTTTAATGGGTTTTAAATAAAAACTGATATATATTTATCTTTATTTTAAAAGGAAATAAATAAATATATTTATATAAATTTCTGGATATTACATGTGATGTAGTTTCTTGATCGAAGCAAAAACCACATCGTTTGTCTTCTCCTGTGCACCATATCCTGTCCTTCGTAGGCACTCTGTCCCTATGCACTAACCAAAGTCTGAAACTATACTTCCTCATAATCCATTTGTGCCAAACCTGTTTATAGACAAAGCTTGAGTCCGTTGTGTATCTACTCCTCAGATGATCATACATACGTCTAGCTTTGAATACCCTATTTTCACAACACTTCTCCATAATTCCAATCACTCCTTCATCCCCTTCTGATTCACTCTCTATAGCATTCCTAATAGCAATGAGAACTCTCCATAAGTATGTAGAATTGTTATCCGGAGAGGTCTCTATCCACTGAGAAGCCAAGAGGTAGACAGAATGGATCCATTTCACCCAGAGAGATGAGGCTTCCCTGTGCACATCCCACAATGCTCCTGCCAAAAGTACCTTATTCCAGGTGGTAATGTCCTTCAACCCTAGCCCCCTTGCATTCCTAGGTTGAAGGATATCGTTCCAGCTCACCGGACTCACCTTTGTTCCCCACAAGAACTGCGAATAATGGTCTCCACCTTCTTGACCACCACAATTGGGATTTTGACAATGCCATACCAAAAAGATAGAATTACATAAATTCCAGAAGTGATGAGTTCCAATCTACCCGTGAATGACAACAGCTTAGAAGACCAAGTTTGTATCATATTGTTAATGTCATTCAGAAGGGGTGTAAAATCATTCACTCCAATTCTCTTGCTACAAATAGGGATGCCCAAGTATTTGAAAGGAATGGTACCTGTACTGAAAGGGAGAATGTGAGCAATTCTGCGTTGAGCACAAGTCGAGACTCCTGAGGTAATGAGATTTGATTTCCGAGGATTTGCAGTTAGCGCAGAGACTTCAGAGAAATCTTTCAATATCCTTTCAATACACTTTGCAGTTGCTACATTTCCATATCCCATAATCAGAAGATCATCCGCAAAAATCAGATGTGAGACGAATACACACTTATAGAGTCTAGAATGGAACCTGTACTCGTGAAGATCTACTGCTCTACTCATCAATCTACTAAAATACTCCATGCAAATAACAAAGAGGAGCGAAGAAATCGGATCACCTTGTCGAAGACCCCTCTTGCCTTTGAAAAAATCCTCTGGTTTGCCATTGATGAGTAGGGAGTAGGAAGTAGTAGTAACACACTGCTCGATCCAAGTACGAAAAGTAGAGGAAAAACCTAATCCCGTAAGCAATTCAAAGAGATATTTCCAGCTAACAGAGTCATAACCTTTGGAAATGTCTGCTTTGACTGTCATCCTAGGGGAGATAGTCCCTACTCTCCGACCATAACCCTTGAAGATCTCCTCTGTAAGCATCACACGGTCTCTCATTTTCCTTCCTTTAATAAATCCAAAATGAGATTGATTTATTAAAGAAGGAAGGTAAATTCTGAGTCGAGCGGCCAAGATTTTAGAAATGATTTTGTACACAGTGTTGCAACATGAAATGGGTCTAAAATCTTGGACTCTCGGCTCATGGTTCTTTTTAGGAATAAGGGAGACGAATGTGGAGTTCAACTGCTTGAGCAATTTTCTTTTCCGAAAGAATTCCTTGACCGCTGCCACCACATCTCCACCAACAATATTCTATACACTCTGAAAGAAAGCCGAGGTGTAGCCATCAGGACCAGGAGATTTGTTTTTGTTGATTGACCACAATGCTTCCTTAATCTCTGCCTCCTCAACTGGTGCTTCGAGCCTACTAGCTTCCACATATGATAGTTTAGGTCCACTATCCAATACCTCATGTTCTACTAACTGGGATGTCAAGCCCTCCTCACCAAGTATTGATTGATAATAGGAGAGAAAAGTATCAATCAATTCTTGGTACGAAGAAGTGGGTCCGCTATCAGTGTGAAGTGAATGAATACCATTCCTCGTTCCGTTACTTCGAATGAGAGAATAGAAGTACTTTGTAGCGCGGTCCTGGTTCTTAATGTGCTTGTGTTTGAGAACCTGCATAAGAAAGTTAGTCTCATAATCCTCCAAGTGCTTCTGTTTTCTTAGCTCCTCACTGATCTCCAAGTGTAGGTCATGATTATTCATGCTCGACATAAAAAAAGTCTGGAGATGATGCAAGTGTTCTTTTCCTCTAGCCACTCTTTCAAAAATGTGGTAATAGTTCTGTTTGTGCAACTCCTTCAGTGGCTTTTTAAGAGTTTTCAACTTCTGACAGAGGATGAACTGCTTTGTACCTGCTAAGTGTACCTGCCGATGAGATGAAACAAGAGCAATAAAATTATCATTGTTAGTCCAAAAATTACAGAATCTGAAGGGTCTTATATAGTGGGGGGCTCGAATTTTGGACGGAGGTAATGAAAGGGCAGTGATCGGAGTGAGTGCCTTGTGGAAGAAAAGTGGTTTGTAGAACCCAACTCATACTCCTCCAAATCTTGCACGTCATCACTCTATCAATTTTAGAGCACGAAGAACCATTCGACCAAGTATAGAAGCAACCTGTTGAATAAGTATCTTCCACTCCCAAAATGGAGCATGTTTCATACATTTCTCTAGTCCCTGTGTTCTGAGAGGAGTTGTTTCTTTCACCCTCATATCTTACACAATTAAAATCTCCTCCAATGATCCATGGCAAAGGATTCGAATGAAAGAAGGAGATGAGATGTTGCCACAGACTTCTCCTCGCAACATAGCGATTGTGGGCATAGATGACTGTAACAACAAATTCTTTGAGAGTAGTAATGTAGCGAGCATTCATCGAAATAGATTGATCACTCAAGACAAAGTTTTTCATTTCAAGCCTCATAGGGTTCCAAGCAACCACAATCCTACCACCATTACAAAGCTCAAAATTATGAATATGATTTCAACCTGGGAGCACTTTCTTAACAACATCATCAACAGAGTGTGTGTTAGCTTAGTTTCCACTAATCCTGCAATAGTCACATCATGATCACGCACCAATTTTTTTAGTGCATATGAGAATGGTCATGAAGAATATTCAGAGGACGGAATGGCCTCCTCTGCAATCTTCCTACTGATATAATCTCCATAGTCAACAAATTTTTTCATGTCATTCTTATCAGTTGCTTCAATGCTCCCCAATGATTTGGTCTTTCTATGCTTGTATTCCCACCAGTGGAAGATGACGATTCTCCATTACAAACCGGCACCCAAGCCTTTTTGAAAGTTCCACGAATCAACTTACCTTGGGAGGGTTGGGGAGTTTCCTCTACTCTTTCCTGGAGGGGTGAAGGTGAGGAGGAAGATCTTCTGGAGTGGTGATTAAGAACGGACCACCTCCTTCCCTTCCAACAACCGGTTGCTGCTGTTTCTCTTCACGACGACATTCATGGGCGTGGTGGCCAAGAGCGTTACACTCCGAGCAGAACTTGGGGTAGAATTCGTATTCAACGTTTTGTTGAAATCCTCCAATTCTACTTTTCACCCATATTTCATCCGGCAAACTCAAAGGAAACGCGTTCCTTATTCGTGGTGTAGTAATCCAAAGCACATACCAGATCCAAATTCAAATTAGCAGTAGGATCTGCAGGCTCTGGAAAATCAGATTCCTTCAACGGCATCATCGATGGCGTTAATGGCTCTCCTTCTGCTGGTGTATCCATCGGTTGAAGGATCGTGTTAGGAGTGCCCATTGGCGGTTGAACTCTAACTGGTGACTGCATCAAAGGCTCAACGTCTGCCAGCGAGTTGAGAATCGATTTGTGCTGGGGATAATAGGGTCATGGATGGCAGACCTTTCACACTCAAATTATATTTTTTCTTACTACATCTCTGATTTTTCTTCTTGCTGGAACCAGAGGATGAAGAAGCTTTAGATCTTCTAGTTTTCATGGTAGCGTGAATCCCCACTGCCGTGACAACTTAGGGAGCCTTGGCATCAACAATGGAGACTACATGCCGGAAAAGGACGAACGGAAAAGAAGGAAAGTGAAGGAGAGGAGGAGAAAAGATCTATATTTCAAGGCCACTCCTTCTCCCCCAAAATTACATGCCCTTAGTAAGGATAGTGAAGGAGAGGAGGAGAAAAGATCTATATTTCAAGGCCACTCCTTTTCCCCCAAAATTACATTCCCTTAGTAAGGATGTAGTACCCCTAATATTATACTCCCTCCGTCCCACGTATTTTTACCCACTTTCCATTTTGGGGTGTCCCACGTATTTTTATCCATTCTATTTTTGGCAAAAATACATAATATTTTATTACCTACTTTTTACAATCCCAACAACTTTAACTACTTTTTTACACTTTATTCATCATTCCCAACAACTTTATTCACTTTTTCTTTTTAAATTACTAATTTATCCCTACTTTCTCTTACATTATATATTAAAAAAATAAAACGTCTTAATCTCCGTGCCCGTACAAACGGGTAAAAATACCCGGGACGGAGGGAGTAATTAATATTGCATCTAATTAATTTCCTTATTTTACCATATATATTTTTATATTTTAATTTGCATTTAACATGAACTCTAATTCAACTAATTTATCATTTTGCCCTCATATTTTTATATTAATTATTGTGATATTTATTGTTATACATATATTATTTTCTTTGGAAGTTATTTTTTATTATTAAATTCTCTTACTTATTTTAACAATTAATAACAATTTTAGGGTTTATTTATTGTTATTTTTTCGAAAGTTATTTTTTTATTATTAAATTCTCTTACTTATTTAAGAATTAATAACAATTTTAGGGTTTATTTATTGTTATTTTTTCTAAAGTTATTTTTTTATATCTTTAATTGTGTTGAATAAATAATCAATTAAAATATGTGAGTATTACATTAATGAGGGCTTATATTTTTTAAGTTATTTTTTTATTATTAAATTCTCTTACTTATTTTAACAATTAATAATAATTTTAGGGTTTATTTATTGTTATTTTTTCGAAAGTTTTTTTTATTATTAAATTCTCTTACTTATTTAACAATTAATAACAATTTTAGGGTTTATTTACCCAATATACACTCTTAAATTAATATATTTTAACAATTAATAATAATTTTAGGGTTTATTTATTGTTATTTTTTCGAAAGTTATTATTTTTTATATCTTTAATTAATTGTGTTGAATAAATAATCAATTAAAATATGTGAGTATTACGTTAATGAGGGCTTATATTTTTTTTGTGATAAATGATCTTATATATAAATAGTATATAAAAATTAAATGTATAATTTTATTAAAAATATACCTCAATCAATTAAATAAAAAGTAATTAAACATTGACGTATTATCCGCCTAAGTTTCAGTATATTGATTGCCATAAATTTTGCATAATTTTGTTAATTCATTCATGCTAATGTAATACTAACATCCATCTACATACGTTTCAATTACTTTACACCTTCCATTCCATAGAAGTTGACACACTTTCTTTTTTGGTTTGTCCCACTAAAGTTGACACATTTTCTTTTTAATACATGGGACCCACATAAAAAAATTAATCTACTCTCATGAGCCCTACATATCACCTCTAATACAACTATCCACTACACATTAAATATTATTTCTCTCACTTCACTTTACTTCACTTTACATTAAATTATTATATTTCTTAATCTCCGTGCCCAAAAAAAATTATACCAACTTTAATAGGATGGAGGGAGTATTACATTTATTCTCTCTGTATTTTTTATTTCTCTATCTTACAATATAAATTTTTATATATTAATTTGCATTTAATAAGGATTTAGGGTTTATTTCATATCTCATATATATTTTTATATCTTTAATTGTGTTGAATAAATATAAAAAGTAATTAAACATTGGCGTATTATCCGCCTAAGTTTCAGTATATTGATTGCCATAAATTTTGCATAATTTTATTAATTCATTCATGCTAATGTAATACTAACATCCATCTACATACGTTTCAATTGTTTTACACCTTCCAAATTGAGAAATTAATGAATTTCTTTCACCTCATATTACATTTATTCTCTCTGTATTTTTTATTTCTCTATCTTACCATATAGATTTTTATATATTAATTTGCATTTAATAAGGATTTAGGGTTTAGGGTTTATTTCATATCTCATATATATTTTTATATCTTTAATTGTATTGAATAAATAATTAATTAAAATATGTGAGTATTACGTTAATGAGGGCATATATTTTTTTGTGATAAACGATCTTATATGTAAATAGTATATAAAAATTAAATGTATAATTTTATTAAAAATATACCTCAATCAATTAAATAAAAAGTAATTTTGTTTATCGTTATTTTTTTGAAAGTTATTTTTTTTATATCTTTAATTGCGTTGAATAAATAATCAATTAAAATATGTGAGTATTACGTTAATGAGGGCTTATATTTTTTGTGATAAACGATCTTATATATAAATAGTATATAAAATTAAATATATAATTTTATTAAAAATATACCTCAATCAATCTAAGTTTCAGTATATTGATTGCCATAAATTTTGCATAATTTTATTAAGGCAAAAGCTCCTGTGCACCCGGGCGCACGGAACACTTTCCGTGCGCCTTTAGAAATTTGTGCTAAATTGTATACCTTTTAGTATACAGATGTGTACCCTTTATTTTCTAAAGAAAAATCTGGGCGCACGAACAACACTCCGTGCGCCTTTAGAACCTTTATTTTCTAAAGAAAAATCCCTTTAGAATTTTGTGTTAAATTGTATACCCTTTAGTATAAAAATGTGTACCCTTTATTTTCTAAAGAAAAAAAAATATTAATGAAAAGTGTATACCCTTTAGAACAAAATTGTGTACCTTTTAGTAATTAAAGTGTATACCCTTTAGACCAAATTAATGTACCCTTACCCATAATACAAAATTTCTAAAGGCGCACGGAATGTGTTCCGTGCGCCCGGGTGCACGCAAGCCTCACTCTTTTATTAATTCATGCTAATGTAATACTAACATCCATCTACATACGTTTCAATTGCTTTACACCTTCCAAATTGAGATTTTAATGAATTTCTTTTACCTCTTATTACATTTATTCTCTCTGTATTTTTTATTTTTCTATCTTACCATATAGATTTTTATATATTAATTTGCATTTAATAAGGATTTAGGGTTTATGGTTTATTTCATATCTCATATATATTTTTATATCTTTAATTGTGTTGAATAAATAATTAATTAAAATATGTGAGTATTACGTTAATGAGGGCTTATATTTTTTTTGTAATAAACGATCTTTTATATATATATATATATATAGTATATAAAAATTAAATGTATTGCATTTAATAAGGATTTAGGGTTTAGGGTTTATTTCATATCTCATATATATTTTTATATCTTTAATTGTGTTGAATAAATAATTAATTAAAATATGTGAGTATTACGTTAATGAGGGCTTATACTTTTTTTGTGATAAACGATCTTATATATAAATAGTATATAAAAATTAAATGTATAATTTTATTAAAAATATACCTAAATCAATTAAATAAAAAGTAATTAAACATTGGCGTATCATCGCCTAAGTTTCAGTATATTGATTGCCGTAAAATTTGCATAATTTTGTTAATTCATGCTAATGTAATACTAACATCCATCTACATACGTTTCAATTGCTTTACACCTTCCTAATTGAAAAATTAATTAATTTCTTTTACCTCTTATTACATTTATTCTCTTTGTATTTTTTATATGAGTTACCGTAAACTACTAATTCATCAATCAATTATATCAAGATTAATAACTTTACATTATCGAAGAGTAGTGATATGGATTTCCTAAAATAAAGTTCATGGACATGATACATGGTAACTACAAGTAGTAATGTTTTCAGAAATACAATTCACACCTTTACGCATCCAACTATATCTCACAAATCCCAATTTCTGTTAAGAACCAACCAGCAATGGTATCTCAGTAGTATACATTGATACAAAATCTAGTGCGAAATCAAACGGACATGGCTATTAGAGTTTGATGTGTTAGGCTGTTTGACACTCCTGCATATGTTTCAACTCCTGGGGCAACTAATCTCGGTGTTTACCATGATACTGTGTTCTTTTCCTTTTGAGATTTATGTACATTCTTTCGCAAACATTAATTATTTTTAAAATCTTATTCATTATTTTATATGATAATTAGTACTTTGTTTATTCATTATAGGGTACACGCATTCAAATCAGTGTTTATCCATCAAATAAAAGTAGATTGAAAATCAAGTTGAAGGAGGGATGTTTATATGACATTCAAAAGTTTAGCGTTTTGGATAACAAGTCAAATTTCAAGACAACATCGTATAAACACAAAATAAACTTTATGACATCCACTGTCCTAACTGAAGTGTTTGATGATGACTTTCCGTTCATGTCATATCATTTAGTGTCCATAGATAATATTATATCTGGGAATTGTATTGATCCTGGCCTAAGAGGTATATCAACTTCTTCCTTACTGGATCTTATATATACTTAATAGAAGTTACATCTTCTACATCAATTGTTCACTTTGTATTTATATATTGTTATAGTGTGATTTTGTATGTAGATGTCATTGGAAATTTGATGGAAGGGGAACGCAACTCTATCGCCACTGTCAAAGAGAAACCAACAAAACTTGTGGAGATCTATATCGAAGATCATGAGTTTGTTTATTTACCATTTTTTAATTGAAAGATATTTTTATATTTTAGTATATTACAAATACAATAATACTTGGATTCAACTTTCACTAATTAGCCAGACATTAGTCTCTGAGAGAATCTACCCATTTTCAAGCTGAACCTCGGATCCTTGCTGTGCTTTCTAAATGTAATTTCTCTTTTGGAGTTTCTTTAGTTGCTTTCTTTTTTGCCCAAATATTCAAATAGTAGGATATAAGTTCTTCGCTCCTTGATTGTCAATATTTTCTATGTTATTTGCTTTAATCTTTTCCGTAAATTAGTTGCTGTCTCCGTTAAATAATTCATAACATATTTAATTTAGTGTATATTTGATTTGGAAAATATATTAAGCAACTTCGATTTGATTAATTTGGTCGTCAAGTTTAATCTGATTAAATATAGTTACAACCCATAATTTTTTTCATTCTCAATTTTGTTCTCTTTTGGAATATTACTCTAATTACTTTTAATTTTTCAATTTATTATTTATGTAAAATTTTGCAACTATTTTTTTGAGAGGATTATATTACAAGAATTTAGAACTCACACTTTCATAAAAGAAAAAAAAATTTAACTAATATCCCTCTAACATACTTTAATTTAAAATTTGTCATCACCTTTTTAACACACATAATATACTTAATCATTTAATTATTACAAATAAAATACAATACTACCTTCAAAAGTAAGCAAAAAAAGAATTTTTCTTAAACTCATATATACGGTAAATATAAAGAGATGAATTTGGAATGGAGGGAGTACAATGCAAAAAAAAAAAATACAAATAATAGTGTTACCCGATTTAATTAACATTATTATAAATTATATACAGAACATAAATAATTTTATGAACTATTTGTTTTATTAATATTTTTTATTATATAATAAATATAAAATATTTTAAAATAAATCTTTCCGTGCAACGCATGGATTCGGTAGCTAGTTAAGATGGAATGCCGAAAAAAAAAGTAATTATTAGGGTAGAATGCCAAAAAAAAAAGAGTGTATATTAGGTGCACCCGGGTGCACCCTTGCACCCATATTTGTATAACTTTTTATTCTATTTTGTATACATGTTATTCTCTTTTGTATACGTGTTTTGTAATAATTGTATACTTTTTTCACACTAAGTTTTTCATTAAAAAAATAAGCATTCATATGTGTATAACTTTTTATTCAATAGTGTATACATGTATTTTAATAATTGTACATTTTTTTACACTCAATTTTTTATTAAAAAAATTAACAATTAAATTGTATACATTTTTACTCATAATTGTATATGTTTTTGCTTATATTTGTACGTGGGTGCACACGAAGCTTCGTGTGCACCCGGGTGCACACTATATTTAGAAAAAAAAAAATGTAACATTATTTTTGATGGAATGTGATATCATCTCACAAAATTATTTTAGGTAAGAGATATTTTTTGAATCGATTGGAATTCAAATGTGGGGAATTTGAATTCTTATAATTAATTTGCACAATCTATGATCAAAGAATATAATGGGGTCGAGAAAGAATCGCATTCAAATTCTTGAAATTTTGAATTTTGTTCAATAACTCTTAAGATATTTAAGCTATTTTCCTGAATGATGATTGCAACTTATATAAGTCCTTATATATCGTTTATATCTTATACGGAATGATATATGACACTATCATTTTCTATGTAAATCATTAAATTAATTGATAATTGACATAGAAAAGAAATCTAATCCCTCTTCCTTAAAGTAGATGTGTTGATTTAGGATAAAGATGGGTTGATTTAGGATAAAGATTAGTGTCACTCTAATTGAGTGATATAGGAAGTATCACATCCAAATCTTTTATATTCCCCCGTCATCTCTTAAATGACATAGTACTTTTCATTTTGAACTATTCCACAATTTTTTTTATCTCTTTAAAAAGTAAAAAATAAAAAATAATCACATCCTCTCACACACTTTAATTACAAAAAAATCATCTATAATCAACACACCCAGCATACTTTATCATTTATTTATTACATAAAAAATCATTATACCCCTAAAAATTATCACTTTTCGTAATCCCGTACCCGTACCGGGATGAGAGTGCAAATTTAAATGGGACCGAGAGAGTAATATTTTATTTTGAGGTTTCAATGTTTTAATTTTAAAATTTAATCTTGAACATACTTATGTAGCACTAATATTAATATTTTTATTTTCACTCTAATAATTAAATTTTTTTAAAAAATTTCACGTAGCTCAAAATTCCAAACAAAGATAAATTATATTATTCGAAATTAATTTCTAAATTTTAATTTTCACTGTAGTCGTTAGTTAGAGAATAAATAAACAAGTGAGCCTAATTGACATGGATACCCAAGTTCAACGAGACAATTGTGTACATATAGGGCTTTTTAATCTCCAGTAAATACTCAAGGTGTCTATTGGGCTTTTCACACGGCCATAATTAATAAAAAATTTTAATAGAATGATAATTTTAGGGGCTTTTCGCATGTTCCATAGTTTATATGAATAAATAAATTAATTTGAAAGAATAATACGGTATGAATTAGTAATTAATTAGTTAATTAAATTTATTTAATATTTAATTATCAATAAATTATATAATATATCTTTAGTATACTAAAGAAGAATTTAATTTTGATTAGATATCGTCACCACAATTAATCTCAATTATTTTAATTTTTAATTAAAATTTAATGTAGATAAATACATATATTATTTTTATAGACCCCTAATTTCTCTATCCATAACTAAGCCACTAATCTATCTATCCATATTTTTTTAAACTTTTTCTTATAATTATATTGTTGCAATGCTTTAGGATGTGCCTCACTCATAAGTTATGTTTTTGTTCAATCACCCCTCTTCATAAGAATGTGTTTTTCTACTCTTTATCCATTTATTCCATTACTTTATTTTTTATTTTTAAATATGTTTTGTTTTCTGCTCATCATGATTTCCTAAAATTTTAAATAATCTAAAAGTTTGTATATAAACTATGAAACATGGGGAATGCCCCTAAAATTATCATTCTAAAAATTAAAAAATTTGTATAAACTATGGGCCGTGTGAAAAGCCCAATAAACACCTTGAGTGTTTATTGGAGATTAAAAAGCCCTATATGTAAACAGTTACATTGTTAAACTTGGGTATCCATAAATTGTCAATTAGGCTCATTTCTTTATTTATTTATTCTCTAACGACTAAGTTGAAAATTAAAATTTAGAAATTAATTTCGAATAATATAATTTATGTTTGTTTTGAGATTTTGAGTGATATTAAATTTTTTAATTTTTAATTATTAGAGTGAAAAAAAAAAGTATTAGAGCTAAATAACTGCATCGCCTATACCACTCAATTGGATAAGTGATACATATTTATGATTTAATTAAAAATTTTAAATTAAATTATAAATCAAGTCAATAATATTTTCGTCATTTAGGGTATTTTAAAATTTATCAATATATAGGGTATTAAAAATTGTTAAATTTATTTGGACATTTAAAATTTTAACCTTTAATAATAGTATATTCATCTACTTAAGCAATAATTTATATGAATATATTTTATTTTACATAAGTAAATGCGGCATGATTAAGTCACTTATCTCTTTATTTATATTTTTTTAATTTATTCTTTAGTAATGATATTGTTGCATGCTTTAGAGGTGCATGAGTCATTGTTTTTGTGCCTAAGATTGTGTTTTTGTTCCATTACACCTTGCATGATATATTCAATTAATTACCTTTTCAATGTTACATTGTATAACACACTAGAACCGCGCTATGCGGGGAATAATACAAATATTATGTAAATTATTACTCCCTCGTCCCCTTGAAAGGTATCAATTTCATTATTCTTGGCATCCGCTTCAAAAGCATCAATTTCCGCTATTTAATAAAGAAAATACACAATATGACACATCACTTCCCTCTAATACAATTACCCATCTTATCTACAATAATAATACTCCATAATTTAGTGCAAAAAGTAAATAAAGACCTTAAAACTGTCCACATGCAAACAACAAATGAATACCTTTCAAGGGGACGGAGGGAGTATATTAAAATTAATAATAAAATAAATAAATAAAAATAAATAAATAAATGAAACAGTGATTATGTAAAACGGATTTAATTTAAATGTAATTAATATATACATATATAAAGTATGTTTATTGATGATATATAAAATATTAAAGTATAATTTTATGGTGTTGGTTAATTAATAAAGTAGAAATACATTCTTTCAGTACAAATCATTTTTAAAAAAAATTCACTTCCCCTACCATGAGTATAATACTCTATATTGTATTTAATGCTTAAAAATACTTAATTTATTTTAAGGGAAAAATCATTTTTTGTACACTTTGAAATATATTACTTTATTTTTGCCTAAAAACTTGCTTAAAAGACCAACACAATCCCTTAGTAAAAGTCATAGTGTTCACTTTAATTGAAGTTTTAACTGGCAGGTCAAACTATGAAATTTAAAAAATATATATAAATAAATAAAATAATGTTAAATAATTATAAAAATTAATGTAAAATGTCAACCGTCTTAATACGGAGTATATTTAAATGCAGAATCCTTTTTTTTTAAATAAATACAATGTTTTCGGTATTTTCATTCACGGTGTCCAAAATTTTATTATTATTATTATTATTATAAGTAAAACACTGGGGCGATTCACGGAATAATATAAAATTTTCATTGAAATATAATATTATTTTTTATTTACAAAAAAATTATATAAAATATTTGTGTGGATAATTCATAAAAGAATAAAGTATTATTTTGCAATTACCTAATTCATGTATTCCAAATGAATTAAAAAGTGGCTTCAAATTTTTTTAGTGTCTAACAATATTTTTAAAGAGGTGATAGAGTTTTGTTCTTATGATTATTTATATAGGATGCGAAATAAAAAAAACTTGTTGGGAAAGATAAATTCTTGCCATTATTTGGAAATATGAATGAATATTTATTTATTTTTAGCTTTCTAATTCCAATACAAAAACAAATTGAAAAGTTTTGGTTTATTTATTAATGTATGCATTTTCACGGTTAATGTGAGAAGTTAATAATTGTTGCATTTCGATATTTTTATATTTATTGAACAAACAAAATGATTTTTATTAATGTGAAGATGGTTTGGTAACTAATAGAAATGACTACTATATCAATTTAATATATTTTTATATCTCTTTATTTTTCAGTATAATTTTAATGATTTTCATCATGTATATTACTTTCATATTTTTTTATTTTGCATTCATCTTTTCATATCAAAATTATTGGTCATATCTTCCTATGAAAATGAAACCATACTTTCCTCTTGAAAAATATCATAATCGTGTATGATTGATTCTATCATTAGTTTTTGAGTTGGTTTCTTGTGTCTTCGGACACACCGTGCACCCATATTTTTTAGTATTAAATTGTATGGGCGCACCGGGCACACAAGTTTTTGCCTTAGTCTGAGTTTTTTTTCCTACGAGATTAATTTTGATCAATTTTTGTCCAATTTTAGTCTTTTCTTTTTTTTTTGTTTGTCATTTTTTTCAAAATTTGATTCTTCTTTTGTCCACTTTTTGATTTAAATTTTATACATTTTAACATAAAAGACTCATTTTGGATAAAACGAAATGAACTAAATTGAGCCCAAAAAAATAAAGGCCAAAATTAAAAATGTAACCAAACCAATTATTATATGGCAAAAACTTGTGTGCGCACGGAGGGCGCACGGGGCACATTCCGTGTGCCTTTAGAATTTTGTGTTAAATTGTATACCCTTTAGTATAAAGATGTGCACCCTTTATTTTTTTAAGAAAAATAAAAAAATATTAATGAAAGGTGTATACCCTTTAGATCAAAATAATGTAACCTTATTAATTAAAGCGTATACCATTTAGAACAAAATAATATACCCTTATCCATAATACTAAATTCTAAAGGCGCACGGTGTGCACCCGGGCGCACGCAAGCCTCATTCTTATTATATTTTCTTCTTTCTTCCTCTTTTTAAATTCTTCAATTTTACCGGGAGTTCTACATAGAATAATTTTTATTTTTATTTTCATCTTTCTTTAAAATCAATAATTTATTTATTTATTTGGTATTCATTATTGGTATTTATTTCTATGGAGATATGTGTTCTCTTCATTCTTTTTTCTTTTTTTCTTCAAATCTATTTTGTAGAATGAAATACAATCTATCAATTCAAAAGTGCACAAAAGAAGAACCAAATTTTGATTCAAAAGTGCACAAAAGGCAAATTTTGTACTTTTGATTCAAAATTTCTATACATTTTAGATATTCACTTATTTCCAATGACTTTATGATTTGCCTTTTCTTTTTTTTTATTCACTTTTTTTTTTTTTTATATTCACTTATATCTGATGAGTTTCAAATAAGTGATGCCTCATAAATTTCAAATAAGTGATGCTTTTTTTTTTCCTTCCACGTTGCACTTTCTTTTCACTTTTATATAAAAAAAAATCTACTCCCTCCATCCCGTCCATATTGAACCATTTACTATAACTTTTGTGAGAGTTTTATGCAGTCAAACGGTGCAGTTTGACCGGGACGGAGGGAGTATATTTTTTCACTTATTTCCGATAAATTTCAGCATTTTTTTTCTTTCACACAGCATCTTTTATATATACCAGTAATTCTCCCGTGCGTTATATATAAAAAATTATTATTAATTGTAAACTTAAATATTTTTATTGTATTCCTTAAAATATTATTATCATGAATATAAGTTTTTTTAAGATAATTTAATCTTTTAAATATTAATATTGTATGTTAACAAGATATGATCATTTTAAAATTAAAGTGTATCGGTGATATTATTGATAATATAATACAGAAATGTGTGATTTAGACAGAAATAATATAAAATAATTTATTTTATACATGAATATATGAGAGAAATATGATAAAAAGAAATAATACTTCATCCATCCGCTTTTAAGAGTATCATTTTTTTATGCTTATTTTTTTGGGTTAATTACGTTAAAATACATCACCTTTTCTATTTTTCTCAATTTAATCACGAACTATTTTTTTAATCAAAAAATACATGGTCTTTCCATTTTTTCAATTATTCATGAACTTTTATTTTTAACAATTAAATACACAATTTTTTAATATTTTCTCAGTTTAATCATGATTTTTTTCTTTTATAATACATGATCTTATATATTTCACAATTTAATCACAGTTTTTTTAATTAATAAAATATGACAATTTCAATTAAAAAATATTAATATACATTACATTTATTAAAATATAATGTATACCTTACATATTATAAATATAAAAAAATAAAATAAAATAATTGATAACCAATATTGTCTAAGTATAAAAGAAAAGTTGAATTAATTACAACTGTAATTAAATTAATTCCCGTCGAAAGGAAAAAAAATCCATGTGTTGGAAAATTAACTTTTATTTTTAGAATTTATTATTCTTTTTAATATTTATTTTCACTTATACAATGTTTACGTTACGTAGATTTAGAGAATTGGGGCAGTTGTAATTTTAAACTTAAATTTTTATATTTTTATAATTTAATCATAAAATTTTCTATTAATAAAATATATAACTATCTTAATTAATAAAAATCACGCATATTAAATCTTTAAAATATAATATACATGAAGGCAAAGACTAGTATGGGCCGGTTCCAAATTTCACATTGGTGGAACCGGCCCCACCCCCTTCCTTTTATCAATGCAATTACCGCCTACCCCTATCATCCCAATTGTTGTTCGTTTTTTTTTTTGTTTTTTTTATTTTTTTTATTTATTTTTTTCTTTTATTTTAAATTTAATATTAAGAATATAATTGTAATTTCACCTTGTGGTTTAGGGTTTATTCATCCCTAGAGTTTAAGGTTTAGGGTATAATTGTAATTTTATCCTTGTGGTTTAGGGTATAATTTATCCCCTAGGGTTTAGGGTATAATTGTAATTTTACCCTTGTGGTTTAAGGTATAATTTATCCCTAGGGTTTAGGTTTTAGGGTATAATTGTAACTTTGCCCTTATGATTTAGGGTATAATTTATCCCTAAAGTTTAGAGTTTAGGGTATAATAGTCATTTAAGTATAATAAATTTAAAAATAAAATAAAAAATAATATATTAATAAAGGAAGATGAATTAATGAATTAAAAAGGGTGCAGACCACAAGTTCCACCAATTTATTGGTGGGACTGATCTCACCCTAGTCCTTCTCATACATGAATTTAAATATTAAAAATATTAAAAAAATTATTCATAAAAATCCATGACTAAATTTATTTAATAAAAATAAAAAGGTCATGATTATATTAAAAAAAGGCTAAATATAGTGTGCACCCGGGTGCATACGAAGCTTCGTGTGCACCCACGTACAAATATAAGCAAAAACATATACAATTATGAGTAAAAATATATACAATTTAATTGTTAATTTTTTTAATAAAAAATTGAGTGTAAAAAAATGTACAATTATTAAAATACATGTATACACTATTGAATAAAAAGTTATACACATATGAATGCTTGTTTTTTTAATGAAAAACTTAGTGTGAAAAAAGTATACAAATATTACAAAATACGTATACAAAAGAGAATAACATGTATACAAAATAGAATAAAAAGTTATACAAATATGGGTGCAAGGATACACCCGGGTGCACCTAATATACACTCTTAAAAAAAATACAAAAAAATTATGTATTTAATTGATAAAAAGATAGTTCGTGATGAAATTAAGAGAATATAAAAAGGTTGTGTATTTTTTTATTAAAAAAAATCGTGATTAAATTAAAAAAAATGAAAAAGTTGTATATTTCAATGTAATTAACCCTATTTTTTTTATGTGTGGTGCGTAATTTATTAGTGAGGTGTGAAAATTAAGATTTCAACTAAAAAAATTAATGTAATTAAATAAAAAAGAAAAGTAATGATTTTTAAATTTAAATTTTACATAAAATATTTATATAAAAAGTAAAAATATAAAATTAATTTTAGGCTAATATTTTTAGTTTTTAAAAGTTCAAGAATTAAGATACCATATAAATGAGTAACTAAACGACCAATACTCTTATTTTAAAAGTCCAAATTTTTATTTTAAAAGTCCAAGAATTAAGATACTATATTATATAAATGAGTAAATAAACAACCAATAATTTTTATTTTTTTTGTTAAAAACCCCAATAATTAAGCACAATAATATTTTTTATCAATCTAATTTCTAACCTTGATGGCATCAAATTTCCCTCTCTCTCTTTGGATTGTGTACACATCCAAGAGGGCCTGTTTATCGGCTAAGTGGAGAAAACAAACAAAAATAAAAACTCCATATTCTACCCAGAAACTGTATTGATATACCATTGAAGAGGTATCCATTTCATCTGATACAAAATGATTTCACAGCTTAAGTTTTCAGTCCATGCGTCAAAATAGGCAGTGAAGAGAGATCAAAATGCCAAGTATAATGAGTTAAAAGAAATTTCCAGCTCTGGTTGTTCCATAGGGGACTGGTTGGTCTTTGGTTCTATTAATGGAATATATATATCCTCCCTGACAGTGAACTCATTTGTTGATGTCTTTGGTTTTTTCGCTTCCTATTTATTTAAGAGCACAAATTGTGTGTTCAACACATAATACAATAAACTAAAAGTTCAACTTCAAGATATGTATCTATTACTTGACACTTCAATTCAAATATGACTACTTTTTTTTCTCTACAGATTTCAAAATTGACAAATGATCCAAATAAGAGAGTAGTATATTACCTCTAGACATGAATGTTTTGAGATAGCCATTTGGGCTGCATATTTCCACCTTTTCGCTCATCTTGATTGCATATCCATATGTTCCAACAACCTGTAAGCATAAATCTCAATTAGTCTCTAAATTACAAGTATAAGCTCAATTAAATTTTAAGAAACATTTGCTCTATTTAAGTTTATAATTGCTTATAACATTAAAATGATTAATGATGATCTTTGTTCTGATACCATATGCTTGATTTTCTGAACACAATTCTGCAATCAACAGCATGAAACAGATTATTCTATTACTATAGCATTGTTTGATAACAGTGATTGATTGCTTTTCCAGAAAGGTCGAACAGGTACATGAAAAGAATTAGTGATTACAGAAGGTAGCAATTGATGAGATTTCAGTAACTCGAGAATTTCCATACCATGAGTTTGAATCTTCACATCATGCGATTCAACTGGTAAAACCTGGAGTATTAATCAAATACTCTTATGTCACAAGCAATCATAGGCATCTCAACTCTAGCAATTTCAGAATTAACAAAGGCATTGAGAACTATTTTTAATCACAAAGACTACTGATCATATTTTCTAGAAGCGACTTCAGCAATGGTATCTCCATCTCCTTAAATCGAAAAAAGAGAACATATATCAATAGTTATGAAAGGAGAACATACTGCTGTTGAAATGTCCTCTTGAGCAAGCCTCAAGTCTGAAAATTAATTACCCTGTTTACTTTACACCAACTTCTTCCTTAAGGTTGAAAATCGCGATATACCCGCTAACGGTCGCCGGAGCAGCAACTGGATCCTTCACCGGAGTTTGCTTTCCTCCCGTCACCTTCGGCCGCTGCTCCTCGCTGGATCTGCCTCGATACAGGAGCGGAGCAGGCGGATAGCCTCGATAACGTTGTCGGTCCCTGCCTCCCCCTTGGTGCATATCATGGCGCCTTCGCGGATACGGCACTGCGCCTCCACGGGAACGCCATCGCCGTGACACGCAGGCGCCGTACGCCGTCGCGCGGAGCTTCTGCGGCAGGACCTGCCACCGCCTCCTGCCACCACAATGACCGACCAATATTGCAATATCTTTTTTTTTTTGGGTTAATTGCGTAAAAAACCACGAACTTTCAACGAATTGCAAATTAATCATGACTTTTATAAAATTGCAAAAAAAACCACGACCTTTCATATTTGTGCAATTCGCACCCATCGGGCAGCTGAAGCTGCCCGACTGCTGACGTGGCGTTGACCTTGCCACGTCAGCTTTTAGTTGATTGCAAAAAAAACCCCAATCTTTACTTAAATTGCAATTTAATCCCAACCTTTGAAATTTTGGCAAAAAAGACCATAAATTTTTTTATTTTATTTTTAAATTGCATCTTCTAATAAAAAATTATACATTATTTTATTTTTAAATTTAAATTCATAACTAAAGATTATGTATTAAATATTATTTTTATTTTGTATTTTCATATTAAATGTTGTATTAAATATTATTTTTATTTTGTATTTTCATATTAAATGTTATATTAAATATTTATTTTTTTACAAAAACTTTTAAATTTTTTATTTATTAATTTTTTACTACTCCATAAATTTCAAATGTACAAGTCTTTTATTTAATACAAAGTATTTTTATTATTTAAGTATGAGATTGGTTTGTATAAATTAAATCTTAACGAATATTTTTTCTCAATATAAAATTTGAGTTTATAAATTAATTTTATATCATTTCTTTTAATAAATTATAAAATTCCTTAAACATTTCATAGGTATATTTGTCATTCTTTTATATATAATGTGAAATTACGAAAAGATATTGAGACATGGCGAATACTTTGATTTTATAAATTATAATAATTTTATAATGTATAAAAATATTTTAAAAATTAAAAGAATTTATATATTTAGAGATTGTATAATTTTTTTACTACTTAATAGATATAATTAATTTTATTCACATAATTTAAGTAATAAACATTTATTCATATAATAATTTTGTTATTTTATTTAATAATATTTTAGAGTTTAAATTTAAAAATAAAATAATGTATAATTTTTTATTAGAAGATGCAATTTAAAAATAAAATAAAAAATTTATGGTCTTTTTTGCCAAAATTTCAAAGGTTGGGATTAAATTGCAATTTAAGTAAAGGTTGGGGTTTTTTTTTCAATCAACTAAAAGCTGACGTGGCAAGGTCAACGCCACGTCAGCAGTCGGGCAGCTTCAGCTGCCCGATGGGTGCGAATTGCACAAATATGAAAGGTCGTAGTTTTTTTTGCAATTTTATAAAAGTCAGGATTAATTTACAATTCGTTGAAAGTTCGTGATTTTTTACGCAATTAACCCTTTTTTTTTCAATTATTTTCAGTATATATATTGTATTCCACCACAGGTATATATATATTTACAGTTGTGAGGAGTGCACCGGAAGCTTCCTCTGGCACTACATTCACACACGCAACCAAACGGTTTCTTGGGCAGCATTTATTGTACACAGTAAATTGGTCTTTTTTTTTTTGACTATTAAATATTTTTTTAATATATTTTACATATATACCCTTATTTTGGGCGGGAACTTGACTATCCTCTTTTTATATGTATATATATAGATATATAGATTAGAAGAAACACATTATCCTTAAAGTTAACAAAAGTAATTTTGAAAAAATAATATTTTTTAAATAGCGTGGAACAATAAATGCGAACAATTTAATGGAGGAGTATAACTCCAATGAGTGAGGTTTTGGTGCCTCCGAGAATATCGTGCTCCTTTGTAATTTAAACTCCTAGCAATACATAGGATTAAATAGAATATGAAGGGGAGGGTTGTGTGTCCCCGATAGCACACAAATTTTTATTAACCCCAAAAGCTTCTTTAAAATTTAGAGAGAATTTTCATGAAATAAAGAAAAATATATATAATGGTTATAATTATATATATATATATATATAAAAGAAGAATTAAGTGTCTTACCATAGAGTTGATATTAGGTGCATCGGGGTGCAAGGGTGCACCCATATGTATATATTTTTTTATTATATTTTGTATACTATATGTTATTCTATTTTGTATATGTGTTTCTAAATAATTGTATATATTTTTCACACTAAGTTTTTTATTAAAAAAACTAGCATCCATATATGTATAACTTTTTATTTAATAGTGTATACATGTTTTTAATAATTACTACTATTTTTTACATTCAATTTTTCATTAAAAAATCTAACAATTAAATTGTATACATTTTTGTTTATAATTTTATATGTTTTTCTTTATATTTGTATACGTTTTTTAAAATGGATGCACCATATCTTAAGGTGTACCTGGGTACATAATATAATTAGCCCTTACCGTATATTGCTGATTAATTTGGGAAGTTACGAGCCGATATCGAGGTTGTCTGCTCAGTCCCGACTTAAATAATGAGAAGAAATTATTTTTAAAACAAATAAGTGAATTGAAAGAGTAATACTTCCTCCGTCCGCCCGAAAGGTCCACATTTTATCATTTTGGGCGTCCGCACCAAAGGTCCATATTTTCCTTTTTAAATACATAAGACCCACACACATCACTAATACAATAAATTTATAGGACTCATACACCCCACTAATATAACTACCAACTACACCTTAAATAATAATACTCCTTAATCCACGTGGAAAAAGCAAATGTCCACCTTTGTGGCAGACGGAGGGGTATGAATTAGTAATAATTAAATAATTAAATTTATTTAATATTTAATTATCAATAAATTTTAAATATATACCTTTTTTTTATAGTATATACATAATGATTACATAAAAAAAAATTAAGTGTCTTACCATATTACATTGTTGATTAATTTCTCGGTTGTAAACACTCTGGTTCAGCTTACCTCATTCTTCAACAATAATTTATGTGCTCTGATTAGAAACTTAGTTGAAATTGAAAGTACTCATACTTGTCTGCTTAAATGTATTCAGTTATCTCAGTTTTCAGCAATAATTTATGTGTTCTTGTCAGAAACTTAATTGAAGTTGAAAGTACGAATGTGTTAATAATAATAATATATTCATAAGAATTCATCTACTTCACTATGTTATATAAATATATTTTGTTTTAATCACTCCTGTCATAAGAATGTGTTTTTGTTTCATTACACTTCTTCGCCATCTATTCAGCTTACCTCAGTTTTCAGCAATAATTCATGTGTTCTGGTCAGAAACTTAGTTGAAGTTGAATATACCGATATGTTGATAATAATAATATATTCATAATAATTTATCTACTTCAAAAATATCTTACATAAATATATTTTGTTTTAACTCCTGTTCATGAGAATGTGTTTTTGTGATACAAGTACAATTGTCTGGTTAGATGTATTTAGCTTACTTCAATCTTCAGCAATAATTTATATGAAAATTTTGTGTTAAATGATGTTGAGAAAGCTTACTTCAATCTTCAACAATAATTTATATGAATTTTTTTTTTGTGTTAAATGATGTTCAAAAACTTAGTTCAAGTTGTAAATACTGATGTGTTAATAATAATATATCCATCTACCTCAGCAATAATTTCACAAAGATATTGTGTCAAAATGACATGTAAGTAAATATCGCTTTGACTCTTGTTACCCTATGAGCCTATGATGAAATATCGACTAAGCCATTGATCTCTCAATCCATATTTCATTATTATTATTTTATATCTGTAATTATATTGTTGCAATGCTTTATGATGTGCCTGAATCATGAGACGTGTTTTGTTTCAATCACTTCTGTACGTGTTATTGTTCCATTACTCTTCTTTACCCATTTATTATACAATAATCACTAAAAAATTATTTTTTATCAACAGAATATTGCGTTGGTAAAAGTCTTAATTTTCTTGTTAAATAGGTTTACTAACGGATTAGCAACGAAATCCGTTGATAATACCGTTGTAATCCGTTGCTAATAATTCCGTTGATAATTTTTATAATGATTTCCTTGCTAAATCCATTGGTAATTACTAACGGATTGAATTCCGTTGGTAAAATAGAGAATAATTTGCTAAATAGGTTTACTAACGGATTAGCAACGAAATCCGTTGATAATACCGTTGATAATCGGTTGCTAATAATTCCGTTGGTAGTTTTTATAATGATTTCCTTGCTAAATCCATTGGTAATTACTAACGAATTGAATTTCATTGGTAAAATAGAGAATAAATTCATTGGTATTCTGTTGCTAAAATAAAATTTTCATTTTTGTTGCTAATTGCCAACTGATCCGTTGGTAAATTATGTTGTTAAAAAATAGTAATTTTTTTTTGTAGTGAATGTTAGGAGGTATTTGTATTGTCATAAAATGTGTTTTGTTATGTTATAGAGATGGTTATATTCTTCTCATAAATATAAATATATATAATTTTTAATATAATTATATTCATGCTCACATATGTGATATATTTAGCACATCATGATGTCCAAAAATTTTAAATAATCTAAAATTATCAATCTAAATATTAAAAGTTTGTATAAACTATGGAAGATGCGAAAAGCCCCAAAACTTATCATTCTAAATATTAAAAAATTTATATAAACTATGGGCCGTGTGAAAAGCCCAATAAATACCTTGAGTATTTATTGGAGATTAAAAAGCCCTATCTGTACACAGTTTTGTTAAACTTGGGTATCCATAAATTGTCAATTATGCTCATTTCTTTATTTATTTATTTATTCTCTAACGACTAAGTTGAAAATTAAAATTTAGAAATTAATTTCGAATAATATAATTTATCTTTGTTTTGAGATTTTGAGTGACATGAATTTTTTTTAATTTTTAATTATTAGAGTGAAAAAAAAATGGCATTAGAGCTAAATGAGTACATATCCTATACTTGGATGAATGATACATATTTAGGACTCAATTAAAAAATTTTCAATCGAATTATAAATCAAATCAATGATATTTTCGTCATTTAGGGCATTTTAAAATTTATCAATATATAGGGTATTAAAAAAATATTAAATTTATTTGGACATTTAAAATTTTAACCTTTAATAATAGTATATTCATCTACTTAAGCAATAATTTAAATGAATATATTTTATTTTACATAAGTAAATGCCGCTATGATTAAGTCACTTATCTCTTTATTTATATATATATTTTTTAATTTATTCTTTTGTAATGATATTGTTGCATGCTTTAGAGGTGCACGAGTCATTGTTTTTGTTCAATCACTATGTGCATAAGATTGTGTTTTTGTTCCATTACTCCTTCCTTGAAGATGGGTGTCGAAACCAACAAATAATAAAACCTACTAAAATAACAACTAGAGATAGTGATAAGTAAGGTCGTTTCCACAGATATTGGTAAAACAAGTTTATTCAACAAATTAAAATGAACAAAGATGGGGGGTTTGAGTTTTGAACTTAAAACTAAAGTTGCAGAAGATTAAAACTAAAGTAAAATGATGAGATTAAATATCTAGACAAGACAACCTTTGGAATGGTTCAACACACACGATCATAGATGCAAATATGACTCTTTCACGTTAACACCAAATTGGTTATAGTTATTGGTACGACCTAACAACCTAATCTTTCCATAATAGTAGACAATTAGGGTACGACCTTTAATTAATCTCTAGCCAAATAAACAACCTTAGGTACGACTATAGAATTTAATTTACCGACTGCATTCAACCTAGAAAGACCCAATTCTAGCCAACAAGCGCACATGTAGGTTCATTTAGACTAGGTTGCATATCCCCTATAACAGTAATTAAAAGTGAGGTACAATCAATTATGTTACTTGCCACAAATATTAGAAACGATTAAACAATTACGGATTTAACGTTCTAATTGGCACATATTATTTTCACAAATTGATTAATTGATCAAGTTAAATAACTTGCCAAATAATATAATCGAGCATAAGGATTATACAAATAATACAATGTGAAAGAGAATTAAAACCAGTTAGATCTCACATGATTAGTTGAACCAAGCCTCCAATTATCCGGCTAGACGAACGATTTAGCAATCCATAGTAATAATTGAGTAAAAGCAGAAGTTTATCTCCATCCTGGAGTCTTACAGCGTAGAAGTAAAATACAGAATAAGGGAATGATAATGCAGATGGATTCTGGGAGTTTTTTAATCTCCTCTAAAACTAATCTCTAATAACTACCTAGAAACTAATTAAAAACTTCTAAGATAATTAATTAAACATAAAACATGAATAATCTAACAAGTTCAGAGGTTAATGAGCTCCTAAAAAATAGGAACTGATCGGATTTGAATATTGGAGAATTGATTTGGGCGCTCAAGATTGGATATCCCCGTCAGATCCTTAGGCGTGCCCACGCCTTATCAGCGAAAATGCTACTGTATATTTTCCTCCACTTCCAGGTTTCTGTCAGCAACTAAGGCGTGACCACACCTTACAGAAAATCGGCTTCTCTCTTTGTAGCTCCACTTCATCATCTTCTAAAAATAGCTCAATTAGCCCCTTGCGTCAATTAAATCATTTTCATGCCTACAAAATATAAAACTCAATCAAAATGAGCATTTAAAGATTAATTGACATCATAACATGGGGAAAATATGACATTAAAAAATGACATTAGCAACTTATCAAATTCCCCCACATTTAGATATTGCTTGTCTTCAAGCATGCTTAAGTTTAATCCCTTGCCTCAACTCATTTTCCAACTCTCACCCTTCTTGGCTCATCCAAAATATTTTCTCATGCAATGAAAATTTTTTTCTACAGGAATTCTCATCCATCAATAACTAGGCAAGCAACATCAACAATTGAATCAAACTTAAATTACATTAGATCTACACACCTCACAAGAGATTCACTCATACGCTCAAGTGTTTAGGCTCATAATGAATATAGTGGATCTCTCAAGTCAAAATAGAAGACTTTTACCATAAGCTTGCAAATATATCACATCCTCTCCCCAATAAATAAACCAAAATGTAAGAATCAAAAGGACTCAAAGAAGGGTATGTAATGTGAGGTTTGGGTAAAATGGCTAAGCGAGTAAGAAGATGTAGGGGCAAAAAGAGAATCGAAGAGATCATTTCACTTTCTTATAATGCTCAACCAAGTGATTTCAAAGTTCCACATATTCACAAAATTTCCAAATATGCAAGGCCACATCATTCATTTTCTTTTCTTTTCTCTTTTTTTTTTCTTTTTATGCATTTTCTGATTTTTTTTTAGAATTTTTTCATTTTTTTGGATTTTTCGAACCTTTTCAACTATTAAAAAATATTATTCACAGTGGCTTGCCTATTACAACAAAACATGTGGATTTTACTTGGACAACTTGTGTTAATTGCAAAAATGATTCTTTGATTAAAGGGTTCAAAGTTGGTTTGAAAGAATGGGGGTTAAGGCTTGTAATATGGTTGATTTGAAGAAAAAGGCTTAAAGCTCAAAATTGGCTCACTAGGGTTAAATGTATTGGGTAGGCTTAAGAAATGGCTAGAAATAACAAAAGAAGGTTCAACCTAAAGTTCTTAATGATTTCACATCCAATTCATCAAAGGGAATTAACGTAGACATGTATAACAATGCAAGTTCTAGAAAAATCAACCATGAATGACAACACACAACAAAGGAATTAGAGCTTGAAATGATGATAGCTCTTAGGCTCAAAGCTCACAAAACAATAAGGTTAAATTGTGTGAAGATCCAAGTATTTCTCATTTTATCAATTATCAATGACAACTTGCAAAGAATCAACGGATGAGAATTCAAAAATATTTTATCACATGCATAAAAACCATCAATTTTTCTAGGATGAGCTTCGGATAAATCAAATTCTCAAACAAATAGAGACAATACATTTCAAATCAAGCAATTTCAAGGATAAAGCAAGGCAAAACTCTCAAAGCCAATGAAAATAAACACCATAAAACATCAAATTATTCCCTCCCACACTTGAACTAAGCATTGTCTGCAATGCTTAAAATTAGATGCTCAAAAATAATTAACGAATGTAGAAAGTAAGAATCTCCCGTAAAAATGATAAGCATCTACAAGCAGCAATTGTTGTACGGCTGGAGGAGCAAGAGATTTCGATTCTAGTCGATCCAATGGAGGAGAATTGGAAATCATCGGTGCTTTGGACTTCTTCTGCAGTTGCTTGGGTTGAGAGACAGATTTCGATCGACCCATCTGAAATAAAAGAAATGGTAACTTTCTGTAAATGCAAATTGGAAGAAAATCAATGGAGAAAAGAACCCAGAAATAGCAAATCGAAGTGAAGACTTCGATGAGTGATTAAAATAGGGATTCCAATTTTTTCCTAAATCCTAAGGAAATCGAAATTTGGTTCAAGGAATTTAGGATGGACTGATATGGAAGAGGAAGAATCGGGAGTTTGCTTGGAAGATTTTTAGGGAAGGTGGAAGCAATTGTAAATCTGGAGAAATGGGAGTGGATGGGGTTTGACGGGTGAGAAGATGAGGTGGAATAAAAGGGTTGAGTGGGCTAATAAAATATTAAAATAATAATATATATATAATAAAAGGGAAAACAGAGCGGAACTAAGAAAACAGGGGAACAATAGATAAAAGATACAGTGAGCGAAATTCTCCTTAGCCGTGGTCACGCCTTATAGACAGAAATTTTTTTCAGAATTTTAAAAAATATACAGAACAGTGTTCCTGCTGTTAGCCGTGCCCACGCCTTATTAAAAATTTTCACTTCTGCACCAAAAATACACAAAGACGAAAATAAGCACTAAAATATCAAAAGAAACATAAACTAAACGTCGGGTTGCCTCCCGCAAGCGCCTTTCTTTATCGTCTTTGGCTAGACACTCCACACCATTCAACCATAATCAATTTATACCACTTCCACCGGAAGTAGTAATAATTTCAACTCATGAATAACACCTTTCAAAACAACATCCAACTCATGAATAATATCTTTTAAAACACCACCCAACTCATATTGGTTCAATTTTTCCTCAGAATTTTTAAAAATGAAACTTTCATGACTTAATGCATCTTTTAATGAATCACCATCATTCAACTCATAAACATTTTTCACAGGAGGCTTAACAACATCCATTGCAAGAACATGAGACACATCACTATAATTTTTCATGTCTTCATAGATGTTGAAATTTATAACTTCACCATCAAACTCCATAGTGAGCTTACCATTATGCACGTCAATCACAGTTCTAGATATTTTCAAAAAAGGCCTTCCTAGTAAAATCATAGAATTTGATGAATCATTATCCTCCATATCAATCACATAAAAGTCAGCTGGAAAAACCAAACCATTAACTTGCACCAAAACATCCTCCAAAACACCTTTAGGATAAACATTAGATCTATCAGCAAGTTGAATGATCACACCCGTTTCTTTTAAAGGACCAACATTCAAAGACAAGTAAATAGAAAAAGACATGACATTAATCGAAGCTCCTAGATCTAACATCGTCTTCTCAATTTCCGCATTACCAATCTTGCAAGGGATAGTAAACATACCTGGATCGATGCATTTAGGAGGTAATTTCTTTTGAATCATAGTTGAAATATTTTCTCCCATACTAACAAACTCATTACCTTTCAATTTCTTTTTGTTAGTGCGAAGTTCCTTCAGAAACTTAGCATATCGAGGTACTTGCATAATTGCATCAAGTAAAGGAATATTTACCTCAACCTTGTGAAAAGTTTCCAAAATTTCCTTTTCTTCCTCTTTTTTCTTAGATTGAAGAAACCTAGAAGGAAAGAGAGCATGAGGTGGCACCACATCAAATGTATCTTCTTCTTCAACAACTTTCTTCCTTCTCCTAGCTTGATCGGGTTTTGAAACCTTGACTTCTTTCTCTTCTTCTTGATCACGCCCTTTCGACTCACTCAACACCTTACCACTTCTCAAGGTAATTGCACTCACATTTTGTTTTGGATTGACAACCGTTTGCAATGGTAATTTTCCTTGAGATTTCAGTCTACTCACGGATGATGCCAATTGACCCATTTGGTCTTCTATCCTCTTGATGCTCGTTTGTATCTCCTGCTGAAATTTTTTAGTGTTAAATGCAAGTGCTTTAACAACATCTTCAAGTGGCATACCTGAGCTCGAAGAGTGGTATTGTTGCTGATTTTGGACGAAATGTGGCTGAGGTTGAGCTTGAGGATTTTGGTATTGAGGTCCTCCTCATCGAAAGTTTGGGTGATCCCTCCAACCTTGATTATAAATGTTGGAGTTGGGATCATATTTTCTCTGAGGTGGCCCCTAAAATCCTCCCATGGCATTAGCTTGCTCCACATCATCTTGAAGTATCGGTCACATGTCGGTTGGATATCCCACCGAAGCATAAATTCCACAAGCTTTAACTTGTTGCATGTTTCCTACAATCATGTTTTGAATAAGAGAAGACAAGTTAGTGATACGATCCTCAAGAGACGAAATTATTACCTCATTAACTCCTTTGTTGGATGCATATGTTTTGAACAAGAGAAGACACATTAGTGATACGATCCTCAAGAGACGAAATTATTACCTCATTAACTCCTTTGTTGGATGCATCTCGTCTAATTCCAAATTGCTGAGACTTTGCTGCCATAGTGGTGATTAGATCTCTTGCCTCACGAGGAGTTTTGTTCACTATTGCACCTCCACTTGCAGTGTCCATCATCTTTCTCTCCATAGGTAGTAATCCTTCATAGAAATATTGAATGAGCAACTGATCGGATATACCGTGTTGTGGGCAGCTTGAGCACAATTGCTTAAATCTCTCCCAATACTCATGAAGTGATTCAGAATCCATTTGCTTTATTCCACATATTTCCCTTATCATTGTTGCAGCCTTTGAAGTAGGAAAATATTTATCTAAGAACAACCTTACCATACCCGTCCATGAGGTAATCGAACCCGGAGGTAAGTAGAAAAGCCAATCCTTTGCTCGACCCTCCAACGAAAATGGGAAAGCATGTAGTTTAACCTTCTCTTCGGACACTCCGTGTGACTTAAGACTAGAGCAAACAACATAAAATTCCTTCAAGTGTTTGTGTGGATCTTCATTCTCAAGGCCATGGAACCTAGGCAATAAATGAATCAGCCCGGCTTTCAACTCAAAGTCTACATCCACATCGGGATATTGAATGCATAGTAACGGTTGTTGATCAAGATCCGGCGCTGTCAACTCCCTTAACGTTCTTTCTCGTTGTGCCATCTCTACTACTTCTTCAATAAGATCACCTTCACTAGATGCACTTTTCAAGTCTAGAAACGAGAGTAAGTTTGGAGATGAAGTAGATGCTTTCTTTTTCAACTTCGCTTCTTTTCTAAGCCGACGAGCGGTCTTTTCAATTTCCGAATCAAAGTTAAGTTTTCCTACAGAAAATGAACGAGTCATAAAAATAAAGATAAACAAAATAAACAACTAAAAATGAACCTATTTTAAACCAATTTCCAGCAGCGGCGCCAAAAATTTGGTGGGTGTCGAAACCAACAAATAATAAAACCTACTAAAATAACAACTAGAGATATTGATAAGTAAGGTCGTTTCCACAGAGATTGGTAAAATAAGTTTATTCAACAAATTAAAATGAACAAAGATGGGGGGTTTGACTTTTGAACTTAAAACTAAAGTTGCAGAAGATTAAAACTAAAGTAAAATGATGAGATTAAATATCTAAAAGACAACCTTTGGAATGGTTCAACACACACAATCATAGATGCAAATATGACTCTTTCACGTTAACACCAAATTGGTTATAGTTATTGGTATGACCTAACAACATAATCTTTCCATAATAGTAGACAATTAGGGTACGACCTCTAATTAATCCCTAGCCAAATAAACAACCCTAGGTACGACTATAGAATTTAATTTACCGACTGCATTCAACCTAGAAAGACACAATTTTAGCCAACAAACGCACATGTAGGTTCATTTAGACTAGGTTGCATATCCCCTATAACAGTAATTAAAAGTGAGGTGCAATCAATTACGTTACTTGCCACAAGTATTAGAAACGATTAAACAATTACGGATTTAACGTTCTAATCGGTACATATTATTTTCACAAATTGATTAATTGATCAGGTTAAATAACTTGCCAAACAATATAATCGAGCATAAGGATTATACAAATGATACAACGTGAAAGAGAATTAAAATCAGTTAGATCTCACATGATTACTTGAACCAAGCCTCCAATTATCCGGCTAGACGAACGATTTAGCAATCCATATTAATAATTGAGTAAAAGCAGAAGTTTATCTCCATCCTGGAGTCTTACAGCGTAGAAGTAAAATACAGAATAAGGGAATGATAATGTAGATGGATTCTAGGAGTTTTTTAATCTCCTCTAAAACTAATCTCTAATAACTACCTAGAAACTAATTAAAAACTTCTAAGATAATTAATTAAACATAAAACATGAATAATCTAACAAGTTCAGAGGTTAATGAGCTCCTAAAAAATAGGAACTGATCGGATTTGAATATTGGAGAATTGATTTGGGCGCTCAAGATTGGATATCCCCGTCAGATCCTTAGGCGTGCCCATGCCTTATCAGCAAAAACGCTACTGTATATTTTTCTCCACTTCCAGGTTTCTGTCAGCAACTAAGGTGTGACCACGCCTTACAGAAAATCGGCTTCTCTCTTTATAGCTCCACTTCATCATCTTCTAAAAATAGCTCAATTTGCCCCTTGGATCAATTAAATCCTTTTCATGCCTACAAAATATAAAACTCAATCAAAATGAGCATTTAAATATTAATTGACATCATAACATGGGGAAAATATGACATTAAAATGTGACATTTTAGCAACTTATCACATGATATATTCAATTAATTACCTTTTCAAATGTTACATTGTATAACATATTAGAAGAAATACATTATCTTAAAAGTTAATAAGAGTGATTTTGAAAAAATAACATTTTTTAAATTGCGTGGAACAATAAATGCGAACAATTTAACGGAGGAGTATAACTCAAAAGAGTAAGGTTCTTGTGCCCCCGGAGACACCGTGCCCCTTTGTAATTTAAACCCTTAGAAATACATAGGATTAAATAGAATATGAAGGGGGAAGGTTGTGTTTCCATGGGGGCACGGTGTGTTCCCGAGGGCACACAAATTTTTATTAAGTTTCTTTAAAATTTGGAGAGAATTTTAATAAATAAAAAAAATTATATTATATATATATATATATATATATATATATATATATATATATATATATATATAAATAAAAGAAGAATTAAGTGTCTTACCGTATATTGCTGAGTAATTTGGGAAGTTACGAGCCGGTATAAATGAATTGAAAGAGTAATATGAATTAGTAATTAATTAAATAATTAAATTTATTTAATATTTAATTATCAATAAATTTTAAATATATATATTTTTTATATATACATAATGATTACATAAGAAATAAAAAAATTAAATGTCTTAACATATTACATTGTTGATTAATGTCTCAGTTGTAAGCGCTCTGGTTAGATGTGTTCAGCTTACCTCATTCTTAACAATAATTTATGTGGTTTGATAAGAGACTTAGTTGAAGTTCAAAGTACCGATACTTGTCTGCTTAAATGTATTCAGTTACCCCAATTTTCAGCAATAATTCATGTGTTATGTTCAGAAACTTAGTTGAAGTTATAAGTACCGATGTGTTAATAATAATATTAGTATATTCATATTAATTCATCTACTTCCAAAATATTTTACATATATATATTTTGTTTTAATCACCCTGTTCATAAGAATGTGTTTTTGTTCCATTACACTTCTTTACCATCTATTCAGCTTACCTCAGTTTTCAAGAATAATTCATAATAATAGGATATTCTCGTCAGAAACTTAGTTGAAGTTGAAAGTACCAATGTGTTAATAATAATAGGATATTCATAATAATTCATCTACTTCAACAATCTTATATAAATATATTTTGCTTTAATCACTCCTATTTCACTCCTGTTTATAAGAATGTGTTTTTGTTCCATTACACTTCTTTACCATCTGCTTACCTCAGTTTTCAGCAATAATTCATGTGTTCTGGTCAGAAATTTAGTTGAAGTTGACTGTACCGATGTGTTAATAATAATAATATATTCATAATAATTCACCTACTTCAACAATATCTTATATAAATATATTTTGTTTTAATCACTCAGGTTCATAAGAATGTGTTTTTGTTTCATTACACTTCTTTACCATCTATTCAGCTTACCTCAGTTTTCAGCAATAATTTATGTGTTCTAGTCAGAAACTTAGTTGAAGTTGAAATCATAATAATTAATCTACCTCAACAATATCTTACATAAATATATTTTGTTTTAATCACTCATGTTCATAAGAATGTGTTTTTGTTCCATTACTTACCATCTATTCAGCTTACCTCAATTTTCATCAATAATTCATGTGTTCCGGTCAGAAACTTAATTGAAATTGAAAGTATCGATGTGTTAATAATAGTATATTCATAATAATATATTACTTCAACAATATCTTACATGAATATATTTTGTTTTAATCACCCTGTTCATAAAAATGTATTTTTTGTTCCATTACTTTTCTTTACCATCTATTGTCTTTACCATCTATTGTACATGTTAAGAGGAGGTATCTATTGTACATGTTAGGAGATATTCAAATTATGTCATAAAATGTGTTTTGTTATGTTAAAAGAGATAGTTACATTGTTCTTTAAAATATAAACATATATAGTTTTTAATATAATTATATCCATGCTCTTCATGATTTCCAATAATTTTAATTAATCTAAAATTATCAATCTAAATATTAAAAGTTTTCAAAATTATTATTATTATTATTATTATTATTATTATTTTATAGATAATTGATAAGATAACTACACATAAATACAATTCTTTCTCATTGTTTAAATCGGATCCATCATCTATGTAATAAATAAAAATATAAATATAGTGCAACTAGACGAACAAGTTGGTGTAGCCCATAATTTTGAGTGCCCATAGTCAGAATCATGTGATCAGTTATTATAACTATAATCAATAAATATCACCGCATATTTATATGAAAAATTTAGATATTATTGTATTTATAAGAAAAAAAATTCTTTTAGGATATTAAAAGAACGATAATTTTACTACATAATTATAAGAAAAAGTTAGATATTATTGTATTTAAAAAAAATAAGTGTTTTTGTAATTGAATTGGATAACAAATTAAGGTGACACGAGGTTCAACTGGTCGAATCAATTTAGGTAGAGGTTTTTACCAAATATATTTAAGTGGCAATAGGCAAATACACCCGACTCTAAGATGACACGAGTTCAACTAGTCGGACCAATTTAACTAGAAGTTCAACCAAATATATTTAAGTGCCAATA
Organism: Pogostemon cablin; assembly: GCA_023678885.1. NCBI lineage: Eukaryota > Viridiplantae > Streptophyta > Magnoliopsida > Lamiales > Lamiaceae > Pogostemon > Pogostemon cablin. Next base: position 22,519,560 of record CM043009.1, on the reverse strand, counting down.
GGAAAATATACCCAACTCTCCATATAAAAATATCATTACCATTAACTCAAAAAACTTCTTTCTTTTTTAACCAAAACCTACCTAAAAAGACCATTATACCCCTCCCCCAAAATAAAAAAAAATTCTAAGTAAACCCACTCACCCACAGCCGCCGGCAACCACCATCGCCGGCAACCATCCGTGTGGGTGACTCACACCCACCATCGGCCGCCGACCATCACCGGTGTGGGTGACCCACACCGTGACCCAACTTGGATGGGTAGATGTGGGAAAGGGGTAATAGTGTCATAAAATGTGCAAATGTGTAGAAATAACAACAAACATATTGAAGTGTTAGTAAAGATTTTGTATGTATTGAATTTGAGTTGATATTAGGTGTACCCGGGTGCAAGGGTGCATCCATATGTGTATAACTTTTTATTTTATTTTGTATACATGTTATTCTATTTTGTATACGTGTTTCTTAATAATTGTATATTTTTTTCACACTAAATTTTTTATTAAAAAAACTAGCATCCATATGTGTATAACTTTTTATTCAATAGTGTATACATGTTTTTTAATAATTGTATATTTTTTACACTCAATTTTTCATTAAAAAAAACTAACAATTAAATTGTACTATACATTTTTGTTCATAATTGTATATATTTTTGTTTATATTTGTATACGTTTTTTAAAGTGGGTGCACCCTACCCTATCTTAGGGTGCACCCGGGTGCACAGTATAATTAGCCATTGAATTTATTGTATTATTTCAATTTTCCCTAGATATAATCATCTAAATTATTTTTTAAATTTAAAATATTAAAATAGTATTAAATAAAAAATTATAATTCATAATTTATATTTTTTTTGTTAAACATGTATATATTTAAAAAGAGAAATACAAATTAATTTAATTATTAACACACATAGATAAGGATCTAGTAATCTATATATAGTATATAGTGCATGTGTATTAAATTTTATATCCAGATGCCGTTTGTCTGTTGTCTTTTGGCAAATTTTAGGAATATCCTTACAAGAAAATATTAAATAATTATATTTATTCATTCTAAATAATAAACATAGATTAAGTGGGACGAAAATGACTGATTAATGTTGATGATAAAGATGATTATATATCCCCTGTTTTGAGATGCGATTCAAAGTATCTGTACATAATTAGTTGTAGTTGTCTTTCTGGAAAGCTACAACCTAGTACCTCAATCTCAACTTGTCTTAATTAATTAATTATTTACTTTCATGGGCTCGAGAATTAATACCTAAACCTTTTTCATAATTAAGCATAAATAGAGAATAAACTGAGGGTAAATAAACATGTACTGATTTGGTTGTGGATCACCTTTTTCAAAATAGTATTTTATTTGAATATTTTATAATATTTATTTAATTAAAATATTATACTTTGACAACACTGCACATTTTTTTTATCAATAAAAAAAATTATAATAAGAATGTGAAGTACTTCGACCCTAACATTATAACGTGTCAGAAAAATTCTAAAATAATTACTCAATCAACCCCAACATTTTGGATTTACATTTCAATCTACAAAAGAAATTTTATTTTTAAAATCTCCATTTACGATTAATCATGATCATACCTTTGCTTTGATCTCAAGGAATAATTTCGAGACTTTAAACTCTTTTCTTTAAAACACGAAGTCATTTTGCCCTTTTCGTATCGTCCAAATAAAAGCAGTCCAAATTGTTGTGGAAATTTTGGAGTTTGTGTGTCCCTAAGCAGGTTGCTATGTTGCAAGAGATGTCGAGAGGGATCAATATGAGGCACCATAACCATCTTTGTCCATTCATAGCAGTGATTACACGAACTTTGAGCTACTTTGCATTTAAAGAAAACATGTGAAACAAATTGTATTCATATTTACCTGTAGAGCAATGCATCTTTGTAGGTTCATTTTTGTTGGAAGTCGTTGTTTAATGACTTTCTAAATAATTGCTTTTACTCTATTCGGTACATAACTTTTTTACAGATTCTTGCAAGCCTCTACATCAAAGGAAGCCACTTCTATATCTATGCTTTCCACAGTATTTTTGTAGGCTAAGCTTATCAAGTACACACTATTGGCAGCGTGTATCTATCTTCAAGTGTCTTCACCTTCTTGCTCCATAGGGTACCTATTTAGGAAAGATAAAAGTTCGTTAAGAGAATTCCTATTTCCTTCCCTCAGTTATTTTTCCAAATTAATTGACAACACGGCACATTTGATGGTAATTTAAATAATAATTGTGATATATGATGTGTAATTAATATATGGAATAATAAATGAAATATAGAAGTGGAATAAATTATCCGATTTTGCATATTAGTACACTAAAATTTAGAATTTAAAAGTGTTTTTTGAGGTGTAGTAGGTGTTTATATTTAAAAATAAATAAAATCGATGGTGCATATAGTACACTATATCTACTTATGACTTAGATTGTTAGATGTCTTGGTGCACTCAAGTAATACACATCAATTGAATACATTAACTCTTTTTTATTAAAAAAATACATAGAATATAAATTATACAATTAATATGAATATAAGTTGCACCCAAATACATGTAACATCTATAATGATTTATTGCATAATACTATTGTATTGTAAGTCTATCGGTTTGATATTTATTCCCACTTTAAATTTTAGTTTGAAATTTCAAGACATAATCGTCTCTTCACTTCATAATTAAAATAAAAGTATTCGTTTAACCTCTGTTTACATTATGATATTACACCTCTTATCATACGTGTTAGATGAGTGATATGTATGCAGAAGAAAAAAAATTAAAATTTTTCTTTAGTATATAATTTTTGTGTTTCACCTACATTTCATTCATTTAACAATTCGTAACAATAGATATAACGCCAAAATATAATATGAAATCCGAACAGTCGAGAGCAATATTTATATTAGTTAACACCGTAAATCCACCGACTGAACAAACTCTATACAGTTTCTTCTATGGCGTAAGTTGGACTTTTTAATTACTAATAATAGAAAGAAAACGCTTTTTATTATTTTATATAGTAGTAATAAAAAAAGATGAATAACTTACTAATAATAGAAAGAAAAAGGCGGCAGTAACATGGTGGTCAAAAAAAGATATAGTAAGGACATGCATGAACTGGATTCTGTTGTGTTGCCTCTGTTTGCTTATCAACACACCCCCCAACCCCCCCCCCCCCACCACACCCCACCCCGCCCCACCCACCCCCACAATATTATATAGTTAAACCACCAAAAAATCTCAATTTGCCAACTTTTGTACCCAATCAAGAACAACCTCAAGATGACGTCGTATTGTTATTAAAATATTCGATATTGCTTTAACATAGCTAAATATATTATGCCATATTTTAATGGATGTAACACAGATGGATCCTGATGCAAGTCCATCCATATCCAAATTGAGTTTGATGCATATGGGTCATTAATTAGGTAATTATGAAATTATTAATTAATTGCAACTTAAGTTGTGATTAGTTAAATGTCTCACCACTTTTAGAAGATGATGTAATTTTATTTGGTTTCTTCTATGAAAACGCGCGACTTGCAAATGGATAGTGAAAGCGTGTTTTGTCATCATTATAACGATTTCTAAAAAAAATGTGGAGTTTTTGTAAAATTGATAGCTTTTGATCAGTTTGAATATACTATAAATTTAAATAGTGGCTTTCATTTCAATTTAATACTCTACATTTTCATCATAGATGAGCTTTCAAGATATGATGGTTTGCAAGGAAATTATTACCCTTTTTGTTGAGGTTTAGCCTAGTTAAAAAAATGGTGAACTCCCTTTTCATTCTTTAATTATAGTAAGATATTCATTTACGTTGATTAAAAAATATTATTGTTTTATATAAAATGAGCCGTTGAACTAGTGAGTACATGTGGATCCATGAGTGAGTTCCCTTCCTAAAAAGTAAAAATAAAAATAATGACAAACTAAATATCTTAATGTAGAACATATACAATTTCTTGCCTTCTAAAAAGATAATGCTAAGTTAATTTTTTAAAACGTAGAGGATTCATGCAAGGCAAAAACTTGTGTGCGCTCGGGCGCACGGAGCACATTTCTTGCGCCTTTAGAATTTTATGTTAAATTATATACCTTTTAGTATAAAGATGTATACCATGACAAAAACTTGTGTGTGTGCCCGGGAGCATGGGAACACATTCCGTATGTCTTTGAAATTTTGTGTTAAATTGTATACCCTTTAGTATAAACACGTGTACCCTTATATTCTGAAGAAAAATAAAAAAATATTAATAAAGTGTATACCCTTTAGAATAAAATGGTGTACCTTTATTAATTAAATTGTATACCATTTAGATCAAAGCAATGTACCCTTACCCATAATACTAAATTCTAAAGGCGCACGGAATGTGTTCTCGTACGCCCGAAAATAGAATAGAACAGGTCAGTAGCTACCATTAGTAGAGTTGAACATGTTTCCAGAAAAAAGATACTTTCGAGAAAGGCGGGCGCACACAAGCCTCACTCTTCATGTAATTAATTAAGGTAAAAAGAACAACTAGGCGGGATTAATTCGTAAGGTCTAAATTTCAAATTAAAAGTATTTCTAACATTAAATTAATTTTTTTATATATTTCAGGCTCATAGTTAATAGAAAAAATAATTCACGTTTTGGATGGATCATTTATCCATTTTCAGATTTTAGATTAAAATTTATTTATTTATTTTAATTTCGACTTAATAATTTATCTATTTTTCAAGTTTTGAATAGAAAAAAACTCCATTTATTTAAAATTAAATGGTCCCTCCAGATGTATGAAGATGAATGTAGTACTACTATTTTACTCTTAATATATCATTTACACTTATAATTAATTTATTACGTTATAATCTCTTTATGATTTTTACTTTTTATTGTTAAATTCATTAAACTTAAATACTATTAGAAACGACAATGATGATCATGTAGACAATCAAAAGTAAAAAGTAAGAAAAAAAAGAAAGATGACGCAACATCTTTAATTGATTAATTAATTAGATTATTAAGCAACGACAGATCGTATTTTATGCTAATTAAATTGTCCTTTAGCAGCTAAGTGGTCTGACCTAATATATGCTTAAGCTTGCTAATTAACAAGCTTTTTTGTAACTTTGCATAATAATTAATAAAGTACAACTTTTAAAGCATAAGGATCGTTTAGGGTCACCAAGGGTTAAATTGAATTATTTATTTTTTAATTTATTAATTCTAAGTGTTAATGGAATGTAGTTTGGACCACATTTCTAATAGGAGAAATGAAATCTAAAATTTTCAGTGTTGGTCCTTCTCATCACTATACTTTTCACTAGCTTTTTGGGTAACCAATACCTTTCACTCTCAGTAACCTTTTTATTTTTATTTATTCTTAAGAAATTGTAATATTTAATTTCAATAGTTAATTAATTTCTATTACATTCAAGTTCATTTTGATTGTCAATTGAATTGGGCATGATATATAATTTTTGGATATGAACTAGATAATTCTTTTAGAGTTCATACGGAGCTTTACATTAATTTCATTAAAAATGACAAAGTATTCTTCTTATGAACACTAACACTTAGATAAATTTTTTTTTGGTAATTTACTAAATTCGGGATTAATTTATGCAAATTTATAGTAGTAATTATTTATAGATATCTCCATTAATATCTTTCTTATTGATTTGATTTAAAGTTAAAATGTGATGGGCTCAATCCCCTAATTGGCCTAGGTAATCCCGTCGGCCCATCATGAAAAGAAAGTCTCCAACCCCTTTTGATTTTCCCTTCTCAAAACCCAATAGGAATCCGGACAATTTATGTCGCGTGACGAGACCCGTCTGAAATTCTCCTAATTGGGCCCATGTAATCCTATCTGCTCATCATGGAAAGAAAGTCTCCAACCTCTTTCGGCTTTCCCTTCTCAAAACCCAATAGAAATCTAGATAATTTATGCCGCGTGCCGAGACCCGTCTAAAATCCTCCTAATTAGGCCCATGCAATCCCATCAGCCCATTAAGGAAAGAAAGCCTCCAACCCTTTTCGACTTTCCCTTCTCAAAACCTAATAAGAATGCAGACAGTTTAATTAGACCGCGTGGTGATCAGATCTGTCTTAAATCCTTTTCTGTTAGACCTGGTTTACTCAAACTTAGAAAAGACTGACAACGATGAATCCTTGTGAGGCGACGTCACTTGGTTCCCAAATCCATCCCTTCGACGACCACAAAGTTCAAGAGAAAACTTACCTCGCGTCGGAAATCATCAATTACTTGATCAAGCTCAAGGGAGCTAAGAACATCCATTGCCCTAAGTTTGGGTCTATGACACAGCTACCAATATAGAGAATAATTCCTTAACGTTGCATCTTCCTATCATCAAAAGGGAAGTTTGTCGGAGCATTAAATGATCCGACGATCTTTTATTAAGAAAGAAAATTGCGAAAGAATTGCATAACTGTATAAATAAGATTACATTTTAAATAATAAAAACAAATATTCCACCATTGCAATATATAAGCAATAAAATAAAGATGGGAGGTATCCTCGCGTATTAATCCTTTATATTCTTCCCCATTCTATGTTAAATTAGTTGGGTAAATCCACATTGAACAGCCACATTAATTAATCCCTTAATTCACTCATAAAGAAACCACTATCTATACATACCATATTAAAATTTGTAACAAACATAATTATTATCATTTATGATTTTCAAATTCCATGCATGTAAGCATAAAACAAATATTATCCTGAAAATTTATACTTTTTTTTAAGGTCTAATTTCATCTACATTGGAACTTGGCACAGGATTTGTTACTAAATAAATTGCATATATTAATTGCGGGAAAATTAATTATCATATGGATCTAAGGAAGAATGAGGTCATAAACCTTATCTCTTAAGACAATTAGTTGAAGTTGCACATAGTAGCACCAAATTTATGCTTTTATCAGACCACTATTATAGTTATATGTCACAATTCAATGGATAATTCTACAAGATGCTGATAAATATATAGTATATGATGATATGATTAATTAAATAAATATCTCAAGAAAGGATAATAATTCATGTCAGAATCTGAACTTGCATAAATTTAAATTCCTATTTACTATTTCTCCTCACTAATTGTTTAGGGACGCAGACCTAGAGTGAGGGGAAAATGTATAAATTAATATTACTCCCACAAAAAATGTTTAGGTTTCTTGTTTGTATTAATTAATTTATTTACTAAATATACGCAACGTGTTAAAATCATCTTAATTTATTTTTTTATGTCTAAGGTTTAATGATGTTTTCTTAAACAAAATTAGTTTCATAAAAAAATATATTGTCAAACATAGAATATAGAATAAAGTTTCGAATCAAAAGATATTTACACAACTGTGAAACTAAAAATAACACTTAAATAGATGATCCTTCATTGCACATTATTTTAAATTTATGATTATGGAGTAGTATTTAATTATTCCAAGAGACCATATTATCCCAAAAATGAGTATAAAATAATAAAATTTATTTTTTAAAGTTACTTGAAATAGTGAGTGTAAATTATTTCACCAATATGAGAGAGTAAATTATTATAATTTTTTTTTATCTAGAAAATTTTTATTGATCCAAAAAACAGAGATTTATCCACAAGTTATATCAGGGATCAACATATAGGAGTATAGCATAAAAAATGAGACATCCAAAGGAAAGGAGACATCCAAAATAAAAGAAGTACAAAGGTTAAAGCCACTAGCAACTTCTCCTCATATCACATTCCCCAACTCTTCTACAATAAGCTCCAAATATTACCATTCAACTTATGAGAATCTGCTCTTATCAATGTCTCTTTTGAGCAAGTCATCCCCAAATTTGAGATTTGATCTCTCCCAATAGAGTCTCCGAGCTAGGGTGTCATTTTGGCCCGGACCCGCGGGTACCCATTCGGTCCGCACGATTTGGGCCGCCCCAGACCCGCCCTGAATTGAAAACGGGGCGATCCGCACCGGACCCATTTTGAAGCGGGTCGGGTCTGGGTATTACTTCAGACCCGCGGGTACCCGACCCGCCTCGGCCCGTACTAAATATAAATATTATACTCCCTCCGTCCCGGGTATTTTTACCCATTTGTACGAGCACGGGGATTAAGACGTGTTATTTTTTTAATATATAATGTAAGAAAAAGTAAGGATAAATTAGTAATTTAAAAAGAAAAAGTACATAAAGTTGTTGGGAATGATGAATAAAGTGTAAAAAAGTAATTAAAGTTGTTGGGATTGTAAAAAGTATGTAATAAAATATTATGTATTTTTACCATTTTTGGAATGAGTAAAAATACGTGGGACAGCCCAAAATGAAAAGTGAGTAAAAATACGTGGGACGGAGGGAATATTTTTATTTTTATAATCATTTAAAATTCTATACTTTACTATTAATTTTGTGATTATTATTAATTATTTGAATTTTATTTTTTTATTTTTGTGACATAATTATTACTTGAAGCTATGGAGAATGATGAAGTGAGAGAGTTAGTGTTTATAAGTGCCGTATAAGTTTTTAAAAAATTATTTAAAAAAATAAAAAATAAATAAAAAAAGAAAACGGGGCGGGGCGGACCCGCACCATTTGGGTCTGTGTCTGAATAATAGGACCCGTGCGGGTCCAGGCAGGCACTCCTAAAATGGGTCGGGTCCGGATAATTAGGTACCCGTCCCAGACCTGATCCGTTGACATTCCTACTCCGAGCTCCAACGGTCCCTTTTAAATGGAGTATGATATTAATCCGTATTTTTCAAATAACTAATAATGTACAAATTCAAACATAAGAAGTTACCAAGTTACCTAACCTCCCGTTTACAAAACTTCTAAACTCCAAGAAATTATTTTCTGTACCACCTCCATCCATTCCACCACTCTATACCAAAGTCCACCACCTTCCTACACTACATTCCATCACAAAACTATTTTTACATTTTCTTTAAACACATACAAAGTAAATGTAGAAATAAATTTAAGATAGAAGTAGTACTATTTTAACATGAAAATGATTAAAATATATATATAAATAAAAATAAATTTTGTGTTCTTGAGTAGATTGGTGTATTTACTTATAGTGAAATATTATTGGATAATATATATATATATATATATATATATATATATATATATATATATATATATATATATATATATATATATATATATATATATATATATATATATGTCAGTAGCACATCAATTTCAAAATAGATAAAACATTAAATAAACAATCTTTACTTAGGACCAGCCCATGATCCGTGAGTCGATCGGATCGTGTCTAAAGGAATGACACTCAATTTTACAAATCTTCCACATTCTTATCGCATACATATTTATAAAAATTATATATACCAATGATTTCGAAATTTCCTATCATTTTTCTTATCAACTTAGCTAAGTAGTACTTCAATTCATGATGTGACAAGGTTTGCAAGAATTTATATCTGCATTTTGAGTTAAAGTCTCGATTTAAGATTCAATTTTAAAGTGCTTAATTAATGATTTAAATATGATTTCTTTTTTCACATTAAATCCGATTTTTAATCTACAATTATAAAATTTAAATCTTCAAACAAAATATCTTTAAAATTGAAACTTAAATTATGAATAAAACTAAAAATCATAAAAAGGAAAATCGAGTGAAATCGGTTCACATGTGAACTCTGATTTACTGATTATTTTTTAGTAAATGAAAGATCACTCTTTAGAAATATGAATAATTACTTTTTTGAATAAAAAATATTACTATTAAAATTTTTACATCCTAATTTACCAATTACTTTTTAATACATGAAAAATTAATTTTTAGAGAGATGAATTATTACTTTTCTGAATGAATAATATTACTCTTCATCAAATTCCGATATGTCATGACTTTTTATATTCTTGTTGAGTAGCATATGAAGAGTAATATTCAGAAGAATAATAATTCATCTGTCTAAAAAGTACTCACTCCGTTCGCCTTTAAGGGTGTCATTTGCTTTTTGCACGTGGATTAAGAAGTATTATTATTTAATGTATAGTGGGTAGTTGTATTAGTGGATGTGTGGGTTCATTTTTAGTTGTATTAGTGGGTGTGTGTGGGTCTCATATGTGTAAAAAATGAAATGTGACCATTAGGGACGGACGCCCAAAATGGAAAAATGACACCCTTAAAGGCAGACGAAGGGAGTAATTTTTTTTACTAAAAAGTAATTTTGCAAAAATAGAAAAAAAATTCAAAACATTTTGATGCATGGGCACTCTTTTATAAGATGAATATATGTGAGAATGTTCGACCAATTATTAAAGTATGCATATTATTAGGCTAATAGGTGCAGTTTTATTAAATGAAAATGAGGGGGGAGGAGAGAGAGAAGAGTACAAGATGTTTAAATAATGATTAAGTCAATAAAATAAGTCAAATAAACCGCTTAAAAAAGACCAAACAAGAGGCCCTATTAAAATATTAACCAAATTCGTGTGATTCTTCTCGTAACATCTTAATTGCAAGAATATTCATTAGCTCATGCGAATTTTGCATTGGAGGATTGAGCTTCGTCTGTAGGCGGATATTGAATTTAGAGGTGGCCAGATAGAAAAAATTCTTTTGTCTAGAGACTTGCCTCTTTTTGGTTTCACACTACTTTCTAGAAATTAAAATTCTTCCATGTCCTCCCTTGGAGGGAGATCAGTGTAGTCTGAATAAGTATCCACAAGTATATGAGACATACGACTAGGGACTTTAATTTTTGTAAATCCATGCAAGTCCTGTACGCGTGGGGGATAAGGAACATTGTCCGTAGCCTTGTAAGCATCCACGGTAGCTTGGAAATTATGCTCTAGTGTTTATTGATAGTTAAAATATGTTTGTAGTAAATCATATTATAATATCTTACAATTATATTTTAATAGATTATTCATCACATTTTACGAAAATATATTTTAACAACTAATAAACCTACATTACATATATAACAAGTATACTTTAACACATTTCACAAACCGTCTCATATAAAAATCGCACCACAGGACATGTAAACTGAGTTAGATAGCAGTGTACGCTAATTGAAACGCGTCAATAAATCCAATCTAATGATTTCTTGGATAATGACATTGATTAACATTTTTGCAAAATTTAATTAATAAATTTGGTGAGCACCACATAACTAAAAATAACAAACTTGGTCCCTTTTGTATATGGTTCTTAGTCGAACACGATAATTAAAAATGACATACTCGATTCATTAAAATAATAATAATAATAATAAAATGTTTAAAACAATTTTAAAACAATTTTATGTGAGACCATTTTTACAAAATTTTAAATAATTATCTCTTTTTATTAAAAAAAATATATTACCAATTTTTATGAATATTACGAATTGAATCGTTCATAAAATAATTTACTACACTATTATGGCTTTTTATTAATCAAATATTATTTTTTATTAAAATATTATCACTTTTTAACCGTTTCACACAAATCTTCATTGTGACAGTTTGACAAAAGTCTCGAAGAATAATAATAACTTAAAGTATCTTAAAACGTTACTCTTCTATATATAAAGTAAGGTACATTATATTAAATAATAAATATTATTCAACCTAAATAATTTTTTTTAAACGAAAAAGAGTAAACTTATCATAAGAAACAATAATTTAAAAAAAAAAAACCTCCTAAAAAAAAGATACAATAAAATATAGTATCACGATTTTTTTTAAGGCCTGTTTGGTTTGTGGCTTTGGAGGGTGGAATTAGAATGATAAAAAAAATTGAATGTTTGTTTAGAGACTTTTATTTCATAACTATTACTTTGATTCCTTGTTTTCAAGAAATCTCTCATTCCCTCCCTTTTTGGTGTTGGAATCATTCCCTTGAAAAAGAATTATGAGATATTTTTATACATATTTTAATATTATTGATTTTTAAATATTATTTAAAAATAATATAAACTAAATATAAACTATAAAAATAATGTTTTTATTTTTTAAAAGATAATAATATAATAAGATTGATTCCAATTCCACAACAACCAAACAAAATTAAAGACTATGATGGTGATTCTTACCATAAGTCAAACAATACACTCATAAGCATCATACACATTCTTATTCCTTAATACTATTATTCTCATTACCATTCTCATTCCTTTTAAAATACCAAACCTCCCCTAAATGTTAGCCATAACTTATTTGAGGTTGAATATATTCTTAACTTTCATTTCAAAATAATAACAACAATCAAGAGATTTTATGTATATATAGTTGTGTGTGTATACACATGACACGAAGATGACAATTTGAATATGTGACTCCAGATAGATCATACATAGAATATTATTTAAGAATAATAAAAAAAAAGAATATAAGCATTTAATTATTTATTACCTAGATTATAAATGAATAAATTTAATATACTATAATTTAATTAAGACAGATCATGCCAACCACAAACCTATTCTATGTGACTTTTCCTCAAGAAATTGGTACTAAAGATTAGAGAAATATTATAAATAATTAGGAGAAAAATGCTTCAAGTACCGAGTTATAAGAAAAATTAATAGTAGTACTATACTTTATAGTAGTACTATATTCTAAAAGAAATATTTTCATTTTATTCCATCTTTTCCCTTTTACCATTTTCTCCATATTTCAAGGTTTGAACACTCATCATTACCATACTTAGAATTTTTCAGTACAATTTTCACATGGCCTTTTAATTTTTAGACTACCTAGCTAGGGTAGGTCTTGCAATTTAATGTCTACTCACATTTAGATTCTTTCTAAGGATTTTTATGTAATAGTACACAATCAAAAACTTTGGAATATAGAAAAATACTCCCTCCGTCCCCTTAAAATGTATCCGTTTACTTTTTTCACGTGGATTAAGGAGTATAATAATTTAATATATTTTGAGGTGAGATAAAGAATATTTTAAAGTGTAGTGGGTAGTTGTATTAGTGTTGAGTGTGGGGTCAAGTGTGATCACATCAATCTAAAAAAGAAAATAAATACTTTGTAATAAAACGGACCAAAATGACAAAATGGATACGTATCAAGGGGACAGAGGGAGTATCAAATAATTGTGTATGGGGGCTGTGACACGGTGATAACAATTTAATAAAAGGTAATAATTTAACTAATAAAAAGTGACAGTGGTACTGAATTATTTTATGAATAATTTGTATCATAAATAAAGAATGATAATATTATTAATAAAAAAATAATATTATCTTAATGACAATTTTATGTGAGAAGTTCCCATGCAAATGATGATAATGATTTAATAAAAAAATAATAATTTAAATAATGAAAAGTAATAGTGGTATTAAAAATGTTAACTAACTAGTTAAGAGAATGCAAAAATAGTTTCACATGAAATGATCTCATGTAAGTATTTCCTAAAAGAAATAAAATGTGGGACATTTAGTTATATTTACATTAATTTTACAAACAATTCAAGAATAATATGTTACTCAATCTGTCCAGAAATAATAGCTACGTTTAATTTTTCACGAAAATTAAGGAATATGTAATATTTTAATATGGGACATTTTTTTTTTGTTTTTTTGTTTTTTTGTTTTTTTAATTCAAATAAGAAACCAGCCCCATGCAACAGTTCGTAAATCACATATAATCCACATACTTATTAATTTTTATTTTTATTTTTAATTCAAATAAGAAACCAGCCCCATGCAACAGTTTGTAAATCACACATATTAAAATAAATAAATTCATAAAAAAGAAAAGTACTCATATTCGTTGGTCACATATCCTACCAGTTAAAACGACAATCGGTCACATGCTTTTTAATTAATGGAAAGTGGGCGCATCACAAAAAGTTTCTTTCAAGAATTTTCTAAATGCCAAAAATTAAAAATTAACTTTATTATTTTTAAATAATAATAATAATAATAATAATAATAATAATAATAATAATAATAAGGGGTTGGTTTTAATAGGGTTACACCTAATAATAATACTCCCTCCGTTCCGGGTATTTTTACCCGTTTGTACGGCCACGGAGATTAAGACGTTTTATTTTTTTAATATACTATAATGTAAGAGAAAGTAGGGATAAATTAGTCATTTAAAAAGAAAAGGTGAATAAAGTTATTGGGAATGATGAATAAAGTGTAAAAAAATAATTAAAGTTATTGGGAATGTAAAAAGTAGGTAATAAAATATTATGTATTTTTGCCAAAAATGGAATGAGTAAAAATACGTGAGACACCCCAAAATGAAAAGTGGGTAAAAATACGTGGGACGGAGGTAGTAATAATAATAATAAGGGGTTGATTTTAATAGGGTTACACCTACCCGACAAACAAAAAGGGGTTTTTGCCTTAGTGGGGAATGATTTCATTAATTGTGGGAGCCTTCGTTGCTCGTCTAATTTTATTTTTCATTATTATTATCGATTATAATAATGATGTAATAATATATCATTTAAATTATAAGGGATAAAAAGTGATAACTTTTATAATGAAAAATTATACTCAAATGATAAAAAGTGATAATAATAGTGTGAATTATTTCATGAACAATTTATTATAATATTTTAAAATAAAAATGATATCATCATTAGTAAAAAAAATAATTAATTATGAAAGCGTATACACAAAAGGTATAAATTTTTTATTTTGTCATTTAGATACATTTTTTTCTTTTGACAAGTAGGGGGTCACACACAAAAATTAACACACTAAAATTTTTTTATTGTAGTATTACACAATTAATTTGTCATCTATATATCCAAATTAAAGTAAAAAAAAAGAAAATAAAACATAAATCTACACACTACCTAATAATATATCAATGAATAAGTGCAATTGAATATTTGTATTATGGCTAATAATTTATTTCACTGCACATTTTTATCTTACTAAGCACTCGTACATATTGTGTATAATTTCGAACAACAAAATTAAATACGAGATAAAAAAAATGATATACTAGTATTATATAAATTATATTTTCAAATTTCACTGCATATGCTTTTAAAAGGTGAATAATGTTTTGAAATTTTGCTTTTTCCCTCAAATGGTAGTAGTTGGTGTCCGTACTGGAATAATTGACGTCACATTGATTAGATTGTAAAACTATAATAATTATTTTAATTCTAGATGGATAAATAAATAAATAATAATAAGTTGTAAATATATTCAACAAGAAATCCCATATATATTGAGTTAATTGAATTATTTTTTGTGCCTTCTAGGAATTCTCGTATTTGCACATACCACTATTCTTAATAACCCGCTTATTTTAAATCTCATGTGAAGTATTAATTAATTAAAAAGAAAAATCGACTCAATTATTAAATTAGTATTGACGTAGTATTATAATATTGAATTATTCTCATTAATTTTCCTACATTGTTTAAAGGTGCATGCTTGTTTGAGAACGCGTTAGTTTCACTATAGTGGGATCATTTTACTATTATGAAATTAATTTTAACTTTTTATTAAAATTATTATTATATTTTATTTATATTATAAATTATTTTATTAAATGTAGTAGTTCATAACAATATTATTACTTTTATTAATTGAGTATCATTTTTTTTATAAATATTACTCCCTCCGTCCCATAGTTATGTTCACCGTTACTGTAGATACGGAGTTTAAGAAAAGTTGCTTTTTGACCAACTTTATTGACTTTTTAGGGGTATTGTGGTATTTTTAGGTAATAAATAAATTATAAAGTAAGTTATGTGTGTTAGGTGTGAGTGGTATTTTTGAAATTAAGATAACTTTTGAGGTTGTTGGTTAATGTGAACTTTCCATTTTTGGGTGGTGAACATAAGTGTGGGACGGACGAAAACGGAAAGTGTGAACATAAGTATGGGACGGAGGGAGTATTATTTTTTATTCATCTTATAGGAATCATTTCGTGACACGATTTTATAAAAATATTTATCTATTTAAAGTGTTGTTTACTCATTTCTCTCATGACGTTCTTTGTTTAAGAACAATTAATATAATATATACTACTATATATTTGTCATCGAATTTTTGACTTGGTTGATGAATGTTGATCAGCAAATCTCAAAGTACTAATAATGGATAAATTAATGGTGGAATAAATCATGACATTAGTTCCAACAGAAATTTGGAATTAAGTTTTTTATATTTATAATATAATAATAAAAAAAACTATAATACATACTAATCTTCGAATCAAAATGAAGTTTTGTGAATGACTACAATCAGTTTTCCAAATTACAATGTATAGTTCGACTTTTAGTTTTATCAGTTATTCATGTAACTTATTTCTTCCCAAATTTTTTTTATTATTCAAAAAAAAAATAAAAAAAAAAAAAATATATATATATATATATATATATATATATTTGACTTATATATGTAAAGTTGTGTCTTTATTTGTAGAATAAGATTTTTTAAATTTTATAAGTGAAACAATTCAATTGACAATTTAAGGATTAGATTTCTCCATCTTTCTTACGAATTACACTAAAAAAACCATTTTTACAAGGACATTTACTAACGGAATGCTAACGAAGTTATTATTTAGTATTTTTTAGTAATGAAATAATATACGTTGTTATTTATCAACGAGTTACCAATTAAATCATAATAATATAAAGAGTTGGTCTTGCATGCCCTCGAAGGCACACCGTGCGTCTTTGAAATTTAGTATTATAGGTAAGGGTACATTGTTTTGTTCTAAAGGATATACACTTTAATTAATAAGGGTACATCATTTTGTTCTAAAGGGTATACATTTTTCATTAATATTTTTTATTTTTCTTCAAAAAATAAATGGTACACATCTTTATAGGGTATATAATTTAACATAAAATTCTAAAGACGCACGGAGTGTGCTCGTGCGCCGGATACACACAAGTTTTTGCCTACTATAAATTACAAGGGAATTGGATTTTCATTGATAAAAAATTTATCAATTACTACTTTAACAATGAAAGATTATCAACAAAATTTGTTGTTAATCTATTAATTAAAAAATTAATTTAATAATAAAATTAAAGATTTTATCAACATTATATTCTATTATTAAAAACTAATTTTTGTGAAGTGTAACGCATGATATTACTTTACCTGAACTTTCGGAGGAGACTGTTAGAGGGGGAAAGGTTGAAAGCTGAAACTTTAAAAGTTTCGTTTTAATATAAAAGTTACCATATATGAAAATTAAAAATTAAATTCTATATGTAAAGATATAATATAATGTAATGGAGTAAAAAAAATAATATTAATAAGATTTAATTTTTTTATTCAATTTATTTTTTTATAAAATAAATATTTACTATGATATACTATTAGAATTTACAAGCTAATTTTTTTATATGAAGAAATAAGTGGTCAATGATATCTATAAATAAAAATAAACCAATATAATAATAAATAAACCCATGCTAGTATGATTTATATATACACAAATATATATACTTTTTTTTGCCACAGAAAAATTTATTACTATTTTATAACACTTTATTTTAAATTTATAAAATAAATTAATTTAACAGTATCTTATATGTATGAATAAACTCACGCTACGTACATTTATATAAATTAAATATTTAATTTTAGTTAAATTTTTAATTCGTATTAATTTTTTTTTATTATTTTATAAGGGATTCATTATTTTGTTTTATTTTATAAAACAATTGAATTTAAAATATTTTATGTACTAGTATTATAAATAATAATCCGTCCCGGACTTATGTTCACCAACACTGTAGATACGAAGTTTAAAAAAGTTGATTTTTAACCAACTTTATTGACTTTTAGGAGCATTGTGGTATTTTTATGTAATAAATAAATTATAAAGTATGTTATGTGTGTTAGGTGAAAGTGATATTTTTTAAATTGAAATAACTTTGAGGTTGTTGGTTGATGTGATATTTCCTTTTTTGGGTGGTGAACATAAGTGTGGGATGGACGAAAATGGAAAGTGTGAACATAAATGTGAGACGGAGGGAGTATAATATTTATGTTAATTAAATATTTTTATAAATATTATTTGTTTGTAAGTGTATAAAATATTACTTTGAAAATGAGTAAAGATTTCCATTAATATATAAAGAGTGAGAATGATATTAGGAATAAAACACAATTTTTTTTAAATTAACCAATTAATAAAATAGTAAAATTCAAAAAAAAAAAAAAAGACACAGCATTAATAAAATAGTAAAAGTCGAAAAGAAAAAGATACATTACAAGCTATAAAATGAATTAAGATAATATTTGTAAAAAAAAAAACTGAAATATTTGATTTTGGGAAATTATAGTCTTGTTTACACGGATTTGAGAAATACTATGGAGTATCAAATAAGAGTAAGGCTTTCGTGCACGCGGGCGCACGCCGTTCGCTTTTAGAATTTAGTATTATGAATAAGAGTACATTATTTTATTCTAAAGGGTATATACACTTTAATTAATAAGGGTACACCATTTGTTCTAAAGGGTATACACTTTTCATTATATTTTTTATTTTTCTTCACAAAATAAAAGGTACATATCTTTATACTAAAGGGTATACAATTTAATACAAAATTCTAAAGGCATACGGAGTGTGTTTCTGTGCGCCCGGGCACACACAAGTTTTTGCTTTGTAAAATAAAGGGTACACATCTTTATATTAAAGGATATACAATTTAATACAAAATTCTAAAAGCACACGAAACGTGCTCTCATGTACCCGGGCATACACAAGCTTTTGCCATCAAATAATTGAAATATCTGATTTAATTTGAAGGATTTGCTCAAAATTATTAGATTATTATTTTCAGACGTTGGAAATACAAACAGATATTGATTCGGTAGATTCCAGACGAAATAACCTCGGAAATACAAGTTTAGATTTCTCTAGTGATAAGTTAGTTGCTGACAGCTGAGATATTATTTAAGTTGACTTGGGAAATTTCTCTAGTGATAAGTTAGATGCTCACAGCACAGTCTAAATAACTTTATTTAAGTAACCTTGAAAATAGGCATGGCAATGGGGCGGATCGGGCGGGGTACCTAGGTGGCCCACCCCGCCCCGTGCCCCTTTTTTCCCGCCCCGCCTCGCCCCGTGACCGGGTACGGGTCGGCTATTGAGGACCCGTACCCGTCCCTATGCGGAGCGGGTCCGCTCCGTCCCGTTTTTTTTTTTTTTTTTTAAATTATAATAAATTCAAATAGAAAATTTTAAATTAAAATAAAATGAAGTAAATTTAAATTTTAAATTAAATAATTAAACTTTATTTTCATTTTTAAAATTATTTTATTACATTATATATTCAATGATATATATAATATTGTAATAAAATATTTTGTAATAGTTATATATAATTCCTATATATGATTTTTTTATTTAAGTTAAATAAAAATGTATGTATAATATTTAATATAAATTAATAAATTATATTATATAATAAATATTTTAAATAAAAAATTTTATATTTTAGGGGCGGGGCGGGGCGGGGCGAGGCTAGGACCCAGATCCGACCTGGCCCGTACACGGGGCTGGGCGGACCCGCCCCATTCTCTGTGCGGGGCGGGGCGGGCCCAAATTGCCATCCCTACTTGAAAATACGAAAATACAACTATAGGATTTCTCTAGCAATATGTATAGTTGCTAATAGCACAATTGGATAAACTATTAATTAAGTGATGGATTAGATGTACTAATTTACAGGTACTTAAATGATTAGTCTCATTAATGATATTTAAATTGATAGATATTTAAAGAAAATTAATTAAACAAACTATAAAGAAAATTAATTAAACAAACTATACATTGAATTTACATCATGGTTGGGTACTTATTTTAAAATTTTAATTTTAATACCTGTGAAATGTCAGTGTAAATTTAATTTAATTACTGAAAAACAAATTAAATATAAATAAAAATCATGATTAGATTTATATATGCATCGATTCGAATTAAAATCTCATATATATATATATATATATATATATATATATATATATATATATATATATATATATATATATATATATATATATTAAGAGTGAGGCTTGCGTGCGCCTTTAGAATTTAGTATTATGAATAAGGATACATTATTTTGTTCTAAAGGGTATACACTTTAATTAATAAGGGTACACCATTTTGTTTTAAATGACATACACTTTTCATTAATTTTTTTATTTTTCTTCACAAAATAAAGGGTACACATCTTTATACTAAAGGGTATAGAATTTAACACAAACTTCTAAAAGCACACGGAATGTGCTTCCATGCGATCGGGCGCACACAAGTTTTTGCCTTGTAAAATAAAGGTACACATCTTTATACTAAAGGGTATATAATTTAACACAAAATTCTAAAGGCATACGGAATGTATTTCCGTGTGTCCGGGTACACACAAGTTTTTGTCATATCTTATATATATATACTAATTGAGAATACGCTGCTATAAATAACTTTTTAAAAGTATGAGGTGTCGTAATGTGGTTAATTGTCGTATTTTTTATTTTAATCTCCTCATTATTAAATTACAATATGCATTTAATATTGAATTATATAATTAATTTTTTTATAATATAATGCATCCGCATATTATGCGGGAATATATACTCGTATATATATATATATATATGAAAAATTAATTAATTTAAACCCATTTTCCACTAGTCAAAGTGATCATATTTCATGAGTTCTGATGGAAGAAATACAAGAATGAGATCTGGTAATTACATGACATTGTTACACGATAAGATTATTTTACATTTTCTTAGTTAATTATTAATTTTATTAAAGATATTATTTTTTTAAAAATATTATTAATTTTTATTTATACTATAAATTATTAATGAAATAAATTATTATACTATTATCACTTTTCATTAATTAGGTGTAAATTTTCATTAAAATATTATGTATCATTAAGGACATGATTGGTATGATGGAATGAGGTGGGAATGGAATCGTCATTCATAATTCTATTCACATTCCTACCATTGGTATGTTTTTAACAATAAGGATCCCGATTCCAAAGGGATGTGTATTCCATTGTTTGTGGGAATGAACATTCTCCCACTCCATGGTATTGCTCATTTCATTCCCTAGTTTCTCCCGCCCCCAACCCCACCCCAACCCCACCCTCACACACACACATAAATTATTTAATAAAAAATAAAATATCAAACACTTAAAATCTAAATAAAAAAAGACAAAAATTCCTGTGCACCCGGGCGCACGGAACACATTCCGTGCGCCTTTAGAATTTTGTATTAAATTGTATACCCTTTAATATACATATATGTACCCTTTATTTTCTAAAAAAAATTATTGTGTGTATCTGGACACATGGACAACACTCCGTGCTCCTTTAGAATTTTGTGTTAAATTGTATACCCTTTAGTATAAAAATGTGTACCCTTTATTTTCTAAAGAAAAAAATATTAATGAAAAGTATATACTCTTTAGAATAAAATGGTGTATCTTTTACTCCATC
This sequence comes from Pogostemon cablin, assembly GCA_023678885.1. NCBI lineage: Eukaryota > Viridiplantae > Streptophyta > Magnoliopsida > Lamiales > Lamiaceae > Pogostemon > Pogostemon cablin. The sequence continues at coordinate 22,498,095 of CM043009.1, read as the reverse complement.
CTCCCATTGATATGTATTCATTTTTCCATTTTGGTCCATCCCATTACAAAGTATTCATTTCCCTTTTTGGATTGATGTGACCTACAACCACTACACATGACCCCACACTCAACACTAATACAACTACCCACTACACATTAAAATATTATTTCTCTCACCTTACTATACATTAAATTATTATATTCTTTAATCCACGTGCAAAAAATCAACGGATACCTTTTAAGGGGACGGAGGGAGTATTAATTAAAATGTATACTCTTTAGACCAAAGCAATGTACCCTTACCCATAATACTAAATTTCTAAAGGCGCACGGAATGTGTTCCAATATGCCCGGGCGCACGCAAGCCTCACTCATAAAAAAATTAAATATTTTTATATACTCAAATTGATAAAAAAAATATAATTAAATTAAATTCTTAAAATTTTTAAATATAAATGTATATAATTATTTTGATATTTATTCAACATAGTAAACATTAGTAAATTATATATAAAAAATTAATATTATTAATTAAATTGAATATATACATATAATATAGTATAATATAAATATAAATATAATTTTTTATACATAGTTTAATATTTTTTAATATATATAAAATTTTTATTTGTATTTTAAATTTTATTTATATTTTAAAAATATTAATATTTTATTTTATTTTTAATTTAATATTTTTCTATAATTATTAAAGTATATAAAATCTTCATTAAAATTTTAATTAATTTAATAATTTATATAAATTAAATTTTAAATGTAAAATTATAAAAATACTATTAATGAGATTGAAATTAATTAAGAAATACAAATTTTATTACTTGAATTATTACGATATAATTATGATAAAAATAATTTTAATTATTCTATTACCATTACTATTCTATTAATAAATTCATTCAATTTTCTTGTTATTTTATTCAGACATACCAATCTAGCCATAAGTCTTTGCCAAATTTCCAAACAAATGATCCAGAAATTAAATTGATATACCTATGATGCCCTTGGTGGCTGTGGTTGTTTCAGTCGATTGGAGTGGGTGAAAGATGTCTATTATAGTAATTTCACATCCGAAGTTTCAAAGCTTGCGTGCTATGATGTTACTTCATAAATAGGGAATTTGAATCCCAACTCCTAATATAATTATGAAAACACGATTTATCATATCTAATAAACTTATAATTTAAGAAAACAAAAGTCGCTATCCGAATGCATAATTATTGGGAGAATTATGTTTTTTCCTGACAAAAACGTGTTTGCGCCATTCCCTGCTATATATATATATATATATAATTAATAATTAAAAAATAAAAATAAATCAATGGGTAGATATTGACTAAATATTGAGTTGTCTTTTGAAAATTATAATTCCATAAATACCCAAAGCATTACTCTTTTGTGGCCAATATATGGCCTTTTCGTATGAAAAAAATAAAATGAAACATCTTTTTCTTGAAAAAAGGAAATATCAAAGCTGTTTTTTCCTTGAAAATTCCATCTGTCCCCCTTAGTACTACATACATGTATGTATGCATGTACAAAAAGGTGGTTCGCCTACCCCAAGCGCCCCGCACGCCAGCCCGACAACATGTGAAGGAGTTAATCATGGTAACTCAACCGACCAACAAGGGTTAGACCTTTTAACCCACCACACAAGGAGCCCCCTTAATTAAGAGGTTACTCCCACGCTGCGAGTAGGATTAGATCCTTGATCATTGTACAAGTTGTCCCCCTACACATCCTTATCATTAACAATTTTCCTATCCACATGAGGTAATGAGAGAGATTGTGCTGCTAACTTCAAAGATAACCAATCATTTATTCAAATAAAAAATAATTTCATAAGACCATCCAACATGAGATATATAGATCGAAAGTTAATTAATAATAATTAAAAAAAAATTGTATGACTACCTTAATTTATCTCATAATCTAACATTACAAAATTTGTAGTGTTTAATTTTATATACTCCATGTTAGTGAAACTTATGCACTGTAACAAATATTGGGTGTATATATTTAGAATATCTTATAACATGTTATTTTAATTTTAATTTTGTATACACATACTTGATACCATTTTTACTTTTGCATATTTAATTTTATCTTCATCTAATCATCTTATTTATTGTAATGTCTTCGATGTGGTGTATCATTTTGATAGAGTTTCAAGCTTCTATTATTTGTTAGCTTTTTTAATAACTCATGTTGCTCAAAATCATTTTATATTGCTAAAAGAAATATTATAGTACATAATTTGTAGGGTGTCTCGTATAAATTTGGATGTATAGATAATTGGTCCGTACATTCTACTTGACTCATTTGACTTTGAATGAATTTATGTTAACAAATCTATTGAAAATATGTAATTACTAATAGAAGTAAGGGTTAATTGTAAAAAAAATTACGAACTTTACTCCTATTACAAATTGATCCTCACTTTTAAGAAATTATAAAAAAAACCACCACTTTTAAGTATTGTTGTAAAATAAACCCAATTTTTGGCTAAAGTAGAGTTTTTTGGGTTTTTTTTGCAACAATACTTAAAGGCGGTGGTTTTTTTTTTTTTTGCAATTTCTCAAAAGTGATGATTAATTTTACAATAGGAGTAAAGTTCTTGATTTTTTTTGCAATTAACCTAAAAGTAAATAACAAGTTATAAACTATAAGGGGATGCTTGGTTCGAGTTAATTATATTCATGGACTTTAAAAATTCATTAAAAATAAGAGAATTATACATTAATTGTATTTAAGCGGGTTTGATTTCTTCCCGGCAACCATGTTAGTTAAAGGTAAGGGGTTTGTGAAATCACAAAACTGAGTTAATTATAATATTCCATAAAACTAATAAAGATTTAGAGGACTTTCAAATCTAAATTGATCTTAATAAAGATAAATTAATAAAAATTATTAGATGAGTCGCTCATTGGTGGATATTCAAGAATGGCTTAAACATGTGACAAGTCTTGGATATAAAATTCCACACTAACCTCATTGTCACTCCCATCATTAACATAAGAATATATATATATATATATATATATATAATATATATATATATTTATTTATTTATGGGAGTATATATTTTTTAAAAATGAAAATAGAACATTATCTAAACTTCTCAAATTAAATGCAGCGAAAGCAAAATTGAGCCTATCTCAAGAAAATGATTAAGTATATTAAATATTATTTCCTTTTGTTCCAAAATTAGAACACAGCATGTGCTATCATACATAATCTATCACTGATTCTGTTCATTCTATACTCCGTCCGTCCTATCATTCCATGCGTAGTTAATTACATTACATATATACTAATAAAAGGGAAGAAAATCAAATTATTATCCATACTTTCCTTTTAATGATAGTTTTCTATACTCTTTTACTTGTCATCCTCATCCATCAAACGACAAATATTATTTTTTTCCTATTTTAGTATCACTCATACAACAGAATAATATGGAAAAAAAATGTTACTGAATATCCTAATCCGAAAACCAGTAATTTTTCCCAATTTCGTTCATATTTAGGTCTGAATGTTTTGTGTGGCAGATTAATAGTTGTATAATTCAAGTGGCGCAGTGGTGTCCAAGCCCATGGCACCCAACCCTACCCTACCCACCCACCCCCTTAAGATCCAGAGCACTTTTCCACACTACAAATTGCCCCCCATCCCCTCGCTTATCCCTCATTCAAACCTTCTCCTCCACTTTTCTCCTCTCCTCTGTTTCTCTCCCTCTCTTACAACCTAAATCTAAACAACAAAATCAACCTCTTCAATCCTCCCTTGTAATAACATATCCTTATCCACCATGTCGTCCACCATAGTTTGCCAGAACCTCATGTCCTGTTTCGACCCATCAGAAACCACCGCCACCCTCAAACTCAAAGTGGCGCCGCCGCTGCCGCCGCCACCCGCGGCTGTCGATGATCACTCTGTTCTTGAATTCGGAAACTGGGGTTTCCTCCAGACCAATACTAGGTATTCAGGGGATGTTAAAGAAACCAGTTATTATAAAGCGAATACGTCGTCGTTCTCGAAGCTCAGCCCGAAATCCCTGGAATTATGCACGGAGAATCTCGGCAGTGAATCCGGCGCCGACAACTTCTCCGACAGCGGCAGCATTTTCTCATCCTCGCCGCCATTCAGCCCCCCAGGCGACTTTTCGACCTCCCTTTTTCCCGCCGAACACGACGACTGGAGACCCAAACCCAGAAACACTCAAAACAGAGAGGTTGCCGGTTGCCGGAAAATCAAGAATTTCCCGCCGCCGCTGACCACATCGAGCTCCCTCCGCCGCCGCAGAGAAGGTGGGAGGTTGATTATTGAGGCGGTGGAGACCCCCTTCAGGAATTCCTATCTGCAGGCGGAGAGGTGCGACGGCAGACTGAAGCTCTGTTTTTGGACGAACTACGACGCGGCGGAGACAACCTCCTCCTCCACCTCCGCCGGTTCAGATGAAGAACCAGCGGCGGAGGAAGAAGAATGCGCCGCCGGAGAAGAGGTGGAAACAGAGAATGAAGAATTGGATGGAGAAATGAATTTGGAAATTGAGATGGAGAAATATCAGAGATTCAGTAGGTGCAAAGAAGGAAGCCATGGAAACAAAGGATATTGCAATAACTGGAAGCCTGCTCTTTGGGTGGCCACTTCTTAATTAATTAATTAATTAATAGGACTACTAGTATTAATTTTCTTATTATTTTTTTTTTTTAAAAAAAGCTGATTTTCCATTTTAAGTTATTTAATTTATCTTTTCTTTGGGATTTCTTGTTAGTGATTTTATGAGTTTGATCTCATATCATATGGGGTGTGGTTTTGGCAGTCATTGTCAGTTTCCAACAATGAAGTTTGAACATGAACTTGCATGTTTTTACCACCCAAAACTCTGGATCTTCCAATGATGTAATATTATTTTGACTGAATTAATCTTATATTTTTTGCTTAAATTCAGAGGATTTAATTAACAACTTTGAGAGTTAGAATTATGATCAATTCAATGAATATTAAATATGTGCAGATCAATTTGAGAGCTTCAATCATACAAATCTAACTACTTTTAAAAAATCAATCAGAATTATACCCATAAAATTGATTAAATCCAAGCATTTCAAAAGAACTTAAAAATATAAGTAGTGGTGTTATTTTTAGTTGTTTGTGATACTTTTAAAAATATAAATCATTGCTCTTACTCATATGCTTAAAAATATAAAATAGCTGTGTTATTTTTAGCTGTATTTTGTGATACTTAGAAGAATATGAATCATATTATAAGTTCACTTGCACAAGGCACTTCTTAATAGGTGGGTTTTCACGTATTTTTTTTTAATTTATTTATTTATTTTTAGTGATAACTTAATTAGTTATAAGAAAAATATAAAATATTTCATAATATTTTTTTTAAGAAATAAATGATACTTTTAAAATTACAATGATTTGTGAGTTGTGTTGGGTGATATATATATAAAAACATTGAAAATTTATACTCCACTTTTACAGTGAATTAGCAATTTTTTTGTTGGTTTAATTTTAATGAAAAATTGAGTATAAAAAATTTACACATTTACAAAAAAGTGCATATAAAATATTTTATCTACATGAATAGATAATACTAGTATTATTTTATACACAAAAATTTGTGCACAACTTGTATTGTATTTGAGTGAGGTTCTTGTGTCCCAGGTGCACAAGATGTGTAATGGTACATTGTTTTGTTCTAGAGTGTATACACTTTAATTAATAAGTGTATGTCATTTTGTTTTAAAGAGTATACACTTTTCATTATTTTTTTTATTTTTTTCAGAAAATAAAAGGTACACATCTTTATAATAAAGGATATACAATGTAATACTAAATAAATTACTATTACGTAAAGAATTTCGTGTAATATTGTATTAATTTAGGAAACACGGTTGTCGAATATTATATTATTGGAAGGTTGTCATCCAGCATTACCATAATCAATTCAATTTCCATATTACACCCCACGTTACATCTCATGTTACATGGGTGTAATGGGTGACAAGTGTCCTCTTTTACACACAATTGTGTGTAAAAGGGGACACTTGTCACCCATTAACCATGTAACATGAGATGTAACGTGGAGTGTAATAGGTGATCCCACTTGTTACCATAATATAAGGATCAGTTACACATTACTCCCTCCGTCTCGGAAAAGACTGCACACCTCTTTCCGGCACGGAGATTAAGAAAGTGATAACTTTTAGGGGTATTATGGTATTTTATGGGTAATAAATAAATGATAAAGTATGTTATGTGAGTTAGGTAGGGGTGATTTTTTTGTAAATAAAGTGAATGGGGAAGGGTGATTGTGTTTGACTTTTTCCTTTTTTTGGAAGGTGCAAACTTTTGTGGGACAACCCAAAATGGAAAGTGTGCCATCTGAAATGGGACGGAGGGGAGTACATAAGATGTCACTTTCATTACAATTTAGACTTTATGGTTTACCATAATTAAATAGATGAAGAATTAATGTTCTCATTCACAATGCGTGTGTTAAAGGCAATACATATAGTATATGTGAGTGGGCTCACCTTAAGTTTATATAGGAGAACATTTTGTGCATGATGTTTGAAGATTATCACATTTTTCTAATTAAATATTACTTTTTAATTTTAAAATATTAATTAAATAATAATTTTTTTTATTAAAAATATATATTAAAAACATTAAAAAATTGAATTCACATATAAACTCTATAATTGCCCTTCCAATCCTATTAAACCCTATTTATTGCTAGGAGGAGTAAATTAAAAGGAGACAGGTGTAAACCCAATTCACAATACACTAACCCATTTGTTTTATACTCTCTTCAATCTGGATCAGTTTTTATATTTTTGCAAATAGAATAAAAAGTTGTTAAATTGTTATTTTTAGAGTATTTTGGTATTTTTAAGTAAAATAGTTTCTCACAATATTTTATTTAAAATAAAATAACAAGGTTTCGAAACCTCAAGTTTCAAAAAATAAAATATAACTATACATGTTATTAACAAGTGCATTTGAATTAATATTAATATTTGTTAAAATGGTGATAATTTGTATGAGACCATTTCATAAATAATACTCCCTCCGTCCCGAAGTCGTTGTCCTACTTATTGTAGATACGGAGTTTAAGAAAAGTTACTTTTTTTACTTTTCAACTCTATTATGTGAGGGTAAAATTGCCCAAATCATTTGGGGAGTTTTTGGATTAACTAAATCATTAGTGTTAATCCAAAAAATTATCAAAAAAAAAAAAAGAAAAAAATAGAGAAATTTTTATCCTACTAAAAATGTGAACTGTTGATGCATACATATCATTCTCCAAAATTAAAAAAACGAAATTTTAAATGATCAAGCTTACAATAATAAATTTAAATACCTACACTATTACATAATACCTAGACTATTACAAACTTGAGTTGGATGGATAGTTTTACAAAAATACAGATTACACCTCAGATTTATGCATGCATCATCATTGGTGGCTCCCTCCAAAAATCCTGCCACAATCTTAAAAATCCCTCCAAAAGATCTGGCACATCAAAAAAATTCCCTCCAACAGTTTTGTCAGCCCTGCCAGAAATTTTCCCTCCAACTGCCCAACCTCCTTTTAGTTTCCCCCCAATTTATCAAGAATAAAAGCAATCATCAGTGTATTAATTTTCATTAATAGAAATGTATTAATGGCAACCACCACAAGTTCTCACCTTTCCACAGAAAAAAATTAATAGGGCAGTTTTTGATTAGGCACACCAACGATGGGAAAATTGATCATGGAAAGGCAAAGGAACCAGCAGTTGTATTCAATGTATCTACAAGGACTGTAGGTCGTATTTGGGCCATTGTAAAGCAACAAATGGAGGAAGAGAAATCAATACACCTTGTCTCCAAGAATGCAGGTGTATCAATTTCCAAAAGGGTACACTTTGATGCTGGTAAAGTGAAAAGTATTCCATTTCAAAGTAGATCAACAATAAGAGATCTATCAACAGTTATAGGTGTGAGCAAATCAACAGTGGGCAGATGGGTTAAAGGAGGTTCTCTTAGGGCACACACAAACGCAATCAAGCTTGAGCAAACTCCGAAGAACAAGCTTCAAAGGCTAAATTACTGTTTGGATGTCATCTACTATGACAGGTATGCAAAAAAGCTTAAGTTCAAGGAAATGCATAATGTAGTGCACATAGATGAGAAATGATACTTTCTTACTAGAGTTTCTGAGAGGTATTACATGGTTCCTGGTGAGGTAGAACCACATAGAATATGTAAGTCTAAAAATTTCATCCAAAAAATTATGTTTATGTGTACGGTGTCAAGGGCATTGTTTGATAGTGAAGGACAGATCCTATTTGATGGGAAAATTTGAACTTTTCCATTCACAACAGTGGAACCAGCAAGGACAAACTCAAAGAATAGGGTAAGAGGAACTATGGAAACAAAGCCTATTGATATAGTCAACAAAGAAGTTATCAAAGATTGCATATTGAATCAGGTAATAGTCAGACCTTATTGATAAGGTCATCATCCTATAGTTTGCATGTATTTAGTCACCTTACATTTGTTTGATCAAAAGGGCAACACTAACATGCAAAATTTGGTGTACTTGACATATTATACCAGCAATCAAATCCAAATGGCCTTCATGTTTGGGGAAGGACATATGGATACAACAGGATAATGCAAGGCCCCACATTAAAGATAGTGACCTTGATTTTGAGAGGGCTGATGGGTTTAATATCAGACTTGTATGCCAACTCCCACTCTCACCAGACACTAATATTAATGACTTGGGTTTTTTCAGAGCCATTCAGTCATTACAGTTTAAAACAAGAAGCAAGAATGTTGAAGATTTGGTGAAAAATATTAAGAATGCTTATGAATACATGACATCTGTCACTTTAAACAATGTGTTTTTTAGTTTGCAAGCTTGCCTCATTGAGATTATGAAAGTGGATGGAGGTATTAACTACAAAGTGTACCACATTGGAAAAGGAAGGTTAATGAGACAGGGTGCACTGCCTATATCCTTGGAGATTGATGAAGAATTAGTGAGAGGATGCATAAACAGGTTGATGCAAGAAGGCGATGTCTATAAACAAGTTTATGACATCTCATACCTCATGAACAGCCTGGGATATTGATTTTTGGGTAATGCTTTTTGATGTTTACAGCTTAAACAATAGATATTATGATATATTTTGTTGTTTGGAAGTTGTTTAAGTTGTAAACATACTTGATGCATAATGAATATTCTGATTATTGTATTACCCTCAGAACAATATCATCACCGGGTAATTGAGTCTCCTAACAAGGTCTGTAATCCTTGTGGTGACTCTAAGTTCAGCACACATGTTCAAAGTCTCCTAAACAGGTTTAAAAACCTTGTTGGTGACTTAGACATTGTGCTTTACCTAATTTAATTATAAGCAAGTATCTAAGTCTCCTAAACAGGTTTAAAAACCTTGTTGGTGACTTATACATGGTGCTTTAACTAATTTCTTTATAGGAAAGTGTCTAAGTCTCCTAAACAGGTTTAAGAACCTTGTTGGTGACTTAGATATGCATCAAGAAAGGTTTTCAGTATACCAACAATAAGGCAACAGTTTCACAGGCCTTCGGAATAAAATCGTCACAGGGCTATTAACCAAGCTCAATAGATACAATTATGCACAGCCACACACACACACACACACACACACATATATATATATATATATATATATATGCACCACTGCCTCACAGGGCTATCACAGAACAAGCCACAAAAGGGACACCAATCAAGCTCAACAGACCACACAGGGCCACCACTTCACATAAAAATATCGAGCCCCAATCGGAGGGACACCAACACAAAACATCATAAGACCACATAGGGCCACCAATCAAGTTCAACAAAACACCAATCAAGCTCCCATCACAAAAACTGACCTCACAGTGCCTCTATTTCACATAAAAAAAATTCAAGGGGCAGGGAAGACCAAATAAGACCATCCAAAATAAAAACAAGGGAAGTAGGGTCTACTGACACGCAGGGAAGCAGAGGCAGATCCACTCCCACATGAAGTCGCGGAAGTCGTCAGTCATTTTGCAAGGGACGGAGACCGGTGGATCCACTATTTCAGGCAAAACCGGATCGAGATCTACAGAGAGAGAGCAAGGGACGACTGTATTCTCATCGAAATCACCGGAAACCATCAACACTGGATCCAGGCCGCTGACAATAGAATCTCACTATCGGGCACAAACATTACTGGATCTAGGCCGCCGACGTCAGAATCGTATGTATCGGCCACCCACAACACTGGATCTAGCCGATCGACTTCTCCATCAACCGAATTGGGAACTATCAACACCGGATCCATGACGTCGGCGTTTGACTCGGAGAAATCAGGAAACATCAACGCCGAAAATACGACGATGGCTGAGGGTTCAACCCCCGACGACTCCTAGACCACTGAAAATGGGTCGAAATTTGTCGGGGAAGTTCGCCGAGCGAGAAAACCGCCAAGCTCAAAGGACAGAGAGCGGCGAATTTAGATTTCTAGGGTTCTTGCTCAAGAACCCAAGAGAGAAGAGGGAGAGGAGAATGAAAGATGAGAGAGAGTGAGGGAGTGATTAGGGTTTGTGTCTCACCAGTTTAGTGTATGTGTGATCCATTTAGTGTGTGTGTGTGATCCGTTTAGTGTGTGTGTTAGTGGGTTTAATTAAGTGTATTGTTAGATAGGTTAATTAATTAATGTTTTAGTGTTTTAAGTGGGTTGGGTAATTTGTAATTTAGCATATGAGGGGTATTTTAGTGATAATTTTTTTTTTTGAAATAAGACAATAAATTTGGGACGGACAAAAATGGTAAGTAGGACAACGAGTTTGGAACGGAGAGAGTATTTTTAATAAAATTATAATATTTGATAAATAAAAAATTATACCCTAATTAAAAAATATACTCGTCAACCGTCACATAGAATTATTATGAAAACATTTTGGCCACAAGATTAAAAAGAAATAGTAACATCTAATTAGTAAAAAAATAAACCAATAGTTACTAAAAAAAACATGTCAATCCCGTTATTAAAAATTTTTATCTAAAAAAACAATAACCACATGATGTCAATCTCGTCGTAAAAGATTTTTAATTAGGAAAACAATAAGAAAGAATCTCCGTCACTATTGATCATTTCTCATATGGGATGATTTCACATGAATTTTTGCAATAGATATTAGGTTAATTGAACAATTGGGCTTTTATGTTCTCGTGATCTTTGGCACTTAATTTCATAATTACAAAAAGTAAAACACTAAATTAATGATGATTTATTTTCTTAATTTATGATGTTGTAACATGGAAATGCATAATCTCATGCATAAAAGTAGGCCCAATTAGAGCAAAAGTCTTGGAACATAACCAATTTTGTCTAATTATATTTGGAAATTCAAATGATTATTATAGACAAAATAATCCTCAAAGATTCTTATTTTGTCCGAAGAGGTGTGAGCCGCCCTTCCCACTTAAATTGAATCCACCAAATTCTCAAAATTATAATATTGATTACACTTTTATAATGATCAGTCACAATCATACATACTAATAAATTTTCTTTTTAATTTAAAATAAAAAAGAGACATATTTATATCAATAAATAATCTTTTAATTTTAAATAAATAAAATGTATTGAGATGTGCGTTGAATTGTGAGATGAGAAATGAAATTTAAGTATTTTTTTGGTGAATCGATGCAAATCTCATAAAAATACAACATTTAATTATTAATCACACATTTTGACCACATCATTACAACAAGTATAACACGTTTTAGAGTGATTTTTTCATTCACTTTAATTTTCAATATTTTTTTATATGGAAACTTATATTTTAGGTTAAAATTTTATAATTTTTTTATTTAAAATTTTAAATTTATATTTTCTCTGTCCAACATAGTTTTCACACCTTTTTTTATAAAAAAATATAAAGAGGTGTGAATACTATGTTGAGACGAGGGTATAGGATAAAAATATGATACTGTTTTTGGAATAGTCTTTCTATTACTCCTATAATTAAGCAAATATATTTCTCCAAAATATTTTGGGACCCGATAAATCACTATCCGTACTTGTATATCCTCACGTGTATACTGCCTTGTATTCTCTTAAAACCTAAAAAACCAACTGACACACACAATAACTAAACACGATTTTACTTGTGTTGTCAAGTGAGGGATCGTTTTATAAGAAAATTTTTTAGACTAATAAAAATTGATAATATTTTAGCAAAATGTAATACTCCATTCAAATTAATAAATTATAATTAATGGTACAGTAAATTATTTTATTAATAATTTATAGTATAAATAAAAATAATAATATTTTTAATGAAAGATCATGTTACCTCCGTCTGCCCTAAAGACGATTATTTATTTTTGCACGTGAACTAAAGAGTATTATTTTTTTTTTATCGATAAATGTTAGTTGTTGGTCCAGTTAGTATACATCAAACACCCTTACTTCCCCTTCTCCAAGCCTCCTTATTAGGGGTGGGCAACAATTTTTTAAAACCGCAAAAACTGATCGAGCCGTACCGCATTGCACCGCACTTAGTATTTTTTCACCTAAACCGCGGTTAATTTTATCGGAGAAAACCGCACCGCTTAAATGATGCAATTTTGATTTTTATCTAAAATTACACCGCACCGCACTCTATTATTTAAATTATAAATATATTTAATTATATATATATATATATATATATATATATATATATATTATGTATACATATATAATTATGTATTACTGAAGAGGTAAAAAGATATACACTAATTTGGATTGAGAAATAATTTTGATAAAAGTTTGCTTTATGTCACAAAAATTACATTATTTGAGTTGGTTATGGAGTTCAAATGATGATTTCATATATTTAATATTGCATTATCTAATTTAATCATTGTTACAATATTTTATTTCTAAGGGTGAATAACACTTTAAATTAAGCATGTACACATATTTATATTTTTATACATCCATATATATTGTATTGTTATGTAATATGTTAATTTTTAACCGCAAAACCGTTTAAAACCGCCTAAAACCGCATTGTAAACTTTATTTGATAAACCGCAATTTAAATTTAATTGTTAAACCGAACCGCATATAACAATGCAATTTAAATTTTGTCGAAATAACCTCGAAACCGCACCGTGCACACCCCCTCTCCAAAAGAGTATTATTATTATTATTATTATTATTATTATTATTATTATTTTATCGGTAAATGTTAGTTGTTAGTCCAGTTAGTATACACCAAGCACCCTTACTTCCCCTTCTCCAAGCCTCCTTATATCACCTTTCTAATTTGTTCCCAATAAGAATCGAATCTGGGTCTCTCCAAGCCTCCTTATATCACCTCTCCTAATTCGTTCCCAATGGGAATCAAATTTGAGTCTCTCACTTAAGTGAAAAACCCCATATTTTAATTTTGTTAGTTGGAGTGTGTGTGTCAAAAAAGAAATAAGATCTTTAGGAGTGGACTCCCAAAATGACATAATGAGACTATTTGAAGCGGACAAAGGAAGTAATATTTTTGATAAATAAAAAGAAATAAAAAGGAGTAAAAACGACCTCATAAAAATAATCTCACACAAATGTTACCCTACACTTTTGCCTTTATGAAATAGAAACAATTTTTCTTTTTCTTTTCTTCAAATAAGTACCTATACCAATATATTTGGAGCATAATTTTTATTTTTATTCAATTTTTACCTATTAACATAATAAATTTTACTACTTTTATTACTTATATAAAAAAACTACATTACCCTTATTTATTTACACAAACACTTATATAAACCGGGTTTGTGGTGAAATTTCTGGCCCCCTTACAATCTTATATATCCTATATTTTGATAGGGTGTTTAAATTTAGGGGACCACAAAATTTACAAAGATTTATGATATAAACCTGATTTACAAGAGATTAACTCATATTTATTTATGATACTTTTCAATGATTCAGTAATTATCGAATAATATAATATACTACGTATCATAAACTTTTCAAAATCTTTTCTTGCCATAACTCTACAAATTATGCATACTTTAAAATACCAATCGAGTTTAAACTATTCACGAATTACATAATCGACACGATAATAAATTAATTAATCAATTTAAACCCAAACAAAAATTTATACTTTTCTACTGTTGTGTTCGTTTATTACAACAATGCGACTATACGAGCCTATTATATACTCTCTGCGTTCTTTGGGAAGGCAGAAAATTTCGCATTTCCAGTACCATAAGTATGTCTAATTTTAATTTCAATTTTTTTTTAATTCCCAAATTTGGTCATTTTGTCTCCTTTTTAATTAGTTATTTTTGTTAAATTAGTCCTATATCTATTTGACATTATCAAGTTGAGATCGGAATTACTTACCAATCGTATTGTGATGTGGGATAGATTTACTCATTTTTTTCACATAGACTACACATCTATTTTATTGGAATGGTAAATTTGCTTAATTTCAATACCCTTTCTACTATTGTAATATTCAAAATGACATATATATAAAAATTATATTTCTTTAATATAGTTGCATTAGTTGATAGATATATTTTAGATATATTTGTTTCATTAAAGTATGTTAACAAAGCTAAAAATATCATAAACAATAAATAATTAAATATGAAAATTGTCTTAATTTTTTATTAATTTTATAGAATATGGGAACACACTCCCTCCTTAAATTGTAATACACCTGGACTTATTGATTTTACCTAATGTGCAAAATTCAAGTCCGAATAAGTGTAATTAATGTATAAATCCCCCTATTTTTAATAAAATTTTGAAACCCTTAGAGTTTTTGGCAAAAGCTCCTGTGCGCCCGGGGACACGGAAAGATGCTCCGTGTCCCCATGTGAACACAACCCTCCCCTCCAATCCTATTTAAACTTGTGTATTGCTAGGGGTTTAAATGGTAAAGGGGCATGAAAATTGTAAAGGCGCACGAAATGTGCTCCGTGCGCCCGGGTGCACAGGAGCCTCACTCAGAGTTTTATTAACTTAATGTGAACCAAACACTCTTAAATATCTAAACAAACGAAGTAAGGAATGAAGAAAACGAGTTTATTTGAGGGAAAAAAAAAAAAGCAAGGAAATCCAGGGAAGATATATTAGACAGAGTAGTGAATGCGATATGTTCCCAAAAACCAAAAGATTGCAAGTTGTGAATAGTACGATAAGGATAAGATGTCGCAGTTAATATTAAAAACGCATTTAAGATAGAACGCTATTACATTGTCTTCAACCACGCCTTTAGTACATTTTACAACCACAGACCTTGACGTCTGTGGATCGCATTTCTTTATCCAATATTTTTTGCCACCCAAATAACAAAAAATAAAATTAAAAAAAAAGGTTAAAATGTTGATTTAAGAGGTTTGGAAATTCTAAAATAATTTCTGAATATAGATTTATAAAAATTCACATCTTGTGAACATTACAAATGACTTAAGTACAATATAGTAACGAATATGAATGGTTTGGAATCCATAGTTGAAATGAATTGTTGGATTTGATTTCAATCCAAATCTTGATCTAGCTATAAGGATGAGACTTTATTTGAAAATATCTAACAAAAAAGAGTATTCCAAAAAAAATGGAATTTACAAATAATAATTCAAAAAGAGTTTCATTTATGAATGAAGTTACATGCTTCAGTTCGTAATATTAGTTTATGCTCATGAATCTCAAAATCGTAGTGTGTGAGTAATATTTAAAAATAAGGGACCCATTGTATGCTGTGGTCTAATTTCTTTTAATTAGTTCAGTTACTATGATTAACTTCTTTACCACTCGGGCCTAAATATTGAGCGATTCTACTTTTATCGTACCTATGATTAAATGAGGGTGAATTTAAATGTAGGGACACATTTAATTAACCATTGAGTTAAAGTAGAATTCCTACTATGTTTCTTCCCTCTAAATTAAATAAAATTGTAAAGTGCTAAGAAAAATACATTTTATAAAAAATCTTACGACCCTCAATACGAGGGTTCACCGGATGGAGGGAGTTTATATTTACATGAGACACTATTTTTTTTTCTTTTATTTTATTAATAATAGAATAATAGGACGGTGGGGGATTATTAATATGATCCCTTATGTGATTACAAATCGTCCAATTAGTTTGGTTTATATGATAGGGTTATAGGGTGTAGCTAATAGCTATAGGTCCACCTGTCTATTGGTGGTCGGAGAGAACTAATTACGAAAAGACACTACCACGGTTTAACCTTAATTATCACTCTTCACTACGCCATACTACAAATTACCCAAAAAGCACACCTATTTACTCCCTCCGACCCATAATACTTCCTCCGATGTAAGAGGATCATTTGCTTTTTTTACGTAAATTAAGGAATATTATTATTTAATATTCCGTAGGTAGTTGTATTAGTGGGAGTATGAGTCTCGTATTTTAATTGTATTAAAGGGGATGTATAGGTCTCATGTGTGTAAAAAAGGAAAGATGACTCTTTGGGTGGGACAACCAAAATGAAAAAATGACCTTCTTAAGCTGAGACGGATGGAGTACTTTTCACGTTTACTGTTCCACGTTGTTTAAGAAAGTTGCATTTTTTTATCAACTTTATTGACTTTGAAGTGTATTATAATATTTTTAGATAATAAAAAAATATAAAGTAATGATATGTGTGTGAAAAATGAATGATAATTTAAAATTAAAGTAACTTTTGAGGTTATTAGATAAAGTGATGTTTCATTTTTTGAGATGTGAAAAGTGTTGTGGGACAAACAAATGAGGAAAGTGTGAAAGATTTTATGGGATGGAGGGAGTAAATAAAAAAAAAGAATGATTGTTCTTATAATTGACAAATAAAATGAAAAGAATAAATACTTTGAAAGAAGAAGTATTACATTGTTTAGCAGTACTCAATATTTATGGCAAAAGTTTCAAATGATCATTAAAAAATTAGTTTCGTAAAATAAATAAAAAATACTACTCTCTCCGTCCCACCGAAAGATTATCATTTTATTATATTGGGCGTCCCATCAAAATGTCCTCATTTTCCACTTTTAGTAAAAAGGTACCACATGTGGCCACCACTCACTATTAATACAACTGCCCACTATACATAAAATAATAATATTTCTTAATTTACGCACAAAAATAATCGATAACTTTTAGACGGAACGGAAGGAGTAACATTTTTAGGGTGATTCGTAGTTGATTACTTATTAGTAACGATCCTAGTCAAAGACTCAAAGTAAGTAGCAGGATAACTAGTCAAAATGGATAATGAAATGGTGAGACGCTTCACGCTTAGGATGGATAAGTACAAGTTATATATATAAACTAAAATAAGAAGTCACCAATAAAATTAAAATGAATAAAATTAAATGGGAAAGAAAATAAAAAATACTCCCTCCGTCCCCCGAAGTACTTCACGTATTGTTGTGCGCGGAGTTTAAGAAAAAAATGTTATTTTATGTATAAAGTAAGAAAGAGAAGAAGTATTTTAATTAATTTAATGGAAAGAGTGTGTAAAGTTATTGGAATGTGTGAAAAAGTGAGTATTATGTTGGGATGTGTGTAAAAAGTAGGTATTGTTATAGTGTATTTTTTACCATTTTTAGTAAAAGTAAATTGTGAAATACTTTGTGGGACGGATGAAAAAGGAAAGTGTGAAATACTTTGGGGGACGGAGGGAGTAATCTAAGGGTATGTTATCTATCTTTTCATCGTATAGATGAGTATCACTCACCCATACCTAGAAATGAGAGCGTGTATATTTATATATATTCAAATAATTCGTCATGTATTGAATTATAATCATGTGGAGTACAATTTATTCAAGAGGACGACGTTACATGATCGTGGACTTAGAATGTCCATTCACTTCGTAGATTCTCTTTTTGCATTTATATTCCAATTAAATTTACCTAATTTTCTATGTATTCCAGATATTTTTCATTTAAAACCACGTGCATATCAGTTTTTTTTAAACATCTATTTGATGGTAAGAGTTATATATATATATATATATATATATATATATATATATATATATATATATATATATATATATATATATATATATATATATATATATATATACTAAAGAATATAATTTTAAAAAAATATGAAATTTGGGGATATGGTATCTCGATTAACACAAGTTTTAACCATATTTTTAAAATATTATATGAGTGATAAAGGTATATTATATTTACTATAATTTAGTATTAAATTCTAGGTGATTTTGGGAAATTGTACTACTCAGTAGCATTTATAGTGTTAAAATAATATGTAATGGATAGTTATTTTTTATAATAATAATTATTTTATTTTATTTAATTATAGATATTAAATAAAAATTTAATTCAACGATTAAAATTATACAATATATTGTATACCAAAGTAAAACCATAAATTCTATTGGTATAGTGAGTATTAAATGATTAGTTAATTTGTCTCATATGAACTCCATTTTCTATGTACTACTCCATCCACCCATAAACAAATTCATATTTTCTATTTTTATTTATTCTATAAACAAGTTCATACCCTCAAATAAAAAAATACACATAAATTAATAACCACACAACTCACTTTAATTTCAAAATTGACATCACTTTACAACTCACATAACTTACTTTATAATTTATTTATTACCTAAAAATATCAAATCATCCCTAAAAATAAAACAAAAAATAATTTTTTCTTAAACTCCTACACTAACCGTAAAATTTTCTTTGGTACAAAGGCAGTATAATCTTCAGCACATGTAAAACTATTTTTTAAAATAATGAATTATTAATACTTATCTAAATAGAAAAATACCATTTATATCCACAGATGTATAAAAAATCATAACATATCAAAATTTGATTAGAAGTAATATTTTTCATTTAGACGATCATTAATCATTCATTAAGTCAATTTTCATCAACAAAAATAAATACTATGAAGAAACATATACTCCATAAAGTAATTTTTATGTATTATAAATTAACATAATAATATATATTTTATTTTAAAGTCTAAATATAATTTTCATTTATATTTAGTTTGTTTTCCATTAAATAATTTTTTTAAAATAAGCACAACTGTGAGTCTAAATTTTGTATAGTACTTGGAATGTATTGTCTATTTAAATCTTTATTAAAATTTTTAAATATCCAACAGCTATGTGAGTTTAAATATCAGTGCATGTGTGCATGTAATATATGATGTATGACATTAATTATTTATCTAGTTGTGTGTTTAAAAATCAGTGCATGTGTGCATGTAATATACTCCCTCCGTCCCATAAAAGTTGACATACTTTCTTTTTTGTTTGTCCCACTAAAGTTGACACATTTCCTTTTTAATACATGGAACCCACATAAAAACAATTAATTTATCCTCATGGACCCCACATATCACCTCTAATACAACTACCCACTACACATTAAATATTATTTCTCTCACTTCACTTTACTTCACTTTACATTAAATTATTATACTCCTTAATCTTCGTGCCAAAAAAAAAATTATACCAACTTCTCCAAGACGGAGGGAGTATGATGTATGACATTAATTATTTGATAGTATTTTCAAAATCAGTAATTCTGTTTTGGAATTCTTGGAATCCGCTTATTTAAAGAATCTTAACTTAATAATTCTGATTGGAATCCATCATTTATAAAACGAATCTAAATATCATTACATTACATGTTATCACATATGAAAAATTAATTATTATTTAAGTCTCTGAATCAGTTGATACATGTAATCTATTTGAGTAAATTTGGAATTCACTGACCACTGCTAGAAAAAGAAGATCCCAGAAATAGAATCCACCGCCCATCGCCTAGGAAACGAACAACCCAAAAATTCCAGCTGTAAGTGTCTGAGTCAGTTGATACATGTAATCTATTTGAGTAAATTTTGAATTCACTGACCACTGCCTAGGAGAAGAAGATCCCAGAAATGGAATCCACCGCCCATCGCCTAGGAAACGAACAACCCAATGGAATCCACCATCCCGGCCTAGGAAACAAACAACTTAGTAAACATTATTGTATTTCCAAAGTCAAGTTGTCCCTCCAGAATGAAATGACGTATAAATTAATTATGCTATAATAATTTAAGCTATTCCTCCAAAATAAGATATTTCAATTGTAAAATAATTTAAACTATTCCTCCAAAATCAGATATTTCAATTGTAAAATAGTTGTATTTCCAAAATTGTATAAATAATCGTATAATCATTGAGCAATTCCTAAAAATCAAACATTTCAGATTTTTTATACTATAATCATTTTGAGCAATTCCTCAAAATCAAACATTTTAGAATTTTTTTAATCTTAATTCTTATTATATATTGTTCTGTGTTATTTTTTAAAAATTTATATTTTATTTCTTATTTTCTTCTCACATTTAATATATAATCCTTACTTTTTCGGATTAATATTTTATATACCTAAAAATTTATAATATTTATTAAAATATTTAATTAACATAAATATTATGTTATTTATAATAATACATGTAAATTCAATTATTTTATAGAATTAAAATAAAACAAAATAATGAATTACAGTATAACATAGGGACAAAAAAAAGTAACGGTATAAATTAAAATTTTAACTAAATTAAACATAACATATTGTTAAACTAATATATTTTATAAATTTAAGGTAAAGTAAAATAATGAAAATAAATAAATAAAAAGTTAGTATATATATATATATATATATATATATATATATATATCAACTTTTTTTCTTCATATAATTTTTTTAATATATCATATTAGCATGCAAATTTTCATAGTATATATTGTAAGTTGTATAGTACTTGTCCCACATTAATTATTTATTTGATAAAAAGTAAATTGAATAAAAAAATTAAATTTATTAATATTATTTTTTTACTTCATGAAATTATATTATATCTTTGTATATATATAATAAAATTAATATTCATATATTAAAACTTTTAAAATTATATTTAAACGGAGTTTTTCCAAATTTCCAATTTTCTTTCCTTATTATATAATAAAATTAATATTAGTATATTAAAACTTTTATAAATTATATTAAAATGGAGTTTTTCCAAATTTCCAATTTTCTTTCCCCTATCCACCCTGCAACAAACTCTCCCCATTCACCTATGGCCATCTAATGCAGCACTTATTATTTTCTTTTGTTAGGCCTTTAGTATTATTCCTTGTCTATGGCAGGTATGAAGGTGGTCTGTTGATATATAGAAGAACCTTAGGGTGACAACAGAGAATGTAGAAGTAGAACCACCAGTGAACCTAACGGTTTAGGGTCGAACCGGTCGGATTGAGCGATTTAACCGGAAAAATAAAAATTACATATTTTTAATTATATTTATTATTTTATATATAATTTTATATTAATATACTTAAATCTACATATAATTATATAAATAAACACATATTTAAATTTAAATAAATTAATTAAATAATAAAAAAATCATCAAATATTTTTGAAAAGGTTAAATATATTTCAAAAACTCCAAAATAATACCAAGATTCTATACTTCTATATTTCTATGATTCTATCATTCTAGTTATCATAACATAAACGTGAGAACCTGTCAACGCTTAAAAAAAATTCAGAGAGTGGTGAACTGTACAAAAAATTTGTGCATAATGTGAGTCATAAAAGGAAATTTATTTTATAAATCTAAGTACACTGAAGATGACATCTACGCTCCCAGAATTTGAATATGTTCAAATATGTTGTTAGAAAGTGTCCATGTTTGTCCTTGATAGTCTTCTAAAGTAAATAATAAATAACAACAATATATATAAAAAAGTAAAATAAATAAAAAATCTTATTAATAAATTATAATGGGTAAAATAAATAATGTTTTAAATTAAAAAAAATGACTCTTTTAGTGGTTTTTTTTAAGCAGTATACATTTACTTGGCCATAATTTATGCCAGTATTATTAAACGACAAAATAAATTTGTGAATGTAGGGTTTGAATAAGCCAACAAGGAATGGTTTAGAAACATTTGTAGTGTAAATAACCAAAGCCATCAATCTTACCTATGTAATAGGAGGATAAGAAATATACTCCACTTTAAATGTCACTATTATTAAACCCTAAGAAGAATTTGTGCAAATTTGCGAAATGATACAATTGATTGGGACTAAACATTTGTAAGGTATACAATACCCCCATCATTAGGGCCCCACCGCAGGTATACAATATAAGTATTATGAGAGTGCAATCAACCTTCTTTTGTCCTAAATATGCACTTAGGATCATAAGTAGTCCTTCTCAAAATAATGTATTATACATTTAATTGCACACTAACATCTCTGATTGAATAATATATATAGGAAACATATTAGCAAACTTCATTAAAGTAATGAGGAAAAAAATACAACTTTTCCATAATATTATTTTGCAAAATAACTTAACATTTGCCCTTATTGTCATGCCCTCGGATCTGGATTTTCTATGTCACTTTGGTGTGACATCTCTTGTGACACTCCATTGGATGAATGACACGTAAGAGAGAGAAGTGAAATTATACCCTAAGTCAACCACTTGGGGTAAGGGATTGGATTTCGTCATCCCAACACGTATCATTTCATAAGTAGGTATTACAGGAGATGTTACACCAATAAGTCACGGAACATCCCGTGCCCATGTGCTCACCCCCACAGTTTTTTAAAGTAAATAACCAGAGTTTAATGTATTTCAAGTGGATCTTGAAGTTATAATAAATTAATAAACAATAATTTTAAATTACGAATTTAAACATGCTAATCTGTTTTTTTTTTTTCTAATTTACAGTAAGATACATGACATTTTATTTATCTCTTTCATCTATTTTATGAATTATTGCTTGCAAAACATATTTACGGCATATTAAAATTATATAATAACTAAAAAGTTTCAAAGCTATATTATTATAGGAGTACTTAATAAGACAAAGACCATATGAAAACCGAATGATTTTTATGAGATTTATAAAGAGTGATAATATTTATAATAAAAAATGATATTTAATTGAAAAAAATATAATAATATGTAAATTATTTCATTATTTTAATATAAATGAAAAGATAATATTTTAAAATAAAAATAATAATAATAATATTTTTAATAAAAAAAATTATAAATAAGTATAAAAGTATAAAATGATCTTCCAAGACTGGATTAATTACACATGTGTCTTATTTTATAGACTATAGAGTACTCCAATGATTATTACAAGCAGCTGGTCACATAAACAAACCTATTCATATCCAACTAAATTTACATAAAATTAGGGTTAATTGCAAAAAAAATCACTAACTTTACTCCTATTGCAAATTAATCCTCACTTTTGAGAAATTATAAAAAAAAAGTACCACCTTTAAATATTGTTGCAAAAAAAATCCAATTTTTCAATAAAAGTAGGATTTTTTTTTGTTTTTTTGCAACAATACTTAAAGGTGGTGGGTTTTTTTTTGCAATTTTTCAAAAGTGAGAATTAATTCGCAATAGGAGTAAAGTTCGTGGTTTTTTTTGCAATTAACCCTAAAAATTATATGCTTACTAACTAAGCAAGATTAACATTTTTTTTTCAAAGGCAGAAATGAAAAGTGGAAGAAACAATTTATTTGGAACCAATCTCATTAAAGCATTAGTAATTCATATAAAATGAAGTCTTTTTCATTTAATTCAACCAAAAAATAAAAAGAATTCTTTAATTGAAAAGGAACATCACTAGCTACTACCATATTGCAGTTGTCTTATCCACTACTCTCTTCAGCATTAAGGCTCTGATTAATTCTTCAACATTCCAAGAGATAATCAACACATGAATTATTGGTCAAAATCAAATTACTTTTCTTCTTTTAAAAAGGGGTCAAATTGATTAATGAAACAATATTGATATACATATTAACATAAATAGAAAATTGAAGGAAATGGTCATAACACCTTGTTGCAACCACTTTCTACTGATTTACTTCTAAGATTAATATTAATTTATAGAATATAATTGTAATTTTATTTTGTAGTTCCTAGTTTACCTTTCCCTTTGATTTATATTTGTAATTTATGTTTGTGATTCATTGTAAAAATTTTCCTTATATTTATGTGTATCTTATGCTTGTGGTACAATACTGATCATTTAAGATTATGGGCAAACACCAACACTTATGTACACTGGGTTCACGGTGTATTTTTAGAATGCTTAAATTAAGGAGGACCACAGAGTTTACAAGACTTTATGATGTAAACCCGGTTTATAAGAGACTAACTCATGGGAAAAAATTTTATGAGATTGTTTTATGTTTTCTTAAAAAGTTATTAATTTTATTATTAAAGATACTTCATCACTTTCTATAAAAGAAAACGTTATCACTTTTTATTTATACTATAAATTGTTTATTAAATAATTTACTTCACCATTGATAAACACGGATTTTGCGTATTTATATAGGCTGTTCCATAGTTGATTATTGCAGGATTTCATTTATTGTGTGGAGTTATATGCTTAATTGTTAAATATTAGAGCTTCACGGGTATTTTGGAGTTATTGCAGATTTTAGGCCTAATTGAAGAATAAAAGAAGGACTTTAATTGAAGAAGATAAGAGATGAAGTAAGGGAGCAACGTGGCAGCTGATTAGCAGCCAACACACGTTAGACGAACAGAAGCCTC
Organism: Pogostemon cablin; assembly: GCA_023678885.1. Taxonomy (NCBI): domain Eukaryota; kingdom Viridiplantae; phylum Streptophyta; class Magnoliopsida; order Lamiales; family Lamiaceae; genus Pogostemon; species Pogostemon cablin. The sequence goes on along the minus strand of CM043009.1, from coordinate 22,473,400 downwards.
GTTTGGGCGAACAGAAACTCGTTTGGTCTAACCAAACCATTGTTTGGTCGAATCATTTCGTGTGTTGGACCAAGTTGAACGCTAATTGTTATGCCGTGAACTTCCAGAAAATCGACGCCGATCGTTAGACCAAATCATCCATAGTTTGGTCGAATCATCACTTCGTTGGACCAAATCAAAGCATTCGTTTGGTCGGATCATCCATTAGTTTGGTCGAGTTAATGAGATTTTAATGCGTGAGATTTATTCTTCATCAAACTTGCTCTCCAAGCCCAGACCCATTAATCCACTATTCCACGGGATCTCTACTCCTATAAATACCCAATTAAATCAGAAAAGAAAGATCATCGATTAAGTCATTGAGTCATTCACCCATTCATCCATAGAGTCAATCCGTGTCCGAAGAACATCGTAGAGTCATGAATGCGAAAGTCCAGGGACGAGACGACACTTATTTCTTCATCCGGGTTTCATCAGTTTATTTAATTTCATATTGAATTTAGATCAATTTTATTTCTTTAATTTCTTTATGGAAGCTTAAACTTCCAGATTCTAGGGTTGCACGAGTAGATTGGTTTTAGATTGTTTTGGTGTGCGAACCCTTTATTTAATTCAAGCACTTTATTTCTTTTATATGTGTGATTTCTCTACATGATTAATTGTTTCGCGATCAATTACTCATATCTGTTTATTAAATCAAGAAACGAAAGTTGAGGGTTAGTATTGATCACTCTACACATATAACACATCTAGTAGTCGTATCGTTACTGTGAGACAAAAGGTGTGAGAGAATTCAATTCGATAAATCTGTTGGGAGTTAATTGATGTGATATTAGCGTTACTGTTATATTCATTGATTGATCTACTTGTGATTAGATTCGAAAGAATTAATCACATAAATTACAGATTGCTTTAGGAAATTATGCTTGAATTGAATTAAGAAGTTCCACCCACTGCATGACGAACCAAGTGAAAGCGTAATACCTAGAATTGTTTTTATTATTCTTAATTTCATCCAATTCATATTCTGCATCTGTTGAGTCCAGTCATTGAATATTTATTATTTTATTTTATTGTTTATTTAATTCTCAAACATCCTGATATTTTCCTTATTCTTGGGCAAGTATTTAATTAATTAGATTTTTATTCATTCCATGTGGATTCGATACCTTACATATCTGCTTGCTACATATGTCCCGTATACTTGCGGAATATAGTGTCATTTGCATATTAGTGAGTGTTTAAATTTGTGTTGCAAGTATATGCTATCAACCATTATCACTTTTTGTTGATCCATATATTACTTTCTAAAAATTTATTATTTTTTATCCATTTCATAAAACTCTTCACATAAGACGGTCATACCATGTATTTTATCAGTATTTTTCAATTTAAACACAAAGGAAGGTGCACAAAACTTTATTTAATACTCCCTCCGTCCCGGGAAGTATTTCGCGTATTGGTGTGCGCGGAGTTTAAGAAAATTTTGTATTTTTATGTATAAAGTAAGAAAGAGAATATATATTTTAGTTGATTTAATAAAAAAGATGTGTAAAGTTATTGAGAGATGTGAAAAAAGTGTGTAAAGTTTTTGGGAGATGTGAAAAAGTAAGTATTATATTGGGATATGTGTAAAAAGTGAGTATTAGTATAATGTATTTTTTACCAAATTTAGTAAAAGTAAAGTGTGAAATACTTTGAGGGACGGATGAAAAAGGAAAGTGTGAAATACTTTGGGGGACGGAGGGAGTATGAGAAAAGCTAAAAGAAAAAATAATACTCCCTCCGTCCCACGTATTTTTACCCACTTTCCATTTTGGGGTGTCCCACGTATTTTTACCCATTCCATTTTTGGAAAAAATACATAATATTTTATTACATACTTTTTACAATCCCAACAACTTTAATTACTTTTTTACACTTTATTCATCATTCCCAACAACTTTATTCACTTTTTCTTTTCAAATTACTAATTTATCCCTACTTTCTCTTACATTATATATTAAAAAAATAAAACGTCTTAATCTCTGTGCCCGTACAAACGGGTAAAAATACCCGGGACGGAGGGAGTAATAAATAAATAAATAAAATTGGTAGTACATGTTTTTAAACTAAACTTGTGCACCCCTAAACATTGTGACCCTAAATACCCTTTAGTATTAAATGATATACCCTTTAGTATAAGGACGTGTATCTTTTATTTTTTGAAAAAAAATTTAATGAAAGAGTATATCTTTTATGTTGGGTTTGTTATAGCGATCCGGGTGAACGTAGCGGAATTTAAAATTTTTAATAATTAATAAATCGTATTTATTAAATACATGAAAAGGTTTCACCCTGGATGCTTGGAAACGATTATCGGATCCGGTGTTAAAATATATTGAAAGAAATCTACGTAAAGATTATTCTTATCCTCGTAGACTTTCTTCCCGTTGATGCAAGGAGTGAGGGAATCGATTCCCGAATTGTGGCTAAAACTCCATTTTTTTCAAGAAGGGATCAAAGTGTATCCCCTCTAAAGTAATCCACCAATTGAATAAACAACACAGATATTAAGTAGTGTAAAACTGTTGATATCAATAAATGTTCCGGTATCAACTTGTGATAAGAGAAGATAAATTGAAGAATAATTATCAATTTAATTATTCTCTAAATATTGTTCACAAAATGAATAATGGGAGCAGCTATTTGCACCCCCAGATTTACTAAACGAACCCCATTAATTTATAAATTTAAAATATATTTATGTGAGAAGACGTAAATACTCTTATATAAATAAAGACAAACTATTCATTCCCCCGAAATCACTAATTGTACCCCGTAAATATTTAAATTAAAATATCTCTAAGGTTCTGACTATTCATACCCCAAACTTATAAATTTAGACCCCACAAACCCTAATTTAAAAATCCCAACCGATAAAACTCTTAATAATTCATTCTTAATTCTTATTTAAAGATAAAGACACTTCATAAAATCCAGCATCCATTAACAATCCTAATTCGTTCGATAATTAAAGACATAAAGCCTCAATAATTTTTCAAGAATCGTAAGCAAATTCATGAAAAAAATGCAGAAAATAAAAACTGGAAAAAGAAAAAAGATTTCATGAAAATCCACCACTGGCCCTCCCATATATTGCATTTCCTTAACACTACGCCTAAAATCCACAGCTATATTATGTACAAATATTGTCCAGCAAATCCACCCCTATTTCACTCACTCCGGCCACATATACAAATGTTCAGAGATGAACGAATGGAGGTGTTATCGTATACAAAGCATGAATTCGTAATGTGATCTATTAGATTGTCGTGTTTTTTCACAAAGAATCCTTTGTCATTGCTGTGAGTTTTCAGACTTGGATGCACTTTAAATTAGTCATGGGGTAAACTTTAACCATAAATAAAACTGATGTTTAATTATTATTATTATTATTATTATTATTATTATTATATACTCCATAAACCATCGAAGTATACTTAGAAAAAATCACATATAACAATATTTTAGAGTATTTTAAAATTTACAACTAATTAAAATTAGGAAAAACATAATAATTTTAATAAAATGCTACAATTGAAATATTCTCATTTTCTTAAACATTTTATCTCATCACATAGTACAAAAAAATATGTTGTTCTATATTATCCATGCATTACTTTGTTGTTGAATCAATAGTAAATAAATAATAAAAATAAAACCACATTAAAAAAAAATCGAATCATGATATATAGTTATTAGTTATACGTACATTGTGTTCACCAAGTAAAGGATTTAATACGAATTTAGTATTCGTACAACTAATTTTTACCAGACCCAAATACACTGAGGGCCCACCTTGTTTGCGTACAGCTCATTTTTACCATACCAAAATACTTTCAAGGCCAACCTTGATGGCCCAGGCCCCAATTTTGAGGGCCCACAAAAATATATTTATGCAAATATATTTATTAAAATGATTATTTATGATATATAAATTATTCATAAAATAATTTACTGTATTATTATCACTTTTTAATAATTTGAGTATTACTTTTTATTAAAATAATTAACTTCTTATCAGTATCATGACAATCTTTTTGTGAGACGATCTTTATAACCACGTGTGTATCTCTACAAATACGACCTTGCTATACGCTACAAAAAAAAAATTTATCAATGATTTATTTTAATGGTAAAAATTTTAATTTCATAGTTAAATTAACTTATCAATAGATTAACAACAAAATATGTTGGTAAATTTTCGTTGGTAAAGCAGTGATTGGTAAAATTTTACCAACAAAAATTCAATTTCGTTGTTAACAACTCCATGTGTAATTTATATAATGAATCCGTTAATAAGTAACAACGGATATTATTCGGTTGGTAAAAACACTATAAATCCATTAATATTCATTATTAAAAGACAAATGTTATTTTTGTTCACAATCTATTGATAATTACCAACGAAATTTAATTCGTTGATAAATCTTATCAGTAAAAAAGAGTTTTTTTTAGCGATAGGTTCAAATTTTTAGACAAAATTATCCTGTTCTTGGCTAATTATTTTAGGGTAGGTATGTATAATTATACACAAGTATGATGAGGGACTTCAAGTTGCATAGAGAAGCATTATGTCAAGTGTATGGATTTGTTGTGCGTGGCTGATGTGGAACTTGAGAAACTTTATCATTTTTCAAAATGGCTTATGGGAACAAGAGAGGATCATGGAGGAAATAAATAGTAGAGTTTGGAGTTGGATCACCCATGTCAAAGGAGGTATGTTAAAAGATATAGATTTTAGGACTTGGTCGATTATACCATGTTTATGCATTGAATTGTGATTATGAATCTAGATTGAGAATTGATTAAAATTTAGCTATAGAAGCTCAAGAAATTGTAGCATTATTTTCGTTATCTTTATATGGTACTTGTAAACTAGGGCAATTCTCATGCCTTCTAATAAATTTTTACTTATAAAAAAAAAAAAGTTGCATAGAGAAGCAAACAAAAGAAGGTTGTATTCAAACAAAAAATAAGAGGGAAGAAGACATTATTGCTATGAGCAGAGGATTTGTTGATATCAATTTTGACTTCCAAGAAATGTAAATTAGATTTGTTCACAAAAAAACTGAGGATCTTATGACTTGATATCCATTGCCAGACAAACCCAAAGATTATGCTTTCATTGCAATTTTATTCCTTCTCTATTATTCTCTGAACCAACAAAATCCCTGTCCATTTCAAACTAATTTATACACACACTAAAAGCCTGTAAAAAGGTGAACTAATCAGTGGTGTCCCCCCATTTTTTTTCCCAATATAGATGCTATATCTAACACCACTATCTATTTGTGTGTACACAATGGTACGCTCCGACGACGCCAGCAAGATGTTTTATTAAAAATGGTATACCCCACCGTTAAGGTCCCCACCGTCCCTATCCTGAGGATTGATGGAAGAGGTAAATCGCAAGATGTGATTCAAATAACTTATAGAGAGGGCTATTCTTACCTATGGTTGGAATCCCAATTCATAAGCAGTAACAAGTTGCACAATTTTTAAGCCGATGTTATATTTTAAATTAACTTTGTGTTCTCATGCACGTAATTTACATTCATTTGAGAAGAAAATCAAAAGTGAATTTAAAAAAAATCACCATAGCTTTAATTCTCATATAATGTCATCTGAATTATGTATGCATGAATGTATATACTTGGCTTACTTTCCTTTTACAATTAATTTATGTGGGATGAATTAAAATTCAAGAATTTGGGATATAAATTATGTTTGTAGCATATGTAAAAAATGACACTTTTTTTTTCCTTTTCTATTAATGATTAAAGTATATATTATGTGTGTGTATTAATATGTAGTACGTGGTTTTCACTTATGTCCACTAAAATGGTAATGCTTATCCATTTGGGTCTATTATGTAGATAGGGGAAAGGGCAAGAATTAGACACATCACTTGTTCTCTAAGGAACCTTTTCTTTATTTTATATATTATTCATAATTGTTTGAGAAGGACAAAATGAAAAGGATTGCTCACTATTTACTGGATTTGAGAGAGAAATGGAGAGATTTGCTTTTATGGAAAAATACACATACCTCCATCAAGAATACCACCCAACTCCACAAGTGGAATAAAAGTTATATGGACTCTTATATAACCTAATTGAATTAAAGGGCTTAGAGTTTAAAAAAAAAAGTTAGATCAAATTTCTTGCTACATATATAATCTTTCTTGAAAAAATTTCTTTCAACAAATCAATAATGACTGACAAAGTTGATAGATTACATTTTTATTTTTATGGGTTTTAATTATTAAAATAGATCTTGAATTCTTGATGAGCTAGCTAGCTTCACTTCTTTAATAAATAAAATTGTAACTTTGAAAATAAATAATCTCAATCTTCTTCAAGTCAATCATACTCATACATTAATTAAATTTGCATCTAGATAGGTTTCTTTAGACATGTTCTTTAATTAAATTCGAAATGCAATAAATATTTACGTATTTTTGCAATCTGCATTCCTAAACTTTTTATTATTTTTACAAAACAAAATTCTTGATTAGTTAAATAATTACCAACCTTTTATACGGCATAATGTGTCCGTACACTTATGATCTCACGCTTAAATCATTATGGATTAGCGTTTGGGATTTATTAATAAATAAATGATTTAATGGACGAGAGACTTTCTTGTGAGACAAGTTTATGTAAAACTGATAGTAAGACGGGTCGACCCGTTGTTAATATATGGTTGTTATAGAGGTAAATTATGTTTATTATTAGTTAAAGTATGTTTGCAGTAAATCATACTATAACACTTTAAAACATACTTTAATTCATTATTCAAAATATTTTTAGAAAACATACTTAAACTACAAATTAACATACTTTACCTATATAGCAAACGTATCTTTAATGACAGGTCGACCCATCTCACGTAATTACTGTTTTATAAGAGATCTCGTCTTAATGGATATACTCCCTCCAACCGCCATTAAATATCAATTTCTTTTTTAAAAAAATTTAAAATGGTATCGGTCTCCACATTTTTCTAATACAACTATTCATTACTCATAAAATAATAACACTAAAAAAAATAAATGAATACCTTCTAATTAACCAACTAGTAATATTTTAATTACTCTTACATCAGTGTTGTAGATAAACATGTAGCTAAAGCATGAAAATGGAATTGCATAATTAAAAAGTAAGTAGTGAGAATTCTAACCAACATATATGTTGGGTTTGACTTTTACCAACGAATTAACAGAATAAATCTGCAGAATCTAAGCCATCATTCTTGTTGAAATTTGGGTATCATCATGTACATTTGTTGGGAAACATATATATGAGGGTCGGTTTTTAATCACATTAATTGGATCTCCCAATGGATCTTCTTGTCTATTAATATCATCACCACTCCCTTAATCATATTTCTTTGAATATATTTCAATTCACCCACAAACAAATTATTACAATCTATGGAATCTTATATATCCATTTCATTAATATTCATTGATTTGATAGGAACGCCATTTCACTGTTTTATTTTTGTCACATCATCCTTTTATTATACTCAATAGAATAATTAAATCTCATTTATGCCATTTATATTTAATCTAAGATTTATATTTTAGTATTAATTTTTATTTTAAAATTAGTATTCGTTTTGTTATTTCTAATAGTGGTTTCAAGGTACTCCCTCCATCTGCTCCAAAGAGTTTTATTTTTCTATTTTTGGCGTCCGTCCCAAGGGCTTCATTTTCTTTTTTACACATATGTGACCCACACACACCCACTAATACAACTAAAAAATGGAATACATACCTTCACTAATACAACTTCCCACTACACATTAAATAATAATATTTCTTAATCCACGTGTCAAAAATCAAATGGCACCCATTGTGGCAGACGGAGAGAGTATATAGTAAATAACAAGTTTTAATTTTTGGAAATTTTTATTTTCGAATTATATATATATATATATATATATATATATATATATATATATATATATATATATATATATATATATATATATATATAAATTGCACTTTTCATCTTATACAAAAAAAGTCAATTTTCATTGTTGATCCTTTTAATAACATTTTTGGACCATTACTTATTTATTGCGATTCCGTCAGTTAAAATAACGAAATACTCACGATTTTTTTATAATTTTAGGGAAATTTTATAGTGCATTTGGTGCATCTGTGTGCATCTAAGGACTAGATTAAATTCAAAGTATAATTATAATTATATATTTTATTTTTTATTTTTTAAAATTTAAATCTAAGAGTGAGATTAATTTTAATCAACATCAATGCTTGAATCTAATGGGTGGGTGCATCACAGTTACAATCTTAATTTTACTTTCAATAATTAATGAATTTGAGTCTTTTGGTAAATACTTGTTAATTTTGAGCTCCAATGTAGCACATGAACAACTAAGTAATGTATATAATGTTTGAGATACTCTCTTGTGAGACAAGTAATTTGTGAGACGGGTGTGAGACGGGTCGATTTATCACTAAAGTATGCTTATTATATAGATAAAGTATGTTTATTTGTAGTTAAAGTATGTCAATAATAAATTAAATTATAACATACTAAAATCATACTTTAACGCATAATCTAACGTACTTTAGAAAACCTACTTTAATAACCATTAAACATATTTTATCTAAATAATAGACATACTTTAACACGTCTCACAAACCGTCTCACCTAGTTAGCGTCTCACGAGAGAATTTGTCCTAATGTTTTATGGATGTAAATAATTATTATTTGTGAAAAAAAAAATTGTTCCACTACTATTATTATGGGTATAATAATATATGGAAATTTGACATTCTACACATTGTTGCATGGAATCATATACAATTCTACATAATTAATGTTCAACTATCTTACTGAAACTAAAATTCAAGCTTTTTTTCAAATTATAAATTACAATTAAATTATCTCCTAAGAGAGCACTTTTTATTATTATTATTATTATTATTATTATTATTATTATTATTATTATTATTATTATTATTATTATTATTATTATAAGTCTAATGGTCTTGATGCAGAATTCAGGTGAAATGAAAGTCACTATCTTGTCCCCAATAAATTTTGTATTTTAGCATAAAAAATAATTATTTGTTGCGCAAAGTGATTAATTCATACTTTTACCATATAAAATTTTGATAAATTATTATTGGTTTATTTAAGTAATTTACACATCACAAGCGCTATAAACTGAGTTTACTTACAGTACCCCTTCCAATATATCTTATGTATTGTTAGTGTGTTTAAATTAAGGAAAACGACAAATTTTACAAGGATTTAAAAAAAAATCTTTACACATAAATAGCATATTCAAATGGGAAAAACTTTATGGCGTATTAACACTTGGAATTTATTTATTTATTTATTTTTCAAAGGAATTACTCCCTATTTATAAGAGTTGAGGAATTATATATGACAACAGAAAGTGGCTTACTATTGGGCCATTATGGATTGATAAGAGTCCAGATAATTGATGGCGGTAGAGGGCCCATTGGGCCAACCCGGCCTATATACCAATTTTTTGTAATTATATAAGAATTCCAGATTATATTCCAAAATTTTTTATTAAAAAAATATATAATTGAGTATATCATTATAAGACAATGAATTAACTAAATTATAATAGTGATTTCAAGTAATAAATAAATGATTAAGTAAGTTATTGTAGTGACTGGGAGTGATGTTTTTTTAAAACATAATGTATTGAAATATTATTTGTTTTGAAACTTTTGGAGAGTGATAAGTGTTCAAATAAATAAAAGAATGGAGTTAGGATAGAAGTAGTTATTATATTTTAATTAAGGACAACAGTTGCGTAAGAATGTTTCATATAAAACTATTTTTATATTTTTTAAAATAATTATCACTTTTTATAAAAAAAATATTGTTATTATTATTTTTTAAATTATTTATAAAATAATTAACTATATTACTAGTACTTCTAATAATTTGAATATCACTTTTTATTAAAATATTATCACTCCATAATCATCCTATAAAAAAACTTACATGAGACAAATCTCGTGTTTGCCTTTAATAAGCTTAGGATCTTGTCAAACGCATGGGCTCGAATTTTATACCTTTGCATGGCAAAAATTTACTTGGAAAATACTCCATTCGTCCCACAAGAGGTATAAATTATCATTTTCGCCCGTACCAATACAAGAGGTGCATTTCCCATTTTAGTAAATGAGATCCACACAAAATAATTAATATATTCCTATAAGACCCACACACCATACTAATACACCTACCCACTATACATTAAAATATTATTTATTTCTCTTTATCTACACATTAAATATTATATCAAAATCTACGTGTAAAAAAGTTTCGCCACTGATGGGATGGAGGGATTAAAACATTTTAATTGAAAAATAAAACACATTATTATTATACTCTAAAAAGAAAAAAATAATGTCCTTCAAAAAAAGAAAAATTATTGATAAGCATCTATATTACATGAGATAATCTCACATAAATTTATACTGGTTAACAATCATAAGAGACAACCCCCCCACCCCCACCCCCCCCCCCCCCCCAACAATCTTATTATTCCATCAAAAACAAAAAGAAATGAAAAATCAAAGTATCAAAAAGAAGCTTTGTACCATTCATATTCAAGCCAAACTCAGATCATATATATATATATTGGACCAAGGAAGAGTATACAGTGCATTCTTTTCTGTCAAAAAAAAAAAAAGATCAAATACAATCTTACAAGTACATCAGAACCTTCAACTCTTCCTTCTCTAATTCTTTCAACTTAAAAGGAGAGAACAATCTCATATAGGATATGTTATTTCATATATATGTATCTTCAGATGAACCACATTGACTGAATGCGAGCGGTCATCTATTTCGTACACGGTATATTTTCACCAGGATAGTGTAAGAATTCCAAGGATACCTTATGCACAAGATAACAAGGTATACTTTACCACAAGTACTGCTGCATTTGAAATTGATTTGCTCGAAAAATCCAATCCTCCTGAAAACGAAGGGATTATTGAACATGCTGCATAAGTGGCATTCTTAAGAAAGAAGATCAAAGAGGCTAGTGGAACCTACAATATTTTAAATGACCATTGAGAACTTACATTTATTTTCCCGGAGAAGCAAACTTTAATCGATCTCTTTGACGATTCAAGATTAGGTCTTTTGGAGAAGATGTCTTTGATGGGCCTGCTTGACGCATGAGTTCTGAGATATGCAAAATTTTCAAGCAATGTTTAGTAGGCTCATCATAGAAAATCATCTCAATAATATTATCTTTGTAGGATTAAACATGGTGTGAGGAAGAGGTTACTTAATTATAGGGTGACAAATAATTTAGTAGGCTCATCATAGAAAATCATCTCAATATTATCTTTGTAGGATTAAACATGGTGTGAGAACTTGCCTCTTGTCCTCTCAAGTTCTTCGGTAAGCTCTTCTTTCCATTTCTGATGTATCTCAGCAAACCTAGAGCTACAGAAAATGTATTGTTTCTATGTATCAAGATTAGGAGTGAAAAAAACAATCACAAAATATATCCCAACTGATACTTCATACATTGGAGTAACGGGCTCCCCTTGATAATCGATGGGCAGCTCTTTAACATCCTGAGAAGCTATCAAGTTTACATCACCAATATTTGATACCCGTCTGGAGAACCTCCGAGGACTTGAGCTGTATTCTGCATCAAGAGCAGTAGAAAGTCTTCTACTACCCACCTTGTTCGGTGATCTACTACTCTTAGGAGGTAAGTTGCAGTTACTAGAAACATTTTCCTTGTTGCTAATGGCAGTGGGACTTGGAGAACCAGCAACATTCAAGGAATTATAGAATTCATAAAGAGGTGTTTGCAGCTTCTTCAGCTCCACAGCCTAAAGAAATAGCAGCATAGCAAATTAAAATTAGAATGTGTTCCTTAACATTAATATGGGGAAACAGGGGAGGGATGAAGCAAGGAAGATATGAAAGAAATATCCAATTTTCCTTGTCCACATTAAATCTAATGACCAGATTAATCAGTTGCACTCATATTGCATATTTTTTACTGGATAAATTAAGGTGCAGCAGAACACATTGAGTACAATTTAATCATCAGAAACCTTTTCATCTAGGAAAGCTCTGATCTTCGCTTCAGTTTCTTCTTCATCATCTTCAGGACCTGACTGCCCTTTTGGAAATGTAAAGCCACAATCCACCTCAGCAGAACCTAAACATTTATTTCCAGACTCAACAGTTTGACTATGGTGAACCTCCATTCCACTTTTGGTCAGCTCAGGACTTTCATCAAACTTGCATTGCCAATCATCATTTGGCTCACACATTGGATTAAAACTCTGCACAAAGAAGACAGAACATCAATGGAGAATCTTCTATGGCTGATAGCATTAGTAACTGCATTTAGTGAATATTCGAGTTTAAGACAACAACATTATTGGGCAATGTTCATCACCTGGTTACAATCACTGGAAAGAAGTGTGTGTTTGAATTTCATTGATGCTCCAATAGGAAATTCATCAGTGTCATCAATTCTACACATATCATCCTCAAAGTTGACAGGCTGCCACGAGGATCCTCCTTCTGAGAACGGCTCAGGACGAATGGTCGAGAAATTGGAGCCACCCAAATTACTAACGTCCTTGAGACCATTACAAGATCTTCTTGCATCCAGGCTCATTCTGCAGTATGAATACAGCCACAATTTCAAGACAGATCAAATGACAGTTTAAATTAAGATACAGAACAAGATGCCAAATTAATTCCAAAAATTACACTTACGACTTATTAATGTCAAATCCACGGGCAGCAAATCTTTTTCCAGAACTGTCCTGTGGATCCAGATATACATCTTATTGCTGACAGTATACAGAGCTAAGATTATTGACATCAAGAAAAAAGAAATTTGCTAACCACAAGTGAAGAGCGAAGAACCAGATGGGTTTCCCGACCATCTCCAGTTACAAATGGATGCTGTGGCATATAAAAAATCACCAGTTCAAAATCCAACTATGAAATAAATAATTTTTGCTGCATAAGCATGATGCATATATGCCATTACTCATGCATGTAGCATACGAGAAAATTTGTTTTGAAAAAACCCAATCCTTAATAGTACCTTTAACAACTCTGATGCAGTAGCCCTAAGATCCGGCTCCCTACACATAATTATGAAGTTATATGAGATTAATATAAGATGGGAACATTACCAAATGTTAGAGACACATTCCTCAGTTTACTTGTACTTCATAGCCCAAATTTACGACTCTCCCAAAACTGGAAACTAGGGAAAAATAAAAACAAGTAGGCACCAAACTCACTTTTGTAAACATTTTAACAGGAAGTCCTTTGCATCGGCAGAAAGATGGTCTGGTATAGGTGGATGAGATTTGGTTGTCCCCACATAAAAGAGAGCAGCAACCTAGACAAGAAACAGTTAGGATCCAAATCTACTGATGATGATTGAACTTGGTTAACTTCAAGAAATATTATCCATAATTTATGCAAGGTAACTTGAACACCTCCTGATACTGCTGGCTCCAAGGAGCTTTTCCAGTAGCCATTTCGATAACTGTGCATCCAACACTCCATATATCTGCTGAGCTGTAGTTTTTATCAAAAATATTGATATCAACTGAGGTTACTAAAAGAGGTAAAAATTATAGTAATATCTAAGGGGGAGGTCTTCTTGATTAAGGTCTTCTTGAGTAGGACAAGTAAAAACAGACACTCTTCCAATGAAATAACTCAAATTCACAACAGTATGATTTTATGTTTGTTCAAGCATAGCTATTGGTGCAAAATCTGTTTAGGAGATAATCAAATAGATAAAATAGGTTCACCAAAAAGCTTTTGCTCCTGTGCTTCATTCTACTTAGCATCACTTAATTTTGGTGGTATAGTTAAAATTTGCATAGAAGAAAACTATACACGAAGTCATGCCTTGAGAAGTACCAGTGACAGCATACTATACAAAAAAGACATCCGGGATATATTGCATAGTTACTGAGTATATGCAGTTATGCACAACAAGAAAATACAATAAATATTAACTTCACCAGCTTTATGAACAGAACTGTGTTTTTTACTCACTAGCTATGACCACTCTGAACAATAACTTCAGGAGCCATCCAATATGGAGTACCCTTCATTGATTTGGCACCAGTTATGGTGGCCTGCAGCAGCAGCAGCAAATCCCAAGTTATGAAACAGTTAATGCAAATTGGAATTGTTAATGGGAGGATAAAGAATACCAATGCTTCAACTTTCTTGGATGCTCCAAAATCAGCAAGTTTAATGCAACCCTTGTTGTCAACTAGAATATTTGCTCCCTGATAAATATCAGAAATGTTATACTACTAAGGATTTGAGCATGTTTGGAGTCAAAAACACATGCTTGTGTAATTGAGGAAAATTACCTTAATGTCCCTGTGCATAATTTTGTTTTTATGCAGGTACTCTAGTCCTAGCAACAATTGTTTTGTATACATCCTTATAACCTGAAATGCATTTCAAAGATAAATGAGAAAAACATGGACATTATCAGATGGTTTCACTATTGATTTAATTGATACAACTTCATATCCTAGTGGGAAATGATAAAAATTAGATGAGTAAAGATTTAAGATTCAACATGACTAATTCTAACTTATATGCACAAAAATAGGAAATAAAATCTTATTTGTTATCGACATGTAATAGAAAGATAGCACTTACAGATTCTGGAAAAGACCCAAATTTCCCCAACAGAGATGAAATTGATCCACCAGGCACAAACTCCAGTAATATGTTCAGTGAATCCTCCTCTCTAGCTGTACCTAGATATCTCTGAGCACCAAGACAAGATGCACTTAGATCAAGGGTTGATCAAGAATAATAAAATAAAAGACAAATAAAAATAAATAAATAAATAAATAAAAAAACAGAAACATATAAGATGAGTTATCTTACCACAATGTTTGGATGTGAGAGATTTTTCAATAGATTCACTTCTTTTTCAAGCTCCCCTATGTATTCCTGACAACTCCATAACATCAGTGATCCACCAAATTCAATATTCCAATTGAGAAACAATCAGGTAGACAAACTATGAAAATAAAACGAACTAAAATTCAAACATATAAATAGCATAATGCAAAGAACGTTTTGATTTTAAAAAGGGAAGCAGTTTATACATAAGGCAGTCTACGTTGAAATAACCTAATGCATATAAATACTTCATTTAGAATCAATTGGAATTACACATGCATAATGAGCAAGTAATTAAAATCAGCTCAAAACAGAACCATTACCTGTGTTTTCTTTGAAGTGCTATTTGCCCCGATTGCAACCTGTCCATAAAAACAAAAATCGATCAACAAACTATATCCCCGTGAAGAAAATTAGAATGTCCACAGCCAATGAAGTGGACCTCTTTCACCGCAAGCAACTCTCCAGAATCTAGGTTCATCCCCATGTGAACCCTGCCAAAAGCACCGCAACCAATCAATTCCCCCTTCCTCCACCGGATCGGAGGTGGCGCAGCAGCCTCCGTCTTCTTGTGTACGTCTTTTGAAGCTTTTGGTGTCACTGCACTTTTATTTCTATCCCTAGCTAGCGGTGGCTCGTTTTCCGTGGCCTCTTCCATCGGCGGCAGATCCTCCTCTTCCATTGGCGGCGGTGCCCTCACCGTCTTTCGCGTAGGGGTTGCAATTGGCGGCAGAGCATGCACCGGAGGCTTCGCAAATAGTCCGATTCGAGATTTTCGAATGCTCGCTCCGATTTTATCCACAAATCCCCCGATTCCGGCTGATTCTTCGCTGGGAGGCTTGAAAACTAGAGATCGACGAACAGAGCCTAAAAAATCTTGCATCGCCGGAGAGAAATGGACAGAAGATTGGCAAAACTTTGGTGTAATACAATAGTGAGAGAAAATTTATTAGGGCTTCTTTGTGACTTTATTCATTTCAGTTCAGAAGTGGGGAGATAGAGCGAGAGGGGGAAAACGAATGTTTGAAAATAAAATAATTGAATTTATTTAAAGAAATGTTAATAATGGAAGAACATGAAACAGTTGTTTCCACTTTGACCCAAATATTTTGAAAGTAGGAATAGCCGTTGTGATATTACTAGCAGCCGAATTCTTTAGTAATAATCTATAATTTGATCTTTTGGGAGTGATCTTAATGGGCCAACCTCTAAATTCCAAAGCCCAACTTCTAAAGGCCCACATAATACATCTCAAGCCCAAATGCTGAAATATAATTACTCCTTATTTTTTTCTTTTTTAAGGCTGAAATAATTATGACAGATATAAAAGAAAATACTTTTAATATATATATATATATATATATATATATATATATATATATATATATATATATATATATATATATTTACCGCGATTAATTAATTAATGAATTTACTATTAAATTTGAAACAGATTACAGTACCACCTTGGTTGCTAAGCACCAAACACGCCTTGCTCATCCGATATAAAAGTGTCATATTAAAAATAATAAAATATTCTTTCATTAATAATTTTGTAAAAAACAAACTCTCGAAATATATATAATAAAATAATAAATAAATAAATAAAATTAATTGGAATTTTAGCATGCTAATATAAAATCCACCTTGGAATTGAATGAGGCAATATACTCTTACTTAATCTACTTTGATAACCCTTACAAAACACAAATTTAGAAGATAGGAAAATAAAATGAGTGACGCTATTGTGCCCGGAAACACTGTGCGCCTTTAGAATTTAGTATTATGGGTAAGAGTATATTGTTTTGTTCTAAAGGGTATACACTTTAATTAATAAGGGTACACTATTTTGTTGTAAATGGTACACTTTTCATTAATATTTTTTATCTTTCTTTAGAAAATAAAGGATAAACATCTTTATACTAAAGAGTATACAATTTAACACAAAATTCTAAAGGCGCACGAAATGTGGTCCGTGTGTCCCGGTGCACACAAGTTTTTGCCAAATAAAATTTAAAAAAAATTAAGAGGGCAGGCAAAAATCAAAATGAACAGTACACACACAAGTTTATTATAAAAATAAATAAATAAATATATTAGAGAAAATAAAAACAAACAATGGCTTATATATATTATTGTCTAAGTATATATTCACGAGGTCTTATTGTCTATTATATCTTAATTAAATCAAAGAATGATCTATAATCAACATCCAGCATACTTTAATTCTTCATTTTTGAAGAAATTTCTTTCCATTAGCTTTATCGTTCGACGAACATTTTATTCCATAAGCCAGTCAAGTTTATTTTCAATAATTTTTTATCAAGATACTTTGATGTTAATATTTCTTTACATATTCTATCATTTGTTGTTCCTTTAGCTGATGAATTATCAATTATATATTTTGGTTTAAAAAAAATACTCATAAAAATAGAACGCTAAATCCAATTAAGTTTGTAGCCTAACTCTAAAAAAACGAAAGTCACAAAAAATTTGGTGGACACAATTGAATTTGGATAACGTAATGTCAGTTTCTGCAGCTCCTCTTACAACGATTTTTTGTCTTTTAAAAACATTTATTAATATAAGTTTAATATTACACCTGAAAATTCAGGTAAACTTCTTTTCTCTTCAACTTCTTGAAAATGGCAACCATTAAATACATAGAATTAATCCAGTTTCCACTCTAGATTAGTTTCTTTTTTTTTTCTTATTTAGGAGAGTGTTGAGGAAATGGATGTATTGAGGTAATTATTTTAATTTATTTATAATTCTTCTCCTTATATAATTAAGTTATTGCTATATATGAGTTTCTTCATTTGATCAAGTAGAGGAATTCATCGATAACAATCTTAATTATTTATGTAATTTGTACACATTAATCAATCTCTTGCAGGTTTTGAAATCAAATTGGAATTGGATTGAGGTTTTAATCATGTATTTTATTTTATTAATGTGTGGTATACAATTATATTGTATGCATCACATTTATAAAATAAAATATAAGATTAAAAACATGAAGATGATTGACATCACAAGTGATTTTTATGTATAGAAGCCTTTATGAGGTAATTATTAATATTTTAAAACATGTTATTATAATATTATTAATTTATTTTTGTGGTATGTAATTTATATTTTATCTTTTGCATTTTTTAAGGATTTATCATTAATTTGTTTAAAATTAATGTTGATGGTTGCTTTCTTCGGGATGACTTAAGCTATACCAAACATGAATGAATCATAGAAGTGAAAGGAAAAACATTCTTATATTGATTGAATAGAGCTTGAAAACTCAAATGCATATTTGCAAACTTAAACTCTCATCTCTCAATTTGAAGGTGTAGAATTACAATTGATAAAAATGTGTGAATGATTTTGTATATTGCTCTATACTTTGCTCTCATGCTATTCCCTTAGGTGGATAGAGTCACCCATGCTTGATCCATATCTAGGTTACTTTCCAATGAGCTTGTGCCATGTGTCACTAGAGGGTAATCCCTAGCCAATTAAGTTGATGTCATTTACTTTCTTGGCTTGTGATTAACGAAAAAGAAATTAAAGGTGTGGGGTGTCAGTAAAAAATCATCGTTCGTAGACGTTCTTTCTCTTCTTCTGTGTCGTTATGACCTTATACTCAGAAGTTCGAACGAATGCTCAATCGTCTATGGCTTTTATCCTCTATGAGAGGGACTAGGGTACCGCGGGTACCAATTAAATTGGTACACCTTTGGTCCCTATTCTTCTTAATTAATTCCTGCTCCTTTATTAATTTTATTTTTTTATTTTATTTAAATGATTATTATACCCTAAACACTAGAGATAAATTATACCCTAAACCACAAGGGTAAAATTACAATTATACCCTAAACCCTAGGGATAAATTATACCCTAAACCACAAGGGTAAAATTACAATTATATCTCTAAAATTAAATTAAAAAAAAAAAGAAAACACACACTAAAGGTAAAAGAAGGAGATTGTACATTTTGGAATTGGTAGGACAGTTGTATTATAGTATTTGACATCCTCTATTATGCTGGGTTTTGCCATGTTTGATCATTATCTCTGGGTTTCTTCTTCTCCGGCAATTCTGGTGATAGGCCCAGTTATGTGCAGGTTTTTTGGTTCTCTTTGGGCTTCCTTTTATTTGGGCCTTCGTGTATTTCTTTGATATTGGATTTGGGCTCTTGTGCATTTGGGTCATGGTTTCCAACTCTTATAGCAACAATTAAAATTTTGGAGTAATAACAATCGGATTGAACCCTGCTAGCAACGGCGAATTCTGATCTCCCCCAAAATAGTCAGTTTTCGTAGATACTGCTGCATAAAAAAAAAACAATCATATTGAAATATAATTAAGATGAATTAATAATTAAAAAAAATATAAAAAGAGAAATACAATACTCCTACATCCCATAATAAATTTAGAGTTAATTGTAAGAAAAATCACGAACTTTACTCTTATTGTAAATTAATCCACACTTTAAGCATTGTTGCACAACGCACCTAATTTTGTGATTAAAAGTTGGGCTTTTTTTGTTTGAAAAATTGAGTGTGTTTTGCACTAATGTTTAAAGGTGTGCATTAATTTGCAATTTTTTAAAGATGATGATTAATTTGCGAGTAAAGTTCGTGGTTTTTGATAATTAACTTATAAATTTAACACTATTTACTTTTGTTAGTCAAACAATATATTTTATTATAAAAATATATACAATATATCATAACAATACAATAACTTCAAATATATTTTAATTTTAAAATTATTATTTATCGAATAAGCATAACATATTTTATAATTTATTTATTACTATAAAAAAATTAAGTTACTCTAAAAAAATCAATAAAATTAACTTAAACAACCAATTTTTTTAAACTTGCAATAACATTTCTAGAATTATTTACTCCATCTTCGGTAATTAAAGCACTACTAAAGATACTCCATTTAGATCCAGCGAAGATCGTCTAATCAATTTCAGAAGTTCGTCTAATCAATTTCAATAGTTGTTGTTCAATTCCAATCTACAAAAAACAAAAATATCACAACTAATAATTGATAAATAAAATACCCAAAATAGCCTATGCATATATAGTACTTCCTCCGAGGTTGACACAATTTTTTTTGTCCCACACATTTCCTTTTTAATACATTGGATCCACACAAAACAATTAATCTATTTTCAAAAACCCCACATATCACCCCTAATACAACTACCCACTACACATTAAATATTATTTCTCTCACTTCACTTTACTTCACTTCACATTAAATTATTATACTCCTTAATTTCTGTGTCAAAAAAATTATACCAATTTCTCGGAATGGAGAGAGTAATAAATTAATTTTATAAACCTATGGAATTAAATGAGTACTTTAGCATGCCCATACGACAATTGCCCATACGTTTTCCAAATCCCAATAAAAGATTCATTGACTGCTCACTCCCTCCTCCGATCACGACGGAGATACCGCCCGCCATTCCGGGGAATCTTCACGTCGGCGTCGTCGCCGTCTCCAGCGGAGATATCGAGGTTAGTTTTGCTTCGCAATCATTTTTTCCCGATTAATTTGCCTTAATTACTTTACTTGATCACCGAATTTTGTGATCTGAACACAAATTGCACCGTAAATTTTGCTGGTGATTTCTAGTGTTAATCAACTTAAATTAAATTTCTTTTTCCTTATTGTGAGTGAATAGGTAGAATCTTCTGATGGCTTTCGATATGGAATCGTTGGTGGAGGCGACATCGGGTGCGGTTGGTGCGCTTGTAAGCACCACCGTTCTGTATCCGCTTGATACTTGCAAAACCAAGTACCAAGCTGAAAATCGAGCTCATCATCACCAAAAATACAGGTTATTACATTTTTTGCTATTTTTTTTTTACAAATTTACCAGTTGTTTACTTGTTTTTGGTATAATAATAGTTGGTGTTTTATTGCATAGCGGATCCTTTTTTAATTTTCATTTTGTGTTGATTTCATTTCAAATTTCATGGACTGTAGCTGCTATAAGCGAGTAAATTCGATGAACCTGTGAAATTGGAAATTTTACAGGCTATGAGTTCATTTGGCTACGATATCACAATTGTGACGATTGCACTCTTTAGTCCTCCTTTTGCAGAAAAAACTTTGTAGTTTGATATATATATGTGGGTTCTATATGTGCAAAGATTTAGATAACTGCAAGAAAAAAAAATTCTTAGATTTATAATAAATTAAAATGAGTTGATATTCGGTGCACCCATATGTGTATAATTTTTTATTCTATTTTGTATACATGTTTCTTAATAATTGTATACTTTTTTCACACTCAATTTTTCATTAAAAAAACTAGCATTCATATGTGTATAACTTTTTATTCAATAGTGTATACGTATTTTTTAATAGTTTTATATTTTTTTACACTCAATTTTTCATTAAAAAAACTACTCCCAAATAAATTGTATGCATTTTTGTTTATAATTGTATATGTTTTTGTTCATAATTGTATACGATCTGAAAGTGGGTGCACCGTATCCTGGGGTGCACCCAGGTGCACTGTATTATTAGCCAACTAAAATTACTCAACTTTGTTCATCATAATTAAAACAATATTGTTGGAACAAATTTGGAAATTTAATTAGTTAATTATTATATGCAGTAAATTGATATTTATTTAGTCCAATCAAGTTTTCCCTTTTTTTAAAATTGATTCTAATAACTGTGTTAGCCTGCTCAAAAAATAAAAATTAGCGTTTATGCCTTTACTGTGGACATTTTAATAATTCTTGATGTCTCCTCTCAATTCTTTTCTTGGCATTCATATAGCACACACATGCTCTATTTTAATACTCTTAGCTTCTCATCACGAATTCCAAATGGTGTCTTGTTTTCTGTTGTCTATATTTACAGTTTAATCTGTGTTTCTACAACATGCTTTGATACATGAATACTGATGTGCTGATCTGATGGTCTACAATCAATATTTTGCAATTTCCGTCACGACAGCAAGACCTGTTAGCCAGTTAGATGGTGCATATATAGGTTGATTATAAGTTGAAGTAATTTGAATGAGTTATGTGCTGTTAACAGGAATATTTCAGATGTCTTCTGGGAAGCAATCTCCAAAGGTCAAGTACTGTCATTATACCAGGGCCTGGGAACAAAGAATCTGCAGTCCTTCATTTCACAGTTTATCTATTTCTATGGATACAGCTTCTTTAAGAGGATGTACCTTAGAGAACGTGAATCTAAATCCATTGGAACAGCTGTTAACTTAATCATTGCAGCTGCTGCTGGTGCATGCACAGCCATAGCAACACAGGCAAGTCACAGTTCCATTAATTATCTCTTCTTATTTGTAAAAATGGGAATTATTTATGTTGCATCGGTCACTTAGCCACATTGTATAACAGTACTATTTAGATTGTAAACACATTCTATAAAATTGGTAGCTTGCATTTAGTTTATCTCGGAAGTTTTGAAGCAATGCGTAACTAAGAAGCATATTCTAATGGATATTACTTCTTCCAAATCTGTTTATGGTGCTGCAAACTTCAGGGTTTATGCATCCTTATCTTGGTATCATCAATCTGAATTGTGTTATGAGCTATCTCCACATACTGATTTTAGTTTTACAGCCTCTTGATACTGCATCTTCAAGGATGCAAACAAGTGACTTTGGTAAATCTAAAGGCTTGTTGGAATCCTTAACAGAGGGCAGCTGGAGCGACGCATTTGATGGTCTAGGAATTTCCCTTCTTCTCACTACCAACCCTTCTATACAGGTATTGAGCTTTCTCTTTAAAATGCCCTTTCTGATTTGCGGAGTAAAATTTTGGAGACTTTGATTGAGATAAAAATAATTACCTTAGCATGTGAAAGAGATTATAACAGCAATTGCAATGGCAATATGGCATACAGTACACAGTGTTTGACCAGTTAAAACTGAGAGTTCTAAAGGGGAAAATGATGAAACAAATGGACAACGTATCATCTCCAGAATCTCTTTCTGCATTTTCTGCTTTTGTGTTAGGTGCAGTCTCAAAGTGCATCGCCACCTGTTTGACCTACCCAGCTATAAGGTGAAATATCTATTTCACTTTCTTCTTACCAGCCGACTCCTTTAAATCCTTCCCTAAGAGGAATTGCATTCAATTGATCTGAAGAACCTCAGTTTATTCTTATTAATAAACTCCTTGTTATAACTTTGAGATTGTACTGCTCTAGTATGAATATATATCTGTTGTCTGAATAATTATCAGGTGTAAAGTGATGATTCAGTCAGCAAAATCAGATGAAAATGAAGATGGCAAGACCGTATCACGATCCCGCAAAACAATATCTGGAACAATATGTTCCATCTGGAAAAAAGAAGGGATATTTGGCTTCTTCAAAGGGTTGCAGGCGCAGATGCTGAAGACTGTGCTAACCTCAGCACTGCTATTGATGATAAAGGAGAAAATCACAAAGACTACATGGGTCCTAATGATTGCCCTAAGAAGGGTTTTGTTGAAAACGTGGCCCACGATAAAAAGTTCTTGAAGATATCTGGAACGATTGCGGAGACATTACATCCTGGTAAGTGCAATAAATATGAAGAACAGGACAGGGTCTTATCATATACAAAAATGGTAGTAATACATGTTAAGAAGTCCCAAATCTTAACTGATATGAAAATTGATCATGTTTGATTGTATTTTATTGACTCAAACCAATTTGAATAAAGTTTAAGAAATGTATTTATAGCACCTAGTGAACATTGTTTGACATGAGATATGATGCATTCAAGATCTTTTGCCCCAGTTCAAATACCACTTCAAGTTTGTGTTGATTGCTTGTCTAAAGGACCCCTGAATTTGCATTTGATATGTATACTTAACGGCATTTTGATGGCTTCTATTTATCGATTCCCTCTTATTAGATTCAGTCATTTGTTTCCTCTTTTTGCCAAAGTTTCATATACATTGAACTGTTATTCTTGTACCATTGCCACTGTGTGTTATCTAGTGCTCCTTTTTCCGTAGGATAGCATATCCTTGATCTTAGTCTGATAAAACTAATTAGAGCAGTTTATGTCACCTCTTTAGGTCTTTTAGATTTGGGAAGATAAATGTGTTGTATGTTAGCAGATTTCGAGAGTAAATGCTGTGTGTAGTAAGTGTTATATAGTGGGAGTATGACTGAGAATGATATGACCAAAAAAAGGTTGAAAACAAATATGTTATTAGTACGTAGGAATGTAAAAGGATAGTGTTGATCATCAGATCGAAGATATGGGTAGGAAAACATCACTCAAGAAAGAAACAGTCCTGGATTATTCTCATCTCTTCTAGTTAAACTAACACGAGAAGACCGATGAGTAAAAACACAACAGGGCTAATGGCAGTAAGGCCAGCGGCCCGGTTGTCTGGATTACTACTGCCAGTGCTGGGAGTGCCAGAGGCTCCTGGAGTGGCGGGGGTGGTGCCTAGAGTGGCAGGGGTAGTGCCGGGTGTGCCAGGAGTTGAGGTGGATGTAGTGAGGACGACGACTATCCAGTCATCTTCCTCCCCAAACCCCAATGCCAATCCCAGTGTAGCGACTGTCATTCAGGTGAGTGTTGTATCGCGAATTGGTGAAATTTGTAATGAGTGAGCCGAGCTGAGTCTCGGGCACACAGGCAGGTAATATCTGGCCGATCTGTGTGGTGGCGGTGTTGAGGCGGCACTTGGTTAGGAGGTTGGCGTAGTCGGTGGGGCGAGGGTCGGAGGCGGGTGGGGCGTTGGGACCGGAAGTGCTGTTGCAGGGTCGGTTCTTGAATGTAAGTTCGGCAATGTCGTCAGCAAGGCAGTCTGCTTCTTCGGTCTTGGTTAGAGGTGGGAGGTTTAAGGTTGCTCGATATGAATTGATACCTCTCAAGACATCATCTTCCTCTGTGTACACAAACGCAATAATGAGCTAACAACTATTAGAGAGAGAACTACAAAATCAACCATAACTGTAGTTTCTTTTTTTTTTTGCTCTTTGTGCTGCTACAATACCTTTTAATCATAGTACTTTAGTAGATGATTTTTTAACTATCGAATAAGATAAGATTGTATCAACGCCTTTCACATATAATCCGTAGTATTATTTTTGTACAGTACACTTGTATTCAATAACTTTCTCTATTTTCAATAATTGACCCCTTTATTTATTTAAAGCAATTTATCAGATTTTAAAAAAAAATAGAAAATTTTAGCTGGATAAATATAATGATCATTTAAGAACACCAGGCCCAAACTTGACTTCTTCTTTTTTTGGGACCAACAAAATTAATGTCCTTCAGATCAACAACAATAAAAAGAAGAAATAACGTGAAAAAAACAAATAAACGGTTGTTAGTTGTTACTATCATATGCAGTATTGTTTATACTCCCACCATGCCAAAGTCTAGTAAACTTTTGCATGTATATTTAGAATTTCTTTTGAAAATCTGAATAACAAGTTAAGTTTCTAATTTCTCCATATTTATTAGTGATATTAAGGGTATAATACTTTAATTATAAGAGTTAGTCTCTTGTATAGAGTATAATAATTTGTTTAAAAGGATATACACTTTAATTGGTAAGGATATAATTTTTTCATTTAAAAGATCGGTTGAAATATGAATACTATTAATTTTTTATTAAAAAAATTATTTTTTTCTCTGAAATCAAGAATATAAGTTC
This sequence comes from Pogostemon cablin, assembly GCA_023678885.1. Lineage (NCBI taxonomy): Eukaryota > Viridiplantae > Streptophyta > Magnoliopsida > Lamiales > Lamiaceae > Pogostemon > Pogostemon cablin. The sequence continues at coordinate 22,447,710 of CM043009.1, read as the reverse complement.
GGTACAACTTAGATACAAAAGTTTTAGTCTAATTATAATTACTTTTTGAGTCTTTAATATATATTAGTACAACTAAATAAATATAGAAAGTTAATTATATGTGGAATATTTGAAAAGGGAAAATAAACCTAATAAAATAAATGGAACAGGAAGTATGATTAGTGTTATAAGTTGATAGATTATCGAGATAAAGGATTTAAATTCAAAACTAAAATTGATACTTGGTTTAATATAGTTTAAAATTAAATGTAATGATAAATGGTTTTGAGTTCTTTTACTTTGATCTTCTAATTTGAAGATTTATAAAAAGAAAAAGTAGATGAACTAAAATTCAAAGAACATAAGCACCTACTAGAAAAATAATAATGTAACAAGTAATAAAAATTCCTTCTATGCATGTACATAATTATGTTTATGTGGTTTTGAGTTTTCTTGACATGGAAATCCATGGTTAGGCCTTTTTTTATGAAACACAATAATCTACATGGATAGTGTCATTTAATTGATTTAGAAAATCAATTTAATTGTACACTTATTAAATTTCACTCTATATAAAACTTACTACTATTGAACGAACAAATACTATTTAAATATATATGTGTGCACACGCATGAGTAAATAGACTAGAAATTGAAGGATGGGCTATTAAAACAATTGAGTAGTTTGAACAAACTCCACTCGACTCGTAAATACTCAAGTACAAGTTTGAGTTCGAATTCGTACAATACTCATTAAACGAGTTGGGCTCGAGTTTGGCACAATACCTTAACCTTATAAAGTTAAATTTTATCATATCAAGATCTATTTAATAATTATTATTATGATCCATTATTATTCTAAATAATCGAGTCAAGTCCGTTTAATTATAAACTAGTGGTCTAGTGTAGCCGAGCTCAATTATCGTCTCCATTTGAAGACAAGACCGATCAACCGCATCCCCTAAATTTACATACACAAATTAAAAATAATATATATATATATATATATATATATATATATATATATATATATATATATAATCGAACATGAGTTGATATCACCTAGGTGTATGAAGTTAATTTAATTTGTACATCTAATCTTTATTAATTTTATGTAATAATAATAATAATAATAATATAATTGTGTGTTTTAATTAATGTATTTCTTATTTATATTTAGCTGTTGGTAAAAAAAATTAATAGAAAATTTGCTAAAAATTCAATAACAATCTGTATAAATTATTATTTGTTAGTGTATTAATAATTGTATAACCTCACGGGCATGCAAATCCAGATATTTAGGAGAGAGAAAATAAGAGAAAAAAGCAGTAATAAAAATGAAGTGAGAGTGAGTAATTAATTACCATCGCAGGCGACGAGGAGAATGGAGTGAATGAGTAGAGAGAGAAACAGAAAACGTTGGATCATCGATGCCATTATAATTAATAGATATAGTTTCAACAGATGAGATCATAATTTGAAGCTTACAATTTCATGGGATGAGATTGGTCGGTGGGATTTCTCTTAATATAGTGCAACTAATCTGTCCACGTGGCAATCTTGAATGTCTTTTGGAGAAGTTTAGGGTTATTGCATGTTTGAATTGTCAACAAATGTACGGTTTCAACGCTTCGTGTTGACGCTTCTTACATGCCTGCATTTCCATTTCCTTTCTATTATCTTTTGCGACCAATTTCATGAACGACAAATGGAATATAGAACAAATTTATATACTAAAAGAAAAATAGCATCAAATTTAAAGGAAAATAAATATTGAGATTTTTCTGATCAATACATTTTTGATTGGATTTCAACCAAAGTCCTACATCAGTTAGAAATTGTGGGATGTTCGGACCTCAAATTGAATGGTCTAGTTGCGAGACTTTGTTTGAGGGGAAAATGTTGGTTGGGTGTCAACCAAAGTCTCACATCGGTTAGAAGTGGGGATGACGATGTGTTTATAAATGAAGGATGGACTCTCCCTAACATGAGGCTTTTTGAGTGTGAACCCAAAGTGGTAAAACCGTGCGGGCCAGTGGACGACCCAAAGCGGACAATATCACTTGTTAATCATTCAGTATTTCGTCAAAGTTTTCACGTTTCCATCACCCTTTAAGGGTGATGTGGATTAAGGAGTATTATTATTCAATGTATAGTGGATATTTGTATTAGTGGAGGTATGAGTCCCATTTTTTAATTGTATTAGTAGGTGTGTGAGTCTCATATGTATAAAAAAGAAAATGAGATCCCTTTAAGAGTGATATGGATTAAGGAGTCACCCTTTAAGGGTGATGTGGATTAAGGAGTATTATTATTTAATGTGTAGTTGATAATTGTATTAGTGGAGGTGTGCGTCCCATTTTTTAGTTGTATTATATTAGTAGGTGTGTGTGTCCCATATGTATAAAAAAGAAAATGAGATTCTTGGTGGTAGACGCCCAATATAAAAAAATAATACCCTTGAAAGCAGACGGAGGGAGTATTAACTATTATTACGTATGAGATTTATTTTTTAATTAATAAATAAATAATAAAGTATATCATATTAAATAGTTGTGAATTTTTATTTTATTTTTTTTAAAATAAAGTGCGTAAGAGATAATTGTTGTTTTGAATTTTTTTTAAAAATTTTATTTTAAAAGATAAAGATTTTTATGGAATAAATCAAATTAGAAAGGGTGAGAATTTTCACTAGTAATCTATATATTATCCGCATGGACCTGTCTTACTCTTCTCGATCATATATACCCATATATTAATTACTTTATCTAAAATTAGTTCCTATTAAAATCGTGCATTTCTCACTACTATGCCTCTCCTACCATTCTCGAATATATATCCTTACCCATGTTTTAATTAGTCTCATAAGCTTTATCGTATTATTACATAATCTTGTGGGCTAATTATTTGGTTTGTTTAAAATATTTTATTGTTGTCTAATTTGACCCTTCACTTGATCTTGTACAGCTGTCTATACATAAATTAATATGATTTCGAATTTATTGTTTCTTACACTTTTTTTTTTACAGATATCGTTCCTTACAGTACTTATTCCATCTCATATTCTAAATTAATTAATTAATAGGATTTCAAAAAGGCTATGTTACATTTTTTTTTTCTTTTAATTCATGTGAAGATCCTTGATTAGAGTTTAGTAATTACTATTTTTTTTGAACTTATTAATATAGAATTTTAACTGGAATAGTAAATCGGAACGTTATTGATAGTTGATTGTTCAAAAGGGAAGTAATCGTTCAGTAAAACCAGTAAAAAAGTTCAATTACAAAATTGGACTAATTAAAAATGGACTGAATCAAAGTTGACCGAGTCAACCTATCAATACATTCTAGACAATTGATATTGTACCTATCCTAATTTTATCAACATGCATTGATCTTCTGCCTGTCTTAATCTTATCAACATGCATTTGGGTATTATATCTAATATTTTGAATCTCAATTATATTTAATTTGTTGTTATATATAATATTTTGAACTTATGGGTATGAGATAAAAATTTATACCCTAAAAGAAAGATATTAATTTTAAGGATGGAGATTTTCCTATCATGTATCATTCACCTAGTACGTATAGTATCAAATATAACATTAAAATATAATAAAACATTTGATATACTATTACCACTAAAAAAAATTATTTTTTACCAACAAAGTATTACGTTGGTAAAAGCCTTAATTTCATTGTTAAATTGGCTTACCAATGGATTATCAACAGAATCCATTGGTAAAATTTCATTGGTAAAGTGGTGGTTGGTAAATTTTTAGCAACGAAAAATCAATTCCGTTGATAAATAATTCCGTTGGTAATCCGTTGCTAATTTATATAATGATTCCCTTGGTAATCCGTTGGTAATTAGCAACGAATTGAATTCCGTTGCTAAAATAGAGAATAATTCAGTTGGCATTCTGTTGCTAAAACAAAAATGTCATTTTTATTGCTAATCCATTAATGGTAATTAGCAATGGACTGAATTCCGTTGATAAATTCGGTTGCTAAATTTTTTTTTGTAATGTACATTGCTTTTTAAGTAAGGTTTTTTATTAAACCACTCATAAAAATAAAATTTAAAAATCACCTCTATTAATTTTTAACTTTTGGAGTTTATGGAACACTATAATACTCTCTCCATCTCCTCTATGGATATTCATTTACTCTTTTCGAAGAATTATTATTTTGAGTAATTAATTATATTGTATCTTTTGTAAAAATATATATACCCCTACTTTTTAAAGGACGAAAATAGATTACATGAGTCGTAATTTTCTAGAGACAAATATGAACTAACTCTACATAGTTAACATGTGAACCTAGTAATTTATGTCGTATATTATTTATAGAGTTTAATATTTATTCTTAAAAGTTTAGAATATTTCATATTGAGATTTACTCTTTTGTAAGGTTTTTTAAAGCGTTATTTGTACATGTGGATCCCCTTTTAGGAAATAAATATTTTTAGAGTAAATATTCAAAATAATAAAATGGATATTTTAAGAGCTTAGACGAATTGAGTATTAATTTTTACGATGCAAGTACACAATATATATACTCTTTTAAAATATGAATTTAAAAGTTGCATCTGTTTTGAATCTTAATTATCGAATAATATATAATCGATATATGTATCTAACTACTTCAACTTTAGTGGTTGGCATAGTTTGATAGAAAATAATCAAATATAATTATATTATTGTGTTTTCTTGTCATTTTTGGCCACAAAATGGAAAAACGACGTCGCGACAATTCAAATATTAAAGTTTAAACGGTGTGCGTAGTAAGACATTCCTTTATCGGTTCCTCTATGGGCCATAAAATCATTCACTCTTCCACGTGAATATTAATACACATTAATTATGAAGATGTGTACTAAAGTAAGTTGACAAGTGGGCTCTAGCTTGGTAGCTATACAATTATTTCATGATTAATTTTATAACTAGAACACTTCAAATATGGAGAAGAGTTCAAGAGGAAACATAAATTCAAGAAGAGTTGATATCATCTTTCCACTCTAATTACGAGTTTAGAATTTCTGCAGTCAATTTTTTTAATATACTCCCTCCGTTAGATAGATCCACATTTTGCATTTTCGGGTATCTGCACCAAAGATTTATATTTCCTTTTTTAAATATATGGGACCCACACACATCACTAATACAATAAATACATGGTACCCATACACTCCACTAATACATCTATCAACTACACATTAAATAATAATACTCTTTAATCCACGTACAAAAAGCAAATGTTCACCTTTCAGGCGGACGGAGGGAGTACTATATATGACAAATTCTCTAGTGTGACATTATATATGTGAGACGGTTTGTGAGACGTGTTAAAGTATGTCTATTATATAGATAAAGTATGCTTAAGGGTTGTTAAAGTATGTTTTCTAAAATATGATATATGATGAATTAAAGTATGATTTTAGGGTGTTATAATATGATTCATTATTGACATACTTTAATTATAAATATACATATTTTACCTATATAATAAACATACTTTAGTAATGGGTCAACCCGTCTCACAAAAAACCCGTCTCACAAGAGAGTTTCTATATATATAATAAATTGTACTCCCTTCGTCGTTATGCCTATTTGTACGGATATGGAAATTAAGACATGTTGTATTTAAAATATATAATGTAAGAAAAAAATAGGGATAAATTGATAATTTAAAGAAAAAATTTAAAAAAAATTATTAGGAATGATGAATTAAATATAAAAAAGTTATTGGGATTGATGAATAAAGGGTAAAAAAATAAATAAAATGTATAGTGTGTTTTTACTATTAATGAAACATGCTTATAACACTAACATCTCAAAATAGAAAGTATGCCTACATACGTGAGACAAAAGGATATTAAATTTGATCCATTAATGAATATACTCCCTCCATTCCGCCACAAGATTTATGTTTACAATTTGCACGGAAATTAATAAATATAATATTTTAATGTGTGGGTTGATATATATAATATTTTAATGTATATTGAATAATTGTATTAGTGATGTGTGTATATTCATGAAAATATATTAGTAATTGTTTAGTGTGAGTATGTTATACCAGTAAGGGAAATGTAACTCTTTGATGGGACGCCCTAATTAGTAAAATATAACTCTTATGGCTGGACAAATGGAATATATATTTATTAATAGATGTATTATCTTTTATATTCAATTGTAGCACTAGTTTTCTATATAAAAAGTACTATGTATTTTTATAACATACTTGCATTAGTTTTAATTCACTAATGTTATGTATTTATTAATAAACAAATTTGGATTGAATTTGGATGCACCAATATCTGTGAACTAAGATGTGCATGATATTTTGTCATTCAAGAAACATATACTCTTTCGGTCATGGGTATTTTTAACATACATGTGGACACGTAGATTAAGAAGTATTTTTAACATGTATGTGAATATGTGGATTAAGAAAAATTAATATTTTAGACGTATAATAAAAAAATGTATGGGAAAATTGGGTAATTTATAGAGAAAAAGTAAGAATTTTGTGAGAAGATTAGAAGTTATTCGACCATGAAGATATGCAATTAATCAGGTGATCTGTAGGTGTGATTAAAATGTAAGATAATTATGGCCTAGTGCCATTAATAATAAATATATATAAGATATTTATTATGATCAAATATCTTAAATAATGATATGGTTTAAATAAATAATATATATGAGATAAATAAGGTCATATATATTTATGGATAATAATATGTGATTTGATAAATATTTAATATCCCCTCTCTCCACCTATTAAAAGACACAGTTTTATTAATTCTCTATCACATTAAGTCTTACGTATTGTGCCATAAAGAAAGGGGGAGGAGAGAGAAACTAGTTCCCGGCGTAATTGACAGGAACGTATCGTTGGAGGACCGCCATTAGTGGCGTCTCAAGGTAAGTCTTCTAATCGTGTTTATGTGGTGTGAAAATCATGAAGATCTAAGATCCATGTCAATTAATAAATTAATTGTTTATGAAATTATGCTTACATAAAAAAGATAAGGAAAAATCAAGATATGATAAACTAGGATGGAGATTTTCAAGGCACGTCGTTATGTTTAAACTTATATAAAACTAGAGTTAAGAATGGTTTTTATCATCGATTATCTTTGAGTGTTTGAGTTATATTTCGTATTCATTGTCTACACTAATTCAAGGAGTTGGGTTAGACACAAGAGGAGTAAGGTAAGTAGGTTTTGTTAAGTTCTTACAATAGTTCAAAAGGGAATTTTAGTGTAATTGTTTAATGAATTATTTATCATTACGTGTTATGTCCTAAAGAAGGGGTGATTACCTAATTAATTGATTAGGTTGAATTTATGCTAAGAAGGGATTTTCCCGTCTCTCACTTCAAGAGAAACATCTGGGTTTTTTTCTTGATCGGTTATTTCAAGGCCCTTTATAACGATGGAATATTCTTTACATATACTTTCAATTGAAAGATAATCAATTTTCACCGTAACATTAATTATTAAAAATATTATCATCTCACATGTTCTTTGACTTAAAACAATAGCTATATCAGCCCCTCTTTCTCTCTCTATACACACGAGTAATCAAATTAAAGTTAAAGATAAGAAAAATGAGTTAAAAGTAAGATAATTTCTTTTTTTAAAAATGAGCAATTGGTGATGCTGAATCCTGAATATTGTTGCTATGAAATACTACTTTCCTTTGGACAAGTTTCACATGAATACAAAAGTGAAATTGGTGGATGTAATTGAATTTGGATAACGAGACCAGTCCACCAATGGCATGCATCCCATGTAAACACACACACAAACACACTCCCAAACTATGCTCTTCAAAACCATTACTTCACATACCTGAAAATTTTCACTTCATCCCCTGCAAACACAGTCTGAAAATGGCAGTCACGGCCAACGGCCGCGTTGCCGTCTCAGCCGCCGGGCACTTGCATCTCCCGGAGAGATATCATGGCAGGAATGCACTGCAAGTGAAGTTCTGCAGTGGAGAAATCATGGGGGAGAAGCTCAAGTTTGCACCACTTCATCAGAGCATTGCTCTTAGGAGCTCTATCTCCAATTCATTCACAGCTGATTTGGCAGGTGAGACTAAGGTGAGTTTCTCGGTTTTGTGCCTTTCGTGCTCCATGTAATAATATCTCTAGACATTTGCAAGCACATAGATGTTGAAGAGTTCACTGGAATTAAAGAAATACTCAATAAAATGAATCTTTTTTTTTTCAAGTGTAAGAAATACTGTTACATTGTATAACAGTTGAGGGACTTGGAGATGGAGAAGAGGGATGCCAGGACTGTGGTGGCAATCATTCTGGGAGGAGGAGCCGGTACGCGTTTATTTCCACTCACGAAGCGCCGGGCGAAGCCTGCTGTGAGCCTACATTTCTGCTTCTCAACAATGAATTCCAAATGCAATCACTTTTCATATAAATATCAACAGATGATGCAAAGTTTCAAACAATAAACTTACACTGTGGATTGCCATTCCAGGTTCCGATTGGAGGAGCATATAGGCTAATCGACGTGCCAATGAGCAACTGCATCAACAGTGGGATCAACAAAGTGTACATTCTCACTCAGTTCAACTCAGCATCACTCAACAGACATCTTGCACGAGCGTACAATTTTGGAGGAGGTGTCTCGTTCGGAGATGGCTATGTTGAGGTTGAAATTGGAACTTCACCATTCTCAATCCCATCCACCACCCAATTCAGTTTACATAATAAAAAAATTAATGGCCAAAAACAATCACATGAAAAATGAAAGTTGCAGATAAATATTTTCTGCTGCAGGTTTTAGCTGCTACTCAAACTCCAGGTGAAGCAGGTAAAAGTTGGTTTCAAGGCACTGCAGATGCAGTGCGGCAATTCCACTGGCTTTTTGAGGTACAAGCTTTAGAGATGCAAACACGAGCAGCACAACGTGCACGATAAATCTATTATCAGTAACAATTGCAGCAAAAAACAGAAAGAAAATGAACTATATATTCTTGAGCATTTGAACTTATGATGTTGATATTATGATATCGCATTCCACGTGACACAGGATCCGAGAAGTAAAGATATTGAAGATGTTCTCATTCTATCTGGTGATCACTTGTACAGGATGGATTATATGGACTTTGTACAGGTAAGATCAACATAAAATTACATGCAAAACTAGATCAGTTAAAGTTTTCGTCTGTCTCAATAACATGATAATATTATGATTTCTACAGTCTCACCGCCAAAGTGGTGCAGATATTACCCTTTCGTCTTTACCAATAGATGACAGGTATGTGAATTTTTTTGTATCTTAAACATTATAAAAGGTATTGGTTGCTGCTAAATGTAATAATCTCATTACAGAAAATTTCTTTGTTAATTCACTTACATGGCCATGCATACCGCTATTAATACTTATATGTATGAAAAGAATATGAACAGCAGTAAACATGTTATCAGATAATATGGGATAAAGAAAGTAATCTAAACGTTGATGTCACAAAATAAAGAAAGATAGAAGCTAAAACATAAGTATGATAGACAGTATGCAAAATATTCATAATCCCACTGTAACTTTTGGTGTTTCCATAGTGTACAAAGACATCAACTTTTAAAGTAATCTCTCTCTTTTCATGATAGCCGTGCCTCAGATTTTGGTTTGATGAAGATTGACAGCAAAGGAAGGGTGCTTTCGTTCAGCGAAAAACCCAAAGGAAACGAGTTGAAGGCAATGGTAATTGTGGAAACATAAATACTTTATAAGATCAGTAGTAAATTATATCTAGAAGGACGCAATTGACTGAGTATAAATCTCAGAAAGTAGACACAACTGTTTTGGGACTTTCACGAGAAGAGGCGGAGAAGAAACCATATATTGCTTCAATGGGAGTATACGTCTTCAAGAAAGAAATACTTCTGAATCTTTTAAGGTTATCCTGTGATCATATTAATAGCAGAGTGCAGTATAAAGTCTCAAAAAACATTAGCACAAATTTATTTCATGCATTAATAGCAGAGTGCAGTATCAAGTCTCAAAAAACATTAGCACAAATTTATTTCATGTTTTGTTGAATGTTGTTTGTTCCTCTGCAGATGGCGTTTTCCAACTGCAAATGATTTTGGATCAGAAATAATCCCAGCCTCAGCAAGAGAATTCTATATTAAGGTTTCTAATAAACTTCTTCAAGAATATTTTATTGGACAACAATACTATTATGATATCCCGCATTGGTTCCATACGAAGTGTGGAATGGCATGCGAGTTGGAGTCAACCCTTAACCTTCAACCATTATTTTTGGGTTAACTTACAGCTCCCTAGCTAGCTTATATATCTAACAATTTGATTCGACCTACCGGATTTGGATGAGTCTCAAAAAGTGGTTATCTGATAGTGTGCCCACGGGTTGTCACCCTGGATGTGGGCTCAAAAGGGTTGCCACCTGGAGTGTGTTGTCCATGGATGTCCAATTCTAAAGGGATGAATTGTTACTATATCCCATATAGGCTCAACACGAAAGTGTAGAATGTCTTATATGTCTGAAAAGTACATCTCTGAAACCTAAAATTGAATGGGGAATTTTTTTGCAGGCTTACTTATTTAATGATTACTGGGAAGACATTGGTACAATTCGTTCCTTTTTTGAAGCAAACCTTGCCCTAACGGAACATGTAAGTTACCAGCATCACTTGGCTCTCATAACATTCATCAGTAGCTTTATCAACTGCCTTATTGACTAAAACAAACATGGTTGGTTCTTCATTTGATTTCAGCCACCAAGATTCAGCTTCTATGATGCAGCAAAGCCAATCTATACATCACGAAGAAACTTGCCGCCATCAAAGATAGATAACTGCAAGGTTTGTGCATAACTTTGTTCATAATTGGCCATGAAGACATTTTTCTCATCTGAGTCTTTTCTTCAACAGATTGTAGATTCAATAATATCACATGGTAGTTTCTTGACTGATTGCTTTGTTGAGCACAGTGTTGTTGGTATTCGGTCACGCATAAACTCCAAAGCTCACCTAAAGGTAAGCACCATGCTTCTAATATTCTTCTTATCTGAATTTTACAACTCAAGGGAAGGGAATTCATATGTTTAAAAAAAAAAAAAAAAAAACTTCTTACACATGACATGTAAATTTTGAAAATCCAAGTGGGGTGAATTACCTTCGCCTCCCAAGTCTGTCACTGAATCACCAATCCATAATCAGTTTCCTACACTGTATAATAGTAAGAAAATTGTGTAGATCTCAGGCCTACTTGGGGTCTAGTCCCAAACTAGTGAATCAGGGTTAGTTGAGGTTGACAATGATTCATTGGTTCTGACGAGCTCGAATGGGAAGTAGAACTCATATAAGGTTCACTGGTTTGGCCCTTGGGAAATCCATTATGCTCTAATCAGATATGAATAAAGATAGGAGATTTTTGCCCTCATAAGTATCCTAGGTTCTTTCATAGGTGAAATGCAATCCTAACAAGATTTCTGGAATCTAACATTTGCAGGACACAGTTATGCTTGGGGCTGACTACTATGAAACTGATTCTGAAATCGCCTATGCCCTATCTAAAGGAAAAGTCCCAATAGGAATTGGGGAGAATACAAGAATCAAGTACAAACAATTTGGTTTCCTGCTTATAATCATAGTCTCCTAACAGTTCATTTATGCTATATTGTTTCTCACATTTCTCCATTCACATTAAACAGAGAATGCATTATAGACAAGAATGCTAGAATTGGGAAAAACGTAATCATTGAAAATTCAGAGGCAAGTCTTTTTCCAGAATGCTTACGGGAATTTACTGATGCTGATTTCCAAGAACTCATAGTTGTGCATTTTCATGTCTTGATGATTTACAGGGTGTACAAGAGGCTGATAGAACTTCAGAAGGATTTTACATCCGATCAGGTGTTACCATAATATTGAAGAATTCAACTATCAAAGATGGAACTGTAATATGACATCACATTTTTTTGCCTCTCTTTTCTAGGGTATGAATAACCAAAATATAATGAATCATGGGCGTTTATAAATTATACAGGAAGAGTGCATATGCAAATGTATATGGTTTCAACCCCAATGTTCAGATTTCAACAATAATAAGTGACCTTTCTGTTTTGATTCTTTGTTCTTACAAATAGAATTTAGCAATTCTTGAACCTTGTATTTATGCTTCATTTATCAGTTCTTTCCAGAAAGAACACATGGCCAGCTTCAAAAAAGATCGATAAAATATATACAAGGTGAAAATTAAAAAATTTGAATAACTAGAACATATCTGAATTTCAATAAGACAGATGTCTAAAATAATAATTCTTCACTTTGAAACATTAATTCATTTTCAAATCTCTGCAACACAAATCGTTCTTCTGCAGATATAATGCTTGTAACATAACATTTACTATCTGAGAATGGCTTCCTACCTGTTCTTCCAGCACGATGGAGATAATTAGTAGCATCTCTTGGGATATCAAAGTTGTATATGTGGGTTGTTTCGGGTAGGTCGACTCCCCTAGCAGCTATATCAGTTGCAACAAGAAGGTATCCTCCTGATAGCTTAAGGTCCTATTTCCAAAGCACAGAAACATCAGACAGCATAGATGGCAGTCAGCAGAGAGATTCATCACTAATGTTCTCACACCAAATAAAATGAGAACAGCTTGTCTGAAGAGATCAATGCACTTACAACTAAGGATGCAGCTCGTTGGTTAAAATTCATGTCTTCCTCTAAAATAACCAACTCGGGGCATCCTCCTGGTAATGCTTTCAGGAAATCAATTAAAAGAGTCATAGGTGGAGCACTTCCAGCTTTCTTTGACTTCTCAGACTGCATATCAAGTGGAAGATGCAGCAATGCACAAATTATTACCATATTGACATGCTATCTTCAAATCAAGAGCACTCTATGTATAATTTTGGTCTGCTGATAAGAGATTATCCCCAATTTAATAAAAAGGAAAAGTAATTTCATCTCAAATTATATAGTGGACTCCAACATGACTTCCAAACCATCACATGATTAGTGCAGAGCATTATAAAGATATAGATGATTGTCAATATGGAACTGTTACGAACAAAAAAATATTCATAAAATTTGCAACCTCAAATGTATGCAATTTTCTTATTATGTATTACCATGAATACACACATTGCCAATTTGCCACTAATCAAAGCAGGTAAACTTGAAGTAAGATCACCAAGAGTAACCCCCTACTTTTGCTTTGCATTAGTAGAAACCCAACCAAATAATCAAAAGACATCTTTAAATTGAATATTGAGAGTGCTTAGAGCCACTAACTTGTTCACCAACAAAAATAATGGCAGACTGAGGTGCATCTGACTGCAACAAATGCAAGAGTGTTGAATACTTCTCTCTTTTGCCGCATACCTACAATAACAAAATAGAGGTATTAGATTAAGAGGGAAGAATGTAAATTGAGGGCAGTAGGAATGTATACCTATTTAACAAACCAAAAGAAGCTAACATTGTTCAATAAGAAAATGCTGCATTTCAAAAACCTATAATTGCAACTTCATGATGTCATATTATCTCACCACAAATCTGTAATGTAGGCATGAAGGCATTGGCTCAATTGGGTTTACATGGACATGCACAACATCAGCCTGTTATAACAAGTGAACAACAAAACATTGCACATAAGTTTATTATGATACCAAGTTCAGGAAATTACAGGGAAAGAATAAATCAATTTCACTAACCTTGGTCCATTTCTGCTGAATACAGTCGTACAAGAATCGTCTATGTTGAGGGATAGATGCACTGGCAAATACTGTTTGACGGTTATTGATTGATGAGTATGTCGTCAGAAGCTTCTTTAAAGAGCTCACCTCTTTTGAAGAATTGAACATAAAATCAACCTACATATAAACCATTATATTATCCTCAATACATGGTAGTGCATCATAAGTTTCAATATGAGAATACTATGAGGAAAAGAACCAAATAAGAATTGAACGCACTAAAGCAACATACAGATTTAGGAGCAGAACGTGTATGATTTTCAAATTCACAAAGATTAAATAATTCCAGAAGTTCTTTAACTATCTAAAATCCATAACTAGTCTCTTGAACATTTCGAAAATGAATTTACGTATCTAGTGTCTCACCATATGCTATTTGGTTTACTGAAGGTTTAGAGATTAAACATGGATAACATTTTAGGTTACCTCATCAATTACCAACACACACATGGCATCCAACTTCAAAACGTTTTTATCGAGCATTTGGCAGAGACTCCTCAAAGTAGCAATTACTATAGGTGGAGGCTCAACCTGTCAATACAAATATTTGCAGTATATGTTAGATAATCAATTCAATATGCTTAGCCAATAGAAGAGAGAACTAAAGAAAGAGAAAACAAATTTTAACTTCTGGTAGCCAGCCTCCAGGAAAAAAAAAAAAACTTATTTTTAACCAGCTCTTACATTACCTTTAACCAGCTCTTATGTCTTTTCAGCGTTCCACCATCTAAAAGAGCCATTACTGTACATGACTTCTGTTCAGATTCAAGTTCTGGATATTTTGCAGCCAACATGCGTGCAACTTTTGTGACCTTTTGAGGGTATGATAAAAGATAAGCCAGGTATATAATAATATTTGTTTCACAAAACTGTTATTAGCTTTATACAGAAATTAGATTAGGAAACAACACCCTACTTGCATGCCAAGTTCTCGAGTGGGCACTACAACCAGGGCTTGCACAGCTGACCTTTGTACATTGACAACTGAGAATATCAAAAGTAGGTAAGCTAGGGTCTTTCCTGAACCTGTCTAGACAACCAAAGAGAAACAAATGGAAAGTTAAGTTACTTTGACGGAGTTCATCTACAGAGGCAAAACAAATGAGCACTAGTGATGAGCACTAGTGATAAATCATCCAGAAAATTTAAAGTTGTCATATGGAATGATCAAAACCACTCTAGGATTTAAATAGCAGGTCCTTTTCAGCAGTAACACTTATGCTTACAACCCAAGGCAGAGGCTACTCATTATGTTTGGTAGGATGTTGTTTCTACCATTTTCTTGCTGCTAACAAGAAAATTCACCGAAAGCAACACAAATAGGTAAGAGAAATAAATGAAAACTTGACAGTATAATGTATATAAATATGGGCATACATTGTGGAGATTCTTTCATATATTATAAGTATCACACATACTAACATAGTACTTACTAATTGTGTGAAGGAAAAAGAAAAACAACTCCCTGATCCAGTTTACGTAAATTAATAAGAATAAGAACTAAAATAATTTACAGTGAAGGTGAATATCATATGAAATTGAACGAAATCAATAAATTCTTAATTGTCTCGCAAAATTCTCTCATAAATTGTTACGAATACATAATTGTATTGACCTGAGCCTGAATCACACAATCACGGCCAGAAAACAACACCGGCAATGCTTCACGCTGAACAGGGGTGGGCACTAGATATCCAACCCCTTCTGCCCTGCAATGGAAACAAATAGCTCCAATTCAATCAAAAATTGACCTAAAATAAACTCAAACATCAATCCAAAATCCTAAACTTCCATAATCTTTCACAGAAACACATACGAATCTAAAAACTTGCCTGAGGAGCACGTGATCGGGAACATGTCCTTCACACAGCTCACGCAACGCGGAAGGAGCGTTGTTCTCAGTTTTCACATCCCTTTGGTCCTCCGAAATGGAGCTGTGAGAAGTGGATATAGATAGAGAGTGAAAAACACCGTTCGTGCGGGTAGAAAACAACCAGCGAGTGCAACTAGGTCGAGCGATTGTAGGTGACGATAGTCTCCTTGAGGAAGTCCATGGTAAGGAGTAGGAGTGCGGCGCATATGAAGACGCCATTGGAGGTTGAAGTAAGCTCCACAGCGAGCAGTGGGAATGTGAAGATGAAGCATTGGCTACTCCAGTTCAATTAAAGTTGCTTCTTAAAAACACGACTTTAGTTGAAGTAAGCTCCACAGCGAGCAGTGGGAATGTGAAGATGAAGCATTGGCTACTCCAGTTCAATTAAAGTTGCTTCTTAAAAACACGACTTTAATTTCTACAGTTTAGCGATTTCAACATTAATGAGTGGGATCAAGTAGCTTCCGCAACCCAATGATTCTCAATTTTTGTAATTTGGTACTGAGTAAAATTGCCGCAATCCAAATGATTCTCCAATTTTGCCTTTTGTTATTTTTGCTTTTAAATTTTATTGTGAAAATGTCAATTTCAATCATGTAATTTGGTTAATTTATTTTCATTCTTAATATTTTTTATTTTTCAAGTTTAGATTAACTTAATCCTATAATTGTTTACAACTTTAATTGTTTACAACTTTAATAAATTTATTTAAGTTTTTCAAAACTTATAGAATTTGGAAGATAATGATTAAATTTTTAAACTTATAGAATTTGGAAGATATTACATGAAGGTCAATTTTTCCAACCATGGCTTACTGATGCATTTTTTCTTTTTTACTGATAAACCCACATGAAGGTCAATTTTCCCAACCATGGCACCAGTGTAGGTACTGATGCATTTTTTCTTTTTTACTGATAAACCCACATGGAGGTCAATTTTCCCTCCCACCCCTCTTGAATAGACATTATTATCTTAAATAAATTTTATTGTGAAAATGTCAATTTCTATCCTGTAATTTGGTTAATTTATTTTCATTCTTATTATTTTTTATTTTTCAATTTTAGTCATTTAGTATTAACTTAATCCTATAATTGTTTACAGTTTTAATCATTTTATTTAAGTGTTTCAATACTTATATAATTTGAAAGATATGATTAAAGTTTTTAAAAACTTATAGAATTTGGAAGATTTTATCAAAATTTACAAGTAGGTATGTTTTTTTATAATTTTATTGTAAAATTGTCAATTTCAATCCTATAATTTGGTTAATTTATTTTCATTCTTATAATTTTTTATTTTCAATTTTATTCATTTAGTATTAACTTTAATCCTAAATTTTTTTATAGTTTTAATCTGTTTAAGTTTTTCAAAACTTATAAAATTTGGAAGAAATTGCTTGGCATAAGAAACAACTAGACAGCTACTACACATATAAAGCAAAAAATTCTTTTAAGGAGTTGGTGGAATGAGGATGTAGAGGGGAAGGGTTTGGAGGACTTGGAGCAGTTTGTGGCGGCTTTGGATGAGCTGATCAAGAATGTGGTGTTGAGCGCAAATGATAAAGTTTTTACCAATGGAATAAAATATGTTCATATATATATTTCCAACAATAGGTCACAAATTTTATAAAATATTAGATGTAACACTAAAATGTAGCAGCAGTATATTTGGGATCAACTTTTAAGTGCTTTAATTGCAAAATTAATTTGAAAAGTATTAAGGTGTTGAAAGTCTCCACAAGCAGTTTCATATAAGCCTTAAAGTATTTGTCTGAGGAATTTACAAGATTTTGTAAAGAAAGATGTATAGTGAGGCATAGGAGTGTACCTGACACTCTCAACAAAATGGCAGAAAGAATGAACCAAACCCTACTTAAAATGGCAGAAAGGATGAACCAAACACTACTTGAGAGGCTAAAATGTATGTTGGTCAATGGAGGTCTTCAGAAAAGCTTTTGGGGTAAACTCATAGTTACACCAGCATATTTGTATGGATTTTAAATCAAATTCGGGAGCTTGTAAAATCACGTGGAGGTCTTCAGAAAAGCTTTTGGGGTGAACTCATAGTTACATCAGCATATTTGTATGAATTCTAAATCAAATTTAGGAGCTTGTAAAATCACCTACAGGGTGTTGAGCTTCTGTGATGCATATTTGGATATTTTTGTTATTTTTATTATTTTTATCAATATTTAGATATTAGTATAATAGTTAAGATATTTATCTTTTGGAGTATTAGTTAGTTAGCAAGATAGGGATATTCCCGAATCTTTAGTATTTTCATCTTATAAGTATTCTGTAAGCGCAAGAGAAAGGGAGGAGAAATCAAGTTAATTCTTTCGCAAAACTATTTGCAAGCCCTGTTGACTTGCTGACCTGAGTCAGAGTCTCGGTTTATCGTCGTAACTCCGGGCCTGAATCAGAGTTTCGATACTTTTTTCTTTAATTTCAAGTGGTGATTCTGTACTCTCGTTGAGAGATTGTTCGAAGATCATCAGGAATCACACCCATCATATTCAATAGTAATTGGCAGGAACTCATAGGGAGAAGATTCAATTACTGGAGGTGCGATTTGATCAATTGAAGGTAAATTTCACCGGCTTAAGTGAATCAGTGAGTAAAATGGGTCGATCTGTGAGTGAGATAGAAAGCATGTTGAAAAAATTACTCCCTCCGTCTCTGAAAAGTCTGCACACCTCTTTTCGGCACGGAGATTAAGAAAGTGTTAACTTTTAGGGGTATAATGATATTTTTATGTAATATATAAATGATAAAGTATGGTAGGTAGAGATGGTTTTTTTGTAATTAAAGTGTATGGGGAAGGGTGGTTGTTTTTTACTTTTTGCTTTTTTTGGGATGTGCAAACTTTTGTGGGACAGCCCAAAATGGAAAGTGTGCCAACTTTTTAGAGATGGAGGGAGTACTTCGTAAGAAGACATCATCAAAGAAAGATGAAAAAGATCGCATGCAGTCATCAAGGCAAGCCCGCAAGAAGCGGCCATCGAAGGATGAGTCAGAGTTTCGATACTTTTTTCTTTAATTTCAAGTGGTCGTTGAGAGATTGTTTGAAGATCATCAGGAATCACACACATCATATTCAATAGTAATGACAGGAACTCATAAGGAGAAGATTCAATTACTGGTGGTGCGATTTGATCAATTGGAGGCAAATTTCACCAGCTTAAGTGAATCAGTGAGTAAAAAGTGAGATAGAAAGCATGTTGAAAAAATTACTTCGTACGAAGTCATCATCAAAGAAAGATGAAAAAGATCACAGGCAGTCATCAAGGCAAGCCCGCAAAAAGCGGCCATCGAAGTAGGAAGACGCCACTTCATCCGCACGGAAGATATTTCATCGACAGAAGACTCCGGTACATCTTCTGACATGAAGTATGGAACGCCACGAGGATGAAACCAACCCATTAGCGACAGACGATAGTGGAAAAGAAAATCAAGAGAGAGGCTATCGAAGGGAAAAACCAAGATGCTCACGAGGATGAAACCAACCCATTAGCGACAGACGATAGTGGAAAAGAAAATCAAGAGAGAGGCTATCGAAGGGAAAAACCAAGATTGGTGAGCAGATCCAATTATGTGGCTTAGTTGAGTCAACTAATATTTCGATTTAAATGAAATCGAAAAGGATGAGAAAGTTCGCAATGGAGCGTACTTCAAGCATGTGGTGGCAATGGTTGAGTCGTGGCAATGGTTGAGTCGTGTCGTGGCAATGGTTGAGTCGTGTATATAGAAAGAAGGAAAAAAATATCAAATGGAAGGATTTCGAAAAAGAGCTCTTGGTACGTTTTAGGCCCTCAGAGTATGTCAATTACGATGAGGCACTTACCCAAATCAAGCAAATTGGTTCACTACAAGATTTCCAAAAAGAGTTCGAAAAATTGGCAAGTAGAGTACAGGATTGACCTGGCGTTCATTGGGGGATTAAAAACAGAGTTGGCTTCTGAAATTCGTGTTTATCGCCCAAAAACTTATTTGTATGCCATGGAACTGGCAAGATTGAGGGATGATCATCTAAATACAATTAAGAAACTAATTAAGAAACTTGTTAATGGTGAGGGATGATCATCTAAATACAATTAAGAAACTTGTTAATGGTGATGATGTCAATTTGTCAGAGAAGGAAATTGGAAAGTCAGAAGAGGTAAGAAGCCAAAGGATGAGGCGACTCTCATTCGATGAAAAAAAGAGACTTTACTCGATAAAAAGTTTGTGCCCGGGCATAAATGCAAATCCAAGCAAGCATGGTTGATTGAAGCAGATGATGAACCAGACGACTATGGGTGATTGAAGGATTACATCTCCAAAATTATCCTTGAGGACAAGGATATTCTTGAAGGGGACGAGAATGATGCATATTTGGATATTTTTGTTATTTTTATTATTTTTATCAATATTTAGATATTAGTATAATAGTTAAGATATTTATCTTTTGGAGTATTAGTTAGTTAGCAAGATCGGGATATTCCCCAAATCTTTAATATTTTCATCTTATAAGTATTCTGTAAGGGCAAGAGAAAGAGATGAGAAATCAAGTTAATTCTTTCGCAAAACTATTTGCAAACCCCGTTGACTTACTGACCTGAGTCAGAGTTTCGGTTTATCGTCGTAACTCCGGGCCTGAGCCAGAGTTTCGATACTTTTTCTTTAATTCCAAGTGGTGATTCTCATCATTCTGCCATCACTTCTTTTCAGAATTTATAAGTCTTTTGGTTAATTTATTTTCATTCTTATAATTTTTTATTTTTCAAATTTTGTCATTTAGTATTAACTTTAAACCTATAATTTTTTATAGTTTTAATCATTTTAAGTCTTTCAAAACTTAAAAAATTTGGAAGATATTATCAGAATTTATATGTCTTATAAGTTTTGAAAAAGATTTTGCAAAATTAAAGAGATTTTTTATAGTTTTAATCATTTTAAGTCTTTCAAAACTTAAAAAATTTGGAAGATATTATCAGAATTTATATGTCTTATAAGTTTTGAAAAAGATTTTGCAAAATTAAAGAGTGGAAGTGACACGGAGATTCAGACCTGTTATTTTTTTATAAATAATATAAGAAAAAGTAGGAATAAATTAATAATTTAAAAAGAAAAAGTAATTAAAGTTGTTGGAATTGTTACAATTCCATTAATGAGAAAAAATACGTGGGACAGCCCAAAATGAAAAGTGGGTAAAAATACGATGGGATTGAGGGGTATCATACTTATATACGACTAATTTTGAATTGCACTGTATAGTAGAGTATATGGCAAAGACGGTGATGCTCTATAATAGAGTGTATATAGGGTGTATTGCAAAGATTTGCCGTTGGTTTCTTCTTTATCTCTCAGATCTGTCGAAGAAATTAGGGTGGTTTCTTCTTTCCGCATCCACCCATCAATCTCTTCCGGATTCAATTCAAGAGTACTTACATTCTTAATTTAGAGAGAGAAGAAATTCTTAATTTAGAGAGAGAAGAAACCCAACGCAGATTTGATTTGATAGAGAACGACATTGGATATCAATTCTTTTTTCACGACATTGTATATCAAAATTTTATTTAAAAGATTGCTTATATCAGAAGCTCCTGCATATATATATATATATATATATATATATATATATATATATATATACTATTCAATATAAAATTTAAAAAAAATTCATATATAATATCAGAATTTTATTTAAAAGATTGCTTATATCTGAAAGCTCCTCCATATATACTATCCAAAAAAATTTAAAATATTAATAACAAAATTTAAAAGATTACCCATATATATACTATCCAAAATAAATATACAAATCTCCTATTAAAAATATATCATACAAATTTTACATAAATTTAATCAAATCTCATTTTTCAACTAAATTCATAGTTATCCACAAACTTATTTATTTATATAAAAGCGAATCGAGAAACTTAAAAATTTAGAGTTTGAAGTGAGGACTTATTATAATATTTTTAAATTAAATTTTTTTACCACTTATGAATTTATTGATATATTATGGAGGACCACTTATATGACCACGGATATTCGTCCATTTGAGTGTGGCACGAGTCGTGCACTTTCGGGCATGCTGGGCGGTCGTGCACATCATGGCCAACACTAGTAGTTCATGTGGGCAGCACGACCTGTTCCATCGCTGGCACGAGTCGTGCCTTGCTGCACCAACTCCTCTTTTCGCTCGGTTTCAACCCCAACTTTCAATTTTGCTCTTTTTACTCTCATTTTTCACCTAAAAATACGAAATAACACCTCACAAGAATCTGTAATACAAATATATGCAATTCAACCGCAATATGCTCAAATACGGATATAAATTCCACACAACGGCGCTAAATCGGACCCTAAAATATTCAGATTTTCACACTAAATAGCACCCCATAAACATATACAGTATAACTAAAATATCTTTATTCAAAAAGACATAAATAACCTTATGAATTGGAACAATGATTTCACAAGATATGTTCGCGCTCATGAGTGGAAGAAGCAACGTCGTCTCGGTTGGAAGAGCTTATCATGGTCAAATTATTTTTGTATATCCATGCTGTCATGGCCGAGGAAAGGATCAAGGCAGTACTTCAATGTTGAAGTAACAAGGAGTACTTCAATGTTGAAGTATATTTACCCATGGAAATTTGGAATTTTTGTATATCCATGCTGTCATGGCCGAGGAAAGGATCAATGTTGAAGTATCAAGGAGTACTTCAATGTTGAAGTATATTTACCCATGGAAATTTGGAAGTTGTCAATATTAAGGCATGTTGTTTCGTTTTATGATATTTTGCTCTAACATATTTGCAAACACTTTCTGTTGTTAAAAAATTTGCAACCATCAAAAGAATATTGGAAAGGATTCCCAACCTCAAGAAATTATGGTCGCAAATACTCAGAAGCCCATCGATTGGGTTGGGCGGGTGAAGATCCAGATGATGGGTTTCTTTTTCATGGCGTTGGGACTCCTGTCCATCGGGATTCCCTACCAAGTATACTAGGGAAAGAACACCAACATTGGGTTCATGTTTCACTACAGTTTGACCTTCTTTTACGCCAACTTTGGCCCCAACATCACCACTTTATCGTGCTTGCGAAGTTTTTTTCCGGCGAGATTCCGATCAACATGACGCCACGGTGTGATGGGAGCAACGGGGAAAATCGAATCGAGGCGATGATAGGATCGGCGCGTACTTGTGGGCTTCAAGGGAGAATGGTAAGAGTAAAGGGATCAGGATGACGGCGTTGCTTGTGATGATGGGTGGAGTGTGCTTTGCCGAAATGGTGATCACCTACCTGTTCAAACCTGAGACTAACGGAAGATCATTAGCTATTTTTAAATCTTAATCTTATAAAGTTATTTATATCATGGGATCGGTGGTGCGAATAGCCGCCTTCATAATTTAATTAAACGGTTATTATTTTTTATATCATGTATCACATTTTATTAAAAATATTATTACTTTTTATTATTTCAGTAAATTGTTCATAAAATAATTCAATATAGATGGATATCACCTTTTTTTTTTTTTCAATAGCCATATATATATATGTAAAAAATACAGCCAATTAACAACGGTAGCAACATCAAACAAACTTTTATAACATTTATAACAAAACGTATATACCATAAAAGGCCAAAATACCTTCCACTTAATTTAAACTAATTTAAAATAGAAACTACCCCTCCCCTCTTACCTCTCACTCCTGCCTGGTCGTCGCCGGATTTGGTGGGACTGGTTTTACTCAAATTACACACTAATAAATATATATATATCAATGAAAAAATACACAACATTAATAAAAATACTGTCTTCTTTGTATTAAAACCCAAAACAAAAAGTAAATATAAGAATTGAAATGAGAAAATATATAACTAACTACAACCACGCCCTAATTTAACTTAAAAACCACTTGTGACCCAAATTACCTATAAGTGCTCATTTGCTTGGAGGTATAAGGGAGGGATTGATGTACAGTAACTCGTAATACCATGTTTGTCTTGATGTATTAATAATACTTGGTCAAAGGTATTAAAATCCCCCCTATATTAATAATACCATTCATTTGGTATTGTGTATCCCACCTCAATAGGTGGGATGCACAATATCACCATTTAATATCTAGGTATTAAATGTAATTTTATCATCATACCCTTATCCAATAATAATAATTATTATTATATTAATAATAATTATTAATATAACAATTAATTAATAATACTCCCTCTGTCCCATAGAAATTGACACATTTTCCTTTTTGTTTGTCCCACTAAAGTTGACACATTTCCTTTTTAATACATGGGACCCACAAAAACAATTAATCTATTCTCATGGGCCCCACATATCACCTCTAATACAACTACTCACTACACATTAAATATTATTTCTCTCACCTCATTATACTTCATTTTACATTAAATTATTATACTCCTTAATCTCCGTGCCCAAAAAAAATTATACCAACTTCTCCGGGACGGAGGGAGTAATAATTAATAATTAAAAGTATTAATAATAATTTATAATATTATTATTAATAATACATAATAATAAAAATAGTAATAATATTATTATTATTAATAAAATAGTAATAATAAATAATATTAATAATTATTATTATAAATAATAATAATTAATAATATTATTATTATTAATAAAAATAGTAATAATAATTAATAATTATAATAAATAATATTAATAATAATAATTAATAATATATTGATAATTAAAATTAATAATTAATAATAGAAATAATACTTTATAATAATAATAATAATAACAAAAAAAATAATAGGGGTAAATATTCATTTTACTTATTATCTCATTTGTTAATACTCAATAACAAACATAAAATAACTAATACCTAATTATCAACAATCTCATTTTTCCATCAAACCAAACAACAATATAATTAATCACACGTCAAACAAATCTCATTATACATAATACATTTATATCTCATACCCACAAGCAAACGAACGTAAATGTATTCATATTTTGTTGTGAATGTAAGATAAAAGATAAATAGAGGGTGTACTAAAAATGAATAAAATCCAAAGTAATTAACCTTTTAAAAAATGTTATCACCCGCCTCCCTTTTTGACTTCTCTTCCAATCTAGAATTTAGGCATTTGAACAATTACCCCTAATTATGGCGAAATAACTATTAGGGGGTTAAAAAGTGTAAATATGTGTCAAACTGTAATATAATTGGGGTTGAATTGTAAAATTCAGAACTATTGGGAAGAGAATTAGCAATAAAAAAGAGGTTGATTGATTCATTCCACCAACCGTCTGAACAAGCAACCGAAAATGTTCCTACGTTTTCTGCTCTTAACCCTTTTCTCTCCATAATTCTTTTCTTTGACCTCTCTCTCTCTCCCCCTCTTTCTCTCTCTACACTTCACCTCTGAGTTCTACTGTTTTTAATACTATTTATCGTCTACTTGTTATCACGTTCTTGAATTTTCCGCCCCTCGTGAGCATAACTGCCGTAATTTAGTACTACATTAATTTTGTACTGATTTTGATGACTGCGAAGATGGATTCAGATGCTGCTTTGTTATCAGCGACTTCGTCTAATTCTGGAATGGCGGATGATGATAGCTTTTTGGATGGGTGTAGCATTTGTCTTGAGTCCTTTACCTCTGTTGATCCTCCATCTGTAAGATTTTTCTTCTACTTATACACACACACTAGGTAGTGTGTTTCTGTGTGGTTTTTGATTCTCCTGTTTTGTTGGTATTCATGTTCGTATTTGGGAGAATCGATTGATTGATTGATTTGTCGTGATTATTACAGTCGCATGCAGGGAAAGTGTTTGATAATATGCCTATGAGAGAGTACATCCGGTTTACTATGTTTAATGTTTGATAATGTTGGTGAGTTTTGTATATATTTATGTTTTGAATTGAAGAATTCAAGCCATTACCTGGGGATGTGCACTGTGACTGTATGCCATATGATTACTAATTTTGTTATGAATTTGGTTTCTGAAATGTGGGTTCCATTTCTGTCTAGATGTTATTGCTGGAATTAGTGAGATAATATGGAAAACTGAGTTCTTTATGCAATGATTCTTTCACAGAAGAGGAAACAAGTCTTATTATATAGAATCTAGCATGCACTATTTATTGCTTGTTCTAACAAACTTCTAAGAAAACCGAACTCTTTATATGATGTTTCTTTTAAAGAAGAGAGAACGAGGATTGTTATATTGAATTTAGGTTGAGTTGAGCATTTAAATGTTAAAATAGGCTAAAAGATCTATGTACTAGAATGCAGTACTCCCTCCGTTTTACGAAGTAAATGTGAACTGTTCTCCGGGATAGAGGCAGTATTGAATTTGCTTTCAAGTAAAAAAAGTATTTTTCCTTTTCAGGTTACCAAGTGTAATCATGAGTATCATTTGCACTGTATTCTTGACTGGTGAGTGGTGAATTCTCTTGTGTGTTCATTTGCTCACCAAGTTTTCATTGCTTACTTCTGCAAAACATTCTTCTTCCTTAGGTCTCAGAGGCGCGTTGAATGTCCAGTATGCTTGCGGCACCTTGTCCTGAACGATCCTGCCAGGTATCGAACATCAATCAGCTAACCAAGAACATCAAACACATTGTCGTTTCATGTCCATTGTAGCTTGCTTTATTGTCCCTGTTGTTTATTTACAGTCAAGAGCTGTTGGCTGCAGTGGAGAGAGAGAAGAACTCGAGGTCTAGGCGAACATTTGTCCCCGTAAATCAGGGCAATGAGGTCTATAATGCAGTTTACATGTTATTGAAGCCACATGCTCTCTTTTCTTTATGCGCATTTTTTGCAACATGTGTACAATTTTTCAGAATTCGCCTATTGTGAATGAATCTGATGATGAGCAGCCGATTATGCGACATGTTGCTGCTATTGCTAGCAGAGCTCGTAACTTCACTAGAAGGAGAAGGGAGATGATTCCTGCGGTTGGCCCTTCACAAATTCTCCCTTCTGTTCCAGTCAATGCATCGAATCTGACTCAACTCGACGGTTCATCTTCAGAGCATCAGAATCATGGATCAGCAGACGCTGATTCAAGGTGTTGCTCGAATATTTCATTTATGGGTGTTATTATGTTGTTGGATACAGTGGTATAGCTGGTTTTATTTCTTACTATGGTTTGATGTAATGGGATGAATTGTTCAACGTGGGGTTTCCTTTTCTTGATTTCTGAGCTGCTATGTAAACTGCTCACTATTTTAACTGGATATTTTTCAGCCGATCGCCATATAAAAATCCAGGAAGATCAAGCTCTTCTGAGTTTGCTGCCTTCTCAGAGTCTCTCAAGTCTAAGATTTCCACTGCTTCAATCCGGTTCGTAAAACTATAATTCATCTTTCATTTGTTCTTGAGGGTCGAGACGTTGTTTTGCTAGTGCTGATATACCACAAAATGTAACAGGTACAAAGAATCTATCTCCAAGAGTACACTCAGCTTGAAGGAAAAGCTAATAGCTCGTAACGACACTGTCAAGGAACTAAGTAGAGGAGTACAGCGTGAGATGAGTGCAGGCATAGCTGGAATTGCTAGAATGATTGCTCAAAAACGAAGCGGAGCTTCAACCACGAGTGAAGATCGATCAATTGGAGGAGAGACTTCAAAAGAAATGAGTCCAGATTCATCCCCATTATTCACAAACAACCACTCAGAAGGCTTGCATGTTTCTCTCGCAATGGTGTGAATACTCAACATGAAACTCAAACAAAACCTTCATACTGTAGTTTGGATCATGCTGATCTTGGTTATTTTCTCCCTCAGGAAAAGAACTGATGATGGTGAATATCACGAAGCTCAGTCCCAGCAGCATCCGGCTCGTGATTGCAAGCGACGAGTACGATCAATTTGCGTCCTGCAAAAGAGTTGTGGTAGCTGCAATAACTTAACATTTCTATATAAATTAAAAACAGCCTACTCATTATGTAAAACTCTCTCATTCCTTTATCTTCGTTATGTGAAATTCCTTTACTCAATTTTATGCTTTACTCCACTCTTATATTGCTTCATAACTCTATTACCTGCATTTCCTATTTAGCTTTCACTACTTCTGCATGAAGGGGGAGAAAAATCACACTAGATTCTACGGTGCCACTCTGTGTACGACTTGTATATATGATTGACACATAGGAAATAAAATAAATCAACCCATATCCTATACTCTCTTCCGTATGATTCATTTAACAGTGTAACACAAATGACTCATTTGTCTAAACAGATTTCATGATAAAGTAAATCTAGGTCTGAAAGAATAACACATTTCAATATGACAAATTTGATGA
Organism: Pogostemon cablin; assembly: GCA_023678885.1. NCBI lineage: Eukaryota > Viridiplantae > Streptophyta > Magnoliopsida > Lamiales > Lamiaceae > Pogostemon > Pogostemon cablin. The sequence continues at coordinate 22,419,787 of CM043009.1, read as the reverse complement.
ATACCCAAGTATAATGCATACAAAGTTTGATAATCGTTGGTATTTTTAATTATCAATCAGTATTTCGACAAAGAATAATTTTAGTTATATTAGTGCTAATTAATCTGTATGCTTTCCTTTGTGATCACTTGCAACGTCGTTTTCTAATAAGATTTTAGTTCTGTAATTTGTTGAGATATTATCAATTTCACTCTGTTAACTTTTGTTGAATCCACTTTTAGTCTTATAAATTTTTACAATTTCAATTTTAATTATTTGTATCAATTTTAGTTCTATAACTTTTCAAATTTTCAATTTTAATCATTTCAAAAAAAAAATAAATTACAAGTCCCATAATTATAAATTTAGCAAAATATTTTGCAAATAAATCTAAAATTTAAAAAGAAAAAAAGTTAAATGGCTAAAATTGACACAGGACTAAAATTGAAAAAATAAAAACTTATAGAACTAAAATTGGGTTCATAAAAATTACAAGAACAAATTTGATATTTTCTCATAATTTTTACGTATCGATCCAATTAGTACGCACACAAGTTTTTGCGTGTACATTACCATAGCCTCTCAAACCATAAGTCTTTTTTCAATTAAAAAAAAAAAGAGCAAGTACAGCAATTACTAATCTTGATGCAGCATCTTGTCTGAATATCCATCTATGCACCAACACAAACTCCCATGTCCACATGTTGACATGTAAAATACTACGTTAGAAATAAACCTCATTACCTGGTCCATGTCTGATAATACCTTTTGAAAATTTGATACACCCATTCAAAATGAAGTTTCATTCATGAAAATGATCCGACTCACCTGCTCTTTATTTTCGTTTCTTCGTCTACACGAGTCACAAAGAGATCAAATGCAGCTGCGGTTGAGTCACAACGAGATCAAATGCAGCTGCGGTTGAAAAAAAAAAAAAACGAAGGCAGCATTCGCTGTCAAAGTGGAACTCATTCACTGGGTTAACCAAAGATCATTCGGAGATTCAACATCAACTATTTCTTCGAATGCCACTTCTCAATGCTCCCATACCAATTCCACTGGAAAAATAAGCCAACTAGACGAACTAAACCAGCAGTCATTACCTCCACGAATGCCATCAGATAGGATCTCTGTGGTGATAGACCAGCAGTTGCTACAGAAAGTAGGAACCCCTCCAGGTTGCAAGGTACAATAAACGAGCCAGATTGAATTCCATTCAGGGATTTTAAAGCAACTTCATCAGCTTTCATTGCGCCAGAGGACGCTGCTATTATGCTGGTAAGTTGTGGCCTTCTTTTGTTCTCTGCCATTAGAGAGAAATGTAAACGAAAGTAGCAATAAGTGGAATAAATGACTCGAATCTTATAACAACTTCAAGAAAATGTAGGAATAGAGTATCTAAGGTAAAAGGTGAGCTTTAATTCATCTTCACGAAGCATGCAATGTGACATAAATAGAGACCATTGTCTGCTCCGGAGAAAACAGATAGCACCATAAGATTTATCTAACTACTATTAAAAATTGCTTCACAAATTTAATAAAAAGGGAAAAACTATCTCAACTCCAAAATTCAAACTACAGCATAAACCAGTTACTTTTAAACTAATTTTTTTTTGGAGATATGACAGTGTATTTAAAGAGCTATTAGACTGATCCAAAAAGATGTATCTTGATAAAGGATCTGCTTTGCCAGTAAAAGAGAGTGAAATATAGATCGCCCAAACATCAATGAGCACAAAGGATAATCGCCTGTCTACTCAGTGTAGGCTTCAAAGAAGATCCAATCATTTTGAAATGATACATCTACACCCACTCAACTAACGATACAGTTGGTAACTAGCACAACTTCGAGTGTGTGCCAACTCCCAAGAGAAGAATTACGAGTGAAAAGAGACAGGAAACAATGAAGAAGGAGCTTAACTATATTCTGATTCATCAAAGCCCTCTACCATACAGTAACTCAAACTTTATCATAGGACTATATATGGGCTAGATTTGGATCAACTTTCGATAAATTAATTTATTCCTGATTTTATAGGGTTTATCAACTAACTTTTATCACAATACACATCTAAAACATCAAGTGATTACTGTAAGTCCTGCAACTAATAACGCAAACAAGAGATAAATGAGTGGTGTATGATCTGCAATTCACAAGTTGGAGTTGGATTGAAGGAAAATTTGGACCTTCGGCAAAGCCAGGAGTTTCAGTGTCTGGTGGGAAAATGAGGCTAACGTGAATGTTATCTGCTATGATCTCATGTTGGAGTGCTTCTGCCAAACCCTTCAGGCCAAACTTGCTAGCTGAATATGCTGCATACCCATAAATCCCAACCTGAAATAATTAACCATTAACAAATCATGAAAGGGTTTAAGGAAGAAAAAAGACCAGAATATGACTCAAGAGTAGAATTATTATTTGAGAAAAGAAACTGCTTTTAGAGTGATCAGACACTGTTAATTCTGTGACACTTATCTCTAATTCGGATACAAAATGATGTGAAGCATAAATATATAAATTACTCTCAAGAGTATTAATATCTCTAATTCGGATGCATCAAGATGAGAAGTTATGGAGAAAGATGTGTTACATCCTCATTGATTCATAAGGACTTCTAGCTCATTTTCTACTGATTGCACCAGTTATCTAACCCACCTAAAAAGAAAGAAGACAATTGAGCTGCAATTAGGTGGCCCTGCAATTAATCTACCTATCAAGCTGCAATTAGGTGGCCCTGCAATTAATCTACCTATCATGGAGAGACATCTATGCTGATCATTAATCACTGATCACATTCACTCATAAATCTTTTACTCACTCTTAAAACCAATTCAACTACAATTGCATTCATTCAGCTGTACAACCCAGTTCAACAATTTCATGAAACTGTCTTGGGAATGCTTGTCAAAACATCAAGATCACACAGCATCCTTTGACATAGAATGGAAAAGCTATAGCTCACTGAACCTAATGTTAATGCCCCCTGAATTAAACCCTAGCAGTTCATAATTCATGAAAATTATAGACTCATCTTAGGAGTAGAAAAAATATGCATTATCCAGTACAGAACACAGTGAATCTTACTCTTCTAGTGAGAGAAAATTAAAATGCACACACTCATACATAAACTCTTGTTACAATACCTGCCCTGCCTGAGATGACATGAGCGCAATTGAGCCGGGCCCTCTCTCGGCCCGATTCTTCTTCATACCGGGCAAAGCGGCCTTAATCAAATGGAAAGTGCCAGTCAAATTCACATCGATCATGAACTTGATCTCCTCCAGTTCCTGCTTCTCCAATTCCTCCGGTACGTACACCCCGTGGTTGCACACGAGCACGTCGATCGGGCCGGCCTCCACGACCGCACGCTCGACGGCGGCGTAGTCCCTGACGTCGGCGCTGAAGACCTTCACATCGCAGCCGGTGGCGAGCTTGATGGATTGCTGGGCTTCCTCGAGCTTAGTGAGGTTGCGGGCGAGGAGGGTGACGTCAGCGCCGCTTCGAGCGCAGAGCTGGGCTAGTGCGAGGCCGATGCCGCTGGAGCCGCCGGTGATGAACACGTGGCGGTTCTTGATTGGGATCCGTACGGGCTTGGGGCGGACGACGAAGTAGAGGAGGAGGAGGAGAGAGACGGGGATGAGGAGGAGGGAGAAAAACGAGAAATAGATTCCTGCCATTGGAGAGGTGATTCGATTTGGAATAGCAGATACTGTAAAAATAAATCCTCTGTGAAAATATACTCTCCACTCCATTCTCCACTGAGAGGCACTGACCAGAAAAATATCAAATTTGATAATTGTGATTTGTGAGCTCAATTAAAAATAAATAAATAAATAAAATCTCTTATAATAGGTAAAAGAATACCAAATTGGTTAGTTAACGAATTTATATAAGTTCCATGAATAAATATCCTTTATCTTATCTTAATATATATAATTGAGAATTAATTGCCTAAAATAAATTTTTGCAAAAACATGTGGCAACATTAGGTGCATTCTTAAAAAAAATTTTATAGGTGTTGCTTTTTGATTGGTTATTCTTTATTTAATTCTTTCTATTTATTTATTTTTTAATTTAATAATTAATATTTATCAACATTTAATTACTTTTAGTTATGGCAAATTTCTAGGTGTGAAGCATTAATAATTAAATATATTAATTTCTTTATTCTACATTATAAAATAGATATTAAATTAAGCAATTTAAAACATATACTAATAGATAAATGGGTTATTAGTTTTATTAAATTCAAAATAAAAGAAAATAATCTATATTTTATCAAAATAAAGTGTGTAAATTAGTAATATTTAATTGATTTATATTTTATTTAAAGTCAAAATAAAATTTAAAAAAATATTAGTTAAAACAATTAAATTAAGTATATATTATATTTCATAATAAATTAAGAAATAATGTAATAATATTAATTACTCTTTAAAAAAATATATTACATAATATTAATTTTAATTTTGTATAATTCATTTAATATAATATGAATAATGTACGGGCATAAATAATCAAAATATATAATTTATTTTATATTTATTAAATAACTATTTTTAAAAAAATATTATATATCGCGTAACACGCAGATTATATACTAATAATATGGAGTAATATAAATGAAAAATGGAGTACTTTCTTTGTCATGACTTATGAGAAGCTTTTCATTATAACAACTTTTTAGAAGGGTAGACATGAAAATTTAAGAATTTTTATTATTTTTTTAACAATTTTATTAATTTTTAAGTTAAAGTTTACTATTTTTAAGTGATATTACATTCGTACTTTTTAAATAAATATTACTCCCTCTATTCACTTCTAAGGTATCAATTTTACTCCCTCCGTCCGCTTGAAAGGGGTTTTTTTTTCTATTTTGGTCGTCCATTCCAAAGAGGGTCATTTCCTTTTTTACACACATGAGATCCACACAAACCCACTAATACAACTAAAATATGGGATCCACACTCCCACTAATACAACTACCCACTACACATTAAATAACAATACTCCTTAATCAATGTGCACAAAAGCAAAATGCCCTCTTTCGGGCGGACGGAGGGAGTACTATTTTTTGCGTTCACTTCAAAGGTATTCATTTCTCATATTTAGTAAAAAAGTACACAATATGGCCCACTACTTCCCTCTAATACAACTACCCAATTTACATATAATAATACTCCTTAATCCACATGCAAAAAATAAATGGATACATTAGAACCGGACGGAGGGGGCATTATTTAATATGTAATGAGTAGCTGTATTAGTAGGTGTGTGGACCCCATATTTTAATTATATTAGTGAATGTGTGTGGATTTTTGTGGGTAAAAAAATAAAATGAGACCCTTTGAGCGAGACTACAAAAATGAAAAAAATTGACCTGGAAACGGAGGGAATAAATAAATAATAAAATAAATTATGCGTGTTAGGTGATTAATGACATTTTTTAAAATATCATATATTCAGAAGTTTTCTATTTTGAAATTTTTATTTTTTGAGGACAAAGGATGTGATAAGATAGACAAATGAAGAAAAAGGGAAAAGCTTTATTGGGTTGAAGGAAGTTATATTTAAAAAAAATGATAATATTTATAATAAAAAATGATAAATAATTACAAAAATGAAATAATTTCACTATTAAACAATCTCAAGCAAGTGTGACTTTAATATTTTGCTTTTTAATTTTTTTTATATATTTTAAGATTTATTATAGTAAATATTAAAGTGTTTGAAAATGAAATAAAAAATTAAATTCATTGCATATCAAATGATTTATTTATATAATTTTAAATATTAATATTAAAAATTTATATTAGTAAAAAAGAACTGTGGTGAAAAATGTTTATATTCAAATATAAATAAATACTAAATTTTATATAAGTTCATAACTTATTATACTCCCTCCGTCCTACTACAAGGGTGGTGAAACTTTTTTGTACTTAGATTAAGGGATATATAATATTTAATGAGTAGTTGATGTGAGAGAAATAATATTTTAAGGTATAGTGGGTAGGTGTATTAGTATGGTGTGTGGTCCCATGAAGATATATTAATAGTTTTGTGTGGGTCCCATTTACTAAAGAGAAAAATGCACATTTTATGAAATGGTGTACCCCACCATTAAGGGCCCCCACCGCCCCTGCCCTGGGGATTGGTGGAGGAGGTAAATCGCAGAATGTGCCTCAAGTGGCTTATAGAGAGGGCTCACTGTTAAACTTGTGCTTGCAAGGGGCCAAATCAATGCCAAAGGCAGGATTCGAACACCCACCCTGCAGCAACCAAGCTTAGTTGGAAGGTCTTTCCACCTTCTCCTCTACCACTTGAGCTATGCCCTGGGGGCAAAATACACATTTTTTGTTGTACAAAAAGGTGGTTCGCCCACCCCAGGCGCCCTCGCACGCCGGCCTGACAGCATGTAAAAGAGGTTAATCATGGTAATTCAATCGACAATGCACCTTTTATGTTGGTATGGATGAAAATGATAAAATGCACCCTTCGCTGTGGGAGGGAGTACTAATTTGCACCTAGCAAATTGTGCATAAGAAGTTAAATTGAATAATATTTCACCTATTTAATCATCTTATTAGAGGAAATAGTTGTCATGTGGTGTGTATGAATTATTTGAAGAGATGTTATTATTTGCTTTATATGGTAAATTTTAAATCTTGGATCTACTTTTTCTTTTTTAAGTGGACCTCACACATACATTAAAACCAAATATATCTTGATCTTCCAAGTGGGTTTTGGAATATAGAATGCAACACTAGTGGGGTTTCTTTCTTACAATTAAATAATTTGTGACTTTGAATTTAATCAAATTGATTTAAGACAATCCTGACTCCATCTCAAAATAATTTGAGATAAAGTTGATAACATGTATATCTCGATTAAATATAGTACTCTCTACTTCTCATAAACGTTCTCATATATTAACCAAGTGATTTCCATAATATCCACTCATATACTTATATTAATTAAAGATAAAAAGGATAAAGTGGAGTAGTTTAAATCAATTTGAATGTTTTGGCCATCAATCAAAATAAAGGCCACACCCCAATAGAAGATCAAGTTGAGTGCAAATGGACTTCTTGATCATTGAATTCTCATTTCCCTTTTTCTTTTCCAATATACAAATTTCCAAAATACAAAATCCACGGGTTCAAATAAATATTAGGCAAAGAATTGTGTATGTTTGTTTCACGGGTTTATCTGAGATGGATAAAAGGTGATAATATTATTATTTCTTTCATTATTAAATATTATCACCTTCATTATAAAATGTTATCACTTTTATATAAATTATAAATTGTTTATTAAATAGTTTGTTGTACCACTATCACTTTTCATCGATTGAATATCACTTTTCATTAATGATATTATGACTTTTTATCCACCTCACATAAAGATTTTTGTGAAATTGTGTCACATCAAACTTGCCCTAAATATGGAGTAGTAGAATTTTTTTAAAAAAATCTAAAATAACTAAATCGTGAATCGTGTAGACCAATTGCTTTGTATTAGAAATTCTTCTAATAATTAATAAGGTTTATTTTAAAAAATAAAATAAAATAAAAATTAATGCTCCTAATTATTCTAAATTTCAACATTTTTACATCAGGCTTATTTTACTGCTTATGAGTTATAGCATATATAAAGAAAATTTATAGAAACATATTACAACGCTATAATTATACCGACCATTTAAAAGAAAAGGTTTAAAAATTAAAACCAAAGATTCATTTACCCAATGCAAGATTTATTTGAAATTTTATATTAAAGAGATTTAATTCTCCAGCTCAAACTGTTGAAATATAATAATTAAAAAAACTATTGGAAATATTATTAATGGTGAATAATATTTCCCCATTATAAAAATTCCATCTACGCATTAAAGTAATTTCCTTGGTGATTGTTCCACAGTTGGATTTTTTCTCTATCCCCATCACAATTATTATCAGTACTAATCATAATTAAAATATAAATATGGGCTTGTATAAGACTGTTTCATGATGAGAGTATTATAAAAATTAATTATCACTTTTTTTTTAAATATTATCACTTTTCATTTATATTATAAATTATTTAAGAAATAATTCACGTCATTATCGCCTTTCCTAAATTAAATAGTAGTATAATTTTTTCGTTGAAATATTATCACTTTTTATCATTTCACATAAAATATTCTATAAAATGGTCTCACATAAATCTCTGACAAAAATAAAAGACCACTAAAACTGATAAAATTCATTAATATTTATTCTTAATTTACAATTTTAATAAATGAAAATGAAAATTGACATAGCCAAACAAAAAGGGCTAAAATTGATACATACTAATATCATAATCATCATATTCTACCCCAACACCCCTACAAACCACCCACCCCCCTCTAAAAAAATAAAAATAAAATACCAATACATTTCCAACATCACAAGAGAGGCACAAACACTTGGTGACACCTCTCTTGAAACAAATACAGATCATTAAACAATCTATCAACAGATATCTGAACTTGAATGTTTAAACATCACATTTTCTTGAACACTATCACAATCACATATATATATACACACACATATATATATTGATCAAAATCTTCTAAGGTTAAATGAATGATCATGTGATGGATTGATGATGTTGTTAGCCATCTGAGGCACCCCTCTTGAGTTGTGAGTTTGAAGCTTGTTTCCAGAAGCTTCCATGAACCTTCCTTGCTTAGCTTGATTCTTCCTTCTTGGATTGGAAGATCGCGGGATGAACACACCAGTTCCTTTACTCTCCCTCTTGCTTATTTGCTGATCATGCTTCATATATGCTGCAGCTTGTGTTGCTGGATTGATTGCTTGACTAAACACCTTTAATTAAAACACACAAAAAGAGAAAAAAAAGTGTTATCTAGAGTTTGAAATCTTGATTTTGTGATATGAAGAGTGATGGAGAAGGTAGTTAAGTTAGTTGGTTAGTACCTGAAGATTTACAGATGGGCAATGAGAGAGAGAGTCTTCATCATCATCATCCATGATGAGGAGAGAGATTTGTCTACTCAAATCTTTAAAGAAAACATCATCTTCTAACTCATAAGCACCTTCCATCTCACTCTCTGTCTTTGTGTGTTGTGTAATAGCAAATATCTATCACTACTTCACTTATCTCTCTCTCTGTATTTGAGTAATACTTTTATTTCCTTTCCTCCAATTGAATCAGATGCCCAAGTGTTTTTAAATAGGGGAAGAAAAGGTAAAGAGGATGGGCTCCAAGTAGAGTAGTACATGGGCTGTGGGCATGTGGGTGGGTGGGGTCTTCAAAGTCAGTTGGCCATCCTGTCACACAACTCCTAGTGCTGTCCCACAAGTTTGTGTTTTAATCTTTTTTACGATATTATTGTTTATTATACTGAGCTCGTAAAATTTGCTTACGAGCTCTTTCGTTTGTAAGGGGGGCGCGTGTTTGTTGATGATATTATCCAGATGGGGAAAGGGATGAGGAAGAGGTAGCAAGGAAAATGACCCACAATCAAGATTATGTGATATCCAAAGATAGAATTCAATCTGATGGGAGCAAATATGCTTGGTTGTGAATGTACATGCACTTTTTCTCTCGCATCCACTATTTCTGGTTCACACTGGCAAATGGGCAATCCAGTCTTGAAAACATTAACTTATGATTTTATTTATGTCCTAATCTTGCAGCTGGGGTGGGTCATTCTGTGGACCAAACTAGATTAGATTCTTGATTCTAATAATTACCTTTTTTGATGATCAAGAAATGGAAAAAGTTGGTTGATAATCCACAAGATTTTGCATCATCTATATCATGTAACTGTATATACAAATGACACTACAATATCATTTGTTTGATTTTCATGATTGGATATCGCACCAGACCGGGTGAAATCGAGCCCGATCTTGATACGATAAGCCCGGCCCGAGGGGAGTAGTGAGCAAGAAATCAAAGCAATGAATTGGTTCCACTTAGTTTGGATAGAATGGAGTGTTGTGGGATTTCCATTCTATCAAATGTTAGATTCCAGATTTGATTTCTGAGCACAGATCTAATGGACCACAACACTCTTTCATCCTATTATTGTATTGTATGTATATTCTATTCTAGTAATAATAATAATATAAGAATGAAACACAAACTAATAACATGGGGACAACTTCTGCATAACCAACATTACTTGAATTAATACTTAAGACCACTTTAACGTGACTGTCCCATTCTTGGTTATTAAAACTCGATCTTGGATATACATTGTTATATCTTCTGTTACACTCGTTATATGAGATGAGTGTCACTTATACAGGGAGAAAAATCTCAACATTTCTCTCTAGGGTTAATACTTCCCTTTTAGAATCATCCAACCGTTTATAATAGAGACGCAACGCCAAAATGTAACAAGAAATCTGAACAGCTAAAATACACACACTCTCTCTCTTGGTGTCTGGGCTTATCTTTTCCATAAATTTGTGATTTATGACAACCCTGTGGTCCAGAGCCAACAATGGCTGCTGGCTGACCCCTCTGAATATGATGGGGTATACTTCATTTTTATCTTGCATAAAATTAATAGACATTTATGTAGAAATACCTTGTATTTTATGAATACATCACAAAATTTCCAGGGTCCAGAAATGCTGGCCAGAGAGAGAGAGAGAGAGAGAGCTATCAGTTAACCTGTTCTGCAAATATGTGGCAACTGTTTGTTTGGCCTTAGACTCACATTTTGCTTTGAGGACCACCATAACCATAAGAGAACTATGATTACATCTGCAGCAAATAGAAAACTGAAGCAAAATTTGGATTTCATTAATATCAGTGATAAAATTCACAATATCCAATCCAACTTAGATGAGAGATGGAAAGCAGTTGAAACTTAAAGGAAACAGATGGCGGCCACATCAGTACAGTACAGCTTCACCGGTTCCTGTCTATCGATGACTTTTTTGTTTGATCGCAAGTGAGTGTGTGATCGTGAAAACATCCGACTACTATACTAATGGATAGAGAAGTTTCAGGAGCTGTGGAATTGAGGCCTCCATGAGTGACGGCAATTATGCCCCACCAGCCATATCGATGTCTGCTTCCGCATCAACTCCCTTGAATGCAACACGTAATTTCCTCAAACATGACTGCTTCTTATCACCTTTCCCGGCCATACCATTAACATGAATAACATCCTTTGATAACCCACCAATTAGATCAAATAGAGGTTGATCCAGGTTTGATCGAGTCATCTCTTCTAGTACGGGTGGGGCTTGCATGTACAAGTTATTTCCTCTGTGTGCAACGCTCACTCTACTCAGAAGCAACCTAGGGTGATCTTCCAGTTGATCGATGAACTACAGGATGAACCATTGAAGCATAATTGATAAAGTTAAAATCACCAAATACGGATGCAATTTCTGTCAAAATATCTCACAGTAAAGAATTACAGAAGCACCTTTTTTAGAGTAATGGACTTCTCCAACTCAATAAGAACGCCTGGGCCACAAACAAGACAATCTGCATCCCTCACAAACTCTGTAACCTTCGTATGAAGACCTTCAACTCCATTATAGCTGAGAATTGAGAGAATTATTGGAAGTAAGAATAGAACACTCTTCTATAATAAAATAGATTTTTGTGGACTAAGATAATGAAATTCAGAAGTTCATAGGGCATAATGCATACGTTAAGTAATTCGACAGTGTCTTGCTACATCCGGAAACAATCTTTATGGTCTCCAATGAACATGCAGCTGAGATAATAGCATTGGTAGAAGCTATAGCAGGAATGATATTTTTCACCACACCCTGTAAACAAAGCCAAATGCTATTGCATAAACAATATAATTATAAGCAAAAAGATGAAACTAATTATTTCACAGGGTAACAACTCTTAAATATTGCACTACCAGAGGAAAAGTAATTTCATTGAAAGTCATAAATAGCCAAACAAATAAATAATTTCACACCAGAACCCCTTGAATATTGGTAACCACCATAAATTGTAACTGAAACACAATTAATGAAAGACATTTGCTCACCTGAGTTAAAGAATATGTAACTCCAGGAATTCCAAAAAGTTCTGCCCTCTTGACAGCCTTTGAGAAATGGATTAAATGAATTAAAGGGCAGGAGATTAAGTATAAAAAACAGTCATAAGATTTATTCTACATTGATTACCTCAGAATAAACCCATTGCATATCTTCAGGATTATCTGGATCAAAACTTCTGCCACCATGAACCTACAAAAAAATATAATCCTGATGGAATTAAGAGATGCAAAGCCTTGGCTGTAAAGGAAAAAAGAGAAAAAATTAAGAATGCATGCTTACCTCATTCCATTTAATTAAATGGGCATATTCAATACAATGAGCAGCGTTTCTTGGAGTTTCCGCTAAAGTACACAAAGGAAATTTGACTTGTGGTGGAAACAGCCAAATGGTACACTCAAAACATGGTGTTGTTCCAGGCATTATGATCCTGGCATGGCCCTTGAATCCTTCAGTTCCACCATCCACCATAGGTTTGACAGTTTCTTCTCGAGGGTTATCATCAGAGTCGTACTCTTGAACCAAAAAAGAGACAAAGCCCAAGTTCAACAGATTTTTCAAACTGAAAGAGTATTCTAGAACCAGTTCAACAGCTGCGCATAAACATTTTCTCCAACCTCTCAAGATGTTACAATATCCCAAATTCGGTTCCACAAAAAACATAAGTGTGGAAGGGCATATCAGTTGGGGTTGGGGGGAACCCTTTACTTTTAAATGTGGTTTGGTTTAAGTTAGGACTTAGGGCCCCCTAGTTTGTATGCCTAACACGTGTCACTTATGATTCTTTTATCGTATTTATTGGTTGAACATAGGAGGTCCCTACACCTGGACTCAGAAGTCAGAACCCAGAACATTGAGGTCCCTTTGTCACAGAGCAAAATAGAAACACTATATATGCACCTCAGAACCTGAGCAACCTGACTCAGATATAATTTCTATAATGAATGAGCCAATGGCTTGGTTCCAGAATGAAATAAGCCACTCTCATCATGCAAGCAGCCTCATTAGGATACAGAAACAAAAATTTAAATTTGAATTTAAGAAAATCAATTTTATAAAAATAAATTGAGGAATTGTTTAATGCAAAACATCACCAGAGCAAGAGAGGCAGGGGCAGAAAATGTGACCTAGCTACTGAAGCCATTTAAAAGGGCAATTGCTTACAATTTCTCAAAAAGCAGATAGAGAAGAGAAGCCAAACCTAGGAAGCCACAAGCAACTGAATTTATGTAGCTCCGAGCCTCAATTGAATCAAGCCCAAGGACAATTATATTGAAATCACTATAGAAATCCAACGGTTTGTCCTCAATGCGACAGAAATGTGGTGTGATATCTACACCATTAACTCTCTCCATAACTCGTTTTGCAGCTACTTCAGCCTTTGGCTGTCCTACATCTTCAAGTCTACATAAAGGACACACTTTTTAGCATGACGTGAACTTATGCAAAAACAAAATTGTCACCAAATATCACTGCATAATGTGGTAAAGAACATATTGGATGTAAGATCCCTTATTGCCTGCCAAACTATCAAGATAAAGTTAGTTGGCACATGGCCCAAAATTAGAAGCTTGGAATCCTGAATCCAAATGAACGTTAGTTTGTGTTGGTAATGTAAAGTAGGGCGCCAAGGTCCTTGCGACAGATCTAAAACCCACAACACTGACATTTGCCAGAGTTTGCACATGGGGAAATATTCAACAAGCTCTTAATGATTTAATCTCGCTCAATTAATTCCATCCATTTCCCACCAGAGACATGCATAAATAGGTAAGCAAACATTATTGGAAAAGTCTGCAGTCTGCACCCTCTGCCAAAAGAACCTTCAACCTCCACTCATGAATAAACCAAGATAAAAATAAATCACAAATAAAAAACTATATCCCCTATCCCACCTAAACCCACCCAACACAACACCATAACAAGCACACTCAGCCTAGAGCTAGCTCAGGTAAACAGATCTACTGCCCCAACCAGAAATGGCGAAACAATTCAAATCGAGCCTGTTACGGAATTCCAATCTTGAAGACCGGTATTTAAGGGTTTATAAAACCCATACTGATTTCACAGCTGATTCCCTAAGTTCAAGCCCATGAATATACGGCAACAAGATAGAGGGTGCATTTCTAAATTTTAACATCCGTCAGCTACATCTACTGTGGTGTAAAAGCCACTTATCAACAATTATGATTTGGAACACGGGACTTCACCACCTATGAGTGATTATAGTAGTCCAAACTCATTATCCAAACAGATAATTATCTCAGAGACTATTAACAGATTGAAGTTGCACTATTGGGAAGTAATACCTTAAAAACATATGTATCCCTAAAACACACTCTTGAACTAGAAAAACTAACGTTTTATATTCAGATAACTCTCAATGTCATCCTCATCACAAAATTTCAATTATGCTAAAAGGTATAGCAACATAACAATCACTTGCATAAAACATCAAACGCACCTGAACAGAAACTGACGATTGAGATTCGTGACTTCAATGCGGTCCATGTCGATCACATCAAGGTTTCGGAACCCAGTTAAAGCCAAGTCCTTAAGCAATTCGCAGCCCAGCCCACCTGCCCCCACCACCAATACTCTCACATATTCTTTTATATCCTCCCTCAGCTACAACAATTGAAAAAAAAAAAAGTTAACCATTGATCATCGGAACAGCATACAGTGTTGAAAAACAATGCACACCAGCTGTTTGCAAAAACTACAGACTACAGAGTGATAACTGATAAAGCCCTAAATAAGAACGAAGGCTCAATTTTATTCCCATAGGTAAAAGTAACTCTAAACTATCAGAAATACATACTGAAATGCATCACACTGCATAGTCAAAAACAGAAAATATTAGAGAGAAGTAGAAAGACTCACTTCTGCGCCGGGGTCAAAATTCGGGCCGCTAAGGTGGCCGGGCCGGAGGAGGAGCTTATCTAGGTCTCTTGATCTGCTGGGCTGCGACACCGCCATCTTGTTTCACCTTTACGAGATTGTGAAGGAAGGATCCTCAAATACGTTCGCAATATCCTCTGCGGTGATCTATTATCCAGTACGTAATAATAATGAGGCAGCTGATTCTTAAAAGACTATCTCTGGAAAAGCGTTTTACTTTGGAATTGATTGATACTGTATTTATGAGAAAGGAGAGAAGCGAGTGCGGGTGGCTTAAAATTTACGCTGGGGGTGTTATTAGTCTTAACCTACGCACTACATAAGGAAGTGTTTGTTTAATGGGTTTTAAATTGAGCGAGTATGAAAGTTTATTGTTACAATTGTCAAAACAACCAATTTGAATTGTAATAAAATCATTAACTCTTTATTATCTACTCCATATCCAAATGATTATTTTTTAACTAAAAAAATGCCCCATGTCCCCTTTTTTTTTTTTGATAATTTATTAATTCAGTGGCGATCAGAGTATTGGAGCCCCGATACAAAATGCCAACATTATATCCAATATCATCATCTTAGTATCGGAGGTCGAAAGTATGGTTAAGGTGTCGGGGCTTTTGGATACCGACACCGTATGATGGAGCTCCGACACCTTAACGGACATCCGATAGTGTCGGACATGATGTTTTCGACACTTATACCGACACTGGAAAAAATAAAATAATTTTAAAAATGAAATTGTGGGTATTTTGATCTAAAATATGATTATTTGAGTATAGATGATAAAAAGTTAAGTTGTTGAATAAAAATAATTTTTATCTTTAATTTTTTTGGTCATTCTTTTAAATTTATTTAGTAGTGTTTGGTTGGATACTTTCAACAAAATGAATAAGAATGAGATTCATCTCTCATGTTGGATGAAAATGGGTTCGATTGTTTATGTTTTGGTGTGTTTTTAGTAAAGAAAATGAAATTCAATTTTATGGGCGGCTCGGATTCTCTGTGTCATTTGGTACACCATCTCCTGTGTCATACCGTTAGATTGACGACACGTAGGTGAATGGCGTAGAAGATCCGGTGTGTTTTACGGCGGCTCGGATTCTCTGTGCCATTTGGTACACCATCTCCTGTGTCATACCGTTAGATTGACGACACGTAGGAGAGAGAAACTATACCCTAATCACTTATTCCTCCAAAAAATAAAATACATAATAAAATAAACCGAACTAATAAGAAAGAAAAATACATAAAATGTGGGGTGGTCGTAGTCGGTCTTCGAGTGGTTGAAAAAATGGCAAAATCTGTTTTCAGAATTTCCATACCAACAACAATTTTTGCAATAACGCAAATGGTAAAATAACAATATATATACTACTAATTTATTAATCACATATTTCTCCATCTTTTGTTTTTATGACAAGAGTGTTTTTATGACAAGAGAACCAACCACAAGTGATATACATCCTGCATTCCTTCATTCATTCATCAATTTGTAGCTATAGCTAACCAGTTAATCCAATTTTAATTGTAATAAAATAAAATGTTGAAATCAAAATGTATCTAAATGTCTGCATCTTAAGTCAGAATTCTCTACCACCTAATCATCTTCTTCCCTTCATCTTTCAATCAAAATTGATATCTTTGCTGCATTGCGCCATTTGTACTATTTACACCCAACACTGCCAATCCTTACTCTGAATAAAAGCTCGATAAATTCGACGAAACCACCCATCGCTTCAAAACGAGAGCGTAGAGCAGCTCGTTCCATGCATCCGGAACTCCGGGTAGACACCAATGGCTGCAGTCCTGCCTGTGAACAGGTGCAGGGCCCATTTTCGGCCCCAAGTAGTACAACGAAGAGTGCCCGTCTTTTCTTCTTGATGACATGTGAGTTATGTTTAGTACATCCAATGATCTTACATTGGATGAATTGGTGTAAGATGTGAGTACTTGGTTGAAAATTGTGTATTTAGTCCATGTGTGAGATGGTACTAAGGAAGAACCGAGCTCCGGTAGTGTTTCCAAGTGACAGTTCCCCCCAGTTCGCCAGTCGCCGCCCCTGAAGAAAATGAAACGAAAACATGATCTGTCGTGTGGCAAGAAAACACAATGTTGGTAATCAGTCGTGTGGTTTTCTTGACCATGTTCTGTGATCTGAATCATGGTTCAATGATGAGTTCGTCTGTTCTACTTTCTCCTACCACTTGGTTACAGCCGAATGCGTTGCAACCGGTGGTGGGATGCAGAAAGTGGAACAGACGGAACTATGTACTTAATACTAACCGAAGCTAGCTAGGGTGGAAGGCCGTCAATGTGTGATGTTTGTGTGTGGGACGTAACAACACCAGGTTATAGTTTCGTTGTTGTATAAGTCCTGGTGTTGTCACGTCCCACGCCCAATCATTGATTGTTCGTAGATGTAACCACGGACGACACGGTATGACTACTACGAAAACGAGCATTTGGAGCTAAACCTGAAGTGTACAGGAGCATAAGTCCGAAACAACACTTGTGTCTTTGTAGCATTCACTTCATGATGTATCCATTTCATGACCGTCTCCAACGCTTTCTCGTACGCCCTGTCGACTCCCATATCCATCTTCACATCCCGACCTTCTTGGAAATAACAACCTCTGATAAAACCATGTAAACTTCATCAGCTCAACAGGATAAACAAACAAACACATTCTGCCGCATTTAGGATATACCAAAATGACTCACCCTCTCATGGTCTTCTCATGATTCCACCAATGCCCCGTGTTGAACACGAGTATGTCAGCATCCTTCCATCGGGCCGACATCCAATCCATTTCGTCGAGCTTCAGAGTCGTCTTGACCTGCCGAGGAGACTCAGCAGGCGGTCGACTCTGCAGCACGAGAAACGGAGCTCGATAGTACTCCACCGTGCAATTAAAATCCGCAAACTTGAACACCAAGAAGCCTTTATGTTTTGTAATGGGGTTCCCATTAACTTCATAAATTGAGTTCTTGTTTGATACTCCAGAAGACAGCATGCAAAGAAGAGATTCCCACTGGTTTCTTCCTATGGAATCTCCAGCAAACACAACTCGTTTGTTTCGTAATTTCTCTAGCATGATTCTTGCCTCAAATCTGCTCAAAACACACTTCATCATATACTTGATCAACAACCAAATTCATCTCATGACAATACGGAAATGTTTGGTTCATTTTGAGTTAATAATACTCAATGAGCCTTCAAAATTTATTAAAAATAAGGGAATTTACACACTAATTGCACTTAAACGGACTTAACTCCGTTAAGAGTGTATTATAACTTAAGGAGGAGGTCATGAAACTATAAGTCAATTCTCTTATTTATTAATTGTTCATGACATTTTTAAATTTTATTAACCCACTTAATATCTTTAATGAAACCAAGCACTCTCTCTACATATACTAGGAAAGTCTTGATTAGGTAAGAAAACACCAAACAATCAGCACAAGACACTCAATTTCATAAATAGCAAAGCATTAGTAGGGATTAATCTTTTCTTTCTGATTAATTTATCAAAAAGAAAGTTTGCTGAAGAAATGTTTTTCACAAATGGAGTTTTTTATTATAATAATTTTTTTTTTTTAATGATTCCAGGAATTCGATATTTCTCATTCAGCACTTCTTCAAAATACATGAATGGAGTCCCATCAGATTGTGGTAAGAATTATTAACATATTCAGATTCCAATCAAGATTGCTGTCAAATCAATATCTATGTCATCCAACGGTAACTTAAATCAAATTCCAAATTAAAAATTAAAATTAACTACAAAACAAACACACACAAACACACCTTGGCAAGTTGCAATCTTTGGGTTGCCATCTCCACTTTGTGTAGAACAAATCAGGCCTTCCATTTTCAAAACACCTGAATCCTTGATCCAAGAACCTGCAATCTTTTGATTGGTACAGAGGATATCTCTCATCCCACACCCAATCACCACTAAACACGTCACACCCACCACTCAAAAAATCAATCTTTTTCACATTCTCACCATCAATCTTCAACCACAAAAGCCTCTCATTCTGTGTCACCCCTTTTCTCACACTTCTGTAATCCAACACAAAGAAGAGAAATATCACACAAATGGTCAATCCAAGAATCCCAACTGAGGGCTCGAACAGCCGAAAACGCTTCACCTTCTTATAAAAATCTATGAAAGTCATAGTTTCAGATGTTTCTACAGATGGGGTGTTCAACATTTTAATGAATTCTGAATCCAGATTCAGATGAACTTAAATAGAGAAAACAGAGGATGTAATACTAATTACAGAGTTGTAATCTGCAAGCAAAAAACAACAACTGAATCATTACTCTCATAGTTTGAAGTGTGTTTTATTTGCTTCTTTACTTGTTTGAGGAGTAATGGAGTAGGGAATTGTTTTATCTGCTATAATGTGATTAGTTACAAAAGTTGTGGGATGAGAGAGAAAATGAGGGGTGACTGGGAAGCGAGGTACCATCTATGGCAGGAAGAGAGAGAAGTGGAGGGGTGGGGGTGGGGGTGGGGGGTGGGGGTAATGATGGTGGTAGTGGGAGGTGGGGTGGTGTTAATGGGAAGAAGGATTGAATTCAAATCCAGATGGAATCTGTGGTGCTTTATTGCAGTTAATAATAACACTTATTATTATTTGACAAAATTGTAACCCCCATTCAATAAAATAGGAAAATTATCAAGAGACTTTAAATTAAATTTTAATATTTACTGCATTGATAATTTAAGTAGTTCAACGTATTAAATTCTGTTGAACATAATTATTGTACTAAATAACAGTTTGGACCTTTTGCTATGTAGAATTTTGTGAACTTTGAATTTTAATTTTTTTAAGAATTTATTTTATTGCCTAAATCCAATCTTAAGGGAGAAGATTTTACAATCATAAGAATAAAATTTAACATATATATATATATAGACAATATATTATGAATCGATTAAAGAAAAAAAGAAACGATAAACAAAAATCTTTGTAATGATTGTCAAATTGCCTATATCTAGGAAAAGATTTTACAATCATAATGAATAATAAAATTTAATTCATATATATTCTAATATATGATATATATATGGACAATATTATATATGATATATATGAATAATATAAGATATCTTGCCTACCAAATATAAGATTATAACTTAGCTTGCAAAGTAAGCTCCTTACAACTCTTATGTTAAGCTCATAGATCCAGCGGCCCATTCTTATATCAGAACTCGATCTTAGCCTTTGATATTCATGTTGATCAACCAATCTTTATCACACACGTGTGCACTGTTGACTTAACTTATACGAGTAAAACCATGCATGTATCTATCTCTCAACACACACTATTTGTAAGATGGGTTAAAGTATTTATATGGAGTAAATAAAATACTTATAATTAAAGTTTTTTTTTTAGTTTGATGAATGATACATTAAAAGGATGATTTTACTTGTTATAATATAATTTACTACAAGCATATTTTAACCGTTAATAAATATACTTAACTTATATAATAAATCTACTTTAGTATTGAGTCAACACTCACAAATTCTTATTTTACAAGAGATGTCCTCTACTTTTATTTATTTAAAAGGTGTAAAAAAATGTTGGAATTTTAATGTGTAATATTTTAATTAATCATACATTAATATAATGGAGTAGTTTTTTACTGATGCTGATGTCGTATTTTTATTATTATTTAGGAACATAAATTCTCATTTTCACAATTAGAGAAAAAAAGATAAAAATTAAAAAAAGAAATTGAAAAGGTATTACCGTTAACAAATGAAATAGACTAATAGAGTAAAACTTTGGCAAAATTATTTTTTAACTTTAAACACTTTTTATTTTGTGGACCCAGTATTCTGTAGTAACGGTTAAAAATATTGACCCACCTTTTAAATTTTTTAATTTATCTTCTTATAATTATTAATAACAGTGTGGGAACTGGGAATGATATATTTTATAAGATGTAAAACTTAAATTAATATTATTTATAATATAAAATTCGAATGAAGCTCAAGTTTGAAGGCAATTTAAATGAAAAATACTTCACATTATAACTTTTTATATATATATATATTTTTAATAACTATTACTTTTTTTTAAAAAAAATTCTTTTATTAAATGAAAAATACGTTACATTATATCATTTTTATACTCCTTTGTCTTGTTAGAACGAAGATGTTAGTTTTTTTACCTAAATTATAATATTTTAATATGTAGTGATAATGAGAAATAATATTTTAATTTAAAATGAATAGCCGTATTAATTTAATGTGTGGGCCAAAGAAAAAAATAAGTAATTAATTTGTTTGAGTCCATTTAACCAAAAAGAGAAATTTACACTTTATATTGAGACGGATTAAATAGCAAAACACGTACGTTTCAATAGAATACAAGAAGGGAGTAATATTTATAAATAAATTATAATTTTTATTAAAAATATTATTCTTTTTATTTATATTACAATATGCTTACTTAGCTAGGTTAATTAATGTCTTAATGACAATGTGTTAAATAGATTGTTCCCTAGCGAAATATTTTCAAATGAAAAAAAAAATGGAGACACTAATTATGAAATTAATTATTCACCCTTGTCTATTTTTCCAATTTATCTTTTAGATTATTTAATTTAATTCAATAAGATTTGATACCCTTTTTATTATGAATATTGATATTGATTGTACTAACATCATATGAATAACGATGTGCCAAACTAAATCCAATAAATAATGACATGTTTTGGGATGATTCTTTTATGGGACTGACACACAAATATTATTAAAATAATCTAATAAAATTTTTTATTTAAAATAAATTCAATTATCTTCAAGGGGCAGATATGCCAACTGCATAAAACATATGGTCGGTATGCCTTAATTATTTGTCGCTACTACCATCAACATTTACGGTGCCAACATCATATTATTTTCGTTTCATTAAATTAAATTTATTTTCCTTACAATAAATAATTCTAGAGTGAGTCTGACCGAGATGATACATGAACCATAAGGTTTAAAAATTAGTACATAAAAATTTATTATTTGAAAAAAATATTATTTTTATTTAAAAATAATAGTTCATCTCTCTTTAAATTGATTTTTCATATATTAAATAGTAATTAATATATTAGATTTATTAAAAAATAATAGTTCATCTAATTTTTAGAAAATTCAAGCTCTTCTCTCCTTTTCTATTACATTTGATTTGTGTTGAGTCAATCGGTCTTATAATGTAATAACCCACGAGCTTACTTTCTTTGCAAAGAATACCGTCTCTCTAGAAAGCTCGTGGGAAACACCCTAATTTCCTCTTTTCAATTAGAAATTATTGAATCCAGCTATTTAGTTATATTGATTTTTTTCTTTTCAATTATAATGTAATAATCCACAAGCTTTCTTTCTTTGCAAAGAATACTGTCTATCTAGAAAGCTCGTAGGAAACCCCTAATTTCCTCTTTTTAATTAGAAATAATTGAATCCAGCTATTTAGTTATATTGAATTTTTTTTCTATAAATATAAAAATAAATTAGAGTACAAGAATTTGAAAATAATAGAAAAAATTACTTATAGATACACATTTTATACTCATAATTACTATAAGATACATTGATTTAAAAAAATTACTTTCACATACAAAATATTAAAGTAAAATACCAAATGTAACCCTAAACCCATACACTTTTAAACCACAAACCCTAAACTGCTGCCGCCGGCCGCCAGACCACCATCAGACCGCCGCCGGACCATCACAATTTTTTGCTGCACACATTTTTTTTTACTGTACACAAACTTTTGCTGCACATAAACATTTATGTGCAGTACATTAAAGGATAATATTGAAATATTATTATATATTTATGTAGTTAGTACTAGTAATATTTTGTATGTTTGTATCTCATAGTAATTAAAGAGATTTTCATGTACCTAGTAATATTATTGTCCTAATTAAAAGAGTAAAAAAAATATTAGGAGTATATTTTTTATGTATTAAAAAATAGTTTGTAAAACAAAATTCACGTACGCGATTCAAAGACTCATAATTAGAGGGATATTAGTTTGTTGTTTTTTCCTTTTATGGAAGTGTGAAGTTGAATTTGGGACGGACCAAAACGGAAAGTGTGAAGTTGAAGTTGGGACGGAGGGAGTATGAGATATAATGAATTTAAATTATTATTCTAACATACAAAATTTTAAAGTAAAATACAAAATATAACCTTTTTAATCTCATGTAATCGGTCGTCGGACCTCCGCCGGCTGCCGGACTTTCGCCGGAACTTAAAATGTGTAAACAAAATGTGCAAAAATAAAATTGTGCAAAACAAATTTGTGCAAACACATGGGGTATTTATGGTATCACAATTATAATTGTGTAGTTATGAGTATTAGTGTTTTGAGTCATGTAGTTTATAACAATTATACATTATTTTATGTATTCAATAGTAAGTGACCTTTTTTTAAAATACCGCTCTTACTTATCTTATACTTATTTTATCATTTATTTATTATTTAAAAAGTCTATATTCTCCTTAAATGTCAATAAATTTATTTTGAAAAACAATTAGAGACCAACACTTTTTTAAAATACCGCTCTTACTTATCTTATACACTTATTTTATCATTTATTTATTATTTAAAAAGTCTATATTCTCCTTAAATGTCAATAAATTTATTTTGAAAAATAATATTCTTAACCCGTATCTAAAGTAGGTGCGGAATGTGTATCTGAATGGGGAAATATTAATTTTTATTTAATTTTTTTTATAAAGATTATATTAACCTATAACTTATTTAAAATATTTTACTTTCATTATCCTTTCAATTCTTGAATTTTATTATGAGATGTTTTGTGAAAATTTATCGCATCATGAATGTTAGTATCATTATGAGTGTGCCATACTTAATTTTAAATGGAATGCTTATTCAATGGCCCAAATTAACAATTATTACCGTGAATTAAGTAGGCCCAATAAGATCAGATAAGGCCCAAATATATGCTCTTGACCCTTGAAGTATTTAATTAAGCCGGCCCACTATTCTTCTCTGCTTCAAAACTGTGTCGTTTAAGAAGTTCTCTTCCTCTCCGGCGAGAAAATTTTCCACTCCCGGCCTCCCTCTCTCGATTGAAAATTTTAAAACCATTCTTCGATTTAACGTCATTTATGTTTGTATACATCTTCGTTTCAAGGTATTTTATTTTGTTTTGTATTTTCAATTCATATGAAAAATGAAAAAGTGATTTCTGGTTGATTTAGCTTTTTTCTCGTCGTTAGAATTTGATTTTGCTTTGTTTTAGGGACGAATTGTAGTTGTAAGTTAATATGTAGATTAAGAAAGTAGGGTTTATGTTCACATTAATGCATAGTTTATCAATCAATGAGAGTGTTCCAATTTCTGTTAAGGAAATTATTTGTGATCGGATATCTTTTCTTTTTTACGAATTGTGATTTGGAGATTATGAAAGTATAATTCTTCAGTTTAGAGTTTGTATCAAGTTAAGTGCTCCTTTGTAAACTGAAAAATTCATTTCTAAATTTCAAGCATTTTCAAAATTATTTTGTTGCTGTGGTAAATTTTACTGCATTGTTAATACATGTACTGTCTTTTATTTTCTTATGTAGAAATGTAATGTCATTTATCGATTTATTGAAAAAGGGGCATACGATTCCATACAAGTCTTTGCCTTCATTATATGGTAATTTTATGTTGCTCAGGTGCAAATGCAAATCTCTCACAGAAGTGGCTTAGCAAAGTCTCACTATGCCACCGTCATCTCCTACTGTGGCGCTGACCAAAACTCACAAGCCCTACTTCTTCTATGGTCATCGGAAACCCACACAGAACCGCCCCACCGTCCGTGGAGGCTTGTTCTCCAACCGTCAAACGTTGAATCCGAAGAAGTTCAGCCGCCCCACCGCTGCAGAGCTTGAGCCATTTGACCTCCAAAAGTGGGACTCGGAAGATGCAATCAACCATAAGCCAACATATGTGAAAGACCCATCTGAAAGATTCTTCCTTTTGGCGAAGAATTTGTCGCCCATTGCGAGATACATAGTGGATGCTTTCAGGAATCATAAGCAGTGGAACCCACAGCTTGTGGCTGAGCTTAATCGTCTCCGCCGCGTGACTCCAAAGTTGGTGGCCGAGGTTCTGAAGTTTCCTGATATTGATCCTAGGCTCTCCTCCAAGTTTTTTCATTGGGCTGGTATGCAAGATAATAGAGTTTAACTGTTTATTACAATTATTTAAGAAAGTATATTGTCTGCTGAGATTTGTTTCTTTGTTTTTTAATGCATAGGAAAGCAAAAGGGTTATAGGCATGATTTTGCTTGTTATAATGCTTTCGCATATTTTCTAAATCGGGCAAATCATTTTCGGGATGCTGATCAGGTGCCGGAATTGATGCACATGCAAGGGAAACCACCTAGTGAGAAACAGTTTGAAATCTTGATTAGGATGCATTCTGATGCAAATAGGGGTCTGAGAGTACACTATGTGTACGAGAAGATGAAGAAATTTGGCATTAAACCAAGAGTGTTTCTGTATAACAGAATCATTGATGCTTTAGTCAAGACTGATCATTTAGACCTGGCGATGTCGGTGTATGATGACTTCAAGAACGATGGTTTGGTTGAAGAGAATGTGACTTTTATGATTTTGATCAAGGGTTTATGTAAAGCAGGACGAATGGATGAAGTCTTTGACCTATTGGATCGTATGAGGAAGAATCAGTCCAAGCCTGACGTGTTTGCGTACACAGCAATGGTAAAGGTGTTAGTTTCCGAGGGAAATTTGGATGGTTGTTTAACAGTGTGGGATGAAATGCAGAAGGATCGTGTCGAGCCTGATGCCATGGCTTATACAACTTTGATCATCGCACTTTGTAGAGGGAATCGTGTCGACAAGGGCCACGAGTTGCTAAAGGAGATGAAAGAAAGAAAGTATGTCATAGACAGGGCCATTTATGGATCTCTGGTTGAAGCATATGTTGTAGATGGAAGAGTGGGTTCAGCATGTGGTCTGCTTAAAGACTTGATGGACTCTGGATATAGGGCTGACGTGGCAATATATAACTCCCTCATCAAAGGTCTGTGTGCTGAAAAACTGGTTGACAGAGCTTATAAACTGTTACAAGTTGCAATTCGGGAGGATCTTCAGCCTGACTTTGATACTGTTAGTCCAATCTTAGCGTCGTACGCAGAGTCGAAAAGAATGGATGAGTTTCTTAAGTTGCTTGTGCAGATGAAGAGATTTGGGTTTTCTGTACCGGATGATTTGCTCAAAATCTTTTCTGGATTGTTAGAGAAGAGTGATGGATTAGTGGTGGCTATGGAGGTGTTTGAATGTCTGAAAAGACGTAACTATCTTACTGTTCCGATTTACAATTTACTCATGGAGGCTTATCTCAAGAAGGGAGAGGAGAAGAAGGCGTTAACGCTCTTCCACGAACTCAACGATCTTGCTTTGGTGCCGGATTCATCGTCTTACTCTAATGCAATCGGGTGTCACGTTGGAGTCGGAGAAGTTAAGGAGGCATGCACTTGTTACAACAAAATCAAAGAAATGCATTGTGTTCCTTCAATCGATGCATACTGTTCTCTCGTGGAAGGCCTTTGTAGAACAGGAGAGATAGACGCTGCTATGATGCTCGTTCGCGATTGCTTGGGCAACGTGACGAGTGGGCCAATGGAATTCAAATACACCCTCACAATCATCCATGTTTGCAAGTCGAATGATGCCTCTAAGGTGGTTGGAGTTCTGAATGAAATGGCGGAGGAAGGGTGTCGAGTGACCGGGGTTGCGTTCGCTGCTGTTATATACGGGATGTCCAAGCATGGAAGCGTCGAGGAGGCGAGGAAGGTCTTCGCCTTCGCGAGAGAATGCGGATACCTCCGGGAAGCCGATGTAATTGCGTACGATGAAATGCTTATAGACCACATGAAAAAGACAACAGCAGATTTGGTGTTGTCTGGGATAAAATTCTTTGGTTTGGAGTCGAAATTGAAGGCTAGAGGTTGTAAATTTCTAAACAGCTGAGAAGATGAATGAATGTAGCATCAAATGAGATCACATATTTCAATTTCATTTCTTAAACTTTATTATGTAATCAGTCAGAAGCCATTATTGATAAGGAAAAGCAGCTTAAAAGCCTTCACATCATTACCAAAATCTAATCTTAAAATTCCAAAAGAAACCCTAACAACGATCACTAAAACTAAGTAGAAAAGCAGGTCGAGAAAATAACAATATCAGAAAGCATTTCCAAAACCCTCCACTTGAAAAAGAACAGAAACAAATCTCATAACTTATTGTCCATCTCCGGCAGTGTGAAAGGAATCATTGTCGGATTGAGGCTGAAGAAGAGCTTCCTGACGCTGTTGCTCCATTTGGGCTTTCTCAAGGTAGGGTTTGAATCCGAGTTGCAGATTCAAGTATCCGAATGCCAAAACCCCAATCACTATCACCCCTGATCTCATTGCGTTCATCTTCGCCGTTCCTCTTCCTCCCATCTTTTCCTGCTACTAATCGAGATTTCTGGGGAATACCAGTTTTGATTTGGGATTGATTGCTTTTCAGCAACAATTTTTAAGAGAATTTCACTTTTTTTTTAAATTAATATTTTAATTAGTAGACTGTAAGTTTGTGGTCTAATAAAATACTCTATCCTAATTAGAATTAGAGAGTAAAAAAGATTAGTTTGTTGCTATTCTTGTAACACGATTTTATTCATACGGTTTCATACAGTTTTTCCTTTCTATCCGCCGCAACGAAGCATCTACTTCGACTCTGAATCTCCTCTCCAATTCTCTTTCTGTAAGTTGCCTTTCTCTTTAGCTTTCTCTTACTTATCAATTTTTGGATTTATTTTTTAAAAAATTATTAAATCAATGATTTGTGAGTACTCCCATTTATGGTTATTCGGAGTATGTTTTCTTTACAAGAATTCGAGTACTTTTATCATGTATTTGACAGTTTAAAGAGAATTTCATGGTGGGTTTCTGGGATGCTGTAATTAGGAGGCAGCAGTTCTTGGTGAGGTGCTTAGGAGATTACAGTACTAGCAGCAAGAATCTAGGCCATTCCACCATAAAAATGCAAACTTTAGTGAGTGGTGGGAACCCTTCATTGGAGGTTGATGCTGTCAGCATTTTGAAATCAATTACTCCATCTCTTGATCCTTCTAGGCATAAAGGCCAAGCTGGTAATGAAACTAACATCTCTCTCTCCCTAGTTTGATTGAATTTAGGGAAGTTCATTATGATTGTGCTGTTGCATACTTTCAATCTTTTTTCTGTTATATTTGTTGTTTTTTTGTATGTGTGTGTGAGATGTTTTTTGTATGTGTGTGTGTGTGAGTTGTGTTTGGTTCACATTGAATTAGTAATAATCCATGAGCCTTAAAATTTTACTAAAGTATGGGTGTTTACACATTAATTGCACTTAAATGGGCTTAATTTCTTTTCAAGTCCCTTAGTTAAAACTTAAAACCAAGAGGCCGGTGTATTACAACTTAAAGAGTAGGTGGGTTACAATATCGATTGAAATTAATAAAGAATTAAGGCAATTCTCATGCTCATTGCTTGTTTATGACATTTTTAAGGTTTATTAACCTACCTAAAGACTTAATGAACCAAACACTCTTTTAGTTTTGGATTTTTGACTGAGGTTTTATGATTTTCTTGCAAATGGCGATAAAGGCTGATCCATATATTATGTTTATGTATCTGTAGATAGATTTGTGTTCATTTTGCTGTTTCAAATAAAATATGGAATGGATGGACTTAATCATATAAAATTTTGATAGAAAAGGTAAATTTCCAGGAAGAAATGCGTGTTATTTTCGTTGAAGTGTAACTTTTGTTAAATGGGCCGTGCCATAAGCAGATGTATTGTTTATTCACCTTGAAAATATTCTTTAACACTTAACTGACAGTTTCCCTCAATCTTGAGAAGAGAGCTATTGTTGCTTGCTTGTGTTCTAGCTAATGGCTGATAGGACACGAGAATGATGAGCATATGTTATTTGGTTTCTAATGGACATTAATTTTTGGTACAGAGATATAGTGGTTTGATCAATTTCCCTGTGAGCCACTTTAATTTAAATTTAGGTGCTTGTCTACTAGAATTTTTCTATTTTACGACTTATGAAAGTGAAGAGTCATGCTTGCACTCATTTTTTTGTCAATTTATGTTGGGATTTTGGGGTAATCAACCAAGAATTCTTGTTTATAATTTAATAAAATTTGACTTCACTAGGTCATGGTAAAGCATCCAATTCAAGATCTCATATCAATGAAAATTTAATACTTCAAAATGTTTGAATTTAGATGCCACACAACTATGTATTTTCATTGAATATCTCATCCTCTACCAGGAAAGATAGCAGTTGTTGGAGGTTGCCGCGAATACACTGGTGCACCATACTTCTCTGCTATTTCAGCTTTGAAAATTGTTAGTTTTTATTCTACTTTCTCTTCTTTATTTATTTGCCTATGTTTCTACCTGCGGTTGGAATAAACATTACGTCTGTCACTCTGTGCAGTATTTTTGTGGAATAATCAAAAACTTCTATTTCTGTATTGTAAATCAAGAATGTTGATGTTTCTCAGGGTGCAGACTTGTCACAAGTGTTCTGTACGAAGGATGCTGCTCCAGTTATTAAAAGCTATAGTCCTGAGTTAATTGTACACCCCATATTGGAAGAGTCATATAGTGTTAGGTGAAGATAACTAATTATTAGTTTTACTTTTATCTTGATTTCCGTCGCCTTTCCATTTTCATTCACATTCAATTCTACAGCACTCAAGTTTTTGTGCATTTCAGGGATGAAGATAAGAAATTAATATCAGCCAAAGTCATCGAAGAGGTTGACAAGTGGATGGCGAGATTTGATTGTCTGGTTATAGGTCCAGGCCTCGGGAGGGACCCATTTCTCTTGGTTGGTAACCTTACAGAATATTCTTACAATCAATCTATAGATTGCTGGTGCATTTTGATTTTTCTCAAAACAATCATAGATTGATTTTACACATTTCATTATGAATCCGTCAATCTACTGTTTGGATCAAAATACTTTTTTCTTTAGGTACTCTGGATGTGTCACAATCTTGCTTCTAGCTGGTTTTCGTTCATAATTCACTGAAACTAGGTTCTTCGTAGGGTAGCGAGGTGCTTATATAAAAATTACCTTCCATCATTTTGTTGGCATTGTTTGTTCCATTTAAGATCCTCGTCTCAGACAATAATAATTTGTATGTGCAATTTTCATCAGGAATGTGTGAGCAATATAATGAAGCATGCAAGGCAATCCAATGTTCCAATGGTCATCGATGGAGTAAGCTGTAATTTTATTTTTTTTGTACTTGTAATGTTGCAGATTGATACGAGACTAAACATTTGAACTCTTATATTCGTGTCTGTTGTCAGGATGGGCTTTTTCTCATTACGAATTCTCTCGATTTGATCAGTGGTTATCCCTTGGCTGTCCTGACTCCCAATGTTAATGAGTATAAACGCCTTGTTGAAAAGGTTTTACAAAGTGAAGTGCATGATGAAGATGAATCTCAGCAATTGCTTTCTCTTGCAAAAGGGTAATTTCTTTATTTAATTTATTTCTTGAATTCAATAACTCTTTAGAAGCCTTAGTATCATTTTTGACCATGTTACAAGTTGTTAATTTTGATGGATTTACAAATAAAGTCTTTTGCACTCTTCCATTCTTCGATGAATATTTTTGCATATCAGCCACTTAAATGTTGGTGTCATTAACCCTACTCAAGGATAAATTATATTTTCGTTCGATCAGAATTGGAGGTGTTACCATTTTAAGGAAAGGAGGATCTGACTCGATCAGCAACGGCGAAACAGGTACCTTCTTCTTATTTGGAACACAACCAACTTAGCTAATCTACATTGAAATCAAGCGAATGCAATAGAAAATATTCAGCTATCGTTAAGGTGTTGGACGTTCAACTTCTGCAAAACTTATTTACTTTTTGTGATCATTGAATATTACTGCTTTTTGGCCAATGACAATAAAACATGTACTAAATCTTTTTAGGTCTAGAAACTATCTTTATAGACTGTGTGGCACATGAATATCAGGTGGGGTTAACACAATGCCTAAAATTTTTGTAAGATTGAAACGTCGTCTTGTGGAAAAACTGATGGAAACTTTTGTCAATAGAAAAGGCTGTTAGATAATAGCAATATCATATGTTTTTGGTTGTGAGAGATGCGATTGTGAGGATTTGAATGGTAGAGATATTTGGTGTACATCTGCTAATAGTAAGTCAATCGCACAACTCACTATATCTTGTTAAGTAGGGGTAGGAGTTAGTCATATATGTAACGGCATGACGGGTAAAATAGCCACCGAAAGACCATTAGCAAAACATTAAACTCTAACTCAAAAGCATAAACCTCCTTCATATGTGGGAACCAAAACTATTTCAATGTTTTATTTTATCAGCCCGATTATATTCCATTATCAGTTGCAATAAGAGATGTAGCATCGATTATACACTTTTTGGAATTCTTATTCGTATCATGAATTTCAGTAAGCACAGTGAGCAGCTTTGGTTCACCTAGGCGATGTGGTGGCCAGGGTGATATACTTTCTGGAAGGTAAGAAATTATCAGCTTCACAATGCCAACAACCTACCATCATGACCTGGAAATCTGTATGATGTATATATATCTTAATCTTATTTGTATATCTCATGAATTACACCAGTTGAATATGCAACTTCTTATTACCAAATGTTAATCCAAATACTTATAAGAACATTGTGATTACAAGATTTGATTGAAAAATTATTGATCCTCTCATTTCTCTTGATGATAATGTTTGCACTGATGTTCTATACTTGTACAGTGTTGCTGTATTCATTTCATGGGCCCGTCAATGTGCTGCTCAAAATGAGCCGATCATGAGCCCTACGGTGATGGGATGCATTGCAGGGTCTGTTTTGTTGAGAAAGGCTGCTTCACTTGCCTTTGAGAGTAACAGAAGATCTACTCTCACTACAGATATAATCGAACACTTGGGAACAAGGTGATGCTGCATAAAACCTATTGGGATTCTTTCAATAATTTACAAATAATTTTTCTCTTGTTAACATTCTTCTTTTCTACAGTTTGGAGCAATTCTGTCCGATCAATCGATGAATCTAAACTTTAACGATTAGTAGAGAGATGCATCGCCAGATATTTCTCTTTGTACCCTAATAGATAGGAAGAAGATGTTGGACAATAGCTGAGGCTTAGTTGTCTGAATAAAATCCTTCCTTGTTTCATGTGTGGAGATCTAAGAAAAAAAATTATCCCCACCTTACCTAAACCTTCTCACCTTCCATAAATAAATAAATTATTTAAAACAAAATTTTAACATTTTGAATTGAATTACTCCCAATTATTTTGAGGTTCATTTTAGATACAATATTGAATACGCATCATCCCTATTTTATACTCCATTTAAATATATAATAATAATTTAAAAAAGTCTAAATTATTCTTATTTTATTAAATACACGTCTCATATATTTCATACTCACTATTTTACGGATTCTAGAATTTAGCTAATAATACAGAAAATTCTTCATCATATTCTTGATCGTAATTTTGCTTACGTGTTTATAGAGTTTGAACCCTTGGAAGGTACGTGCTAGAGTTTAAACGATATCAAGTTTATCGTGATTTTATATCGAAATGGTGATAGATAAGCATGCAATATAAAATAATCAATTAAACTAATAAAAATAAGATAAATGTAAAGATGAATGTTTTCCAAATATTTCATATTCACTATTTTACATTTAGGATTCTAGAATTTAGCTAATTATAAAGAAAAATCTTCATCATATTCGGCTTAAAAAATACTCCATCCGTCCCATAATACCTTTCACACTTTCTATATTTGGACGTCCCACAATACTTTTCACACCCCATTTTTAGTAAAAAAATATTACCATTCTATCATTCAATTACCCAATATTTTCAAATGTCCCAACTGCATTAGGCCAACAATTTAGTTTAATTGTTTGGATTTGGGCCAACTAATTACAATCTCAATCCACTAATCTTAACCCAACTACTCCTAACCCTAATCACCCCCACACGGCTGTCAAACTCATTTTTCACCTTCATTTCAGATCTGTTAGTATCCATTCCTCCATCTCTCTCTCGCCTCTTCTTCCCGTGAACAAACCCTAGTGCTTCTCACGCAGATCTGAACCTCATCGACTCAACCCTAACCCTAACCCCCTTCTTTGCTCCCATCTTCCTTCGATCTACCTTTCTCTTGTGTAAATCTTACCATCTCTTGAACATACGATGTTGAATTCGAATCCACATCCTTTTCTGTTCGATCTAAGCTTTTCTCCACCAAATAACATTCCGGCGCCTGAAATCGAAGAAGTGCGGTCTGGATCTGAGAAGAGGCGGAGCGAGTTGGAGGTTGGGGTTCAGTGTGTGCCCTCGGTTGAAAACAGCCACAACTTCGCAAGAAACATCGCCGGAACCCCCCCTTCGTGGTGGTTCCCGACTCTTTGGCGATGGATTCTGTTCCGGACTCACTCTTTCCCGAGTCTGAGGAATCCGACGAAGTGACTGAGGACTCCGAGGTTGAAGATGAGGATTTAGAGTTTAGCCCACGTCCCTCTCTTTTCCGGAGATACCCCACCGGTTGTGATTTCGGCCATGTTAAAAGTGTCAAGGAGTCCAACGATGGAGTTGCTGGAACTGTTCAGTCACCTCTTGTCCAGAATGAATGGTCAGATGAATTTAAAAAATTCATCTACGAGATGATTTGTCTCTTCCTTCCTGAATATCGGTAGATTCCTATCCCTTGCGATTTACTTTGCCCTGTGAGGCTTTTATGTGGCCCTGTGAGGCGTTTATGTGGCCCTGTGAGGCATGTTTGTAGCCATGTGGGATATTTGGTATCGGATGATGCTTAATTGGTACTTTACTTTGCCCTGTGAGGAATGTTGGTGGCCGTGTGAGATTTTTGTTGCCTGATGATGCATATGTTTGACTTTACTTTGCCCTGTGAGGCATGTGTGTGGATGTGTGAGATAGTTGGTGTCTGTGCATGCATCATACATACTTACTTTGCCCTGTGAGGCTTTCATGCTTGGTTATAAAACTATTATGATGATATTAAATCTAACTTGGGGTTAAATGTAGGATTAAAATCGCCCGGTGACGAATATTTTCCGAGGGCAGAGGCTGTTGCCCAGTGATGATCATGTTTGGTGACTCTGTTCCTGTGATTTCTGTACGTTGAGTCACCAATAGGTTTTTTTTG
Organism: Pogostemon cablin; assembly: GCA_023678885.1. Classification (NCBI taxonomy): domain Eukaryota; kingdom Viridiplantae; phylum Streptophyta; class Magnoliopsida; order Lamiales; family Lamiaceae; genus Pogostemon; species Pogostemon cablin. Next base: position 22,385,561 of record CM043009.1, on the reverse strand, counting down.
CCTATTTAGGAGACTATGAACCCAATGACGATGTTATTCCGAGGGTTAAGTTCCCATTGAAGCCATGTTAAACCTCTGTTGAGATTAAAAGCTTAATCAAACTCCATTCTTGTCCCTCATATTAGGTGTTCAGAGTCACCATTTGGTTTCTTATCTATTTTGGAGACTACAGATATTTTTTTGATATCAAATTTGTCACCAATAGGTACTGGAGACCTTTTAGGAGACCGTGCTCGGTGATGAAATTTTTTCTGAGAGCATGTTGAACAAAAAAAATCATACCATTACTATAGAATGCTTGTTTACAACTTAAACAAAACATAAACATCAAAAGGACTTTATACAGTCCATTGTTTACGTTGTAAACAACAAAAAAAGGTCATACAATAACTATAGGAAGTTTGTTTACAGCTTAAACAACACATAAACATCAAAAGGACATTACACAGTCCATTGTTTATGCTGTAAACAACAAAAAGGGCCTTTCTTAGAGCCTAAACAACCCAAAAATAGATAATCCAGACCTGATGATCAAACACCTATATATTGCATAAGTTCTGCAATATCATAAACCAGCTTGTACCTTGATTCCTCTTCAAGTAGCTTCATTATGCAGCCCAGTACCAATTCCCCATCAATCTCAAGATTGATTGGCAGAGTTCCCTCTCTTATCATCTTAGCTTTTCCCATGTGTGGCACTTTGTAATTGTTACCTCCTTCCACCTTCGTTATTTCAATTAAGCATGCTTGTAGACTAAGAAACACATTGTTGAGTGTACCTGGAGTTAGGTTTTCAAAGGATATCCTCACATTATTGATTAGTTCATCCACATTGTAGCTTGCTGTTTCCCACTGAATTGACTGTAGAGCTCTAAACCACCCTAAGTCATTGATATTGGTGTCCGGAGAGTTTGGAGGCTGATTATTTAGTCTGATGTTGAATCCATCAGATCTTGCAGCCACTCCAAACTCCACATCACTATTAGTTATGTGTGGTTTTGCATTATCCTGTTGGATAAGTATATCCTTACTCATAAATGTTGGCCATTTAGCCTTTATGGCTGGAATAATCTGTGAAAATGTTTCAATATGCATATAAAAACTTTTGTATGCATAAACTAAAGCATATGTCCTGAAAATATGATTCAAACTATAAATGAGGTCAAATAGAAAGTCATGGTTACCTGGTTGATTATGCAGTCTCTTATCATTTCTTTGTTGACGGTCTCACATGGTTTGGTAACCATTGTCCCCCTTGCCCTATTCTTTGACCTCCTTTTTGCTGGCTCAGTCCTTGAGAAAGGAAAGATGCCTATTTTACCATCAAAAAGCACTTCTCCCTCACTTCCAAATATAGGCCTAGAAACCGCACACATGAACATTACTTTGGTAATAAAATTCTTTGACTTGCATGTTCTATGCGGCTCTTCCTCCCCTGGAATGATGTAGTACCTCTCATTGACCCTTGTCATGTAAAACCATTTTTCATCAATATGCACCACATTGTGCATTTCATCAAACATGAGTTTGTCTGCACTCATATCATGATGAATCTGATGCAAACAGTAATTGAGCCTTTGAAGCTTGTTCTCCAGAGTTAGCTCAGGCTTGATTGAGTTTGTATGAGCTTTGATGTCTCCCAATTTTATCCACCTACCAAATGTGGATTTGCTCACCTTTAGCTGCCCTGCAAGCCCTCTTATTGTACATCGGTTTTCAAAAGCTATCCCCTTCATTTGCTCAGTGTCTAGTTTAACTCTCTTGGTCTTTGAAAAACCTTTTTTGTTGGAAATGAAGGTGATTGGGTCTCCTGCTTCAATCTGCCTTTTTGCATCTGCCCATATGTTGAATATGGTTCTTCTAGTAACTCCGAAAATCTGTGCTGCCTCCATTGCTTTCCCAAAGTTGATATTTCCATCAGTGCTATGCCTTAAAAGATACTGACCAATCAGATTTTTGGTTTGTGGAGAGAGGTTTGGCTTTGAAGTTGCCATTAAATGTTAACTAAGTGCATTAATGTTTGATAACTTGTCCCACCATATTTATTGTGAAGATATTGGTGGGAAAGTTTCAGAATTAGAGGGAAAAAATGAGGTTTACTGAAATTTTTGGTGGGAACTCACAGAAATAGGGCAATTTTGGTGGGAAGACATCTTTGTTAACATGTCTTTGGAGGGAAACAAATCCCAATGATGAATTTATAATCTGAGGGCATTTTTTTAATGAATAATGCTCTTAACATATTTTTTTATGCCTCATATTCAATAATTTTTGTTATATAAACATGATTTCACTATATGGTTGTATTTTCAGAAATCTATGAACAGGGAAGCATGAGTTTTCTTAACTTATGTAATGAAGAAGAATATGTAATTTTATTTCTGTTTTATTTTTTCTTTTTAATTTCTGTAAGTTATGCACTGTAATTTTAATTGGAGTGTAACAAATTTCTGTATTTTCTAGAAGAAGTGTAGCAATTTTATGTAATTTTAGTAGATTTATGTAATGTTTCTGTAATTTTTTTAAGGTGCTTTAATTTTTTAAGTTACTGTATTTTTTTATTTAATTTCTGGACTTTCAGAATTTTTTATTATTTCAAATTTTTTTTATTTTTCGGGTGATTAGGGATTGGATTAACTTTAATGATAAAGTTAATCCAAACCTCTAAACCCAGCTGCATGGACAAAATTACCCCTTCAAAAGTGAGTTGACAAAGTCAAAAAGTAACTTTTCTTAAACAACGTGGAACAGTAAACGTGAAATATTTTCTGGGACGGAGGGAGTATATCTTAATATATTAAAAGTGGCATGAGTTTGAGAATTTTTTTTTTCCATTTTTATCCCTACCCATATTTCTTTTTTACATCTCTATCCTTTTATTTAATTAAATAATAACATAATATTTAATACTTTACATTTAATTTTACTTCATAATTTAATCAATGATGAGAATAAATGTTATTAATGCTTTTATATTATTATTATTATTATTATTATATAAATAATGTTTCTTCATATTCATTTTAATATATATTTAAATATAGTATTTTTATTTTCATAATTCTTTTATGAAGAGAAAACTTAATTAAGTCCCTAACATATTTTATTATTTAAAATTTTATTTTAATTCATTATTTATAATCTTAATCTTAATCTTATCTTAATAAAATTCTATCCACACCAATTTTTATTTAATTAATTTTTTAAATTTAAAATGTCTGTCTCTTATCAATTTATTTATTGTCTAAAGTGCAGACTTTTTACCTTCTTCAGTATAATTACATCCATTCATATTTTCAGTTCAAACTACAACGATGTTGAGTGTGAAGCTAATGAGAAATTTTTTAAGATTATAATATCCCTACTTATTTTTCTTTTTTTCACTTTTAACCTCTTATTTAATTTAATTAATAACATACTATTTAATATAATGAAAATTAAAATTTTAAATTTTATCATAATAATAATATATTAAAAGTGCAAAGGAGGTGAGAAACATTTTTTTTCCAATTATATCCTTACCTATTTATTTTATTTACATCTAATTCAATGGCTATTTACATTATTAATTATATTAATTTAATTTTTGCTAATTATTCAAATCACCTCTTCGATTTCTAATTTATGCAACTCTTGAAATTTTAACTTAATACAATGATCTTAAATTTAATGTAATTCTTGAATTTTCTAATTTTATGGAACTCTTTGGATTTCTACCTTAAATGTTTATCACCTATATATACTAACTAAGATCTTGCCATGAACAAGGCAATTCGATTGGACTTCAACATAAGGCTGAGATATGGGATTAAGGGAGGAACACTACAAATCTCATGGCAAGAATTTGTTGAAGTTATTTAAATTGTTGATAATATTTGTATAGATGTAGGGAGGTAGGAAAATTTTGTATAAGAAAAAATGATGTGGAGTTCATTCTTGCTAACAGTAGGAAATTTATCTAAGTCTCTTCCTCCTCCTCTTTGGCTAATAGAAAGAAATTGACAGCCCCGTGTTCAAGGACCGTTCGTATAGTAGACAAGGAGTGAAAATTCAAGAAGAAAAGAAGATGATTAATGGGATCATCTTTTGAGTTAATATCCTAATATTTTGTTTGGAAAAAGGAAGTAATAATACAGGAATATTCATTGTTTGATGATGTATACATAGTCTTATTTTTGTTTCATGATCCTTCTTATATGGAGTATATTGTATGACTTTTCTATAAGATTTCATGTTTTATCTTTGAAACCTACCTTTCTTAATTCTTAAAATATGGATTCTTTGATGGAGTTAAACCCAATTCAAGCTATTCTCCAGTTCATCATTATTAAATTTAATATATAAAAAAATGTATAAAAATGTGGTCTAAATTTGTGTACTATTGTTCTATAAAATTTAAGCCTTTCTTTTCTATTCTGTATATACTTTAGAGAAAATATCAATTTTAGTTCGGTATCTTTTTCAAAATCCAATTCTAATCCTGTAACTTTTGGTATTTTTAATTTTAGTCCTTTTAGATTCAATTTTGATCCTATAACTTTTAAAATTTCAATTTTAGTCCTATAAATTTCAAATTTAGTTCTGTATCTTTTTTAATTTTTAAAATTAATCCTATTATAAATTATATTATATTTCAAAAGATACAGGACTAATTTTGATAATTTAAAAAGATACAGAACTAAATTTAAAACTTATAGGACTAAAATTGAAAATTTAAAAGTTACAGGACCAAAATTGAAACTAAAAAGACTAAAATTGAAAATACCAAAAGTTACAGGACTAAAATTTGATTTTGAAAAAGATACAGGACCAAAAATAATATTTTCTCCTTTAACTTTACAATTGAAAGAAAAAAAGCATTAATAAAATATTATTATTATGTTAATATGTAAATTTTTAATATAAGAATAGTAATATTTAAAAAATTTTAATATTTATTTAATAAATACATAGAAACGTCTTTTTTATGATTAAGCATGCCGTTTTGAATGATTTCAGGTTTAAATAATATTCCATTATTGATTAATACAAAGCATGTATGTTGGTTAATGCTGTTATACGCGTTGATTCTTACTTGATTCATTTTAACCCATTTTTCAGTATAACACTCACCACTCCAATTTATTCAAAATTTTATATAAAAAAAAGTCATCACACAATTTCTCCAAAGCGGAGAATTGACTAATTAAGCAAATAAATAACAGATAAACTTAAAGTTATTGATTATTATATTAAAAATAAGATTTTCATAATAACAAGAAAACAAACATAAAAAATGAAAAATTAATTCAATGCCTGCAACGTGTAACGCACGTCTAAAGCTCTAGTAAGATAAATGCAAAGATGGATGGGTTCCAAATATTTCGTACTCACTATTTTACATTTAGGATTCAAGAATTTAGCTAATTTTAAAGAAAAATCTTCATCATATTCGGCTTGAAAAATTGTAGAAAAAGTATTCATCGTTTTTCTCTTCATCATATTTGACTTGAGAAATAGAAGAAATTGAATTGGCAAGGATGAGGAATTATCCATTAGAAGTGATAGAGCAGCAAATTTCTTCATCTCTAATGCATATTTTGTGATTATGTCAAGTAATTGCAGCATACAGTCAAATTGTCAGAAAATAAATCTGAAAATACAAGATTAAAACATCACATGAATATGCATCAACGTCTCTGGTTCTTTTCATAATATTTCAAGTCATTCACAACGCAATCCAGCAGCACAATAATGTGTAGAGTGCACGGGTTTAAGCAAATTTGTTTCATCGAAATAAGCCTCTATAATCTATAACACATACATAATCGACAGAGATAACTAAGTTTTAGGTTTATCGTCTGCAAGTCCTTCGACTAGAATAAGATATATTACAGAAGTAAACGCTCAGAAAAGTGCACCCTAATATACTGCTGGTAGCACTGCATTAAATAGATATTCGTCCATATTTCTCGAGCTCCATCAAAGACCAGAAACAGGGTTGATCAGTAACTTCTGCAAATGCAACTTCATTAAAAACATAACCAGTAGCCATACAAACGACAAGAAGAAAATAAAAATCACCGTTTGAGAAACTGGAGACCCTCGCTATGACTTAGGGTGCAAGTTTAGCAACTTACAAGATGAGTGCAAATTTTGAAACTATAGCTATATTGACCATATTCTTTTGAAACTATGACTTAGTGTGCAAGTTTAGAAACTCACAAGATGAGTGCAAACTTTGCTGATGATATATATCTGAATTTTAATGGTCCTAAGTGAATATAATCTAGAAAAAAACCGATTTTAATTTATGATTTTAATCCATGGGGCTTTCCGTACCATCTTATTCTGCACTATTGAATCACTAATAGGACAACAATTGACAAAATCATACTTAAATGCACAATTTTTAAGAGGACTGCACAGCAGAATCTCACTCAAGTTGGAATATGGAAGCATTTTTAAAAGCAGTTTAATATTACTACTTAGGTTATATATATGATTATTCATATTAGAACCATGATTGTCAAACCTGCTTAGGAATCTGCAGGAGGTGGCGGCTGCTGTGGCCACATCTGCTGAGGCATATAAGGGCGTGCCTGCTGACCATAAAGGGCTGGATCAACGGGCTTCCCTACATACATTCCCTGAGCTCCAACTGGTGCAGGCTGTGGTGGCATGTAATAATAAGGAAGCCCTTCGGTAGGAGCTCCAACAGGAAGGGCTCCTCTCGGCATTGATGCTAGCACCTCATCTTTCAAGTCCTCCCTCGGAACAATATCAACCAAGAAATCAAATATGTCTGTCCTTGTAATTGCAGCTGCAATGTCATTCTTCTGGAGCGTCCTCCTTTTGTTTTCCTCAGTGTGATTCCATGCTCGTAGTGTCAATTCAAGGATAAACATCTCACAGGCTCGGGCAAAGATAACAGGTGCTTCAGCTGATATCATCCTAACATCTTCATCAGCTTTCATTATCTTCTTTATCCTAGCCAACGGTAGGCTATGGTTCTTGAAATCGTTCACATGATCAATTTCATCATATTGGGATGCCCAGAAGTTCTGGAGTTGTTGCTGCAATTGTTGCTGTTGCTGCTGATGAATGTGTTGATAAGCAAGTTGGTGTTGCGCCATCTGAGCTGGAGAGGCAGACAGGCCGGCAGTTTGGGGAGATTGAGTCGAAGCAGCAGGGGAAGAGGTTCCTGTCATTTGGTTAGCCTGATATGGGCTCACATTATATTGCATCCCTGGAGTCTGACCATTTCCTTGTTGCTCCATTTTTTAGACCAACTCTTGGAGAAGTTTAGCTTTTGACTGAAAATAAAAAAAGTCAAACAAGGATTTAATTGAAATCTGGATTATGCATTTATGAATTATACATAATTGTAATAGAAACACAGCAACAACTTTCTAAAAACCTTGCTTGATAACGTAGGTGTAATTAAATACAGAGTAAAATTACAACACCTAAAGCATGGAAAGCACTAATAATATGATGTGCTGTACGTGCATAATTATTATCATTTGCTAGAGAACATATCAGATGTGATACTGGACGATGGAACAGCCAGAGGCTGACAACATCGAAAAAAAAAATCAGAAATAACAAGATCGTGTAGTAGATGCAAACGCCCATAATAATGTTGACAAAAGAAAAACAAACTTTTAATTCTTTTGGATTAGATATTTTCAACAAGATACATTCGCATTTTAATATCTAGTATGATGACATACTCAGAGCATCAACTACCATCAATGACAATACAAACATTGACTTTATGTATTGATTTATGTTCTATACAACTTGAAGTTTAGAATAGTAAAACATCTTATGAATAAGGTCAACTACAAAACTAAAAGCAGGGGAATGAAGCCAGGACAGTTCAAAAGAAAGTACATCTCGAAATAAATTACACATAGTTATAGTGAACTAGATCTAGATACATTCAACTAAATACAACATGCAAGATATATTCTCTCTCATATTTACACAAAGCATCAATTAACATCAAATGTTGATTTGACTAAGAAAAGTATCGATCCAATGGTTTTGACAACTAAAGCTTTAGAAATTTACAACAACTAATGCTTATGGTTAACTACAAAATTAAAAGCGGTGGGATAAAGGGAAGTTCCAAAATCAAGCACATCTGATAATAATCACATATTGTCAAAGTGGAAACCAAACAAATTACACAGATTTCTGAGAAATTTTGGACACTGATATGCTCCCTCCATCCCAAAAAAGAGTAGCATTTAAAAAGAAAAAAATTTTGAAAAGTTTTTAAGATTCTTTTTATGCGAAATTCTACGTTCTCATTATGACAATGTGCTTATGAGTTAATGTGATTGGATAAGTTGAGCAGATAAATAAATGGAAGAGGTGTAAGCCACAATTGATGTTGTACCTACTATTAGTTGATCAAAAAAAGTTGTTACTCATGAGAAATATAATTCTCTTCTGGGACTGATGGAATACGATAGCACTTTGCAAAACTTCAAATACAGTTTTCCACGACAGAGGAGAAATAATCAGAACCATAAAAAAACACAATAAAAGATAGATGAAATCACAAGTTGCATCTTGAGCATGACTGAGTTCAAAACAGAAGGGTAGTCACTAGTCTGGTTCTGTGTTAAACTTATCAGAAAGTTTTAGAAAGTCTCCTCAGTCCAATTTATAAATTTCTAAAAGGGCATTTTAAGCCTGGAACTCTTGCAAATAAAAAGCATTGCTAGAGGTTACACTTGTAGGCTTAATTTCATAAAACAATTAACTTGCTAATCATCCGTTAATACAGCCGTGCCACTAGTCAATAGAACACTCAAGAAATCCCAACAAATTAGTACTATCTAGTTCAAGATTAATCTACTATTGAATCATAACATGTCATCTTGTATCAACCAAATCCAAATAAGCTCATAAAAAAAAGGGAAATTATCACATTAGTGTGAATTGTTTTAATCAATAAAGAGACAGGCTTACGTTTTTAGCAATATCTTTGAACAGAAATAGTAAAATTGAAGTAAATTCTTCAAACCAGTTTAATCAACCACGTATTTCATTATACCCCTATGTCTAAACTATGAAGTGAAACCTTCCTATTAAGCACTAAAACCAACTCCAAGAAATAACCCCTTTTACCTAAAATTCAGCTTCTTCTTTTTTTTCTCTCTCAAATATAACTATATTGCTAATTTTCTCCCACTTAAACCTTCCATAAATAAACTGTCTCTCACGAAAATCAAGCTCCAAGTGGCATATCCAACTTCCACACATGTATTCAAGTTAAGAAATTGAGCCAAACACAACCAAACAAGTATACTCCAAAATATATCATAATAAAATAAAATTAAAAAAAAAAAAAAACACCAAAAGCACACACTCGTCGGCGAAAAATCAATACCACTGCGCGAAATTATGCTCTGAACTACTGCTTTTGTTCCACCGATCGAAAACCTAAACAAAAAAGACTAGAAAACTAATTTTAAGCCGAAAATCAGAGTGAAAAAACAGTAGTAATAAAAAAAATATAAAAATTAAGCGTAAAATACCTGCTAGCTAGCGGGAGGAAGTGGCGAGAGAATTTAAGTAGATGATTAGAACAATTAAGCTAGGTTTTCGGAAATAAATAACTCCTTGGACCCATAAACATTCAGTAACCTAGTAATAGATTCAGTGCTTATGTATGAATACGATAATTATAGATATATGATCTGTATGTATAATTGTGTAGGTGTACCAGAGAGTGCTGGAAGTTTGGTTGGCCTAACTTCGTAATTCTGCACTACCGAAAGTGACCCTACTTTTCTATTTTTGGTCACTTTTTATTTATATTTATATTCATAAAAAATTGTTTGAATTTTTCCAAATAATTAAACAAAAATGCGTCAATTTCTTATATGAAATAAAAAGTAGTGGTTTTTTTTTTTAAAAAAAAAACTTATAGTATCATCATCATGCTTACTTTCTAATTTCATTGACTAGTAGTATTTAATTCGGGTAAAAAAAAAAATCTTTATAAAGTCAGATTAACAATAAATAAAGTTAATTCAATTAAAAAAAATTATAAATCACCCGGATAAATGACAGCCATGGGAAATTGAGGAACAAAGATCCATTGTTTAAGAATCAATTCTAGCTTTGTGAATTGTGGGCTTTAAAAAAATTATCAAAATTGATTATGTTAGCATATAATATTATGGTGGGTAGTTCTCCCACTTGGGCCCAACAGCTGAAGAAAGCTAAATGTCAGCCCATTCAGCCATGCTGGGCCGCTCAATCCTCAGTTGAGAGCCCACGAACGACCTCGTAAGCCCAACTCAAAGCTCAATAGAAGCTCAATCTATGAAGCAATTGATTGATGCATAAGAAAGTATATACCCCCTCCATCAAATAGGATGGTTTACGTTTGTTTTTTAATATTTGAATGTGTAGAGAGTAGTTGTATAAGTGTAGTGTTGTAGGCTATAGGGGGATATTTAAATGATTTGTTTAGATTCCACCTTTCTATGGGGCGCCAAAAATAGAAATGCGTAAACGTTTCTATGGAATGAAGGAAGTACTATTTTTAGAGCATTACTTGTTTGAGATCTCGTAAATTATTTTTAATTAATTATTATTTTTCATTGAAAATATTATTACATTAATTTATATTAAATTGTTTATTGAATAGTTTACTTAAAAGATTGTCGCGGAAGAGATTGCAGACTAAAGTTAATGGCTAATTATACTGTGCATCCGGGTGCACCCTAAGATATGGTGTAATCATTTTAAAAAACGTATACAATTATAAATAAAAACATATACAATTATGAATAAAAATATATACAATTTAATTGTAAGTTTTTTTAATGAAAAATTGAGTGTAAAAAAATACAATTATTAAAAAATATGTATACACTATTGAATAAAAAATTATATATATATATGAATACTAGTTTTTTTAATGAAAAACTTAGTGTGAAGAAAATATACAATTATTAAGAAACATCGTATACAAAATAGAATAACTTGTATACAAAATAGAATAAAAAGTTATATACATATGGGTCCACCCTTGCACCCGGGTGCACCTAATATCAACTCAAAGTTAATAATGTATGAAATTAAAAAATGAGTGTTGTTAAATACACACCCCTTTTTATTAAATACACACTCTTTATTTAATGTACACCCCTTTTTAATTTTTTAAATCTTAACTTTATTATATACACACCCTTAAAAAAATCAAATTTACCCTTTTTTAAATTTTAAAATTATACACTCTTAATATTATTATTAACATCATACACACCGTTAAACACGGTAAATTGCAATACACCTTCTTCTTCTCCAACTCCATGTTCAATTCTTCATTCCTCCCATTCATATCACACACAATCATCTCACAGATTGGTGATAAATTACAGAAGCAAATATCGAAAATGAATTCTTCCTCCGAAATATAAATTCACCCAAAACATTAAAAAGTAACCAATAGATCTTCAGAGTCTCAAATACAGCAGATGCCGATCCAATTTCAAATTTATATATATTTAGTGTCAAACACGTAAAACCTTACTATGTGCAATAACATATCTTCAGATTCCCTTTTCATTCATATAGCAATAAAATTAAATTTCCATCTTTTCTAAATGAATCAATCCATCAAACAGTAACAAGGAAACATGATTAACGAAAAAGTTGTCCCAATTAATCTCCGTTTCACCAATTGCTTATGAGTTTGCACCAGTGATTTCAGAATCGTTTCGGACCGACCGGTTCAATCGGTTGAACTGGGAACCGGTCCCGAAACTGGTTCGGAAAGACTCCAAAACTATTTTTTGAGTTGAACCGCTAAGAACCGGTTCGAACCGGCTGGAATCGGGAAAATTGGTAAACCCGGATGACCCTTGAACATCAGATTTTCAAATTTTTTAAAAAAAAATTAAAATTTTAAAATGTTGACTGACTTTACACTTGACTGACTTGAACATTCTTTTTTTAATTATTATTTTCTTCAGCGGGGATTAAGAGTTGAGAAAGAAAGAAGGAAGAGAAAAGAAGATAGACCTAGCGCCGCCCCACTTGCTGCCAAATTGCAGACCAGAGGTGCCGGCGGCCGAACATCCACCGCCGCCCTGCCGGAGCTAAACGTTGATCCATTTGTGACATTTATACAAAGAGGTAAATGAGATTTTAAAGCTTTGAATGTTTGAACTTTGAACTTTTAATGTTGAAACCTGAAATGCAAATTTAGATTGTTTGTGGAGTATATTGTAATATTGTATCTTGGAATTTATTTTGTTCACATGTTAAATTAATTTATTTCTTGAAAGTTGAAAGTTGACACTCGAATTTGAAATTTGAAACATTGAACATTGTTCATTCATCCTTCATAGTTATTATGCCCACAAGGTATTTTATCTGATAAAATGACTCTAACCAATATATGAATTTTTTTTTTGAATTTAGACATAGTTGTTGGTGGTCATGTCTTCCTTGCATTATTTGTAGCCATGCTGCCATGTCATAGTTGTTGGGGATTTAGGATTATTGATCTTTGCTTGTGATTTTGCTACTGATTTATTGTAATTGTACCAATGCACGGTTGTAGTTTAATATTGGTGACTTGGTGTTGACTATCAAGTGATGGTATATTGAAATGCTGATAAGTGGTAACTTAGTTGATATTTTGGTTATAATGAAGTATTATTAAAAAATAGGTAATTTTCATTTTTTCGGTTGAACCGCCGGTCCGACCAGTCCGACCGCGAACCGTTTGGGCCACCGGTTTAAGCTCCGGTCCGATTATGAAAATACTGGTTTGCACCGTAGCTGTCGAATTCAAGACTAAAAAAAATCCCAGATTAAATCCTAAATTCAATAGAAGAATATCATTTTTCTGTAGATGGAAAGAAAAGAAGATCTCAACGAACTATGATATCAGCTGAAAATTTTGAAGAAATAATATAAATGAAAAAAAGGTTTTTAAGAAAAAAAGAAAAAAAAAGAGGTGTGTATTTAATGAATTAAGGATAATTTAGACTTTTTAAAAATATATATTTTAATTATATATTAATTGGGTGTGTATATTTAATAAAAGGGGGTGTGTATTTAGTGTATGCCTTAAAAAGAGTATATACTTTCTTTTTGAAAAAATTATAGTGGTAAACTTTTTTTAAAATGAAGTATTAGAATTAGAACTGACATTTTTGTTATACCCGTTAAAGATACTAGTACATCTGTTAAAATGAATTATTCTACCAATAACTCGGACGTCTTTAATTTCACAAAATAAAATTTTTGTGACTGATTTATAGATCCAAAAAATACCAAAAAAAAAAAAATTGTGAATCATTTGATTCATTTCTAGTTCCAAGAAATACAAAATTTTAATAATTTATAGGTTAAGCCATCCATTTTCTTACCTATTTGAATGGAGTATGTGTTTTGAGGCCCCTATTATTAAAATCTTATAAAGTTTATATATCTAACATTTTTATTGAATACATTAAACATAACATAATGCAGTACATTCAACCTAGCAGCACAAACTTTATTATTACACAACTAAAATATTCTATACATAAGGTTGGTAAAAGCATTGCTCAAAATGATAAGCAGCATGAAAAAGACAAAGGAAGCAAACAAGCCTCTAAAAGAGGTACAACTTCAAATAAAAGTCTTGACATTCTTTTTCTAATTTCAGACAGCAAATAAAGGTAACTGATCTCCTCCATTTATCTACAAGGCCATGCCTCACCACTTTAACACCCTTTCTCCCACTTTCAGTGAAGAGAGGAGAGTCGATCATGGCACGTTTGTGGCTGCAACTATGCTCGGCCCTTCAACCTGAATTATCATCCACACGAGATATAAAGAGCATTTAAAAAGTCGGGAGAAACGAAGATGTGGCTGCAAGGTGCTACTTTATAATGGTGAATACATGTCAATTCTCAATCAACTACCAAACCAGACCACAAATCAAAAAGACCACAAATCAAAAAGCCCACATACTCCCTCACACCTCAATTATTGGTGATCCTTTACTCAAGATCTATCATGCCAGCCTATAGAAATGGTCTATGTTGATCGAATGCAATCATATCGCATTGATTTGCATCCTCGATGGATCCCACCGCCTCATTTTATGCATATCCACAAATGGAAGTAGGCCATGTAATTATAACATGTTTTATAGCATCCAAGAGTACACACTTATGCAAGATTATGCCAAAATTAGATTTTCTTTATTTCTAATGATAATATTATTAATTGAAAGTTAAGGCTGATTGATTATTGTTGAGACCCTACAGGCAATTAGGGAAGTTAAACCTATCTGCAAAATTAATAAAGGTTTCATGACGATGTGGACGAGTCAACTATGTCGCATTATTCATGTCTAATAGAGGCGTGGCTACAAATGAAGAAAGGCCCACTGATATAACTGGACACAATAGATGATACTGGTCCCATGAATATGCCATAGGATCACAGCAATTGGATTCTCTTGCATATATGCTATGTCAAAAAAGTTTTGTAGGCCTCCGTGAGACGTCTCACAAAGAAACAAGAATGCAGAGTTACCATCTTAACTTGAGACAATCTCAGACAAGTTTAGGTGCACAAAGTACATAATTGAAAGAAAATCAGTTTACCATGAATTTGGCCCCACATATCTCTTCCTCTTTAGCAGGAACAGCTGTAATCTTGTTTTTGGGGTTCTCGTAGCTTCTGAGTTCCCCAACTGCAGTGGAGTAGAAACATCCTGTGGATCAAGCAACAGATTCATGGTTAAAAAAGGGTAGTATCTATGCTTTGACAAATAATCTCCACCACAAATGAGAGAGTGACATAAATCTAGAGGTAATATCAAAGTATGCATTAAATAGGGGCTGCTAAAATAATTTTAAAAAATTGAACTTATGCGTAAATTAATTAAACTCATTGAGAGGTCACTTAATGTAAATTGAAATCAACGGCATTTTATTATAGATCAAGCAAGCTTATAAAATAAATTAAGGGTCTACTAAAATCAAGCTATTTAAAGTTCGGTTAAATTCATTTATCGCCCTAAAAACAACAAATTTTCCTTCTTACCTTTTGGAAACGAAGCAAGTGATTTTCCACAAGCACCCTTAAGCAAGTTAGCATCGTTTGCAAACGCAACATATCCATCAGCAGTGATTCCCCAATAGAGAGGAACCTTTGCATATTGGTCCTGTTGTTCCCACCAACAAATCAAATGAGTTGGTGAAAGCTACATAAACCAAGTAATATTTTTTAGTCAACTGTAGGTTTGATTACTCACAGTGGCCACAAATAAAGTAGAAGTGGACTTGTCAAAAACAATGAATGCAAAGCTGCCTTCAAGGTGGCCAACAACATGGTTTGGAGGATAAGGTGCTCGATCACGAAGCGCCTTGTAAGCTTCTATAACCAGAAGCACCTCGTTCGCGGATTTTGCTAGCCCATATTGCTGCTTCAGGCTTCCCAAATTGTCAAGCACTCCTTCGAACAAACAGAATATTTCATCTTTAACCGCAAATGATCTGTCATCATTGTCAACAAAATTAGGCCATAACGTGATAAACAAAAGAAATTAGACTGATCATTAAGTTGATGTATAAGAAAGTACCTAAAGACTTAATTAGCAACTTTAAGTTGGCAAGAGTGCAGACAATTAATATTATTTCATCTCCAACAACGAAATGTCAGCTATTATTACGCCCAATTTAAATCATGGTTTATTGGACGTTGACCAACTGAATATATACATATTAAACGATATCCCAGTCTTAAGGTCTTTCGTTTCCTTTTCGTTTGTTTCGAGAAATCTATCGGACCAAACGTGATATATAAAATAAATAAGTACTAGTGTTAAAGTCTTGTTAAGTGTTAACTACATTTATAGTTGGCAAGAAAGATCCAACTCATATTTCTCGTCCTACTCACAGATAGAAGTCAGCAATCGATCTACCTAACACACAAAATAGACTCTGCTCATCATCATCAAGAAGTAAAATGTAGGTTTTCCATTTATATATCCTCAACCACTTCATCAATCCTTCTATATTTTTTCTCATAAATTTGATCAAACTTCATCAATCACAAGCAGTCACAAAATAATAAATAAATAACTAATAAAAACCATATCAAATTAATTTATAGATAAGTGAGTATTACAGAACACAAATTTATCTTTTCCTTGACGTTGCCAATTAACAAATAAATGATATGTTTGGTAAAATACGATAGCAACATAATTTATTAGCAAATTTGTCGTCACACACACCCTTGAATAAGGGCCCCTACGTTTCTTGGTGTATGTATGAATAGGGTCTATGAATAAGTACACATATTATTATTGGTTCAAAAAAAAAAGAGTATATATTAATATTTAGTTTATAATTATTTTTGAACAAGCGAGATTAGTAGGTGGTTAATTCATACGTGACGTACACATGAGGGAATATACCACCAAGGCAGAATAAAATAAGATAAAATTTGGCAAAGGGAATCACATGTAGGGGTGGCAATTCGTGTTAACGGGTTGGGTTTCGTGTCGACACGATAGTGACACGACACGATAAGGGCAAACCCGAACACGACACGATAAGGATTCGTTCCAACACGACACGAACACGAAAAATAACGGGTTGACACGACACGATAACAACACGATAAGAAAATAAAAAATAAAAAATAAATAAAAAATACTAATTAAAATAAATAAAATTTTAAATTAATATATTTTAAAATTATTATTAAATATTTTTATTATATATTTTTATAATTTTATATTTATATTGGGTTGTTAACAGGTTATTAGGTTGTTAACGGGTTAATGGGTCATCTGTTAATATTAATCGTGTTTAACGGGTTGACACGAACCCGACACGAACACGACACGAAATTTCGTGTCCTTATTGGGTTGACACGATAATGACACGAACCCAATAAGATCAAACACTAACCCGCAATTATCGTGTCGTGCTCGTGTCGTGCTATCGTGTCGTGTCGGGAATTGCCACCCCTAATCACATGTAATAAAAGTCAACCAACATTATCTTACCAACGGAAAAGCTTGTTCATCTAATTAAATCTATTACTCCTGGTTTCTAGACTTAATTAGAGTCACTTATCTCGAATTTATTTCTTAATTATTTCAAACAATACGAAATCAATTCAAATCGTGCATTCAGTGGATTATGACATAAAATAATACTCTGTTTATTATTGGTTGTGAATAATAAAATTAATAATCGGATTATCATATGGAAAAAAAGATCAAGTTGAATTAGATAACTGAGATTCAATACGTGGCACCCATGCAATCAAATCAGTGTGCGCAGATCCCAATTCATGGTGTATGGTGGTTACCATCTCTACTACTACAGATCATCATCGTAAATCAGGGAAAAAAGCATTTCAAGGTTGTAGAGCTGAAGATTGATATTTTTTCCACTTCTTTTTTTTTAATTTATCTATTTCAACTGAGGTTAATTATATGTGTTCATAGAGCAGTGAAGTATGATTATAATGAATAAATAAGAAATTAAGTGATAAAATGACAAAATTAAGAATTTCCAAAAACACATCAAATAAGAATCACGATCATAAAAGATGTTTTCCATGAAATTGTGAAAATATCTGAGCTCAAACGAGTGCTACATCAAGCCATGAATTGATCAAAATACATGAAATCGAATCATTCTACACCGTCCGATCAACATCAATTTTATACAGTCTAAATCACACATTCACAATTCGTCTGAATTAAATTGAAGTGCGTACCTCGGGTGTGTAGCAGACTGGTTGTAGTGTGTGTAGGCAAGCTGCACATCATCGCCGATTTTGATGGACACCGCCGATGAATTCGCCTCTAGGAATCGCGCCACCAGCTTGTCCGCCGACGCTTTAGGCGACGGAGTCCGGCTGCCGGCTGCCACCAGCTCGTCCGGCGGGGACACTATCGAGCTGCTAAAAACGCCCAACATCTTCTCTCTCCTCTCTCTATGAAATGGAAATACACACAAAATGTATGCAAAATAGCTCTTAACTCGGTGAGTGAAGGACTGGAAATGGAATGGAGAGGAAATCAGTCGAAGGGCGATTTCGATTTATAGAAAGAAAGGCGAGGGTAGATTTGTAATTGCGTGGAACTTGTTTATTTAATTTTAGAAAACCAGGACAAGTTGAAATCTTGCAGTTTACCCCCCAAAGGATGCTTTTTTACTTTTCAGAACTTTGAATTATGAAAATTATGAGGAAGGATATAATTCTTTCCAAAAATGCTATTAGAAGTATTATTTAGGGTTGAACTATACACACCATTTTTTATTGAATGCACACCTTTATTATTATATATTTAAATTCTATATTTTAAAAAGTCTAAATTATCCATATTTTATTTAATAGACACTCTAATCTTAGGGGTGAGCATAAAATTTTCAAAACCACTCAAACCGCCCGAAATGCACCGCCTCTAATGATCTACTTACATAAACCGCAGTTTATTTATATTTGAGAAAATCGCACCGCCATAACAGTGCAATTTCGATTTTTTCCTAAAATTGCACCGCACCGCATCGCCTATACATATATTATGTGCATTTATATTATATGTATGTGATTTTAAACTTATTTAAATGTTGAAATCTCAACTTGTTATACTCTTGTAAACCTTCGCTCATTGTCAAAACTCATGATTGTAAAATTTCTAACAAATGATGATAACTTAAAAAAAACGTTAATGATAATTACTTATTTAAATTCTTTAGAGACATTTAAATTCATGATTATTAAAATAAAAAATGAGTTCTTACTACTAAAAAATTGGCATTTTAGAATAATTTATAATTATACATTTTATAATTGTCATCATGGATTTACTTAAATACATCTATTGAAAGATGCATATTTATTTATATATTTATGTTTCATATTATTTATATAGTTATATTCTATTTTATTATTAAAACCGCTAAACCGTCAAAACCGACCGCCAAACCACTAAAAATCGATCGATAAATTATAATTGAAAAATCGTGGTTTAAACTAAACGTAAAACGGAACAGCCTATAGCAAGACAATTTAAATTTCGTCGAAAAATCGCCCAAACCGTACCATGATCACCCCTACCTAATCTTATAAACTTGTGTCATACGTCATCACATCTCAAAACACGGCGAGACAGTCAAAGCACTAGCGATCGTCGTGGCGCTACACGTGAACGTCGATCTCTTCGCCTTCTACTGTTGCGACGTGCTCGCCTACCAAAATACCCTCTATACTCTCTCCGCCAATTCTACACTAATTGCCTGATCACCGGCATCGTGGACTTCATCATCAGTAATAGGGGTTTGAGGAACATCAGTGGCAGTGAATTTAAAACTGTAGTTTCTTATCTAGATTACTTTGGAGAAGAGAATATATAGCTTGAATTTTAGTTCTCCCGTAATTGTTCTTTGAATTGTCTATGGTTATTGAATATCGTCGAATTTTAATGTTTCAATTTTACATATACCTTGCTTTTTGTTTGGTTTAATGATGGAACTACATTAATTTTTCTTTTCCTATTTGCACCACTAACTTTAATCACAAATTGAAGGCAATTCTGTTCAATTTTGGAGTTTGCACAACCTGGTTATTAAGTACTCAGTATTTACACAAACTGCTTGTAACGCAGATGCTATATTGAGATGTATGTGGCTATAGCTTAAGGAAAACATAGGCCAATGATCAAGAACAGCGTAAATAAAACTAGACTGGATTCAGGAATAATCTATGAAGGTCAATAGAGAAGGATGTAGGCTCATGTGGAATGACCATATGAGATAAATTAAATAATTTGGTTCGAATACTTTATAATTCAATAACCAAAACAAGAATTCGGTTCAAGTATATACATGGCCGTGAGATTTTTGGAGGAACATAAACGAGAATGAGAGTGTTTGGGAGAGGGAGAGGATGAAACATATGGAAGTTAAAGAAGAAAAGAGAGAGAGAGAGAGTCATGGGCAGTTTTAGAGGATACACGGTGTGTATGAAATAAAATTATTAAAAGGATAATTTTGGAGTTTCAAGAGGGTGTGTATTTAATAAAGGGTGTGTATTCATTAAAATGTAGTGTGTATTTAATAACACTCATTTATTTATTAAATTTGAATTTATGGATAACAATATGATATATTTATGCAAATTAATAAAATTTAATTAAAGAAAATATATTTGAGCATCATAGAGAAAATATATTTGAGCATCATAGAATTAAGTAAACTAAAACTCTACTTTAATAAATAATTTATCCAAACACTTGAAACCTGTCTCAACGAAAAAAAATTTGTAAGACGGATAATAGGTAACCATGTTAATTAAAAGCAATAGTAGTATAATCAATTATTTTATAAACAATAAATAGTATGAACAAAATATGGTAACATTTTCAATGAAAAATAACAATTATTTAAAAAAAATATAAAACAACGTACTAATTTAGTAACATAATTATGAGATTTCATTCAATTTTGCACAATTTTTTGCCGAACCCTTTATTCTACCCAAAAAGCACCATATGCACACACATGATGCTTCAATTTGAGAAAAATTGACGAGTTCAGCTGAGGTGTTGATCCAAATAAATATTATGACAATTCATAATATAAACAAAAGGTGATAATATTTTCAATAAAAAAATAATAGCTATTTTTTTTAAAGCAAAATAATAACTATTTTAAAAAATATAAAAATAATGTAATGCAAGTGTTCCCTTGATTATATAAATTTATAACAATTTTTTTTATAGAAGGTGATTATTTATAACTTCCTCTTTATAAATATTCAACTTTGCAACAACTATACATGATGTTTTAAAATAACCCCCATTACAATATACTTGAACTTTAAAATTAAATTTTATACTCAAATCAACAATTCTGGATAAAATTTATATTTTATAACTAATTTAGAGTTTCCCATAATCTAAAAAATTAATTCAACATACAACTTTATCATATAATTACTCAAAGTAAAGTCAAAATCAATTTTTTTATATTTAAAACACATTGTAATATAATTAAGCATGTAAGATTGGGGTGATTTGGAGAGAAATAAATAATTGAGGGTCCACTTTGTAAAAATGTGAATACCGGAGTATGGGAAATATATAAATATGGAAGGTGGGTCCATTAATGGCGATAATTCCCGTGTTACAGAAGATGGTTTCGTGGGACCTACCAGAGTTTTGGATTTTTGGATGACGTGTCACGCACTGGAGGTGAAAGCAAAGGATGCAGAGTGAGTCATCAGCTGTGGTGCGGGCGTATTCTCGATTCTACTACGATTATGGAGATTCTGACACGTGTCCAAACTCCAAATTACTGTACCTTCATTTTTTCATTTTCTCATAATTTCTGAGAGGACAAAACAAGCATGGGATAATAAGTTTGTAATAATCGTACCAGTTAAAAAATGGTGGGTCCCACTCACTCTTATCCTAGAGTTGTAGTTGAAATTACTAGCTTGTACCATATCAATGTTGTACATACATTAATCATTAATGTGATATTTTAATAGATTATTATCTATTAAGTTTTAGTTATATTTTTATCTCTTAATTTTTTTTGGTCGGTAAAATGTATAAGAAATACCCAAAAGAATACAATTAAAAGTTATAAAACGAAAATAAAGAAAATTACAAATTTATGTTCTAGGATTGAGAGTCCAATAGTTAAAAGAAAAATCAAGACAAGTATTTTTACGAACTACGAATTAACTCAATAGTCTGGACTGAAGCTCATTCACAATTTTGGGAACAAACATCTCCTCATTCTTAAAAATCACTGCATTTTGCGACTTCCAAATTATCCACACCGTTCCAAGCCAAATTCACACCGCATCTTTTTTCTTCTTCTTCCTATTAAAAATATTACTCTCTCCTTCCCAATAAGCTCTTCACTCTTTCCTCATTTGTTTGTCCCACTACACTCTTCACCCTCCAAAAATAGTAAAAGTCTCAAAATAAATAACCTCTTACTACATCATATTTTCAAAAATATCACTCTTACCTAATTCATATAACTTAATTTATCATTTATTTATTATTTAAAAATATCACAATACCCCTAAAAGTCAATAAAGTTTGTAAAAAAATCAACTTTTCTTAAACTCCGCATCTACAGTGACGGTGAAGAGCTTAGTGGGACGGAGGGAGTACTAAAGACGAACAAATTGGTGAATGTACCTGAGTGTAATGCGCTCTGAATACCAAGCCATGCAAAGCAATTCATCCATATTTGGTAAGAAATAGAGCATTCAAAAAAAAATATGCTTCTCAGTTTCTTCAGTGTTACCACAAAAAACACAACTTGTATCATCATTAGGTCCGAAAATTCCACGTTTTTGCAGATTTGATTTGGTAGGTAGACGTTTCAACAAGAGTCTCCAAGCATGGACAATGACTTTTAGTGGCGCAAAGTTCTTCCAGATTAATTCAAAACCTATGTCTTTCTCTGCATCCCTTATTGAGCTTTCACTTCCTAGAATGTAAGCATCCTTGGTTGAATAATTTCCATCTGAAGAAAGTTTCCACCTCCATGAATCCTCTAAGTCCTGTTTTACTTGTAACCTGTCCATGAATCCTCCAAGTCTTAATTTTAATTTAAATTGAATTGATATTTTAGTAATATGGAGTATTTTTTAGGTAATTAGTGAGTTTTAGTAAAATTGGATAATTGTATTAGTGTTGAGTGTAGAGTGGATCCATATGTAGTGAATTGTGTATAATAATTTTTTTTCCATATTCATTTAAAAGATAAATTAATATATTTGTAATGAGACGAATCAAAATGTGAAATTGAATATGTATCAAGATGGAGAGAGTATATTGCAACGAGATGAATGGAGTATATATCTTGTACCGTAGTCAATGGAGTATATTTTATTCTTAAATGTATTTATTTAAATTAATGAAAAGTTTTTTCTTATTAAAATATTAAGAGAAATACTGTAATAATTTCACATTGATTAAGGAAATTAATTCTTTAATTTATAAAAAAAAAGTATATTAATTTTTATGAAAAGAGTATTAAATTTAAGTAACAACTACTCCATCCGTCCCATAGAAGTTGGTATAATTTTTTTGGGCACGGAGATTAAGGAGTATAATAATTTAATGTAAAGTGGAGTAAATTGAAGTGAGAGAAATAATATTTAATGTATAGTGGGTAGTTGTATTAGAGGTGATATGTTGGGCCCATGAGAATATATTAATTATTTTTCTGTGGGTCCCATGTATTAAAAAGGAAATGTGTCAACTTTAGTGGGACAAACCAAAAAGAAAGTGTGTCAACTTCTATGGGACGGAGGGAGTACTATATTTTCTTTTG
The DNA here is from genome assembly GCA_023678885.1 of Pogostemon cablin. Taxonomy (NCBI): domain Eukaryota; kingdom Viridiplantae; phylum Streptophyta; class Magnoliopsida; order Lamiales; family Lamiaceae; genus Pogostemon; species Pogostemon cablin. The sequence continues at coordinate 22,362,207 of CM043009.1, read as the reverse complement.
AATGGAGTGTACATAAACTTTGCCTAGATGAAATATTGCATACAATAGATTTAACATACTCTTAATTATAATTCATAATCTATTATACTCTTATAATTTATGTTATTTTAAAAAAATAATTATAATTTCATTTAATATAATATACTCCATTATAATTATATCGATCTTTATCCTATGTTTGTTTATTATACATATGATACGTAGTCCATTATAATATATTATTATGTAGTATTCTTCAAAATTATTTGTATTGAATGATCTGAAAATTTTAATTAAAAATATAATCCTCAAATTGAGATGCAAGGAATCTAAAGCAACATAAATTTCTTATTCAAACGACGTCACCTCAATTGACAATTTCCTAGTGGAATTTTGGAGCAGTGGGACAAAGACGTGATTCTTACCCCATAGATTCCACCCTTTTGCACTTAAATCGCATTTCAATAACACTTTATTTTCTTTAAGCAATAAAATTTATCAATAAAATTCTATCTAATTTTTAATTACCTACAGATTGAAAAAAAAAATAACAATTGTCATTTAACAATTAAATGACTAAAAATTTATTATTATAATTTTAATAATAGAATAATATTAGTTTGTTGGCAATGGAATCATTGTGCTACATTGATAAATCATTATGCGGTATAATCAATGAAATTATTACAACGAATTATCAAAATATATATACTTACAATGAAATTGAATTTTCGTTAGTAAAAAATTTACCAACAACCACCTTAACAACGTAAAATTATCAAACAGATAATTATTGTATCCATTATTAATTCAATTTAATATTGAAATTAAGATTTTTATCAATAGAATAATCTGTTGATAAAAAATAGTTTTTTCGTAATGTAAATAAATAATATGGAGTACTGTATTTACTTTTACATGAATTTATACTTTGCATTCGGGGTGTACGTGTGTTCTTATAAATGTATTAATTTTTATACAAATATTTGTGTAAACCGAATTTACATACATTAATATGTAAATCTTGTTACTCTAATTACATAAAACTTTATTATTTTTTAAACACATAAATTGTTACTCTTTTAAAGTAAAAAAATAATTTTCAAATTCTTGTAAATCTTGATTTATTGATTACTTTCTAGTATTTGAAAAATTATTATTTAGAGACATGAATTATTACTCTTTTGTATAAAAATTATAACTCTTCAAAGAGTAATTTTTTATATACTAAAGAGTAATTTTAAAAATAGGATTTAAATGTAAATTCGATTTACATGAAACTTCGCTCTTATTTTTATTTAATAATATATAATAGTATGTATTTCTTAATAAATATATAATCTTTTTTATATTCAACTTTTCATTAAAATAAATAAATTGTATAAATTTGTATTCATTGATACTCTCACAAATTTAAATTCCTGCACGAGGAGACATTGCCATTTTTACCTATAGCCTTATGAAGAAATTATAATGTGGTTTAGATTATAATATACATAATCCTTTTTATTCCCCTTATTCGATCGATCTAAAAACTAAACGTCTAATTTGATATTTTGTTTAAAAATATGTCATAATATTATTATTACTATTGTGAGACGGGTTATTTGTGAAATGGATGTAAGACGAATCGACCAATCACTAAAGTATGTTTATTATATAGTTAAAGTGTGCTTATTTGTGGTTAAAGTATGTTAATAATAAATCATACTTCGTATTATAACATACTAAAATCACATTTTAATGCATAATTCAACGTACTTTAGAAAACATACACTATAAAAAAGTATTTTTTAGCAACCAAATTTAGCAACGAAATTCAATCCGTTGGTAATTAGCAATGGATTAACAACAAAAATGACATTTTTGTTTTAGCAACGGAATGCCAAAGGATTTATTCTCTATTTTAGCAACGGAATTCAATCCGTTGCTAATTAGCAACGGATTACCAAGGGAATCATTATATAAATTACCAACGGAATTATTAGCAATGGATTACCAACGGAATTATTTACCAACGGAATTGATTTTTTATTGCTAAAAATTTACCAACCACCACTTTACCAACGAAATTTTACCAACGGATTCCGTTGCTAATCCGTTGGTAAGCCGATTTAACAATGGAATTAAGGCTTTTACCAACGGAATATTTCGTTATTAAAAAATAGTTTTTTTGTAGTGATACTTTATCAACCATTTAACATACGTTATCAAAACATACTTTATCTATACAATAATCATAGTTTAGTGATGGGTCGACCCATCTTACTTTGTCAATATCCATATACACATTATAATATGAAGAACAAGAACTTCGAATTAAAGCTCATTTTTCCACTGTATGATTAATCTACACATGCTCATTTTCCAGCTTCCGATTAATCTATACATATATTTGCTTTTTTAGTAAATTAAAATAGTTTATAACTGCAATAATGCACTCATGATATACTGATTAATAATTTACTAAATATATTTCCGAATGAAATTGCCATAAAATAAAAGAAAGGGAAAAGGTTGAAACTTCTCCATCTGATCATATTATATTTATCCAATATATATACAAATTCATGCATTTCACAAATATCTTTTGTGCACATCAATTTTGTTTCTAGAAATCTTCCAACCCCACCCACAGAATTTATTTTTTCTAAAGAAAAAAATAAAAATTAGAAAGGAAAAAGAGATACTCATCCAATAATTAAAAGTGGGTTGGATAAAAAATAATAGAGTAAATATCAAAATCAGTCATATAAGTATGACATTTTTCAATTTCAGTCATTTTTTATTGCATTTCTCACTTTTGGTCCTCCGGAGTCCATTTTTGGTCCAAATTCAGTTCTTTTTTGCCGAAAAATTATGCGTGAGTTGCACGCGCTCAAAATTGGTCCTCTAAGTATGGATTTTCCCAACTTCAGTCCTTTTTTTATTGCAATTTTCACTTTTGGTCCTCCATTGTCCGATTTTAATCCTTTTTGTCCAAATTTAATCAATTTTCGCCGAAAATTTAAAAAACTCGCCAGAAATCATGCGTGATTTGCACGCGCTATTATTGTATAGAATTGATAAAATGTGATAGTGGAGTAATAAATTATCCCTAATAATGAAAAAAATGATATTCATCTAATTGAATTATTTCACGAACAATTCACTAGAATAATAAAAAGTGATAACATTTTTAATAAAAAAAGTGAGACATGATAAAGAAAAAAGTGATAGCTATTTAGTTAAATTATTTTATGAACCATTCGTAGATTGAATAAAAAAGTGATAATATTTTTAATGTAAAATAATGCTTGATTAAAATAAAGTGATAATAGAACAATTAAATTATCTAATAAATAATTAATATAAATAATAATTATTATTATTATTATAAATATTTTATAATTAAAAGCAATTAATATGATAATTATTTTATAATAAAATTAAAAAAATGAAATGGTTAATTAATCATGGGCATTGAGCATAGACACAGTTTTACCGCATTAATTGGTTAGTGTTTTGAGTCGCAAGCAAAACGGAGCCCTTGTTTCTTTTTAATTTATTTTCAATTTAATTTAAAATATATTTAATTGAATAAATGGATAATATGTCTCATGGGCAAAAGCAAAAATATAAAGAATAGGTTTTTTGTGTTGGGAGATGTAAAGGTTTTTTTAATGAGTTTTAGGCTCACCATCCAAGTTTTATAAAATTGGAGAGAGTGGAAGAAGAGAGGGTGGGAATCACGGTGGAACAGCAGAGCACATGTCTCTCACGCGGGCCCGTGCTACTCTAACCCTATAATTTTTTTAATTCTTTTTTTCTTCGCTGCTCATTACATGTGGTTACCCCTGCTCTTTTTTATATATTATTAATGTCTTCTTTGTTGGCACGTGCAACTCATGCATGTTATCGGCGAAAAATGATTAAATTTGGACAAAAAGGACTAAAATCGGACAATGAAGGACCAAAAGTGAAAAATGTAATAAAAAATGGACTGAATTTGGAAAAATCCATACTTACAGGACCAATTTTGAACGCATGCAACTCACGCATAATTTTCCGGCGAGTTTTTTAAATTTCCGGGGAAAAAGAACTGAATTTGTACCAAAAGAAAAAAAACGGACACTGGAGGACCAAAAGTGAGAAATGCAATAAAAAAAGGATTGAAGTTGGAAAAAGCCATACTTACATGACCGATTTTGATATTTACTCAAAATAATATAATGGCCGAGTGTTACGCTTATTAATTACAATCTCATTATTTAAATGGTTTTTTTTTTATTAATTTATAGTAATTTTTTTTCAGTTGATTAAAATGAGACTTGTTCAATATATAAAAAAAATAAGATCGTCTCATAAAATTTTTTAAATTTATATTATACTGATATTTAAATTTCACGAGTCAATATTACAATACATACTAAACATATGTTGAAGTACCAAAATTCTTAATTTAAATACCAACATGTTGAAGTACCAAACCATAATTTTTTAATATTTAAGATAATTTAAATACCAACATATATGTGGCATCATATAGAAAAAATTTAATACATCAAAATTTTAAAAAAATAGTATTAATTAGGATAGTAATTAGTACACCATTCTGAAATTTTTAGTATTTTTCTCATTTCTAATTATGAAGTGTCTTGCATCACATTAATGTTACAATCGTCAAAAAAATAAAAAATAATTGCAACTGGCTACTTTTTTTAATTAAAAAATAGAAATGACGTGTCAAAATTTTAATCTTTAGGAAACTATGGGTAGAACCAAGTTTTGGTGTACGATAATTAGGACTAGTAAGTAGTATCCATGTTCATAAGAATCATTTGAATCCAATAACAAACTTTATTGACATTAAATTAATTTAAGATTCTATGATTTAGAATCAATTCATGTTATTTTGGAGTTCAAGGTACGTATGATGATATATTATAGGCCATTTGCATTTTCTAAAATTTAAATATTAGTTTATGCATATATGAAACTGTGTATATGATCATATATCAGAATATTATTTGTAAAATTTACAGATTAAAATAAAGATTATCTTCTTATCTACCTGTAACATCAATTATGAGTTTTTATCCAATCAAAACTTAAAAAATAGTATAGCAAAATATTTTTAAAACTATCATGATTTAAAATGATAAAATTGTTTAATAATTTAACGATGCTTACATTAGTTAATCTTATACATTTAACACGTTTTTAAGGCTTTTTAAATTATATTATATTTAAATGACATGTTAATTACGCTATCAATTTATATATGTATGTAATTTAAATATATTTAAAATATTAAAATTTTAACTTATTATATTATTTTAAATATATGCTCTTTTTAAAAATTTCTACAAATGCTAATGACTTTTAAAAACACTCATGATGGTTCATCTTTTTTATATATAATAGGGACACTTCAATTTATGATTAAATTGAAATATTATAAATTTAAAAGGATAAATATCAAAATTAATTCTGTAAGTATGACATTTTTTAACTTAGTCCTTTATCATTTGTAATTCTCAATTTGGTCATTTTTTGTCCAGTTTTAGTCCTTTTGGTCCAGTTTTGATCTTTTTTTCAAAATTTTATCCTTTTTGGTCCACTATTGGTCTTAAATATATACACTTTCGGACCATTTTTGACATTTTTAACATAAAGGACTAAATTTGGACAAAAATGACTAAAAGTGGACAAAAATGATCAAAATTGAGAATCGCAAATGATAAAAGACTAAAGTTTGAAAATGCTATACTTACAAGACCAATTTTAATATTTACCCAATTTAAAACATAAAACAAATAACCATTAGAAATTATAATTTTAAATTAGTCTAAAATAATATAATATAAATATCACCTCTCAGTATAAAATTTATCGCTCCCTATATATTAAACACAAATTTTAAGTTTTTTCCTTAAAGCTTAAAATTGATTTTTAAAATGAAAATTATATCAAAGTGGAATCAATTATTAGGAAAGGACTAGAAACTAAATAAATGAGCAGGTGGTGATGCAACCGTCATGGGTTGTTGGTGCATGGGCAATTTTGCAGTCACACCTTTTTATGCCCTTTTTTTTATTGTTATTATTATTTTATAACATTGTTTTTCAAACATTTTAATTAGCACAATAACATTAAAAAAAAACAAAAATAAAAATAAAACAAAAATAAAAGGGTGAACATTCCCACGACTAGGCACATGGAGTATAAAATAATTTTTACATATAAAATAATTAAGCAATTACTTCACATTATAAAATAGTTACCCTTCATTCACTACTAATATTACAAGTTATTATATGAAGTTATAAAATAAGGCTAATTATACTGTGTACCAACTTTTAAAAACGTATATAAATATAGACAAAAACATATACAATTATGAATAAAAATATATGTATAAAATTTAATTGTTAGTTTTTTTAATAAAAAATTGAGTGTAAAAAAATATACAATTATTAAAAAACATGTATACACTATTGAATAAAAAGTTATATACATATGGATGCTAGTTTTTTTAATGAAAAATTTAATGTGAAAAAAGTATACAATTATAAAAAAACGCGTATACAAAATAGAATAAAAAGTTACATACATATGGGTGCCCGAGTGCACCTAATATCCACTCATAAAATAATACTAATACTTATTAGTTCAGGTCTACTAATATTACAAGTTATTATTATATGAAGTTATAAAATAATACTAATACTTATTAATTCTGGTGAATAAAGTAAATACCAACTGAGTGTAAGATTGAGTATAAAATAGTTCAATACAAATTACATAAATTGTTTTAAAGGATAATTTATGCTTGTGGTCCTAGCTCGACTAAAGTAATGTCTATATATGGATTATTTTATTTTCCTTTTCTTCTTATTTTTCAATAAATATTGACGAAAATACATGTGGTAGAAATAATTAAGTGTGTAACATCATGATTTATATCTAGAAAAATATCTACAGTATATTTGTCAACAAAAACTTTATGGTGGGATCTCACTTATTCAACTCTCTCTCTCACAAGTCACACAAACATATGTATATATATATTAAAAATTTATAAATATAAATAAATAAATTGATTCTCTAACAGGCCTATATTTGTTAATTAAGTGATACAGCTGTATATAGACTAATTTAATACTCCATTACTGTTTTGTGAATACTCAATACAAGTGTATCAGGAATAATACAAGTGTAGATAAATACAAATAATTAATTGTATTTAAGACATTAAAATGGAAAATAGATCTGTATAAAATATAAATGGAAGGATACGTTAAAATTTCCTTTTTCTAGTAATAGTTACTCTATTTAATTAAATGAATTAATTTTTATAATTTTAATAAATATTATCTTAATTTTAATCATGTTTTTAAAATTATTATGGGATTAAAATTAAAATGAAAATTATTGAAATTAGTAATAAGACTAAATTTGGAAGCGCAATAAATTGTAGTATAAAAAAGATTTGAATTGAATAGGTAAAAAATTTAATATTATAATAAAAGATTTTTTTTTGGTTGAGCTTGCTTTATGTTAATTGATTGTAGGATAAAATTATCTTACACCCAATCTTAAAAATATTATTCCTCAAAATAAAATTATTAATATCGAAATGATAAACTATTACTGTTTCAACTGGATGTAAAATTCACTGACATAATAAAATTTAGAACTTGAGTAATATTTATCATTTTAGAAATCATAATTCTTATTTCATAATTTTGAAAAGTAAGAATATTCCCAAAAAATTTAAAATTTGAAGATTTTTTAATTTTTTTTAAAGAACCCTATTTTTACATGCTCCAACACATTACTCAAAATTTTCTTTTTCAATATTTATTTATAACATATTTTATTTTCAAATTAATTTTTAACAAGTTTATTTAAACAAAAACACACCCAAAAAAAAAAAACCCTTACCAACATTTAATGAAATGTTGGGTGAACTTTTTTTTATATAAATTTTAATATTGAAAATTAATACCGACACTTTTATAAAAAAGGTTATCAAATATATCCAAATGGATTTTTCTTAACTCTAATGCCCTTAATTTAATTTCCCCACCCCACCTGTAAATATACCACTCCACACACGTAAACCTCCTCTCTCCCCTGGGACCCCACGTTCTTTTCCTTTCTTCCTCAACTTTTGCCAATTCTTCTTCCATTCTTTTAATTTCAAATTCAAAAATCTAAACTTAAAAATTGATTCCATAAATACGGCAATTGCGAACTGATTCCACCATTTACAATCTAAAGGCCGCATCATCGTTGACGACAACGTGGTTTTCTCCGTCGTAACAGAGCATGAAATTGTTAAAGACAATAGTCGTGTTCGTCTTTGTGAGCGAGTGAGTTTCTTTAATCTCTATTGCACTTGCATTTCGATTTTACTCTCACACATTTTAGGTTCCCGAAAAGGTATTTTTCGAAGTCACTATTAAGGTACGTGCTTTGGTTGTTTTAGGTTTTACATGCTCTCATTTGATGACCTCTTCTTAATCAATTTAAAATTATGTGGTGAGAATTATATGCTGACATTTTTGTTGAACCTGTTGAAATTTTCACATTGATTTAACATTCAGTTTATAAATGTTTAGTAGGTATTAGCATCACTTGCTTAATCTGCGATTTTTTAGAGATAAAAAAATATTTGAATAGTAAAATTTGGGCATATTGACTGACAGCATTCCATGGTAGAGGAAGCATGTTAGTTTGTAAGAACTTTCCAATCATCTTTATACTAATTCAGATAATTTCTTTTGAGGTCTAGCAGTGTAGAGAATTAGCTTTTAAAATATCAGTGTTGCTATATCATTCATTTCACTGTGTTGTATCCGGATCTTATAGATCACTGTTTTATAATGTATACCATGTATCTTTTTCATAATTGAGATATTTTTTCTATTTGGTCAAGTACTTAAGTTACTGGTATTTGGTAAGTGAAACCTACTAGATGAAAATTGATATTTTTAGTAAAGTTACAGCTGAAATAAGAAGGCGTTAAGAAGTTTATGTTTTCCTTCATTGGTTTTAAATTTCTCATTTCTGTTTTTATATAAGCATTTTATTCATTTTTAACTATTTCCTCAGGTATACGAGCATATAACTTATGAGAATGCAAGTCTTTTGTTGCTGGGTTCTCTACCTAAGATGCAATTGCGCATAGTAATCACACCATCCTTTTTAAAAACTTTTAATGTAACTGGTAATATCAACAGTCAATAAAAAGTTTACTTTCTCTGTTCTCTTACGTTTTATGAGATTAAATAGATCATGTACTTCCATAGAATGGAAAATTAGATGGGCAATTGCTCTCATTTGCATTGCCTCTACAATTTGAAACATTTAAATAAGAATGACGGATTCTGCTTCTGCACCCTTTCAAGAGGCCGCTTTGACCGCCTTAAGAAATACCCCTGCATACTTTGCTGAGCTAAGAAGATTGAAATTTTTAGTTTAGAGTTTTTTATGAACTTAATCGCATGAATATTGTCTATATCAAATCCATCTCTTAGTTTGTTTACGAGTTTCTTTCTTTTGCAGAATTATGAATCAAAAAAAGATTGCATTTTCTACTTGCTTGCTAAGGTTGGGTTCAAGATGTTGGATTGTATACTAAAAATCTAGCTTTTTGTATGGACAATGTTATAACAATTAATTTGAAATGAGAATCATATGATCAAATGATTGCATCTTATAATTTATTTATATGTTCGATGCAATAGTCCACTTACTTTATACTGTAGATAATATGTTGTGCGACAACACGCGGAAGATCATATTATCGGTTTTCTTATAAAGTATAAACAGATGCTCACAACCGAGATAGACGGGGACTCTCTATCGGGATGGTTGTAGTGTGGTTTGGTATTAGCTTGTCTTGGCTATAGAATCACACTAGTGCACTTGTGTGTATTGAGCAGGACCGCTTGAGATCGTTTGACTTATACTGACTTATAGGAGAACTTGATCTCAGTTATTATGGAAGTTCGTGCTCTTAATCCCTATACAATAACCTCGACACGTAGGGCAGTATGTATTTCTTTGATTCATCAATGGGTGAGATTTACATGTAATTAAATCATCAAACTCGATGAGTTGGGAAGTAGTGTTTTCTCTATGGTGTGCTGTTGATTGTAGAAGGAATCCATGTCCGTCATAGGTTGATGATGTCCCCTCGAGGAGCTCATAAGGATTATCATGTAAACCCTGCAGGTGGAATTTATTCCGGCATGATAATGAGGTTGAGTGGTACTACTCTTGGATGAGATATTAATTAATTGAGTTGTCAGTAACTTAAATTAATTAATGAACATTGTATATCTTAAACATGGGGAGACTAACGGGCTCATAATAAGAAGGAGCCAAAAACGTAATTTTGGGATTGGCACGGTAGTGCAATAATAATATTTTAGTGGAATATATTATTATTATTGGACTTAAGTATAAGTTTTGGGCTAAGCTTGGATACTTAAGCCCAATGGAGGCCCAACCCAATTTCTCCTCCTGGTCCCTGCTGTAGCCCATGTATATAAGTCACCTCAACTTATCTGGAACCCTAATCTAATTCATTATTCACGTGTGATGAGGGTTGAGAGCAGACTGAGGAGGTCTCGTAGATCATCGCCCACACGATGTCGAGATCGGACTTGGGACATACGGCAGAAGATCAGACGGTAGTTTGCTGCTGCTATCTTCCGCCTTACGAAATTTATATTAAATCATAAAGTACTCAGAATTTGATGATCAATATACTGACGGAAAGCCGTCGAAGAGAGGATCGTCTGAACTAAAGATCACTCAATTCCAACATCAGACAAGGAAGTTATGGCTATTCTCGTGGGACTGCGCAGGCTGCCTGCGAGAATCAATCTTCATCAACATACCTTGGTGAACGGTAATCGTTTCTATGATTTATTGCTTCCGCTGTGATAGAAACGCATGATATTCTAACGGGTCACGTTAACCAAATGATCCAATGCCAACAATTGGTATCAGAGCTTCGGTTTCGTGGTGAAGCGTGACACGTTAGGCTAGGGTTTATGTGATTAATTTTTCAAAATTAGGATCGCATGTTTAGGGTTTTGGTTTTACTGCACAAACCATGAATATCCCTATGTGAAATATACCCTATATCATATCTGTTCGTTGATGGTTGTGTGTGAGAGGATTCGACGAAAACTGTTCGTCAATTTCACATGGAAGGAAGAAATTGAGAGAAAATCCAGCGCAGTGATATTACAGAGGAAATAACCGGAGTTTCAACCGTCGGATCAGGCTAATTTTTGGTCAACACGTTCGGATTTTGTGAATGTACATTCTGAACGGTGAAGATCGTATTTGGAGCTTTTTGTTGTCGGGAATATGCCGAAAATAGAAGTAGTTTTTTGGGCGATTCTGTTCTACGCAGTCGAGGGAAAAGAGCTGTTTCTCACAATCTAACCGTTGGATCGACCTGTAATTTGGACAGCATGTTAAAAACTCACAGGCGTAGATTTTGGACGGTGGAGATTGGATTCCTAGGTTCTTACAGTTGCGAACCCTGAACGACAGTTGGTGTAGTTTGATGTTGCGCGTTAGGCTGAACTTGGTTCCGTGCAAGTAGGCCCTTGGACGAGCGACAGTTAGAGCGGATTTGCATCAGGTTCGATTGGTCTGCATCAAGTTCGATCGATGCTGCACCAGGTTCGAACGGATTTACATCTGGTTCGATCGATGCTGCACCAGATTCGAACGGATTTGCATCAGGTTCGATTGGTCTGCATCAGGTTCGATCGATGTTGCACCAGGTTCGAGCGGATTTGCATCAGGTTCGATTGGTCTACATCAGGTTCGATCGATGCTGCACTAGGTTCGAGCGGATTTGCATCAGGTTCGATTGGTCTGCATCAGGTTCGATCGATGCTGCACTAGGTTCGAGCGGATTTGCATCAGGTTCGATTGGTCTGCATCAGGTTCGATCGATGCTGCACCAGGTTCGAGCGGGTCTGCATCAGGTTCGATCAATGATGCACCAGGTTCGAGCGGATTCACATCAGGTTCGATTTGTCTGCATCAGGTTCGATCGACTCAGCACTAAGTTCGAGCGGGTTTGCATCAAGTTCGACTGGTCTGCATCAGGTTCCGCGTGAGTCTTCACAATATGATCGGGCAGGGTGCCAGAGTGGTGAAGCAGGCTGCTGGGAGGTCGATCCCCATCGCAGTTGTCCGCATTCGTGATTGGTGGCGAACAATCGAATTCGCTGTTATATAACTGTTATAATTGATTTATTAATTGATTATTGTTATATATGTATGCATGATTCTCTATGATTTATTGCCTTAAATAGAAGCATGCTAGATTGCGTATTATATTTGGTATATTATATACATGCATGTTGGAGTGTTGATCAAGTCAACTTATTTTTGGCAATTTATTTCCTTATATATAACTGCTATAATTGTTTTATTGGTCAATTATTGTTATATATTTGGAAGTATGAGCATGCTAGGTTGCGTATTTTATTTTTAAATATTATATGCATGTAAAAACCCTCGGTGTTGAATAACTAAGTGGGAGAGGGGATTGGTAAAAAATTCCCACGGCCTCCATTATTGGTTTGTAAGTGATGTGAGTAAACTTGCGCGTTGGCAATAGTGCCTTCCTCCCTAACGGATGAGCTTATATGCGGTTCACTAGTACAAACTTATATAATTGATGGTTGTAGAAAGTTATCTGAGCGCGTGTGTACTTCTCCAACAGTAAGGCACATAAGCTTGGGCAGCGGACTTGGAATCAAATAATGGTGCACACTTAGATGTAAATAATTAGTATCCTCCCCAACGGAGTCACTGCTATTATTTGCATGGCTAAAGAGGAACCAACTATTAATTATTTTGTCATAAAGTTAGGTTGACAAATGAAATTAATGGGTAAAACATTCTCTTGTAAATGTTCGGGTTTGTAAACGTCCACACTAACGTGGCTTGCAGACTCACGGTGCTTGAGATGTCGGTGAATTTTATTTTATATTGTTTTGAGGGAATCAATGTAAAAGGATAAAATTCGAAGATTTGATTGGTATATTTATTTGTGATTCTCTGATTTTCAAATGGTTTTATCTCACTTATTATTAACTAAAAGAAATTATATTTACTTGTCCAAATTAGATGATTAGAAAAGAATCTTGATTTTGAATTTTACTGCTTAAGAAAATACATGTGTGTTCTCACAAAGGACGTCTCATGATGCCTATTAAAGTCTCTAGTGAAGAGATGAGAGGTTCATAGAAATATGATGGTCTCATGTAACTCTTCGGATACTCGAGTAATTTAAAAGGCGGTAGGTCATGATTGAATTTGATGAATAAATTGGAACTACATGGAATAGAAGTTGAAGGGGAAACCTAAGTCAATTTTATTCTTCATAATTGCCTAGATGTTTTGAGTAAGTTTCTCCTGAATTACAAGAGGTTGTATATGGTGGAAAACTTCTGACAAAACATGTGGTAAAGGAAATTCAATTTCATAAAAGGAGTGAACAAGGATAGAATCTTACTTGCTAGTTGTTTAAACATGATTAGTGATGGCATCTACTGACACAAAGTGTGTAGATACTGGAATCACTGAATGTTTATTACTAAGTGAGGATAAGATTATTATAGACATGGGTAAAACTACAAGAGTGGTGGCTATTGCAGTGGGAGTTGTTTATTTATCTAATGATATGAGTAGACGTTTGATTATGAGAAATTATTTTACGTGCGTTTTCATAGAAAGAATTTGATTTCAGTTTCTATGCATTAATAGATGGATACTCCATTTCATTTAAATGACATGGTCATTATAATGAATGATAGAGTTGTAATCTGTTATTGTACGTTGGTGAACAATTTGTATACTCTTAAATCATGTATATTCCACAGATACAACAAATAGTAATTAATAATGAATCTTCTAATCTTAGTAAGAGAAAGATACCTTCGGATATGAACTAAACATATATTTGACATCTAAGAATAGATCATTTTACTTGAGTAGGATTCAAAAGTTGATAGCCGATAGACCCTTAGGTTTATCTGAAGTGAAAACTATCTGACTTTCGAGTCTTGCTTGGAAGTAAAAATGATTAATTGCTTTTCAAGGCAATGGGGAGTAGAGCCAAAGACATATATGCTGGAATTAGTTCATTCTGATTTAAGCGATCCTAAGATTATTCGGACGAGAGGTGGTTATGAATATTCGTCAATCGATGATTATTCTAGATACCGATATATTTATTTGATGCACTGCATGTCTAAGTTCTTTGATTAATTCAAGAATTGCAAGGCTGGTACAGTGAAGCGTCATGGAAAATATATCAAGTCATTACGAGTACCTCTTAGGATAATTAGGAACTATTAATCAGAGGTTGAGATTAAATCTCAAGTGGTCTACACCAGGCATGCCCCAGCTGAATGGTGTGGTGGATAGAAGGAATAAGACTCTTATGGTAATGATTAGATAGATGATGAATTATTTGGAATTACTAAATTTATTTTATGGGTATGCCCTAGAAACAGTAATTCGTATGAATGTTTGTCTGTTTGTGGGATATCCTAGAAAAATGAAGGGTGATTTATTTAGTCCAAAAGATCGAAGGGTGATTGTTAACACAAACACTAGATTTTTGGAAAAAGACTATGTATTAAATCATAAACCCATGTATAAATTGTTCTAAAGGAAGTGAGAGGGAAAAATACAAAGTATAAGTACCAAGTGTACAAGAGGATATACCACAAGGTAAACTGCAACGCGTGTCACGTCTGATACACAATTGCGTGTAGTGCCTTGTCATAGTAGGAGGGTTCTTCGACAACCTGTAAAATACATGTTTTGGGAAAGTCATGAGACTTGGTCCCTAGCAAACATGAAATGGACCCACGGATACGACGAAGCACTACAAGTTAGAAATGCCAAATCCTAGCAAAGTGCAATGAATATTAAAATAAAATCGATGGATTTTAAATTAGGTCTGGATGCTTGTTGAACCGCAAAATGGCATAAAAGCCATTGGAAGCGGGCTTGCAAGAATAAAAGAGGATCATAGAATAAGGTGAAAATCTTGGAAGCAAGCTTGTTGCGAAAAGGTATACTCAGAAAGAAAGAGTTCGATTATGAGAAAACCTGTTCGCCGGTAGTTATGCCTAAGTTGATCCGAACTCTTTTATTTGTTGCTACTCATATGAAATATGAGGGATAGCAAATAGATGTCGAGACAACTTTCCTGATTGGAAGTCTTAAGAGAAACATCTATGTGAAGCAACCAGAGTGATTCATTGCAAAAAGCTAAGAGCATTGTGATAATAAGCTTAAAAGTGTTCATTCATGGACTAAAGCAAGCTTCAAGATCATGAAACATCCGTTTTGATGAGGTAATCCAGTGACATGGATCTAATCAATGATCAGATGGGTCTTGTGTATTGAAAAGAGTGATGGAAACGTGGTGGTATTTCTTGTACTATACGTAGATAGTATCTTGCTCATTGGAGACAGTGAAAGAGTATTATCGGGCGTATGGGTATGGTTGATAAAGCGGTATGAGATGAAGGACTTAAGAAGAGCAAAAATATCATTTTGATCACGGTAATACGAATCACAAGAAATGATGTTATGCTTATCTCAAGTTTCATATAATGATACGATCCTTACTCGTTTAGCATGTGAATTTATCTAAGTGAATGTGTCTTGTGACACAAAAGTAGATAAAGAAGATGAAAGCGGTTCCTTATGCTTCGGCAAATGAGGAAGCTTAATCTAAGGAATGCTATGCATGAGATTGGATATCTGTTTTGCCGATGGCATGAACAGTGGGTATCAAGGTAACCCAAAATAAGAATGTTGAACTGTGGTAAGACATATACTTATGTACCTGAAAAAGACTAGAAACTATATGTGGGCTTACCGAACAGATTCACTGATTCTTATGGGTTACATAGATTCAGATTTTTCAAATCAGATAGGGACGGCAGTAAATCCACCTCAAAGGTTATGCGTTTAATTTTAGGAAGTAGAGCCATAATATGGAGGAGTGTTATATATAGAAATATATTTCGGACTCCGCACTCCATCATGGAAAGATGATAAATTGGAGCCTATAAGGCAGCCAAAGTATCTATATGACTCTAGAAACTTCATGATGGACTTTGAAGTATTTCTAAGTTTGCCAAAGATTATCATAATTTAAATTAATGATATTGGTGCAGTTGCAAACTTGAAGGAATCACGAGTTCATAAGGCAATTAAACACATGGAGCGCGAGTACCACCTATTACGAGAAATCGTATGATGAGGGAAAGGTTGTTGTCACCTAGATTGCATCGGATGATAACCTAGTAAATCCATTTACAAGGACCTTAAGACGAGAGCTTTTGATAGTCGTATAGTGGGAGTGGAAATCAGATGTATGGCAGAAGACATTACAACATAGTCTTTTAGTATAAGTGGGAGATTGTTGGATTGTATACTAAAAGTCTAGCTTTTTGTATGGACAATGTTATAACAATTAATTTGAAATGAGAATCATATGATCAAATGATTGTATCTTATAATTTATTTATATGTTCGATGCAATAGTCCACTTACTTTATACTGTAGATAATATGTTGTGCGACAACACGCGGAAGATCATATTATCGATTTTCTTATAAAGTATAAACAGATGCTCACAACCGAGATAGACGGGGACTCTCTATCGGGATGGTTGTAGTGTGGTTTGGTATTAGCTTGTCTTGGCTATAGAATCACACTAGTGCACTTGTGTGTATTGAGCAGGACCGCTTGAGATCGTTTGACTTATACTGACTTATAGGAGAACTTGATCTCAGTTATTATGGAAGTTCGTGCTCTTAATCCCTATACAATAACCTCGACACGTAGGGCAGTATGTATTTCTTTGATTCATCAATGGGTGAGATTTACATGTAATTAAATCATCAAACTCGATGAGTTGGGAAGTAGTGCTGTCTCTATGGTGTGCTGTTGATTGTAGAAGGAATCCATGTCCGTCATAGGTTGATGATGTCCCCTTGAGGAGCTCATAAGGATTATCATGTAAACCCTGCAGGTGAAATTTATTCCGGCATGATAATGAGGTTGAGTGATACTACTCTTGGATGAGATATTAATTAATTGAGTTGTCAGTAACTTAAATTAATTAATGGACATTGTATATCTTAAACATGGGGAGACTAACGGGCTCATAATAAGAAGGAGCCCAAAACGTAATTTTGGGATTGGTACGGTAGTGCAATAATAATATTTTAGTGGAATATATTATTATTATTGGACTTAAGTATAAGCTTTGGGCTAAGCTTGGATACTTAAGCCCAATGGAGGCCCAACCCAATTTCTCCTCCTGGTCCCTGCTGTAGCCCATGTATATAAGTCACCTCAGCTTATCTGGAACCCTAATCTAATTCATTATTCACGTGTGATGAGGGTTGAGAGCAGATTGAGGAGGTCTCGTAGATCGTCGCCCACACGACGTCGAGATCGGACTTGGGATATACGGCAGAAGATCAGAAGGTAGTTTGCTGCTGCTGTCTGCCACCTTATGAAATTTATATAAAATCATAAAGTGCTCAGAATTTGATGATCAATATATTGACGGAAAGCCGTCGAAGAGAAGATCGTCTAAACGTAAAGATCACTCAATTCCGACATCAGACAAGGAAGTTATGGCCATTCTCGTGGGACTGTGCAGGCTGCCTGCGAGAATCAATCTTCATCAACATACCTTGGTGAACGGTAATCGTTTCTATGATTTATTGCTTCCGCTGTGATAGAAACGCATGATATTCTAACGGGTCACGTTAACCAAATAATCCAACGCCAACACAAGATGCCTTTCGAACCTCAAGGTTCTTTTTTTTGTATTTGCGGAACTTCCCAAAAGCTTCCCACTTTTAGATGTGAGTTGTAATACTACTTCCTCCCCTTCACACTCAAGATCAAACTAAAAAAACTTGAGGAATAATTTTAGGCATCTTAGTATTTTAAACTAAATGAAAGCATTTTATTTTCTATATATGATTAAAGTTTAAAATTAATAGCAGGTTAGTTTTTTTTAGAAGTTGATCAAGCAAACTAGGGTAGTAGCAGTTCCAGGTTCAGGATATTTCCACACAAATTTATGTGCAAATAAAGAGCAGAACTTCAAGGAATGACATGAATGTGCAAACGGATAGGTTCATAATTCATGTAAGCAGTCAATGAATTTCTTTCATTTTTATTCGATTCAGATCACATTTTAGTGAAGTGCTTCGATGGCGGATGTTTATATAACCTTTGATATTAAATAGGAGAATACATTCTTGAGGACACATGTGCACGGAGACGATCCGGAGTTTGAAAGGATGCATGTGCTCTTCGGAGAATAATTCACCGAAAAAGAAGACGACTAGCAGCTATTTGAGGCGGTGTCCTAAGGGGAGAGTTTGGAGTGTTTCGATTGTTCAGTAGGGATAACTATGTATCATGTGGTTAAATAGTAATTTTTTCTTGATGTTGAAATATATGTTTATACTTTATAAGTTTTTCTATAATAATATAGGTATGCTGTTATCGGTCAATTAAAGGTCTTTTTCTTTAACGAACATCACACTTTATGCTTCTGGAATTTATGTATTGGTGAATGTAAGATGAAGTAAACATAGGAGATGTTACCTACATGGTCACCTATATGATCAACAACATAATGAACTACATGTTAACCTATATGATTACCTACGTGGCCACCTACATGTTCACTTATGTTACGATAATCACATCCACCTACAAGGTTACCATTATGAATACCTACATAAACGTAAATCTCAGATTCGACACAGACAGACCATGGTCCATTTACCAGCATGGGTTAAGCACCTTAGCTTACTGGTGTTTAAGTACAACGCAGTGTCATATCTAAATTTTTTTAAGGTACATACAGAATTCTACTAATACAATAATTTTTATAATTAGACATCAAATTCCATTTTCATTCATCGTGTGGGCCACCATAATAGCCATTTTTAAGAAGACTTCACTTAAACTTACACCTGAACAAGGTAAGATGAGAAGAAGTTTACATTCAACAAGCACATAGGATATAAATAACTCAAGGACAAATCCTCAAGTTATAATACACATGTAACACGAGCCATATAAATTGCATTGATTTCTAAATAATCTTTGTTACTTCAAGCAAGTATAAAGCATAGAGATGGGGTCAATCTTCACAAATTGAGTAAACTTAGTCTACTGTATTACTTTTCTTCATATGAAACATTATGATTGTATTGTTTCATTTCCATACTTAATCATAAAAGCAAACAGAATGCTAGAGCCGGCAAATGGGCCGGACCGGGCCAACCCGGTACTGAGCCACCAAGCCAAGGCACATTTATGGACCGGGCCGAGCTTGGCCCGATTCTTGGTGGGCCTTATTTTTTGTGGCCTAACCTAGCCCATACTGAGCTACCGGGCCATCGGGCCATTTTGGCCCATTAATATTCATTTATTTTAAATTTTTTATTTAAAAAATAATTTAAAATTTAACTACTTTAATATTTATAATAATTAAATTAGTCAATATTAAATATTATTCTCAAATTTATAATTAGATATTAACGGTAAATAATCTATTCAAGTTAATTAAAGTATTATTTATAAATCAAATAAATTAGAATGGATTATTAGTGGTTGAATGTATAATTAAGAGTTGTTAAATAACGAGATTGCAACTATTTAACATTAGTAATCAAGATTATTATGTGATTAAAATTATATTATTAACATCTAACTTATTACATTATGATATAATGGAATTTGAATCAAACTTTAATAAATTTCAACAACATTAAATTTATATATATATATATATATATATATATATATATATATATATATATATATATATATATATATATATATATATATATATATATATATATATATAATTTTTTTCTTCGGCTTAACTTTATTTCTATTATATAGTAATCAAAATATCCAAGCAAAATAGAAAATTTATATATAATTTGAAGATTATAACTATTTTAGAAAGTTATTTTTATTTTTTTAACATTAGGTTATTTAAATATAATTTATAAATCAAATATTACAAATAATTTATAATTAAATATTACATTAAATATAAATAAAATTACCGGGTCAAAAAAGCCCATAAAAAATGGGCCAAAGGCGGGCCGGACCATTTGGCCCACCGGGCTTGATGGGCAGGGCCAAAATGACCAGTTCTTTTCGGGCCTACTTTTTAATGGCCCAACCCAACCTACTTATGGCGGGCCATGGCCGGCCCATCGGACCGGACCATTTTTGCCGGCTCTACAGAATGCAAAACAGATCTGGAAAACTATCCCACTAGGTAGCCTCTCAAATTGTAGTTGCAAAATTCTCTCTAATAAAATTGAATCCACCTCAAAGATCATCATGATCCTTCTATGGCACGAACATAACAAATTATCTAGGATTAAAATCCATCACAGAATGTATGGGAGAAGAGAGAGAACTGCTATACATTTTGAGGTATAACTAATGCAATAGACAAGAATCATATGAGCAATTTACTTCTTGCAATCCACGTAATTTAGTCCCAGAACTGAAAACAACCCATTCTTTGAAAATTCAAGAACAAAATTATACAAATCGCAAATGCATAACCCTTGGCTGGGTGATGAAAATCCAACTCCACCCAAATCCTCGTGCTAGGGTACAGCGTGATTAGAAGTACAAGTCGCCCATTGTGATTCAGTCCCCGCAATGCGAACACTTATTGCCTCTCAACTAGCAGCCATATGTTATTGACACAAGCATTTTCAGATACCTAGAATGCCAAAGATTTAGAATCAAAGTTAAATTCTTACAAGAGAATATATATAATCAATAGAAGAATGATGAACTTGTTTAATATAAACACTCTTCCTAGAATAGTTTGGCCCCATGATGATGCTGATTTATCCTGAATGTTTGTGACATCTCTTTATTAGCTAATATGAGTGATTCCTAATAAGTAAAGTAGAACTTGAACAAGCCTCCTCAAATATGGGCAAATTTTATACACAACACACATCATCTTTCAAAGAACCAGCGTTCAGAGCAAGAGGCTACTAAAAAGAGGAAAGAGTTATGTTTCTAGCTAATTAGAAAGTAAATTTGTCCATTCATAACCCATCAATCAACATAGGTGGGTTATATGTGGTCTAATACCTTGATTATCAGGCAAAAAGTCTTATTTCGAATCTTCGGACAAGCAATGTACTATCAACATTCGATATTTATCCAATAAATTTGACATGAAATAGTTAGGGAGAGCTTGATATTCAAAATCACATGCCCCTGTTACAACTACTCATACCATGTCCTTGAAATTAGGAATGGGAACCAAGTTACAATTATTAAGATAAGATAAAGGTTATTCTACCGCTTTAACCTTGCGTTTTCTTCGGTTTTCTTCTTCAAAGTCATTTCAATTTGCTGCATCTTTTTATTTTCTTCTTCTAGCATCTTCACCTTCATCTCAATATGCAACAATTCATCTTCTTTTGCCCTCATTTTGTGTAATACGCTTGGTATGATCTCCGTAGATCTTTGACACATGGGTGGATCTATCCATTGAAAAAAATTACATTTATTATCAATGCGGGAATGCTTTGAATTTATTCAAGCAAAAAAAAATAAACAACATTCACTGAAACAAAGATTGCATTGAATTGTCTTGGGTTTCATGGATTAATGATACCTATGGCCCCCATATACCCTATGGGAGATCCATTTTCATGTTGTTTCCAAACATACTCGGGGTTATAAAGAAGCTACTAAAACATACATTGGGCTACTTGGGGTTACTAAACATGATGTTACCAAACATATCTACGGCCCCCATACACCGTATATGAAACATATCATCACATTGATTTCTAGCTCATACTACCTATTACGAGTCTAATACTCGATATAGGTAGTCTCATGCGTATCTTTAACAGTTTCTCTATATAAGTTCATTAATTCACATTTTTCACATAATACAACCATAACCGCCGGAGTTATGAGCCATCCTTATCACCTAAGTACTTCTCACAAAATTATACCAACACCAGCTTATGTTTTGGGCATTGTCATAGAAAAAAGTTGGGAGATTGATCATTGCCATCGCCACCCCAATTCAGCCTAAACACACGCATCATATTTTCACTACATTTCAAATATAAGTCCAATCTCTACTAAGCCATATTTATGACCTGCAAATATTTACAGAATTCCTTAAAACAATACTCCTCACCTACAACATCATACATTGCCAACTACGGAATTTGTAAAATTCAAATAGAAACAAAATTAAAAGTTACTACTTTCTAGGATCCACGTATTAAATGTATATTTCTCCGACAACTTATGCTGAGGCCTAGCACGTGACGGCTTAGTTCTTCATTTGCGGCCACCAACGAGATTTTTCAAATTTTCATCTCCACGACCCCTGTACACCAATCAACCTAGGGTAAATAAGGATTTTTCCAATAAATAACGTAAATACATGTGTGGGTTCAACATTTGTATCACACAATAATTACCTCTTGGGTTTCGCCAAACATCTACATCTCCGTCGTGTGACCTAGCTGGACATATTGACCCAATCTCTTCAATTTTTCCCAATCTTAGATTTTGCTATTACAAAACAATAATATTAGGTGGCAGGTATTTCGCCGATATCAAGTGGCACTGACAGGTGGTTCGCCGGACGAAAATTCAGCTGGGTTTGTTGATAGATTCAGAGTGAGAGGGATTTCAAAATAGATGGGTGTTGGGGTAGAGTATTGGGGTAGGCTGTAGGGAGTTAAATTTTGCAGGTATGGATATTTAGAAAGAATGTGTAGGTAGGAATTCTTTATTCATTTCAGTGGTGGGTAGGGTGGGTAGAGGGTACCACCCAGGTGGTAATTTTGGTAAAATGGAAGGAGGGTTAATATTGTCAAGAAAATGCCTAATAGTTATTATTGATAATTAAGTTATATGATTGTCGGTATTAATTTTTCTCTCTTTATTTTGGGTATTTTTAGATATTGGCACTTAAATGAAATACTATTATAAGGAGTTGTTTTCAGTCTTTCAAATTAAAAAAGTGACTTTTAAAATGTAAATAATAAAGTAAATATAGTACTACTCAAAACTTATTTTATGATACTCTCTAAACAATAATATTTTCATATTTACATTAATTTTGGAGATGTTCTAATAATTCTTAAATCGTGTATAATAACTCTTTCTACAACAAGTGTAAAAAACCTTTGAAAAATAATTTGACGGAATAATAGTCTAATTTTTATTGATCAGCACAATTTACGTCTCTATAACACTTTTTTGGATTGGAGTGAGCGTAACAACCTTTTGGCTAACAACTTGATAGAATCCTAGCAAATACCAGCACCTGCTATATACGTTTTGAAAGGTTGTACCTTTTAAATTAATTTACTCCTACAGCAAAAGTACAACTTGATGAAGCAGGAATTGGAAGAACCGCACACTAGCTGAATTTGAGAAAAATCGTGTTTCATTTCACGCGCTTTCCATATTGAAAGTGATCATTGCATTTTTAATGGCACCGTCCCTGCCATGGGGATTGGTGGAGGATGATCATTGCATTTTTGGTTTGTGGATATATATATGTCATCTCCCATAGTTGTTGGAGGGTTTGGACCATTTAATATTCATGTGTCAATTTCTCGATTGAATCACTCATTTTAATTAATTGTATTTTTTTAATCAATTATTCAATTAATTTGGATGATTTGTGAGATAATATACTCATCAACATTGTTGTATTATAATTGTGTCACACCAATTATAGTCTAATAAGTAGATTAATTTGCATGAAAGTTTTGTAGTCCATTTCATTATTATTTTATAAAGATCACGATACAAAGGAAAGTAGAAAGATAAGAATTTGTTATGTAATAAAAAAAATTATATAAGAAATTCTTCAAATTAAATGATGATACAATTTCAAAGAAACCACTTTTTGAGAAATAATATTTCACAATAGTTTAGAAAAAGGTTATTGTAAAGTCTGCCTTAATTTGATGATTTGTTATCTAATAAAATGAAATGAAAAAACACGAGAATTGTTTACTCTAATCGTATTGAGAAAAATTATGCTAGGCGGAGAAATTAAAATTTTCACTGTAATTTTTTAATTTAAAATTAATATAAGGGTGCGTCTATTTGCATCCCCAGATCTACTACTAAATGCACCCCATAAAAGATAAAGATATATACATATTTTTACTAAATATGCCCCCTTAAAGACGATATTACCCTTTAAATAAATTCTAAACAAACTTAAATAAAGGATCGGCTATTTGTAACCGATTTCACTGAACGTACCTCAATTATTAAATATACCCCAACACGATTTAAGTACTATTAAAACTTAGTTTTTTCATCTCCCGGCGGTGCCAAGAAAACTTAAATCATCCTTTCCGATCGATCAGAATCAATCATAAGTGTCAAGATATCTTATGTTTTATATCTGTTGTAAAATTCTGGGAACTGTAGTGACGATTCAGTGTCCTGGAGCTGTCAGTCCAACTAATTCAGATTCTAGAGTGCAGAGAAGATTGAATGATGACATCAATGTTTTATAGTTTAATGCAATTCCTTTCCATTTTCCTTGCTGCATTATAAATAATTCTCTTTGCAAAAACAAAATAAAGTATTTGCTAATACAATATGAAGATCATGAGACAAATGAAGAACGTTAAAAAGCGAGCAACTTAATTACATCCATTACAACATCTAATGTTGGAAATTTTAATTTCCAATATAGTCTAATTGTGGGCAATATATTATTATGCAATTATATTAGCTATTTAATTATTATATGAACTTAATTAAGTGATCCTATTGAGATTAAAAGTCCATGGGCTATAATAATAATGATATGGATCAATTGAGTAGATACCCAATACTACATGACTGTGTGATAATGGGTGGTCCAATTGTGTAGTATATAAAGGCTCACAGGTTATGGTCCCCAATATATTAAGCGCACATGGTCTTCCCTTCTCCCCCATCGGGAGGGATTACTACGGTCCCATAAGGAATAAAGAGACTTAGTTGAGGAAGGCCACAATACCTATCGATCGTATTCCGCCTAAGCCTAACTCTGGATTAAGGTACGCTTCCGCATTACGATTTGATCTCAATTTATCATAATAGGGTTAAGGCATTAGGATTTATGGATTTATTTCCAACACCTAAATCTATCTCTGTCCAATTCCATGAATTCCAGCTTGATAGATAGTAAGCTAATGTATAGCCTTAACAAAGAGTTCTCTCATCTCAGAATGCTGTGTTACGACATGCCGAGCAACAGCGGCCTTCAGTTATATATATTTATATTTGATGTTTATTTTTTTATTTATAAGTAAATGCATATATTAATTACTAAGATTAAGGTGGAATTTTCTTTTGAGAGTTGGGAATAAATATTGAACCATGCATAATGATGACTACTATGATCCAAACTAAAAAATTTAATGTAGAATAATCATGATCGAAACAATATGTAGTATATTTTAATCAATTAAGAAATTAGTTCTTTATCGCAAAAATTAATTGACAAACGAAATTAGATTTACGTTGCAAGTTATCTCGTGTACATCCAAATGTACTGCAAGTGAATAATAATTGTTTTTTTCTAAATAATATGGAGTAGTACATTTTAATTATTAAAGATATACTAATTTTTTCATTGAAAATATCAACAGGAATATAAAGAGTAAATATTTGACTAAATTTTTTTTAATGAAATTTAAGAATATAAATTCTTATACTAAAACATAGTACTCCCTCCATCCGCTTCTAAGGTATCAATTTTACTATTATTGGCGTCCGCTTCAAAGATATTCATTTCTCATATTTAGTAAAAAAGTATATAATATGGCCCACCATTTTCCTCTAATACAACTACCCACTTTACATATAATAATAATACTCCTTAATGCACGTGCAAAAAGCAAATGTATACCTTAGAACCAGACGGAGGGAGTATAACATTAAATACTAAAAAGTATAAAAATTAAATTTAGGCACACAAAGCTAGATTCATGCACAGATGCATTCGGATGCACACAAAACTTCTCATCTATTATACTTTACGATTACAAATCGATAAGAGCATCTCTCAAGTACTCTTTAAATAAAAAAATAGTTATAATTCAGAGAGTCAAGTAAAAATATATGTCTAATAAACACTTTAAAATAACAAAATATTTTATATAATAATTTTAGCTCTCTAAATTTGAAGAGTTAAAACAACTCTTTAAAATTAATTGCATTTACTTTTTCATTACTTCCAATAATATATTTTCTTGAAATTTATGATAAAATAAATTATGAGTGAAAAATATATTATAAAGAAAAAACACAAATGTAATAATTGAATATTGGGAAGATAGTCTATTAAATGAAATATAGAGTATGTGTTGGAGGAGATATAAGAAAATAGCTCTTTAAATTTAAAATATTCTCTAATTTACATCAAATACTCTCCAAATTATAAAGATGCTAATGGAGATGCTCTAATAATGTGTAGACTATTAAAAAAAAATTAATAAATTGATTATTTTATAACCCAGGAATTTTTTATTTTATTTTAACACAGTAAATTAACTCTAATTTTGTTGCACGAGGAAAGTATCTACATTAATTTAGACTAATAGTATAAAAAATAATTCAATATATCGAGTCGAATTTCAATAAAATTATCAAATCACTTAGGGCACAATTTATATTAAATCTACGTGCGTGTCAAAATCAATAACGTAAGATCAAACTAAGAATATAATATGTTACTACAAGTTGATCATGAAAACATTATATTCTTAATTAGATTCCTAAGTAGTTGTGTGGGAGACATAATTTATTTACACTCCTGTAACAACAAATTTTGTATTTATAATAAAATAAATACAAATATTGAGTACAAAGATAATTTCAGATGTTATTTAATTTGAAAGATATGTAAGCGGGTTACGATCTCAATCAATCATCTGATTCTTCTCTCGAACCAATTTGGCTTGACTTGACTTTGACTTGACTTGTGTGTTTGACTTTGACTTTGTTGACTGGGGTGTATGCTGACTATGTTGACAGCGTGTATGTTGAGCTGGATCTTCAAAAGAAGCTTGTCCGAGCTCGGGTGTGTAGTCTTGACGTTGATCCGGAGGCATTAAACCTTTGTTCGGATTGAACGTTGACTGAGAGCTTTCCACGAAGAACACTTGATGTGGGGGACTTGGAGCCTTGATCTCGGATTAGTAGCTTTTCTTGACTTGAAGCTTGAAGATGCTTTGAGGCTTGAAGTTTTGGAGACTTGAAAACTTGAAGCTTTGTTGAAGATCTTGAGCTTGAAGTTTTAGAGGCTTGCAGACTTGAAGCTTTGTTGAAGATCTTGAGCTGTTCTTGACTTTGAAGACTCGAAGATTCGAAGATCGCTTGAAGTTCTTCGCTCGTTCTTCACTTGAAGCTTGAAGATCACTTGAAGATCGTTGCTCGTGCTCTCGAAGACTTGAAGATTGCTTGAAGATCCTCGTTCGTTCTTCGCTTGAAGATCTTGAAGGAGCGTTGCTCGTGTTCTCGATCTCTTCAGGAGCGTCTCGTCTTCGGCTGCTCGAATATCTGTGTGTGTGGTGAAGACCCCTTTTTATAGGTGAGAAAGGAAGTCCAGGCCACCTTTGGGCCTCACTTAACGGGCTTGGGCTCCCACTTGACTGGACCATAATCGGGCATATTTGACTTGGGCTTGATTAAAGTTATCTGTGCTTATTTGACTTGGGTCAGACCTCATTTGACTTGGGCTTAATTTACTTGGGTCAGACCTCATTTTACTTGGGCTTAATTGACTTGGGTCAGGCCACACTTAATTTTAAACCCATTTAATTTATTGGGCTCAAATTAATTATCAATTTACTTTAGGAATTAATTTATTTAAATTTTAAAATAAATTAATATTTAATCAATAAAATCCACGTGTCGCCATTTAATTGAACCGTAAATTTTAATGGCTTATAACTCCAAAAAGTACTTTTCCGTCATAATATCCAATCGTTTGGAATTGGAGTGACTAAGCTAGTGTTGACGTTTTCTCTCTTTTGAAAGTTACACATAATTATTTAATTCAATTATTTTACTTAAATTAATTAATTATATCTTATCTTTTAGAGGGAAATCATTATATGAAATAGTTATGCGTTGTATGTGTAATTGAATTATAAAGTATCACATTTTGTATGATAAATTATTATTCTGAAGTTTATCATAAAAAATAACAATTTATCGTATAAAAAAGTGACACTTTCTAATTTAATTATGAAAAAGTCTTACCATAAAATTATTCCCTACGATAGAAATGTAAAATCATCATGTCCAAGAATATTACAAGGATGTTTGGACTATGTATTCTTCGTTAAACACGAGAAAAATATAATACTCCATGTTTACATAAATAAAAGTATTAAAGTGTGATTTTTATTTTATTTTATCTATTTATGGAAAATTAATAATAATTTTACATTAAAATTTTATATTTTCTATTTACAATTTCATTTTCTCTTAAGTTACAGCTCAAATATAAAATTTCATTAAAATTGTTACATACCCTAATAACATACTCCATTATCATGGTTTTATCTTGGGCAGGAAAAAGTGGGCAAAATTTATTTTCAAAATTTGGGCCAACTCTTTGGCCCATATTGAAGATCAGGCCCAGTTTATATCAAGACAAACAAAAAGTATCAAAAATAAAAAACCACTCTGGTTATCAAATATCAGAACTTAACACTGCCAACTACATCATCTCGAACATTAATTTTCAGATTTTTATCAAGGAATTCATTATTTGTGTTATTCTAACTCCATTATATCTACTAATTTAATTCCAATGTCCATTTAACGCAATGAAGAGAATGCCCTATAATTCTCTCCTAGTACTACTTATATGCATGTATATATGTGTAATGCTAGCTCTAATGCAACGAGCTATGGCTGACTTGAACATTTAGCTGCGAATGATTCGACTCACACGACCAGCCTTGAACGCGTAAAATCCGATAAACGGCCACACCAGCTATGGCTCCAAGCGTAGGGTCTACAACATATATCCACAAGTGCTCAAATCTCCATGAAACAAGAGCTGGTCCTAATGATCTTTGCTAGATTCATTGACCCTCCAGAAACAGGCCTAGTTTGATAACATTAATGAACACAATTAGTTGCAAGATTTTGGCATATGATCATGTGGTGTGTTTAGAAGATGTTCTTACCCAGAGATGAACGCTCCTAGAGATATAGACAGCCCACATAGAAATCCAGACAGAATGCGCAGCTGCAAGAAAATTGAACAGTATTCAGACCATGATCATGTATGTACTCCCTCCGTCCAATCCCGATAGTTATGCGGAAATTACGTAACAGCCACCTGCTACAGTATCTGCAATTACATTTTGAAAGCTTGTACCTTTCACATTACTTTACTCCAACAGCAAAAGTACAACTTGGTGAAGCAGGAATTGGAGGAGCCGCACACTAACTCTGGAGCTGAATTTGAGATAAATCGTGTTTTCTTATACACTTTCAATATTGAAAGTGATCATTACATTTTTGGTTTGTGATATACTAGGTACATGTGGTTGGTTTAAAGAAGGCCATCCACCAAAGAGCATGTCCAAAGATGACCCACTCTAGCCTTGATATCCCCAACTTTGTTCTTGATCTGATCAGAGTTGGCCTTCTCAGCAAACAGTTTATCTTCCAGCAAACATCCGACTCTTGTTTGCTTCCAGCTCTTTCTCAAGCAAACATCTCTGTCTCTTGTTTGCTTCCAGCTCTTGCTCAAGTGTTGCGATGATGGCGTCTGATCTTTCCCCCTCATCCTTGAAGGTCGAGTAGTTTAGGAAACTCGTTTTTGTTTCATAAATGTGCTGCAGCTTCTCACGAAGCCAGCCGAGGTTGAACTGCTGACTCTCCAGATACTCGACCACATCAAGCATATTTTTGAGGTCCGTGCCCGTGGCTTCGTTGAATTTCATCTCCTTGAGTTTCTTGTAGACGGTGCACACGCGTACAAGGAAGTCGGATACAATGTCACGAGGTTTGCCTACGCATTTCTCAGTGATATCACCATACTTATAAAAAATGGCTCTAATCAAGGGCACGTGCTCCTTATTCACTGGGTGATTATGCACGTAGTCGAGAGTAGGGTTCAATATAGATTGCACTTCATCAACATCATCATCCTGTAGCCTTCCAGCTAATTCAGTGATGTTTAACGAAGGGGTTACAGCCAGGCTGGGGGTGTTCCTCTCCGGCACGACATTCTCCTTTGATGGCTGATCAAATGCAGGCTGAGGAGCAACTAGCTTGGACTTTAGTGGTCCCTGACAAGGCAACACATGGGGAACATCTACACGATGATGGTGTGAGTGGTGATTATCAGTTCGGGCAGCCCAAATGGGAGATCCACAATCTGGATCCGGTTTGACAGTGGGATTGACAATTCTGGTAGCGGGTCTGAGGCTAGCAGAGCGGGCATGAATCTTTTGGAGACTTCTTCCACCAAAACTCCAATGCGACGGCGTAGGAGCACACGGAACAGGGACTTCCTCCGGAAGTCGTCTTCTTGAGCATTTCTACACAAGTGGAACAAAATAGCCATAAATCATGGAGTAATACAAAATAGCCAAAGCCACCCCCAACTCCTCCAAATCCACCCTAAACACTAAAACCAAACCCTCCCCCTGATCCCAAAAAATAAATACAGAAAATGTTTAAAGAGATGTTTTTCCAACCTGATCAGTGCTAGAATTTTATCGAGCTTCATCTATTGCCATTTCTTTTCTCTTTCTTGTGGACCTTGTGGACACCATTGTAGCAGAAAATCACCGGAGGGCAAGAAGGGAGCTTTTTTTTTTTCTTTGCTTCAAACAAGTACGCAAGCTCCAGAACAAGGGTTTGGGAGTGAAACTGAGAGACTGAAACACAACACAACACACTCTTTGCTTCGTAAATTTGAAATGAAAAGGAACGTTGTATATTTGAAATAAAAATAAGAAATTTTGATTTAAATCATTTTAATGCAAGTATTTTCTTTCGTTCTAATACAGGTTTAATCACAATGTAAGAATGTTTGGTATCATTGTACTTGTGTCCAGAGATGGAGACAGAGTGCCCCCCCTCCACCAAGTGTATAAGGGCAATACAATTCAACTTCTTTTGCATTTGGTTTACGAATTGAATTGTTGCAGTGTTTATACATAATTCAACAATGTCTCAACTCAATGTCATGGATATACAATTGGAAAATTGTCAGCTGATGTAATTACAAAATGAAGGTGCAGGATAATATATATAGGTCAACATAGCTTAAAACATTTAGATGCCACACTTAATGATATGTTAAAGAAGACATGACAACAAAATTTGAAGTCTGATAATTTTTACAGTGTCTAAACCTGAAAGCGCTATCATGTTTTGCAAATGTTTTAGCTACACAATCGTATTCTTGCTCTAGAAAATCAGAATGCATGTAGCGATTGCTTACGTGTAAGCAAGCTCCTAATTCTGTAATAGCGTTTTTAAATTCAAAAGAAGTTGAACATAAAAGATTACCGATAGTGAAATCAATTAAAAAGTAGGAGTATAATGTTTTTCTTCCTTCCACTTGTAGCACTTTCCACAGCTATGTAGAACTCAATTTAAAAGAAAAAAAGAAAAGGAAGAAATAAAAAGAACTGCATGTGTAAAATAAAAATGAAAATTGCAGAAACGGAGTTGAGGCTAAAGGAAGTCAATTTCAACCAACCGATTTTGTTTAAAAACAATAATACTCAAACTGGGAGCGAGAAATATTTTAGACAATCTAACAACAACAAGAAAGAAAGTAAGTCATATGCATTGCTAATACAAAGATTATGTCATGTGATCAAAATCTCTGAACATATAGTTTTTATCATTAGTAAAAAGATACAATAGCTAGAGAGCATATTATTTCAACCATTCATAAGAAAGCAAGATGATATCTAACCCCAAACGTTCGGCAGAACTTTCAGATATAATGGTTGATTGAGCTCTGCTGTCAACAAAAGCCTAAAAAGAAAGAAAAAATTGAGGCGTACTTAGCAAGAACTAAGAAACATGTTGGCACATTAACAACATCGTAGTTCATACTGTAAAATTGGTTTAGCATTCCAAGTTAATTGCATTGGAAATTGGCATTCAAGTCATTGCTACCAACAATATGAGATCAAAAGTGTGCAGTTGAGATGTGTTGGAATCAAATTATGAACTGAAGCATAATCTAAACTTTTCCAAAGAATCCAAGCCGTCATGGAGGCAGGGATAGTTCCATTTGTACGAGTATAATGTACATTCACTTTTACAACTCTAGAAAGTAAAAGCAGAGCACACAAAATGCAATCCAAAACACACATACAAAAGAGGAGAAGTTAACAGAAGAAATTGGGTGGGTATGCTGTCCAAATAAGGAATGAAGGGAGAAGAATTAGGGTTTCATGGAGTACAGAATTGTTAATTGGAAACACCAGAATGTAAAAAAGAGAACTCATCTCACCTGTACCACGGTGCAAGAAAATGAAAGCAGCAGGAGTATGTGAAAATGGCTAAACTGGCCCAAATTGAACTGAATTCTCTAGGGAAGAAAGGTTACAGAGGAAGAAGATTACAGAGGAACGATTGAGAAATGGGGAGAGAAACCAGATGAAAACATCACGCATGAACTATGACTGAATCCTACTCTCTCTCTCCATTAAACAATCTGGCAGTAGCAACATTTATCATTTGGGCCAATGTCATCTCTTTCTTTATGGGCTTGGGAACACCACTTTCTTATTGGGCTTGAGCGTATCACTTTTATATTCATATATAATTAAATAATTTATCATTCTAAAATGTAATATTTTGTTGTATAAAATAGTGACATTTGTAATTTAATTATGAAAAAATGTTACCAATGAAATCATTCCTTACAATAGAGATGCACTTCAAATTATATATATTGTCATGAATCCAAGAATGTTACAAGGATGTTTGGACTAAGTATTCTTTGTTAAACACGACAAAAATATAATACTCCATGTTTTAGATAAAAGTAATTAAAGCCGGATTTTTTTTTATTATCTATTCAGGAAAAATAAAAATAATTTTGCATTAAAATTTTATTCTTTCTATTAAGAATTTCATTTTGTCTAAGTTACAGCTCAAATATAAAATCATTAAAATTGATACTTACCCTAATAACAACATACTGCATTATCATGATTTCATCTTGG
This sequence comes from Pogostemon cablin, assembly GCA_023678885.1. NCBI lineage: Eukaryota > Viridiplantae > Streptophyta > Magnoliopsida > Lamiales > Lamiaceae > Pogostemon > Pogostemon cablin. The sequence continues at coordinate 22,328,857 of CM043009.1, read as the reverse complement.
GCCGGTTAAATGGACAATTTATTTTCAAAAATTGGGCCAACTCTTTGCCCATATTGAAGATCAGGCCCAGTTTATATCAAGACAAACAAAAAGCATTAAAAATCACTCTGGTGATCAAATATCAGAACTTGAACACTGCCAACTACATCAATATCTCAAACAATTTTCAGATATTTATCAAGGAATTAATTATTTGTGTTATTCCAACTCCATTATAGTATCTACTAATTTAATTCCAATTTCCATTTAACACAACGAAGAGAATGCCCTATAATTCTCTCCTAGTACTACTTGCATGTATATATATGTATGTGTAATGCTAGCTCTAATGCAATGAGCTATGGCTGACTTGAACGTTTCGCTGCGAATGATCCGATTCACACGACCAGCCTTGAACGCGTAAAATCCGATAAACGGCCACACCGGCTATGGCTCCAAGCGTAGGGGCTACAACATATATCCACAAGTGCTCAAATCTCCATGAAACAAGAGCTGGTCCTAATGATCTTGCTGGATTCATTGACCCTCCAGAAACAGGCCTAGTTTGATAACATTAATGAACACAATTAGTTGCAAGATTTTGGCATATATATGATCATGTGGTGTGTTTAGAAGATGTTTTTACCCAGAGATGAGCACTCCTAGAGATATTGACAGCCCACATAGAAATCCAGACAGAACGCGCAGCTGCAAGAAAATCGAGTTGTATTCAGACCATGATCATGTATATACTCTGTCCCGCCCCAATAGTTACGTTTGGTTTTTGCGTGGAAGTTAAGAAATGTAGTACATTAATGTGTAGTAGATTGACAGATATAATATTTTAACGTAAAGTGAATAATTATATTAGTGTTATGACTTCTGAGTGGGCTCATGCAGATAGTATATTAATTGTTTTTTTTTTTTTTTTGCTCAAATAAACCAGGAAATGTAACTATTGAAGTAGGACGGCCAAATTAAGAGTATGTAACCATTATTATGGGACGGAGGGAGTATGTTTCAGGATGATCATCAAGAAAGTGTATTATTCTTACACATTGTGGTTCGTCGTATAAGGACGTAGTCAAGAAGAGGACGAGGAATGTGGCGAATAGCTCGACGAAGAAGGCTGATGTGGATCCATGGAGGGGTCTAGTGATCATGAGCTCAGGTTTAATGCCATAAATGAATCTTCCTGTGTATGTTGCAAGAACTGAACCTCCAACTTGTGCAAGTACATACAAAGGAACCTTAAGATGAAACAAAAAAAGACACGTCTTTTCATTTTTAGGACATATGTACTATGAATGGTTAATTAGTTTGAGTAAATTAAGAATTCAAGAAGTGACCTTGGACCATTGGAAGGGACCCACAATAGCAAATGCAATAGTGACAGCAGGATTGACATGAGCACCAGAAATGGATCCAATGGAGAAAACTATAACCACCACAGTTAAGCCAGCTGTGACTGCATACTCCATTAGCCCTATCTGAACTCCCATGAAATGCAGATTTCCAATGATCCCACTGATGCAGAGCATCAACACGAACGTGCCAATCGCCTCCGCGAACACCTGCTCAGACAACATCATCATCATCATCAAAAGTAGTACCCCTTTGTATGGGTGCAAAGAACCAGGTGGGCTAGCTCACCTGACCACTGGGCTTCTCACTAAAGTGAGTGACCCAGGTTCGATTTCCATCGGGAACGAATTAGGAGGGGAGTTATAAGGAGGCTTGAAGATAGGGGAAGTATGAGTTCTTGATGAACTAACTACTAACTATACTAACAACTAACATTTACCTATAAAAAGAAAAAAAAAATTTCTTACCATTCTTGCAAGGTGCATGCTTAGAAAACCCTCCTCTACTGCAGTGCTCCCGGATTCTTGATCATGATGAGTCGAGTGAAAGGGGGATACGTCGCCTCGCATGTTTGTGGGATTTTATCGGGATATGGGGGCGAATAGGGTAGTCTTTAAAGAGGTGGAGTTAGAACAAGATGATTAGAAATGGATTAAGCATAATTCAAGTTTAAGGGAAGGTAGGTTTTTTAGTTGTTAAATCACATTTTCTTGGGGAATTAAGTAAGTAACTGGAAATGTGGGTGTTTGGCTTCAACACGCATAGCTTGTGTTGCTCCCATATTGTTCATGAATTAGTGTACTCATGCTTCTCCAATGTCCATATGGTTGAGCACTTCTATCTAACTGCTGCTTAAATCACTACCTTGCACATCCATGTAGATGTATTTGGTACTCATCATCACTTTTTTATCTTTTCTATTAGGTTATGTATTAGTATAACAAGATTATAATGATCAATTTAATGGGTTGTTTTGGATTTCTTACAATATCTCTTTTTAGGGCTCTCTTATCTTTACATGTTCTCCAAATTTAAAGAAAGAATGGAGAAGCAAATGGGATCACATATTTCACTTATAAGTTTTATCTTCTATTCTACCTATATTCTACCTATTAGATGTTTGTCATGTGTCCTAATCAATACTTAAATTATCACCCATTATGCATGGGTTAAAAAATAATCCCATTTTTTAATTGTTAAATAGGGTATAATAGAAAATAAGATACTAAATACATAAATACATAAGTGGAATACCATTATAGAACTGGGATCGAACTATTCGAACAGAAGGTACTATTAAGACTACTATTCGTGTCTTTTCATTTTTTCAGATTTTTTTTTCATTTATTGTTAATCTTTTATGTTATATTATTAAAATTATGGTAATTAACTCTAAGAACACACGTGCCACCCGCACACAGGAAATCCGTGTGTATTATATAACGATGACTAACATCTTTATTACTAGAAAAAAGTCAACGTATTCAATTTTCGTTCCTAATAATTTTATCTTTTAATTATTCTATCATTTTATTTTAAAAAGATAGTCTTTGGCCCTATCAGTCAACATTTATATATTGGGTCAATTTCGAACTTTACTCCTATTTTATATTATTTTTAATTATACATCTAAACCTAGATATGAATCCAAGGTTCTCATGTCTCTTAAGTCTTTGGACAACTTCTATAGTTGTCTAACACAATAACATGCATATATAGTTCATTTGCATATAATTGCATTAATGGCTGACAGTTCATTTGCATAAAGGGCTGACTCAAAGTTATAACATCGTTTTCATTTGATAAAACAAGATTAAAGATCAAACCCTATTGAAATTACTACACGAAATTCTCTCCGAGTACAAAGAAGTAGCAAATCCAAGCCTAGATTGTTCAAGATCAAACAACAAGAAATTGTCTTCCATCTGATATGATCCGACCACAACCTTGTAATCCGCCGTCTCACCGCCATCCAAAAACGCCACACAACTCGAATCACCACCAACTTTCTTCAACGAGTTAGCCCCAAATATCGTCCACTTAGTACCATTACCAAATTCCAAGTCAATCCGAGGTGCATGGAGGCTACTAGCACGATAACATGAAGTAAACGGCTTCACATTTTTCGCCCGTTGGACGCCCTTCATTGCATCCTCAAAGTACTTGATAAAGAGCTTATAGACATCGGTTCTTAGCGTAGTGTAAGGTACAACCGTACTAAGCTTGATCCCCTCGAACGGAGACATGGGAATCGAGTTCCCATTGATGGACAATGCATTGATACCAATGAACAAATCCGCTGTCTTGGGATTTCGAAGAAGTGGGGTGTAGGTTAACACACTCGACAAGTTGGCTTTCGCCTTATACGGCCCGTCTCCAAAGAAAGCAACACCATTGGCCACACTTGTGCTAGGTAGACATAGTGCAAACTTATTGCTAACTCCTAAAGATGATTGAGAGAATTGAGATGGAAGAGATAGAGGAGCTAAGGAAAGGCTTGCAAGGCCTAATGCTCCCTTCGGAAAAGACCGAAAAATCGAAGGCGACGAAGCGCAAGATAAATAGACATCCTTGACAATAATCTTGGCACCATTAGTCGAAGAAAGTGTGAGATTCTTTGATGTCAACTGAGCATGTTCACATGTTCTTGCAATAGGGTTCACGGGAGTTACCATGCACGTGCATGGAGTGTCGGAAATTGATGGGGGTGGTAGTAAGGAGCAAGTGGGGGATAGAAGATAGGTGGCTTGGATGCATTCGGTGGTGAAGCATGCCACCGTCGGGTGGCGGGAGGGGCAGCACCGCCACGAGAAGGCGGCGCTGAGATCGACGACGTAGGGCTCGTCGGAGTTTAGGATTATGGTGAAGAGGGAGGTGGTGGGGTCCTTCTTGAGGGGTGCTACTAATGTGGAGTAGGGTTGAGCTGAGGAGATGATCAAGATTAGTGTAAGAAGGAGAAGATGTCGAAATATCATTGAATTTTTCATTTTTTCAAGATAATTGGTGCTTTGAGTAATGTCAAATGTATATATATATGTGGAAATAATATTTAGGAGTGTATTTTTTAAATTAAAGTATTGTTTAAGAAAAGAATTTTTAAGAAAATAAAATCTTTGTTTGACTTACTGAGTTTGAAACCATGGATTTGGACAGTTGGGAAATTTTGACTTTTTTGGTTAATTATTAGGTCAACTGTCAGAGCAGAAATTTTTGAATATTTTAAAAAATTTGAAATATTAATATCCTCCACTTTTCTCGACTATGGAATTGGTTCGGCCCAGCAATTATAAATTGGGCCTTGAAGGGTAAGTCTTTAATGGCCCAGAAATAATTTGTTTACGGTTTTAAAGCAAGAAATTGGGCCAGTATATAGTTCATTGGGAGTTTATTCGGCCCAGAAGTAAGTGACAAAACAACTAAATTGGATGATTCTGAACAAAGATATATTATAGATTTTAATTATTGGATTATTTTATTTTATTTAAAAAACCCCAAATCAGAGAGCAATGAGATTAATTGAAGGCACAAAATTATTGAACACCAACTCACTATTACTTATTATGAATACTTATTCAATTAATAATGAAGATTCTTTATTAAAGAAAAAAAAATTGACCTTCCAACATTAAATAAATACAGGCAAATGTTAGTTATCGTTTAACCTTCATTTATATTAGGATCTCAAACCTCCAAATAAAACCAAAACAAAACTAGTGTAAATTGCCATTTACAAAGAATGCAAATTTGTGGCTACTACAATAAGAGGCTGTCTAAACCGACAAAAGGGGTGGACATGAAGAATTTGGTGTAATGTCCACAGTGTCATCTCTTACATGAGTAACACGTGGTGGAAAAACTATTCTTCTTAAAGTTTAGTCATCATCTCATAAGTGTAACTCATCCAATTGAATGATACAAAATGTATCCTCAATGACACACAACATTGTTCAATTGGTTCAAGATGTCAATCTTTGAGAAAGTTTACGTCTTAGACAAAATACTCTAAGGGAACCGTTAAATTTTTTTTTCTATTTCTTTCTGGAGTTTCTGACCTATTTTATCCAATGCTTTAATATTTATTCATTTAGCACTCCATTTAACTCTAAAGATATAATTGTAACTTTTTTTTTTAGCATCACTAAGATTACACATGGAAGGTTCTATGGAATACTTACTCTTATGCCTTCTATTACTTCGCCCAGATTTATTTTGAGGTGGTCATTTAACCCAAGGAGTTTATTAATGAAAGTTAACTTTAAAAGTAAGCAAATCCTATCCAAATTTCATCAAAACTACATTTCTTCCCATAAATATAGAAATATCCACTCACTTGATAACAAGAATCCTAACGGTTCGTTTGATAGATGAGATGAAATAAGAGATTATATATTAGAAATGAGATTAAAGTAAAGATAAGTATTTGTATTATGAAAAATGGAAATTGTTTGATATGTTGTATTAAAATTGATATAATAGAAAGTTAAGATGTTTGGTAGGAGATAAAAGAAGTAAGATAAATGGTGAAATTACTTTTTAAACCCTTCTTTATATTTTAAATTACAATGGCAACCATTATTATAATAAAAAATGAATTAAAAAAAAGATAATTATCACAACCCAATTCTGATAGAATACGCGGTAGAAATAGAAACCCTCACAGTGGATTCTCATTTGCGCGCCCAATTCTCCTACGAAGACGCCGATAGAAATAAAATTCTGAGACATGAAATTGGCGTTTCCACCGTAGATTGTCATGAAGATTCGGTGATATTCGTCCAGATTGAAGTAGAAAAGTACGCACAACCGTTTTTTTGTAGTTGTTTGGGTTTTTTTCTCAACGTAATGTGTTTGCCCAAGTTGGGATTCTTATTTTATATTTTGTTCTCGATATCGTTGTTTCTTCATCTCTTATTTTGCATAATATGTGTGTTTCGTTGGTAAATTTAGGCGATTTGGAATCTGTTGAGTTTTTAGAAACTTACATAGTGTAATTTTATGTGTTTCTTATAAAATAATTTCTGAGAAGAAAGATGGATGCATGTTAGATTGCACCCTCTTTTCAACAGAGTAATGTATGAAGACAGCCATACATATATAATTACCTCCACAAAGTTGAGGTGGAAGTTGACAAAATTAGGCAGAGTCCTACTTGTTTTTATGCTTCTGCATCCACATTTAGATGCTCATATCTCACTTCAATTGCGGGGATTTGAATTCCAACTCTAGATAACATAAAATATGATAAATTAGAGAAAAATTTTATGTGCTTAATGAAAGTTAACTTTAAAAGTAAGCAAATCCTATCCAAAATTCATCAAAACTACATTTCTTCACTTGATAACAAGAATCCCACTAAATTCATTAATTACCTTATTTGGAAAACCAAAACAAACATACCAAATCTTCTACTCCCTCCGTCTCATTAAGGTTGGTATAATTTTTTTTGGTACGGAGATTAGGTTGGTATAATTTTATTTGGTACGGAGATTAAGGAATATAATAATTTAATGTAAAGTGAAGTAAAATGAGATAAAAAATATTTAATGTTTAGTGGGTAGTTGTATTAGAGGTGATATATAGGGCCCATGAGAGTAGATTAATTGTTTTTATGTGAGTCTTATGTATTAAAAAGGAAATGTGACAACTTTAATTGGACAAATAAAAAAAAAGTATGTCAACTTCTATGAGAAGGAGGGAGTATTTCCTTTAAATTTTGTTGATGTTGAAATCTTGATGGAATTATTAATGTTGGTTCAATCATGTAAGGTATCCCCTGTTTCTGAAATATAGTGAATCCAATTATAATACAATCTAGCTGTATTTCACAAGCACAAGAAGAATTTCAGTATAATTGATCCATTAAAACAATATAGCACAAAAGATCTCAATACTTTGATGTTAATATGAGCTTTGATAAACCAACACAAATCCTGTTTCTCAAACAGAGCTAAATAATAACTCTCATCCCATCTTCAGATTACACCAAAATAAAACTTAGAAGGGAATCCCTATAAACTCTTCTTACACATTACAAAACATTGTTAGAAAAGATTAATCTCACAATCCCATAACTATACAAAGTGATCACTCAACCAAAATTTTCCATCCCAAAAATATACTATATTTATAAAACCTCAGTTGCTGATGAGAAATCAGAGCACTTCTTCTCTCCCATCAGCAGTGAAGAAAATCCAAGCATGGAATTCTCCAAGTTGAATTCCAGCAGATTATCCTCCATTTGATAACCACCAACAACAATTGAATCCTTTGGACTCAGCCCTCCATCCAAGAACCCCAAACACATGACATCATCATTAACAAACACCATTGAATTCCTACCATGGATAGTCCACTTCACCATCTCACTTTGCAGAACAAGATCAATGGTTGGAACATTTGGGAGTTGACTATTCACACCCTTTGAGCTAAAACATACTTCAAATGGAGTGACAGGTGGGACTGATGTCAAGTTCATTGAAGCAGCTGATTTTACATAGGACTCAACTAGTGTGTGATAAATCTTGCTTTCCAATGTAGTGTAGGGCACAATAGTTGTGATTTTAGCCCCAAGAGTCCCTTTTTGAGTTAAAGGAAGCTTCTTACCAGAAATCTTGATGGAATTGACTTCCATGTAGTACCCTTCTTGTAATAAGCCAGCTTTCTTGGAAATCAATGGAGTGAACATCATTGATGTTGAGATTTGGGTCTCAGAGGGACTCCCACCAAGAAAGATTGCACCTTTAGATGAAGATAAACAGAGAGAGAATTTCCTGTTGAAGAATCCATAAGTGGTGGAGAATTGAGATGAGAGAGAAATTCTTGAATTCCCTAACCCTAACATCCCCTTAGCATCATTAGCCAAACCCTTCAACAGCAGATTTGGTGCAGACAAGAACAAGAACTTCTCACTCTTGGCAAATGAATTACCACCTGACCCACTCCCATCCCAGAATTCAATAGCCATTCCATCTTCATTCAGATCTCCAGATGCAGAGATTCTTGAAATTGTGTTCTCTGCTTGCAAGGTACAACTCTTGGAGTTGTACTCTGTTCCACCACCGGGTCTGTAGCAACCTTTAACTGGCTTAGCCATGGCACACTTGAGAGAGTATCCATTGATGGGCTTCTGAGATGAAGACCCAGATCCGAACCCCGATTCGACCCAAACAAAAGGCCCGTTTAGATCGACAACTAGGTCAACTGGGACATGATTCTCGTACATGAAAACTTGAGCTACATACTGGAGGGTGGATGGATCTTTTGAAACTGGAAAAATCGCAGCTTTGGGTATGATGGGATTGTGGGAAACTGAAGCAGTTTTGTAAACGAGAAAAATGATTTGGAATACCAGCAAGAGATGAACAGAGTAAACAGCCATGGAAGAAGGAGAAGAGAGAGAAAGTGATGAGAGAGAAGCAGATATCGGATGTCTTTAGCTGAGTTTTGTGGCGGACGGCCGCAGTGGATTGTTTCAGGTTTTAAGGTGGGACAAAGTCTTTTTCTAAATATTATTTTATTTTAATATTCCATAATAATTCAAATGGATAAGAATGAAAATCGTGGGTTTTTTCATTTTCCTTTTTTTTTTTTTTTGGATATTTTGTTGAATTTAGGGTTGGGTGACTAGACTCCCACGTATTCGTTATCACCCATTTGCTTTTTTTTTATCTTATTTTGGTAAAAATAAATTATGGGTCATTTTCTGATGTGGACCTACCAATTTAATACTGCCAATAAAACAATTATTTATAGTAAAAATTGGTAAGAATGATTTTAATTTAAAATTTTGTATGAAGTGCTATTTAAAGCGATTTATTGAATAAAGAATTGCATAAACTAATTTTTTATTGATTACTTCTAACAATTTCTTAATCAATAAATTACTTTTATCCATTTGCTTGAAGCAAGTAAGTTTAAATTCATTGAACTTTGAAAATTTTTCACAAAGCCACCTCACCCAAACTTTCTTAATTCGTTTGTCACAATAAATTTTACACTATAAAAAAAATATATATTTATCTAATAACTTCAAAATTTATCTTAATTTTAAATTTACCATAACACATAACATTATTTTACACAATTTGATTTTTTTAAAATACTAAAATATTCCTTAAAGTTAATTTTAAAAATAATTTTTGTTTAACAACATAAAATCTAAAAAAATGTAAACTCAATCTTAAAAAAAAAAAAATTACTACCATTATTCAATAATTTTCTACACCCACCTAACCTCAAAATAAATTTGGAAGAGAAGGTATCGTGAAGCATATCCATTATCTGAGTTTATTAATTGAGTCAACCCGGTTTGACTCGAATATATGCAACAGACATTTTGCTAGCCCTGTCTCAACTTCCTTTTCAAAGCCATCGCCATGGAATATTCCTTTTATGCGTTAGGATTTTAAAGTTATTATAAAATTATTGATTTGAATAATAAATTAGTATAAATGATCATTTAAAATAATTAACGATAAAAGTATTAAAATTCATAAAAATTGTACGCACCTTAATCGTTTTTTTTTTCAGATTTTAAACAGATCGAAAACATGTTTCATTCCTCAATTAAAAAAAAAAATCTATGTCAGCTGTTTCAATGATTTTTTTTTTTTTTTGGCCATTAAGTTTTATGAGCTTGTCCATTGGATTAGGGCCGAGAATGGCCCAATATTCAGTGGCCCAATACTAATTCGATGCAATATGAAATTTCCTTAATTACCCAAAGAATGCTCCAAATAGTCATTTAAATCCTTCCATAAACACTATTTAAAACTTAAAGGCGGGAGCAGCTCTTATTATGAACGGTAGAGTGTATTGATTAAGTATTAAACGACATTCTATGAGAAAATTCCACATGTAAGGCTTGAAGCAAAAATTAATCTCGCCTACATGTGAGGGGGCGTGTTAGAGTGTGTTGATTAAGTATTAAACGACACTCCTCTCTATCAGCTTAAGTTTTTAGATGAGGTGGTCGTTTAACATGGAAGAATAGCTCAAAATTATTTTAGTAAACTTTTAGATGAGATGGTAATTTAACGAATAGCTCAAAATTATTTTAGTGTTATTTATACAACTTTGGAAATGCAAGTATGATTCGTCTCCTAGGCAGTGGGCGGTAGATTCCAAATGGAATTACTCAAAACAATTGAAATATCTGATTTAGGAGGAATAACTCAAAATTATTATAGTATTATTTATAGGGTATTTGATTTTGGAGGAATAACTCAGAATTATTTTACAAGCATGATTTGTTTCCTAGGCGGTGGGCGGTAGATTCCAAATGAAATTACTCAAAATTATTATAGCATTATTTAAATAACTTTGAAAATATGAGTTTCTGATAATCAATGTCTTTTATAATAGATTACATGTACTGAGGCAACTACTGAGTAAATTACATGTACTCACTCAAGACTCAACAATTACTCACATTTTACATATACTAATTCAAGGACTCACAACTACGAAGTAATTTTAGTCTCTCATACTTGATAACATATTAAAATGGAGTACGATTCATTTTATAAATAGAAGAAAGGGTACTAAATTAAATCAAATTTTAATTTTTTCTTTAAAAAAAAAAAACAACCTTATTCTTATTTAGTTTCGATCATTCAGATGCCACCAAAATAATAATAATAATAATAATAATTTATTTAAAACTCAAAGGCGGGAGCAGCTCATATCATCGACTAAAAGAGAAGAACTGAACGTGAGCTGCTCAGAAACCAGATCAAACTCCAAGAAATTCTCCTCCACCTGATGACCTCCGATCACAATCGACGTCATCGCCCTCGATCCTCCATCCACAAATGCAAGACACATAGTTTTCCGATCAATCTCAACCATCGAATTTCCTCCGTTTATCCTCCAATAAACATCATTCCCAGGCAAAACCAGATCAATCCCCGGAACATCCGGCCCGGCCAACGTCCTGGTTATCGACTCCGACTTGTAACACGCCCTAAACGGCGCCACCGCCGCCGTGTTCCTGATCCCCATGTCCGCTGCCGCCTTGTCGAAAGCCCGAGTCAATGGCTTGTAGATTGAGGAGTGAATAGCTGTGAAATTCTGCAGAGTACTGATCTTCGTTCCGCCCACTCTGTTTTTGTTGATCGAGAAATACGATTTCTTTACGGAAATTGGCTTCCCGGCAACTCTGATCGATTCAACGCCGATGAAATACTCCTCCGACAGGTCATTTGCTGCCACGGTAGGGTGGTTTTCCGTCGGTTTGTTGATGATCAACGGCGTCGTTTTCAGCAGGCCGGAGATGTCCGATTTCAAGGGTAGAGAATTTCCGATCGACAGTTTTCCGATCCCGGTGGAGGGAAAGCAGATGGAGAATTTATCAGGTAATTTCAGTTTGTCCGCGACTTGTTTGTGAACGGAGATGTCGAACCTTCCTAGGCCGAGCATTCCGGCGGCGGCGCCAGCAAGTCCGGCGAGGAAGTCATTATCGATGCAGGAGAATATAAAGTGAGTGAGCTCCAGGCGATCACGGGACCACAGGGTATCCTCGTACAGGCCGCGGGAATACATGTAAGGGACGAAAGGGTTGTAGGAAGTGGCGCCACAGGTGTGGTTGGTGCATCCGGGTCGGGGCGGGATGCCGTAGCAGCTGTTGCAGCCTTCTCCCTTTGCGAGGTCGCATTTGGTGGAGTTACAGGGGATGGGGGCGTAGGTGGTGGAGGTGTAGTCTTCGCAGGAGAACCAGAGGTGGTGGCTGCCGAGGTTGACGACTGCGTTGATGGCGGCGCGGCGGCTCCCTATGTGAAGAGTGGTGAGGAATTGAGAGGTTTTGGGATCTTTACGGAGAGGGAGGGATAGAAATTGGGGGTAATTGGGAGGTTTAAGAGCAATGGTTGCAGGGATGAGTATGGTGAGGAGGAGGGAGAGAGAGGAGAGAGAAGAAGCCATTGATGGTGATGATGAAATGGGAATGGGATATATGGGTATTTATGGAGATGAAGAAAGGCAATGCAGCAGTTTAGATTGGTCAAAACTAAGCTGGGGGTGTTCATGATCATCCATGGCTGCTTTTTATTACAGTGGGATGTTGAAGGAATACTATGTTTTCATGCACACTGGTTTAATTTTTCCCTATTAACTTTTATTATAACCTTATAATTTTTTTTTTAATAAAATATCATAAGTTTAATTTTTATTAATTATCGATAATTAACTGTTGAAAATTCACCTCACCAAGCAATATTTACTTGTAAACTCTTCAAATTTTGAGACACTTTTGAACTTCCATCCTCAACATTAATATATCAACTATGTCTCCACAACATGGGATCCCCTATTTCAATTAATACTATCTCGTGTTCAACCCTCTCCAAATGTTGACACATAAACATTCTTAAAATTCAAAAATTTTAAATTTTTAAAATATTGATGTGTCGATATTTAGAGAGGGTGGAATGGAAGATAGAGTATTAATATTGAAACAGTGAACTAGTCTGCTCCACAAGACCCTGCTTTCACTTTGTACGATCCAAATTCCTCTACACATCTGATAATTTTAAGTAACGAGCATTAGAGAATCCATATAGATTTGATATAAATGAGTTAAAACTCTATAAACTTTAAACTAACTAATGGAATTGGGTAGTTTAAATCCAAATGTACCTTCCAATTAAAAACTATGAACTGACTTTAAAGAGATATAATGAAAAATAAAGTGAATATTTTTTTATTGTATCCAACACCTTTTTCAATTAATTGGGAGGTGTATTACACACCCTAAAAATAATAATAATAAAAGGGTGGATTGCTTCATTATAAAGGCTCACACCTTTTTTGATCACACAAAAAATGGTGAGTTTGAATTAAAAAAATAAATGTGAGTATTAGTTGAATTTAATTAGAAAATGTGTAAAAGTTTGATGGATAAAAAATTTTGGGGTTTAAACCCACCACCAATATTGATGTTCTTGGAAAGATGGAACTGAATACTCCCTCCATCTGTAGGAAAGGTACACATTTTGTCCGCACCAAAGATATCAATTTTTTTTTTAAACGCATGAGACCCACATACACATCACTAATACATTTAATATGTAGATCACACACACCTTACTAATACAACTATCTACCACACATTAAATAATAATATTTTTTAATTTACGTGCAAAAAGAAAATGTATACCTATTGGACAGACGGGAGGGAGTATCATGGAATCAGCGCCTATTAAGGATCTTCGGTACTTAATAAGGCGATCGCCGAAGAACATGTCACACTGTTGATCATTCATGACTAACATGTCTTAAAATTTTAATACTCCCCCCATCTTGAGTTAAGATTTACTGCATTTTTTATTTTAGGATGTCCTAAATTAAGGGTTATATTTCATTTTTGTTAATTGAGACACATACAAAACAATTAATTATTCTATATGAGACCAACACACAATATTAATACAATTACCCATCACATATTAAATATTATATTTTTCAACACACTACTTATTAAAATATTACATCTCTTAATTTACGTAAAAAACAATATGTAAACCTTAATACAGGATACTGGGAATAATTTGCCCTATTTTTCAAGTTTTTGTGAAGAATCAGAATTATTAAAAAAACATTGAAAACCTATTTTCCATAAGTTATTTGTGCCTCATTTTACTACCCTTACCTCACTGATGCAGATGTGGTGGAGATATAAAATAATTAATATAATTATATTTTAATTTGCTTCCTTTTATATTTAGAATAATTAGTATTAATGTTTTGATTTATTTCTTTTTATTTGTAATTGTTATTATTACGTTAGATATTGTTTCACCTATAAATAGGTGGTCATATTATTATATCAGGTGGAGTTGAATTTTATTAATGAAATGAGAATTTTTTTCTCTTTGACCTCTTTACGGCATTCATATGAATGAATCAAAGTATTTGAGAAGTTTATTTTCCATTATTCGTAGGAATCAACGGATTATAGAGATTGTTCTACGTATTGTCGTTTTTTAATACGCTCTCGCTGCATCAGTTGGTATCAGAGCCAAATTCTTGATGTTGGATTCAAGATTTTCAGTGGTTTATGATACCTTCTATGATGATCAGTCATCGTATGAAGATGATACTATGCGGATCAACCAACAAAATGATTTGTTGGTGTCCAATCCGGTATACGAAGGACCACCAATTTTCGATGAAGAAGTCGAATCTGTTGATGGTGGCCCACCAATCTTCGATGAGGAATATGGTGAAGTTTTCTATGGTGAGTATGATGGCTCACCGATTTTTGATGAAGGAGATTCGTATGGTGGTTATGATACCCCAACATTCTTTGATGAAGAAGACAATGCAATTTTCCACGGTGCCAATCACGATCCAGTTTTTTATGTAGAGATGATTGAAATTGTTACAAATTATGACGTGCTTAATGGGGTATTCATAAGAATGAATCAAACGTATTTGAGAAGTCTATTTTCCGATATTCGTAGGAATCAACGGATTATAGAGATTGTTCTACGTATTGTCGTTTTAATACGCTCTCGCTGCATCACTCACCATAACTTTTACACATTTTTATTTTGGACGTCTTATTATAAAATTTATATTTTCTTTATTATAAATGGAATTCACAAAAAACAACTAATATATTTTTATGAATCTCACACAACACTAATACAACTACTCACTACATGTCAATATTATATCTAACATATTTTTTAATGCTTGTGCAAAAAATGGGAGTTTTTATTTTCTACATGGTTCTAAGGAAGGTTCGCGCTACTCCTCCTCGTTCCACAAAATCCTTCACAATTTTCTTATTTGTTTGTCTCGTAAAGGCCTTCACATAAAAAAAATTATTTTATCCAACAATCTTAAAAATTATTTTAATTTTAAATTTATCAATTTTTTTCACACACATATCATTTGTCACACATTTCAAATTGGGAGTATTTTTTTATCATAAAAAAATACTACAATACCTAGCCAACAATGACGTTTGTTGAAAATAATTTTTTTTTTAAACAATGCGAATATTAAACGTGAAGCGACTTGTTAGAAGAGGGAATATTTTTTTTAAATAATAATAATTCCACAACTATTAAATCAAATCAAAATTTCAAAATCACAATTAAAAAGAAAAACCCTTAATCTTATTATTTCGATAATTCAGATGCCATACAAGTAGTATTAAAAAGGAAAAAAAAATTAAATAGTTTATTTAAAAATTAAAGGCGGGAGCAGCTCATATTATGGGTTAAAAGAGAAGAACTGAACTTGAGCTGCCCAGAAACCAGATCGAACTCCAACAAATTCTCCTCCACCTGATGACTTCCGATCACGATCGACGTCGTCGGCCTTGATCCTCCGTCCACAAAAGCAAGGCACATTGTTTTCCGATCAATCTCAACCATCGAATTCGCTCCGTTTATCCTCCAATAAACATCATTCCCAGGCAAAACCAGATCAATCGCCGGAACTTCCGGCCCGGCCCGCGTCCTGGTTATCGAGTCCGACCTGTAACACGCCCTGAACGGCGCCACCGCCGCCGTGTTCCTGATCCCCATGTCGGCTGCCGCCTTGTCGAAAGCCCGAGTCAATGGCTTGTAGATTGAGGAGTGAAGAGCTGTGAAATTCTGCAGAGTACTGATCTTCGTTCCGCCGACTCTGTTTTTGTCGATCTCGAAATACGATTTCTTTACGGAAATGGGCTTTCCGGCGACTCTGATCGATTCAACGCCGATAAAGTACTCATCGGACAGGTCATTTGCTGCGACGGTAGGCTTGTCGTTCGTCGGTTTGTTGATGATCAACGGCGTCGTTTTCAGCAGGCCGGAGATGTCCGATTTCGAGGGAATCGGAGTTCCGATCGACAGTTTTCCGACCCCGGAGGAGGGAGGGCAGATGGAGAATTTATCCGCTAATTTCAGCTTGTTGGCGACTTGTTTGTGAGCGGAGATGACGAACCTTCCCAGGCCGAGCATTCCGGCGGCGCCGCCAGCAAGTCCGGCGAGGAAGTCGTCATCGGTGCAAGAGAAAATAAACTGCGGCAGCTGCAGGCGAGCGTCGGACGACAGGGTATCCTCGTACAGACCGCGGGATGTGATGTAAGGGACGAAAGGGTTGGAGGAGACGGCGCCACAGGTGTTGTTGGTGCATCCGGGTCGGGCCGGGCCGTTGCAGCCGCTGCAGCCTATTCCTTCGGCGAGCTCGCATTTGGTGGAGTCGCAGGGGACGGGGGCGTAAGTGGTGGAGGAGTAGTGGTCGCAGGAGATCCAGAGGTGCTGGCCGCCAAGGTTGACGACGGCGTTGATGGTGGCGCGGCGGCTGCCCATGTGGATAGCGGTGAGGAATTGGGAGGTTTTGGGGTCTTTCCGAAGAGGGAGGATTAGGCCATTGTTGAGAGCAATGGTTGTAGGGATGAGGATGGTGAGGAGGAGGAAGAGAGAGGAGAGAGAAGCCATTGATGATGATGATGAAGAAATGGGAAGGATGGATGGGTATTTATGGAGATGAAGAATGGCATTGCAGAAATTTGGAGTGGTCAAAAGGGTGTTCATCCATGGCTGCTTTTTATTAGAGTAGAATATTGAAGGAATACTATGTTTCATGCACACTGGTTTTGTTACAGTAGATTAATGCATTACAGCTTTACAGATATTGGTTGTTGTTTTTTAATTTACAAAATATGGGTTTTTTTTAGGAATTTTGTGTTTGGATGGATGTAGGTAGGCAGTGGTATTCTAGAAAAGTCAAAGTTGGTGTCCACTGATTGGCTGGAAAGGAGCACAGCCCCACTAAGAAAACCAATTCAATTCCCCTGTTATTCCATGTTCCATCTAATGTTACATTGGGGTGTATAGGTGACAAGTGTCTCATATCACATACAATTGTGTGACACACAATTGTAATTATATGACATACAATTGTATATGATATGAGACACTTATCACCCATACACCCCAATATAACATTAGATGGAACATGGGCTAACAGGTGATCCATGTGTAAGAAAACCTGTTCCACCCTTGTTTTGTCTCATAACCATTTCACCCTTCATGTTAGTGTAAACCTGAGCTAGGTAACTCTGTGTTTAAGGAAATCTTCGATTTCAAAATTCATATCTAATTTTTAAAGGAAATACTTATATTCAAATCGGGTGTAAATTCTATAGTTTAACTCATTTTTAAAACCATATTCGATACACATCTATTAATCCTTAATATATCCACTTTTATATACTCTCTCCACAAATAATGGAGAATCATTCTCTCTTCCCCTCTCATCTATTCTGAAATCAAAGTAATACGTTTGAATGAATCTTGTAGATAGAGAAATTTGATCAGACCCTAATAACAGTATTGAGAGTTAATGTGGCTGTTTACAGGGCGATTATCTTCACTAATCTAACATAAAGAGCAATAAAAGATCAAAGCTTCCTTCCAGCTCATTATTTATCTGAGAGGGGAAAAAAGGCTTATGTTTGTATATCTTATTTTTTTAAGAGTGTCCTCCTTTTATAATATTTTTCTCTCACCTATCGTCAAGCTTCGGGCGTGTTTCGGGCAGATGCTCGACCCTGAATTGGAGGCAGGCTCTTTACGTAGGATTGTTGAGTCTTTCCTCAAAGGTTCTTTTGGGCCTATTAAATATGACACTTATTTATTTATGCCCAATAAAATGGGTGCTGCCACAATACAAATATCATTTTCTAAAATTAATCTTTCAGAAAATAAAAAAAAATCAATGTACATTTTTTAGAATAATATATTTTATTTTTACTGAAATGAGTAATAGTTCATGTATTTAAAAAATACTTATAATTAATTAAATAAAATTATTATTCATAGTACCATTGCATACACTACTAGCTCTATGCATGCAAGAATTTGCATTTTATTTATACGAGTTAGTTTTTTTATAATTCTGGCTGGTACCCAATTAATTTAAATTTTTAGCAATACATAGAATATATAGAATTAGAAGGGGACCACAAAATTTAGAGGAAGAAAAAATTCGACTGCACGTACTAAACTATATAAACTTGAATTATAATAGTGTTTATGTATTTATATAGATAGAATGTGTTGTGTGAAACTATTTAATAAAATGACCTCTCATTATTTTCATGAGATAGGAGTATAATGTATTTTAATAGAATATAATAAATACTCCATTTAGGAATAATTTCATATTTAGTCCCATAAGAATTACTCAATGCTAAAAAGGTCCCAAAACTAGCCGATTTAGTCTCATAGGAATTTTTCATCAAAATCTGTTAATAGTTGACTAAATATTCTGAACCATTAACAAGACCAAAATGGACTATGTCTATTTTGAAATACAGAAAATAATATAAATCTGCTAGTTTATAATAATATAAGTTAATTTGGAATGAAAATTTTTGAAAATTATGATTATAATATTCTTATGGGACCAAAGCCGCTAGCTATGGAACCAATGTATTCCTATCGAATTATAATTGAATTGAAGGAATTCTTATGGGAATATTTCATAATCAAATGAAAACGGACCGTTTCATATAATTTTTTGTCGAATTTATAACATTATGTGAAAACAAAAATTACAATTTCATCCAGTACTCTTATTGCTCAAGATGATGCTCTTAATTTAAAATAAAAATAAAGAAAATAAACCACAAATTAAATGCGAGAACAACTCTTGTTCAGAAACAGAAGAGAAGAACTGAATCGGAGCTGTGAAGAAATCAAATCAAACTCCAAGAAATTCTCCTCCAACTGATGTGCTCCGATCACAACCGCCGTTCTCGGCTCCGAACCACCATCCACAAACGCAAGACACGACGTTTTCCGATCAATCTCCACCATCAAATTGGCCCCCCTCATCCTCCACTCACTTCCACCCACAACCAGATCAACCTCCGGCACCGCCTGCCCCGACGCCGTTTTCGATATCGAGTCGGAGCTGAAACAGGCCCTGAACGGCGCCGCCGCCGCCACACTCTTGATCTTCATGTCAGACGCCGCCTTCACGAAAGCCCTGGTGAAAGGCCTGTAGATCGAGCTATGCAAAACGGTGTAGTTTTGCAATGTGCTTATCTTTGTTCCTCCGTCACCGTTACCGTCAATGGCGAAGTATGAATTCTTGACGGAGAGTGGTTTTCCGTCAACTCTGATCGACTTAACTTCGATGAAATATTCATCGGATGGATCGCCGGCGGTGGAGATGGGGGCCGTACTCACTGGATTTATAATCAGGGCCGTTGATTTTAGAGAACCGGATAAATCCGGTTTGGAGTACGGTTCGACTCCGACCGATAACTTTCCGATGCCGGAAGATGGGAGGCAGAGAGTGAACCGGTCGGGTAGGTTAAACTTTCTTGCCACTTGTTTGTGAAGAGTGGTGTCGGCCCAGGATAGGCCCAACAGGCCCGTGGTCCCGCTCGCCAGGCCCGAGAGGTAGTCCTTGTCCATGCACGAGAAGGCCAGCTCGGGCACTGACGAGCGGTCCTTTGTGTAGAATGTATCCTCGGCAAAGCCTTGTGACACGAGCGAGTTTAGAAAAGGGTTGAAAGGGAAGGCCCCACACGTGTCGTTCGTGCAGCCAGGGCGTGGGGGCGAGTTGCACCCCACGCATCCGATCCCTTTGGCGGCCTCGCATTTGGCTGAGCCACAGGGGATCGGAGAGTAGGTTTTCGAGACGTATTCGTTGCACGAAAACCATAAAAACGGGCCCCCGAGGTCTATGACGGCGTTCACGGAGGCCCGATTGCTGCCCATTTGGAAGGTGGTGAAGAATTGTGAGGTTTTGGAGTCTTTGCGAATGGGGAGTGTGAGGCTATTTTGGGCATTTGATGGATGTAAAAGGAGAATTATGAAAAGGGAGAAGAGAAATGGATATAGAGAAGAAGCCATTGAATGGGTTCAAGTTTAAATGCAATCGTGTAATGATTCTTGATTGGGAGAGTGCAACATCTATTTATAGACTTGTTACCAAAATTTCATATTTTATTTAATCAGTATATATAATTTATTAAAGATTTTATTTGTGTACATAATGATTCGATCCGAATTCCTTTATAATTTAGAGTATCAATCTCATGTATTGCAACAATAAATAGTCAACTTCTAAATCGATGCAATTAATCTTAATGTAAGAGATAGATTGTCAAATGATTAAAAAAAAATAATTTCATGTGATAATGATTTAATATATAAAGAGTTGAAAATTGGATGATAGCTATTTCGGTCAAAGTTTGAAACGAGTGATTGCAATATTATTATAATGAAAAGTGGATAGGGTTCACTCGTTTTCTTTTCTTTCAATTTTGCACATTAATTGCCTTTTAAAAAAAATTGCACATTAGTTCGCATGAGGATTAGAATTTAGATGATACAACAGCTCAATACTATCAAGAAACTCTATATATTTTAATTTAACAAATGGGTTATCAATTCTTTTTATCTATTTTTATTTTGGTTTAAATGTTTTTATTTTTAAAAATGGTTCTTCAAATTTATCGATTTATATTGGCATTATTAAATAGCAAATGTTCTTTGGGAGTATAAATAATTAAATTACGAAATAAAGAAGTGGTTGGTTGCAACTAGAGAGTTTGCATTATTTAATTAAAGGAATATCTTTTATGTTAGTATTTTCTCCACTAGCTCCTACTTTGTGTATAAAATTGCAACTAGTACCAAAAGACACATACAATTAAGAGTTTGTATGTATAACTCTTTCTAAATGCGTTACACTCACTTAATAATCTATTATTCCTTTTATATAATGAATTATTGTTATCATAAATTGATCATAATATAACAAATTATTAGTATTGAGTATAAGCGGCCGCCTTGATATTGTGAGGAAAGGAAGGGATGCTCAAAATTCTGAATTTGGGCTCACGAAAGAATTGTCAGTGCACAATGGAGAGAAAGGCAAAACCCATAAAGATAAGGACTAAGCTCACTCAATCCACCATAAGAACACTCTCACTTCAATCACAAAAGCTTTGTGGGATCTTTTGGGCTATATTGTGTGACTCAATTATCGGTCTTCTTTCTTTTTGGGTTTGGACCGTTTTTAATTAAGTATGGTCCGACTTCTTACGCCCTATTGGAACCCTAATTCTCCGATTTTGAATTTTTATTATTGTGTTAAATTGCCTCTTCACGTGAGCCAAACTCAGAAAACCTGAGCACCCCTCATCTCCACCGGCGTGTCGACGGCTGCGATACCCAAGCTCTAACTTCATGTGCACACAACACCCATTAATCCAAACCAATTTCTTCCTTGGGAAAATGAATTCCGGACTGAAAAAGAGAGAAGGTAAAGTGATTCATATTCCATTAGGGTAGTAGGAAGAAAAATAATCCCCGTCCCACCCAAAGAATCTCTTTTTGCCATTTTGGGCATCCCATTCAAAGGGTCATCTTTCATTTTTTACACGCATGCGACGCACACACACCCTCTAATACAATTAAAATATGGAGTCTATACTCCTACTAATACAATTTCCCACTACACATTAAATAATAATAATTCTTAATTCACGTGTCAAAAAGCATCCAGTGGGACGGAGGGAGTAAGGGGAAGGGTAAGCTTTAATTAAAGTCAGCACACCAACCTGGAGAAGAGAAGACAAAAAAATTGTAACGTAGGGCCCAACAAATACTATCCGTAAATTCACTAAGTGATATTATTATATTAACATGGAGTATATTTTAGATGAATAATATTTTATCATGCATGTATATGAATAATAATTTATACTAATAGATGGACAACACTCCCTAATTCGATTTCATATAATATGGAACCATTCTGTACTATCGTTTGCCATAAAGAAGTCAAATTATTGCCCTTGTACATTAAAAAAAAAAAACCTCTTTTTATTCCATATCCTATGCGGTAAGGGGTATCCAAAAAGAAATTAAGGATATAATTTTTTTTTATCTTTCCTACAAGTTATTTATCTAAATATGTGATACATATGATATTATATCAAAATAATATAGAAAATGTGACTAATCACTTGCCTACGATAAAGGAGTATAATTTAAAAAGCGTAAATATCATAATTGGTCATGTAAGTATGGTTGATTCAAACTTTAATTTTAGTTCCTTTACTCCAAATTTAGTAATTTTCTTAAATTTAGTCATTTTTTGTTCAAATTTAATCTTTTATATTAAAAAATGTCCAAAATTGATCATAAATGTATAAATTATGGACCAAAAGTGAACTAAAAATGACCAAAGTTTGAAAAAATGATCAAAAGTTGACTAAAAATACCAAAATTGAGAATTGTTGAAAATAAAAGACTAAAGTTAGAATCGATCATACTTACCGGACTAATTTTGATATTTATCCATTTAAAAATCTTATACATGTGAAAATTCACATACTCCCTCCCTCTCATTTCAAACTTTACGTTTGCTTTTTGCTCGTAGATTAAGTAATGTAGTATTATAATGTGTAGTGAGGTGAGAGAAATAATAATATAATGTAAATTGGATAAGTGTATTAGTGTAATGTGTGAGCATATAGAGAGAGAAATAATTAATTTGTGTGGTCTCATTTACTAAAAAAAAGGGAAATATAAATATTAAAATGTGACGCTCAAATTAAAAGTATGTAAAGATTGAAATGAGATGGAGGGAGTATATATTAATCCAACTTGATGGAGTTTTTTTTTATTTAAGGAAAACTAACTTTAATTTTTTTAATAATCAAGTAGTAGGAAGATTCACACATGACTAAAAATTAATGACTAAGACCCTTTCAAAAATAATTATAATTGCAACTATTCCTGCACTAAGTTCTAACCATAACCACCCCCACCCCAAACTCTAATACGTAAAACTCAATCCCTAATTCAATTTTAATTCTTAGATTGCAAAAAATACTACAACAAAAAAATATTAAAACTACAGTGAATACACTACATAGATAAAAAATACTATATGTGTTATCTTATGTCTTATATGTGTTATCTTAAATATATATCTAGTATTAAATATTTTGGCATGCACAAAGATAACACATATTGGCTAGTGTTGTTTTAATGTGTGGTCGTATATGCTATTTTTCAAGTAAATTCATTATAAGACAACATATATAACAACATATGTTGTCGTAAATTTTTTTACGCACAAAGACAACATATAATTCATCTATGTTGTCCTAAATTTTCTAAATGATATTTTGAGACAACATATATGGTAATATAGGTTGTGGATAATATAATTAATTTTTAATTTATTTATTTTAAGACAATAATATAATTTGAACTTTTATTATTTACAAATTTGAGAAATTTTTTATAAATTAATTAAACATTAAATATATAAATAATTTTTTTATTTTAATTAAATATGAAATAATTTTTAATAAATAATTATAAAATATAAAATTAATACTTAATACATATTTTTAATTATCATAAATTAATTTAATAAATAAAATTATTTAATTAAAAATATAAAATAATTTAAGTGAATAGGTAAAAAATTTAATATAATTTGTTTACTTACTAAAAAAATGATATTAATATTTTATATTTCTCTAATTAGTATAAAATAGAAAATAAAAAATTTATGTCAAAAAATTAAAGTGTTTTCTCCTTTTGAGTTGTGAAACCCTAGTTCCCAAAATGTTAGAATGCTGGTTGAGAATTCACGGCTCCCCCGTCACCAGCGCCTCTTTCGTTCCACCATCCACCTTTAACACATGGGCGACGACCTCTGTTTGTGCACCCCCTTTCAACCAGCCGGCCATCGGCGACTTGCGCTTCCTCTGGTGCCGGTTTTATTTCCTGTTCGGAGCTGCGTTCTCTTTAGCCGCTGCTCACGGTCAGATTGCTTTCCTCATCCAGCGCTATCCGTTCTCTCATCTATGCACGGACTCCCACTCGTTTAGCACTGGGTCTCGCATCCTCTCACTGAGTCCCTATCGGCGCCGATAGCTCAACGTGCTTCCAAATCGACGCCGCCGGTCGATTCCCTCCAGATACTGCATCCTTTGGTGTTGTTTGTCCTCTCTTAGCAAAAAGCCCTAAATTTTCACTGCATTTTCGCTGAAATTGTAGTCAGCGCCGCCTAGGGCTTTTCCGTCAACAACTCTGCAGCGATCTGTCGCCTATGGTAGTTTCTCGATCGGCCCCCTCTGTCCATATTGCAGCTGCGGCTGACTCTCCATAGGTGTGTGCGCGATTGTTGCTTCGAGCACCAAGCTGCTGCCATCTCCGGTTGCCACCGAAGTATTTCTTCCTTGCCGGTTCTGTTTGCCGCCGCTTTCAATTTCAGATTACTCCCAACGGCTACAGAGTTCGGCTCCTCACAGAAGGGACAGTCTTACGCCACTGTCTTTGCAACACGGACTGGAATTGGGTAATTGCCTCTATCTTTGGATGTTCCAAATTCTGCTTATTAATCATACTGTTAGGAGCATCCAAATTTTGTTGATTTCAGCAGTTGGTTTTTTCTTGGAAAATATTTCTTTAACTCTGAATTTTCACATGTGTTGGGCTCTGATTCATTTTTTGTTGGACATGTATGAGTCCCTTCTGTTTGTGATTCTTGGTTTGGGTTTGCCCTTTGAGCATTTGCTGCTGCTTTGGAATTCCTGTAATTTTTTGGGCCACCAAAAACTGATCTGCCGTGTTGGGCAGCTTAGATATTTTGATCAGCTAATGGGTTTTTTTTATGCTGCCTATTTGATTTTTCCATTTATTTTGAGAATGACCAGAGCAAGGTTCCATTCATTGAGGTACATTACTGCTATTTTGAATTAATTTGTGCAAGGTTGAAAATACATGATGGAAATCTCACTGATATTGTTTAAACTAGTGCGTTCGGGATACTAGTGGTGGAGAAATTATGCATTTTGTTTTATCTATATCACTAGAGTCACTTTTGGCTGCAAAGCAAGAAGGTTTGCGAAGAAATTCAAGCTTACTACATCTATAAGAACTAGTAACAAACTGTGTTTTATTCGATTTTCAGGTTTGAATTCTCGACTTTTCTCCATACCTTTGACTATTCCTAGGTCACTCTCTTCTAATCTTCTTCTTTGAACCACCATTTTCTGTGCCATATTCACACACACCACATATTGTGCATTCTAATTTAAGGAAATGTGTAGTTTAGGTGGTCACTTTCTAATTGAAATATGCTTCATGAATTTGCTAGGAAAACATCATATGGTCCTTATACTTAAATTTTGAAGTAGATATTGATTGGGAAATTTGTTGAACACTTTATATGCAAAATTCTAAGCCCAAATTCAAAGTTTTATGCTTATGTTTTCTCGGAGGAAAGCAAGTATGCAGTTTGTTTGTAATATCTACTTTTCTTTATTTTGACCAAGAGATTAATTATTTCTTCTTAATTTTTGCTTAGTTTGATTAAATATTAGATGTCTTTTGAGTTATACAGGCTTCTCTAAATATCTTTTAGATGATGAGGTGAAGGCATTATTTGAACTTTACTTCACATCCAGAATTTGATGTTTGCTTCCATGACTTTTAAGTTTAGACATAACCTTAAAATTACTTTAGTTGAGGTAAACCTCTTAATTTCCAATATCATCTATGTTTGCTCAATTATTTATTAACTTTTGACATTTTTGATTGATCAGGATTCTTATGCAATATAAGGCAATGAAGCTATTATTGAAGCTGCAAAAACATCATTTACATGGAAGATTGAAGGTGGAGATTAGAATTGGGTATATTCTCGTTATAGCCTGCGGCAAGGCCATTTATGAAGAACGCATTTAGGTGTAGTGATAGTTTTGTGTTTATAATGCATTGCTATTAGATTGTTTGTATGAGGCTCATGAGATGTAGTTGTAGTAACATAATTTTGATTTAGTTGTTGTTTCTTGAAGATTATATTAGATATTTTTTGTTCAATTTTTATTGAGATATTTTGTTATATTTTTAGTGTGTAGTTTTGGAATACCAATATTATATACTATGTCTTATTTTAACAAAATAAGACAACATATACTATAATTATAACGACAACACATAAAGACGCACAACGACAACACACAACAGGGGCTTCGACAATAGAGACTTTTTCTAAAAAGAAGCTAACAGACAACACATTATATGTGTTGTCTTAATGTATTTTTGGTATAGTAAAAGTTATGGTTTATAGGTTAATCGATCCAAAATCTAGATAAAACTTATAGTTTAGTGCATGCTACAGTGTTCAATTACAAGAATCCTATTACTATATTTTATTGTTATGAATGTTTGCAAAATCATTTGAGGAACCTTCTTTGTCGGAAAACCATGGCTTCCATGTACTCCTGTCTTTTTTTTTTTTTTTTCTTCAATTAATCTTACTGGACTAGACTGACTGGAGTAATTTTTTTTAATAAAAAACAAATAAATAATTTAGGAGCTACAAGTATGGTTTTGTGTGGCGTGATTTGTCTGTAACGAATACGTTTTTAAAGGATCATAGTTACAGGAAGATCCATTTTCGACTCCGAAGCAGCGCGGAAGCACACGGCGGAAAAACCATTACTGCAGCTCCTCAAGAGGATCAGTATTGCGGGAGATGCAACACAAATTAACTTCCTCTTAATCTTAATGAGGCAATAAATCATGAATGAGTAAAATTTATAAAATAAAATAAAAAATTTCCGAGATAGTGTTCGTAAGAATCCACTGTCCATCTTATCTTGAATATGGTTGCCTCTGTAAATTTAGGATGGACTTTGATTTAGGGATGAATATTACTTATTTATAATTAAAGGGCAAAAATGTCTCACATGGGTGTGTATAGAAATATGCTTATATATTACTAATTTATATTGGGTGAGTTTAGTAATTTGAGTGTATTTAGTAAAATCAGGTGTCTAAATAGCCGTCCCCTTTATTTATATATAGTAATATAGTGTAACTACAAATATATATATGGAAGTTAGTTAGCAAGCGACAGTGTCGCAAACATTCACTACTTGGAATAAATTTTTGCAAAATTGCAAAACTGCCCATTTTTAAGTTTAAATTAATTATCACCCATCAATTGGAGAAATAACTTATTTGGTCCTATAAGTATATTTAATTTCAATTTTGATTCTTTTTAAGTTTGATTTTTTTTTTAATTTTGATCATATTTTATCCAATTTTGATCCTTTATGACAAAAAAATAAAATGAAGACTGTCAGAATATCGCACAAAACAAATTGAAATCAAAGACATTTTGGTTTAAAAAATTTATTTAGGTAAAAATAATTAAATGCAAATTTTGGGTAGCAATGATATTTTACTTTGTAATTATGATCATGTAACTTTGAGGTTATAAATTAACGTAATATTTTTTTTAAGTGGTGAAATTTAACGTGAGACGGCAAGAAATAGAAAGAGTGAAATTTAATGTGGTAAAAGTAAGGAGTATATTACTTTGATATAAAATTCGGATCTGAGTTCATGTATAATTAGATCATATATAGTCCTCTACCACAACCTCAATAGATGTATAAACCTTTTAAATGAGCTGAACAAGCTCGGCTCAAATCTCAATTATATAGTAGGTCAAGAAAGAGCTAAACTTGACTTGATGCATAGATTCAAAAAAATTCAAAATGATTTTCTAAACTTTTTTTAACTTTAAAAGTAATGATTAATTATATTGATACAAGCTTTCCAACATTTTTGATTTACAGTATATTTAAATGAAAACAAAAAGGACAGTAAAGAAGAGAAATATATACTTCTTATGTCCTTTTCAAAGGTCTTTTTTTTCGTCTCATTTAAAGAGTTATCTTTTATTTATTATATATATGAATTCATAAGCATTTTACTGATACAATTAAAACATAGAACACACATCCACTAATATAATTACTCATTACACATTAAATAATAATACTCTTTGTAGTGAACGGAGGAGTATTATGAAAGTTTTCTATGCACTTGAAAACAAGTCAACGACATTTTCGTAGTACTAATATTTTATTATAAATCAAATTTAAATCGTAAATTCAATAACGAATCTAACGAAAATAGAATAATTTCATTTGTATCGTTTTTGGTAATTTATTTGACTGCTCATCTTTCATTCTTACTTTTTTTTTCACATTAATCTTTTACGTGATTTTCGTACATTATCTTTTGCAAAATTCATTATATGCTATAGGTTTAAAATTTTCTTCTCGTACATCATCTTTTGCAAAATTCAATCAATACTTTAGGGTTTAAACTTTTCTTTTTAGGGTATATTTTCCTCTCTATTCTATTATCATTCATCTAAACGACATAAAAGATAATATACTAAAATGACACAGAGAACCCGAACAATTTTTTCTCTTTCACGATTTTTACCATTATCCCCCTAGTGTCTTCTTCTTTCTCTCTTTCTTTTCTTTTTTTTCCTTATATTTCAATCATGTGATATAGCATACTCCCTCCGTCCTACGGCAAGGGTAGTTTTTGCTTTTGGCACGTGGATTAAGTAATATTATTATTTAGTGGGTAGTTGTATTAGTAGGAGTGTGGATCCCATAATTTAATTGTATTAATGTGTGTTGGGTCCCATGTGTGTAAAAAAGGAAAGTGAACTCTTTATGTGAAACGTCCAAAAAAAAGACTCTTTGGGTGGTACAGAGACATCTGGTGTGATAAATTAAAGTGTTCCCTCTGTCCGCCCGAAAGATGAATATTTTGCCATTTCGGGCGTCCGCACTAAATGTCCACATTTCCCTTTTTAAATATATGGGATCCACACACATCACTAATACAATAAATTTATGGGACTCATACACCCCACTAATACAACTACCAACTACACATTAAATAATAATACTCCTTAATTCACGTGAAAAAAACAAATGTTCATCTTTGAAGCGGACATTTATTGAAGACAATCTTACAAATTATAGTAAAAAAATAGATAATGAAATACTACATATTACGACTAATGATCTCACAAAACACATTAATAATCTCAACATTTTTTTTCTTTTATTCGAGATAATTATTTATTCTTTTATTACAGATAATTATTTTTTCTATTACAACCGAAACAACAACATAAAAATATTAAAAGTGGAAAAGAAAATTCAGACAAGTTCATGTTTAAAAGGACGGATAATTAAAGACGAGAGCATGTCTTGTTATGAACCAAGAGAGAAGAACTGAAGCTAAGCTTCAAAGAAGGCACATCAAATTCCACCAAATTCTCTTCCAGCTGATGGATTCCGATCACGATCGACGTCCTCGGCCTCGATCCACCGTCCACCAAAGCCAAACAACTCGTTTTCCGATCAATCTCCACCATAGAATTCGCTCCATTTATCCTCCAATAAACATCCGTCCCCGGCAAAACTAGGTCAATCACCGGAACAACCGGCCCCGCCGTCGTCCTGGAAATCGATTCCGACCTGTAACACGCCCTGAAAGGCGCCACCGCCGCCGCGCTCCTGATCCCCATGTCGGCCGCCGCCTTGTCGAAAGCCCGGGTTAAAGGCTTGTAAATTGAGTTATGCAGAGAGGTGTAGTTCTGCAATGTGCTCAGCTTCGTCCCTCCGACGCCGTTTCGATCGAACGAGAAGTAAGAATCCTTGACGGCGAGAGCTTCTCCGGCGACTCTGATGGATCGGACGTCGATGAAGTATTCCTCCGACGGGTCGCCCACCGTGTATGAGCTGGCGGTGCTGTTCGGGTTGATGATCAACCGGGTCGATTTCATCTGGGTGGAGATGTCGGATCTGGAAGATAACCCGGATCCGATTGCCAGCTTTCCTAACCCGGAAGACGGCGGGCAGATGGAGAATTTGTCGGGTAGACCCAATTTATCCGAAACTTGTTTGTGGACCGAAATCGGGTTCATTGCAAGCCCTAACAGTCCAGTAACGCCGTTAGCGAGGCCGGCAGTGAAGTCTCCCGGGACGCAGGAGAACATGAAGTCCGGTAAACGGACGTTATCTTTCGACGTTAGAGTGTCCTCATAATACCCTTCGTTCGTAATGTAGTCGACGTAAGGGTTTGAGGAAGCGTAACCGCCGCACGTGTTGGGTGTGCAACCGGGTCGGGTCGGGCCATTGCAGCTGACGATGCAGCCTCCGAATCCGGCTAAGTCGCACTTGGCGGAGTTGCAGGGGACGGGGGCGTAAGTGGTGGAGGTGAAGTTGTCGCAGGCAAACCAGAGGTGGCGGCCGCCGAGGTCGAGGGCGGCGTTGATGGTGGTGCGGTGGCTGCCCATCTGGATGGTGGTGTAGAATTGGGATGTTTTGGGATCCTTTCTGATGGGAAGGATTAAGCCGTTTTGAGCAGTGGCGGAAATGAAGAATGTGAGGAGTGAGAGAGAGAGAAAGGAGGTGAGAGAAGCCATTTGTGGAGTGGAAGGTGATGGAATGAAGGAAGGATGAAGGAGTATTTATAGGGGTGGAATCACAGCTGGAGTTTTGATTGGTCAAAAGAAGGTGTTGTGTGGCGGCAGAGGTCAACTTTGGATAATTTAGAATTATTCAACTATTTTCAAACTAATCAAACCACACGTGCATGGAGTTTGAATCCAGTTGAACATACAAAGAGAAGAAGTGATAATCATTTAACAATAATTTATGTATTTAATGATGAGGAATGATAGCTGCAAAAATGAGTAAGTATTCTATAAATAATTTGCAGTACAATAAAAAATGACAATATTTATAATGAAAAATAATAATGATTTGAAAAAATATACGTCTTAAATTTATCTTATTTTTACTTTTGATACAGAGTTTAAAAAAATCAATTTTTGACTTAATTTTGAGGGTAGCATGATATTTTTTAGTAATAAATAAATAATAAATTACTCCCTCCGTCCCGGAGAAGTTAGCACATTTTTTTTGGGGCACGGAGATTAAGGAGTATAATAATTTAATGTAAAGTGAAGTAAAGTGAGGTGAGAGAAATAATATTTAATGTGAGTGGGTAGTTGTATTAGAGGTGGTATGTGGGCTCCATGAGAATAAATTAATTATTTTGATGTGGGTCTCATGTATTAAAAAGGAAATGTGTCAACTTTAGTGGGACAAACCAAAAAGAAAAGTGTGTCAACTTCTATGGGACGGAGGGAGTAAGTTATAGGAGTATGTTAAAAAGGTAATAACAAATTTGAAATTAAAAAATATTAGAGGTGATGAAAAATTTGAAATTTAAATATGTTAGAGAGATACTCCCTTCATCCCGCATTAAGGTTTACGTTTTTCATTTTAGGTTTTCCATGTTAAAGTTTACATTTCATCTTTTGTGAAGTTGGGCCCACTGAAAATAATTAATTATTAATTCATGTAGGGTCACACACAACACTAATACAACTACTCACTTTACATTAAATATTATTTCTCGACCTCACTACACATTAAAATATTATATTTCTTAATTTATGTGCAAAAAGAAAACGTTAACATTAACATGTTTGAGGAAGGAAGTATTAGTTTATTTTTTTATTTTTTTATTTTCCTGAAAATATGAAGTTGAATTTTAGAAGGATTAGAAAAGGAGGGTGAAGTTAAAGTTAAAATAAAAGGATTGATAATTAAGTGTAGTACTAAAAAAACATAAAAACATTGTCACGTACGTGAAACAATTTAATATAAATGATGAGGAGTAGAAAATTCTCAAAATCCTGCACATCTCTCCCCACCAACCATTGACCACCATTACATAATAGCAAAATTTACTTGGAGGCAGCTCTGAGGGGCCGGGACTGTTTCCTCGAGGGCTAGTCGGGCGTAAGCTCGGAACCTCGGTATCAAAAAAAAAAAAAATTTCGTTAGAACCTTCTTCCTTTATCTCATAATTGAAACATACTTTTGTGCATGTACATACTATTTCCATCCATGTTGACGTTTTTTTTTTTTCATAAAAATCAAGAAATTTAGTGTTTTAATGTGTAGCGAGTGAAAAATAATAAGTATATGTATTTGTGTTGTTTGTGAATTCTAATAAAATATATGAATTGTTTTATGTGAGATTCATTAATTTAAAAAGACAAAAAAGAAATATAAAAATTAAAATAAGACGATCAAATTGAAAAAATGTAAAGATTGAAATGTGATGGGGAAAATATATTCCTCTTTAAACACATACTCCATTGATCCTATAAAATGTTCTATATTATTGTTTCACATTGTTAAAATAAAAAATTAAAATTGAAGATTATTCTACAATCGTTTTTTTTTCTCTAACTTCTTAACAATGAAATTCTATGGGCATGTAGTCGTCACTAATTAAATAATCGCGAAATAGTTTAATCTACTAAAAAAATTCGCTACATGAAAAATACTACTTGTATTGTTTTGCAGAAAACATTGAAGAAATGGAGAGCAGTGCCCTTCAGATTTTATTAAAAATTGTTTATGTTATAAATATAGTGATAAAATTTTTAATGCCAAAATTTACATAAATACCTTTAATTTGGTTATAATTCAATAAAAAAAATAGTTCAATTGTATATTTATGACTCGATTGTATATATTTATAGATCGGTTAAAATTTTAAATCAAGAGTATTTTAATCATTTAGGACATTTAAAATCTTATATAACTAAAAATGAAAAAAAAATATGTTAAACTCTTTGGGACACAGTGTTATTTTTCCCAAAAACATTTTGTAAGCAAAATAACTTTTTACAAATAATAGGTTACGAATTAATAGTCCTTTCATCTTCAAATACACTCGATAAATAATACATTTAGTAATTAAATCTATAATAAAAAAATCTATAATCAATCATATCTAATTGAACATTGTTGGATGGTTTAATATGTTGATTATATAGTCTTTTACATAATTAAAATGACATGTAAATAAGACTTAAAAATTATAACTCCTTTTGGAGTGCATTTAGTTCATAAAATTAATATATGAAATTATAGTATACTTATGAATGTGTTAAGATATAAATATTCTAATAATTTCTCATTAATTTATTTTATGTGATATTGGAACATATCTTACTCTTAGATTGTATTCCGTGAGATCTCTTATTTTTTTTATTAACAGACTTAAAAGAAAAATAAATTCATATAAATACCATAAGTAAATAAGCTATCTTATTTTTAACAAATTTTTAGTCCTATTTATAATATCAATTCAATATGAACTAAATATACTGCGGTGTAATGAAGAAAATATTAAATGCATCCATTTTTAGATATTAAATTCATATATTCATTCCGTTAATTTCTTCTTCTTGGAATGGAGAGTACTTATATTTATTTATTTATTTTCCCTATGACTTATTATTATGAATTCCTAAAATGGACTATTTATCCAAGAAAATATAATGCAACTAGTTATATATTAGCTCATTTGAATTACAGAGCCTCATCAATAGCATGACTATAAAAATCTGTGACAACTCCACACTGTTAGACAGGTTTTGCTTTTATCCCGTCTCTTGTAACTTATTATATGAGACGATCTCGCACTAGTCTTAATTTCGAAAAAGTTAGCACCTCAGCCAGCGGGATTCAATATTCTCTCAGCAAGTAATAGATCATCTGGGGTGGTAACCTGTATTTCATTAAATGGAGTATTAGTTTCTGCTTCCAAATGCAAATCATGATACCAATGTCCATACATTCCAGTGTTATGTCTCATGTTTCTGTTTATGTTAATGTCAGACTTCTATCCAAAAGTTTTAATTATGTCAAACTTAAATTCTTGATAGCTTTATTATTTTAAGGGGTTGATTGTAAGAATAACCACTAAATTTACTTTTATTACAAATTAATTTCACCTTTAAAATAGTTGCAAAACGCACTCAATTTCTAAAAAAGAACTCCACCTTTAATCCCCACCTTTGAAAAATATATCACATATTTGGTGCGTTTTGCAACCATGCTTAAAATGTTTTTTTTTTCTTTCAATGTCTCAAAGGTGAAGATTAATTTGCAAAATGAGTAAAATTCGTTGTTATTCTGGCCATTAACCCTATTTTTTTAATTATAAAATCAAAATAGAGATGTGACAAAGACATACCTTGATGTTGGTGTAAGATCCTTGTGTAATGAACACAGGATGTTTAAGGTGCTCCACAATTGATACATCATCTGTGACTTCAAGTCCTTCCCTACAAAAGTAGCATTATCTATATATGAAACAGAACCTTTCCATAAAAGGAAAGATCAAAGTTTTTCCATTCATATTCAAGAAACCATATGCAGTGTTTAATCAATCATCTCCTCTT
This sequence comes from Pogostemon cablin, assembly GCA_023678885.1. NCBI lineage: Eukaryota > Viridiplantae > Streptophyta > Magnoliopsida > Lamiales > Lamiaceae > Pogostemon > Pogostemon cablin. The sequence goes on along the minus strand of CM043009.1, from coordinate 22,294,360 downwards.
TCAGTATTTATAGACTGTTACCAAATAAGATAGGGTACTAATTATGAGAAAAAAAGGAGAGAACTTTTTGATTTTCTAAGCAAACTTCATAAGCTTGAGGTGTTTGTTTCTGATTTTAAAAACTGGTTTTAGCTTTTTTGAAGTCCTAGATGTGTTTTGTTTAGGAATTTTAGAACCCAAATTTTAAAAATCACAGCAACCCCCGTCCTCTCCTCGATTGTTTTTCTTTCTCCTCTCATCTCTTTTCTCAAATTATCTTTACACACATCACCACCCTTCTTACGGATATCACCACTTTGCAGTTGCACATTGACGTTTGACATAAGGTTAAATCTCAACCTACTAAAATCCCAAAACAAACACGTACTATTTGTTTAGATTTTAAAATTCACTAGACTTTGAAAACCAAAAATCCACCATAAACAGAAGACAAAAACCCCCCTTGGGAAACCATGTAGATAATGGATTGTTAGATCAAGAAAAATGCAGAGGATTAGTCTAGTAAAGATGATGAATTACCTATTAACAAGTTCGAAGCCTTTCTTAAGCAAATCAGGCTTGATTACCTGCACAAATAGTCAGCGAGTAGAGAGTTAGAGAACATAGTTCCAAAGGCTGTTGTACAAATACACAAATGAAGTGTTTGAGGACTCGGCTATGACCTGTGGAGTTTGCATTTCCCAGAGTGTTTTCCTGTCCAAAGTTTTTACGACAAAAGATTCACTATTTGCCTGAAACACAGAAAAGAGAAAAAGTAAGAAAGATGTGTATTCCATGAGACTGAGACGTGTCGAAATAATAATCGCTGATTTTTGGTGCAGAAAGACACCTAACCATGCAACACCACAGGATAGTATGATCATAGGATAAAATCACTTTCTCTATTGAGAAACACTTTTAGTTCTGGAATTTCCTATCAAGTCGTTCCGGTGTTATTTTAACCCACCAAAAATCCTTCATAGGTTTTTCCATACTAGTAAAAGGTAGAATATTCACAGAGTCATATGTGCTTCAACATTGGGTTTATTCGCACATCTTTCCTATGCCAATTGCCTCAAAACAACACAATTCATGGTTGTAGAAAGTCTTATGCACGGTCACACGCAAACAGGAGAGACAACTAGTGGCTATTATCCTTAAAAGACATTTCTTTGAAGACAAATTATGGGCAAGATAAACTACCAAGTGAGTAGACCTTATGATTGTTATAATCCCCAACACAGTTTCCACATGAAAGTGAGGAAAGATATTAGGTGGAGTCAACCCTTTAGCTAGACCAGGGTTAAGTTAGGGTCCTTAGTTTATTTAATGACACTGAATGGAAATGCCCACCTCCTTGATCGTAGCTTTAGCAGGAACGCCTAGCACAGCTGCACCGACACGTCTACCATCCTTCAGAACCTGATAGGGCCAAAGAATGTTAGCGACTATTAGTATTCAAATTATAGTTCCAACTCAAGTCATATATTTAAAAGTCATAATGGAATTTAAAACCCAAAACCTTCTGTTTAGCTTGAATTTTAGTGATAGTGACAGAGATTTTATAATACTTAGAGTTTGAGTTTTTGGTGTTTTTCTAGTGTTACTGCACAACATAGATGAATCATAAATTAATAACCTGAAAGACAACTATCATGCTCTTTGTACAGAAATCTTTTTCTGCTCATAATTTACAGCATTTTTTCAAATAAAATGATATCAAAAGGAAGCATTACTGTCTGGGAACTAGATAATCAACAATGTTTAGACAAGTAGATGTTTGACATCGGCGGATATCAATTTCAAGCTTTTCTGATGTTTCATTTCTATATACTATGTTTAAGTTCCCAATCACATTAAAGAGCACATAGAGGAGGTATGAAACTTAATGATGATTGGATTCATAGATAATTTATTGCACACGCTTCTACTTTAACTGGGATGAATGATTAAATAACAAGAACAAAGAACAAAATCCTTAAGACGAAACATACCTTCTCCACATCTTCAGCTACCACGAGAGGTCTTGCAGAATCATGTATGCAAACTAGCTCGGAATTTGAATCAATTGCCTTAGACAAAGTCCTCTTTTGTTAGCGAAAGAGTTATACTAATAACAAAAATATTAGGCATTATCTGATCCATTGAAGGAATCAACTTTGTTGATTTCAGTAAATGAATTATGATGCAGATCACATTTCAGTCATTTAATGTATTATTCAGACATGAGACACAATTCATATATAAGTAAATTAATAATAATAATAATAATAATACTATAATAAAATTAATATATATTTTTTATTATTCTGCACTACTGGTCCATAGTTCTAAAGCCACAACCACTTCGTGTGGCTAGAGTCCAGCAGAGATTCGAATTCGTTTTAGTAACCACTTATAATTATCAAGATTACTGGTGAGGAAGTTTATATCACAAAGTCAGAAAAAGTAGATGTAAACAACTGATACGTGCATACCTCTAATCCACTGTATACAGAATCTTGCCTCTCCTTCCCTGGTAATGCAAATTTCAGGTCAACGGAGATACTCTCTTTGGCATCTGATACAATGCAAGCAGCAAATTATGTCATTGTCCTATACATGGCAACTAACCCAGTTATTAGAGCATTGTGCAGTCTGCAGACAGAAGCACGTTTATTAGTTTGAATTTTTTTCTCTTGCAAGTAGAAATTGTTTTAGTGGATACATAGACAACATCCCAGACCTTCAAAAATGTCTTGATAAGAAGGATCACATACGACAACGATTTCCTTCACTTCAGGCATCTTAGAGAAAGTATAGAAACTGCAACAAGATATCTCATATTAAACAATCAAAGTTGATCAAACAAAAAAAGATTTGAAGTGCTTCACAAACATTTTTGTATAATCGAGTGAGTGAACATGGGTCGCATAAACCTTCATTATATCAGGTAGCATTCCACTCACCTGTATAAAGCAATCGGTTGGCCAAGAAGTGGAAGATACTGCTTTGGCATGTTCGCCTATGAACCACAAATATCAGGAAGATGAAAAATAAACCCTTAGGAAAATAGAAAGCTCATATCAAGGAATAGCACTGCAACAACAACAACAATAACAACTAAACCTTGACCGACTATGAGGGACTTATATGGATCATAACTCAGCTCTGTACTCACTCAAGCACATTTTCTAATTTGTTCTTAATTATAACATACTTTCTAATATTTTTATGTTCCAGACAAGGGATTGTAACCACAAACTTGAACACAAATTTAATAAGAATTCCACAGAGAAAATCCTCCGCCCAAATCCCAAATTCAATACCCAAAAGCTGCCGTTCAACATAGAAATAAAAACCATATATACTGGATTAAACTAAGCCCAGCAACACATATATATCTAATCTAATCTAAATATTAATTATTAAAAGAACTGTGAAATAGTAAGATATGCAAATTCAGAACTACTTCCCCTTACACCCTTAGTAAATATCTATTCCAAATCATTTTAGTTCTTCTTCTCCTTTCAATTTTCATCTTCTCATTTATTCCTGCAATGCAGCTTTCTCTTATAATGCATTCCCAAAACCCACCAAAAAAGGAAATCTTACCCAAGCGCACAATATACAGATTCATGAAATATCTATCACAATTTCCAATATTGAACCAAAAAAACACACTATCAAATATACTCGACATTGCAAGAACAATAAGCAACGGTAGTGAATTTCAAGACACTTACACCCATTCTCTTGCCCTTTCCTCCTGCAAGCAATACAACAGATACACTTCTCTCTTTGACCAATACATCAGACCCCTGTTAGTCATTTAAACAAACACCTCGAACGCATTCATTAACTTTCCCAAATGGCTCCAAAACCTCAAACAACTAATGTCCACATACACTAACCTCTTCACCTTTAGTAGAACAACTGATTCTTAAAAAAGTTGGGCTCTTGATTCTTGAAGTAAAAGCGAGGTTTTTGATACGGTTAGGGTGGAGTTTTCTGGGAACAAGGTAATTAGCTCCCAGAAATGGCCTAAAGAAAAAAGGGGACGAAGAGAGAGAGGTTGAAGAGGGTAAATTGCACACTTGAAGCATTGACATTTTGCTCTCTCCCTCCCCCTAAAATCTTGGACTTCTGAGCCAACGAAATTCAGAATTACCAAATGTTGGGATGCATGAAAAATGTCCGCTGTTTCAGGATTTTCTCTCAACACTTTTTCTCACAAGTCACAACTACACCATATAAAATATTTTATTGGTAATATCGAAAATAAAAGTACAAAAAGATAATTAAACAGAAGACTATATAGTATATCATCAATACTAATACTACTATAATTTCATTAACAAAGATAATTAACTCAAGCTCTTAAAAGCGACGAATCAGGGTTATTCCATAACATCGATAGGGAAATATCAATATTCATTCCTTAATTATGGACTACTTTAATTTTAGTTTATGCTTTTTCCAATAAACGTTGGTTACATTTCTTTTTATTTGTAATTTTCAAATATAGGGTAGGATATTTGCACCCAAAAATACTAAATAAAGAGTGAGGCTTGCATGTGCCTGCATATGCTGTGCGCCTTTAGAATTTAGTATATGGATAAGGATACATTATTTTGTTCTAAAGAGTATACACTTTAATTAATAAGGGTACACCATTTTATTCTAAAGGGTATACACTTCTCATTATATTTTTTATTTTTCTTCAGAAAATAAAGGGTATACAATGTAATACAAAATTCTAAAAGCACACGGAGTGTGCTTCCGTGCGCCCGGGCGCACACAAGCTTTTGCCTTGTAAAATAAAGGGTACACATCTTTATACTAAAGGGTATACAATTTTGCATAAAATTCTAAAGACAGATGAAATGTGCTCCTGTGTACCCGGGCACACACAAGCTTTTGCCCTAAATAAATCCTAATAAAATTTAAATTAATCTATTTGATTAATAAGACTAAAATACAGTCAAACTTCAAAATTATTCATACCTAAAAGTACTCTAATTACTTACAAAAATCATCAACATTCATATTACCACAACCAAGATCAATCTCATAAATAAAAAGAATAAATTGGACAAATTATAATATATAAGATTAGGTACATCCCTAATTACTATTAGATATATTGATTTAAAATAATTACTATCACATACAAAATAAAATATTAAAGTAAAATATCAAATATAACTCTAAACCCATACACTTTTTAACCACAAACCCCCATCCACCGCCGCCGCCGATCGCCAAAATTCTACCGGACCGCCGCCTGCCGACCGCCGCCACCGGAGCTCCGCCGGACCACCCCACTTTTTTGCTGCACACACTTTTTTTTACTGTACATACTTTTTTTACTGTACACACTTTGCTGCACACAACATTTATATGCTGCACATTGTAGGGATAATATTGAAATATAACTATATATTTTTGTAGTTAATAGTAATATTTTTTTATGTTTGTATTTCGCCGAAATTCTACCGGACCGCTGGCTGGCTGCTGGAATTCTGCCGGACCGCCGCCTGCCGGCCGCCGCCACCGGAGCTCCGCCGGACCACCCCACTTTTTTGCTGCACACACTTTTTTTTACTGCACATACTTTTTTTACTACACACAACATTTATATGCAGACTATATGTTTTTGTAGTTAATAGTAATATTTTTTTATGTTTGTATTTCATAATAATTAAAGTCAGCCTTTGCATGCGGCTTCCACTACTAGGGTTTCTGGCCCGGGGAACCTCCCATAACATTAAATTTGGTAAATGGACTAAATTTAAACTGAAATCATCATGTTTTTTTTTTTTTTTGAGAAGTAAATCAATCGTACTTAAATGGGCACACTTTGATATTTTCTCACAGATACCGTAGATAATTTCATATGGAAGAATAAGTGCTCATTGAAAGCTTATTTTCATTGGATCAAGAGGCCCAATAGCCTATAGAAATAATAAATAAGGCCCATAGGGCCTACGTCATGTTAACAAAAGCCCAGACACGTTAATTGCATATAATAAGCAGGAACCGGCCCATTTCTTCCATTTCTTATTACTCTCATCACAAATCAAAATACATCTCCCTCGCGCTTCTCTCTCTCTCTCTGCATACGAGTTTTTCAATCTTTTTCTTCGCTTTCTGGTACGTGATCCTCTTTCAAGTTTACTCGCTACTTTGTTGTAATTGATTGCTTTGTCATTAGAATCTTAAGAAAAATTACTGCTATGTGGAAAACCCATTTTCGGTGTTTTTTTGTTTCTTTTCTTGAATTGGGTTAAGATTTAAATATTTTTGGGAAATCTTGAATTAAATTTGATGGCTTCTGTTAATTGGTTTGCTTTGATCTTTTTTATTCCGGTTTAAGTTCACTCTGCTGTTATTAGTTTGCAAGAAATTGAAGAATTGTTTGAATTGCTTTCTGTTTCATACGGTTTATGATCTAATTTAAGAAACTGTACCCTTGTGGAGTGATTTGCGTTATTTGAATCTTTTAATATGCTCTGATTAAGCCTCAAAGTTGTCGATGAAAATCAGTTTTTAATCACGTTTATTATTTTCTATGGTGTCTATGAACTTGAGTTCCCTTTGTATCGTTAACGTTGCAAACAAAGTGTTGCATTCTTTTCCATAGTTCATTGATGCCTTTTTGTTTGAGTACGGACTGTACTGTAATGTCTTGATTTCAGTGTAATGCTTTGTGGAAGATTGAAAACGAGTCTAACGGATATGAATTTACCTTAAAACTGTTATCTGGTGGGGTTCATTAGAAATTTTATGTGGGATTGTAGATTCCGTTGATGTTAAATATATGCTGTATTTTGTGCTATGTAGTATGTACTTCCATTTTGCCTATTTTGTAGAAGCTGAGTTTTTTTATCGTCTAAAGCGGTGGCTGATAGAAATTTGGAAGGGTGGATTTTGAGTTTGGATAATCTATAATAGTATAATCTTTTATATGCACAGATTTTTGGATTTTTCTTTGCTGCATATTGAGGGAGAGGACTTAGAGTGTAGCAATTTCCTCATTCACGATGGATCGTGACTTAAACAAAGACCGTCTAGCAGCACTCTTGAAAGTTGTTCAAACTATGAAAATACTGAAAGGTGACAATATTCCATGCCAAATTGATGAGGTATCCATGTTGAGATTGTACTCACAATTGCTTCGCTTATGATGTGATCTGATTTTACTTTTGCTTGTCAGGGACTTTACTTGGGCTCGCTGGGAGCTGCCAATAATTTGACTGGTTTGAAAAGCTTAAACATCACGCACATATTGATGGTTGCGCATTCCATCACCCCTGCTTTTCCGAATGATTTTGTATATAAAGTTATTGGAGGCATGGTTTTATAATTGGCTTTTCTTTTAGATCTTTCAGAGTTTTTAGTCGTCGGTTTTTATTGCATTCTGGTATTAAATAAATCGATTGTGTGTAACCGTAGATTGATTTTATATGTAATCCACCACATGACTTATATTGCAGTCAAACAGTCACATAATTACTAATTTTTCTAGAAATTTTGAATTCATTTTACTACGTATGTGCTGACGCTGCTTAAAATGAATCAAGAAAAACTTTGACTCTTGCACATAAAGTAGGAGAGTGAACAAAGAGTTCTCTGTGATTTGAACAGTGCCTGATAGAGAAGATGTACCTCTATCCCAGCACTTTGAGGAGTGCTTTGCATTCATTGAAGCAGCTAGGGCGACAGGAGGTGGTGTGCTGGTTCACTGCTTTGCTGGAAGATCCAGAAGGTATTTTTATAATTTTCAGTTGCATGAAGTTTGTATATTAAATGAGCTGATCATGGCTGAGTGACATATTTACTAAAAGGGGGAGTTCTTTCATAAATATCTCTGCAACATAATCAAATGTCATAAACTTGTGATATTGTTCATTCTCATGTGTGAGACATGTTCCTATTTTATTATTTACATTATTAAACTTATTGTGGATAATAAGTGCTTCACTTGGTCAAATTTACCTTGGATAACCTCAATCTCCAAATTTAAGGATCATTATGAGCTGCTACGCAAGTCTGAGCATGCTTGTTTAATACCTTGCGGAGGCAGATCCTGCTTAAGAAAGCAGTGTTAATTGAGAATATGTCAGTATAAAAATGAAATCTATATATTGTGTTACTTGAGCCTTAATTACACGAGCATCTTCAATCTGTTTATACTGCTTAAAAGAAATTTGGTAGTTAGTTATTTCATATATTACCAGAGATACCTAGAAATGTTAAAATTTCAACTTAGATGGTTTGAATAAACAACGTAACGAACAACCTTAAAACTAACATTATGCTACTATTAAGCTTAAGATGGACCTATCCTCTGGAAATATAATGTCCCAACACTTGAACTATCTCGCTCTTTTCCTTTCCTTTCTATAATATTATGTTGCTTCTCTTTTCGTTATTCTGAATTGCATTTATGGACGTTTAATGTGCAGTGTAACTGTTGTTGTTGCCTATCTGATGTATAAAAATGGTATGAGCTTATCTGAAGCTCTGGAGTATGTGAAGTCAAAACGACCATCTATGTCTCCAAACAAGGGCTTTATGTTACAACTCCAGGCGTATGAAAAATCTCTACGAGGTAGTAGGTACTAACACACCTTTATCTATCTCTATATCTGAAATCTAATTGTTACCAAACAGACTCATATTTAAACACGTACGTATGATAGATTCAAGAACCGAAAATGGAGCAGAAGAACATGAAAAGAGCAGAACCTCCATATAGTTTCGGCCTCAATCAGTTAAGCGACTTATTTTGTGGCTACACCGTAGGCATATAGTAAAGGACTCCTTTTGCCTCAGTGAGTACAGATTTGATCTTGATTAAACTACATAATTTCTCTTTCTCCATTTTTAGAGATTCAGAATTAACACCTAATATAGGCATGGGAATTTCTCAACCTGCTCAAATTTTCTGGTGTTCTGATAAACTTTGGTTCTTGTTTCTGCTAATTAGACATTAGATGCATTCTTTTCTCTCTCTCTCCCCCTCTGGATTGTGGATCAGGGAGTGCAAGAAATTGTACTTGCTATGATTTACACATGGATGGCCATTGTACATTTCATTTTTCTGAATTAGAAGTACTACATGGTAATATAGGTTTCAATTGAGAAATCCGTTATCCACTATCCAGTATTATTGTTCTTTTTTTGTTGTTTTTAACTCGGTCACTGGTCCTATTACATTTTGGTGATGCATTTCTTGTTACACGTGTTAGGAAAATCTCCTGTTTCTCTTTTGTGATTCATTTAACGGATGTAACAAAAGATTTGAATGGCACTTCACACCCGTATGAAGGACATCTGACTTAGTAACAGCTCTAGTCAAAATAAATAAATAAAAAAAAAACTTAGTAACCTACCCACTAAATTTCAATATTTATTTTTTTAATTTACGTGTAATATATACATTTATTTAGAACGAATGAATACAGATTACTCTGTGTGTATGGATAAATGTTTACATTTTTCATGATGATTTCACACGGTTGCAAGGTTTATATTTTTCTTTTTAACAAGTGGTACCAAACAAAATAATTACAGCCAATATGTGGCCATTTTTGTTAACTTCCCAAATAATTAATGTTCTTTTATGGAGTCACACAACACTAATACAATTACTCACATGCAAATTTTTATTCGAGACGGAGTGAGTATTAATATTGTTAGTTTTGTAGTTTGTTTGATAATAAACGTAAAAAGGATTCTGTTTGGGAATATTATTAATCCAAGACTTGAAAAATGGATAAACTATTAATTTAAAATCTAACTTATTTTTTCTATCGATTAGGACCTGAATAATATGAAAGTATCAATTTAAGGCCTGAACTTAGACCCTCATGAATTGATAAAATGTGAGACAATATGTGATAAATTCAAGCCCTAATTGATAATTTTATATAATTCAAGTCCCTAATCGACATAAAATAATTCAAATTCTAAATTGATAGTTAATCCATTTTTTAGACCTTGAATCGATAAAAAAAAAAATTGTCCCATTTTTCATAGTCATAAACTTTACATTTTATTTCAGGGGCGGATCCAGGAAACTTTTTTCGGGGGTACGACGTAATTATAAAAATATTACTCCCTCCGTAAGTAACATGTGTTTTTTGTATGCATAAATTAAGAAAAATTAATTTTTATATTTAAAGTTGCTTAGACGTGTGTAAAAAATGAGTATTTTAGATAATTTAATGAAAATATGTATAAAGTTATTGAAATATGTGTAAAAAATGGATATTATTGAGATGTATTTCTACCATTTTTAGGAAAGTATATTTGTGCTGAAGCGGATAAAAAAAAGTGTGAAGTAATTAGAGGGATGGAGGGAGTATTTGATATTCAAAATCGTATAATAATTAAATAACACCCTAAAATTATAATTATTGTTGACACCATCGACTTTTTATTTGTAAAAAGCAATGTAAGACATTATTATTATGAGTTTATAGTGTAAATTTATTAAAAATTATAATAAATTGTTTATAAATTTATATTAATTAAATAATTTGGGATACAAATTAATTAATATATAACTATTTATATATATAAATATATATATATAAATTTTTAAAAAGTAATTGGGGGTGGGGTGGGGTGGGGGTGGGGGTGGGGGTGGGGGTGGGGGTTGGGGGGGTTTTGGGGTACAGCCGTACCCCTTGTACCCCCTGTATCCGCCCCTGTTTTATTTATTATTTAAAAATACTAAAATAACCCAAAATTCAATAAAGTCTGTCAAAAAAAATGTTTCAAGTAAAAGTGAAATGGGGTTGGAGGGAGTAAATAATATGGCGTTAACAGCGTTGAAATTTTTGGCGTGGCATGCATGAAGAGCACCCAGTCTTCATGATATCACACATATATATAGTTGTTTCATTATTTTACCTCACGCCTACAACGTAATTATTCCAACTTCATAAACGTGAGGTTTAACTCTTACATACACACACACACACACACACACACAATAGAGAGAGAGAAAGTAAAAGAGTAAAACTATATAAATTAACCTCACGAGACTCCAACACATTGCATTAAATGAACAACCCTACATAGGGTTTTCCTTCTATATAAATACCTACACCATCAAACAAAGCCACCATACAACCGCCTTACCACCACCTCCGATGTCTCACATAGCCGTCGAGCGCAACCGTAGACGACAAATGAACGAACATCTCAAGGTCTTACGTTCCTTAACCCCGTGTTTCTACATCAAAAGGGTACAAGTTTTGCAGATTTATGATGTAAACCCGGTTTATCAAACTGACCATTAGGTCAACTATATGTTTATGTGGAGTTAATTTGTGTGTAGGGTGATCAAGCTTCGATTATAGGCGGTGTGGTTGAGTTCATCAAGGAATTGCACCAGGTCGTGCAGTCGTTGGAGGCGAAGAAACGGCGCAAGAGCTTAAGCCCTAGTCCCGGACTACCTAGTCCGAGGCAGTTTCAGCTGAGTCCTCCTCAGCAAGAAATTGAGAATAACTTCAAGGAACTCGGGGCGTGTTGCAATTCTCCGGTGGCTGATGTCGAGGCTAAGATTTCCGGGTCGAACGTGCTTTTGAGGACCATATCGAGGCGGATCCCGGGTCAGATTGTGAGGATCATTAGGGTTTTGGAAAAGCTTTCCTTTGAGATTCTTCACTTGAACATCAGTAGCATGGAAGATACTGTTCTATACTCCTTTGTCATCAAGGTATAGTATGTTTTAATTAATTAATTAACATAAATATTGTGACATGAATTAACAATATCATCCTAAAGGAGTTGAGAACATATAATTAGAGACATAGTCTCTAAAAGTTTTTCAAGCAAAAAGGTAACAATTTGTGATGCAAAAGGTTGACTGTTTCATATATTAAATTACCATTAATATGCATTAATATTATACTATCATTATGATGCACTAAATGAGTAGTATATATATAAAATAAAACATGAGATAAAGACAAAGAATATATAAGTTATGATAACTCAAAGTTCCCAAATTTTTTATAGGTGATATGCAGTTTGGATTTATTTTGATCATATAGAATCAATGAATTGTAGCAAACCCTAATAGCTAGCTAGCTAGCTTCTCATTCAATATATATACTTGCAAATTTATTTATATATATACATACACACACACACACTTCTTATCTAATTATAAGTAGCTAGGTTTTTCCACCTCTCTAAACAAGAACATACACATATATATACACACACATGACATTATCTTGGTGAGTGTTTGTATTCAAGTTCTTTCAAATATGCAATATATATAAAGATAATATGAAGATAGATAATCATAATCTGCAATTACGTAGAATACTTTGTCTATTCTAAGATGTATACTGTCTTAAATCTTGCATTCCATTTCGTCGAAAATTGTTACTTGTGTCATGGCATATATATTTGCCTGTTACATGTTAATATTAACATAATTTGTGTGTGTATTGTGTATGTATAGATAGGGCTGGAATGCCAAGTGAGCGTGGAGGAATTAGCTCTTGAAGTTCAGCAAAGTTTCTGCAGAGAAGCAGTTTGTATCAAGGCACATGCAGACATCATTTTGAACTAATATTACTTAGCTACCTCATTTTCTATTCAATTTTCCTACAAACTTAATTTCTATGTTGTTCAACTGTAATGAGATATATATGTGCTACAAGCTTTTCTCCGTAAAACGGGATTTACGTACACCGGCCTCACTTATTGATTGAAAAGACAATCGTATATGTCCGGACTCCAAATCGGATCTTCTGCGCTATTTTCTTCCGTACATCATCTTCTGTATCACGCGTTATATGATTAGCACGTAAAAGAAAAAAGAAATTCAACCATTGACAATAGGGTTTAAGCTTTCATTTTTGGTATAATTTTCCCCTCTCTCCTACGTATTATCCATCTAATGATATAGCACATGAGATGATGTACCAAAATGGCTCGAAAAATCCGAAATCTTGAATCACAAAAGTAATATATGCCGTCAATCACAAGTGTAAAATAGAATAGAATAAAAAAAGGTAACTAAAGCCAAAAACTACAACATAACATTACAATTATATTCTAAAAATTAATACTGATAAAATAATAGTAAACATTAATGGTGTCTGTGAAGGAATATTTTGCCAATTTTCAATTTTCATACTCTTTTAATTTCTTACTTTTTTTTAAATTTAAGTTCTACACCTTTTGTGTTTATTATTTTATTTTACCAATTTTCATATACTCTTTTATTATTTCACCACAATTAAAGAATACCTACTCTTAAAATTGAATTAAAGTAACGCCAAACTAAGATCAAATAGTTTTTCGTTAACATGGAAATTAATTGTTTTTCTTCTTTAAATTACAAATGTTGTCACATTTAAAATTAATTAAGTTAGCATTCATCCACACATAAAATAATAAAGTTATATCATGGAGTTATATGATATTTTTCTCAGGAAAAAAGATACTAATATGTGGAGTTTTTTTTTTTTTATAAGAATAAAATTAATTGGCTCCAATTTCTTAGGATAATAAATTAGTCTTTGAATGAACAAAAAATTGAACATCAAAGATCAAGAGAAAAAGAATGAGGCCCAAATAAATGAAATAAGGGCCCAACACCACCCATTTAGGCCTATCTTATGTTTCCGGCCCATTTAATTTTTTTATACGGATCGCTATTAGCATGCTACCAATAGGTCCAATACTAAAAATAAGAAAATATTATTTTTAATATTTATTTATTTTTCAATAAATTAAATTTTTTAAGTTCAGATAAAGAAATATTTTCCAACTCTAAAAGTATAAACCTTCCACATGAGTTTTTTTTAAAATTAGTAATGACCTTTTTTTTTCCTTCCAAATAATTTTTTTTTTTGTTATTGTCGTTGATATACACAAGTTGCCATGTTATATGATAATTAATTTCATTTATAAAAATGATAGTATATATTATGCGAGGTGCTAGTATGCTACTAGTTAAATGATGCCCTATTTTAAAAAGTAGTAACCTTATTAATTATAATTAAATTAACTCAAATTTAACTTGGAATAGAAGATCAAGTGGTGACAATTCTTTTACTTAGAAAAATGTACATCATCATGATTGGTAAGTCACATGAAACTATAGTGAATTGCTACTTAGTTTTTAAAATGTGCATTGCATTAACATCATGTTTTATGAGTGTACGAATGAGCATGAGTGTACGCATAATTAAATTATTACATCATAGCAATAATTTCGGTGAATTTGGACATGAATATATGTGGCTATAATGTTATTTTTTTTAATTGACTAAATGAACTCAACTTTTTAATTTTCTCATTAATTATTTTTTTAAAAAAATCGAAATTATTGAAATCTATTAAAATGCCATAATTAAAAGTATCAAATTATTGTATGGAGATTCTATCCATGAAACCTTTTAGTTTTTTTTTTTCCCGTATTTTTGTCTTTTAATTTTTATAATTAGGATTTAGCTTTCAATGTATCCCTGTCACGCTAAATCTTACTCGAAGGAGCTACCCTTTTAATTAATAGTAGAAAATGGGTGAGACCATAAAATTTTCACACGGTTTCATGGGATACTCCCAAGTTATAATTGGAAAGTTAAAAATGATTGGAGCAAATAAAAATAAAAGAAACTTGGGCCAATGAGACTTGGGTTGTAGACCAGTTAAAATTCTATCAAATTAGGATACTCTAAAATTGGGCTTCAGAATATTAATTTATCCGACCCCAAGTGAAGAAGCCCGTATGACAGTACTCATCTCATGAAGCTAGCTGGTCCCATGTTTAACTACAAGATTATTTTAATATATATGAAAAATGCTTCTTAATTTAATTACCGCAAAGTGACTTAAGAATTTAGTAGTCGGTATATAGTTTTTTATCCAATAAAACAATGATTTGAATTATTTATTTTTTGTAATTTATAACAAATTCTTTTGAACTTTTGTTCATTATTTAATTAGCTACTTTAAGTGCCTTCTCATGAATAAATATCGTTACATGAAAAATGGATTGATCGATGAAATTTATTCTCGTCTAATTAATCAAGAAATAATTCAACTCAAACGACATACTTGTTTGGAACTAGCAAAAGTGGGGTCTTCTTATGCATTGTGACACCATTTATTACATAGCAATAAAAATCATCACCATTTACATGTTCTCATTTATACTCTCTATCCCCATATTTTATTCCCATTTATTAAAGGTATTGATATTCAGGGAAAAAAAATACTCCCTCCATTCCATGTAAAGGGTTATTTTTGCATTTTACATGTGAATTAAAGAGTATATATATTATTATTATTTAATATGTAGTGAATAGTTGTATTAGTGGATGTTTGGACCCATATTTTAATTATATTAGTGTGTATGGATTTCATGTGTATAAAAAATGAAATTGAACTCTTTAGGTGGAACGCTCAGAAAAATAGGATCACAGGATACGGAAGGAGTATTTCTATAGCAAAATTTGTGTGCATTAATTAAAGTCCTCAACAAAAAATGACACTTTTAATACTTTATTATTTAAATATGGAAAGGGGAAAAAATTAGGAGGCCTGATTGGGTGACCCGTGGTCACCCATGACCCTCTCACATGAGGGAGTGGGGCCTACATATAAGGGGGTGGACCCCACCCCCTCATGTGAGAGGGTCATGGGTGACCACGAGTCACCCAAGAATTATCCAAAAATTAGTAACACTTCTAAAATTTAAAGTACACAAACCGGTAGCAAGTAAAGACCTCCCACCAAAAGTCATTTCATTTCAAGATTGAAATATACATCCAAATAATTCTTTGAATATTTTAAACTATGATATATAGGTTGAATATTTTAAATGAATATTGACTATAAAAATCATAAAAATGATGTAATAAATTCTAAAAACACAACAAAAGAAAATTAATAATAAAAAATTAAACCAGATTAAAGTGATAATAACAATTGAGTATATATATATATTAACATTTTGCTGATAAAATATTTTTTCTTGAATAAAAGAATAACAAAAAAAAATTGCAAGCGATTATAAATAATTTGGAGAATTTTTTATAAGATAAATATATAAAAGATAATTCAATTCATTATTAAAATATATTTATTGTATACGTAAAAAATACTACTCCCTCCTTCCCATTTCAAATGACAATTTTCCAATTAGGGTTGTCCCACAAAAGTTTGCACATTCCTAAAAAAGTAAAAAGTGAAATACAATCACTCTTCTCTATACACTTTATTTACAAAAAAAATCACCCTTACCTAACAGACCTAACATACTTTATCATTTATTTATTACCAAAAAATATCATAATACTCCTAAAAGTTGGAGTATTACTTTTCTTAATCTTCGCGCCGAAAGAGACATGTAAACATTTGTGGGACGGATGGAGTAATTGACCGAAAGAGGCATGCAAACATTTGTAGGACGGAGGGAGTAATTGATACTCCCTCCATCCCATAGAAGTTGACACACTTTTCTTTTTGGTTTGTCCCACTAAAGTTGACACATTTTCTTTTTAATACATGGGACCAACACAAAATAATTAATCTATTCTTATGGGCCCCACATATCACTTCTAATACAACTACCCACTACACATTAAATATTATTTCTCTCACTTCACTTTACATTAAATTATTATACTTCTTAATCTCCGTGCCCCAAAAAAATTATACCAACTTCTCCGGGACGGCGGGAGCAGTTAAAATATGTTTATGCTATATCATCCTATTATAAATAATTTGTTGGCGGTGAGGTTTTAACCTTGGACCTTTGCTAAGTCATGGCTCTGATACCATGTTAAATGACCACCTCATCTAAAAGCTATCGTTTAATACTTAATTAATCAAGTTACTGTAACACTTATTTAACATATTTAAATAAAATATATTTTAACAATCAATTAATATATACTCCTTCCATCTCATTTTAATTTTTACATATTTCTATTTTGGACGTCTTATATCAATGTTTATGTTTTCCTTTTTGGTATAAGTACCCACCTAAAACAATTAATATATCACTATGGAACATACATCCAACATTAATACACCTACTCACCTTACATTAAATATTATATATTTTTACCCACTATTTATTAAAATACTATATTCTTAATCAACGTGCAAAAAAAATAAACATAAACATTGAAACGGAACGAAGCTCTATTTAACCATCATACTTGCATGTCAAATACCATCAAGTATAATTACATCGCACAACACATTTTATATAAAAACTTAGGGTTATAACTGCAGATAAAGAAGAACAAAAAAGGGTAGAGCTCAAGTGGTAGAGGGGAGGGTGGAAAGGTCTTTCAACTGAGCATGATTGTTGCAGGGTGGGGTTCGAATCCCTGCCTTTGACATGAATTTGGCCCATTGCAAGTACAAGTTAAACAGTGAGCCTCTCTCTATAAGCCACTTAAAGCACACCCTGCGATTTACCTCCTCCACCAATCCCCAGAGCAGGGGCGGTGAGAGCCCCCAATGGTGGCGTACACCAATTTTTTTAAAAAAGGGTTCTGACTTTGATCGTAAAAACACACACACACACACTCTTTTTTCAACACAAAACATGCGATTGGTGCCGTTTCAAACAGTAGAGTGAGTTCATCCATACGGAATGACGAGAATGCCCTTCGGCACTAGAGATGTCAACGGGCCGGGTTTGGGGCGGATATCCACCTACCCGTCCCGGACCCTCCCCGAACCCGCACGTGTCTTATTTTTTAGACCCAGACCCAAACGGGGCGGGTCCGCCCCGCTCCGTTCTCTTTTTTTTTAATTTTTTTTTATTTTTTAATTTTTTTATAATTTTATGTGCACTCTTAAATCACTATCTCTCTCACTTCATCATTCTCCATAACTTCAAATAATAATTATGTTAAAAAATAAAAATAAAATAAAAATAATAAAAATAATCATAAAATTAATAGTAAATTAATAGAATTTTAAATAATTATTAAAATAAAAAATATAATAAATATATTTTGTACGGGTCGGGCCGGGTACCCGTGGGTCTGGAGTAATACCCGGACCCGGCCTGTTTCAAAACGGGTTTGGGGCGGGTCCGCCCATTTTCAATTCGGGTGAGTCTAGGTTGGCCCATATCGTGCGGGATCGTGCGGGCCGGGTGGGTACCCATGGGCCGGGCCCAAATTGACGCCCCTATTCGGCACTATACCGGCGCGTGACCTCATGCGCACGCACATGCATGCCATGCAATCGTCATGTCATACCTATGTTATGCCACATGCATGCATCCTTATACAGACACTTGTTCCAGGATAAATTATGGATAACTTATCAATTCCATCAAACTTAAATATTTCCATCAATAATTAATATGTATCTTAAGATTCTCAAAGAACGGTCCCAAAATTCACCGTGTAAATATAATTTTGACGTAGCATTTTTCGTAGAGAAAAGAGAAAATTATATATAAAAAGTAAAAGTATAAATTCTAATTAGGGAAAATGCAGTGGCGGACGCAATAAATTTGTTCAGGGAGCCCAAATTCCTTACTCTTACAAAACGGTTCATATTTACAGTTTATATTGTTTAAGAAAAATTATTTATTTACTAACTTTACTAACATTTTTTAGATTTTTTTAGTATTTTTACATAAATGTAAAGTGTGTTGTATGTATTAGATGAGATTGATAATTATGAAATTTTAATCTTTTAAATATCAGATAAAAATATTATTTATTTTTTTTTACAGAGTATAAAAAATATTTTAATATAACAAAGAAGTGTATAATTTTGTAAGATAAAAGTAATATCAAATAATCAATTTAAAATAAAAGAAGATGGGAGGGCTGGGAGAGTCGAACTCCTAACCCCTAATTACTTCATCCATTAGTCAAACCACTAGGCTACATGTAGATATATTACATTTAAAACTATATATATGGTAATTATTTTAAAAAGTTCAGGGGCCCAGTGCCCCTGGACCCAACGTGCGTCCGCCCCTAGGAAAATGCATGGTTTAATTTTATTTTGCTAGCCGTGTCAATCATATAATTTAGTGTTTTTGAAAAATATCGGAATATTGAATATCTGTATGTCTCTATATATAAACGTACAAATTCATTGTTTTAATTCCCTTCATATACAATGGTTTAGGTACTTAGTTATATGAGTTCAAACTTCGAATCAAACATTTTGTTTACGGTACTTTATTGATATTATACCGTATTATATGATAAATTTAAGGAAAATACAGTATAATATGAATGTTAAAAAATGGTATCACCAATTTCCATTTATCTATTATATTACATTTATTAAATTATGTCGTGCTGTGATTAATTGTGTAATAGTTTAATGGTCATTTTGTTGATCACTACAATTTTTTTTTTACTTTTTTAAATAAAAGTTATGAAACATAAATATAGAATTCGAAACCGCATATTCTAAGGAATCAAAACAAACATGTTTTGAGTGTAATGTTGCTATAAAGAATGAATATATTTCAATGGTAAACATTATGGGTTGTTGTTATTATTCAATCCAATAATTAAGATTAGTTACAATCTAATCTAATATTAAATTATTAATTTAGGTTAATCGAATTCACCACCGACAATTTAACTGCATTCCAGTAATTTAAGAATTAAAATTCGACCCACCTAAATATTTTTTGAAAAAAAATGCATATTAATACCATGTACTCCATAATTTGGAACTAATTAATTACCATAAATATACGCATGATAATCAATCATATAAAAATAGGCAAAAGCTCATGTGCGCCTGGGGACACGGAAAGATGCTCCGTGTCCCCGTGTGAACACAGTCTCTCCTCTAATCATATTTAAACCTATGTATTGCTAGGGGTTTAAATTGTAAAGGGGCATGAAAATTGTAAAGGCGCACGGAATTTGCTCCGTGCGCCCGGGTGCACAGGAGCCTCACTCATAAAAATATTAGATTAAAATTCTTTTCTACCAACTTTTCAACATACTGAATGATCATGAATACTTATTAAACATTGAACTTTTCGACTGAGAATTTTAAACTTAAATTTTCGATTTAAGATTCGAGCAAATATCAATTTTAGTTCTTTAAAATAGGCTAAATCCAACTTCAATTTTCAGGTTTGATAATTTAAACAAAAAAAAAATTTATTTTAGTCATTTTTGTTCACTTTTGATCTTTTTTTCACTTTTAGTCCCCTCTTTCCGGCAACTATTATGATTAAAAGTGTATAAAAATGACAAAAAAAAAGTGGATAATAATGATTAAAATCAGATACTGAATGACCATTTTTGAAAAATTACAAAATTTGAGAATTGTGATTGGATTTGTCCTACCCTAAATGATCAAAATTGATATCCCTTTAAGATTCATACCTTCTCGTTATAATGAAAACTTACCAAATTAAAAATTTCATTACATAAAATATTTTATTACAAAATCATCGTATTTTCTTTCACCACCTCACCGCTTAACTTACCACGTGTAGAGAAAATAATAATGAGTCGATAGGGGATAGGAATATAATCGAATCGAGCCGAGTTGAATACTACTAGATTTGAGGATCGTTTGTTAAGAAATTATCGAACTCGAGCCCGAGCTCGAACTCGTCAAGAAAAAAAATATCGAACTCGAGCTCGAACTCAAATTATTTGTTAAGACTCGCGAACATGTTCACGAACACATAAATTAACTTGTTTATGAATATATTTACATGAACATTTAAATAATTTTGTGTCTGAATATTAAAAGAATGTTTCGTTTATAAACATTTAATGTTACTCATAATATTAAATAAACAAACTAACAAAATATAATAATAAACAGTAAAAAGTATTTAAATATGTAAATAATCACTTAAATTATTATCATATTTGTGTGGTTTAATATAAAATATTTAATTATTGAATATTAATAAATAAATAATAATATATAATTCTAAAGAATAACTATAAAATTCACGAACGCGTTTGCGAGCCTATAAACGAATATGTTCGCGAGCTTTCGAGTCGAACACCCTTAGGCTTAAGTTTGGTTTGATAAATTATTCGAATCCAAAATTCAAGTTTAGTTTGGCTCGTTAAGGTTAACGAACAAGTTCGAACAATGATTTGGTTTGTTACATCTCTATGAGGGATAAGAATTGTAGGAGTATATTAATTCGGTAAGAATAAAATAAATAATAATAATAATAAAAGCAAAGGTACCCACCATCTGGAAGTTTTCCGTGTGTTTAGAGGGAAGGCACTGTTTTGTTTTGCATAGGACAATGTTTCCAATTAATGAACCTCCGTCATCTCATCTCACATACGCCCTTCTTTTTTCACTTATTTACAATCTCTGCCACTCTACCGGCTTCACTCGGCTTGGCATCTCTTTATCGGCTTCACCGCCGCCTGTTTTTCACATATTTACAATCTTTTTTTTTTTAATGATAACAAAAAAGAAAAATGTTTTGTTTTTAATAATATAGTAGAAAAGAGAGATAAAGAAGGATGGAAAGAAGTGGAAATCTTGAAATTTGTGGGAGACGAGTGAAATTTAAACTTAGAATCTCATCTTTCTTTTTGTGTTACAAACTTTTTTTCTTTTCTTTTTTTCACTAAAGAAATGAAATTTTTTCTTCTAAATAATTGTGCTTTTATAAATTATTGAGAAAATATCAATTTGGTCCCGTATCTTTTACCAAATTCAATTTTAGTCCTATAATTTTTAGTATTTTCAATTTTAGTCCTTTTAGTTTCAATTTTGGTCCTATATCTTTTAAAATTTTAATTTTAGTCCTATTAATTTCAAAATTAATCCTATATCTTTTTTAATTATCAAAATTAGTCCTATAAATTATCATATTTCAAAATATACTGACTAATTTTGATAATTCAAAAAGAAATAGGACTAAATTTGAAACTTATAGGACTAAAATTGAAATTTTAAAAGTTATAGGACCAAAATTGAAACTAAAATGACTAAAATTGAAAATACTAAAAGTTACAGGACTAAAATTGAATTTGATAAAAGATACAGGACCAAAATTGATATTTTCTCTAAATTATTTACAAATATTAAAAAATATCATATTTTGATTAATTTTTTCCATCTGTATACATAGTAGTCATCCGAAGATGGCCTACATAATACTTCTTCTGTCTGCATTAAGAAGTATTATTATTTAATTGGTTGTTGTATTAGTGAAATGTGTATGTTTATATTCCATTGTAATTGTATTAGTAATACCGTATAAGTTTTATATATCTAAAAAAAATGAAATCATTTGAAACAAACAATTAAGATGACAAGATGAAACTCTATTAAGGAGTATATCGTGTGAAGAGTTGTACAAAGGATCGTTCGAGGAGGCACATATGATGTCATATACTATTATACTGTACATATAGTCGATGAGAATTTTGCATTTTTTGTCTCATAGGACATGCTTCCTCTGCAAAATGGTCCCATTAATTTCTCTTTTGGTCCCAAAAAATTTTTTGTTTGCAAACTTGATCCCAAAGAATATTTTTCTTGCACACTGCAAAATTCTCTTTACTTAACATAAATAAATTATGTTTAATAAAAGAAAATTTCATTTAAGAATCACTAGGGTTTTTCCACCAAAAAAACGTATCTCACAACCCTGCTGACGTTTCACCTTCCTTTTGGATTCTCCAAATTCTACTACGAATCAATTAAAATTTTTGGTGATTCTAATCTCTATGGTGCACAAGAAGGATGTGATGAGGTCTTCAAACCCTAATGGTATGATCGAATGAACTTTTTTTAATGATATATGATACATTTAAATTGATCTTTGATATTGTAAATGAAGTTGTTTTATGTTGGCATTGGTGTAGATAAATAAGAAGAAGTTTTAACATGTTTCTTCAACCCTGCTTCTATTAATGTGTGAGTTTGAGAGAGAGAGACATACCTAGGTGATTTCTTCCATTAGTTTATACTTTGCTTTTAAATGTACACTTAGCCTTTGAAATTATTTTTAGTACTTTATGTTCTCTTGAAAGTACATATGAATTAACTTGATACTTGTCTCAATATTTTTATTCTTTATTTGTTTTCTTGAATGCTTTGAATTATTATTTTATTAGTGCCCATATTCTTGTAAAAAAACTAATTATTGTTTATTTGTCTTGTATCTCTCACTATCAAGCTTATCGGGCAAAACAAAAGGCATTGAAAAATATTGAGGGAGATGCAACTGAACAATATAGTAAACTTTGGGTCCACAATTATTTTGAAGAAAAAAGGTTTACAAAAAATGCCTAAACAATCATTCACAGAATAATTAATTTTTGCTACTTATAATCACAGGTATCAGAATCCATTTGTAATGGTGAAATAAAAACACCTGCATCTATGACTTTTCATCCGCATAATTTCATAGGAGGTCCACAGGTTTATGGTGTTTCAAGCACAAGCAGAGTACCAGCTCTAACAGCCATGACTTTCAATCCTGGAACTTTCATTGGAGGACTTAGAAATGTGGGCAATGCAAGCATAAATCAAAGAGGAGGCAAGAAATTTGTGACTTTATCTAGTATTAATAATGCTACAAATTCACAAGGAGGAGAACATTAAAATGCTTGGGAACAAGTAGATGAATTATTAAGAACATATTTATCTTTATTACATCAGCTATTTTGCTTATTTTCAGATGGATGTTCTAGCAATCATCATTTTGGATTGGCAATGTTTTTCTAGACATGTTATGGAAATGTTATTTTGGATTTACAGCTAGATGTGCTAAAAACTTAACAGAAAACATTATTTTTGGACCAAGTTTGCAAGAAAAAAAAAACTTTTGGGATCAAGTTTGCATACAAAAAATCCTTTGTGATCAAAAGAGAAGCTAATGGGATCATTTTGCAGAGGAAGCGTGTCCTATGGGACCAAAAATGCAAAATTCTCTATAGTCGACTATATGCAAGAATAATGATGATATGATTTTTTTTAAAAAATGACATTTATTTTAGATGAAGTGTGATTTATGAAGAGTACACTTCTATATTTATTTGTAAAATTTTACAAAAAAAACTCATGTGGAATTATAAACTATAATCTACGAACTCCATCATGGATGATATGACATGATCAAAGAAATATACTTTTGACTTTTTATATACTCCTATGAAATAATTAAATTCACTTTATCTATATCCATGTGCTAACTCTATTCATACACATATCTAAATTTATCAAGGATTTTGTGTCTCGAGACAACGTGCCCTTTTGCAATTCTCGTGCCATTTTTATAATTTAAACCCCTATCTATACATAGGTTTAAATAGAATATGGAGGAATGATTGTGTTCACATATAGACATAGCGTGTCCCGGGGGCGCAGGAGTTTTTGCCATCATTAATTTGATCGAATCGTGTGAAACAATTAAAATAAATTCTCCTAAAAAACATTAATCTTGAGGTAAGAAAAATCAAAATAGGAAAAGCATATACATGTTCACAAAAGACAAAAAAAAAATTAAAAATTAAAAAATTCACAATTTATTTCAGAGATTTTTCCTTTAAAAAAATGATAAAATAATAATTATTAAAAAAAAAAAAGAAAAAAAGATTGACACTACTTTTCTAGATGATATGTGTAAGAATTTTGATGACCCCCACTTAGAATTAAAATAAAAAAAAAACTTCACTCAAAAACACACACTAGCTAGATCTTTCTCTCACATACACTTATGTAATGGAATTTGTCTATTGACAGACATTATAGTTTTAGTGCGAAATGGATTTTTTTGACATAACAGGCACATACTAGGAAAATTATCTATCTCACTTTATTATTTAATTAATTAAATTAATAATTAATGAGTTGAGTAGAAACTAATAGATTGTGAAAGTCGTAGTGCAGGCATTATTGGTGCAGAGTGTGCAGGTCCTCACATGTTGCAAAACCTTCACTCATAAGTCCTATCTGTCTCCAAGTATTTTTTATTTCTATAATTATATGCTAATTACATTTTTTAATTATATAAAATTCGAAATCCAACCTCATTTAATTTAATTTATTAATAATTAAAAAGCACTCATGTAGTGAAATATGAAGCTACAACCATTAAAAAAAATGGCAACACTAGCGGGAAAGTTCTTTATGGAATAAATTTTATGAATAACTGATAATTTATAAATCACAACAATAAAATAGTAATAAGATATTGGCATATTTTCAAACGATCAATTTAATTTTAAATAAATTAATAATGAAACAAATAAAAAAAATGCAAAAAATTATATAGATACATAATTAGCTCTACATCACAAAACACAAATGGCAATGTTGAACCAATTTAGAAAATTATAATTTGTATGATTGACACTCATAAAATGGGAATCAAATTTTTTTGGATGCGAGTTCGCAAACAGTATTTGGATCAATGGGGTGTTCTCTCTTTTGTGAATCAATTCAACCAGTCATTTGCTGATCTCTGGTTCCGTGAGATTCTACTTGCTTCTGACAAGAACCTCATTAAATTATTTGATGTCCTCGCGTATCTCCTATGATTTTCTCAGAACAAACTGTTGTTTGAAGGTGTTACTTCTGTTCCTCAAGACATCATCTGTGCAGCCTCTCGACTTGTCTCTAACTATAGACTTGCTAATGGATGGCCTGAAAGACCCTCTCCTAGCCTCTCAACCGTCCAACTACAACCTCCAGGTAACACCACTTGCATCTACTTTGATAGGGCAATTTCGAGATATCCTAATTGTGCAGGAGTTGGTGTTTTTGTGAAGAATGCGGATGGCTCATTTTGTTATGGTCTTGCCAAGAAATTTGATGGTATCACTGATCCAATTGTTGCGGAATTTCTTGCCCTTCAAGAAGCTCTCTATCTTACGGTCTCTCTTAATATTCCTAAATGCTCAATTATTAGAGATGCTCTCAATGTCATTCTCTACGCCAAAGATACAGTTGAATGTCCATCAGCTGCTTCAGCTATCTTTTGTGACATCCAAACTCTTCTCTTCTCTGGAATTGGATTTGATTTGTGTTGGGTTAATCGCTCTTATAATGTAATAGACCACGAGCTGGTTTTCTTTGCTAAGAATAATGTCGTTTTAGAAAGCTCGTGGGAAACCTCTCCTATTTCCTCTTGTCAATCAGTGCTGGTTGATTCCAGCTATTTAATTGTACTTTATGTTTTAAAAAAATATTAAAAACGATTATGTGCAAGATAGAGCACTATGATATGATTATATGACTAACATATATTGAATAAATTAAAGTATAATTTATTAAATTGTATGATAAATTATGCATTATCCACGCCAGAACAAGATTAAAAAATTTTAAAGTCAAAATTTGGAATTGAGAATATGTTTTAAATATTTTCAATAACAATAAATATGGAGTACATGAAATTAATGATATTCTTTTTCTTAATTGTTTAAACAAATTATATAGAAAAATATTCCAAAAAAGTAATATAAAGATAAATTAAAATATGATTTACAATTTTATAAATAGTTATGACATATACTTAATTTAATTTTTAAAATATTATGCACATTAATTTAATAATAGTGAAATTGTTGGAATTTATTAAATAAGGAGTACCTTTTAGTAGGTCACTTTCTTGGTGAAGTATAAGGAAACCCAGCCCAGTAGCCATTTTAATGCCCATATTTATTCATTAGACCACCATTATTCTCATTTCTCCAATTATATACTCCCTCCGTCTCGAGAAGTACGCATTTTTTTTGTGCGGAAATTAAGGAGTATAATAATTTAATGTAAAGTGAAGTAAAGTAATGTGAGAAAAATAATATTTAATCTATAGTGTGTAGTTGTATTAGATGTGGTTTGTGGGCCCCATGAGAATAAAGTAATTATTTTTGTGTGGATCTCATGTATTAAAAATAAAATGTGTCAACTTTAATGAGACAAATTAAAAAGGAAGGTTTGTCAAATTATGTGGCACCGAGGGAGTAGCTCTTAAAACTATATAAGGAATATTTTAATTAATTTTGAATTAATTAGAATTTTGAGGACCATCAAATTATGGGCAAACCGCGGAAGACATGGTTTTGTGGTGGTGGTGGGACATGGTGGCGCAGCCACTGCAGCACAAACACAATAGTTGCCCCTAACACACCACCCCACCCCACCCCAACCACCCCAACCCCCCCCCCCCATATATCTCTCATGTGATATTCTGATAATTAACACATTGGAATTTGAGCTTTGAATGAATAATTCCCTCGGAATAATTCCTCTAAACCCCACTTTTTACTTCTAACATTCAGAATTCCCAAATTAATTTAGGACTGGGGTTTTTAAATTATATAATTATTAAATAAAAATGTATTGCTATTTATATTTGGGGTACAAATTGTTTATATTTACTCCAAGACCTAATTGAGGATAGTTTAGGATTGTGGATTTGATTCTTCACATGTACAAACTGTAAGAGATTTACTAATAAATTTAGGGTAATTCTTGGGTGACCCGTGGTCACCCATGACCCTCTCACATGAGGGGGTGGGGGCCCACCCCCTGACATGTGGGACCCACCCCCTCATGTGAGAGGGTCATGGGTGACCTCGGGTCACCCAAGTCATGCTCATAAATTTAAGGGGAATATAGATATTTGGAAATGATAATTATTGTCATTTATTTTATTGACAAATTAACTTAATAGTACGTACTTGAGGTGATTTTTTGTACATTCGATCATACAAGTAATATATAAAATTTTATTTTAAAAGGTAAATTTTGATTAATAAAGTGTGAATAATATTAATGTTAAATTAAGATGTTTTTTTAAATAAAAAATAAAAAGATATTATATGTTAAATAGTATAGAGTATAATATTTAACATAAGAATATATATTTGGATCGAATAGAACCTGATGCACACAAGATTTTAAATAGTCCTTCCTCCATTCTATTAGAGGTCTCCGTTTTACTATATTAGACTTCTTATTCAAAGGTCTTCGTATTCCCCTTTTAGTTAAAGGGCCCCACATATGACCCACCACTCACTATTGATACAACTACCAACTACATATAAAATAATAATACTCCTAAATTTACGCGAAAAAGTAAATGAAGACATTTGCACGGAGGGAGTATATATATTACTCATAATTAGTTAATTAATTTTTATAATACTAGATTAATTATTTAATGAATTATATTTTATTTGACTGTTAATGGGACAAAAAGTCCATTTCTTGAGCTTGAAGAATCAAGCTTTTCATTACACATAAAACTACGTTATATATATTAAAATAAAAAATAAAAAGAAACAATAAACGTGTGTGAGGCCGAATATGATACTCTATAAATAAAAATTCAAACAGAATTCCTAATTAATTAATTCCAGCCAAATCTATTTTTTTATTTCTTTTTAACTATTGGGCATATTTTATGAAACTACACGTTCTTTCCCTGCGTGATTCAAAAGATAATTCACCCCTAGCTATAACCTTTGAATAGCTATATTTGTTATGATACACTTTTTTTTTTCTTTTTCACATTAATTGTGCAAATTGTTTACACCATGTCCATTGGATAGTAGAATACCCATTTTCAGATCCATTATTTTCTACCGCGGGTTTGGGTCGCCCCATGCTCATATAGAGCAGACATGTCCATCTCGTTTTGACTAATATAAGAGTATTTTTTATTTAATTGTTATATATGTATTAAAATAATTTTTAATTTATATCTTTTACTTAATTAATACTCATCTAATAATAAATTTAGATATTTTATACTCCAATTAATCAATAAGTAAATGTATTTCATAAAAAGTGTAGTATATAGTACTCTCTCACTGTCCCACTCAAAATGTCTCTTTTTTCTATTTTGGGCGTTTCACTCAAAGGGTTCCCTTTCCTTTTTAATACACATGTGTTTTATACACACCCTCTAATACAATTAAAATATGAGACTCATACTCCCACTAATACAACTACCCATTACACATTAAATAATAATACTCCTTAATCTACGTGCAAAAAACAAAATGCACCATTTGGACGGGACAGAGAGAGTATAAATTTTGATAAAATATACATAATACATTAATATAACCTATAAAATACTAGTAGTACATGAGGTGAAATAAGTCTGTATTCACTATCTAGACCCGTTCCATTCTCAAAATGAGATCAGTCGGGTCTGCCCATACACTGCGGGCCGGGTCAAAAATTAATGTCACTAGTCTACATACTAAGATGTCAACAAAAATAAATAAATAAATATATAATAATAATAATAATAATAATAAAAATAAAACAATATTCCCTTCGTCCCACACTTATTTTCACACTTTTCGTTTTCACCCGTCCCACACTTATTTTCACCACCAAAAAAAAAAAACTTCATATTAACCAACAACCTCAAAAGTTATCTTAATTTCAAAAATATCACTCACACCTAACACACATAACATACTTTATAATTTATTTATTATCTAAAAATACTACAATACCCCTAAAAAGTTAATAAAATTGATAAAAAAATAATTTTTCTTAAATTCTGTATCTACAGTATCGGTGCAGATAAGTATGAGACGGAAGGAGTATATATTTACCACGCCTTTTCATCTCATTATCCAAGACGCATACGTCAAAGAAGCCCTCAAACAAACATAACAGTTTTGAGTTTACCAATTCTTTATAAAAAATGAATTAAATAAAAAAAACTGTACTAAATTCAGAAAAAGCTGGAAATTTACAAAAGGGTGTGTAATTAAAGTTAGGACAAAAATTGCACAATCCAATCTTAATTTCGTGGTTTATTCCTGCAACAAAGTTGACCAAATGATCTATCCAGCTTTGGTTCTTGAAATTATGTCAGCCAAAAAAAACATTGGAGTGTTCAATTTCAGACATGAATGTCCAATACTTATTTGTTGACAGAAATTGTTATGCTAAAGTGATGCACATTAAGTAATTAAATCACCCTAAATTAACTTCACTTTTTCCCAAATTTAATTAAAAATTCACTTACTTTTTTTTAACAAAAAAAATGTAATAATATTAATTAATCTTTTAAGACACTTCATTTAAAAAAAATATAATTATCTAAAATTCGTACTTTATTTAGATTCTTTTGTTTGACAAATAATTTAGATTTTATTTATTAAAACCTAAATTGAAATAAAATAGTAATGTAAAATCGTGAAAATATAATTGATGTAGGATTTATATAAGGGTAAATATCAAAATTGGTCCGATAAGTATGATATTTTCCAACTTCAATAATTTTTTTATTGCATTTCTCACTTTTGGTATTTCGTTGTCCATTTTAGTTTTTTTTGTCCAAATTTAGTTCTTTTTCGCGCTTAAAGTTGGTCATGTAAGTATGAACTGTTCCAACTTCAATCCTTTTTTTATTGCAATTTTCACTTTTGGTCCTTCGTTATTCAATTTTAGTAAATTTTTATTCAAATTTAGTCATTTTTTGCCGAAAATTTAAAAAACTCGTCGTAAATTATGCGTGAGTTGCATGCGATCATGTGAATATTACTATAATTTAATTTAATTAAACCAAACCATTATTATGATTAGGGGGTAAATATATCAAAATAGTCAAACTTTCCATCTATAAATTTTATAATTAATATATTATTTTCAAAATTTGTGCCTTGATTTATTTCATTCATTTCCACCATTTTTATGGTCAGGGATATATCATAAAAATCTAAATTTCTATATACTATAAGTTTTATAATTAGCACATCCCTTTAAAAGTCTCGGGGTTATAATAGATTTAAATCTTGTTATAGAAATTTTAAATTTAATCCAAGTGTCGTATGCTAATTAATTTAAAATCTAATATTTTTAAATTTAATTTATTAAAATTCACACAATACTTATACATGACAATCCTGTAAAAATATTTATTTGAGTCAAACTTCTAAATTAGCTCCGTTAATTATATGAAATTAAAATGAAATGTGAGTCAATCTCAAACATATAAATTAAGCTAAAAGAAATTCATTTACTTAGATTAAAATTTTGGTTAAATTAGAATCACCCCTTAATTAGAAGACGTGTATAGTTTAGTTAAAAAATCTTAAATTCACAAACTCAAATCTTATACCACTAAATTTTTTAAAAATTTTACTTCCACAATTAAATTTCTAACTTTTAATTGTTAGTAGTAATCTACTCCTATTCTTAGTTTAAAATTATAATTATAATAATTAAAAAATTACATAAGTAATACTTAACTAAAGTAATTAAATTAAATCCGATAAAAAAAGTAATTAAATTAAATACTCTGATGACTTTAGCTCATGCATTTTTTTTCATGCGTGCAACTCACACATGATTTTCGACGAGTTTTTTTAAATTTTTGGCGAAAAATAACTAAATTTGGACAAAAAATGACTAAAATCGGACAATGGAGGATCAAAAGTGAAAATTGCAATAAAAATTATTGATGTTGGAACAGTCCATACTGTAGACCAACTTTGAGCGCGTGCAACTCACGCATAATTTTTCGGCGAGTTTTTTAAATTTTCGGTAAAAAATGACTAAATTTGAACCAAAAGAACTAAAATCAAACAATAAAAAATCAAAAGTGAAAAATACAATTAAATAAAAGACTAAAATTAAAAAATGTCATATTTACTACCAATATTTACCCTTAATATAATTTTAGGCACACTAAGATATGCACACATATCCTCGCATCATTTGATTTTATAGTATTAATTATTTTTCCACTAACTAATATTAATTTTTAATAAGTGATCCTTATCGTGTAAATGATAAATATACTTCATTCGACGTGAACTCTTTAGTTTTTTTACATAAAAAAAATTATTTTGGAGAGATAATGAACTATTACTCTTTTATAAATAAAAAAAAAATATAATATTCTTCAATTTTTTACAGTACGATTTTCTAATTAATCTTTATTTATTTTTTAATTAGATCAATTAATACTCTTTTAAATGAAAAAATACTCTTTAAATTTTAATATTTTATAATTTTTTATATTCTTATCGAACAGAATTTTAGTATTACTAATTTTATTCATAAGAATAATAACTAAATAAGTGGCTTATTAAGCCAAACTTGATTTAGAGCTTTTGTACTTTGTAAATTTTTGGATATGTCTCATGCCCAATTGTAATTAATAAAATTTTTATTTACGGAAAAAAAAACTTATATTTTATGTAATAAAAAGTTATTTTAAAAAATAGGTTCATGTCAACAGTACAAACCAGATTCATTAGTATTAAAATGAGTTCATTATTGATGGATTAAAGAAAGTAATAAATATTTCTTTTCATTTGAAAATGACAATTGGAAGTTATCTATATTTTCAAGATAATGACTGAACTATGTCGATTATGAAGGCCACTTATCCATCATTGGTGCACTACTCGATTCCCATTAATTAACACTGATTATACCAATCCATAAATAATTTAAAAAAATTCATATATATTAATATTGTATGTAGGGTTCCTAATAATAATAATAATAATAATAATAATAATAATTATTATTAGTTCTAAGATATATCATAAATTTTGTTTGGAAATAAATTGATTAAAGTATAAGGTGAGTGACTCAGTGTATCAACAAAATTTATACTCTTTTCATTATAAAATGAATATAAAATGAAGTTCAATAGATATAGAGTTAAAAAATTTTATACTTTTTATTATGTACTTTTAGGAATAATTAGATGCAATAATATTATTATAAGCTCAATAATTAGATTTAAAGT
The DNA here is from genome assembly GCA_023678885.1 of Pogostemon cablin. Classification (NCBI taxonomy): domain Eukaryota; kingdom Viridiplantae; phylum Streptophyta; class Magnoliopsida; order Lamiales; family Lamiaceae; genus Pogostemon; species Pogostemon cablin. The sequence goes on along the minus strand of CM043009.1, from coordinate 22,261,662 downwards.
TAGAAAGAATGTAAATTAATTCTTCGTGGGCTAAGTTCTTTTTTTTTTCCCCCTTTTAACATCCCCACCAATAAATTTTACCATCTCATTCTTTTTTTCTTTTTAATTAAATAAATAAATAAAATTATTTTATATTTTATGCAAATTATCAAGCTGAGCTTCAGTATTTTAAATTCTTTTACGAGTCATGAGCTCAAAATTGAGCTTGATCAAATTTAAGTCGAACTTCAAATTTTGAGTCTTTTAAATCAAATCGAGTTCGAAATTATACTTCTCGATTGATTCATTTACACCCATAATTAGAAGTGACCATTCATATTATCTTTTAAATCTGCCTCATAGATTAATATTCGTGTGGACAGTCTCAAGTAAGTGTTTGTTATTGATATTTAATACATTGTCTTTTGCATTTTCATTTATTAGGCCATACGATGAAATCAACTTAATTAAAAACTATAAATCAATGTGATAAACTCTGGCCACAATTTCATATAGTTTCTCTATATATCATACTCGGAAATTCAAGTATATTTTAGTGCATGAGGATTAGCATGTTTGTCAATTTAGCTAGAATTAGGGAAAAAGAACACAACTTTGAGTATACATTCCCTTTTGTATTAACAAACAAATTGCTCAAGGGAAAATAAATTACGAAGAGAATGTAATATGAGTTGATATGAAATTTGAAGACAATTTTTTTTTTCATGCATACATTATTTTATAAGTTTTAGAATTGTCATAATGGTTTAATGGGTTGAGTTGACCTTATATGAGTTGGGACATTAGTGGGTGGGCCAGTTGGTCCGTGCTAGCCAAATTCTCATTTTTACGGGATTTATGTAAAATTAATTTTAAAAAAATAAAATAAACACATAAAAAAAGAATATTAGAATGAACTAATTGACCGTAAAAAAAATCATAAGAATCAATTTTTTTTAAAGTAAACATGATGGGTTATTGATATGGCGAGCAACATACGAGGTGTGTGATCATACATGGGGCGATCTATTAGTGAGATGAGTTTTATACAGATTTGGTGAGACGGGATAGATTGGCTTGTGCAGACTGAACTAATTTTGACAGCTCTAGTAAGTTTGTTGGCAAGTACTCCCTCCATCCCGTCCAAAGAGATGCGTTTACTATAACTTTTGTGAGAGCTTTATGCAGTCAAACGATGCAGTTTGACCGGACAGAGGGAGTATATAACAAAACATCTATTACCATCATCCTTAGAATAATGCATTACAATAAGGGCCTATTATATCAATAATTAAGTCTAACCTACGTAAGGTCCAAATTCCCATTTCACATGAAATTGGTTCCACATAATAAATTATTTTTATATATAAATGTAAAATTGATTAGATTTCCTAGTTCTATGAATTGATCCTATTTTGGGGTGATTGATTGATTGATGGCATCATAATATGTCCTACAATAACTGCTTAAAAAAATGTGGTAATGGCAAAAAGTGGCCACTATCCCTTAAGTGTAATTTTTAGTGGCCACATATGTTATACACAATTTTTTCTAGCCACTTTTAAAGGAATGGACCAAAATGCCCTTGAGAGGATCCACTTTTTACATGTCTGAGGTCACTTTTTGACCAAAAAGTACAAAAATACAATAATTTATTTTACAGTTTATTGAATGCATTAATTTGTTATCGGTATATGCCTCATGAATAAATTTTTTATTAAAATAAAAAAAGATGCATTAATTTTATTTGTATAATTATTTTAAATTTTTTCAGGAAATATTTTTTCGTTTTTTTTTTAAAAATTTTTAATTTTTTTAATTTTTTTTTTGAAAAAAAAGTGTAGGCCGAATAGAACAAATTGTGTAGGCCGAATAGGCCAAATAGAAGAAATATTTTTTTAAATTTTTTTAATTTTTTTTAATTTTTTTTTTGAAAAAAAGTGTAGGCCGAATAGAACAAATTGTGTAGGCCGAATAGAACAAATTGTGTAGGCCGAATAGGCCGAATAGAAGAAATATTTTTTTAATTTTTTTAATTTTTTTTTTAATTTTTTTTTTGAAAAAAAAAGTGTAGGCCGAATAGAACAAATTGTGTATGCCGAATAGGCCGAATAGAAGAAATATTTTTTTAATTTTTTTAAATTTTTTTAATTTTTTTAATTTTTTTTTGAAAAAAAAAGTGTAGGCCGAATAGAACAAATTGTGTAGGCCGAATAGAACAATTTGTGTAGGCCGAATAGGCCGAATAGAAGAAATATTTTTTTAATTTTTTTAATTTTTTTTAATTTTTTTTTGAAAAAAAGTGTAGGCCGAATAGAACAAATTGTGTAGGCCGAATAGGCCGAATAGAAGAAATATTTTTTTAATTTTTTTAATTTTTTTTTTAATTTTTTTTTGAAAAAAAAAGTGTAGGCCGAATAGAACAAATTGTGTAGGCCGAATAGAACAAATTGTGTAGGCCGAATAGGCCGAATAGACATCAATTGGGTCCCACCCACCCTATTTAATGCAGTCAACACTGACATAATCATATCCCCATTATTTTCGTCCTTTGGGTAACAGTTATGGGGGTAATTTGGGGAATCCACCTGAGAGTGGCTAGTAAAAATTGGTTTTAAGAGATGTGGCTATTTTAAATTGTACTTTATCAAAAGTGACCATTAAAAAATCGGACCCTAAAAAAATTATAGGGAGCAAAAATCAAATAAAAGTGTCCCCATTTCTTACCAAATTCCAACTTTATTGGTTAATAAAAATAAAATAATTGGGACCAATTATACATGTGATATATTCCCTCCCACATTTGGTAAGTTGTCATCAACGAAAATTGCTATGTGTTTAGTTACATGCAATAAATCATGAGATATGATCTACAAACATAGATAACGATGTTTAATTTATATTTATACACAAGAGATTATTTTAATTTCTACCCACCAATTAACTAATTTAAAGACAATATGGCCCAAGTTTATTTGGTTGAATTTGATGGGGCAACTAACGCTTTTGCGACAGTTTTCTTGATTTTGGACAATGCACGCCGTCAAGTCAAACGGTCTCACTTGTTTTTATTTTAAAGGGTATAATTCATCCGTCCCGTTTCAATGTTTACATTTATATTTTGTGCGTCTCATTTAAATGTTTACGTTTTCATTTTTAGGAATATGGGACCCACCTAAAACAATTAATATATCATCCAACACTGATACACCTACCCACTTCACATTAAATATTATATTTTTCCACCCACTATCTATTAAAATATAATATTTTTTAATCAATGTGCAAAAAGCAAACGTAAAATATTGAAACGGGACGGAGGGAGTACACTTTAATTAATAATGGTACAACATTTTATTTTAAAGGACATACACTTTTATTAATTTTTTTTTTAGAAATAAAGGATATACATCTTTATACTAAAGGATATGCTGATGAGCGTTTTCTTTGCACGCAAAATTATCCCAAGTATTAAGGATTTCAATTGCACCTTAAGCAAGCGACCAAATTAAATATCAAACCCAAAAGACGGCGTATTATCAATTTAATTATTTACTAAATTAATTAAGACAAGACAATTAAGTTTGAGGGTTTAATTATTAATCTACTAACAAATTAATTAAAATAACAATTAAAATAAAAGAGTACTAGAAGAATACGAAAGTAAATCAAGTATGAGAATAAGTAGCTCCAGGATAATCCGGTTTCACTCATTAATTTTCTTTTTGTGTATCAATGTCCGACTCTGCCTTGTGGATTATGGACACATCACTAAATCATGCATATATACTCTATACACACAAGCAAACATGCGTATAACACGTGTGAATAACTTATGAGCAAGAGATATAACTTCACCTCACATTTCTAGGTACTATTAGTATCAATTATTTTCCTATCCAATTGATACTCTAACTCGATATGATCTCCCTTTATAGGTACTATAAAATTACTCTCTCTATCATACTTATTAACCCGAATTCAATTCAATTAACAAGTATTCATATATGATAGTTCTAATGAAACTTCGAAGTCCCCTCCACTTAGAATCATAACATGAAACCATGTTCAGCAGTGAACGCGCTCAATACGGCTCTGAATATGGATTAAAAATGCATAATCATATATAAAATAATTCCACAAGTAGTGTTGTGCGGAGTATACACACGAAAGTTCAATTAATTCATAAAAAACTTCAAAACCCTAGATCTACCAAAATGGTTCTAGCCCATGATGTTGCGAAGAACAATCATGGGTGTTGAATAGATCTTACACATATATTTGAAAAATACAAGATAAATTATGGAGAAAGGGATGGATGTGGATGATGGTTGAGGGGTGATCCCTCCTTGTGGGGTGGTGTAGGATGGATGTGTGGCTCTCCCGCATGAATAATAATGTAAAATACATATAGGTATTAAAAGGGAATGAAATAAGGAAATGAAATATATCGGTGAATCAAGAGAATTATGTAATAAGGAGATTAATTGTGTTCCAAGAAATAGTAAATATATTGTCTAATTTTCGAAAATTTTCGAAAATTCTCGCCGGCAACTGCGCGACCTCACGATTCTGATCATAACTTCCTCGTCTGATCTCCGATTTGAGTGATTCTTGCGCCAAAACGATCCTATCTTCCGTGGCTTTCCAACCATGTATCGCACCATCAGTTACGAGCTCCACACGAATACAGAAAATTATGAAAGTTGAATGTGCATTTTCAGCATTCCTCTAACTTTACACTTTTAATCCTTTTTCACCTAAAACACAATAAAATACCTCAAATGCACATTTTCTCAAATATATTGAATATAAGATACTTGTGCTAATATATAACAACAATTCTCATCAAAAAGGTATTAAATTAGACACTCAAATACGTTTATTTTCATTCTCATCACATACCATTTAATATTAAAGAATATCTTAGCGCATGATGTTTCAAGGCACACAAGTTTTAGCCTTATATCTAAGGATAACTCATGAATTATAAAAGTAAATTAAATGGTAAACATTATACTCCCTCCGTCCCATAGAAGTTGATATAATTTTTTTTAGGCACGGAGATTAAGGAGTATAATAATTTAATGTAAAGTGGAGTAAAGTGAAGTAAGAAAAATAATATTTAATATGTAGTGGGTAGTTGTATTAGAGGTGATATGTGGGTCCCATGAGAATAGATTAATTATTTTTTGTGTGGGTCCATGTATTAAAAAGGAAATGTGTCAACTTTAGTGGGACAAACCAAAAAAGAAAGTGTGTCAACTTCTATGGGATGGAGGGAGTATTAATTATCATTTTTTATTTTAGATACTATCAATTTTCTTTTAAAATACTATCATTTTTCATTTATACTATAAATTATTTATGAAATAGCGTTATCACTTTTTATTAATAGGGTTTTATCCGTCTCACATAAGCTATTCCGTGAGACGAGTGAGTTGGTTGAACCAATCCTATTTTTAAAATTACTTTTTAGTACATAAAAAATTAAACTTTGAAGAATAATAATTTTTATTTAGAAGAGTCATAGTTTATATTTCGATAAATTAGGGTGGGCAAGAATTTGAAATAATAGTTTATTTTTTTAAAAAGTAAATTTTCGTATATTAAAAAAATCAATAAATATAAGATTCACATAAGAACCCGATTTAAACAAATGCTTCACATAAATTCGTATAGTCACTTTATAATTGGTGGATAAATTAGTGATGTAATTATTTACTACCATTTATGAATGTGAGTGGCAACATGTGAACAAGTTTATATATGTATTTTAATTTATGTATTACTATAGAAAAATTACTTTTCGAGAGATAAATTATTATTATTTTAAATAAAAATATATCATTTCTCAAATTTTTTGCATCTTAATTTATTTATTACTCTTTAATATATGAAAATTAATCTTTAAATAGATGATCTATTTCAAATTTTTGCTCTAATTTATTTCTCTTTAATATATGAAAATTTACTCTTTAAATAGATAACCTATTATTCTTCTAAATGAAAAATACTCTCTCCGCCTCAAAAACTTTTCACTCTTTCATTATTAGTCAGTATCAACTTCAAATAGACTATTCACCAACTAAAAATAAGAAAAGTTTAAAAATAAATAACCTTTTAATACATCATATTCTAAAAATAACACTACAAAAAAATTTTTACCAATGGAATATTCCGTTAGTAAAAGTCTTAATTTCATTATTAAATTGGTCTACCCAACAAAATTCGTTGGTAAATTTCTTTTGGTAAAGTGATGGTTAGTAAATTTTTAGCAACGAAAAATCAATTCCGTCGGTAAATAATTCCGTTGGTAATCCGTTACTAAAAATTCCGTTGGTAATTTATATAAAGATTCCTTTGGTAATCCGTTGGTGGTAAAGTGGTGGTTGGTAAATTTTTAGCAACGAAAAATCAATTCTGTCGGTATATAATTCCGTTGGTAATTTATATAAAGATTCCCTTGGTAATCCGTTGGTAATTACCAACAGATTGAATTCCAATAGTAAAATAGAAAATAAATCCGTTAGTATTCCATTGCTAATAGAAAAATGTCATTTTAGTTGTTAATCCATTGGTAATTACCAATAAATTGAATTCCTTGATAAATTATGTTGTTATAAAATACTCCCTCCATCCCATACAAGTTGACACACTTTTCTTTTTGGTTTGTCCCACTAAAGTTGACACATTTCCTTTTTAATACATGGAACCCACACAAAAATAATTAATCTATTCTCATGGGCCCCACATATCACTTCTAATACAACTACCCACTACACATTAAATATTATTTCTCTCACTTCACTTTACTTCACTTTATATTAAATTATTATACTCCTTAATCTCCGTGCCCAAAAGAAATTATATCAACTTCTTCGGGACGGAGAGAGTACTTTTTTTAGTGTAATGTCACTTTTCACGACTCATATATCATTTTTTTATTATAAAAATTATTATTTTTTATTAGACTTACGAAAATCATTTCGTGAGAAAATTTCATATAATTATTTGTTTTTTAATTTTTGAATGTGTGATTTGATTCAATTATTCTCAAAATTAGTCAGCCACACAATAGTACTAATTTGGTAAAGTTTGATTATGAAATTTAATGACAATATTATACATCAAGTAAATATATGACTTGTCGAAGAGATAATATATTCTATATATCAATATTTTTCACTGTACTTGCACGTTATCAGAATAAAAAAAAAAAAAGGCAAATATATCTATTTATTTCTAAAATATTATAGTAGATACTTACTTTTTAATAGTGTTAATTGTTCCATCGTGCAAAATATAGACACTCCAAGATGAAACAAGCCAACAATCTTTCACGTTTTATTTTTGTTGGATTGCTAATTATATAAATAATAGATTTTCAAATTCAAATATTGTTGGATTCTTCAATCTTGAAGAAGTGATGTAAATGTCAACAAAGTTAGAAAGCGAAAAAGTTATTTAACACAAAAGTCAACAAACGTGTTATTTTCTATTTCTTCCCATCTTTTTTTCCTTAAAAACATTACTCCATCTATCCTGCTAAAACAGGATCTTTTGCTTTTTTACTCATAGATTAAAAAATATTACTTCCTCCGTCCCGGGTATTTTTACCCGTTTGTACGGGCACGGAGATTAAGACGTTTTATTTTTTTAATATATAATGTAAGAGAAAGTATGGATAAATTAGTAATTTAAAAAGAAAAGGTGAATAAAGTTATTGGGATTGTAAAAAGTAGGTAATAAAATATTATGTATTTTTGCCAAAAATGGAATGGGTAAAAATACGTGGGACACCCCAAAATGGAAAGTGGGTAAAAATACGTGGGACGGAGGGAGTATTATTTAATGTGTAGTAGGTAGTTATATTAGTGAGAGTGTGAGCCCCATATTTTAATTGTATTAGAGGGGGTGTGTGGTCTCATGTGAGTAAAAAAGGAAAGAGAACCCTTTGGATAAGACGACCAAAATAGAAAAAAATACCCTCTTTGAATGGGATGGAGAGAGTATTATAATGGTTTTTCTATTTGAATTTAAAATATAAAAGATAAAATAATCATTAACTAGGATTTTGAAGGATAAAATATTAATTTAAGAAAATACTCCTTCCGTCCGCTTTCAAATGTTCCAACTTATTAAAGAGAAATTGAACCATTGAAAGCGGACGGAGGGAATAACACTTATCAACAAGGAATTCATCAAACAAAGACCATGTTTGAAGAAATTTCACATTTAAGCAATTGTAAATATAATCAAAATTAACTCAAATAAAAAATTGAGAATAAAAATCTAATTGTTTAAAGATGGAGTTCTTTAATGCAATTGTGGATTGAGTACTAATTTATAATAGAAATAAAATTTATGATTTTTCTTACAATTAATCCATAAAAATATGATAAATCATCTTTTGGTTACGCCAGTTTCACTTTCCGAAAATGGGGAACCGGAACCGAATCGAAGGTAGGAAGGTTTCGATTTCAAACCGGAACCGCCGGTTCCGATTTTATTTTTTTTATTTTTTTTGTTTTAGCGTAAAAATGTAAAAAAAATAAAAAAATTAAAAACCGGCGGTTCAAACCGGAAGCGCCGATTTTTCCCCAAGGAATGAGGAATTGAAACTGAATCGGAGTGTATCCGATTTCGGTTCTTTTTTTTTTCCGATTTCGGAACCGGCAGTTTCGATTCCGAATTTTTGGTACATGTCATTTGGTGTTTTTTTTCTAATTATTTTAATTTAATTTTAATTGAAATTAGAAGATATCCAAGTTCAACTATGTAGAATGTGAGTGTTAATGGAAAGCATGGAGTATCTTTGAAGGATACCAGTTCAATACCTAGCTACTACCTACTATTATATTGTGATTCTTTTCACAGAATCACCTTATCTTATCAAAAAGTTCATGATAAAACAAAACGGAGTATATAATAAAATTATACCATATATTCCAAATCTATAAAATAAATAATTTATAAAAAATGGTCAAACTTTAGTTAAATCAAAGTCATTATTATTAAATGATATATACAATTCAATTTACACCAAGTTTTCAATGGAAAAAAAAGGTTGTTCCATTATGATAGTGGTAATCAATAATTCACAAATATTTAATTGAGTATATCACATAGTACATGTATTTTATTTATGAACTATTTTATTAAATTAATATTGAGTTGTATCACGTGCATCTATGTGCACACGTGCATCCATAATTGTATGATTTTTAATAATATGTATATATTTTTTAATAATTGTATAATTTTTTTGGCAAAGAATTATGTGAGACCGTTTCACGTAGGGGCTTATGTGAGACGAATAACAATATGAAAAGTGATATTTAATTAATGAAAAGTGATAATATTTTTTATGAACAATTTATAGTATAAATGAAAGTGATAACTAATTTAAAATGTATAAAATGATCTCACGTTAGACGGTCTCACGCAAAACTTACCTTATTTTTTTTTAAATTCAAATTTTCATTAAAAAAATTAATAGAAAATTTGCTAACAAATGATTTCTTCTATTCGGCCCAACTGATTGTTTTATTCGACCCAAATTGTTTGTTCTATTCAGCCTATGTTTTTTTTTCCAGAAAAAATTAGAAAAGTTTTTCATACGGATAAAATTTTTCTTCTTTTCGGCCCAAATGGTTGTTATATTCGGCCCAAATGGGTTGTTCTATTCGGTCTATATTTTTTCCAGAAGAAATTAGAAAAAAATTTCATACCGATAAAATTTTTTTTTATTCGGTCCAAATAGTTTGTTCTATTCGGCCTATGTTTTTTTTTCCAGAAAAAATTAGAAAAAAAATTATACGAATAAAATTTTTCTTCTATTCGGCCCAAATAGTTGTTCTATTCGGCCTATATGTTTTTTCACCAGAAAAAAAATCATAAAATGCATATTTTTGCATTTTAATAAATAAATACATTTCATGAGGCATGTAAAAGCAATAAATTAATGCATTCAGTAGACTATAAAATAAATTACTCCTATTGTACTTTGTTACTTTTTGGTCAAAAAGAAAAACATAAGATTCCTCAACATGTAATTAGTGGGTCTATTTCAAGGGCATTTTCGCCACTTTCAATAAAAATAGCTAGAATAAATTATTTTTAAGACATGTGGCTACTTAAAATTAGAAGTGGCTACTTGGTATCGTTTTCACTTATATTATAATTATATATATTTTTGTTCATAATTGTATATATTTATGAAAGTGGGTATATATATCATTAATATAGTACTAGTATATTTTTCATTCATAATTTCTGAAAGTATGTGCACCTTGATGCACATGATAACTTGCCTTTAATATTATACTAGTATGTGAACAAGCATGTAATATTGTCTATCAATAACCCTAAATTTTCTCTTTATACTTAAAAAATTAAAGAAAGAAAGCAATTCTCCAATTTACACGTATTCAAATATACACTTATAAAAAATGATAAAAGTATATATATAAGAATTTATAAATTTTATTACCGAATTTTTAGGTAATATTTTTTATTGAAGAATTAAATATAAAATAATTATAAATTTATTAGAAAACACATACTCCCTCCGTCCATTTTCAAGGGTTCCAATTTATTAGAGAAAAATTGAACCCTTGAAAGTGGACGGAGGAAGTACTATGTTACTAATAAAAATTAATACAGATATATATATACATGCGTACCTAAATATATAGGATATCAACTCAAAAGATATAGAACAATTTTTTTTATTAAATGAAGAATTTACTCTAAAATATCATCCTTACATTAGAAAAGACTTTTTTTTAGTACTGAAATTTATCAACGAAATTCAATCCGCTGTTAATTACCAATGGATCGACAATAAAAACTATATTTTTTTTAGGAACCAAAAGTCAATGGATTTGTTCTCAATTTTAGCAATGGACCAACCCACTGATAATTACCAACGTAATAATTACCAGCGAAATTATTAGCAATTGATTACAAACATAATTATTTACTAACAGAATTAAATTTTAATTTTAATTTGCTGTTAAAAATTTATCAACAACCACTTTACCAAAAAAAAAAAATACTAACGAATTTCGTTGTTAATCCGTTAATAAATTAATTTTATAATAAAATTGTTACTTTTACTAACGAAATATTGGGTTGTAAAAGACGGTTTCTATTAGTGTTATTTTATTTGTTCTCAAATCGAGCATATATAACCAGGATAAATATCTCATAACATATTATTCCCTCTCATCTCGCATAGCAAGCTTGAAACATATCAATTTTAGCATTTCGTTCATCACACTAAAAAAATATTATTTTGGTTTTTAGTAACCAAAAACAAAGCTAAAATTTTTTTAATTAAAATTACACAATAAATTATTCTTTTGAAAATGAATTCAAAAACGTCAAATACAAACACTTGTATAAACCCTAGTGGTTTAAGTCGTATTATTTTTAGAGAATATTTGATTCAAGTTAATAATACTACATGAACCTTAAAATTTTATTAAAAATAAGGGAGTTAACACATTTATATTACACTTAAACGGCTTAATTTCTTTCTAAATCCGTTATTTAAAACCAAAGAGCCCAATGTATAACTTAGGAAAGGGGTGAATTTCACATAAAACTAATAAAAAAATTAAGACAATTCTCATATATATAATGATATTTTAAATTTTATTAAATTACCTAATAACTTTACCTAATCAAATACTTTTATAAGATTTAATATTTATTTTTAGAATTTAAGATATAATTATCTTTATAATTTTTAAACCCATTCTAATACTATAAAGATTAAAATCTACTATTACACATAAAATATGCATTCCTTAATTGCATGGAAAAAAGCATAAAAATATTTATTAAAAGGAAAGAGAAAACATTAAATCTTAACAAAACTGTTTAAAAAATAAGGACTATTTCATTTTCTACACTTCAAATTGAATACTCAAGTTGAAATAAACAAAATCAAGAATCCAAGATGGCATATTATAATTAAGATCTGATAATCAATTACTCAACAAGAATTTGTAGGATTTGACATTGTATTCATTGCTTCAAATTTCATTAATTTATTTTTTATGACTTATCATTTTATAGTAGTCAAAGATAATTATTAATTTAAGGGTAGAAAAGGAAGAAGATGCACCCCACCCCCCACCCCTTAAAGAATGATACTATTCAAAGAAACCTAACATAGTGTGCATTGGATCTGGAGCTGTGCATTAAATGAGGATAAGAATTAGGGTAAATTATTAGGTGAGGATTGAATTGAGTAAGACACATTGTTTTTTGTCCTCTTGAATTTATATAATTTTAATAGGGTAGGACCCTAAAGTTAAATATAATTATTTAATTCAATTTTGGGTAGATGTATGTTTAATCACTAAATAAATTCTTGTCTTGTAAAGTGGCTTCAATTATGCATTAATAAAATGTTCATTGTTTTTTTATGCTAAAATGATAAAATATTTATATTCCTCCATTAATTTCATTCTATCCATTTTCTTTTCATTTACATACACAAGTTCTTTTAATGACTGACTAATTCTTAGAATTATACTAGGCTACTAGCTAGCAAATGTTCATTGTTTTTATACGGCTAAAATGATAAAATATTAATATTCCTCCATTAATTTCATTCTATCCATCTTCTTTTCATATACATACACAAGTTATTTTAATAACTAGTACTCCATTCGTCCCATCGAAAGATCACCATTTTACTATATTGGGCGTTCCATCCAAATGTCATCATTTCTCACTTTTAATAAAAATGTACCATATGTGACCCACCACTCACTATATTATTTTTAGGTTCTATCATTTTCATATTTGATCTTATTTGTAGGTCCAATCATTTTCTTTTAGTTTTTTTTCTCTAATGCTTCTTCTTTTTCTTCTTTTTTACAGATTCTACTTTCATATTATTTATAAAGGCTATTTCCAAAAAAATTCACCACCTTATTAGGTGTTTTCAAATCTATCATGACCTTTTATTTTTGTCAATTTAATACACAATCTACTTAATATTTTCAATTATATCACAATCTTTTATTTTTGTCAATTCAATACGTGATCTATTTAATATTTTCAATGCTATCACAATTTTTATTTTGCAATTTGATACACCGCTTATTTTATATTGTCAATTCAATTTAATTAAATTCATTATTATTATTATTATTATTAAAATGATTTGGATTTGGATTCTGATTCTGATTCAATCTTTTTTCATAACAAATGGTACAATATATTATTATACCGATCTTCGCTTCGTTCTTGGTACAACTTTACTTTTTTTATAACAAAGTTGAATATATATAAAAATCATAAAATAGATGAAAATAAAATTGAGAAATTAATGAGGGAGTAAATTAAAATTTTTATTTCATTTTTTTGTAAGAATATAATCTTTTTTAAAACAGTAAAACTATCACAGATTCACAATAGTTATGGTCAAAGAATTCTCCACTTATTTTATATTTATTATTATTTTAGAGTTCTTAAAAAATTAATATAATATAATATAATATAATAATAATAATAATAATAATAATAATAATAATGAATTGAAAATATAAATAAGTAGTGTATTAAATTGTAAAAATAAAAAATGTGATAGAATTGAAAATATTAAATAGATTGCGTATTGAATTGACAAAAATAAAAGGTTTTGATAGAATTGAAAATATTAAATAGATTGTGTATTGAATTGATAAAAATAAAAGGTCGTGATAGATTTGAAAATCCTCAATAAGGTGGTGAATTTTTTAGGAATTAACCCTATTTATAATCTATTCTAATTTGTTTTGTCTTTTATACTTTTATTTGATCTTATATGCAGGTTCAATAATTCTCCTTAAAGGTATCATTATACTTTTTTTATTTTTTGTTAACTTTTTTTTCCTCTTCGATTTTTGAGTTTTTTTATTAATTCTATAAACCTTATTTTTATAATTTAATTTAATTTATCTTTTTTTATACTTTTATTTGATATTATTTTTAGGTTCAATCATTCTCATATTTGATCTTATTGGTAAGTTCAATCAGATATCATTCTTTTCTTTTTGTCTATTTTTTTTTCTTCAATTTTTTGTTTTCATTATAATAACTATATGAACCTTATTTTTATATTTTAATATTCTATCTTTTGTTCTTTTTTTTAATCTTCTTTTTATTTTTTTTCATCTAATGCTTCTTCTTTTTCTTCTCTTTTACAGATTCTATTTTCATATTATTTATAATCTAGGTTCAATCATCTATCTATATATATATATATATATATATATATATATATATATATATATATATATATATATATAAACAAACCTAAACTTCTACTTTTGTTTTCAATTTTGTTTTCAATTTTACTCTATTTAGAAATAATTCAATTTTAATCTTGACCGTCCAAATAATACTTTGATTTCAATTATAAAATTTAATTATACTAATAATGAATTTTATTATTTAAATTTTATTTTTTTATTTTACAATATAAATTTGATAAATATGGGATATATTTTTGGCATATTTGACTAATTTTTAATAAGCTTTATATATATTAACTGTCTATTACTTTTGATCTCAATCATAGATTCTATTTATGCTAATGATAAATTATTTATTTATTTTTTAAATCAACAATATAAATTTGATAAACATGAAAAATATTATTGGCATATATTCTACTAATTGTCAATCAAATACTAATTTTCATAATATCAAATCTTTCAACGCTATCTTTGGTAATTTTTCACCTTTTTTCTTATGTTGTTGATTCCTTTCAATCATAATCGTTTATTCTTTCAAATCATTCTATATAAACCTTTTCATTACCTAATCAAATCCTTACTCTCTTTTTTTCTTCTTCTTTTTCTTCTCTACTTCAGTTTCATACTATTTCTAATCTACTTTAATTTATTTTATCTTTTATTATTTTACTTTGATTTGATCTAATGTGCAGGTTCAATCATTTTGCGGTATCATTATTCTTTTTATCTTTTTTGTTATCTTTATTTTATCTTTTATACTTTTATTTGATCTTATTTTTATGTTCAATATTCTCATATTTGATCTTATGTGCAAGTTCAATCATTCTCATTTGAAATATTATTATTCTTTTTAGTTTTTGTTATCTTATTTTAGTTTCTCTACGATTTTTGTATTTTCTTTTTAATTCTATAAACCTTATTTATATACTTTAATTTATTTGATCTTTTATACTTTTATTTGATCTTATTTTCAGGTTCAATCATTCCATTTGAGGTATCATTCTTCTTTTATATTATGGGCGTGAGTGGAATTGGGTGGCGGGGGGTTTGGGGGTGGGTAAGGGGTAGGGTTGGGTGGTAATACTTTTATTATTTAAATATTAAAATCTAAAATTTTATTTAAAAAATTTTTTTGGGGAGTGGGGATGAGTAGGGGTAGGTTGGGTGGTAGAGTTTCCTCCACAAAAAATTATTTTTAATAAAATTTTAGATTTTAATATTTAAATAATAAAATTTTATTATTTTTATTTATCATATATAAAATTCTATTTTAAAAATAATTTTTGAATTATGAATTTGAAATTCTTTCAAAAATTCATAATTTATTCAAATAGTGGAATTCAAATTAATTGATTTAAAATTCAAGGAATTCAAATTTCACTTACTTTCAAATCCATTGAATTTGAAATGACTCAATTCAAACACAACTTAAAAATATATAATTGTAATATATTTTAATTCTTTCCGTGCAACGCACGTATGTGTAATATTTAGTTAATAATAAAGCAGTTATGTTCAATATTAAAACAATTAATAATAATAATAATTATAATAATAATAATAATAATAATAATAATAATAATAATAATAACCGAGAGAAAAAAAGATAAAGAGTATGTGGGGTGAGGAGAATAGGGGCCATCACAATCAAATGCAGAAATATACAAATCACTTAAAGCTGTATGATTAAGAGTTGTATATACTTTTCAATGAAATTAATTCACATCACTACAAGAAAAAATGCATTTAAACACATTTAAAAGTGTTGTTATAGGTAATATATTAACACATTTTACTTATAACTATGTTGATTTTTTGTGTGGTCCATTCTGCTGTGGGGATAGGTAGTACCCCTAATACCACACTTTAAGGTGTAAAGAATTATGACATAATAACACACTTATATCTATTAATACACTTTGAAGTGTGAAGAAAAGTGACTTATTAAGACACTTTTAAATGTTACAATATAATAATATTAAATAAAATAAAATTAAAAAGATATTTCTCTTAGATTCGAACCTGTGTCACCGTATCACCTGATGGGATTTCTATATTAAGTCAGAAACCATTAAACCATAAATAATTTTTGTTATTTTTTTTATAAAAATAGTATATATACATAGAATACATAATTAATTTTTAATATTTAAATTTTATAATATTAATTTTATATTATCAATTTAATAGGTATAATAAATTAAATTTAGAATTATTTATTAATTATAATTCAAATTTAATATTTTAAAATAAATTAATAGTAATATAAAAAAAATATATAAATAATTATTTTAAAATATTTAGTATTTTTATATATTTATTATTATCTTAAATTTTAACGTTAAATATTTTTTTTAAATAAAAATAAATTTTATTTTTTAATCATTAGATTAATTAAAATAATTATTATTTTAAAATAAATATAACCTTAAATTAAATTAACAATAAAAAATTATCAATTTAAGTAAATAAAATGTAAAAAATTATTAATTTAATTTTCTTAATTTTAAAAATTTAATTTAACTTTATAATGAAATAATTTATATTTCATATTTTAATGAGGAAACAAAAATTTTAAAAAAAAATTATTTTAATGATTAGTAATCTTTATAATACGTTTGTGATAAAAAATACTATTTATACATATACGTTTAAGTGTTTCTAGAGAGTACATATAATGATACTTTTTGTGTGTTAAAAAATGTGTAACAAAAGTGTAGTAATAGATAAGTGTTGTTTCTGAAGTGTGGTGATAGGGCAAATATCAATACATCGATTTATTAAGTGTCTTTATAGATCATATATTAACACCCTTAAAAATATAATGTATCAATACAATACCTATTATTACATCGACTTTAAAATGACATTAAAATATGTGTGGTAATAAGCATTTTTTCTTGTAGTGCATATTAACATATTCTAAGGACATAGCAATTTGCACAATTATGCAACAAATTCAGCATAAAGATAGCGTAGGAATAATAATTCATTTCTAATACTTTACACTATTTTTTACACTAAAAATAAGAAAATCATTTTATCCTCATTTTTGCCTACCTCCTACAAATAATAAAAAAATGCCAACTTTTCATGAATAAAGACCATAATACCCTTGATTTCTATTTTATTGGATCAGATAAATTTTTGAATTAATTTATTCTCTCTATACTATTTCAATCTATTATTTTTTCTATTTTTGGCGTCCCATTTCAATATTTACGTTTTTCTTTTTGGTATAAGGGACCCACTTAGAACAATTAATGTATCACAATGGAACTCACATTCAACACTAATACACCTAGGGGTGTTCACGGTGCGGTTTTACGGTTAATTCGTCAAAATTTAAATTGCATTAATATATGTGGTTCGGTTTGATAATTAATTTTAAATTGCAATTTGTGGAGTAAAATTTATTATGCGGTTTTAGGCGGTTTTTTACGGTTTAACAGTTTGGCGGTTTAAAAATAAATATGCATAACATAATTATAGAATACATACAGATATATAAAAAAAATAAATATACATAAATGATTAATTTAAATTGTTTATTCACCCTTAGAACTAAAATATTGTAACACTTATCAAATTAGATAATAAGATCCTAAATTTATAAAATCATAATTCAAACTCCATAAACAATCAAAATAAATTAATATTCCTAACACAAAGCAATTTATATTAAAATTATTTTGCGATCTAAAGTATTTAATCTTGTGTATATATTTTTTACTTTTTCAATAATTACATATACATAATATATATATATATATATATATATATATATATATATATATATATATATATATATATATATATATATATATATATATATAAATAAATATATTTATAATTTATAGTATAATAAAGTGCGGTGTCGGTGCGGTACAATTTTACATGAAAATTGAAATTGCACCATTTAAGTGGTGCGGTTTTCTCCAATAAAATAACTGCGGTTAAAGTAAAAAATTACTAAGTAAGGTGTAATGCGGTGTGGCTCGATCGGTTTTTGTAATTTTTAAAATTTTTGTCCACCCCTAAATACACTTATCCACTTTACATTAAATATTATATCTTTTTTAACACTATCCATTAAAATATTATATTCCTTATTCAACGTGCAAAAAGTAAATGTAAGCATTAAAACATGATGGAGGGAGTATTTTCTTTTTACAATTCTATTCAATCCCATTATGAATAAATATTCATTCCCATTTGAACAACTATTCAATCCCCCATTTTGAATAACTATTCGGTCCCTTTTGAATTATTCGTCCCATTTTTTTAGATTTATTCAACCCCATTTTGAATAACTATTCGTTCCCATTTTGAACTATTCGTCCCAATTTTTTCAGTTCTATTCAATCATATTTTGAATAACTATTCGGTCTCATTTTAAACTATTCGTCCACATTTTTTCAGTTCTATTCAACCCTATTTTGAATAAATTTTCAATTCCATTTTGAATTATTCGTCCCCATTTTGAATAACTATTCATCCCCATTTTTCAGTTCTATTCAATCCCATTTTAGAAAATGTATTCGTCCCCATTGTAAATCTATTTGAACCAAATGTTTTTTTTTCAATTCTATTCAATTTCATTTTTTAAAAGGAAAATATAAACAAAAAAATTAAAAAATAGACTAAAGGTATTGATGGAATAAAAAAAATTAAAAGTGAGTATTTTTTATAATTTTAGGATGGGTTGAAAAAAATGTTAGAAATTTAAAAAGGGCATTTTTATTATGGATCATAAATTTATATCATATTTAAGTGGAATTAATATCAAAATTTAATTTTTATTAACAGAATAAGTACAATTCATAAATGAAAAAGGGCAAAAAAAAAAGAGGAAAAGAAATTAATGTAGATGAATATTCAATGATAGACTAGTATTTGAGAGAGAGCATAAAAGTGGGGCCCTAAGTAAGTAAGGAGTATAGTTGTTTAGGATGAGTATGGTGGGGGTCACCTACACTAGAACAGAACTCTTTCTCTTTCACTTTCTCTCTCTTGTTTGTTTCTGTCTTCATGATGCCATTTCAATTGATAAGACTGGACAAGACCCATTTTGTACCAGAAAAAACATACATTGGTGATTGGTGTCATCTGTCAACGCCGTTAGGGTTTTTTGAATTAATTCTATTTTACCTTGTCTTTGTCACACTATTATAATAATTATTTAATTCCTCCAACAATATTTACTTTTACTCGCATTTAATTTCTTGTCCATGCTTTATTTTTTCATTTACATACATAGTCTAACGTCCAATAATTTTAATACTCCATATATCCATCAATTAATGTGATGTTGTGAAGACCACACTATATATCTAGCTAGCTTGCATGTGTAGAATTGTCAAAAGAATACTCCCTCCATTACTTAGTAAGAATTCCATTTGTTTTGAGCACGTGGATTAAGGAGTATTATTATTTAATGTGTAGTGAATACTTGTATTAGTGGATGTGTGAGCCCCATGTTTTAATTGTATTAGTGGGTGTGGGTGAGCCCCATATGTTCAAAAAAAGAAATGAAATCCTTTGGGTGGGACAACCAAAATGATAAAATGAGACTCTTACATAGGGACGGAGGGAATATATTTTTGTGGATTTATGAGTACTTCATCCGTTCCACAATTAGGTATACATTTTTTCATTTTTGTCGTCCCAAAAAAAGTATACAGTTCCTTTTTGGTTGACGTGACCCACACAAAACTATTATTATATCCATTTGGCCCCCACACACTACATTAATACAACTACCCACTACACATTAAAATATTATTTCTCTCACTTAACTACATATTAAAATATTGGGTAGGTCTTGCGTGAGACCGTCTCACGTGAGACCATTTTTCACTTTTTAAAAATATTATCACTTTCGCTATAATGTTATCACTTTCGCTATAAAATGTTATAACTTTTTATTTATAATATAAATTATTCATGAAATAACATTATTACTTTTCATTAATTTATTATCACTTTCTTTTATAAAAATTATCACTTTCTGACCGTCTCACAAAAGCCCTTACGTGAGATGGTCCCACACAAGTCTTTGCCTAAAATATTATATTCTTTAATCTCCATGCAAAAAGTAAACGTATACCTTGTTTCGGGACGGAGGAAATATTAATTTATTAGATTATTTAATCTTAATACTATTGTATACCCCACCATAAGAGACCCGCACCTCTCTTGTCTTATGAATTAGTGAAGAAGATAAATCGTAGGATGTGTTTGTAGTAACTCAATTGGAAGGTCTTTTCACCCTCCCTCTATCACTTGAGCTATGTTCTGTGGGCTATTTAATCTTAATACTAGTAGCATTTTCTTTTAAGATACTTAGTTATATTGATATTATAGGTTTGAAAAAGTGTCTTCTCAAACAATATTCAAATAAGATGGATCGTGAGACGTGTTAGAGTATAATTGTTATATAAGTAAAATATGATTATTGTATGTAGTTAAAGTATATTTTTCTATAGTATAGCGAATAATATATTAAAATTTAAAATATGATATTAGGGTGTTATAATATAATTCATTACAAATATATTTTAATTATAAGTATATTTTATTTATATAGGATCTTACAATCCTTCTTACACTGTATCCAAGGAATCGTCCTAATATATTTATGTTGCATGAAACATAAATTCTTTTATTCTAACTAAGGATGATTTTAGTACCAATACCCAATACCCAGAAGTAGTCAATATAGATGGTTAAAAATTAATACTATCCAATATTTGTAAAAATATTTTATTTTACTTAAGAATTTTTTTTTACCATAATGTCCTTTAATTTAAAAAGAATGTCAACAATATCATGACTCCAATATCATGACCACATCAAATCCGACATCTAATTTTACAACTATGGTGTCAAATATGATGTTCGCATCCTATGTCGGGTATCCGACATCATTTTATAGTAAAAATAGGATATTTTCACCACTCATGATTTTAATATCCGATTGATGGTTCAAACATTTGGGTGGTAGAAAAAAAAACCGTTGAAATATTTTCAACAGCAACCCCACCGTTTTTTTTTAAATTAGTTTCGCATCGATTTCATTTATTTATATATTTTCCAATTTATATATTTCGTGTCAAATTATTTTGTAATTAAAAAATATTAAACGTTATTAGAAAAATATGAACCTCAAAATATAGAATATACTATTACATTAAAATTAAAAGAAAAAAGATAAATATATCTAAGAACATAATCTTATTATAATTTTTTTTAATGTAAAAGATAGTGCAAAATGCGTGGATAAACCATTAGATTTATGTCGTTTTTGAGTTGAATGTAATGTAAATTTACTGCTGGAGACTAACAAGATTAACAATACAATAAAAAAAAGATAGTCATGGAAAAATGATTAATATATATTGTTAAAATAATAATAATAATAATAATAATAATAATAATAATAATAATAATAATAATAATATGGGTTAATTGCAAAAAAAATCACGAACTTTACACCTATTGCAAATTAATCCTCACTTTTGAGAAATTGCAAAAAAAAACCACCACCTTTAAGTATTGTTGCAAAGTAAACCCAAATTAAAAACCCTACTTTTAGTCACAAATTGGGTTTATTTTGCAACAATACTTAAAGGTGATGTTTTTTTTTTGCAATTTCTCAAAAGTGAGGATTAATTTGCAATAGATGTAAAGTTCGTGATTTTTTTTGCAATTAACCCTAATAATAATAGTAGTAATAATAATAATAATTATAATAATAAAAAAATTATTATTATTATTATTATTATTATTATTATTATTATTATTATTGGGATAAAAAATTTTAAAAAAATTGACTATCAATTTGGATAGTAGAAAATATGGAATTTTATATAAGGGAAATGTGAGGCCTTGTGAGCTATTCCTTTGGATTGGGTTGGTGGTAAATATCAAGATGATCTTATTATAATTATTACTAAAATGATAAATAAAGAGTATTATGATAGGAGTTGCGTTTGTTTTATATTGAATTAATTAATGTTATTCAATGAGTTGTACATACGTTAATTGTATTTATACGGTCTTATTATTTTTTAAGTTTGTTAATAAAAAAAAAAAAACAAGGGTTCGATATGCTGCAACTAAAGAAATTTTCGTGTTCACAACTTTATAATCACGTAATGTTCAAATTTTATTAATTCTTGGAGTATATTAACTTGATATGAACCAACACTCATAGGTTGATACTCTCATGACAATCGAGAGTTAGTTCGGATTTTTTTTGTGATATTTTGGTACATCATCATTTGTGCCACACCATTGGATTGATGACACCTAGGAGAGAGATGTAAATTATACCCTATTTAAAAATGCTTAAATCCTAAGAGCAATAGTTGAATTTATTTTCCCTATATATATAACGTGTTAATCATTTAACATGTGATACAAAAGATGATCCAAATGATGCACGAAAATGGCACGAAAGATCCAGTGTGAACCGAGAGGATGACGAATATAGCCTTCGAAAATTTTCGTATATAAGGATATATATTTTTTTTAAAAAGGTTATACTTTATAATTTTTTTTATACTCCTTCCATCCCACAATACCCTTCACACTTTCTATATTTGGACGTCCCACAATACCCTTCAAACCCCATTTTTGGCAAAAAAATTTACAAATATATCTCCAACTTAAACATAAATTATACCTTTGCCATCTCATTAACACCACTAAATTAACAAACCTAAATGATTTGGGCCCTATTAAATACACAATTAACAGCCTAATCTTAAATTTGGGCCTCACGGTATTTGAACCACAATGTTTCATTCCCATTTCAATCTGCTCATTCCATATCATCCCTCATCTCTCTCGTCCTCTTCGTTGCGACGAAACCCTAGAACTTTTTCTTACGCTGCTCACTCCTTCGATCCATGATTTCGCGGCGTAAAGATGAACCCTAGCCCCTTCTTCAGCTCCTCTTCGCATGCTATCGACCATTTTTTTGTGAAACCTTTTCGTACTCTAAACCCTAGATGTCTGATTCAGTTCATCTTCAACCAGATAATGTTTGTGAGGTTGAAATCCTAGATCTATGGTCGGGATCCAAGTATAGATGGAGCGAGATGGGGTTTGGGGTTGACTCCACGCCGTTAGTCGTCAATAGAGGCGAGATCCTAACAGATCTGGCCGAAAACACCTGCGAAACAGTGGTTCCCGACTCCTTACAGTCTGATTCAGTCATCGATCTCTCATCTTTTACCGGGACAGTTTGTGATCTGTTGGTTCCTGACTCCCTATTTCCTGACTCCGATAAAGTTGCGTATGTGGTTGAGGACTCTGACGTTGAGGACGAGTCACCAGAAAGTTTACCCCGTCAGTCACTGTTTCGGAGATTCCCTCGCAGCCGCCGCGATTCTGACCATCCAACAGTGGTCCTAGAGTCCAACGTCGGGGCTGCAAATGTCGGGGAAAACTTGCCCCAAAATGATGCATCTGTTAGATATGAACAGTTCATCTACGAGATGGTCTGTATGTTTCTTCCAGCTTATCAGTACATCCCTATCTTCTCTCATATTTTAAATTATGTTGCTTGGGATGCCCTGTGAGGCTTGATATGTGTTTTATATGCTCTAATTGGCCCTGTGAGATATTAGATTAATGATGAATGCACTTGAATTAGCTCTGTGAGGCACTGAATTGATGAAGCATGTGTTTAATAGGCCCTGTGAGGCATGTATGTGGTCCTTTGATGCACTAAATTATTTATACGTGTGCAAAAAGTGATTAATTGGCCCCGTGATGCATGTATTTTGGCCCTGTGAGGCATTTGATGGGTGTTACTGCTCTATTTGCTTCTTACTTGATCATTTGATGCATTTGTTGGTTGATGATGGGAAAATTTGGAGAGTACTAGGTCCTTTGAGGTCCTGAAGTGTTTATATATATGCAACATTTTTTTAATTGGCCCTGTGAGACATTTATGTGGCCTTGTGATGCACTAAATTATTTATACGTGTGAAATAAGTGATTAATTGGCCCTGTGAGGTATCTATGTGGCCTTGTGATGCATTTTGGTAGTTGTTGATGTTTGGTTTGGTCTTTAATTGGCCCTGAAAGGCATTTGGTGGCTAATAATATTTGTCCCTAATGAATGTATTGATGATGTCAAACTTATTTTGGGATTAAACGTAGGTTTTAAATTAACCCAATGAAGAATCTACTCCGAGGGCTAAGGCTTCAATGCTGTGGTTGTCCACTGGTGATCATGCAATATGAACCAGACACTGGGATTAAGTACCTCTCTTGATAGAACAAGCTTAGATAAACTTATTCTTGTCCCTGAAATTAGGTGGTCAGTGTCACCATTAGGTTTCATACCTATTTTGGAGATGCTTAATATTCTTTAATATCGTAGTAGCCACCAATAGGTATAAGAAACCTTTTAGGAGACCATGATTGGTGATGAAAAAATTTCTGAGAACATTATGAACAAAAAGACCACACCATGATGTTTGTTTACAACTTAAACACCCAATGACGATGATATTCCAAGGGTTAAGTACCTCTCTTGATAGAACAAGCTTAGATAAACTTATTCTTGTCCCTGAAATTAGGTGTTCAGTGTCACCATTAGGTTTCATACCTATTTTGGAGACGCTTGATATTCTTTAATATCGTAGCAGTCACCAATAGGTATAAAAAACCTTTTAGGAGACCATGCTTGGTGATGAAAAAATTTCTGAGAGCATTGTGAACAAAAAGGCCACACCATGATGTTTGTTTACACTTCAGGGCCGCAAAGGGCCTAGTACTCTCTAAAAGGCCACAAAGAAAAGGACATTTTTGGAGGAAAATCAATATTGTTAAGGTGTCTTAGGAGGGAAACATATCCAAATGATCTCATAGTTCATTTTTTATATGATTATTGATCCTAACAATTTATCTTAAGGTCATTTTATTTAACACTTGCCATATAAACATGCATTCACCTCATTGTTTGTATTTTCAGTAATCTTTGAACAGGTATATGAAGATTTCTCTAGCTTATGTACTTGAGAACAATGGGTTGTAATTTTATTTTTGTTAATGTAATTCACCCAATTCTGTAATTAAATTTGAAGTGTAAGAATTATCTATAATTTTTAGGACAAGTTTATGTAATTTTATGGTACTGTTGTAATTTTGATATTTTTTTTAATTTTCTGTTGAATTTATGAAGCTACAGATTTTTAATGCATTTCTGGAATTTTTATGAAAAAAATTATTTCTGTATTTTTTTATCGGTAATTACTGTTTGGATTAACTTTAATGATAAAGTTAATCCAAATCATAAACCCAAATGTATGAACATTTTTATCCATGAAAAAGTCAGTTGAAAAAGTCAAAAATAAGTTTTCTTAAACAACGTGGAACAGTAAGTGTGAAGCATCTTCCGGGACGGAGGGAGTACATTTTAAGGTCTTAGGTTTGAGTAGATTATGAACTGTGACTTTGTTTTTTATGTGACAAATATAATCTCTCTCCATAGTTTAGAATTTCATATTATAAATGGATGAAGGGATACTCTTGTGTGAGATGGGTAGTTACCATACCAGATATGAAACGAGTCGATTTATTATTAAAATATATTGAATGTATAGATAAAATATGCTTAATAATTATAACATATTGAAATCACACTTAATTGCATATTATTTTGATGTACTTTATTATATAATACGAGTATAGATTCCCGCATAATACACGGATAAATTATTATAACTAATAAAAAATATAATTAAAGGTGGTATTTAATTTATAGATATATATAATTTAAAAATATACATGAATAATAATAATAATAATAATAAATAAATAAATAAAAGTAGTATTCTAACTAATAAAAAATATGATTAAAGGTGGTATTTAATTTGAAGATAAACATTAATGGCCCTAAAGAATTAGTATGCGTGATTTATGTATATTAATTAATATTTTTGCTTGAAATAATTACTAATAGATACACACTTTGTACCCTTAATTACTACTAGATACATTGATTTAAAATAATTACTATCACATACAAAATATTTAAGTAAAATACCAAATATAACCCCAAACACATACACTTTTAAACCACAAACCTAAACCCTATCCACCGCCGGACCGCCGGTCGGTCGCGCGAAAACCGCCTGACCGCCGCCGCCGCCGGAAATCTGACCTTGCTAGAGCACCGCCGGACCGCCGCTCGCCCGCCGAAAAAACTGCCAGACCGCCGCCGCCGCTGCCGGAGCTTCGCCAGACCACCGCACTTTTTTGCTGCCCACACTTTTTTTTACTGCACACACTTTGCTGCACACGAACTTTTGCTGCACACAACATTTATGTGCAGCACATTGTAGGGTAATATTGAAATATCACTATATATTTTTGTAGTTATTAGTAATATTTTTGTATGTTTATATCTCATATTAATTTAGAGTTTTTTTGTGTACCTAGTAGTAATCCTCCCTTTTTGCTCTATTTATATATATATTTTTAAGATATATATGTTTTTATTGATTGATTTAATTATCTATTTGTAACCAAGAAAGAATAAAAATAAAAAATAAATTATTAGTTGGATATATTTTTATTGATTGACTTAATTATCTATTTTTAATAAAAAATATGATTAAAGGTGACATTTAATTTGAAGATGTACATGAATAATAATATTAATAAGTTGGATATATTTTATTGATTATTATATACTCCCTCCATCCCATTTCAATATTTACGTTTTCTTTTTGGGATATGGGACCCACCTAAAACAATTAATATCATCCAACACTAATACATCTACCCACTTTACATTAAATATTATATCTTTCCACCCACTATCTATTAAAATATTATACTCCTTAATCAACGTGCAAAAAATAAACATAAACATTGAAACGGGACGGAGGGAGTATTCTTTAATTAATAAAAAATATGATTAAAGGTGATTTTAATTTATAGATATACATGATTTAAAGATATATACATGAATAATAATAATAATAATAATAATAATAATAATAATAAATAAATAAAAATAGAAAGATTATATATGTAATATTAAAACAAAAAATAAAAAATATACGAAATTTAACCACGTTGCGACACCTCATACTCTTAAAAAGTTATTTATAGCAGCGTATTCGTAATTAGTATATATAAGATATGATACTTCGCATATTATTTTATTTTTTAGTAATTTTTAAAATTTTAAATTAAAAAATAGTTAAAAATTTTGTTTTTTGTTTTTTTTTTATAAAGCCCTCTATTTTTCCACCTTATTTTGATTGAGTCGCTCCCTGATAGTATATACTTGGATGTAATATGATAAGAAAAAAAAATTAAAAAAAAAAGTGAAGAATTTATGCAATTATATTTGGAGAAATAAAAGAGTGTGCCACTATTTGAAAGAGATGTTTTTCATTGTTCATGTCTTGTCATTATACGCAATAGTCAAACAAATGGGTTAATCTTAAGTTGTACAGGTTTGGTTCAAATTTTGAAACAATAATGGTAATGGATATTACCGATGAGGATAATGATAATAAAAATTGAGCTAAAAATACCTTTTATTTGTAGTATAAAATTATTGTTGTTACTTGAAATTTTTTTCACCAATTTAATGTAAGGCCATCTCCAGCAGTTTGCACCATTTTGCAGCACATTCAGCACCAAAATGGTGTGAAAACAGTAATTCATCTCCAGCAGTTTGCACTACTTTTTCCACTAAATAATAAAAAATTCATTTAATCTATTTTCAATTTAATTAATATTATTATGCATTTTTTTCCAGATATTGGGGGGTTCTGGAGGTGGCCTTTCCGATTATTAAGAAAATGATCTACTTATTTAGTTTTATTTTATTGTATAACTTTAAGTTTTTTAATCTGTAATTTTATGTAATGTTTAATGTAATTTTAATTATGTATTGTGTAATGTAATTTTAAGTATGTATTGTGTAATGTAATTTTAATTTTATGTTTAAATCTCATATTTAATCTAATTGTTTTTAAAAAAAAAATTATTTTAAAAAATATATACATAATACATAAAATAAAATAAAATTGCCCAAATAAAAATTCCATAAAGTAATTAAAATATAATACATAAATAAAATAATAAAATAATGGGCATTAGAATTAATTATCTTTTATCACTAATTAATAAAAAAGGAAAAAAAAATAATAAAATAATAGAAATTGGAGCGGCATACCCACCGCAATTTGGTGGGATTTTATTGCTTGCAGCAAAATGCCGTCCAAGATGCAGTCACCGCTGGAGAGTGTTTTCCACTGCATAAGAGCATCTCACGCCAAATTGCGGTGCCGCTGGAGATGCTCTAAAGGGACAAAATTACTTTTGACCTTAGTTAAGAAAGTCAAAATAAAAACACCACCATCCACTTCCTTCATTATATAAGAATGTCTAAAAAATATTTAGACAAATTCTCTTGTGAGACATTATTTATGTGAAACGGTTTATGAAACGTGCTAAAGTATGTCTATTATTTAGATAAAATATGTTTAATGATTGTTAAAATATGTTTTCTAAAGTATATTGGATTATGCATTAAAGTATGATTTAATATCTTATAATTTGATTTATTATTGACATACTTTAACTATAAATAAATATACTTTATTTATACAATAAGCATAATTTAGTGATGGGTCAACCCGTTTCACACCCGTCTCACAAATAATCCGTCTCACAAGAAAGTGTCTCAAATAGTATTTATTACCATGATGGGTATAGAAAATACATTTCTTAATTTAATTTAAATTTTACTATTATTATTTTATTTAAAAAATTTTTTATCAGGTATTTAGATTTTAATTTGATTATAATCTCAATAAATTTAATACATTAATTGAAAACGAAAGTGCAAATTTAGGTTTGATTTTATATATGTATATGATTTTATATATTTTAAATACTACTCCCTCCGTCCACTGTCAATTTATCCATTTTACCATTTGGGCCGTACATTCTTAATCTATCCATTTTCACTTTTAAACACATGGAACCCACAAATTTACTAATACAATTAAAATATGAGATTTACATACCCCACTAATACAACTACTCACTACACATTAAATAATAATACTCCTTAATCCACGCGTAAAAAGTAAATGGATAGATTGGGGATGGACGGAGGGAGTAATTGACCATTTCTCTTAATAGACGTGCCTATATAAATTAAGTGGGTTTTGAGAAGATTTCATCAATTATTAAACTATAATTATTATATATTGAGTGAGACTTGTGTGCATCGAGGGGTACACGTCCGTGAGTCTTTAGAATTTAGTATTATGGGTAATGGTACATTGTTTTGTTCTAAAGAATATGCACTTTTTATTAATATTTTTTATTTTTCTTCAGAAAATAAAGCAGAGGCGGATTTAATAAGGAACAAGGGGGTACAGGTGTACCCCAAATTGGAAAATTTCCACTTATTATATATGGTTAAGTAAAATAAAATTTTAAAAATGTACCCCTTATGGAGTATATATAATTGTGGAGCCAATTTTTTTATTCTCATTTTATAATTATTATTTTTTATGATTAATAAATTTATATTTATGTAAATAACAAACATTACTTATTTTAATAAGAGAGAAAATGTACATTAGAAAACAAAATTTAAAATGAATATTTAATTTATAAATTTAACTCCTCAAATAAATAAGAATGAGTGCTAATTTAGATTTTTTTATTACTATAAAATAATTTTTTGAAGTATATGCTTTCTATAAAAATTACTCCTACATTTCTTTATCCTTTTTATATATGCATATTTTTCTTTTCTATTCATTACAATAATTTGTAAATGATCAAAATAATTATAAATCATAATATTAATACCGTTACAATATTACAATACTATAAAAATGTCACCAATTTTTACACTTAATTTGATCAAATCAGCCATTTCATATACTTATCCCGTTCAATTACCCTAAATACCGATTTTTTTTACATCATCAACTAAAAAGTCATTTTTTATTAAACTCCATGAATAACTAAATGTGTGCATGTATTTATGGAACAGAAATAACATATTGTACCCCAAAATATAAATCCTGGATCCGCCTCTGAAATAAAGGGTACACATCTTTATACTAAAGGGTATACAATTTAACACAAAATTCTAAAGGCGCACGGGTGCACACAAGTTTTAGCCATATGTTATTAATTAATTAAAATATTATTTACTACTCTTTAATAAACAATTAATTAAAATATAATTTTAGAATACAATATTTGATTTTAAAAATTCTAACCAAATGGAGTACATAGGTATGTACAAAGAAAATTAAGGGTACTTATGTCAATATTAATTTTTGAAAATTCTAGTTCAAGGATAGAAAATCTCCAATATTACATATATTAAAGTCAAACATCGATCATTAATCAACATTAACTCTAAAATTGAATCACAATGTTTGGGTTGATTCAATAATCGTATCAATGGGAGGTCGATCTTTCTCTTACACTCTAAATTATATATTTATCTTATAATTGCGAATTGTTAAATGAAAACAAATGAAATATAATATATAGCTACAATCTATGCAGAGAAGCAAACTAAAAATCTTAAGAAAAAATATTAAAATTTCTCTACTACGTGTCATTTATATTTCTTGCATGTGAGCACAAATATTCACTGATATTATATTTTATTTGAAAATTGCTTATTTTAATTAATAGAGATGTAATTTTTTTATTGAAAAGAATTCAATAAAATTAAGAGTATCGATTTAATTTTATTATTGCATAAGAAAATTATTTTTTCAGTTATAAAAATTAATGGTATTTATTATAGTCTAAAAGTTATTTGATTTTACAAATAAGAGTATTATTTTCAAGTTTTAGGGTTGGGTTGGGTTGGATTTGAATCTATAAGTCTAGATCTATACGTACGGATGTACATGAAACTTTGTATTATTATTCATATAGGATTTTTGCTTCCAAATGTGTGATTGTCAAATAGAAATGAGATAATGAGAAAGTAAGAATGAAGAAATTGATGGTTTGTTTGAACAAATTGTTGTCATTCTTTGTAACTGTATGTAAGTGATTATACTGTTGCACGTTTCTAGTTTATGAAATTTAGGAAAAAATAATTAAATTGAAAAGTATGGATGTGTATTTAATAAATGAAGGTTAGTTTAAACTTTTAATAATTATATATTTAAATTATATATTAATGGAGGTATGTATTTAATAAAAGGGATGTGTATTTAGTGAAACCCTATAAGAATATCATACAAAAATAGCATAGAAAAAATCGAACCCTTAAATTACTCTTAATTACTTTAATTTAATTCAAAAAATACTTTCATTGACCAATTTTTATTCTGTAATCTTATTCATACTGCCAACTCTGTGGCACATTGCATAACTCGAGCTTCATCGTCTGTTGCAAGCCTTTATTGTTGAGTCGAGCCTCTTCACTTTGTGGATGACCTTCTCTTGTTCCTATTCTACTTAATATATGCTTGTTTGTTTGCTTTAAAAAAAATTACTTTAATTCAATGAAACCTATGGAATAAATTTTCAGTATTGAAGGATTTTTTAGTTTTTTTATTTAATAAATAAAACGTATTTATATAAACACATTTGTTGTAGTGACATGTAAAAAAAACAAAAGTATAATTTATAGTTAACGAACCTATGTATTCAAATGCATTAATTCCCTAGAATAAATAAAACGGAAAAAAAGAAGAAAGAAAAGGAAGTTACACCATATACAACATGAGTGTAGTTGTACCAAATATATACCCTATAAACCTAACATTAATTGAGCATGTGTATATATTTATAATAAATAGGTTTATCCCCACAATAAAGGCCCCATTCCCATTACTCTCGATAACTAATTCACATGCTAGTACATGTCAAAATGCACTACGTAAAAACAACCATTAAAACTCTATTTAAAGATCATGTTGATGCCAAGAATCCATTTTTATATAATAATAATAATAATATTATTTAAAATACTCATTCCTTTACACTGTATTTTCTATTATTTTCATATTTAAGAGTGTTTGGTTCATAAAATATTTAGATAATAAGACTTTCAAAATGTGATGAACAAAGTGTGTATTGTATTGATTTTTTATTAGTTTAATGGAATATATATATCATACCCTATATTTTTTTAGTAATTTTTTTTGGGACCGTTTCACATGAAATCGTTTTTACGTTTTATTAAATAATTATAGCATATTATTAAAGATATTATCACTTTTATTTAAAAAAATATTATAATTTTTTATTTATTTTATTAATTATTAATGAAATAATTCATTGTACCATTATCACTTTTAATTTATTCAAATATCATTTTTTTAATTAAAATGTCATCGCATCTTATTCGTCTAACACAAATCTTTCCATGAAACGTTCTAATGTTAATGTTTCATTTTCATAAATTGTAATCTGTTGGACTCATTGTTTTTAAGCAATGAGCTTAAGAAAAAAGAATCTCGCATTCTTATAATCATCGTACAACTTCTTATTTTTAACAAGTTTATAAATTTTTATTAGGTATAATGAAGTTATAAACCAAATATTAATCTAATAAAAATAAATGATTACTATTATTAGGGGCGGATTCAGAAAATCGGGGTGGGGTGGGCTAAGTTTATTGAAGAAAATAAAAAATAATAATAATAATTAAAAAATAATATATATATATATATATATATATATATATATATATATATACTATAATTTAAGAAGATATATTTATTTTTTAACTTCATTTCGGTGGGCTTAAAATATTTTTGGGTTGGGCTAAACTTAAAAACACAAAGAAGAAAGAAGATATATTTATTTTTTTAGCTTCATTTGGGTGGACTGAAAATATTTTTAGGATGGGCTAAACTTAAAAACACAAATTATTTATAAATTATTTACATATGATATAATGGGCTTTTCGGGGGCAGCCCTGGACTTGAGCCTTGGGCTGCCCCACATCCATCCGCCCCTGACTATTATGAGATTGTGTCAAGAGTAAATCTTGCAAAATGCAAAACCACAAAACTTTTGTCATGAGTCTAATTATGAAATAATCTTAATTTTCACATGTATACATAATTTGAATTAAGAGGACTAGAAGTCTAAAATTCAAATCCTATGATCTTATACATACCATATAATGTCAAGTGTCAAATATCATTATTCAAAAGAGTTGATAAATATCTAACTTTACCATAAAAGGATAAGGGACTTTTTTTTTTGTTTATTATCATATTGGGATAGTGTTTTACTTTTTCATTTATTTCTTAATTTTAATTAAATGACAACTTAATTCTATTATGCTCTTGCCAATTTTATAGTCATGTTTATCATTCTTGCCCTAAAGCCCTTAGGCTAATAGTGGAAAAAGATCCAATTTTGTCAAGAGGGCATTGAACTATTGTGTAATTGCAAATTAGTACACTTTCACATGCATAGATTTGGCCTCAACACCAAAACCAATAATACTCCCCCTCATCTCTATAAATGAATAGATACACAAATTTGGGGGGTGGGGTGGGTTTGGGGTAGGGCCAACCCTCATCAATAAATGGGACCCTTAGTGTAGTGAAATTTGTACCCCACTCCCTCACATAATTTTCAATCACAGTCCATATTACTCTTTTAGTGGAAGACAATCCAATAATTTCAATGGCAACCACTATATACTCTATTTGCTTCAAAACATGTTACTAGTCAATTACAACTACTTTATAACTAATTAATTTAATAACTCCTAATCATGCCTATACATATGTAGATAGATAAAGATAGGTAGAATTCTAAGTGTTAAATGTCTTTGAGAATTAATTCAACCATAATCTTGGATTTCTTGTGATAAGAGTTCAAAATCACTTTACCAAATAAATGTGACTTGTTAATCTTTACTAATTGATTAAAAATCACTTGTAATTGACTCTAAAGACTAGTCATGAATCAACTAATAATGATTTTGAAAATTTTCTTGCAAGTCTAAAGACTTTGATTAATATCTAACCTTCCAAACAATGATGCTTGGCTACATCACTTTCACTAAGCTTTCTCACACCAATGAGGCTTGCTTTCACAAGGTATGAAAATGAGGAGGGGGGGGGGGGGGGGGGGGGGGGGGGTGTTATGAATGTAGTTGAGAGTTGGGAGAGAAATGGGGAGAGAGATGGGCTTTTTCTTGTTAAATCCCATTCTCTTCGATTTTATTTCTTCTTTTCAAGATATAAACATATAAACATTCCCATCATCAAATCCACCACCCCCCTCATACATTCCATTGTCTAAAGGCCTTTTAATATATATTATCTTATCATCTATCAGATAAACTCCCTATCATTGAAACATTAATCTAACTTAGGATTTCAAAGGTGGGATTTGAAAAAAAAAAAAAAAAAAAAAAAATGAAAGTAAAAACCATTTCCAGGTATATTATGCCATCAAGACTAGTAAGTCACCTTCCATCTATCAACTGAACCAACACTACCCTCACTTCAAGAATCGATTAACCCGCGGCCCGTTTCCTCACATCACAGTGCAGCTGGCCGTGTTCTCGTCGCTGAACATGGCGTACTGATCCGCCCGTTCCCCGGGCGGAGGCGGGTACGGGTAGGGCGCGTAAGGCGGCGGCATGTAGTTGACAGCCGGTGGCGGCCTCGCGTACATCATCGGCTGAAATCGCTCGTTCCCGTTCGCTCGTTGCTGATTCATCATCATCGCCGCCATTTGTTGCTGGTAGAAGGGGTTTCCGGCCACTTGATCGGGGCCGGAACCTGGGAAGTACCCGGCACCACCGGCGGCGCCGGCTCCGGCGCCGTTCATCGCCGGCAAGCCTTGTACGGCGGCGAGATTGCCCATGGGTAGATTAGTATTACCCATATGGGCCATGGGCATATTCCCCATGTGGCCCACATTACCATTAGCATTCATGGACATCATGTTTGGCATGCTTTGAGACCCATCATTCATTCCACCCCCTTTCTTGGCCCCATTAGCCATAAAATTGCTAATGCCGCCGCCGCCGCCACCGCCACCGCCGTTCTTGTTCTGGCCACCACTGCCACCTCCAATCTTGATATCCTGAGGCTGCCCACCACCATTCTTGCCACCTTTTCCACCACCTTGATTTTGGTTCCCATTCACATTACCACCACCACCACCTTTCTTGCCACCCTTATCACCACCACCGCCGCCGCCGCCGCCGCCGCCTAAATTAATCTGCACCGGAACATTCCCTTTCGTGACCATCCCACCACCATTAACACCACCCTGACCCTTCATCATCATATTATTCATCAACATATTAGGCATTTGTGATGATCCATTCCCAATCATGGGCGGCTTCATCTTATTATTCAAAGGAGAATCATCCAAATCATCCTCAAGATCATCCAAATCATCATCATACTCATCATCCTCAAGATCATCATCATAATCATCATCATCATACTCATCATCACTCATCCCATCATCCTCCATCAACTCAACCTTCTTCTGATTCGGATTCGGATTCGGGTTTGGGTTTCCCCCCATTTGGGGAATTTTCATATCCTTCATAAACTGTGGTGGCAACTTCAGATCCTGCAACCCTTTAATTTGCTGCAATTGCTGCAACTGCTGCTGAAGCTGAGGATTATGGGCTAGTCCAACATGACCACCCCCACCCCCCTTTTGCCCTCCACCACCACCCCCCTTGTGATGAGGGGGCTGCTTGTTATTATTACCAGGTTTATTATTATGATCAATTTGGAGATTCTTGAAGTGATTATTGAGGTGGTTGTGGGGGGGTTTGGGGGCACCCCATATCTCAGCATGTTTGCCATTCTTGGTAAGCTTCTTGATGAGAGTGGCAGGGTCAACATTGCCAGAAACTGTAACCTTCCCCTGCTCTGAATCTATTTTGGTGGTGTAAACACCTATCCCAATAAAAGTTTAACCAAATTTGTGATAAATCAAAACAAAGATCATTGAGATTTGTGTGCACGAGTGTGATATGGAATTGTGAGTGAGATAAATTTTACCATCAATTTTCTGCAAGATTTTCTTCACTTTTTGCTTACATCCATCACAGTGTATATTGACTTTCAGAACACAAGTCTGCAAACACAAGCAAAGCTCAGAGAAACAGGGCTAAAGTAATTCACTACTTTATCACTCTCATCACAAACAACAAAGAAACAGAGAGAGAGAAGAAGTTGGAAATCAGAAATCTCTAACATCTTGTCATGTGATTCATATATCCAACTGAATTGAATTGAATGCATGAAGGAAGATTAACAGAACAATAATGGCATTGGGAAATAATGCAAGTAAACTAAACCCCATAATGCCAAAAATGAAGAGAGAGAGAGAGAGAGAGAGAAGAAGTTACCTGGATCTTCAAGAACTCTTCTTTACTCATGTTTAGCCACTCAAAACACAAGAAACAGAAGTCTGGAGAAATATATATAATGAGGTGAATTTAAAAGGGATAGATCTGAGGAAAGAAAACTTCACACATTCAGAGAGAGAGAGACAGAGGAGAGAGAGAGAGAATCAAAGCAAGAAAGAGAGAGAGAGAGAGAGAGAGAGAGAGAGTATGGTCTTTTTAGGGGCGATTGTTGAACAACATTAAAACTCCTCTGCTCAGTTCTGGTTTCCTCTAATTCAGAGTTAAGAGAGAGGAGTGACCAATGTGTGTGTTTTTGTGTGTGTGGGAGAGAGAGAGAGAGAGGAGAGAGAGAGAGGTTTTACTAAACAAACAAAGTGCAGACTGGCACGGAAGAGAGGGTGTCACACTCTCACTTCCTTGGTTTTGGGGCTTTATTTATGGTTTTTTTTTAATTAATAAAAACTTTAAATAAATTTAATGTCCTCAAAATTCATAACATAGCATGAAAGATACACCCCAAAATCCAAAATCCCTTTTTATTTATTTATTTTTTTTGCAAATTGCAATGACTTGATGTGCACCCTTTGTGTGGTGTGGCTTGGCTTTTATTTGAAAGCTGATGGCTTGGCTTAACTCAAGTGTGATGATGGTCAACTGCCTTAACTATGGTAAGTTGAAACTAAAAATGACATGCTATAAATAATTTGTACTCTCCCAGAAGTTGGTATAATTTTTATTGCACGGAGATTAAGGAGTATAATAATTTAATATAAAGTGAAGTAAAGTGAAATGAGAAAAATAATATTTAATGTGTAGTTGGTAGTTGTATTAGAGGTGATATGTGGGGCCCATGAGAATAGATTAATTGTTTTTGTATGGTTACATGTATTAAAAAGAAAATGTGTCAACTTTAGTGGGACAAACCAAAAAAGAAAGTGGGTCAACTACTGTAGGACGGAGGAAGTACATTTATTACCACAGTTTTTGTCACATTTCCACCTCTATAAACTTGGTTACTACATTAAATTTATGGGTAATTATTGGGTGACCCGTGGTCACCCATGACCCTCTCACATGAGGGGGTGGGGGCCCACCCCTGACATGTGGGACCCACCCCCTCATGTGAGAGGGTCATGAATGACCCGTGGTCACCCAAGTCATGCTCTAAATTTATTCATTAATTCTTCCCTTATTACAGTAATATTGCATCTCACCTTCTCCACATTTCTGCACCTTCCCTTTCTTAAGTTTTGCTATGACAGGTAACCGACAATACCCAGCTCTAGGGTTTATTATAGGATTATTTCATCCGTACACATGTTAAATCTGAACTTATTTTTTTTAAAAAAAAACCATATATATATATATATATATATATATATATATATATTGTGGTCATGAATTTCAGAGTTTAATTTGGGGGTGCACCTATTATACTTTGCACCTGTTATACTTTGCACATTGAGAATTTCAACATTTAGATCATTTTTTTATTTAATTCTCACCACATAATAAAATAAAATAATTAAAAAATAATAATAATTACCCATTATCCTTTACTTTTGCCTTATAAATTTGTAGGTGCATCGGTTAGTGATAAACACCGTGGGATAACTTATTTTATTTGGCTTCCATTGCAGCATAAAATAACCCAGAATTTCATCACAATATCAGTAATGTTACATTTTAAGAAGAAAGAAAAAAATTACATCCGACAATACTTTTAAGGTTGGAATTGGGATGTTCAACCCAGTATGGATATTGTTGAAATACTCCTATTACAATTAAATTCAGCAAATGTTTTATAAAAAATTGTGTGTAAATGGGACAAAAATAATTGGAAAGTAATACTTCTGATTATTTTATAGAAATCATTGAATCGGTTTCACAATATGAATTAGATTATTCTTTCTTACGATATATTAATATTATAAAAAATTATTACTCTTCTATGAAAAAAAATATCACTGTTGTAGAAAATAACATTTATTCTAAAGAGTAATTTGACACAGTATATATATATATAGTACTTCATCCGTCCTGTCCTTATACTTACACTACAAAAAAAATATTTTTTAGCAACCGAATTTAGCAACGGAATTCAATCCGTTGGTAATTAGCAATGGATTAGCAACAAAAATGATATTTTTGTTTTAGCAACGGAATGCCAACGGAATTATTCTCTATTTTAGCAACGGAACTCAATCCGTTGCTAATTACCAACAAAATAGCAAGGGAATCCTTATATAAATTACCAACGGAATTATTAGCAACAGATTACCAACGAAATTATTTAGCAACGGAATTGATTTTTCGTTGCTAAAAATTTACCAACCACCACT
Source organism: Pogostemon cablin (assembly GCA_023678885.1). Lineage (NCBI taxonomy): Eukaryota > Viridiplantae > Streptophyta > Magnoliopsida > Lamiales > Lamiaceae > Pogostemon > Pogostemon cablin. The sequence goes on along the minus strand of CM043009.1, from coordinate 22,222,681 downwards.
TTACCAACGAAATTTTACCAACGGATTCCGTTACTAATCCGTTGGTAAGCCAATTTAACAATGGAATTAAGGTTTTTAGCAACGGAATATTCCGTTGCTAAAAAACAGTTTTTTTGTAGTGTTACGTTTGCTTTTTGCACGTGAATTAATTAATATAGTATTTTAATGTATATTGAGGTGAGAGAAATAATATTTTAATGTATAGTTGATAGGTGTATTAGTGTAATGTGTTGGCTCATGGAGAGAAAAGTAATTAATTTGTGTGGGTCTCATATGCTAAAAATGAAAATGCAACCATTAGGATGAGACGCCCAACAAAGAAATATGAAACCATTAGGATGGGACAGGGGGAGTACTTCATCTGTCTCGTTGGTAGTTATTCATTTACTTTTTGCACGTAAATTAAATAATTTAACGTGCAGTGGATTGAGGAATCATGTGTAGTAAATTGAGTATAATAATATTATTTTGTGAGTCATATCAATTCAAAAAAAATAAATACTACACTGTTTTAAAACCAATTAAAATAATAAAATAAATACATATCACGAAAACGAATTAAGTATATTAAAGAGTAATCCTTCTTAAAAGTGCTCAACATTTACCGGTTGCATAGTTACACCTCTCTCTTATGTAAGTAATAGTACTTCTTTCCTTTGATTTTTTTGTTTAAATATCTTTTTTAGCGATTCCATATATAAGATTTATTGAGTCAAAAAAGAGATACTGAGGTTACTATAATTGGATCTTGCTTGAAGATGATACATCATTGAATTTATCGTGCTCTCTTTTGGATCTTGAATCATTATGTCATTATCCATGTAATAATTACACTATATTTTTTTATGTATAAATATTAAATCATGTTTGCTTAGTTATTGCACACAAAATCTCAATTCTCAATATATATGCAATAAGTTTTACGTTAAAATTTTTATAAAGGATGGAGAACCATTTCTTCCTTTATACAACAAACCGTTCTTTTTTTATAAAATAATAATAATTAATAAAAATTGTTTGTAGGATACATTTTTACTCTTCTAAATTAAAATTTAACATTTTAAAGAATAATCGACTTATCTTAAAAAAAATTAAAATCAAATTATGAGAACTTATACTCGATTCCATATGTATAAACAATTCATTCTACTAAGCTTTGTGAATAATAATAATAATAATAATAATAATAATAATAATAATAATTTCGAGATCCTCTTATAAACTTGATGTCAACAATATACTTTTTTTTAATATTAACTTTCAAAATAAAAGTAAATTTGAAACGATGAATGATTTCAGCAAGATAAATTATTATTTATCCAATAAAAATACGCGCAATTTAATTTATTTTAAATATTGAAATGATATATAGACGAATAATATTTCATATACCTTAAAATATTTTCCTTAACCGAGTCTCTCATGATGGTGCAAGAGAATGACAATACTGAAAACATTTTGACACACTAGCTCCTTATTTATATAGCCACAAAAAGAGAAAATTGCAAAACTGGTCCTGCCCGTCACGGTCCCATTTGATTTTGGTCCCAAATTTTTTTTCTTCGGCAAAAGTAGTCCCGCTGATTTTTTTTTTGCAATATTAACCCCAAGGCCGTCAAATGTTAACGGAATGACTCACGTGGCCGTTAGGGTAATCAACATCACGTGATACCTCAAACGACCAAAAACTGAATCCCTAATTTCCCCTCCCAAATTGCTTCGCGCACTGCGCTGTTGTTAACGTCGAAGGTCGCTCCTCATTTCAGACACAGCTCGTGCGCCGCTCCGTCGAATTCCTCTCTCATCTCGCCATTCCCGTCGGAATTTCAATTGACAAGACAGCGCGACGTTTCCGTCGGAGTTTCAACATCACAAATCAATTTCTTCCCAAATTGTAGATGAACTCTAATCCATAATCCCCAAAATTGAGTGCGCTATAATTCCCTCCCTTCACTAATCAATTTCTTCCCGTCGAATCCCGTGCTCGTCTCAACAATTTGCAGTATCGATAGCACAATGTGGCGAAAAAAATTTCTTGTTTGATTCCCGGCTCCAGATTATGGTAAGTCAATCTTTTTACTTCTATTCTACTTCGCACATACTCACACACCATTTTCAAAAAAAAAATACAGTAGGGTTGAATTCCTCATTCTGTATGTGGGGTGGTGGTGATGAATCAATACAGTAGGATTGAATTCTGGTCAAACATAGGATACAAACGGGGAGTGTTAAGAAAGGGGGATTTATCCTACTTGTTAATTAATTTAATCCCTTAATTATTTTCTTACTAAGCTAATCTCACAATCTGGAGTACTCTGTAATTTTGAAACTGCAACCAATTGATGCCAAAGCAGCCAAATTTGATTTTGAGTAGGAAGTTTAATTTATCCTTGGATTTTAATTTATATACTGATATTATATGCATGGTTTTGGAGTAGGAAGTTATTGTGATAGAAACATGGTTAATATTTCTTATTCATTTATTTATTTTAAATACATGCATGATAAATTTTAAACAGGGTTAATACTTATGGATCAATTTTATGCTTACAAGAAACTACATGCTTCTTACTTTTTAAATTTTATTAATCTTTTTGAGGAGTGCACTATATATTGTGACTAACAGGTATATTTTATTTTAGGTAATTCTTTGAATCTGTATACTATTAAGTTGCATCATGGTGGAATGATGATTGGGAATACCATAGATGATTTTGAGTATATTGGAGGGACAATAAGTGCATATGATTTTGTCAACTGTTCCAAGGTCGATTTAGGATATCTTGACAGGATGTGTGAACAGTTAGGATATGTTGGGAGTAAAAAGTACTTTGGAATGAGAAAAGATGGAAAATTGGACATAGTTGATAGTGTAGTTGATATTGATAGGTGTTTTAATGCTGCAAAGAATATGATATGTACTATGTTCCTTGATGCTTTAAGATCAAAAGATTTTATGGGTGATGATACTGACATTGAGGGGGAGACAGAGTACTATGAAGATGCACAAATTAGTAGAAAAAAAGATGTGGTGGAAGTTATTGGTGGAGACAGAATTGAAGAAGAACCAGTGGTAAACTTGAGTGGAAAAAGAGATATAGTGCCAATGGAGCCAATGGATAAAGATGTTAATGATGATGATTCAGAAGAGGATGATGAATTCGCATACAAGGAAGATAGTGTTGATGACATTCTTGATGATATCATGTTTGATGAAAACATTGACAATGAAGTAGAGTGGGCTGGTTTAGGCTGCGTTGATAAGACAGTTGCATCTTCTTCCAGTAAAGAAGAGTACCTAGACAATGAAGAAGACTTTGACAGTGTTGAGGATGATTCTGAAGCAGATGATGATAACTCTAGGAATCTTGATTTGGTTTTCAAGGAATCTCAAGTGAGAAATCCTAATTTCTACATAGAGCAAATTTTCGCAACGAAAATATTATTTAAGGAGGCTGTGACACACCACAGTATTAAGACAGGTAGATCATTGTGCTTTTCAAAGAATGATGCTCGAAGAATCTATGCAAGGTGTAAACAATTTTGGTCCCAATATTTAAGATTACATCCAGTGGGACCAATACTGCTAACGGGAGTTAACGGGACAGTTGACGGTAGGACTACTTTTGCCGAAAAAAAGGTTTGGGACCAAAGTCAAGACTTTTGGGACCAAAACCAAATGGATCGTGACGGGCGGGACCAATTTTGCAATTTTCTCGCCACAAAAATTATATAATTTTTGGAATTCTTTTATCTAAATTTAATTAAATTCATATTAAAGTAGAGAGAGTAGAGAGAATGATGGATTATTATCACAAAGTACAAATGAATCTTAATAATATTGACATAATTATTAAATAATAGTTTCCATCAAACAAAGAGAGTAAGTAGTTAACGTGTGAATAAATTAATACATAAGATTTTATAAATAAATTGAAAGTATAATACTGAATAAGATTTCATCACTTATATCTAAGATATATTTAATAACAACACAATAGCATAGATTTAATATTTCGAGAAAATCCTACTTTAATTAATTTAGAATAGCAAGTGCAAACAATTTGAAAATGGATGATTTAATTATTTCTGAATTAATCAAATTTTAAATTATTTTTATTGGCAAAGTACTGATAGTTGATTTAATTAAATAATGTTGCATGTATAATTTAATAGTTTATAATATATATATATATATATATATATATATAATTTCTGGATTAATGCTTACTTTTAAATCTTTGGAGTATAATTTTAATTTTGTATTTATGATTTATTTTATCGTTTGTTATAATTTTTTTTTCAATTCGCAAATACGAAGAATATATACCTAAGATCGTACCATGTTGTAGCATTTTACTAATTTCAGTTTGATTTAATCATGGCATCACAATTCACAGCAAGCCAAAAAAAAAAAAAGAGGGAGTTTTTACTCATTATATCACTTTTGACGTTATCTTCTTTTCTTTTCTTTTTTTTTTTCTGAAAAAAAATAAATTTTCCCCTATAAAGCCCATAATTATTCATTAATTAAGAGATTTTACTGTAAATTTGATTCACCATACACTCAATTTTTTTAAAAAATTATTTTTAATATATAAAATTTTATTCTTTAAACAGATAAATTATTATTATTTTAAATAAAAAATTACTTTCTTAAATTATGCTTAGCAAAAATATAAAAAATTACAACATAATAGAATTTTAAGAGTAATATTTTTTATTTAAAAGAATAATATTTCATCTTAAAAGTAATTTTTTATATATTAAAAAGTAATCATATCAGAGTACAAGAATTTGAAAAGTAATATTTTTTATTCACAAAAGTAATAGATCATCTATCTATAGAATAATTTTTTATATATTAAAAGTAATCGATAAATTAGGATCCAAGAATTTGTGAACTAATATTTTTCATTCATTCCATCTCTTTAAATAGTAATAATTGATTAATTAGGATGCTTGTGTGAATCCAATTCACTTAAGTGTTTGTTTAGAGTAAATGATTCTAGGTGAGGAAAAGGGTATATAAATTTAATTTATTAAATTATAAGTATATGTTTTGAATTTTTTAAATTCAAATTCAAAGTAACCAAATTTGTTATGTTTTTGTAATTTAAATCTGCATTTTTTAAAATTTAAAACAAACCTAGTTTAAATTGAGTTAGTTTGTTGTAAATCGGGTTTACATCATAAACTTTATAAATTATGTGGCCCCCTTTAATTTAAATATCTTAGCAAGTACTCCTATATAAGATTGGAAGGGGACCACAAAATTTACACTGTGAACCCAATTTACACCATTATTTGTGGTTTAAAATATACTTCTCATACATGCATTTTCAATACTCCCTCCGACCCGGGTATTTTTACCCGTTTGTACGGGCACAGAGATTAAAACGTTTTATTTTTTTAATATATAATGTAAGAGAAAGTAGGGATAAATTAGTAATTTAAAAAGAAAAAGTGAATAAAATTATTGGGAATGATGAATAAAGTGTAAAAAAGTAATTAAAGTTGTTGGGATTGTAAAAAGTAGATAATAAAATATTATGTATTTTTTTCAAAAATGGAATGGGTAAAAATACGTGGGACACCCCAAAATGGAAAGTGGGTAAAAATACGTGGGACGGAGGGAGTATGAGATTTTTAAACGGCTTTTAATTTGATGTTGTATCTCATGGAACCGGTTCCATGTAAAATCGAATCAAAAGTGTCACTTTTTTACATGACAATTATCATCCTTCTAAATAAAAAACTATTACCCTTATATAAAAAATAAAATGGAAGGATAATAGTTTATGATTATATACAGTTATCATGATTCATCTAAAGTAACAATTCAAAATCCAATTTCCACCCTAAATCTTTTTATAAAACCATTTCACCAAATTCTTTGTATTTAAGCTTTACCCTGTTTGAAAATTGATGCACTCAAGTGAAATAATTGATTGAGCCATCTTTGGATGAAGTTCTTTTGACTGAATTGAACAACCTTTCTTGATTATTCTGAAAAGTTGATTTACCACTTTTGCCATGAGGAAAAAAAGCATATACATTTACCATTTTTACCATCACATTATGCCTACAATCTATCTAGGTAAAACCAAAAATATGTACCCTTTCTCACTCACATTTGGAAATTGTGATCCAACTTTTCTCATGTTTTAGTTTTATATTATTATCATAAGAATTTGTTTTCTGACATCACATATGTATTTATTATTGGTCTTTTGATTTTGATATGATGAATGTCTTTGAATAATATGTAAGTGCAATACAACTCAATAATTGAATTGAAATTGATACAATTAAAAGTCATCATCGATACAACTATCCACTACACATTAGATAATAATATTAATCTTTAATCCAAGTGTTGAAAGTAATTAAAAGGGTACAAAGTGAGTATTAAGTCTTTGAATCATAAGATAATCAATTATCATTTAGAAAACGCGATTTGTACACTTTACCAGTAATACACCTAGAATTCACACAAACTTACACTTAGCCATCTAAAATCATAACATAGGCATGCCAATAAAACCATCTAGCTATTGTTTAGTAACTTGTTAGATGGGCATAAAGTATGTGGAAAGTATTAATTAATGAATCCTTATTCCATGTGCGAAATAATCCTTAATAAAATCTTGGACGTTCTGTTATATTTTGATGTTACATCTCCTATTACACTCGTTAGATGAGTGAAACGTATGCGCAGAAAAAAATCTCAACCTTTCCCCTTAGGGTTGATTGTTAGGGTATAAATTATTTTATCCTATGTGTCAATCATCCAACGCTTTGTAACAGGAGATGTAACACCAAAATGTAACAGAAGATCAAAACTGGCAAGTACATGATGAACAAACAACTACCAACTGTCCAAATTTCATGCTGTCACTTAATAATGTACGTATTAGCTTCTTGGTCATATTGTTGGATGAAAGATAATCGTAGAAATAAGAGTTGGACTTCCTTCTCTCTACTAGTTACAAGTGACTCGTACAATTAGCAAAATAAAAGATAATATGTACACGGAAATTAAATGACACAAAGAATCCGTGTACGTAATCTTTAATCATTAAAATACAAACTCACTATCACAAACGAAAACCCTAACAAAGAATGTTGAAGTCATTCAAGAATTCGAAAAACGACAACAAATTGTATTACAAAGCTTGAAGACAATACTATATATGTCACTCGACTCTATACCGTTAAATAACACACATTTACAACATTATTTCTATGGCGACGTATATAGCCACTAATCAGGGGCGGATCCAGAATAAAAAAATTAGGGGTACGAAATATTTTTTTATTTTATCTGATATAATCGTTCACGTTGTTGAAGAAAATTTATTTCTTTTACTGTTTTTATGGATTTTTTTAAGGTAATTTGATATTTATAAATAATAAATAAAATATAAGATATGTGATGTGCACTAAAAATCTGATATAATCGTTCGAGTTGGTCACTTGTGAGACGGGTTATTGGTGAGACGGATTTGAGACGGGTCAACCCATCACTAAAGTATGCTTATTTGTGGTTAAAGTGTGCTTATTTGTGGTTAAAGTATGTCGATAATAAATCAAATTATAACACACTAACATCATACTTTAATACATAATCCAACATACTTTAAAAAACATATATTAACAACCATTTAACATACTTTATTTAAATAATCGACATACTTTAACACGTCTCACAAACCGTCTCATGAAGGTAGCGTCTCACAAGAGACTTTGTCTAATCGTTCACGTTGTTGAAGAAAATTTATTTCTTTTACTGATCTTATGGATTTTTTTAAGGTAATTTGATATTTATAAATAATAAATAAAATATAAGATATGTGATGTGCACTAAAAATAAATTATAATTTGAAGTTAAATCAGAAGAAAGAAATAAAGAAATATCATAAAATAAAACAATAATAATAATACAGCAAAAGTTTAGAAATTGTGTGACTTGGGTTTCGAACATGTGATGAAGGCTACAAATCTTGACCGCTAACCACTAAATTATGACCAACCTTTAGTAATCTTATATAATATATGTTAACTATATTTCAATTTGGGGTACAACTGTCCTAGCTCAACCTGCCCCTGCCACTAATTATTTTCAAAATTAATTATTTTCTCTTAGTTTGCATTCTACTTTATGTAAGTTAATTAGTATGGTTTCAAAAAGCCTAAACCATGATGAAACACATTTTGTTTGGTCCTTTCACTTAATGTATTCTTAGTTTGAAATTAGGGTTTTCTTTGAGGGGGTGAGAGGCCTTTTTTCATCCATAAGTTTGTGTTTGGATGGAAGGATTTGAGGAGAGATTTATAAATCATTCCCTCAAATTCCTCCCTTATGTTTGGATAACACTTGAAATCAATGGATTTCAAATAATGGATTTGATTTTAAATTTTTTTAATTGTTTTTTAATGGATTTCAAATCTTTACTGAAACCATGTCATTTGAAATACTTCCGTTGTTGTGTAATTGATATACTTCATTAATATATAAAAATAATATATAAAATTAATAAAATAATTAATAATATATATATATATATATATATATATATATATATATATATATATATATATATATATATATATATATATATATATATATATATATATATATATATAACTCTAAACCCCCCACCCCCGGCCACCCATCCACCCCCACCCCAAAAAATTTTTTTTTATAAAATTTTAGATTTTTAATATTTGAATAATACAAATATTACCATCCAGCCCTACACCCCCAAACCACCCACCCCACAAAAAATTTTTTTATATAAAATTTTAGATTTTAATATTTAAATAATAAAAATATTACCACCCAACCTACCCCTACCCACCCCCTCCACCCCACCCCCAAAAATTTTTTTAATAAAATTTTAGAGTTTAATATTTAAATAATAAAAATATTACCACCCAACCCAACCTACCCCTCCACCACCCACACAAAAAAAAATTAAAATAAATTTTTAGATTTTATTTTTTAAATATGAAAATCTAATTTTTTTTAAAAAAAATTTGGTGGGTGAGGGGTGGATAGGGGGTAGGGGTGGGTGGTAATATTTTTTATTATTTAAATATTAAAAATTTAAAATTTTATTAAATTTTTTTTTTGGGTGGAGGGATGTAGGGGGGATGGGGGTGGGTAGGGGATAGGTTGGGTGGTAGAGTTCCCTCCCAAAAAAATTATTTTTAATAAAATTTTAGATTTTAATATTTAATATTATAAAATTTTATTATTTTTATTTATCATTTATAAAATTTTATTTTAAAAATAATTTTTGAATTATGGATTTGATATCCTTTCAAATATCCATAATTTATCCAAATAGTGGAATTCAAATGAATTGAGGCAAAAGCTTGTGTGTGCCCGAGCATACGGGAGCACATTCCGTATGCCTTTAGAATTTTGTGCTAAACTGTATACCCTTTAGTATAAAGATGTGTACCCTTTATTTTACAAGGCAAAAACTTTTGTGCGCCCGGGCGCACTGAAGCACACTTCGTGTGCCTTTAGAATTTTGTATTAAATTATATACTCCATCCGTCCCATAGAAGTTGACACATTTTTCTTTTTGGTTTGTCCCACTAAAGTTGACACATTTCTTTTTTAATACATGTGACCCACACAAAATAATTAATCTATTCTCATGGACCCCACATATCACCTCTAATACAACTACACACTACACATTAAATATTATTTCTCTCACTTCACTTTACTTCATTTTACATTAAATTATTATACTCCTTAATCTCCGTGCCCAAAAAAAATTATACCGACTTTTATGGGACAGAGTGAGTACCTTTTAGTATAAAGATGTGTACCCTTTATTTTTCGAAGAAAAATTAAAAATATAATAAAAAGTGTATACCATTTAGAACATAATGTTGTACCCTTATTAATTAAAGTGTATACCATTAAGAACAAAATAATGTACCCTTATTCATAATACTAAATTTTAAAGGCGCACGGCGTGCGACCGAGCATACGTAAGCCTCACTCATGAATTGATTTAAAATTCAAGAAATTTAAAATCCACTTATTTTTAAATTCCTTGTATTTGAAATGAATCCATCAAAAGAAATTGTGAAATTCCTTGAAATTAAAAGTCCAAACCCCTAGTTTCCAATTATAATAATGCATATCCACTTTTGGATATTGGATAATTTTTTTCAAAGATTTTTTTCCTCTAACTTATTGATGATTTAATAATTATCTTTACTTTTGCTTATTATTTTCTCATAAGATTGCAAATCACTCGTCCTTAAGATAAGTGGGTAATAAGTCTCTTTCTTCTTTTTATCTATTTTCTTTGTTAAATAGGGAATTTCTCATGTGTGGATCAATTTTTAGTAAATGTTTGCATTTTTTAAATTCTAAATACTATATATATATATATATATATTATATGTGCAATCGAATGCAAAAGTAGTAATTTATTAAGCCAAAACTTTATTATGGTTTGAAATTCCGCAAACAAAAAAATAAATTAGAAAATGTCATCCATAAAGTTATACAGAAATGGTGAAAAATATCCAATTTTAATTTAATTGATTTTGAAAAGTACTACTTACATAATTTTATGAAAAAATGTCAACTTTTGATTATTTTTTTCCCTTAATGATGTCCAAAATTTTTAAAAGGTTATATTTTCGGAAATATTATATTTAATGGTATTTATTAAAAATGAAGTATCAACACTGATATTTTTTTGCGGATTTTCGTGTAAAGTAATCAGTAAAATGACCATTCATAATTTCGCTATATATAGGGGATTACATTAATTAATTTAGATCCTCAATTATTTTTGTGACGAAAAGTGGCTTGTTTAATTAAGAACTACTATTAATTTACTCTAAGAAATTTAATTAACGATTAACATTTAATTTTGCATAGTAAATAGAGCTAAGAGTCGTGGGAATAATAATTATGTTATATCCACGGGTGTACGGACGTGTTTGCTTCAAGAAATATCTCTCAGATTTTGTTCCTTTTCTTCTGTTTTTTCACCATCATACTAATCCATATACAGTTGACTACTAATATTTTACCATCAAAACATTAATTAATTACAACATAAATCAGCACAGTATTTAAAAAAAAAAAATTATCCGGATATGTGAATCAAATGTTATGTATTGATGATAAAAACAGTTAATTAATAGAGAATTTAATCAATTTTAAAAGTAAATATTGTACTCTACATTACGAAGTAAAACACTTAATCAACTCAAGTTAATTTAAATAAACTAACGATAAAATTTCTAAAAACAAAATTTAATATATTCGGAATGTAAATTAAATTGTAAAAGTAAAATATTAATAACATTTGAACTAACTTAATTTAATTTAAATGGATTGATTATAAAAAAAACCTCAAAATTAAAGTTAGAGTTTGATATTCAGTGTGCACAGAATTAATTTCTGTGTGTCCTATCTGTATTACTTTTATTTAGTAATGTAATGAATATTGGAGTTTTGTTTTGTTTTTGTTTTTTTATATGAAGTTGTACATGAAAAAGTTAACAGAAAAATTACTAGAAATTTAATAACAAACTGTATAAGTTTTACTTCACTAAAATTTCATGTGCAAGACTTGAATAAAATTAACCTGCTTTGAATGTGTTAGAATGACCTGATTAAATATTAGATAAGAGTACTATTATCTACCCGCATAAGCTTTGACATGTCTGTAACATATTAAAGTGACTTGATTAAATATTAAATAATACTCCCTCCGTCCGCTTCTAAGATGTCCATTTTACTATTTTTGGTGTTCGGTGCAAAGGTATCAATTTCCCCTATTTAGTAAAAAGTACACAATATGGTCCATCAATTCCCTCTAATACAACTACCCACTTTACATATAATAATAATACTCTTTAATCCACGTGCAAAAAGCAAATGATCACCTTAGAACTGGACGGAGGGAGTACTTCTTTATATTAACTTAAACTTTGACCCATTCACTTACTAGCTTAAATTTGGAACCACCTATCGTAAGTGTTAGAATGACTTGATTAAATATTAAATAATAATTATTTTTTTGTTAAAATGAACTAATTAAATATTAAATAATATTGTTCACTATTAACTTAAGTTGTTGCCTATGCTTAAATTTTTAAATGATATTATCATTTAACAACCTAACTTATTCATAATTAAATCATAAATACGAGGTACTAATATTTATATGTAAACTATCTCATTTTGAAAATGAAACGAACAAAAGAGAAAAAGAAAAAAGAAAGAGATTGTCGAAGACTCGAATGTATCATTTGAGTTAGGTTAGATCTCATGTTAGTTACATGTTAATATCATGCTCATGTGACATTATAGTAGTTTGATCTATTAATTATTTATTTTCTTTTATATCTTTTTCTTTTCCTTTTAACTTTTTCCTTGCATAAAATATGGTGAATTGTTACTTTAAACGCATGCATGTGATTAGTTTGAATTAATTTACCATTTCAAACTGTGCTGCATTTCTTATTTTATATATATCGTTGAATGATGATAAGTAGAAAAAAGATAAAAATTTAAATTTAAAAAAATCATAAATTCTAAAAATAAATATTTACATTTTCGTTTCTATACTCTTGTTAATTTTTTAACTAGTGAAATAAGAGATAGAATAGAGAAGTAAAATATTCGTTTTTTTTAGTTTTTATTTTATTTTTAAGTCTAGAAGATATTAATTGCATGTGATAACGTATAAATATTTGTAAAAATTGTAACATTTTTTTTTAAATACTGCATTCCAAACTACCCAACAAAATAATTTATTATTTGCTAAATTAATTTGTGCTAATGAAAAGTCCTCTACGTAAAAAAAAAATCAAAGATTATTTACAAGTAAATTTTGATTACACTCACTATTACGAAGTACTTGAGAGTTGAGTTTGTTCATATAAAATAAACTAACATTTAAACGAAGAAACATAACAACTCAAAATGTTGTACTTGAGATTAGTTGATTGAAAAAATAGAAAATTGTACTTACAAAATAATTATTATAGTAATAATAAACTCGTTTATCATTGAGCTTCAAAGGTGATGCCATTTATGTAGAAATATAACATGTGAAACCACATGTCTGAAAGCTGGTGTTTGTTAACTAAATATTGGTGAAACTCTATTAAATACTCAATCAATGCATGTTGTACCTTTTTTTTTTTTTTTTTACTTAATTGAAATATCTTATTTTACAACCTACCTCTTAATCTTCGTAACATTGTATCCCACCCTTTACTTAGTTGAAATATCTTATTTTACAACCTACCTCTTAATCTTCGTAACATTGTATCCCACCCTTTAAAGCTCCATCACCACTTCTAAGACATAACTCAAGTGGTAGAGGAAATGACGGAAATATCTTTCAATTGAGTTGATATTTACGGGGTGAGGAATCGAACCATGCCATTGACATGAATTTGAGGTTAAACAATTATGAGTTCTCTCTATAAGCCACTTGAATTGAAGCACATCTTACAATTTATCTTTTTTCGGTGGTGGGCCCATGGTATACACTATTTAGAATTCTTGAGTATATGAAAACACAAAAGAAAGAATCCATGCAGTCCATCCTTTTCACTTCAAAAGCATCCCAAGGCACAAAATCATACCTAGAGCTAAAGATGCACACTTTATGCTACATTGCAATGTTACACAAGATTTGGGAGTTAGATCATTGTTATCTAAGTAAAATGTTACTCCCTCCGTCCCGGACTTATGTTCACCGGTACTGTAGATACGGAGTTTAAGAAAAGTTACTTTTTGACCAATTTTATTGACTTTTGAGGGGTATTGTAGTATTTTTAGGTAATAAATAAATTATAAAGTATGTTTTGTGTGTTAGGTGAGAGTGATATTTTTGAAATTAAGAGAACTTCTGAGGTTATTGGTTTATGTGAAGTTTCCTTTTTTGGGTGGTGAACATAAGTGTGGGACGGACGAAAACGGAAAGTGTGAATATAAGTATGGGACGGAGGGAGTACATTTCTAAAAAAATAAATAAACCCCCAAGAATTAAAAAAAGTCAAGGTAAAATGTAGCATTGCAGAGGCAGCAGAAAGGAATCTGCAAGGACAAAATCATAATTGCAGCTTGACAGAGAGAGAGAGAGAGAGAGAGAGAGGATGTTCCCTTTAGAAAGTGTCATGGTTTCTTATAATACTAGTCACCTGTCAAATAATATTTTGGCATGGCAACTTTTGTACATGACTTGAAGATTTTTTGTGTTGTCAGTTTGAAGCTTTATAGAGAGAGTATTTTTCTTGCTTCAACATGGAATTTTCACCCCCTTCCCTTACCTTCTCTTTACTTCACTAAACATCTAGTGGTCCATTTGTACTTGCCCTTACCCCAACATACGTTGGATCGGTGCGACACCCGATGAAACATATGACAATCGTATTATTTTCATTCGCGTTTTTGGTTATTTTCATACTTAAATGAAAGAAAATGACACTCGGCACGCTAACCTAATAATACTCCATCCCATCTAGATGCAATCTTAAATGGGACGGAGGGAGTAGTATACTTCCGTTTCAAAATCATCATACTCGCATCGTATGCATGCAATCTTAAATGGGACGGAGGGAGTAGTATACCTCGGTTTCAAAATCATCATACTCATATCGAACGCATTACATGCTTTACAATTTATTTGTTGCACAAAAATATCAAATTATTCGTAAAATATAGTTTTTCTTAATATCCATAAACTTAAAAATGAGGAGATATTATTATCATGGAGTATTTTTTATCCCTAATGTAAGGTTCCAACTTATATAGACAGTGAATGGTAAGTTTTTGTATGTTTGCTATGACATGTACTAACTGGTGGGCTTTGCATAACTAGTGGGGGGGTTTCCCACATGGAATCATCTGTTTTTTAACAGTTCAAATTAACATCAAGAGTTTTACTCCCGTCCCGGAGAAATTGGTATAATTTTTTTTGGGCACGGAGATTAAGGAGTATAATAATTTAATGTAAAGTGAAGTAAAGTGAAGTGAGAGAAATAATATTTAATGTATAGTGAATAGTTGTATTAGAGGTGATATGTGAGGCCATGAGAATAGATTAATTTTGTGTGGGTCCCATGTATTAAAAAGAAAATGTGTCAACTTTAGTGGGACAAACCAAAAAGGAAAGTATGTCAACTTCTATGGGACGGAGGGAGTAGAATTTAACAACTTCTATGGGACGGAGGGAGTAGAATTTAACTATTATTTCAAGTAACATTTTTAATTCAACTAAGTTTTACTTGGTAGATTTTACTCCCCCCATCCCATCCCATCCCAGTAATTTATACACACTTCCTTGGTAATTATATTGGGACAAAGAAAGTATTAATTATGAATGAATTATGATTTATAAGGAAGGAAGACATACGGTGACTATGTGAAACGGGTTACGTAAACACACCATCACATGGAAAGATGAAGAGTTGAAGCAATGTTCAAAACACACAATAGAAAGATGAAGAGTTGAAGCAATGTCAAAAACACACAATGGAGCAAATAATTTTGGAAAGGGGGTCTGAAAGATAGTCCCTAAAATAGTAAATATTTATAAAATGGTCCCCAGAGGATGAATCAAGAAACAGAGTACAATAAGAAGATTTTTATAAGTGTTACAGAACAAATTTTGTAACTTTGTGTCCAATTTTCAAGGCCCCCCACAACCCCATTTTGTATCTGCTGTTTGCTAACTTCTATGGCAAATTATTTGTTTTCCACCACACCATTTTTGGCCTTTTTGGACTGAATAATTGATACTATATAATTGACAGCTATTACTCTCATCCTGCTATACATCCCCCAAAACCCTCTCAGAGAGAGAGAGAGAGGGCAATTAGAGAGAGGGAGTAGAAATGCATGCATGATGCTATTTTGTTAGAAACCAGCTACATGATAGTGACGATGGATGTCGATGCTAGTGACGACGTTGATGCATAATGACACTGTCGATCAACAACCGCGGTACAGAGCTGGAACTGCTAACAACGATAAATTATCGAAACACTATAACAATTGTAGGGCCAAGGAGACAAAGAAGATAGCATTCAAGATAACATATTGTGAGCTATACCAATGACTATGAAGTGTACACATGTTGATGTCCTGTAATAAACAAAGATTGCACATCTAGTTGGAGATATTTCAAGAAATTCTATAGTATTATAATCCTGGATTAGACTGCAAAAGATGGGAAAAAAAAAAGAAAAGAAAAGAAAGCACCACAAATATTGACAGTTGCATGAAACTGAAACGAAATATGCCAGCATAGAATGAATGGAGAGCATAATTTATCATGTAACTATGGGAAGAGAATAAAGATCACTCATCCATGAGTATCTTGATTTCGAGGAGGGATTCAATGTTTTCTCGGCAGATTGGGCATTTGTTCGACTGACGCCTCAGTGCCTTCGCGCAGCTGCTGCACATACACTAGAACACAAACATATTTCACTTTAATAAAACGGAAAATAAGGGCGTATAGAAAGCAAGATTAAGGACCGGGGGGTTGGGGGGGGGGATTCAATTTTTCTTGTTGTCACTTAAAAAGAGTATAATTTGGATAGTCCCTTACCATATGTCTGCAAGGAAGCAATGCTATATCCTTTGGTTCGGTCATGCAGATGACACACTCTTTTCCCAACCCAGTATCATTGAAGCCTGGGCCTGATTTTCCTAATCCGTATATCTCACGTAGTTCATAGCAAGTATCGTCAGTCCATAATAACTGCCTGATCACCTTTGGAGTAAATTGTCCCTCATGATTTTTGGGCAAAACCACCTGAGTAATCTGCATCTGAGGCAACGAATGTGGCAAAAGATAGCTTCTATCATCAATCATATAAGGAGTTGAACAAGTATCAGCTGTTATAAAGATGGGATATACATCATCTCTGGAAGACGGATTCGATAGATCATCCAATGCAAAAAACCGTAAGTCAATGCCAGTTCCTGAAGGCTGTCGAAATTCCTGGTGAAGTCCTTTCCTGAAAGGAACTTTTATGGGAACATAGGTCTCGGGAAATAATGGGGCAACTCTTCGGTCAGCCTCTTCTTTGGCGAAATAACAGATTGTGATACTGTTAGAAGAAAGCATTGTGATTAGGGAGCCACTAAAATGAACGGTGCAATGCAAATCAGTCCATACAGCATGCATGTTACAAACAAGATTGCAATGTGATAATAATGTTAAAGATTTAGGTGGAATTCAATTATGGGCATCTCTAAAGCTTGCATAATACAGTATGAACAAGACAATACAAATGCAAATACCATATTACAAAAAAAATCATATCCAAGCACACTGTGAAATTGAAGCATCTATAAGGACAATATACTGGAGCATGGGAACCAGTCTAAAAAAGAATTAAATAAAAAAAAAAAGACAGAGAGAGAGAGAATAAAAGAATTATGGAAGTTTAATGACTCTTTACAACAACAATGCCTGTTATAAGCAATAATACATTTTACTAATTACTAATATAAGCAAGAGTGTACATTTAATGGAAGCAACTAATGTGAACAGAAAACTTAATATCATGCAACAAAGTATTATAGCATGTTTAGGAAGAAATTTTATAACAGGTTGAATACATACATTAGAATTTTTTTTTTAAAAAAACTTAAATTGAGATCAGTTTTTAACTAAACAGCCACTGCATCACCGGTTTAGACTAAATTCAATTTTCAGACATTTTATGGAAGCAACTAATGTGAACAGAAAACTTAATATCATGCAACAGAGTATTATAGCATCGTTTAGGAAGAAATTTTATAACAGGTTGAATAATACATTAAAAAAATTTTTTTTAACGAAACTTAAATTGAGATCAGTTTTTAACTAAACAGCCACTGCATCACCGGTTTATACTAAATTCAATTTTCAGATTCACGGGTCACCACGAGAAATGAGGTTATGAACCACTAACCACCCTCCCAAATTTTACTTGAAAACTGAGAAATTTTAAGTGGACAATCAGTGATGAGGAATATATACCGGTAAATGCACCCAATTCCAGAAATATTGCATGCATAATACGAAAACCTATCTAAGTAGCCATTTCCACACTTTAGGCGACAGAATTTTTCTTAAATGGAATCCCCACCAACACCATCACCCCTCCCATCCAAAATAAAAAGGATCAAGCTGATACAGCGATTCGGAACAGAGTTTTATACGGGCAGAAAGATTTACGATTAGTGCAAGTTTTATACTTTTTCCAGCGCCTCGAGGAGAACACCATGTATGCCTAAATTTCACAAAGGGCGCAACCAAAAGGATTTATAGGGCATTCAGGGACTCAATCCAAGTTATACCTCACTTTAGAAGCAGGAAAACTTAAATCTGAAGACATGAAATTACAGGGTCAACAATGCATTGAGAGGGAAAGAAAGCATTGTCTGCACATAAAAAAACAGTACCAGCACTGATCTAGATCAAAAGATATAACATATTGTAGGGTTTTACTATGCAATGAATACGAAAAGGAGTTCGTATAGTTTTCATGCAGAAAAATAAATGCAAGTAGACCAATTTTCTGCCAACTAAAATTGAATATTTGAATTTAATACATTGGAATGAAGGGTTCAGAATACTGTTCACTGTTCAATTTTGTCACCTAAGAGCAGCAATAGTGATTCAGCATTGAATATTTGTATTTTAAAAATTGGATAAGTTTTGCTTTTTAGAATAATATTTACTGTTTGATTTTGTCAACTAGACTAATAACTTGGCCAATTGAGTCCTCAAATAGGCAGGTGGGAATATAAAAATATTGGAATGCACACATATCATCTTTCCCAAGGTTAAGATGAATTCTGGGAGAATTTTCGGAAACTCTATAAGCGCAACATGTAAAAACTAATGAAAAAAGAGGAAAACAGTACTTTTATGCAGTTAAAATATGAAAAATAATTGATCACTTAAAATGGCAGCCCGAAGAAAGAGGAAAGGATAACCAAAGCTAGCAAAAGATGAACAAGGACAATGATGCAAAGTTAAATGTGCTCCACTACGGTATCAAGTTCAAATGACAGATAATTTTTGTAAGAGAATTGATAACATAATTCTGTGAATTATGAACACCACAGATGCAAATGGAGATTCTAAAGAAGGGCTTTTGGTTACAGATTACACACAATGACACCAAAGATTTCCTTTTTAAATATGAGAACTTCTGGTTAAAGCAATTCTTCCTAATATTCCAAATCAATGATACAGGACAATGCAAGCTGTGCTAAAGCTAATTTAGGAATTAAAGTGACAAGTTGCACTGAAAACAAATCCCAAAATCAAGCATTTGGGTCAATTTATTTAGTTGTGCCAAATTCCAACAGGATGTCAAAGGGGAAGAGGAATACCTGCAAGGAACTATTGAAAAATATACGCATAGGAACTTTAAAAAGGTTAGGTATACTTTAAAAAATAAGAGAACATTTGCCTCGAAAGCTCAATGGAGGGATAAACACGTATAGCCAACCCCCATAAGAGAATTAAAAGTCAATTAGTGTGTTAGTAGCCCGTAATACTAGTGAGACAACAAAGATCTTGCAGCAAGCAAAATCTTCATATTAGAGTAGGTGTATAGAAATCTTAAGAGGGTGAAGAAGATGAAATTTAGAAGTCTAACTGTCAAGCATTTGACAACGGAAAACATTGCCAATATTTACCCCTTGAGTGCCAAATTACTCTTCACACAGAACAATAAATCAGTACACCAAATCTAAGGTCCTCATCTTAGTGCTTCCTCATGAAATGGTGGTAAAATCAATAAAACATAAGTAACCACTAAATTCACCTTCAAGGAATATTTAATTCATACAAAATGTAGGCAATATTAAGATAACAACTCTATTAATATGTGGCCATTCAAGTACTAATTATCGTTGTTTACACATTAAAGCCCACAAAGATTAAATAAAGGGATTAGTATTATAAGTGCTAGAGTATTATTTATTAAAAACATCGTCTTTCACTCTTAGAGTGGTGTGACACTGGAAAATGATACATAGAAAAGAAACAGAGACCTGGTGAGTGACAATGGCATCTCAACTCCCAGAACGCCACCATAAACCCTCAAGAAATATATCAAACTAACAAATTAAGGGCTCTCTGCCTTACATTATTCGTTTGGCAAGAAACTTATTTTCCAAGTATCAACTGCCCCCTCCCAATTTTCCAAAAATCTATGCCCAGTAAAACTGCCTAACTAAATAGATGATAATCAAATGTACATAGAAGATATATTCTAATAGGCAGCGTTCTATTTAATCAATTAATCCCCATATAACGATTTACATCACCAAAATAACTCCCTCAAAAGGTGTTGTATTTTACAAATTAGTATACAGTAGGAACTGATTGCATACAAACGTTTTCGTTCCACCTATTTCTAAAGACAATTAACCCACATTAACATCCACTATCTTGAAACTAACAAATACAACAGCCCAGCTTAAGTAAACTAAACATATACGATATGATCAAATTATCAAGACTAATAACAAAAAAAATAGAAACTTTAGACACATTAAAAAAAAAAAAGAAAAAAAAGGAGGAACAAAATTGTAGTAATCAAGAAACCTCACCTGCCATCAAGCAAAGCATCAAAAACAAAGGAAACCAATAAATGATCCGGGTTCATTTCATCAGTCTCAAGCCTCAAAGTATCCTTATGCACATTCACATCACTATTCACAACTTTGGCCGTCTTCTGCTCACCACTGGTGGGCTGCGGCGGCGCCACCCTCGGCAGCTGCAGCTCCAAGGGGCCAAAATAGGGGTGGCCCAGAAGAGGGCTGGCGTGATTACACACAGCATAAGCATTGGAATTGTAGTAGGGGTAATAGAAGGGGGGAGAAGAGGGGGATTGCAGAGGATAAGGAGGAGGAGGGTGCAGAGCATAAGGTGGGTAGTAATCCATGGGGTGGGGGTGGAGGGGAGGGGGGTAGGGGGGTCTCCTCCTGGTGGTGGTGCTAAAAGAAATGCCCATTTGGGTTGTTGAGAAGGGAATGGAATTGGGGAAAGCGAGGAAGGTGGAATTCTTGGTGCAGAAACAAATGAAAATCCCAATTTCATTTTCTTGATTTTGCTCAACCTTTTTTGAGGGTGGATTTATGCGTTACAATTCTATACTACTACACATTACAGGTGTCATCTATCTATATATATCTATATATACACAACACTAATTCTTCTCTCTATCTATCTTCACACTTTTTTATCTTTCTTTTTCTGATTTATTTTTGCTACAATTTTAGACAATTTTAGGGTTTATTTTGGGAATTAGAATTAGGGCTTGGTTTAGGGATGAGGACTCTTTGAGAGTTTAGGGATTGATGCAGAGGGAAACGTTTAGGATTTTCGAAATACCACATTTTTATTTTATTAAAATAAATTCACTCATAATGTGGATTTGAAAAATAGTAACAACAACACTGCTTTCACTTTGGGTTTTTCTGAGGGAAATAATAATAATAATAATAATAATATTAAAAGAAAAAATATATATATATATATATATATATATATTATTAATTTGAAATATGGGACATATTATAATATTTTTTAAAAATTGTTGATTTTTTATGAACTCTTCATTATTATGATTTTCTGTGTCCCATAATTATTATTATATTTACTATTTGTGTAGATAATAATGAATATAATATTTTAATTTTAATGGTTTTACATAGTACTAAATTTTTTGTTAACACACATCGGATAAAAATTGACAATAATTAATTACCCCATTTTAATTTACAAGTTTTGTAATGGAATTAAGTGTGATTTAGTTAGTTGTGATGCACCAACGGACAATTAATTATTAATAAGACACATTGTGTTGGTTGGAAAGCACTCGAGTGAATTTTATTCGTAAATAAATGAAACAATTAATCATCCATCATTAACTCAACAATTCTAATTACAATCATCCGGTAATCTTGTTGTATTAGAAAATTATTACTTTTAAAAATAATTATTAATTTTAAATGTTCATGATATAATATTCATGATTTTTTTAAAATTTAGTAATAATATAATTGTTGGCTTTTTTTAATATAATCATTAATTTTAATTTTTTTAATAATTTCGAATGAAACGTAGGATAAACTACTATGGTGGGTGTATTATGTATAGCTAGTGTATAATATACCTTCTCATTAACAACTTCTTGAACGACAGTAAATTATAATGGCAAACATACGTGCACGGAAAATTTTCGTGAAAATGAAATAAAAAGTGGAAATATTAATAAAAATGATTTTCAAATTAATAAAAAGTGATAGTGTTCCACTAAATTTTTTCATAAATAATTCATAGTAAATATAATATTTTTAACAAAAAAAATTATAATATCTTTAGTAAAAAGTGATAATTATTTAAAAAAAATGATGACGTTAAAGCCTTGTTAAATTACATGTTTTACATACTCCCCCCGTCCCAGGCTAAGAGGGTCAAGTCAAAGATCTTATGTTAAACATAAGGTCTCTGACCCTCATTACGTGGGACGGAGGGAGTGTTAAAATTTCATTTTAAAATCGTCATACTTTTTTATTCACTTTAGAGAGTATGAAACAATCCATTCAAAATCTAAAATTATAAAATCATTTAAAATAATTTAACAAAGAGTGAGGCGTGTGTGCGCCCGGGCGCACGGGAACATATTTCGTACGCCTTTAGAATTTAGTATTATGGGTAAGGGTATATTGCTTTGGTCTAAAGGATATACACTTTAATAAAGGTACACCATTTTGTTCTAAATGATATACACTTTATTAATATTTTTTATTTTTCTTCAAAAAATAAAGGGTACACATATTTATACTAAAGTGTATAAAAATTTAACACAAAATTTCAAAGACACACGGAATGTATTCCCGTGCGCCCGGGCACACACAAGTTTTTACCATAGTACACATCTTTATACTAAAGAGTATACAATTTAACACAAAATTTTAAAAGCGCACAAAATGTGCTCCCATGCGCTCGGTTTTTGCCTTTAACAAATACTAGTATAACATTATTAAACATATTCTTTTATTAGTTTGAACCAAAAGAGTATGAAATTATCAATTCAAAACTTAAAAGTATAAAATAATTTAATAAATATTACTCCTTCCGTTCACGTCATAGTTTCCCTTCATCGTCTTTTCTTCATGATGATGCCATCTTATTTCCCGAAACTTGCAAGGCGAGTATGCTTGGTCCTCCACCAATAGCTTTTAACTCGATTTAAAGAGTTTCATTTGCTTTTAGCACGTGAATTAAGAAATATTATTAATGTAGACAAAAACTTGTGTGCGCCCGGGCATAAGGAAGCACATTCCATGTGCCTTTAGAATTTTGTGTTAAATTGTATACTATTTAGTATAAAGATGTGTACCCTTTATTTTACAAAACAAAAATTTGTGTGCGCCCGGGCGTACGGAAGCACACTCCGTGTGCCTTTAGAATTTTGTGTTAAATTGTATATCCTTTAGTATAAAGATGTGTACCCTTTATTTTCTGAAAAAAAATAAAAAATATTAATGAAAGTGTATACCCTTTAGAACAAAATGGTGTACCCTTATTAATTAAAGTGTATACCCTTTAGAATAAAATAATATACCCTTATCCATAATACTAAATTCTAAAGGCGCACGCAAGCCTCACTCTTTAATGTATAATAGATATATAATTGTATTAATGGGTGTGTGTGGATCCCATGTATATAAAAAAGGAAATGTGACTCCTTGGGGCGGACACCAAAAATGAAAAAACATGGACCAAGGGAGTTAATTATTAAACATATTTTAAAAAAATAATATTTTATAATTTATTAGTATTAAAATAACATATAATTAACAATAAATTTATACAATTACGTTAATATTATTTATAACAATTTTATAATTTAAGGTTTAAATGGATAATTTTATATTTTTTTAATCCTAAATTGATAAAAGAAATCTTTCGAGTTCTATAATTATCTTATTATTTGGGTAAAAAAATTCTAATAATAATAATAATTATTATTATTATTATCCCATCAATTACCTATATATATTATATGAATGTATGCTAAAAAGTGTGTGCATTTATAAATAAACATCTACTTTATTAAAATAATAACTATTTTTGCAATAACCTTTACAGAAAGCCGACCACATAATATAAAAATTAGCTTCTCCATCTCTCAAGCAAACTCATTATTTCTTCTATTACTAAAGAATATATCACTGGTAAATTACAAAATTACCTGCTTCATTTTCTAATTTTATTGTAGGAAAATGCTTTTATAAATATATATGGGTCATATGTACAAAATATATTATAGAATATATATATATATATATATATATATATATATATATATATATATATATAAATAAATATAATACGTTGATCTTACAAAATTACTTTTGAAGACAAAAATTAATTTTTTATTATTCAATGTTAACGTTAATGTTTAAAATATATTTAAAAGTGTGTTACAATTATCCTAAAATCTCTATTTAATCTTTCAACAATTTGGACACGCGCGTACGGGCTCGGTAAAATCTACAACTCAAATTTCGAACAATGTCGTGCATTTGTTTCTTCTGCTTCTATTGTAACTAGAGATCATTTTAGGGCATTTTATTTTTCTCTATGTCCAAAATAAATCTAAATCGGTGTTTGAAAATCGGATCAATTGATTAATAAGATCTATAGATGTTTTAATGTTGATGTTCAATTTTCACATTGATGTACAAGAAAAATAGAGAAGGGCAGTGAGTATTGGATTTTGGTGTACTGTTATTATTCGGTAATCAGTGAAGTTATTGAACATCTAAATTATTTAATATTGGTATATTGTTCATTTGAATAGTGATAAATATTAAAAAGAAATGAATATTAGGTAATCGAAAATATTAATGCAGGTGTTCAGTCTAACTACAACGGTTAGTATAGAGTATAGTTACCCCGTTGGATGAATAGAAATATTAAAATATTTGGATGAATATTAATTGCACTTACCGATTATGTACATATTTACACGTATATCTTAACTCCCTTTGATTTAATAATATATAGAATGTTAAGATTTGTTCCAAAAGAGATAATAAGAGTAATCTTTGAAAAAAAAAATGACATCATATATTAAGAATAATAATAATAAATAATGTATATTTATTAATAATTAAGCTATTTAACTCACGTATATGTACTAATAAACCCTAAATAGGAGTATATATATTTAGCTCTCTATTTTCATCTTTAAGTGGTTTGCTTTTTGTGATTTTATTTACTTTTCATTCTGCACAATAAAAGGTGGTACATTGAAATTTAACATAAAATATTCTTATATAAGTTAAAATAAAGTAAATAAAAAATTTAGTCTTAAATAAACGTTAAAAAGTACTAACATGTAGGGACAAAAGCGTAAATAAGGCAAAATGTTAAGGAAGTTTAAAAAATTAATGAAATAAAAGTATTATTAGAGATTAAAAGAAAAAAAGAAAACAAACAAAAGTTAACTAAAAATTAAAGTAAAAAGATTTAGACGCATATAAGCAACAAGAAATGCACATCCCATTTGCACCGGCCAAATCTATGCAAGCCCTTTTTGTCAAAATGTATATGAAAAAATAAGAAAATATTTGTACTTTAATGACATCGAAATTGCACTGATAATGAATATATTTAAATAATGAGGCCGAATATTCACACCCCGAAAATATTAAACATACACAGTAAAGATATAAATTAAAATATCCATTATTAATAAGACATAAATACCCTTTTGAAAGGTATATAACTAATACTCCCAATATTTGTACCCTAATTTATAAATTTGCCCATAAATCTTAATTTAAGAACCCTAATTGATGAAACTATACGTTTTAATTTCATCTTAATTCTTTCTCAACACACTTGATTAGTAATAGAGAAATAAGTTACATTTCTAGAAAGAATAAATTATTCAAAGATCTAGGTTTACAAGAATATTCAGAAAGAGAGAAGATATGGAATAGGGGTGTCAAATGGGCCCGACTCGTAGGTACCCACTCGGCCTGTATGATTTGGGCCAACCCAGACCCGCCCCAAACTGAAAATGGGGCGGGACGCCGCAGACCCGTTTTTTAAACGGGCCAGGTCTGGGTATTATTTTAGACCTGCGGGTACTCGGCCCGTCACGTACTAAATATAAATAATATATATTTTTTATTTTTATAATCATTTAAAATTCTATACTTTACTACTAATTTTATGATTATATTATTAATATTTGAATATTATTTCATTTTTTTAACATAATTATTAATTGAAGCTATGTAGAATGATGAAGTGAGAGAGTTAGATTTATAAGTGCTACATAAGTCTTAATTTTTTTTTTAAGAAGAGTGACCCGCCCCATTTGGATTTGGATCTGGGGCTGTATAATAAAACCTGTGCAGGTCCGAGGCGAGTCCGGGGCAAACAATTTTAAAATGGGTCGGGTCCGAATAGTTAAGTATCCGCCCCAAACTCGAACCGTTGACATCCCTAGATATAAAAGTAAAGAAAATGAAAAAGGTAAAAATGATTCCAACGATTTCAAACCTCTATTCTTCTGCAAGGCAATCTGTTCATCTTGTCAATGGAAGTAATGTTTCTTTTCCATCTAATGGAATCCCTCCTGCCCAATACATACTTAGGCTTCGACGAACCCCTCAATACATCCACATTGTAATCTTTTCAGTTTATGATTTTCATATTTTTTTCTCAAAGTTTTCTTCATTGTTGGCGTGTGTTCTTTAAATTAGTCATGATTGTTTTTAAGGATAAAATTGTTTTGATTGGAATTTACTTATAAATTACTAATGAGTGTTTTTAAGATAAATAAAATTGTCTTGATTGGGGTTTAATTAGTAATAAGTAATATATCTCTAAAATATATTGGGATGTATTTAATAAATGGGAGTGACTACCCTACAACCAGTCCTACCAATTTTTGGTAGAACCGGATCCTATGCTATTATGATAGAAGGTATTAATTGTTAATGGGCTAAATTACCGGATCCTCTATTCTACTGATAAAATGGATTAATTCTAAATGGGCTAAGCACAATCCAACCGCGGGCAATTCTTCTTCCTCCTCTGAATTCATCATCTCCAATCCCGGCCACGTTTGTTAACCTTCGTCGTCTACCGCTACCTCCACCAAATCCTCGCAGAGGGCCACCGCTGCTGATTTAGCCCTCGATCCATCCACCGTTCTACTCACAACGAAGCGCAACCTCCAGCTATCCCTCCTCGAACTCGACATACGAACAATATGCATCTCCACCACCCTTTCTGGATAAATTCAATAAGGTGAGTGATTCCCCTCCATTTCTATTCATGATCTGTTGTTTTGTTTTTTTAATACTTACATTTAAATTGCTTTTCTGGCTGTGGTTTCTATTCATCATTTGTTGCTTCTGTTTCTTTTATCTGAATATTTATCATTTAAGACTAAAAGTTGTGGCTAAATTATTGAATTTATGTGTAAAGTTGGGAGTTTGGTGTTGGTGATTTGGAATTTGTTTATTTCTGCTATTGCAATTATTTGGTGTTGAAGGTGGGTTAAATTAGGATTAGGTATGGGGGTGTTTGTTGGGGGTAATGAGGATAAGGCCATGGCAGACTGCCGTCTTAGGAACTAAGGTAAAAACTCACTCTTATGATACTGATTTATTACCTCTGCAAACAAATATATACACTGCAATATCATGCACAAAAATTAATCTTAAATTAATCAACTTTTTGAGCTCTTATGCTATGGCAACAAAGTCTTGTTTTTTTTACAGCAAACTTACTTGTTTTTGCAATTGATTGTGTTAATCTATATATGATGACTATACTATATTTTGGAACTGGTTGGATGACTAGTGCATATGGTGCTATAAGTTTCCAGTACCCTTTTTAAGTTATTCAATCTAACTTTTATTGATTTTAAAGTTGGGTTTCACATATTGAAATTTATACTAGTGAGTTTGTTTAATGGTGATATATATACACACCACAATATCAAGTCATTCATGTTGCACATCTCATCCAATTCATAGTGCTTATTGTTATAGAGAGAATACTTTGGTTGTTAATATTATCTTTACGTCTGATCCAGCTGCTATCAATTCTTGATTTTTGGTGTTTCTCTTGATGAAACTTTATTTTCTGCATTTTCTTTTTTACTTGAAGGTATTTTTATAAGGGCATATATGTTATCTTTTATACATTTTAATTACCTTGCACTTGTTTGTTGATGAGTCTTGAAATTATTAATTGAATCAAGATCACTGCTCTTGTAGGTGCAGGAATGTCATTCATGGTAGACTGGTAGTGATGCCGTGGAGAGTGCTCGAAAGGAAATCGCCCTTTAGTTCCCAGATGTCATTGCCGGATGGAGGAGAGGCTTCACTCA
The DNA here is from genome assembly GCA_023678885.1 of Pogostemon cablin. Classification (NCBI taxonomy): domain Eukaryota; kingdom Viridiplantae; phylum Streptophyta; class Magnoliopsida; order Lamiales; family Lamiaceae; genus Pogostemon; species Pogostemon cablin. The sequence continues at coordinate 22,194,220 of CM043009.1, read as the reverse complement.
TGGATCTATGAATAAAAACTTTACTGCAGCCAATGTTGTGTTTGATTTAATTAGTTTTTGTACGATTGCGATAATGATATATGAGAACTTAATTGCAATGGTACATGTGACCATATAATTTTATATCAATGTAATTTTATATAATTTTATACCAATGATTTTATTGCTTTGCTTGAGTTTAATGTTAGCATTAATTTATTAGCATCTCCATGTAAGTGGTTGGGGTAAGTCTCTTGGGAGTTGTTAATCCTTTTTATGGTGTACCCCACCATTAGGGGCCCCCACCGCCCCTACCCTGGGGATTGGTGGAGGAGGTAAATCGCAGGATGTGCAACCAAGCTCAGCTGGAAGGCTTTCCACCCTCCCCTCTACCACTTGAGCTATGCCCTGTGGGCAATCCTTTTTATTACTATATAGTAGTATGTTGTTCATTTTCATTTCTATTTTTTTATGGACAAATATGTAAGAGTATACTTTGCCCGTTTAGTAGAACGGTTCACTCTTAGCATGGTTGGATTTTTTTTCAAGTTGTATTAAAATAATGCTGTGCAAGTGTAGTTCAATTAATTCCAAAGAGTAACCCAGTTAATTTCAAAGAGTAATCTAATTAATTCTATGAAGTGATCTATTATTTTACAGATGACATACAATTTAATTATTTACATTAATAGTAACCTAAATCATTATAAAAAGTAACCAATTATTAAAATAGAGTAGTCTAAAAAGTTGTTGATGAATATAATTAAACAAATCAATATAAAGAGTAATCTTGAATTTACTTTATTTTTTAATCAAAGTATTATACTATTGTGAGATATACTGATATATATTGTACACTTGAATTTTCTCATTGTGTAGAATCCAAATTGACAAAATGCAAAGAAAAAAAAATCTCTTATTTCTGCACCCTTTAATTTTCACAAAAAAAATTATAATCTCAAATCAAAAGGTAACCTAATTTATTTATTATAAAGAGTAATTTAATTCATTATAAAGAGTAATCTAAATCATTATAAAGAGTAATTCAATTAATAGAAAAGAATAACCTAAAAATGTTGATCAAAGAGACAATATATAAATAAATCAACATACTCATTGTGTAGAATCCAAATTGACATTATGCAAAGAATTTTTTTTCTTACTATTTCTACACCCTTTAATTTTCAAAAAAAAAATTATAATCTCAAATCAAAAGGTAACGTAATTCATTATAAAGAGTAACCCAATTCATTATAAAAAGTAATCCAATTAATAAAAAAAAAGTAATTTTAATTTTCAGAAAATCAAAGTTTCAAATTAAAGAGTAATCCAAATCATTATAAAGAGTAATCCAATTAATAGAAAAGAGTAACCTAAAAATGTTGATTAAAGAGAATAATATATAAATAAATCAACATAAAAGAGTAATCCAAAACCCTGTTCCTAGTAACCTAATTCATTGTAAAGAGTAACCTAATTAATAAAAAAGAGTATCCTATGAATAAAGTGTTTTGACTTAATGAATAATCAAGCTTATGAATAAGTTAAAATCATAACCGCATTTTATAAAAAAGAGCAACCTTATGAATCCAAAAACTTTATTCATCGCCCAAAGTTTTCCAACATTTGAATCTGCTGCCTCTAATCCTCTGTTTTTGTTTGCATAAGCTTCATCACTGTGGTGAACATCAAATAGAGACTATTTGGGGTTAATAAAAATAATGTCCATCTTTGTGTTCTGATTAATGCTGATTCTTGTGGTGCTAAAAAATAATCATTGAAGGTTGGTCCTTATTTGGTGATATCTTCTATGATACCGCGAATACGAACTCACAATTACTTCGTAACCAACTTAACCATATATTTTTATTCTACATATCATAAATATTCTTTAACTTAAATGTCTGAAGATGAACACAAACAGCACAAGCCATCATCAGGGCAAGTTGTGAGCACAAACAAAGCAACCAATATGAACATCATAGAGATGTTAAAACTATGTACAAAACGTATTCTGCAATAATCAACCAAGCACAAAATAATTCATCTGCTCAATGGGCAGGTTCAACACAGACGTCTCAACCTGTGGCAAGCTAACGAGCATAAAACAGTACAAGTATTGTATTAATATTCCATTAAACAACGGGAAGATGAGTTTCTTACTTCATCAAATGGGACAAAGACAAAAGGTGGAAGACCTCTCTTGTGTGAAATTGTGGAAACATCAGGGTTGTGTGTTTCTTCTTCATGCCATCCTTCCACTATTCCAAGAATATCATCACCATAGCCACTGGCCTCAGCATCATTAACGCCACTGGTCACTAGTGGGATCAGATCCAATCTATTTAGTACCTTCTATAGTCCCCTCAACCTATTTTGAATCAAGCTTTGACTTATAAAATGGGGCTGTTGATTTTGACAAGAAATAGAGAAGCTGAAATCAAGCTTTGACTTGTAAAATGTGGTTATGATTTCGATTATTAAATCACACAAATTTTGCAATACGAATTGTGATCTTGCACCATGAATGTAAAATAGAACACCTACCTACCTGAATGTCATTCGGATATGAAATCAAAATCAAGCCCAACAATTATCGAACGCAGCGAAGGTAATTGCTTGCGAGAATTCCTAAAAATTGATCTTTCCATCGTCATCGGTGTCGGTTTCCCTAATCTCCCCGTTAATTCCTCCGCCATTGAGAACTGTTTAAATTAAATGTCACTTTCTCTCTTCCCCAACACACCGAATGAGAATCATATCGAGCTCGATCGTCGTCCTCGTCGCCACGGATCCATCATCTCTGGTCAGGAAATGCCAATTCACGTGAAAAAGAAGTGTGGTGCGTTGAATGACGTGGATTGTGCGCGGAGAAAACCTGAAGAAAGCCTGACCCAAATTTTCAAAAAGTTGATCCATTTTCATTAAAAAAAAGTCCGATTGTATGAATTTAAAAAAAAAACGGGCCTACCCCAGTCTTTGTATTAATAAATAGAGTATATCTAGTCATTTAGGGAGTGCAAATAACCGCCCCTAAATAATTTCATTTTATTTCAATATTTACATTTTTCAATTAAAATGTGCGTTTCTAAAAGAAAAAAACTATATATTACTTATTTCATATAATTCGTCATCAGTTAAATTAATATTAACGGCAAAGAGTTAGTCTCTTGTGTCCCCATGTACACAAGATGTCTAAGTGTACAACATTTTGTTGTAAAATGTCTACTCACTTTAATTAATAAGGGCACATCATTTTGTTCTAAAAGATATACACTTTCATTAATTTGTTTTTTTTATTTTTTTAGAAAATAAAAGGTACACATTCTTATATTAAAGTGTACACCGGTTAATACTAAAAGGTATTTGGGCGTGCGGTGAACGCACGTGCCCGGGACACACAAGTTTTTGCCAAATATAAAAGTATAATAAAAAATTTAGTAACTTCTATTAAAATACTACAATGTTTATTAAACATTGTACTATGTTTTTGGTTTTGAAACTAAACAGTCTAAACTCACACAAAACCATCTAATATATACTATCTACAAACTCAACCATCCTTGACATACTCACATTCTATATATGCTCTCTCCACATTTAATATCTTTTATCTCTTTATCCCTCCTTTTTTAAAAAAAAAAAAAATAATTGTACATTCTTACACATTAATCTAAGTACACGGATATTACCTATTCACTAATTAATATCACCTGTTGTGAAAAATTCGCGTAAAATATCATAAAAACACGAATCGAATCCCTATGTTTGCACAACTCACATATATTCAAAGAGAAGTAGCTTCTCAAACAGATGCAACTACTTAAACTAAAGTCCCATTTTTCCAAAACAAGATGGGATCACAATGTTTACAAATGCAAGCAAGCAAGAAAGAAAGCAAGCTAGTCAAATGAAAACAAGAAAAAAAAAATCAACTTGAACGACACTGCGTCTTCTCTAGCAGAAATCGGGTCTGGATTTCTTTCGAACCGAAATGCAACCCTTCTGATGATCCCTAAAAACCCTAATCTCAGAACAGTTTCTCAGATCCTCAAGACTAATATATTGTTGCTTAACCATTCTAGAAAAATCACATCCAGTGTCATGTATCCATATGTAAGGGTGGCATGTTTCATCATAGTAATAAACCAAACTCTTCATTCCCTTTGCTTTTCCAGGCATGTAAGTCTTGTATATCTTCTTGCTCTTCAATCTCTTCGACGATCTTGGTTTCAAAGTGTGTACTTTCTTCAGTATTGATCCAACCCTCACTTGGAGCTCAACAGGGTTGTCACTCAAGTTCCAAATCCGGGTTCCGACCCCAGAGATTTGTGTGTGATCCCTGCATCCATTGAAGCATCTCACAATGGAAATGAGGCTGAGACTAGGCATGCTTAGTTTGAGAGATGGCATTTTTGGGCAACTTTTTTTGGCATGTTCAAAGGGGTGATGATCAAGGGTGTATATATAGTTAAATGCAAAAATATGTGGGAAGAATTCTTATGGGGACACAGTTAACTTCCATTTTGTACAGTGGATGAAGCAAGAATTGTTGGTTTGTGAGAGAGAATATGGGCAGCTCCTTTAGTTAACTTTCTTGGTGGTAGTTAAGAATATGGGGAAGAAATGAGTGTAGTATAGTGCCCACCATGCACTTAAAAGACTTGTTGATGGGGTTAGAAATGATTTTGCTTCCTGCATCATGCTGTTTGTTCTTCCCTTTATCATTACTTTAAAGAAACTATCTTTATTGCCTCCCTACCAGATCTAGTTCAGACACGGTGCATGAAATAGATCGTCTTCGATAGCAAAGGATAATTGACTATACGCGTTGGTTCTTTGTGGTCCAGACCCACCATCCATTTGGTGGGAGTGGGTAAAAACTGTAAATGGAGTATGAGAAAGAATACAGTAAATGGATGGCTACTTTAAAAACAGAGCAGAGAGTCACTCTGCATTCAAAGGACAAAAGTGGAATTATTAATAAATAAACAAAGTTCACAGCACAATAAAGCCTTCTCCATCATCAAAAAGGATGTGCAAAAGCCAAGATAGAAGCATTTCCACTTTGCTTAAATTAAGGTACAAACTGAATAAGCTCAAGCAATCAAAAGGGGTCAACAAGGCAAAAATCTGTTTGCTTTATTGATCTTATCCATCAAATCTTGAAAGTAGAGTAGGAAAATGACTTAATGCAGCTACACTACGTTTCGTATATTCAAACTATACACATCAATAGCAAGAATAGTATAGAATTTACAGTAAATGAAGCAATGGGCTACTTTTCATGAAAATCTTGATCGCTGTCTATCTTGATTATAAGTGGCTCGTGGAGATTTGCAGAAGGGCCAGACGTAACGGGTAATGTTGGCGGCATGTTATCCCCGTTTACATAATCCTCGTTCTCAGCCAATGCTTTATCTAAAGCAGACTTGGCAACTTTTGTAACGCAAATTATCAACACAACTGAAAGTAATTCCAGTAAGCTTCAGTAAGCTTTGAGAAACATTACTTGTTACAGAATGGTAAGATCAGATTGGTTGCTTTAAGATATCTCTTCCAAGGTGACAATGAGAAAATTGATAAAACGAGACAATGTTTCGCTATCTTGTTTGATCATAACATGTTTTTATTTAGCATATGATGCCTTTCTTAATTTCTTTCAACATTTTCAGGTTTATTTCACATATCCACCTTATGTTTTTAGTTAATGATTCTCCATTTTCTATATGCGTACTAGTTTATTTGAAATTTAACTAATCAAAAGCTCAGCTAGTGTATCCAGGCATGTGAATCGAAATAGTAAAAACGCTTTGAAACTTACCAGACACCAAGAAACCTGAAACAATAAGTGCCTGCATCAAAGGAAAAACAAATATAAAAAATTTTGCAAGAGAAGTGACAGAAAAACATGGTATTTCAACACTTCGTCCACCTCAAGAATGGATGACACTTGACAAAAATTAACGAACGTGATTCAAGTACTAAAAGTAAATAACTTAGACCTGCAAGTTTAGTCACTAGAATATCATAGTCAAGTGTACACATTAAATAAGATGAAACAAAAAATCCACAAGTTCCTTATTAATACACACCAAGCCCCATCTCTCTCATTTGAATCAAGCTCAACAATTTTAACAGGATTGTGTACCCCAAGACAATGATCATACAGAATAAGCATTCCTATTCAATTACCGCATACAATTTCACATTAACCCAAGATACTTCCACTTTAACTAATCTCCATCCACAGAACCCCCACCCCACCCCCATATAGCCAATTTACAGAAAATGCAGAAGATAAGATCTGAAAGTAGCAAATTATGGGCGATGTTCGTCTCTCTTAGTTACACAAAAGATATCACAGTGAATGACTGTGCGAATTGTATATTTCAGCAAAAATATGGATACGAGTGTAGTGGAATTTTGAATGTATTAGAGGTGTGTATGTTTAATTGTGCACAAAAAGTTTGTGATGGGAATACATAAATAAACAAGTGACAACCCATGCTAAACAGAACAAACGGATCTTACCCAGCGTGTTTTTGAAAATTCATGCCATCCATGAGTAACATCTGAAAGATCCTTCAGTGTTGTCCCAACATAGACCAAGGCAAATGTAATTGGCTACCAAAAAACAACATCGACAAGAACATCAAAAAGGATTTGAAAATATGGAATCATTACAGAAGAAATGAAGAATAGAAAGAGTGGCATACCATCATACCCAACCATGATGCTAGCATGTAATGACCAATAGGTACTGGAGTTACAGATAAAAGGTAGTTCAACATGTTAAAAGGAAGCATGGGAACAAGCCGGAGCAACAATACAATCTGCGGGACAACACAAAATCAAGTATGTAAATCACAAGATTAACTTCAATAAATCAGATATTAACTAAAGGATAATCCAATCCGACTATTTATTAGAAGTAAGGGAAAACACCAGAATTAATAATATACACAAACCTTAAATCCAGATCTCTCAATTGCAATTGCAACAGCACGAAACTGGGGATAGTCTTTTAACTTGGAAAGAACATATGACCTTCCAATCTGTTCATAGTTGGAAAAATAAAATAGAATAAAAATCAGCAAAACCACGTCATTTCAGAAAAATAGAACGAAATGCCAGTTAAAGTGAAGATACATCTATGTTATAACTCTAAGCTCTCTAGACTAGAAAAATAAATAATTCTATTAGATTCAAGAAACTTACAGTTCGCCCAAGAAGAAATGCAGCACCGGCACCTATTGTTGCCCCAATAGAATCAGCAACAAAACCCACAGGCAACCCAAAGAGATAGCCTCCACCCAGCTGAAAAAGATAATATAATCCTTCAGTACCAAAAAAAGATGAAAAGTATTTGTTCAATAATCCATTCTTGCATATTTGGAAGAGTTAAATATCAGTCAAATCACTTCAAAAAAGGTAGATGGGATAAGAAATTAATCCATGAGATAAAATAGGAAAAATAAATTATGCACAAAGGTTGAAAAAAAAATATTTACAGATTATTGAGTTATCGTCACTCTCGAATAGTGGAAGTCATCATATACAGTATTTCATCACTTCACATAACCTTTCAAGAATTCATAAAGCAATCACACATGAATTTAGGATAAATTATGCTTAAGGGAACCCAGGTTCTATGAAGTAAATCATTAGTTTGTTTGTTGCAACTTTTATGTGGCCGTCCTTCATTTCTTGATTTCTTGATTTGGTTTTTTATTTTATTTTCTGGTTACTCTGACTTTTTTTTTGGGGGGGTGGGGGGATCACTTGGTTGAAACATGATACATATCATTCAGCAGTGATATGATGTTTAAATACATCAAAATGATGAAGACAGCTTTAAATAGCTTTGCTCTTATATATTGAAAAGCATTTTCCGAAACTTGAGGTTTGAGGAATAAGAATATATAATAGGAGAGAGACAGGGAGAGGGAGAGGGAGAGGGAGAGAGAAAGAATAAATCAACAAACAGAGATGTATCCCTTACAGTCAATACAGAAGCTGGAACAGCCAACACCGTTAAGGGAATGTATGCAACGGCACTGCAAATTCAAAATCCATGAGTTGCCCAAAACAACATTTAGATCGTTAAGCATTCAACATCATTTATGCAACATAATGTGTCATGTGTAATACATACACACAATAAACTTCAATCTTTATTACTATTGAAACAAACTTAAGGTAGCCAAAGGAGAAAATTAAGGTAGCCAATGAAAAAGTCTATCAGGTATAATAATTGAATAAATGACACATCAGACGATAAGACCAAGGACAAGGAAAGAATATACTAGGTCAAGCTATTCTCTTTTTTTGTCGCATTCAACCTCCACCAAGCTTTCAATAAAGTGTCTATAGTCAGCTTTACTTCCTAATATATTGCTTCACAAAAAATGTCCAAATTTAAACAATATTTGTGTCTGATTATAACAGTAATAAATAATGTCATCTCCTATATATACCACTTTAACTTCAAGCATGTTAAGTATTCAAGAAAAACATCACTACTGCCGTGGTATGAGTAAGTTTTAACAACAAAGAAGTGCATATAAATTGTCAGGTTTACAAACTAAATACGAAAATCATCTGATACAGTTAGCAGTTAATACGTCACAACTGCATTTCATAAATACCGGCGACACAAAAACAAATAAATGAAAGCAGAGGATGGTAATGAACTTCACAATTTTACAAGTTAAATATGAATGTTGTTAAAGCTTGTCCACTTTTCATGATCACCAATTCTCATATCAAAGCACGAAAGAACAAAAATGCTCATAATTATAGAAAAACTTAACGAATATAAGCACACAAAACTGCACTTACAGCACTAGAGGACCCCAAGGACCAAGATCATGCTGTATCCAAACTAAGAAATCCTTCAGTATCTGGAAAGAAACAAATATTATTAACTGAACAATGATAAGCAAAAAATCTTAAGAAACTAAACCAATCAGATAAATAACACATTTTTGTACATTTGAAGCACACATCTTAATTTGAGGGAGCACTGCAGTGGCAATTCTCAACTCTAATTTTTGAAGAACAAAACTACATGTTCAGTATCACAAGATTGACCGGTAGAACCCAAAACCATCGAGATACCGACACAATACGCATTGCCATGATTATCAACAAAACAATTGGCCCATTTCCCAGCTGAATACTCATATGCTTTTCAGTTGACACAGAACTCAAAGGGAGGCATCTTACTATCAAGTTGAATCAGCTCATTAAAACCCAACTGACTGCCTTAACATCATAAGCTTCATAAAGATACATTTCTAGTAAAAACATACCTTCAAAACAAACAAACAAACACACACACACACACACACTCCCCCTAAATAGCAAAATAACAAGAATGTATTAACTGAGCATCCAACCAATCAACAACACATAAACCAACCACAAAAACAATCCAATGCAACATCCAAACAGAACAAATTAAGCACCAGTAAAACCCTCTCAGAAATCATAAACACAAACAAAAGAAAAGGAAAACGAACCTTTTCAACAGGAAGAGTGAAGCAAGCAAAGACAATACTCCCAAGAAGCAGAATCAGTATCGAAATCTTCAACAGAGAAACCCAACTGAGCTTGAAAGCCATTAGAATCGAATGCGGAGAGAATAAGGAAATCTTTTTGCGCCAAGGCCGACACTCTTCTTCCGGGTCCTCTGGTACAGCTTGCTTCAATGACAAGCGAGGCCTCAAATTGATTCCCCCTAAATTTGCCAGATTGATACACCCGGAAAGAATTACAACAATCCCCCACCACCTAATCAAAAACCCTCTACCAGAAACTACGAATGCGTGCAGGATTTCGCCCCATTTGATTGAAAGATCATAGTGGTTTCCCGGTTTCCACACAATGATCCTGCTCTCTCTCAGCGGCGTGATGCGAAAACTTGTTATTACAAAGCTACTTTTTTCTTCGTTGATTGTCGAACAATCTTTATCGTTGCGATTGTGATCGTTCCGTTTTGGAATTAACTATTAACTCTACCGACTTGCGTGTGTTTGTGTGTGTGGAGTGCGTGTTTCTCAAATCTCCACCATTTCCACAACTGTAATTAGCTCATTTTTGTTATGGGCCCAATTTTTGGCCCAAAGTCAATTTGGGAGCCCAATATAATTTGAATTGGGCCTCAAACAACGCTATTGCTGAATAAATTCCCTTTTGGGGTTTAAGTTAATAATAGGTTTATGGATTTTTTTTTAATGAGATCAGTAAGTGGATGAGATATTTATATTTTAAATATATCCAACAATAATAAAAAAATATTTTGTCGTATTATATAGTAATTGTTTATAGATTGATTGACAGAATAGATACTAATAATAATAATAATAATAATAATAATAATAATAATAATAATAATGTATTTATATTATTATGTTGCTTTATTAATAGCTTGATCATATTAACTAATCATAAGAAACTGCTCCATAAAATTGAGGGTAATTTTGAGGTTCATTGGTAGGCTTTAGAAGTGAGATTCAATTGACCTAAAGATCTGAAATCTTACAAGTGAACCGTTACACAGTAAAACTCTAAAATTGATTGATAAATAAATATGATTAATGAATAATTTTATGTTCTTGTATATTTTCCTAGCCCTAAAACATAAAATATAATAGGAGTAATAATATGCTTTTATTTATGTTGCATAAAAGTTTTTGCACTAAGTAGACAGTTAGTAGTAATTGCAAATTATCTGTCCTACTCACGAGTAGGTTGAGCAAAATTAATAATCATAAAATAGGGTAGTTAATTTAGAAGTAAATTTGTGTACACATGGCCTTTTATCCATCTACTTCTTCTATTTCTGGTAAATCATTTGACCTACTTTTTCTTGTTCTACTTCTTAAGAGTTAAGATAACCTTGCTTTGATAACAAGAAAATATTTAAGAAGAAAATGGCTAAAACTTGTATCTAGGGACACCCGGCGCCCAAATATACTTTAGTATTTAATACCCTTTTATTTTTTGAAAAAAAAAATTAATGAAAGTGTATCCTATAGAACAAAATATTATACATTTATTAATTAAAGTATATACATTTTAAAACAAAATGTTGTATCTTTCTTAATTAAAGTGTATACTAGAATAAAATTCACCTTAAAAAAAAGTATAAATTTAAATATAATAGCTGGTTAGATTTTTTTTTTTAATGTCACTTTTATAATTTAGGAAGATAATATAATGTACGAAAATTATATAGAAAATTTTATTCCTATATTCGTCAAACAAAACTACATTTTTCATCTCATATCTCATCTCATATAAGTAAAGCAAAAAATTTTAACCCAAATAATTTTATAAATATTTATATGCAGAATAAATATTCATGATTATAGACTTGGAATAATGCATAAAATGTGACGTGGAAGGAAGACATCGTCTAATCTTGTGATGTGATTTGATATAAATTAATTAGTATTATATATATATATATTGATCAATTAATTAGAAGATAGCAGATTAATACCCTCCAAAAGAGTGAATAGGATGAGCTAATCTCATGTGAATTTGTTTTGATATTTTTTTTAGAAAGATAAATTACTCCTTTAGATGAAAAACATTACTCATCTCAACAAGATTATATAAAATTATAATATATCAAAATTTTTAATGTAATAATATTTTTAAATTTAAAATATAATAATTTATTACTTTAAAAAATAAATTTATATACTAAAAAATAATTTCGATAAATTAAGTATTTTAAGGAACTCGATTTACATAAGCATTTACAAAATAGGATAGATGTGTACTCTAAGCCTATCTTTATTTGCTCATGTGTTGAAATTCGGGTTTTCAAAATTCACAACTACTTTAGATTTAGATGGATATAAAAAGTAAAACCACCTCTATTATGCCCAAAAACTCTTATTAATTTTCAATACATCAACTTATATATTCTCCATTCTCAATTTTTTTTCTCATTCTCTCTCTTCTCTCATTTTTCTATCACATCAATTAATATTTTTTACATGTATCACCATCAGCTCATGAAATATATAGGTTAGAGAATCCAAGTTTTAAATTGAGGCATGAAATTTACCATCATCTAAACTCAAAACAAACTTATTAATATAACTTTTAAAATCCATATGAACTTCAATATAGGCCTACAGGTAGAAAATATCAATTTTGATCCTATATCTTTTACCAAATTCAATTTTAGTCCTATAACTTTTGATGTTTTCAATTTAAGTCCTTTTAATTTCAATTTTGGTCCTGTAACTTTTAAAATTTCAATTTTAGTCCTATAAATTTCAAATTTAGTCCTATATCTTTTGGAATTATCAAAATTAGTCCTATATCTTTTGAAATATGATATAATTTATAATAAGACTAATTTTGATAATTAAGAAAGATATAGGATTAATTTTGAAACTAATAGGACTAAAATTGAAATTTTAAAAGATATAGGACCAAAATTGAAACTAAAAGAACTAAAATTAAAAATCCTAAAAGATACAGGACTAAAATTGGATTTGGTAAAAGATTCTGGACCAAAATTGATATTTTCTCGGCCTACAAGATCCTCATGTGTTGGAACCTGACACATGAATTCAATCAAGAGAGTCAACAAACAATAAAGAATTAAATAGTTTAATGAGATAATGTTGTACACACTAGGAAATGTTCAAAGAATCATTCAATTACACAATAATACAATATGCTAGCTACCTGCAAAATGATTGTCACCCTACCTCCCATATCATTTGTGCTCAATCTTGATACAACTAATGCACCATGTTAGCACGTTCTACTAATAAAAAAAATAAATGGTATATCCATCTTTAGGAATCCCGTTGCCAGAAACGACAGCACCCCATTGTTAGAAACCCCGTTGCCAGGATCCGCCTTACCGTTCCTGTCCTGAGGATAAACAATGTGTTTATTTGACACTCACTGTGTTGATCAAAACATGACAAAGCATGAGATCTACAAAATATTGGTGTCCAATTAAACCATCCTTCCACTTCATTTTAAGTGGAGCTCGACCATAGTGAACCCCATCGTTGCACCTATTATCATAGTGCCATGGATATGTCATGTCAAAATCATCTATCACTCTATCAACAACCCCATAATGTCTCAACTTATCAAGAACTACACCATTGAAGGCCTCCATTTTGTGAGGGTTGTAGGCTAGCTTTCGAGCGTAGCCGCCCGTCGCCACGGTAGTTCTATATATAAATCGAGGAGGCGTCAACCCTCTCCTCCGCACTCCCTCCTTCACCTCACCCCAGAACGCGGCCGCATAGTCGGCTCCCCCGACAAATTGTCTAATATTCGGCCAATGGACTCCGTCGTGTAAGCCGGAGTTCATGACTACAGTATCCGGAACTACGGTTCCGGAAAAGAACCCCTTCAATGTACCTCGATACTCTTCGCTAATCAACGAATTTAGACCCTCGTAGTTACCGGTCGAGTTCGGATGACCGTTAAAAACACTAGTAAATCTCAACATCTGTGATGGATCCCTAGGGTTGGTGATGTTCCGATCGAATATCCTCGGAACAACATCAACCTCGTGGACATCCATCACCAACTTAAGGATGTTTCGAACCGTGTCACAATGGTTCGAATCGCCCCACCAAAACACCCAACGGCCATTCAAACAACGCCATGCCTCGTCCCTCGACATGATCTTGAAGGAGCAATGAGCAGAGTACACCCAACCATTGCTCTCCAACAACCCTAATGAGCCATCACACCATGGATGCTCACAAGGGAAGCTAGCATCCTGACATCTATACCTTCCATCATCACTAATCGAGCAACTATCATTCTTAGCATGTCGAGTCCACCTACCCGACCAAACATCCTTCGAAAAATCAACCCCACCGCACCGCCTAACCTCCGGCAGCTGAGACGAAGAAGCCGGAGCATAGAACGTGATCGGAACGACACGAAGGACTCGATCGAGAGCAAACCGCTCGGGCGAGAACTTCAAACCTTGGAAGCTACGAAACAAGAGAATGATGGTTAAGTTGTATTCCCCTGCAAAATCAGGGTGGACTTGCAGTGAGAAGGTGTAGCTACCATTTCCATGATCCTTAATAGGAGGTCTGGATTTCCACCGGTCACCAGAGAGATCGGTTTCGAAGTAATCGCCACCCAAGCAATGTGGTTTGCCGGAATCATCCACTGCTTGAAGAACAAAGTGATGGACATCGCCGGTGGACAGTTGGATGTTGTTATTACCATCCAAATTAGGTACTATGATGTTCTCTGTTGTTGAATCTTTGCAGGGCTCACCACCTGGAGTTAGCCACCTTGCAAGAAGGTTGGATGAATAGTTGGGCTCTAATTCAGCTGAAATCCATGTATAATTGTTTGAATTTTGATGGGGTTCAATACATGTTTTGGTAAAGTATGAATCTTGAGAGAAGAAAGCAGAGTTCTTGATTTTGATTAGTACTAGGTTGTTGTTGTGATGAAAAGTGGTGTAATTAATCCCCCAAAAAATGATGATGCCAAGAAAAGTTCCAATAGCAAGAATCTTGAACCATGATTGAAGCATGAGGTTGGATTGCATTAGCCATGGCGCTTTCTCTGTCATCTGCAAACAATCCAGAGAGAGAAATGAGAAGGAGAAAAGAAAGGCAAGAATATATTAATTGAAATCATGAAATGTGAATATAATAATAGGGGGATTTTCTTTCCTAATTTCAAACAAACACATTAATTAATTCTCAGAAAAAGCATCATGGATGCAATGTTTCTGTTGAAGAAATAAAAGATTGTAAAAATTAATATACCGGGTGGTTTAATTTGGTAGGAGAAAGCAGTTGTTGTTGGTTTAGTCAATGCAACAGTATGTCTGGATGGGGCATTTGTAAGGAGAAGATGATGAAATATTAAGTCTGTGTGAGTGTTGGAATATATTGAATACATATGGTGTGAGGGTTAATGATAGAGAATGATGATGGTATATCATGAACACAACTCTCTCTCTCTCTCTCTCTCTCTCTCTCTCCCTCTCTCTCTCTCTTGTCTGCAGAAAATGGGAATGCTAAGGCGAACGTGGAGGGATGAATTAATGGAAAACATAAAATAAGGAAACGCGAATTTAGGAATAATTAAGGCACATCTCTAATCCCAAATAATATCCACCCACGTTCTCTCAAAAAGAAGAGGTGTGTTTTGATCATTGTCTAACTTAAAAGATTTTAAAGGAGTAAATTAAAAGATAACCTGGCACCGTCATTTATGTCTTATTAAATCATTGAATTATAATGTTTTGTTCTTAGGATATGGGTAGAATATTTGAGGGATACTTTTATTACATCATCTTAGGCAAGATTATTTTAAGTTTTTTAATTAATTTTTACGATATAATCACTTTTTATTTGTTTATGAAATAATTCGAGAAACAGTCTCACAAAAATCTTTATCGGTATAATAGTTTTTTAACACATAACTAAATAGGATTTACTACATCTAATTCACTCCAAGCTAGCTCAATTTAAGGAACTAAAAAAGATAAGGGATATAGAATTGTTTATAATTACCAACCCGACAACATAGTATTCTAAAATTACAAATTTCAAGTGTTCAACACACTTAATTCCATGGGTGGTCGTCGCAGCCCTTTGGTCCATCTCTTTTGACAATCTCCATTATGGCCTTAACAGATTCCTCAACTCTATTAGATAGAGTATGGTTCCCATGTTCTATCTCCATTTTCTCTGCTCCACCCATTGCTTTGCACAATCTTCAAATATTCATTTATAACACCCAACACATATATACTCATTATTAGCCAAACAATGTAATCATAGAGACGTAACACCAAAATGTTCGTTACTGATCATGCCTGTTAACCAGAGCTTTCTTGTCAATGTGTTTTGGTACATTCTCATCATCCATGGAAAACATCACCTGCATAAACACCCATTAGGGCCCCTAAACATATATAGCATCAAAAATCAATACTATACTATATTGATCATATACCAATGTAGGTGTATTAGCCATGTGTCCAAGTTTCCTTCTCAACTTATCTTCGCTGAAATCAGAACTGAACATATCATCATCGCCATCGTAGGCGAAAAGAGAGTGATATCTACACACGACGAAAACAGTTATCAACCAGTACTCAGAATTAGCTTCAAATAAAGAATCAGCTGCCTTGCCTGTAGGCAGTAATGGGAGACTTGGTATAGGCGTTCCGTGGCATCAGTTCCAACTCCCGGCCTTCTTTTATCATCCTCGACGCCAACTCAACCATTGAAGCAGTTTCCGGGAACATGGCCATGTGTTCGCGGTCACTAACCGGAGCCTAAAACAAAAGACAGACAATAGGAAATTAGAACAGAGTACTCTGCATCTTACATCGTGTTATCAGTTGAGAAAATGTATCTTTATAAACTGCAGAATGGCTGCACGAACAGCCCTCGAACATGCTGCATTGCTACGCAAATAATACACGATATCCTTCGTACAACAACACAAGATATATACACATCGATCACTAATAATGTATGATAAGAGAAGAGGAAAGATCTTATTACCTGGCATCCAGTACTATGTCCTAATAGTATGACACCATGGGAATCTTCATTGTCTATCAAATAGCTTATCAACTGATCAATCTCCATAGCATCCTTAATCCATTAAAAACACACATGCATGTGATCATTTGACTCACCAAAAATATAGAAAACATGCATGCAAGAATGATCAGCAAGTCAACACATTATTGCTTGATTGATAGAGAATCGATCAAATGTAAATGGGGATCGAAAAGACGAATAAGAGTTGCTTCAAGCTGGAGACGCAGTATGGATCATAAGAAGATGTAAACAAGAATTGAACTAATGACCACTTCTCCTTCTCCAAAGCAATTGCCAATGGCTCCAGATAACTAGAGTTAATAAAGAATTATAAATCTACTTTAACATGAGTTAATTAAGTTAATTATATGAATTCAATGAAGCTAGCATCATAAAAATGAATTAAAAGAAATGCATGCTATAACAAAATAAGTTACTTACTTAGAGGTCAATATCCCTTCATTCATACCACTTATAAACACCACTTGCTCCTTGTGATCACCTGTCTTGAATGCAACCTTTAATAAACGGATTTTCTGTGTCATTTTGTGTATCATCTCTTGTGTTGTATCCTTGGATGAACGTAAGCTCTAAAAAGAAGTATAACTTGGTTCTTTTCTTTATTACGTGTCACCTTTGTAATTAGTAGCACAAGAATTGATCACTCAAAAGAAATGCACAAAAGGTGTTTCATTAATTAGAAAGCAGAGTTCACATTAATAAATGATTATCCATAAAATCAAGAATAATTTAGCATTAATTCATTTCTTTTATAACAAGATCTCCATTTCATGGTACAAGTAAATAGAAAAACAAGAACAACAAATTTCAATCCAATTGATAGCAATATATCCTACTAAACACAGTCCATTTTTTCTTCTATACCACTTAAATTCAGCTTAAACTGACTTAAAATTAAATAAATAATATAAATATATATATATATATATATATATATATATATATATATATATATATATATTATATTCCGTGCCTGAATTGGTTTGGGCCCGTACTTGAACATAATGCCGTGAAACTGATGCTTATTGTTAATCGGGCCGGAAACAGCAGCGCAGTCTCCGGCAGCGGCAGCGGAGTCATTGGGCGGCAACGAGGAGGCGGAGGGGCTGCGAACAATGCTGGAAAACCAGGCGGCGGATGGAGATCGGAAGATGGGGAGGAGACGTTCGATTCAGAGTTTTCCATTGGGTAGTGTCAAGATTTCTGTTATTTCTGTTATTTTTCCAATCTCACTAGGACACCTTTTCTATTTTTATTTTTGTAAAATGAAATTCATAATATATTATTAACAAATTAATATGGTTAATGTGGGCTACCCAAGAAAAAAAAAAAAAAAGTTAATGTGGGCGGGCTGACCAAACAGAATGCAAACAAATAATTTTTGGGCCAATTTTGTAACAGACAAACTTGGGCTTTCAAGTTGTGGGCTGGGGCCACCTTTATATTAAGCCCACTTTTCTTGGGCCCATAGTAAATGTAATGACAAAATTTCACTTTTTCTTTAGATATGGATAGCGGTTCTCAAAGATCTAGAGCAGGCTTAATCCAATTAAGCTAGTTGGGCCCATAATTTCACTTTTTTATTCAACCACAAGATTTTTTTTTTAGTTTCTCTTAGTTTATTATTTTATTAGTGCAAATTATATTTTTTATTATCTTTTTAATCTTCTAGACAAATTGCCACCCACAAAGATAATGGATTATTTTTTCAATTTTTTTTTTCCTAGCCAGCTTTGAGTTTGAAATAAAACGAGTGACTTTCTTGCGTAGCTTGGTGAACGGATAATAGTTTCGTTTGCATAGTTGATCCAATTAATTTTGATTGGATTAATACTGATAACCTTACAAAAATTGTAATACTTAATAACTTATTATAATATTATTGCATTATTATATATTTAAAATAATCAATTTAATTTTAAGTGAAAGTTTAATAAAATCCTAAAAATAATGCAATACTCTTTAAGAATAAAGAATAAATCACAAAACCTAAAGCTAAAATAGATAGGTATTATTTTACTCAAGTGTATGAAAATTTTAACAAAAAGAATCATTTTATTCAAACACGTGCGTGTAATTTCCAATGAAAATTAAAGGCACCGTCTCACGTCTCACGTAGCTTGTATAGGTTTACATGGGTCGGATAAAAAATTATTACTTCTATAATAAAAAATGATAATATTATTTCATGAATAATTTATAATATAAATGAAAAGTAATAATATTTTATGCAAAAGTAATACTCCCTCTGTCCCGCTCAAATGTCACCGGATGGTTTTGTGCGTAGATTAAGGAATATTATAATTTTATGTGTAGTGAGTAGTTGTATTAATAGTGAGTGGTGGGCCACATCTGATATCTTTTTACTAAAAGTGGGAAATAGGAACATTTGAATCGGAATACGCTCAATATAGTAAAATGAGGACATTTTGGTGGGATAGAGGGAGTAACTAATTACGAAAGTGGAAAATAATCTTATAAGATAGGTCTCATAGCACAAAATTAACTAATGGAGTACTCATGTGATGAAAATTGTGTATAATTTTCATCCTTGTAACAAAGAAGTTCATATATCTAAAGTTAGGTATGCATTACAAATCAAATACATGCTTATTGTATATTTTTATATAAATGTAAATAAATTATCAAAATATATAAGGACATGCTAAGCTAGCAATCAACTCTCATGTAACAAAATCACTACAAGCATACTCCCTCCGTCCCTTGGTAAGAGTCTCATTTGCTTTTGGGCACGTGGATTAAGGAGTATTATTATTTAATGTGTAGTGGGTAGTTGTATTAGTGGGTGTGTGGGCCCCATGTTTTAATTGTATTAGTGGGTGTGGGTGGGTCCCATGTGTCCAAAAAAGGAAATGGGATCCTTTGGGTGGGACAACCAAAATGGTAAAATGGGACTCTTACCTAGGGACAGAGGGAGTATTCATTACACTTTTAGCATATCGTAGTATCGTACCATAATTAAATGTTTTGAACATATTTATATATAGATTGTGTCTCATCCCGGTTTATATGGATTACCATGTAAATTCTATTTTTTAAAATTATTTTTAAGTATATAAAAAATTACTTTTTAAAGAGTAATAATTTTTATATAAAAATAATAATAATTCATGTCTCTAAAAGAGTAATTTTTTATATACTAAAGAGTAATAAAAAAATCAGGATTAATAACAATTTGAAGAGTAAATTTTAATTTTAAAAAATAACAATTTATGTGTCTAAAAAATAATTTTTCATGTACTAAAAAGTAACGGTGTTTACATACAAATATATATAAATTTGGATTAGACAAGTGTTGGTGGGTTGAAAAGATATGAATTAATAATGATATTTACTGCATTTATCGTACCAATAAATATTGGTATAGAAAATTCCAATATATTAAAATTTCTAGCAATGCAAATGTACCTTAAAGGAAACTTCAATACCTATTTGATATTTAAAGAGGAGTATTAAAATTATAAAATACGTACCTCAATATTTTATTTGAAATTGAAAAGAAAAGAACGAAATACAAACACAACCATCCATCACCATCCAACGTCATTGTACTATATTTTTTTTAAAAATGATGCAATGTTAGGTGACTTGCAAGATAAATCTAAATTTATAAATTTACTTACTTAGAATCCTACTAATAATTTAATCTGAATCAAATAATAAAATTAATTTGATTCTACTATTCATCACAAATAACCTTTTTTTTTTTTTACAAAACATCATTTTTACACATCTTTTTATCTTTATAGTTTAAGGATTATCAATCATTTTGTCTTTAGAATTTATTACATTCTATCTTCAACGATTTTATTATCAACTTTCAACATTAAACGATTCAATAAATAAATAAATATATATATATATATATATATATATATATATATATATATATATATATATATATATATATATATATATATATATATAATCTACTCTTATATAACATTTCCTTTTTTAAAAATATTTTTTATCAAATTCTTTTGAATTAAAATAGATCAATTTTAGATACTAATTCCACTTAAATTGATAGTGTGACATCACAAACTCTATACACATGAGTCCAAAGTGATGAATTAAGGGTTTAATTCTTTGACTATGCAATTAACTATTAAATTGAGTCAAATTTAACTAAAAATAAATGAGAAGGATAGTGGAAAACATTAATAATATTATTATAAATGAAGAAGTGTATCTTAATAAAATAATTATAACAATGATGATCAAGTGAAAAGACAGCATGCATGCTTAAATTAAATAGAAATTCGAAAATGTGTGCACTGAGTTGAAGTGGGGTCATTTTGGGAATCACATAATAATAATGTGGAGCCAAACTACCAAACGACCCTTCAATGAATTAATTAAAAATGTAAAAATGACTCTTAACTAATAAAATTAAGCAATCTGTAACCAAAGAATATAATCAATTAATTAATTAATTCAAATTTAACATTATCTTACCAATGTTCTGCACGGGGGGTTGTTTGTTTAAAGGAGCATTTATTTTGCAAATTGTTATTTTTTAAATTAATTAACTACATTGACTTGCCCATCATTGCTTCTTAAGTTGTTGTTAAATCAAGAGATAATATGATTCTTAAAGATAATTAATAAAAGGTTATTTGTAGCACCAACAAAGTCCAATTGAAATGACTGCTTTCTTTGATTAAGATTTTATTTTATTTAATTAATTACTTTAGTTAACTCATCTTATTTTCAAAATTCTTTCATAATCTCGTATCGCGAAATTTTCAATGTTGAAAAAAAAAAAATCGAATTTATTGAAAATATTAAATAAGACAAATTCTCTTATGACATATCCCATTTCAAGAACATGCATGGATGATCATATGATGAATTTATTTTATTGAAAAAATTTCGAATTAATGAAGAAGTGAGTAATCGCAAGAGAAAGTATTATGAATTTGTAGGGTATTAAATATAATATTTTAATCTTCATGTATTAAAGTGCTATTTTATATTCTAATAAATATATTTAATTTTTAAAATAATGTGAGTCAATTTAAATTGAATAAATTAAATTAACAATCACTATTAATTTTACATTAAAATTTGAGTTATTCTAGAGTGTAATTGAATTTATAAGATAAAATTTTAAGTGTGGTGGGTAGTTATTAAATTTATTTTTAATTATTTTATTTATAAGAATTAAGTAAAAAATTAATCTATTTTAGAACATTGTGATAACAAATTAACTTTCTAAATAAAACAACAAATGAAATAGGTTTTTAAAATGAAATATATATTTTAAACAAGATAATGATGGGAAGTATTTACCAAATATTTTAATATGAGACATTAATGATTCATTTAATGACATAAGTGGAGATCATATATCATTTCCAACAAAGATTAGTGATCAATAGGACAAGTTTTCGTATAATTTTTTTCTTCTTAATATTGAATAATAAATTAAATTTAAACTATTACATGTGACTTTTTCCCAAGATAATATAGTGGTAGACACCCTTTTTTCTAATATTTATATTATGTGGATTGGGTTGAAGTGGTTCTTCCATTTAGATTTGTTCTGAAAGTGATTTCTAGCTCTCTGGTATCCCTCTAGGGAAAAAAAAGATAAAAACATATAATGATTTGTTCCTGTATTATAGTAGTATTTGAGATATTTTATTTTTTATTATATATTTTGATATTATATTTTAATATCGTGCAAAAAAAAAATGCATAGTAGACGTCAAGATTATTTTTTGCTTAGTAATCGAAATCTACCACGGTACTTAAATTTTATTTAAACAAATAGTTAATTGCTCTTATATAAACCATTCATGATTTTAATTTATTTCTATTACTGATTATGAGATGAATATTTTAAATTCGATAAAAATATTATTTTATGATAAATTCTCTTGTCGGACGATATTTATGTGAGACAAGTTGACTCATTATTAAAATATGATTGATATATATATATATATATATATATATATATATATATATATATATATATATATATATATATATATATATATATATATATATATATATATAGAGGTAAAGTATGTTTATAGTAGTTAATGTACACATTTCTAAATAATGTATTAAAATATAATTTTTAAATTTTAGTAATATAATTCTTTACAAATATATTTTATACTAATGCAAGTACTTTTTTTTTGACAGAACTAATATAAGTACTTTAATAATTAGTCAGATCCATCTTACCATTCATCTCACGTATACCCTTTTCAAAAGAGGTTGGTGCACCCTATTTTATACATTTACTCTTTTAAGTTGATGATCAAATTTATAAATAGTGCAAAGCACGATCTAGTAAGTTAGAAAATGTTTCGTAATAATATTGTAAAATTAAACTTCATTTTAGTTTATATATACTGTAATTGTGATTTTATTGGTATATAATTCTTTCTTTCTTCCTAATATTGCAATTTGTTTGACTGCCAAAGCTGTTTGTTAAATCGAATGTATTATTAATTGATTATATTTGGAAAGCTTTGAACATAAAAGTATAGCATGTTGGTACTTGAAGATATTGTTAAAATTATATTTCCTAATGATTACAATAATAAATTAGGTGTTAGCTTTGATTTTTTTGGAAATTTTAGTGAAACTATGAGTTGTGGTATGTGGACTTATATTGTACATGCCAAAAATATAAAGTGGAATCCTAGGGCCATCACATCACATATTTTTTATGTCTTTCACAAAAAGTTGTAGGTTAATGTAACCATCTTATAAAATAATCACTTAATTTAAAATATTATTAATTTTTATTCATCTTATACATTTTGGCAAAAACTCATGTGGCCTTGGAAACACACCGTGTTAAAATTATTGTGTTCATATGGGGACACGGTGTGTTCCCGGGGCACAAGAGCCTCACTCTATACATTATTCATAAAATATTTTAATTATGAAAAAGGGAGTATTATTTTTCGTTAATAATATTGCTCTTTACGTTCTAAGATTAATTTCACATTTTTCTTGTTTATCCGTCTCGTAATAAAATTTACCTCCTAAAAGAGAAAACAATTCTTAAATCCTAAATGCCAAATGTAAAATTTAATTTTAAAATTGTCATCACTTATTAATACATAAAACATATTTTATTATTTAAAAATATCATATTATCTTCAAAAGTCAATAAAATTAATTATAAGAAGTATTTTTTTCTTAAACAACATGAAATGATAAAGTAAACTTAATTTCGGGATTGAAAGAATACTTTTTATCCGTATCACGTAAGATTTTACACAGTTTTGTTTTGTATTTTTCCCCATTCTTTAAGGTAGTTAGGTGCAGAGTTTAATTAATAATATTGTCCTTGCTAAATCATAACAGCAGGAAATTGTTTGCCATTATAGAAGTTTTTATTTTATTATTATTAGTAGTAGTGAATAAATAGTGGGGTTTAATGGGGACATTGGGCAAGTATATATTACTTGGTTAAAAGTAGTTACATAGATGAATCCTCTAATTCAAATTATAAGTGGAATTAATGCACCTTGATTGTGAAATTAACTAGTACATTTTATTCTTTAACAAATAAATTATTTACATATTTCTTACCATGTCAACGGGAAGAAGGTTTTCATGATTTATAATTGCCTTATGCTTTTTCTTAAATGCATATCTAATTGGATTATTTTATTATCGAGATTATATATATATATATATATATATATATATATATATATATATATATATATATATATTATGGAGCATTGGGTGGGTTGATAGTCGATTTTTAGGGTTTATGCATGGTTTCTTATGAAACAAGGTTTCTATGTCTCTGGAATCATTCATGAATTTAATGCTTTTGAAAATTAATTTTTAACACTTTCCAAAATTTTTAATATACTTGATTGTATTTATTATTTTAGTAGTTTATGTAATTTTTTCATTACCTATTAATCATACTTCCATATAAAAATTCTCCAATATTTCGAAAGCTAGATCTCGAATATCTCCTATTACATGAGTGACTCGTATATTTTACCCCCTCACATACAAGTGGGGAATATTTGCCTCAACCATTGCACATGGAATTTTCTCATAAATGGGTGGCGGATTTAAAAACTTTTGAAGTTTCGAATTCCTTTCAATTATGGGGCGTTGGGGCCGGTAACCGACCTAAAGAAATTTGATTATAATTCAATTTGTGACGATCATAGGCAGAAAGTTCATATTCTTCAGTCATTGATAAACAATTTATTGGACAATACTCAACGCAATTACCGCTCGTCTATTGATTAGCCATTTGTAGTCGGAATGACTAATTAAAGAATTTATGGAGCCACAGGGAGGAAGGTACTAGAGTTTAAGCGATCTCATGTTCAACATAGTTTTATAGAGACGATAATAAAGGGGAAGGATTAATCAAGAAATGACAATTAAGCAGTTAAATGACAAGATAAACAATGGGATAGATGAATGGAAGATGGATGAATGAGCCAAGTAGATAGAGAATTAGACTACCAATACTTAAAGTATGGAAAATCTAGGTATCATGCAACGAATTCATATGTGTCAAGGGTTAATAACTAAGGGTCAACACGAATTTCACCTAAACTCCATCTCGAGATGGATAGGATGTAGATCCTTTATAAGGTCTCAAAAAGGCTTTAAGGTTGGTTCTCAATCAAACAATTCCAACTAGGTACTAAACTTGAAATGAGAGTCCCTTCACACGATTAATTGACCTCTCGATCTATCAAATCGAATGTTCTATCAAAGGGTTCTAAATCCTAAAGGATTTCTCAATCTCTTTACAATTTATAATGCACATGAAGTGTTTGATGAAATGATTCACTTAATTATCCTAAGCACATAATTGATTTTTCAATATAATCACATATTTAGAGCAACTAAACACACAAATCATCAAAAACCTCAAGATCTCAAGCATGAATGATAAAAAATTAATAAACCCAATCAACATAATCATTCAATTGCAAATACCCAAAATTATCTAACACAATTCATATTGCTAATCTAACAAAGGAGATTTGCCTCTCATAGTTATAAGGAAATCAACATAGACATTAAAATCCTTATAAACCATGATAAACAATAAGGAATCAATACAAAGTTTAGATGAAAACTCCATTGGATGGCTCCAATGGTGATCTTCTTCTTCCCTTTGCAATTTTCCTCTCTCCCTTACTTCTCTAGCTACTTAGATGGAGGATTTGATGGATGGATTCAAGGATGGGTGAATGAGATGAAGGGTAGACGGAATGGAGGGTAAAGTGTGTGAAAAATAGTGTGAATTAGGTGTAGATTGGATCCAGGAACGATTTCTCCCTTATTTTCACGCCAAATGATGTATTTGTGGGCCTAGAATCTTCTGGAAGGCTTACAGATCCAAAAACGGACTTTTGATCGAACACGGGTAGTGCTCGGTACTCGGGTCGAGTAGGTGCAGTACAGTCTTACCGTTTCACGCATAACTTCTACATCCGAAATTCGATTTGAGTGATTCTTACGCTCACGCGATCCTCTCTTTCTTGGCTTTCTATCCATATAAAGATATGATAAAAAGTCCAACATTTGAAAGTGTAACAAGTCATGCAAAGTAGCACATCATTTTAATCATAACTTTTTCGTTTGGACCCCGAATTGAGCTCCGTTTTCTCCTACGTCTTCCTTTTCGCGTCTAGAATCCATTTTTACCTGAAAAATCATACATTTAAGTTTATTTTCATACATTTCCATAAAAAACAAAACACAACCAAATAACACATAAATACGGATAAAATAATACGAAAACATATATAAAAAGACACTAAAATCTAGGTGAAAATATCACACATCATCTATTCTATGAATTGTTATTGATTCAGCTCATTCTGCTTGGCGGAGAGGATGAGATGGCAGCTATGCGTGTCAACCACATATGGACATTAACTGATTTACCAGCAGGCCGAACAGTGAATCCTGCTAAATCCTGCATTTCATAGCTGTAGGATTCTAAGAGACGGGAATGTAAATAGAAAACATCTCCT
This sequence comes from Pogostemon cablin, assembly GCA_023678885.1. NCBI lineage: Eukaryota > Viridiplantae > Streptophyta > Magnoliopsida > Lamiales > Lamiaceae > Pogostemon > Pogostemon cablin. The sequence continues at coordinate 22,167,597 of CM043009.1, read as the reverse complement.
GGGAAAGCCTCACGACCTGGTGGTCGGCAAGCCTTGCATGTGGAATTTTCTCATAAATGAGTAGCGGTGAGGTTCGAACCCTGAACTTTTGTTAACTAGGGGCTCTGATACCATGTTAAATGACCACCTCATCTAAAAATTTAAGCTGATAGAAAGTTGAATCGTTTAATACTTAATCAGTTTACACTTAACAGTCTTCCATACCCAACTTTGATTCATTTGATCATGTTCAAAGTTTCTCGAAGCATAGTTCAAATCGAAAAAGAAAAGAGAGAAAAAAATCGAATGATCTAGCAATTCGAAAAGTCAATTTTAAGTACAATCAAAGAGTTAGCTCTTACGATTCATCCCCACCATTAATTCTATAAAAAGACTGGAATGGTGGGAGCCTCTCAAATCGTGACATGCACCTCTTTCCATCATGTCCAACGTTTCTTGGATTTTCAATACAAAATCTCTAATTTTTGTGAGTTGTATAAGACAAAAAAAATACTAAATTTTTTGTCTTTAATACCCAACCCCATCTCACCCCACCCCATCCCACCCCCAACCCGTATACACTATACACCACGTACACGTGTATTCCATCCTGCGTGAACGTTAATCCATCACACACACACGCATATATACTTTAATTACTTCATATCTTGGTACACATGGCATTTGCTCCCTATGGGTTAATTTGGTTGGGATGTAAAACTTAAATAAAAAATTTGTTTTACTTTTTTATTTGATTGTTTGGTAGGTAATTGTGGGAACCTTAGCTAGATCTATTTAATTCAGTATCAAATTTGATTACTATTCTTTTACACGACTATATATTCACCTCTCATTTATTGTATCTAGATTCTAGCTAGGTTTTCATCATTTCAAATAGTACTTATATAGTAATAATATTGTACTATATATTAGTATTATTTTATGTTTATATTGTCTTTAAGATTTTTTTATATTTTTTTATTTCAGAACATAACGTTTCGTTCATCAGAGTTTTATTACTACTATATATATAGTAGTAATATTTTATATTTACTTTCTTTAACATTAAATTTTTTAATTCAATTATTGTGCATCTGATTTTAACTGTTAAATTAAATTTTAAATATAAAATAAAATAATTAAAATTTTTAATAAATAACTATTCACTGCACCCTACATTTGATCCATCAATCTTAGAGTGCACCGATGAACTAATAGCATCCTAAAATCACCTACACACGTAGTTTACAAAAGAAACATCTGTAGTGGTTCACAATATGAGTTACTTAAAGGGTAAAAAATAAATAAAAATGAGGGGGAGTTTTTTTTAAGTGGGACCGTACACCAATACGTTAAAACTCCGAAAAGTTTTATACAATAATATTACATAATTTATTGTCAATTTAGATTAAAGTTAAAAAAATATAAATTATAATTAAAACCAATTTCTTTATTTATGTGTAAAATTAATACAACCATAAGGGGTCGTTTGCTTGGAGTTATTAGCTAGGTAGTTATATAGTATACCATGTAATACCATATTTGTCTCGATATATTCATAATACTTTCAGCCTGAAATTAATAATACATTTTTATTGGTATTGTGTATACCACCACAAGAGGTGAGTTACACAATACCACAATTTAATATCTATGTATTATACTTACTTTTACCATTATACCCCTCTTCCATTATTATTATTATTATTATTATTAGTATTATTATTATTATTACTATAATTATTATTAATATTATTATTATTAATTATTATTAATGTCATTATTATTATTTATTATTATTAATTATTATTATTATTATTATTATAAATATTATTTAGTAATAATAATAATTAATAATCATAATAATTAATAATAATATCAATAATAATAATAATTAATAATAATATTATTATTAAATAATTAATAATAATAATGATAATAATAATAATGAATAATAATAAAAATAATAAATAATAATAGCAATAATAATAATAATAAGGGGGTAAATATGTCATTTACTTATTATCCCATTTATTAATACTTAATAACAAATTTAAAATAACTAATACCTAATTATCAAAAATCTTATTTTTCCATAATACTAAACAATAATACAATTAATCACAAGTAAATAAAATCTCATTATACACAATCCTCTATATCACATACCCACAAACAAACCACCTATATTGTTGAATCAGAGGGATACTGAAAATATTAAAATTATGAGAGTTGAACTAAAAAGCGAAAGACAATATGTTATGGAGGAACGAAATTGATACTCACAAGAGTACTTCCAAATTACTAATTAAGGATTTGTTTATTTTAACACAATATTCAATAGAAAGTTCTTTCTCGAAAGATGGAGAAAATGTTAACTTAATTCCCTTAATTATAAAAAGAAGAGCAACAAAAAGTAATCATTTTGTCGATAAAAGAAAACGATAATTGTCTCACAAAACAACTCTGCTAAACGAGTTGCAAAATGAAAAAATAAAAATAATATATATATATATATATATATATATATATATATATAATACAAATACCAATTTTTCTTTAGCAAAAACTTGTGCGAAACTGTCTCACAGATCTCTTTTCATGATACGGGTCAAAATTTAAACTCATTTAAAAGACGCGGATCTAGCCCAACTTGTTACCTGTTACGCTCCTGCGCCCACTAAGTTTAACTAATGTGTTCCTCCCTTCCTCTTTTTGCCATTTGACGTGTTTTTTTTAATTTTTTTTTAATTCGTTACTCTTTTTGGGTCTGAGTAGAGCTGTTAAGTGAAACAAGCTACTCGAAAGCTTGATTCGACTCAGCTCGTTAAAGCTCGAGCTCAGCTCGACTCGTGACTACTCGAGCTCGAGTTCGAGCTCTCCTTATGCTCGTTTCCTTAACGAGCCGAGATTATTTTAATAATAATAATATAATAAATATTAAGTAAAATAATAAATGTAATATATATTTATTAAAACTCGGATCGATAAACTCAATTCGATTTGCTTAACGAGCCAAATCGAGCTCGAACTCGACTCGGCTCGAAAACTACTCGAGCCGAGCTCGAGCTCGTTTCCTAAACGAGTCAAGCTCGAGCTCGACTCGAATAACAGCTATAAGTCTGAGTGGTTAATTAATTACCAATTTTTATTTATTATATTAATAATTCATCATGAAAACAATTCATTTAATTGATTAACATTTTTATTTATCGAGCATAATTTTTCATAAAAAATATTATCACTTTTTATTTTTTAAAAAATATATTCATTAAATAATTTAATTGGACATTTATCACTTTTCTTTTGATCAGATATCACTTTTTATTAAAAATGTATTACTTTTTATCCGTCCTATAAAATTTTCATTAAATAATTTAATTGAATGTGTATCACTTTTTCTTAATTAAGTATTACTTTTAGTTAAAAATGTTATTAGTTTTTGTTTCTCTTACTAATTGTTTATTTATGAAATAATTTGATTAATCGAATAAAAAGTGATAATATTTTTAATAAAAAGTTATATGAAAAAAATAAAAAATGATAATCTTCCAATTAAATTATTTCATGAAGAATTCGTATGATAAGTAAAAAAAAATTATTACATTTTTAGTAAAAAATGACATATAATAAAGCAAAAGTGATATAACATTCATTTAACTATTTTGTGCATAAAAAATTTATAAGAAATATATAAAGTGATAATATTTTAAATTAAAAATGATACATTATTATAAAAAAGTGATAATCGAAATTAAATTATATTTACTAACCATTCATAATACGAAGAAAAATAATAATGTTTTTAATATAAAATAATAGTTAATGAAGGAAAATTGACAATTACAAATTATATATAAATAATTTATAGAACTACTAAAAAGTGATAATATATTTTATAAAATGTGATACTTTATTTAAAAAAAAATTGTTCAATTAAGTTATGTCAATAGAAAAATATATTTAATTTATTTTACATTTTAAGGAATATTTATATTATATTTTAATTAAAATTATTAAAATAAAATAATTAATTAGTGTAAATATTTCTTTTAAGTAACAAAAAACCAAAAAAGGTTAGTACAGCAAATAACAGGGCCGGCCAACCTATTACCTAATTTATTTTAAAATTAACGGTTAATTAACAGATGACCGTAGCTTTTATATATTTATTTTTATTGCTAATGGGTTGGGAAGGATCCATCTCACATAATGGGATCCGTGAGACGGTCTCACACAAAATCTTTTTTTTTTTTCGAGACTTAAAAATTTGATAAAACGTGAGCTATTTTTTCTATCAAAGTATGAAATATATAGAACTATAAATTAAAATCATTAAAATATATTTTTTAAAAATAATTTGAAAAAAAGTTAAAATAACATTTCATGTGGAAAATTTATATGATTATCATAAAATTATTGATAGAGAAAATCATTCGTTACATCAAATTGATGATTTACTTATTATTTAAATTTTGAATTGAAAATATTTTTAAAAATAATATCAACCATTCTGTAAGATGATCATCTTCACATAAGTTTTATCTCTTATAATTAACAATTATATTACTTCAACGAAGCTTCTAAATACCTACTTCAAAGGGCTTAATCTCTTAGCCACCCCCTAATTAATTAATTAAATAAAGAAGAAGAATTAAGTGGTTAAATTAATAAAGAGAAGTACTATGCAAAATTCCCTTGTAATCTTGAAGGCTCCCCATCCAACTTTTTGACTCAATAGTTTCAATCCTTAGAAAAAGATGTAATGTCAAGTTAAAAAAGTGATGGAAGAATCTATACCAATTAACTTTAATCAATACTTAATATTATAATCCGCCGCATAATTAAATTACTTTAAGCTGTGTGAAAGCATATAACCAAGCTTCTCTTTTTCCCCAACGTAGGTTTAAGTGAACTCTTTTCCATCCGTACACCATTTGCTCACCTCATCATACGTCATCCAACCACATAGCTTTTTTTAAAGTGAACTCTTATTCCATTCGTAGATCAACTAACTACGGGAAGCTAAAACTCACCGTTCACTAGTGAAAACTGGGAACCCCTATTTTAAGGTAGATATACTAATTCGGGAGAAATTAGAATCCATCGTCAACTAAAAGAGATTCTAATTTGAAGTCAATCTTTTGCGCTCTTTATGGACTGATCCACCATTATTAATCTCACCCGCAGATTTCACAACTGAAACTCTAGAATATTTTACTTCAAGACACTTCAATTCCTCACCACTAGACCAATCACTAATGTCCCGCCCATATCATTTTAATTCACACACGTATTAATGTAATTTTAATTCGAATGAATTAATTGAGCAATTCCAATTTTCGTCTCTAGTTTTAAAATGTTCAAATTTTATCCAATTCATTCGATATTCATAAAGAAATTACTATTAATTTTGAGATAGTTTCTTAATTAAAGAGCTAATTGTATTTTATAGAACTTGTTCGACTTGGAACATGTAGTTATAAGAAGCCATCCTCTTATATATGACAAGTATCATGCATTTTAAAATTGATTTGTTTTTGAGTTTTCATGAACTTTATGAATTTTATTTAAAACTCAAAAAAGACAAAAAAATTTTAAATATAAAAATAAATATAATACTAGTATAATATAAAAAGGGGATTTTTTTTTAAAAGAAAATTAAATTAACTATCAATTAACTAGGGGTTGAAATTTGTGTTTATTAATTAAGTGATAGAAAACTATAGCTTATTCCTAACCCTAATTAATCCTCTTAAGGTACTGTAAATGCTGTATCTGATAAGATAGATCGTAACGTGTATTTATTTATATTTGTAAACAAAAAAATTTTAAATATAAAAATAAATATAATACTAGTATAATATAAAAAGGGGATTTTTTTAAAAGAAAATTAAATTAACTATCAATTAACTAGGGGTTGAAATTTGTGTTTATTAATTAAGTGATAGAAAACTATAGCTTATTCCTAACCCTAATTAATCCTCTTAAGGTACTGTAAATGCTGTATCTGATAAGATAGATCGTAACGTGTATTTATTTATATTTGTAAAAGTAATGAATATTACTACTGCACCATAAGGTTTTAATTATAATATCAACAAAATCAAATTATACATGTAAAGATCTTAAAGAAGTAACAAATATACTTATCTTGTCTGATAATAGAGAATCTGGACATTCCAGGGGCTTTTCATTCTCTTATCATGTAAGGTAATAAATTAATTATGCAAAATTTTCGTGTAACGGGTGCACGGTAAAGTTATCGTTCTCCATTTTGTTATTCTTTATGTTTGACTATTGATGTTAGAAGAACATTTGTGTGAGATGTTTAATGTTTTCTTAAATGGATAGTTATCACTTTTTATTAATTAACACAAACACTTGTGTAAACTGAGTTTATTGTGTAAACTATGTAGTTCACTTTCAATCCTATATACTCTATGTATTACTAAGATGTTTAAATTAAGGGGGCCACAGGGTTTACAAGGGTTTATGATGTAAACCCGATTTACAAGAGATAACTCTTTTATTAAAGATATATCATTTTTCATTAAAATAAGATAAATTGTTTATTTAATTATTCACTCCACTATTATCACTTTTCATTAATATGAGTATCTTTTTTTATTAAAATATTAGTATAACTTATTATTTGTCCAACATAAAATTTCGATAAAACAGTATTACACAAGTGTTTGGCCTACATTTTAATATGATAGAACTGTACAAAGTAAAATAAATATTTACTCTTATGTAAGATAAACTATTATTCTTATGTGATGAGTATATTTTGAATATTTTTTTTCTCGCAAATGAACTCCCACACAAAATAAGATCATTTCTCAATTAATTAATATTAGTGAATATTAATATATTTACAGTATGGACCTTATTTTGTGATTCAATTTCAACTTTTGAGTGAATATGACAGCAAATTCTTGGAGATAACTAACTTGGTTAAGTTAGTCAAATTAGAGGACCCCAAGAATTAAATTAATCATAGAAACAAAAGATGAGGAATAGGATTAATTTAGTATAATTAAGGTGGGATGGCAGATTAAGATGTAATTAATAAATAAAAAACAATATAATTATGGTATCTAAAACACTCGAAATGATTCTGTGGCCGTTGCTTTATGGAAAACAAGTTGCCCACCTAATGTTGATAATGAGATCAGTACTTATAGTTAATGGAAGGATAATGACAAACCTGAACGAACCTGAAAAGTTGTAATTAATCTACTCAACCAATTCCCTATTTAGTGTAAATAGGGAATTTATTTTGTAACAATTACTTTTTTTGTTTTGTGGGGTTCTTGGTTTTTTTTTTTTTTTTCCTTCTAATATATAATTTCGTTTGATATAGGAGGTTGAACCAATTTGAACATAACCAACTAATTATGTGATCTAGCAATGTGTCTTTATAATTAAATATAATTCATGTGATATATATATATATATGTGGATTTTCTGTAATTTTTTATTTGAGTATGAACACATTTTATACTATACTCTTTCATTAAAACTTACTTAAAAAAAAACATCACTTCATTATATAGAAGAGTATACAAGAGGGTACAGTTTCTCAAGTGCATATAAGTAATTTATGTGTAAAACAAATTGAGCACCTCAAAATTTCTTAGGCTGTGTTTGAATGAATTGATTTGAGAAGGAATTTATAAGTCCCTTCCTCATGTTTAGATGTTATTTGAAATCAATGGATTTATAAATCCAATATTTTAAATCAATTGATTTCAAATCATGGATTTGATTTTGAATTTTTTTAGTTGTTTTTTAATGGATTTCAAATCCTCACTGAAACCGTGTCATTTGAAATCATTCCGTTGTTGTGTAATTGATATATTAATATATAAAATTAATAAATTAATATATATATATATATACATATATTTTAAACTCTACCACCCAGCCTACCCCAGGCCACCTACCCCCCTCCACCCCCACCCAAAAAAAAATTATAAAATTTTAGATTTTTAATATTTGAATAATTAAAATCTAAAATTTTATTATTTAAATATTAAAATCTAAAGTTTTATAAAAAAAATTGGGGTGGGGGTGGGTAGGGTGCTAGGGTTGGGTGGTAATATTTTTATTATTCAAATATTAAAATCTAAAATTTTATATAAAAAAAAAATTTTGGGGGAGGGGTGGGTGGGTTGGTAGGAGGTAGGTTGGGTAGAGTTCGCTTCCAAAAAAATTATTTTTAATAAAATTTTAAATTTTAATATTTAATATAATAAAATTTTATTATTTTTATTTATTATCATATATAAATTTTTATTTTAAAAATAATTTTTGAATTATGGATTTGAAATTCTTTCAAAGATTCATAATTTATGTAAGCAGTGGAATTCAAATGAATTGATTTAAAATCCAAGAAATTTAAAATCCACTCATTTTCAAATCATTGAATTTGAAATGACTCAATCCAAATACAACCTTAGAGTTGTATATAATTGCAATATTATAGAGTTTAAAATCAAAATCATCTCATATACATTCACTTTATTCAAAATAGTTTCAAAAATGTAAATTTTCCGAAATTGTCTTATTAGCTATTAAATTCTCATCAAAATGAATATTTTTTACTTAAAAATTAATGTCCAATTTTTTTTTAAAATTACGTGGGACTAAATCATACAATTGAATCGAAGTTTTTACAAAAGTTATGGGACAAGAATTAGTAAAAAATATTGTTTTAGAACGAAATCGGAGCAAAACTGAAAGTTTTGTAACAAAAATGAATGTCCCACATAATTGTCCAAACCTCCTCCCAAAAAAAATATTCATTCTAATCTAACGCCTCAAAAGTACATTTTAATTTAAAAAATGACATCCTTCTTTTTACACATAATATATTTCATATTTTTATTATTATTTAAAAATACCAAATCATCCATAAAATTCAACAAAATTAGTTAAAAAGTAATTTTTTCTTAAAATTCATTATATTATAAAGGTAACTAATTTTCAAGAACGAAAGGAGTATGATCTAGGGTAATTATGGGGGAATATATGTAACACTTTGGAAACAGATGGTTTAAAATTGAGAATTGGGACTAGTGAAGTTGTAGAAATAAGTAGTACTGCATGCATGACAAATTATGCCCCAGCCTCCCACCGCGATATAACTATTTTTATAATTTTTATTTTCGTTTCTCTTATTAAAATTTTCATATTCTTAAATAATAAAAAGAAAAAGTCATAACAATTAATCTTTCAATATACTTTAATCTAAAATATATTATCCATATTTATTATAAAAAAATATATTAAAACACTTTAAAATTAATATTTTTTTAATCTGCATGAAAAAATAATTATAGATGGAAGAGAGTATTACGAGTAAATATTACAATTGGTCCTGTAAATATGACGGATTTCAACTTTAATCCTTTATCATTAAAAATTCTCAATTTTGGTCATTTTTTGTTCAAATTTAGTCATTTTATTTTAAATTTAGTCATTTTCTCAAATTTAGTCATATTCTTTGTCCAAATTTAATCCTTTATGTTCAAAAATGTCCAAAATTGGTCCTAAATGTATAAATTTTGGTCCAAAAGTGGACTAAGAAGGACCAATATTGTTTGAAAAAAGTACTAAAAGTGGACTAAAATGATCAAAATTGAGAATTGCTAAAAATAAAAGATTAAAGTTAGAATCGTTCATACTTACTGGACTAATTTTGAAATTTACCCGAACATTACTGATGGTACGAATCCGTTTAAGTCATAAAAGAGAGAAGGAAATATATTGTGCTCTTATTCTCAAAGTTTATTTCTTCTCTGTTGGAGTTTAGTTCTTTATGACTTATGTGTATTAATTACCAACTATATATATGTAACACTGCAGCAGATGAAATTGGTAGTATTTGTTAATAAAATAGATAATGGCTGGATAGGATAATAAGCGACCTAACTTATTCCCATATTAACAGTTAATTTATTCTTATTAAATATTACTCCACTATTTGCTTATATAAATTGTGTCATCAGATAATTTCATGTTGTAGAACAAAAAAAAAGTAAATAATTAATTTGTTGATATATACTCATATAATGACCTTATGTTAAGTATTCCCATTTTATTTTATTATAAAAGACCTAAAATAGTTTTTAAAAAAATAATTTTGTTTAAATTTTAATTTGAAATGAAAATTTTAAACCAATTTTATCTTAGTTATTGTTATTTTATATAATGACCTTATGCTTTAATTTTTTTAAATCCTAGTTATTTTTATTTTATATACTTCATATTCTTCATTTGGATCTATTTCACTGCGTGTTTAATAGAATAAAAAGAGGACGGGGGAAGCGTTCTATCATGAACATCTTTTGTTATATTTTGGTCATGTTATATCTCAAATTACACTAAAAAAAAGTATTTTTTAATAATAGAATTTACATCGGAATTCAATCCGTTGGTAATTACCAATAGATTAGCAACTCAAATGACATTTTTCAAATGTCAACAGATTTATTCTCTATTTTACAAACGGAATTCAGTTCGTTGGTAATTACCAACGGATTACCAAGGGAATTTTTATATAAATTACTAATGGAATTTTTAGCAACGGATTATTAACGGAATTGATTTTTCGTTGCTAAAAATTTACCAACCGCCACTTTATCAACGGAAATTTACCAACGGATTCCGTTGGTAAACCAATTTAACAATGGAATTAAGGCTTTTATCAACAGAATATTCCATTGGTAAAAAATAGTTTTTTTTTGTAGTGTTACACACGTTAAATAAATGAGTGAGGCTTGCGTGCGCCCGGGCGCACGCCTTGCGCCTTTAGAATTTAGTATTATGGATAAGGGTATATTTTTTGTTCTAAAAGGTATACACTTTAATTAATAAGGGTACACCATTTTTTTCTAAAGGGTATACACTTATCATTATATTTTTTATTTTTCTTCAGAAAATAAAGGGTACACATCTTTATACTAAAGGGTATACAATTTAACACAAAATTCTAAAGGCACACGGAGTGTGCTTCCGTGCGCCCGGGCGCACATAAGTTTTTGCTTTGTAAAATAAAGGGTACACATCTTTATACGAAAGGGTATACAATTTAGCATAAAATTTTAAAGGCACACGGAATGTGCTCCAGTGTGCTTGGGCACACGCAAGCTTTTGCCTTAATAAATAACATGTGTGTAGTTATTATGAAATAAAAAAATCTCAACTTTTTTTCGTATGGTATAGATTTTATTTAAACCAGTACATATTATTCATCAAATAATTCGCAAAAAGAAATGTAATATTAAAATATAATAGAAGAATCGCAATCCCCCTTAATTATGAGTACTACTAGCTACCGAAGTGATGATTGAGAAAATTAGATGTTCCCTTGTAGCCACATCTCATTATAATTTTCCAAGTAATTACCATGCAACATTCCGTGATTTACTACCTCTTAATACTGTGCTTAATCATTACACTGCTGCATTAAGCACTGTTAACTCATAAATTAAAGATTAAATAAAATTACATCGTCCAGGTAAAATAAGACATAAATCACGCCAGAATTATTCATATCGGATCTTCTGCATAATTAATTTTTTTAATATTTTGTGTCTTTCATTATATAAGGAGTGAGGCTTGCGTGCGTCCGGACGCACGGGAACACATTCCGTATGCTTTTAGAATTTAGTATTATGGGTAAGGGTATATTGCTTTGGTCTAAAGGGTATACACTTTAATTAATAAAGGTACACCATTTTGTTCTAAAGGGTATACACTTTATTAATATTTTTTATTTTTCTTCAGAAAATAAAGGGTACACATATTTACACTAAAGGATATAAAATTATACACAAAATTTCAAAGGCGCACTGAATGTGTTCCCGTGCGCCCGGGCACATACAAGTTTTTGTCATGGTACACATCTTTATACTAAAGGATACACAATTTAATACAAAATTCTAAAGGCACACGGAGTGTTCCCGTGCGCCCGGACACATACAAGTTTTTGCCATGGTACACATTTTTATATTAAAGGATACACAATTTAATACAAAATTCTAAAGGCGCACGGAATGTACTCCCGTGCGCCCGAACGCACACAAGTTTTTGCTTTATATAATAATTGACATGTACCAATGGGAGAAGAAAATCCAACTATTTTCCATAAACTTTATGCTTTTGCTTGTTTGTTTAGGAATTTGTAATCCACATTTAGGCTTATATAGCACATTCATTATTCTAGTTATGATTTAGTAAAATCGGAATATTTCTTATACACATCATAATATAACCTTTCACACAATCATCCATACTTTTACACACGGATTTGACATAAAATTAAAATTAACACTACTTAAATTTTCAAAACAAAAATAAATACAGTCCTTTTTATTTACTATATTCACTTAATCCTAACTAAAACTTTCTTATACCAAATTACAAGCAAAACAAACATCATAGGCTATAATTTCCCTCTTACATGTGTAATTCATCCAATTATATTACATTATAAAATTTTATACCAAAGTATAAATTCAATCCTAATAGAAAATTACCTAAAAATTAACATGCAAAATGGGGTTAGAATTATTTGGAGGGGTGAAAGTATATATGAGAAGCTAGCTATATGGAAGACAGAGAATAAAAGTGTCTTTAATGATTGACACGTGTAAAGCATTGACTCCTGTGATCATGAGAATATGCATGTCTTCCACCTTCACTCCTCTTATATAAACTTCTCCCATTTCTGCACCTAACGTACCACCTTCTGCACATCAATTCTAACATCAAAGGTACAACTCCACTCAAGAACCCTTGTCGTTTTAACATTCCTATGTTGTCGTTTTTGATTTAATGTTGTGGGTTGAACATAACAGGTAGTGAATATCATGAGAATCGCATTCTCTGCTTGCAAGCCTTCACCCCTTCCTCAGCCCTTGGTCAACTTCCCAGGTGGCATGATCAACATGGACCAGCTCATCCTCCCCCGCCACCGCCGCAAGGACAAGGTTGTCGTCGTCATGGGCGCCACCGGCACCGGCAAGTCCCGTCTCTCCATCGATCTCGCCACTCGATTCGAAGCTGAGATCATCAACTCCGATAAAATGCAAGTCTACAAAGCTCTGGATGTCGTCACTAACAAGGTCACCGAGGAGGAATGCCAGGGCGTGCCCCACCACCTCCTCGGGTTCGTTGACGCGGCCGTGGATTTCGGGGCGGACGACTTCGTCCGCCACGCTTCCACGGCTGCGGACGAGATTACTAGTAGGGGGAGGCTGCCTATCATTGCTGGCGGATCAAATTCTTTCATTAAAGCTCTTGTGAGTGATGACATAGAATTCCGGTCAAAGTATGAGTGCTGTTTTCTTTGGGTGGATGTTTCGATGCCACTGCTGCATTCCTTTGTCTCGAAACGGGTCGACCGGATGGTGGATTTGGGTCTGGTTGCGGAGGCGAAGGAGTTCTTCGAGCCCGGCGGCGACTATAGCCGCGGAATTAGGAAGGCGATCGGCGTGCCGGAGTTGGACGAGTTTTTCAGGGCGGAGGCGGCTGGCTGCGAAGCAGCCGCCGCCGCCCAGATTCTAGTGTCGGCCATTGAGAAAATTAAGGCCAACACTAGAAACTTAGCTTGCTGCCAAGTGAAGAATATTCTTCGGGTGGCGGAGCACCTGGAGTGGCGGATACACCGCCTTAACGCCACCGAGGCGTTTCTAAAACACGGCGAGGAAGCGGAGGAGGCGTGGGAGAGGCTGGTGGCGGGGCCGAGTACAAGAATTGTGGGCCGATTCTTGTGTGAAGATTTTGTGTCGGTCCCGCCGCCGATGGCGGCAGCCACTTCTGCCGTCATCCTGGGGCCCACTAACGGTAACGCCGTCGTCGCAGCCGCCACCCATTAGCGGGACCCACCCAAAAAAAAAAAAGACGGCAACCGTTACAGCAGCTTCTAAAGTATATAAGTATTAGATGAGATGAAAGAACTTAAATGATGAATAAGTAATTGTGGTTGATTATGATCGATCACAACAACAGTGATTGATATTCCGATCTCCACGTGGCGTGGTTCTCGGCGTGACACGTGGACAGCACCCGAATCTATCCCGCTTATCCTTAATTTCTTACGGAGGTTGCTGTCTTGTCTGGCAGTTTTAGAACCTTGGTCGGCCGTACATTGGAAAATCTTGCAGTAGCCTATTTTTGGCCTACATTTTGCAAAAAAAGAAAAGAAAAAAAGAAAAAAGAAAAGGGATACTGCACTTTTATTTGTAAAATATATAAATAAAAACAGTGCAGAATCCCACCTTTTACAGAGTTTTTTTTTGGGGGAGGGGGGATTTATCTTTTTTTTTTTTTTTTCTCTTTCTGTTTGCATAAAGTGTACCTTTGTGTAATTTATTTTGTATAATGAGCTGTATTATTCGCGGATTTGACAACTTCATATACATGTGTATATACATATTTTTTGAGGGAGAGGGGTGGTGGGGGGCGTGGGGGGTGGGGGGAGGAGTTGAATATATTATCATTGTGTGGTTGTGTGAATAAATTCATGTTGAAGGTGAGAGAGTTAGTTAATTAATTAATGTTGATGATATTTTTTGTAAAAGATTGAGTATCATATTCTAGTCCCTGGTTAATCACTGAAATTCCTTATTCTTTATCAATCTGTTCATGCATGATTGATTAACACTAAGCCAATCATGAAAATGTACCAAAAGTTAAATCTTAATTTCTTATTGGATCTTCAACTTAGTGACTTATGATTGCGAAACTTCCTCAAATAATTTTATTGTCACACCAATATATGGAAATCATTCATTTTAAACCATTTTCGGAAACCCTAATTTTATAGTTAAAATTTATTTGTGAATGTGCACACCTAATCTCATTTTAATATAGTATTATTCGTTATATGATTAACACCTAAAAAAATCTAACAATTGTTTTAGGTTACGTTTTCTTTTTAAGATACAAATCCTAAGAGCAAGTGTTTGGATTTCTTTCTATTTCTATGCATATCACTAAAAAGATGATACGCGAAAATATAATAGAAATACTCCCCTGTCTAATTAAATTAAATCTTCACTTTTCTCCTACAACTTTATTGATTTTTAGGATAATAGAGTCTTTTAAAATAATAATTAAATGATAATATAAGTTAGTATATATGTTAAATGAAAATGTCATTTTAAAAAATATATGTATTGAAAGGTTATTTATTTAGAAACTTTTACTATTTTTTAAGTTTTCAAGTGTAATAATATAACAAATAAATGAGGAGATAGTAAAAAAAATTATGTGACAGAAGGAATACCATAAATATACGGTTTTCTTACACCCAATAATGGGTACTGTTCACTCATCAACGATTGCACTTAATTACATGTCAATGTCTTGAGTTGTTCTCTTATAGACATTAAAATCTCTAAATACATAAATATACCCCTATGAAAAGAGTAATTACAACAAAAAAAATATCTCCTAATTTTACCAAAAATATATACTCCAAATCATTAAAAAAACACTATAAACCACAAAATTAAAAAAACAATTACACCTAAAAATTATAACATAAACTATAAGAGTGTATATTGGGTGCACCCGGGTGCAAGGGTGCACCCATATGTGTATACCTTTTTATTCTATTTTGTATACGTGTTTTGCAATAATTGTATACTTTTTTCACATTAATTTTTCATTAAAAAAATTAATATTCATATGTGTACAACATTTTATTGAATATTATATACAAATTTTCATTAAAAAAATTAACAATTAAATTATATACATTTTTACTTTTAATTGTATATGTTTTTGTTTATATTTGTATGTGGGTGCACTCTATCTTTAGGTGCACCGGGTGCACACTATAAATTGCCAAACTATAAAGTAAAATAATTAATAATACGAGTGAATTGACAATTAAAATCTTAAATAAAGTAAATAAATATAATAAACTCTAAACATAATTAATATACCCTAAACCATATATGGGTTATATAAGGGGAAATATATTCCCAAAAAGAATTGCAAGAAGGGTTTATCTTTAAATTTCAAATTTTCTTTTTTTGTTTTTTTAGTGTGTTTTTTGTTTTAAAATTAATCGTGTGTGTTTCGAGTGACTGAAATGTCATTTGTCACACTATTCTTTTCTTCATTTGCCATTTCAGAAGGAATTTAGTTGCACTTTTCGAAATTCCACTTATCGACACCGAAAGGTTAATGTTCCTATGTAATTTAATATAAATTTTAATTTGATTTTAATTTAATTTAGATTCTGCTTGCCAATAACACTATGTAAACGCATAACACGAACCATACACGCTTTACTTCTATCCGCTAACTAATTTCCATCTTCCTTTCATGTAATCCAGATTAATTTATTTATCATCTTCAGGTGTATAAATTAATTGTAGTAAAAATTTATTCGAAAGTCGTAATTTATTTCTTTCACTTCATTTTTTATGAAACTGCATCACGAGCTTGTTTTAAATCGGTATTTTTTTTATCGGTAAATGTTAATAATTAATAGCTAGAAGTTAGTTCACTATGCACCCAAAATACTCCAAAATATAAATTGGGGTATCTTTTACTGTGATTAATCTTGAGTTGCACATAGTGGGCGGTATGGTATATCAAAGTTTTTGAGTTATACCGTATATCATACCTAAAATATCGGTATTAGAAAAGTCATACCTTTACCATACTGAAAGTTTCGGTATACCATAGTTCAATCGGTATACCGAAACTTCGGTATAAGAAAATTGCATACCTTTTGTTTACCGATATTTAAGTACTCTCTCTGTTCAATTTTAATTTTTACATATTTATATTTTTGGCCATCTCATTTCAATTTTTACATTTCCAAAAAATTCTATACGATATCATACCTTACCAAAAATTTCGGTATACCTAAAATTTCGGTAAGTTTGGTATTTTTCAATATGGTAAGTGCGATATACCGAAATTTTGGTATTTTTTCCCAACCCTATGCACACTCTCCGTCCCATTGAAAGGTTACCGTTTACTTTTTGTACGTATATTAAGCAGTATTATTATTTTATGTGCATATGTAGTGAATAATTGTATTAATAGTGAGTGATTTGGCGTATGTAGGCCTATTATACTAAAAGTTGAAAATGAGGACCTTTGGATAAGACGCATAATATAGTAGATGGGAACCTTTCGATTAGACGAAAGAAGTATTTAAATGTGACAAAGACTGCAATCTGATCAATTGTTATATTTTAATGTTATATCTTTTATTGCTAATGATTGGATGAACGATGGGAGAGTAATGAGATTTATATTTTAAAATTAAAATATGAACCATACATAAAGGAAAAATGTTCAGATTATCTTCTTGTATAAAAGAAAAATATCAACAACATAAAAATAAAAAGGAAAATATGCAAATTATCTTCTTGCATATGGGATAAGTGTCACTCATCTGAGTCATGTTAAAAAGTAACATTAAAATATGTTGCATGAGCAACTCAATTGGTTAATAGAGTGATAACTTTCACTAATTACCAAGTATCGAATCCCAGTTATAGCTATTAGGTAAAGGGCTCTTTGTGTATGAGTGCGATCTGACCCGAAAAACCACTGTTTAATTAAATATGCTAATTAATTAATTTGAATTTTCTCAGTGTAAGGTTTAACCTTTCTCTTTTTTTAAAATGAGACCCACAAAACAATTAATTATTTCATATGAGACTCACATACATTACTAATACAATTATCCATTATATATTAAAATATTATATCTCTTAATCTACATGCAAAAAGAAAATGTAAACCTTAATACAGGACGGAAGGAGTATGCATATATATAATACTACCTCCCACTCTTAATCTATTTATTTATTCTTTTAGACACATGGGACTCACACATACTAATACAATTAAAATATGGGATCACACACCCCACTAATATAACCACTACACATAAAATAGGCCCACACCGCCTCTGTCATGGTTATTGGTGGAGGTAAATCGCAGGATGTGACTCAAGTGACTTATAGAGTCCACTACACATAAAATAGGCCCCCACCGCCTCTGCCATGTGGATTGGTGGAGGAGATAAATCGCAGGATGTGACTCAAGTGGTGTTGTGAATCTTGTAGCAACCAATCCCTAGATTACTACTCTCAATCACTCAATATATCAAGAACACACACTCACACACTTTGATCTTAATTTGGAAGATAAACAACACACAAAACAGTATGAAATGAAGAAGAAACACACAAGGTTTATAGTGGTTCGATCAAGGTGATCTACATCCACTTTCAAAAGGAATTGAGCACTCTTTCAATGATGGACTATTACACTTGAAGATGAAGATGAACTACTTGAACTGATCACTCATGGATCAACTACTCAAACCTTGCAGAAGAAAGAGAACTTAAACGTGTGTTGAAACTGAATTTTTTCACCCCTCTCTATGGCAGCAAGCTTGCTGCTTATATATCAGGTGGAGTTGGCATGTTTCAGCTGCTTAACCGATCCCCCTCACCTTCCAATGAGGCTTGTACACATCAGCTCTTCCCTAACAACATTCTTAACCGACTAACCCCCTCAAGACTTCTAGAATCAGCCCCTAACAACCTTCAACTTGATCAACAACCACTCAACAAACTCTATTATGCATTATGCTGTCATGCAACTGGTGTATGAACTTATCCAACGTATAAACTTCAAGATATACGTATGCAGTTGTCACATACTCTTCTAGGCAACATGATGCATCGTTTGCATGAGATCATGATCACGTTTTATACTCCATTTTCTAACAATTCTCCACCTTAAAACAAGTATCATGTCTGTCAATAAATTTTGCTCAACTCCCTTTGTTGCTGCTCCATGAGCAGCTTCCTTCAAGATCACTGAAGATACATTCCAACTAAGCTCAAGCTTAGTTCAAACTTTGAACTAGGCAAGGCTTTGGTTAGACAGTCTGCTGGGTTGACAGATGTGTCAATCTTGTGTACCTTTACAACTCCATTCTCTACTAAATCTCTCACAAAGTATAGTTTGACATCAATGTGCTTAGTCCTCTCATGATAGCCCTGATGTTTGGCTAGATGAATTGCACTTTGATTGTCACAGAATACTTCCACAACTTCCTGTATTATCCCAAGCTCTTTCAACATTCCAGAGATCCACATTCCTTCCTTGATAGCTTCAGTTAAGGAAACAAATTCAGCCTCAGTTGTGGATAGAGCAACAACTGATTGATGGCTTGCTTTCCAGCTTATAGCTGTTCCAAAAAGAGTGAAAACATAGCCAGTCAAAGACTTTCTTGTGTCTAAGTTTGCTGTATAATCTGCATCAACATATCCACTTAACATTCCACTGATTTGCTGTCCCTTTTGAAACATCAAACCTCTGTAGGATGATCCTTTCACATATTTCATAGCCCACTTTACAGCTTCCCAATGTGGTCTTCCTGGATGTCCCATAAATCTGCTTAAGACACTCATAACATAGGCCATATCTGGCCTGCAGCACACCATACAATACATGAGGCTGCCAACTGCACTAGCATAGGGAATGTTGTCAATTTCTGTTGATTCTGATGCAAATGATGGTCCTTGCTGTAGAGACAGTTTCAAACCTTGTTTAAATGGTGTTGAAACTAATTTACTTTCATACATATTGTACCTCTTCAACACTCTATACAGGTAAGACTCCTGATTAAGCATCAAACTTCCCTTGCTCCTGTTTCTGTTGATAGACATACCAAGAATCACTTTTGCTTCCCCTAGGTCTTTCATGTCAAATTCTGATTCCAACATGTCTTTGACTCTCTGAATACCAATCATGGAGTGACTGGCTATCAACATATCATCTACATAGAGCAGCAGATAGGTGTATTGATCATTTTCTTGTAAATAATACACACAGCTGTCATATGAGCTCCTTGCAAATCCACAGCCTACAATGTATTGATCAAACCTCAAGTACCATTGTCTAGGACTTTGTTTAAGACCATAGAGAGATTTCTTAAGCAAACAAGCTTTAGAACTGTGATTCTGAACACTTACTCCCTCTGGTACAGTCATGTAAATTTTCTCTTCCAATTCACCATGTAGAAAAGCTGTTGTCACATCCATTTGATGTAACTCAAGATCATACTGAGTAACTAATGAAAGTATAATCCTTATGGAGCAATGTTTGACAACAGGTGAGAAGATTTCATTATAATTCACCCCTTCTTTCTGTGAGAACCCTTTGGCTACAAGTCTAGCTTTATACCTTACCTTTCCATTTGGAACTGCAGATAGCTTATTTTTGAAAATCCATTTGCATCCCACTAACTTCTGTCTCTGAGGTTTGTTAACAATCTCCCATGTTCTATTCCTCTCAAGTGACAGAATCTCTTCATTAATAGCAGTAATCCACTGATCATTATCAGTGCTTGTTGTAGCTTCCTTGTAGCTCTTTGGTTCACTTGATTCAATCTCAGTGGCTGTGTACAAAGCATATGATACATGATCAGCTTGTACATATCTTGATGGTGGGTGAATTTCCCTCCTTTGTCTATCTCTTGCAAGATGATAAGTACTTAGCTCATTCCTGTGTTCTGATACATCTTGATTTCCTTCTGAAGTTTCTACAGGCTCCACCTCAGAGTCAACTCTCTTATCAACTGTTGTAGCAGGCTCAAATTGCTCCAGAAAAGGCATCCTTGACTCATCAAACTTGACATCTCTGCTTACTAGGAATTTATGATCATCTAGACTCCATAACTTGTAACCTTTTACTCCTGATGGATATCCTACCATCACACATCTCAGAGCCCTTGGATCTAATTTATCTTGCTTTATATGTGTTGGATTGTATACTAAAAGTCTAGCTTTTTGTATGAACAATATTATAACAATTAATTTGAAATGAGAATCATATGATCAAATGATTGCATCTTATAATTTATTTATATGTTCGATGCAATAGTCCACTTACTTTATATTGTAGATAATATGTTGTGCGACAACACGCGGAAGATCATATTATCGGTTTCCTTATAAAGTATAAACAGATGCTCACAACTAAGATAGACGGGGACTCTCTATCGGGATGGTTGTAGTGTGGTTTGGTATTAGCTTGTCTTGGCTATAGAATCACATTAGTGCACTTGTGTGTATTGAGCAGGACCGCTTGAGATCGTTCGACTTATACTGACTTATAGGAGAACTTGATCTCAGTTATTATGGAAGTTCGTGCTCTTAATCCCTATACAATAACCTCGACACGTAGGGCAGTATGTATTTCTTTGATTCATCAATGGGTGAGATTTACATGTAATTAAATCAACAAACTCGATGAGTTGGGAAGTAGTGCTGTCTCTATGGTGTGCTGTTGATTGTAGAAGGAATCCGTGTCCGTCATAGGTTGATGATGTCCCCTTGAGGAGCTCATAAGGATTATCATGTAAACCCTGCAGGTGGAATTTATTCCGGCATGATAATGAGGTTGAGTGGTACTACTCTTGGATGAGATATTAATTAATTGAGTTGTCAGTAACTTAAATTAATTAATGGACATTGTATATCTTAAACATGGGGAGACTAACGGGCTCATAATAAGAAGGAGCCCAAAACGTAATTTTGGGATTGGTACGGTAGTGCAGTAATAATATTTTAGTGGAATATATTATTATTATTGGACTTAAGTATAAGCTTTGGGCTAAGCTTGGATACTTAAGCCCAATGGAGGCCCAACCCAATTTCTCCTCCTGGTCCCTGCTGTAGCCCATGTATATAAGTCACCTCAATTTGTTCTAAACCTAACTCTGCGCCTAACATACGAGAGAGAGAGTGAACAGCAGATTGAGTAGGTCTCGTAGATCGTCGCCCACACGACGTCGAGATCGGACTTGGGACATACAGCAGAAGACCGGAAGGTCGTTTGCTGCTGCAGTTCGTCATGTTCCAAAATTCATAAAAAATCGTACATTACTCCGATTTTGATGTATTATATACTGAAGGAAAGCCGTCAAAGAGAGGATCGTCTGAGCGCAAAGACCACTCAATTCCGACATCAGAAGAGGAAGTTATGGCTATTCTCGTGGGACTGCGCAGTCTGCCAGCGAGAATTCAACCTCTACATCAACCCTTGGTGAAAGGTATTGCGTTTCATGTTTACTTGCTTCCGCTGCTTGTTAGAAATACATGGAACCCTAACGGGTCACGTTAACCAAAAGATCGAGCGCCAACAATTGGTATCAGAGCTTCGGTTTCGTGGTGAAGCGTGACACGTTAGGCTAGGGTTTATGTGATTAATTTTTCGGAATTAGGATCACATGTTTAGGGTTTTGGTTTTATTGCGCAAACCATGAATATCCCTATGTGATATATACCATGTATCATATCTATTCGTCCATGGTTGTGTGTGAGAGGATTCGACGAAAACTGTTCGTCAATTTCACATGCAAGGAAGAAAAAGAGGGCAAAAATTGAATCACGTTTTTGAGAGAAAATCCAGCGCAGTGATATTGCAGAGGCAATAACCGGAGTTTCAACGGTCGGATTGAGCTGTAATTTGGTCAGCACGTTCAGATCTTGTGGATGTACATTCTGAACCGTGGAGATCGAATTTGGAGCTTTTTCGTGCTAGGATTACGCTGAAAACAGAAGCAGATTTTTGGGCGATTCTGTTTTGCGCAGTCGAGGGAAAAGAGTTGTTTCTCACAAACTAACCGTGAGATCGAGCTGTAATTTGGTCAGCACGTTCAGACCTTATGGATGTACATTCTGAACGGTGGAGATCGAATTTAGAGCTTTTTCTTGCTGGGATTACGCTGAAAACAGAAGCAGATATTTGGGCGATTCTGTTTTGCGCAGTCGGGGGAAAAGAGCCGTTTCTATCAAACTATCCGTTGGATCGGGCTGTAATTTGGTCAGAACGTTCATACCTTGTGTGTGTAAATTCTGAATGGTGAAGATCGAATTTGGAGCTTGTTCTTGCTGGGATTACGCTGAAAACAGAAGCAGATCTTTGGGCGATTCTGTTTTGCGCAGTCGACGGAAAAGAGCCATTTCTCACAAAATAACCGTTGGATCGACCTGTAATTTGGACAACATGTTCAGGACTTACAGTAATAGATTCTGGACGGTGGAGATTGGATTCTGAGAGTATTGCAGTTTCGAACTACGAACGACAGTTGGTGTAGTTTGGTGTTGCGCGTTGGGCTGAACTTGGTTTCATGCAAGTAGGCCCTTGGACGAGCGACAGTCCGGGCGAGGGGCGCTCGTCAAGGCACTTGGAGCGCTCCCTGACACGATTGGCGGTGGGATATGGCGATGGACGTCTTGGGGCACAAGCAATCCTGCTTGTTGCGTAAGGCATCGATTCCACAGTAGGAGTGTCGGACAAGACATTAAAATTTAGAGGCGTTTTTATTCCTAATATATATAACTGTCATAATTGATTTAATTGTCTATTATTGTTATATATATATGGATGCCTGATCTCTATGATTTATTGTCTTATATAGAAGCATGCTAGATTGCGTATTATATTTGGTATATTATATGCATGTATTGCTAGAGTGTTGGATAAGACATCCAATTTTAGGAAAACTAATTCCTAATATATAACTGCCATAATAGATTGTATATTATTGTTATATATGGATGTCGAATTAATTCCTAATATATGACTGCTATAATTGATTTAATAATCTATTATTGTCATATATGGATGTCGAATTAATTCCTAATATATAACTGCTATAATTAATTGTCTATTATTGTTATATATGGATGTTGAATTAATTCCTAATATATAACTGACATAATTGATTTAATTATCTATTATTGTTGTATATGGTTGCTCGTCGATATCGATGATTTCGATAATCTAGACGATATCGACGATCGATATCGATAGTTTTGGAATGTTGATAATCTTGATATTTTTCGAATATTTGATAATCTAATCGATATCGATGATTTTGATAATCTGGACGACATCGACGGTCGATATCGATGGTTTCGAAAATTGGACAATCTGGAAATTTCAAAATTTTGATAGTGTGGAAGTCTTTGCTGATATTCGTGCCTGATGGCGAACAATCGAATTCGCTGATATATAACTGTTAATGATTGATTTAATTATTAATTATTGTTATATATGTATGCATGACTCTCTGGGATTTACTGCCTCATGTGCCGTGATAGGAGCATGCTAGAATTGCGTATTTTATTTTATGAATATTATATGCATGTAAAAACCCTCAGTTTTAAATAACTAAGTGGGAGAGGGGATTGGTAATTAATTCCCGCGGCCTCCATTATTGGTTTGTTAGCAATGTGAATAAACTTGCGCGTCGGCATTAGAGCCTTCCTCCCCATCGGATTAGTTTATTCATGGATATTGCTGGAACAGGCTTCTTTAAAATTATGTTTGTAATGTGATGCACATGAACTTGCGCGTTGGCTTAGACCTTCCTCCCTATCGGATGAGTTCATGTGCGGATCACTGTACAAACTTATAATTGATGACTGTAGGAAGTTATCCGAGCGCGTGTGTACTTCTCCATCTGTAAGGCACATAAGCTTGGGCCGCGGACTTGGGGTCAAATAATGGTGTACACTTAGATGTGAATAATAAGTATCCTCCCCATCGGAGTCACTGCTTTTATTTGCATGGCTAAAGAGGAACCGACTATTAATTATTTTGTCATGAGGTTAGGTTGACAAATGAAATTAATGGGTAAAACCTTCTCTTGTAAATGTTCGGGTTTGTAAACGTCCACACTATCGTGGCTTGCAGACTCACGGTGCTTGAGATGTCGGTGAATTTTAATTTTATATTATTTTGAGGGAATCAATATAAAAGGATAAAATTCGAAGATTTGATCGGTGTATTTATTTATGATTCTCTGTAATTTCAAATGGTTTTATCTCGCTTATTGTTGACTAAAAGAAATTATATTTACTGGTCCAAAATTAGATGATTAGAAAAGAATCTTGGTTTTGAATTTTACTGCTTAAGAAAATACATGTGTGTTCTCACAATGGACGTCTCATGATGCCTATTAAAGTCTCTAGTGAAGAGATGAGAGGTTCATAAAAATATGATGGTCTCATGTAACTCTTCGGATACTTGAGTAAGTTAAAAGGCAGAAGATCATGATTTAATTTGATGAATGAATTGGGAAAGCATGGAGTATAAATTGAAGGGAAACCTAGATCAATTTAATTCTTTGTGAATTGCCTAGATGTTTTTGAGTAAGTTCCACCTGAATTACAATAGGATGTATATGGTGGAAAACTTCTGGCAAAACATGTGGCAAAGGAAAGCCATTTTCATCATAATGTGAACAAGTTTTATATCTTATTCACTAGTTGTTTAAAACATGATTAGTGATGGCATTTACTGACACGAAGTGTGTAGATACTGGAATCACTAAATGTTTATTACTAAGTGAGGATAAGATTGTTATGACATGGGTAAAACTACAAGAGTAGTGGCTATTGCAGTGGGAGTTGTTTATTTATCTTACGATATGAATAAACGTTTGATTTTATGAAATTGTCTTTACGTACATTTTCATAGAAAGTATTTGATTTCGGTTTCTATGCATTAATAGATGGATACTCAATTTCATTTAAATGACATGGTCATTAAAATGAATGATAGAGTTGTAATCTGTTATGGTACGTTGGTGAACAATTTGTACACTCTTAAATCATGTTTATTCCCTGGATGCGACAAATAGTAATTAATAATGAGTCTTCTAATCTAGTAAGAGAAAGGTACCTTCGGAAATGAATTTCCCACCTTAATGGTGTGACGAATAGAAGGAATAGCACTCTTATGGTAGTGATTAGATAGATGATGAATTATTTGGAATTACTAAATTCATTTTATGGATATGCCCTAGGAACAGTAATTCGTAAGAATGTTTATCTATTTGTGGGATATCCTAGAAAAATGAAGGATGATTTATTTAGTCCACAAGATCGAAGAGTGATTGTTAACATAAACAATAGATTTTTGGAAAAGGACTATGTAATAAATCAAATACCCATGTATAAGTTGTTCTAAAGGAAGTGAGAGGAAAACACGAAGTATTAGTACCAAGTGTACAAGAGGATATACCACAAGGTAAACTGCGACGCGTGTCACATCTGATATACAATTGCGTGTAGTGTCTTCTCGTAGTGGGAAGGTTGTTCTAACACCTGATAGATATATGTTTTGGGAGAGTCGTGAGGCTTGGTCCCTAGTAAACATGGAGTTAACCCACGGATACGACGAAGCACTACAAGTTAGAAATGCCTAAATCTTAACAAATTGCAATAAATGTTGAAATAGAATCAATAGATTCTAAATAAGATCTGGATGATTGTAGAACCACGGATGGTGTGAAAACCATTGGAAGTGGTCATACAAAATAAAAGAGGATCATACGGTAAGGTGAAAACCTTATAAGTAAAGCTTGTTGGGAAAAGGTATACTCAGAAAGAAAGGGTTCGATTATGAGAAAACCTGTTCGCCAGTAGCTATGCTTATGTTGATCCGGACTCTTTTATCTGTTGCTACTCATATGAAATATGAGGGATAGCAAATAGATGTCGAGACAGCTTTCCTGATTGGAAGTCTTAAGGGAAACATCTATGTGAAGCAACCAGAGTGATTTATTGCAAAGAGCTAAGAGCATTGTGATAGTGAGCTTAAAAGTGTCCATTAATGGACTAAAACAAGCTTCAAGATCATGAAACATCCATTTTGATGAGGTAATCCAGTGACATGGATCTAATCAATGATCGGATGGGTCTTGTGTATTGAAAAGAGTGATGGAAACGTGGTGGTATTACTTGTACTATACATAGATATTATCTTGCTCATTGGAG
This sequence comes from Pogostemon cablin, assembly GCA_023678885.1. NCBI lineage: Eukaryota > Viridiplantae > Streptophyta > Magnoliopsida > Lamiales > Lamiaceae > Pogostemon > Pogostemon cablin. The sequence goes on along the minus strand of CM043009.1, from coordinate 22,140,757 downwards.
ACAATGAAAGAGTATTATCGGGCGTATGGGGTATGGTTAATAAAGCGGTATAAGATGAAGGACTTAAGAGGAGCAAAAATATCCTTTTGATCACGGTAATACGGATCACAAGAAAGGATGTTATGCTTATCTCAAGCTTCATGAAACGATACAATCCTTACTCGTTTTAGCATGTGACTTTATCTAAGGAAATGTGTCTTGAGACACAAAAGGAAGATAAAGGAGATGAAAGCAGTTCCTTATGCTTCGATAAATGAGGAAGCCTAATCTAAGGAATGCTATACATGAGTATGGATATCTGTTTTGCTAAATGCATGAACAGTGGGTATCAACGTAACCTGGAACAAGAATGATGAGCTGTGGTAAGACATATATGAAGTGCCTGAGAAGGACTGGAAATTATATGTAAGCTTACTGGACAGATTCACTGCTTCTTGTGGATTACGTAGATTCAGATTTTTTAGTCAGATTGGACGGCAGTAAATCCACCTCAAGGTTATGTGTTTAATTTTAGGAAGTTGAGTCATAATGTGGAGGAGTGTTATATAGAAATGTATTTCAGACTTCGGACTCCATATGGAAAGATGATAAATTGGAGCCTATGAGGCAACCAATGTATCTGTATGACTCTAGAAACTTCATGATGGACTTTGATGTGATTCTAAGTTTGCCCAAGGTTATCACAATTTATATTGATGATATTGGTGCAGTTGCAAACTTGAAGGAATCACAAGTCCATAAGGCAATTAAACACATGGAGCGCAAGTACCACCCGTTACGAGAAATCGTATGATGAGGGGAAGGTTGTTGTTGCCTAGATTGCATCGGATGATGACCTAGTAAATCCATTTACAAGGACATTCAGGCGAGAGCTTTTAATGGTCGTGTAGTGGGAGTGGGAATCAGATGTATGGCAGAAGACATGACAGCATAGTCTTTTAGTATAAGTGGGAGATTGTTGGATTGTATACTAAAAGTCTAGCTTTTTGTATGAACAATATTATAACAATTAATTTGAAATGAGAATCATATGATCAAATGATTGCATCTTATAATTTATTTATATGTTCGATGCAATAGTCCACTTACTTTATATTGTAGATAATATGTTGTGCGACAACACGCGGAAGATCATATTATCGGTTTCCTTATAAAGTATAAACAGATGCTCACAACTGAGATAGACGGGGACTCTCTATCGGGATGGTTGTAGTGTGGTTTGGTATTAGCTTGTCTTGGCTATAGAATCACATTAGTGCACTTGTGTGTATTGAGCAGGACCGCTTGAGATCGTTCGACTTATACTGACTTATAGGAGAACTTGATCTCAGTTATTATGGAAGTTCGTGCTCTTAATCCCTATACAATAACCTCGACACGTAGGGCAGTATGTATTTCTTTGATTCATCAATGGGTGAGATTTACATGTAATTAAATCAACAAACTCGATGAGTTGGGAAGTAGTGCTGTCTCTATGGTGTGCTGTTGATTGTAGAAGGAATCCGTGTCCGTCATAGGTTGATGATGTCCCCTTGAGGAGCTCATAAGGATTATCATGTAAACCCTGCAGGTGGAATTTATTCCGGCATGATAATGAGGTTGAGTGGTACTACTCTTGGATGAGATATTAATTAATTGAGTTGTCAGTAACTTAAATTAATTAATGGACATTGTATATCTTAAACATGGGGAGACTAACGGGCTCATAATAAGAAGGAGCCCAAAACGTAATTTTGGGATTGGTACGGTAGTGCAGTAATAATATTTTAGTGGAATATATTATTATTATTGGACTTAAGTATAAGCTTTGGGCTAAGCTTGGATACTTAAGCCCAATGGAGGCCCAACCCAATTTCTCCTCCTGGTCCCTGCTGTAGCCCATGTATATAAGTCACCTCAATTTGTTCTAAACCTAACTCTGCGCCTAACATACGAGAGAGAGAGTGAACAGCAGATTGAGTAGGTCTCGTAGATCGTCGCCCACACGACGTCGAGATCGGACTTGGGACATACAGCAGAAGACCGGAAGGTCGTTTGCTGCTGCAGTTCGTCATGTTCCAAAATTCATAAAAAATCGTACATTACTCCGATTTTGATGTATTATATACTGAAGGAAAGCCGTCAAAGAGAGGATCGTCTGAGCGCAAAGACCACTCAATTCCGACATCAGAAGAGGAAGTTATGGCTATTCTCGTGGGACTGCGCAGTCTGCCAGCGAGAATTCAACCTCTACATCAACCCTTGGTGAAAGGTATTGCGTTTCATGTTTACTTGCTTCCGCTGCTTGTTAGAAATACATGGAACCCTAACGGGTCACGTTAACCAAAAGATCGAGCGCCAACAATTGGTATCAGAGCTTCGGTTTCGTGGTGAAGCGTGACACGTTAGGCTAGGGTTTATGTGATTAATTTTTCGGAATTAGGATCACATGTTTAGGGTTTTGGTTTTATTGCGCAAACCATGAATATCCCTATGTGATATATACCATGTATCATATCTATTCGTCCATGGTTGTGTGTGAGAGGATTCGACGAAAACTGTTCGTCAATTTCACATGCAAGGAAGAAAAAGAGGGCAAAAATTGAATCACGTTTTTGAGAGAAAATCCAGCGCAGTGATATTGCAGAGGCAATAACCGGAGTTTCAACGGTCGGATTGAGCTGTAATTTGGTCAGCACGTTCAGATCTTGTGGATGTACATTCTGAACCGTGGAGATCGAATTTGGAGCTTTTTCGTGCTAGGATTACGCTGAAAACAGAAGCAGATTTTTGGGCGATTCTGTTTTGCGCAGTCGAGGGAAAAGAGTTGTTTCTCACAAACTAACCGTGAGATCGAGCTGTAATTTGGTCAGCACGTTCAGACCTTATGGATGTACATTCTGAACGGTGGAGATCGAATTTAGAGCTTTTTCTTGCTGGGATTACGCTGAAAACAGAAGCAGATATTTGGGCGATTCTGTTTTGCGCAGTCGGGGGAAAAGAGCCGTTTCTATCAAACTATCCGTTGGATCGGGCTGTAATTTGGTCAGAACGTTCATACCTTGTGTGTGTAAATTCTGAATGGTGAAGATCGAATTTGGAGCTTGTTCTTGCTGGGATTACGCTGAAAACAGAAGCAGATCTTTGGGCGATTCTGTTTTGCGCAGTCGACGGAAAAGAGCCATTTCTCACAAAATAACCGTTGGATCGACCTGTAATTTGGACAACATGTTCAGGACTTACAGTAATAGATTCTGGACGGTGGAGATTGGATTCTGAGAGTATTGCAGTTTCGAACTACGAACGACAGTTGGTGTAGTTTGGTGTTGCGCGTTGGGCTGAACTTGGTTTCATGCAAGTAGGCCCTTGGACGAGCGACAGTCCGGGCGAGGGGCGCTCGTCAAGGCACTTGGAGCGCTCCCTGACACGATTGGCGGTGGGATATGGCGATGGACGTCTTGGGGCACAAGCAATCCTGCTTGTTGCGTAAGGCATCGATTCCACAGTAGGAGTGTCGGACAAGACATTAAAATTTAGAGGCGTTTTTATTCCTAATATATATAACTGTCATAATTGATTTAATTGTCTATTATTGTTATATATATATGGATGCCTGATCTCTATGATTTATTGTCTTATATAGAAGCATGCTAGATTGCGTATTATATTTGGTATATTATATGCATGTATTGCTAGAGTGTTGGATAAGACATCCAATTTTAGGAAAACTAATTCCTAATATATAACTGCCATAATAGATTGTATATTATTGTTATATATGGATGTCGAATTAATTCCTAATATATGACTGCTATAATTGATTTAATAATCTATTATTGTCATATATGGATGTCGAATTAATTCCTAATATATAACTGCTATAATTAATTGTCTATTATTGTTATATATGGATGTTGAATTAATTCCTAATATATAACTGACATAATTGATTTAATTATCTATTATTGTTGTATATGGTTGCTCGTCGATATCGATGATTTCGATAATCTAGACGATATCGACGATCGATATCGATAGTTTTGGAATGTTGATAATCTTGATATTTTTCGAATATTTGATAATCTAATCGATATCGATGATTTTGATAATCTGGACGACATCGACGGTCGATATCGATGGTTTCGAAAATTGGACAATCTGGAAATTTCAAAATTTTGATAGTGTGGAAGTCTTTGCTGATATTCGTGCCTGATGGCGAACAATCGAATTCGCTGATATATAACTGTTAATGATTGATTTAATTATTAATTATTGTTATATATGTATGCATGACTCTCTGGGATTTACTGCCTCATGTGCCGTGATAGGAGCATGCTAGAATTGCGTATTTTATTTTATGAATATTATATGCATGTAAAAACCCTCAGTTTTAAATAACTAAGTGGGAGAGGGGATTGGTAATTAATTCCCGCGGCCTCCATTATTGGTTTGTTAGCAATGTGAATAAACTTGCGCGTCGGCATTAGAGCCTTCCTCCCCATCGGATTAGTTTATTCATGGATATTGCTGGAACAGGCTTCTTTAAAATTATGTTTGTAATGTGATGCACATGAACTTGCGCGTTGGCTTAGACCTTCCTCCCTATCGGATGAGTTCATGTGCGGATCACTGTACAAACTTATAATTGATGACTGTAGGAAGTTATCCGAGCGCGTGTGTACTTCTCCATCTGTAAGGCACATAAGCTTGGGCCGCGGACTTGGGGTCAAATAATGGTGTACACTTAGATGTGAATAATAAGTATCCTCCCCATCGGAGTCACTGCTTTTATTTGCATGGCTAAAGAGGAACCGACTATTAATTATTTTGTCATGAGGTTAGGTTGACAAATGAAATTAATGGGTAAAACCTTCTCTTGTAAATGTTCGGGTTTGTAAACGTCCACACTATCGTGGCTTGCAGACTCACGGTGCTTGAGATGTCGGTGAATTTTAATTTTATATTATTTTGAGGGAATCAATATAAAAGGATAAAATTCGAAGATTTGATCGGTGTATTTATTTATGATTCTCTGTAATTTCAAATGGTTTTATCTCGCTTATTGTTGACTAAAAGAAATTATATTTACTGGTCCAAAATTAGATGATTAGAAAAGAATCTTGGTTTTGAATTTTACTGCTTAAGAAAATACATGTGTGTTCTCACAATGGACGTCTCATGATGCCTATTAAAGTCTCTAGTGAAGAGATGAGAGGTTCATAAAAATATGATGGTCTCATGTAACTCTTCGGATACTTGAGTAAGTTAAAAGGCAGAAGATCATGATTTAATTTGATGAATGAATTGGGAAAGCATGGAGTATAAATTGAAGGGAAACCTAGATCAATTTAATTCTTTGTGAATTGCCTAGATGTTTTTGAGTAAGTTCCACCTGAATTACAATAGGATGTATATGGTGGAAAACTTCTGGCAAAACATGTGGCAAAGGAAAGCCATTTTCATCATAATGTGAACAAGTTTTATATCTTATTCACTAGTTGTTTAAAACATGATTAGTGATGGCATTTACTGACACGAAGTGTGTAGATACTGGAATCACTAAATGTTTATTACTAAGTGAGGATAAGATTGTTATGACATGGGTAAAACTACAAGAGTAGTGGCTATTGCAGTGGGAGTTGTTTATTTATCTTACGATATGAATAAACGTTTGATTTTATGAAATTGTCTTTACGTACATTTTCATAGAAAGTATTTGATTTCGGTTTCTATGCATTAATAGATGGATACTCAATTTCATTTAAATGACATGGTCATTAAAATGAATGATAGAGTTGTAATCTGTTATGGTACGTTGGTGAACAATTTGTACACTCTTAAATCATGTTTATTCCCTGGATGCGACAAATAGTAATTAATAATGAGTCTTCTAATCTAGTAAGAGAAAGGTACCTTCGGAAATGAATTTCCCACCTTAATGGTGTGACGAATAGAAGGAATAGCACTCTTATGGTAGTGATTAGATAGATGATGAATTATTTGGAATTACTAAATTCATTTTATGGATATGCCCTAGGAACAGTAATTCGTAAGAATGTTTATCTATTTGTGGGATATCCTAGAAAAATGAAGGATGATTTATTTAGTCCACAAGATCGAAGAGTGATTGTTAACATAAACAATAGATTTTTGGAAAAGGACTATGTAATAAATCAAATACCCATGTATAAGTTGTTCTAAAGGAAGTGAGAGGAAAACACGAAGTATTAGTACCAAGTGTACAAGAGGATATACCACAAGGTAAACTGCGACGCGTGTCACATCTGATATACAATTGCGTGTAGTGTCTTCTCGTAGTGGGAAGGTTGTTCTAACACCTGATAGATATATGTTTTGGGAGAGTCGTGAGGCTTGGTCCCTAGTAAACATGGAGTTAACCCACGGATACGACGAAGCACTACAAGTTAGAAATGCCTAAATCTTAACAAATTGCAATAAATGTTGAAATAGAATCAATAGATTCTAAATAAGATCTGGATGATTGTAGAACCACGGATGGTGTGAAAACCATTGGAAGTGGTCATACAAAATAAAAGAGGATCATACGGTAAGGTGAAAACCTTATAAGTAAAGCTTGTTGGGAAAAGGTATACTCAGAAAGAAAGGGTTCGATTATGAGAAAACCTGTTCGCCAGTAGCTATGCTTATGTTGATCCGGACTCTTTTATCTGTTGCTACTCATATGAAATATGAGGGATAGCAAATAGATGTCGAGACAGCTTTCCTGATTGGAAGTCTTAAGGGAAACATCTATGTGAAGCAACCAGAGTGATTTATTGCAAAGAGCTAAGAGCATTGTGATAGTGAGCTTAAAAGTGTCCATTAATGGACTAAAACAAGCTTCAAGATCATGAAACATCCATTTTGATGAGGTAATCCAGTGACATGGATCTAATCAATGATCGGATGGGTCTTGTGTATTGAAAAGAGTGATGGAAACGTGGTGGTATTACTTGTACTATACATAGATATTATCTTGCTCATTGGAGACAATGAAAGAGTATTATCGGGCGTATGGGGTATGGTTAATAAAGCGGTATAAGATGAAGGACTTAAGAGGAGCAAAAATATCCTTTTGATCACGGTAATACGGATCACAAGAAAGGATGTTATGCTTATCTCAAGCTTCATGAAACGATACAATCCTTACTCGTTTTAGCATGTGACTTTATCTAAGGAAATGTGTCTTGAGACACAAAAGGAAGATAAAGGAGATGAAAGCAGTTCCTTATGCTTCGATAAATGAGGAAGCCTAATCTAAGGAATGCTATACATGAGTATGGATATCTGTTTTGCTAAATGCATGAACAGTGGGTATCAACGTAACCTGGAACAAGAATGATGAGCTGTGGTAAGACATATATGAAGTGCCTGAGAAGGACTGGAAATTATATGTAAGCTTACTGGACAGATTCACTGCTTCTTGTGGATTACGTAGATTCAGATTTTTTAGTCAGATTGGACGGCAGTAAATCCACCTCAAGGTTATGTGTTTAATTTTAGGAAGTTGAGTCATAATGTGGAGGAGTGTTATATAGAAATGTATTTCAGACTTCGGACTCCATATGGAAAGATGATAAATTGGAGCCTATGAGGCAACCAATGTATCTGTATGACTCTAGAAACTTCATGATGGACTTTGATGTGATTCTAAGTTTGCCCAAGGTTATCACAATTTATATTGATGATATTGGTGCAGTTGCAAACTTGAAGGAATCACAAGTCCATAAGGCAATTAAACACATGGAGCGCAAGTACCACCCGTTACGAGAAATCGTATGATGAGGGGAAGGTTGTTGTTGCCTAGATTGCATCGGATGATGACCTAGTAAATCCATTTACAAGGACATTCAGGCGAGAGCTTTTAATGGTCGTGTAGTGGGAGTGGGAATCAGATGTATGGCAGAAGACATGACAGCATAGTCTTTTAGTATAAGTGGGAGATTGTTGGATTGTATACTAAAAGTCTAGCTTTTTGTATGAACAATATTATAACAATTAATTTGAAATGAGAATCATATGATCAAATGATTGCATCTTATAATTTATTTATATGTTCGATGCAATAGTCCACTTACTTTATATTGTAGATAATATGTTGTGCGACAACACGCGGAAGATCATATTATCGGTTTCCTTATAAAGTATAAACAGATGCTCACAACTGAGATAGACGGGGACTCTCTATCGGGATGGTTGTAGTGTGGTTTGGTATTAGCTTGTCTTGGCTATAGAATCACATTAGTGCACTTGTGTGTATTGAGCAGGACCGCTTGAGATCGTTCGACTTATACTGACTTATAGGAGAACTTGATCTCAGTTATTATGGAAGTTCGTGCTCTTAATCCCTATACAATAACCTCGACACGTAGGGCAGTATGTATTTCTTTGATTCATCAATGGGTGAGATTTACATGTAATTAAATCAACAAACTCGATGAGTTGGGAAGTAGTGTTGTCTCTATGGTGTGCTGTTGATTGTAGAAGGAATCCGTGTCCGTCATAGGTTGATGATGTCCCCTTGAGGAGCTTATAAGGATTATCATGTAAACCCTGCAGGTGGAATTTATTCCGGCATGATAATGAGGTTGAGTGGTACTACTCTTGGATGAGATATTAATTAATTGAGTTGTCAGTAACTTAAATTAATTAATGGACATTGTATATCTTAAACATGGGGAGACTAACGGGCTCATAATAAGAAGGAGCCCAAAACGTAATTTTGGGATTGGTACGGTAGTGCAGTAATAATATTTTAGTGGAATATATTATTATTATTGGACTTAAGTATAAGCTTTGGGCTAAGCTTGGATACTTAAGCCCAATGGAGGCCCAACCCAATTTCTCCTCCTGGTCCCTGCTGTAGCCCATGTATATAAGTCACCTCAATTTGTTCTAAACCTAACTCTGCGCCTAACATACGAGAGAGAGAGTGAACAGCAGATTGAGTAGGTCTCGTAGATCGTCGCCCACACGACGTCGAGATCGGACTTGGGACATACAGCAGAAGACCGGAAGGTCGTTTGCTGCTGCAGTTTGTCATGTTCCAAAATTCATAAAAAATCGTACATTACTCCGATTTTGATGTATTATATACTGACGGAAAGCCGTCAAAGAGAGGATCATCTGAGCGCAAAGACCACTCAATTCCGACATCAGAAGAGGAAGTTATGGCTATTCTCGTGGGACTGCGCAGTCTGCCAGCGAGAATTCAACCTCTACATCAACCCTTGGTGAAAGGTATTGCGTTTCATGTTTACTTGCTTCCGCTGCTTGTTAGAAATACATGGAACCCTAACGGGTCACGTTAACCAAAAGATCGAGCGCCAACAATATGTGCATAGGCAAGACATCCAATGACCTTTAAGTTGCTGTAGTCAGCTGGCTTTCCTTTCCATACTTCTTCAGGTGTCTTGAACTTCAAGGGTGTAGAGGGACACCTGTTGATTAAGTATGCAGCTGTTGTTACAAGTTCCCCCCAGAAGCTCTTTTGGAATCCACCTGCACTCATCATGCATCTCACCCTTTCTAGCAGAGTTTGATTTAGTCTTTCTGCAACTCCATTTTGTTGTGGAGTTGATGGAACAGTCCTATGTCTCTTGATTCCCTTTTCTCTACAAAACTTGTTGAACTCTTCTGAGAGATACTCTAAACCATTATCAGTCCTGAAACATTTCAGTGTCTTTCCAGTGGTGTTTTCAACTTCTGCAAGCCATTCTTTAAACTTTCCAAAAGCTTCATCCTTGGATTTTAGAATATATACCCATGCTTTCCTTGAGTGATCATCTATGAATGAGATGAAATATTTTCCACCTCCTTTTGTTGGATTCTTTGAAGGCCCCCACAAGTCTGAGTGGACATACTCAAGTATTGATTGAGATGTATGTTCACCAGCTCCAAACTTGAGCCTCTTTGATTTTCCCATGACACAATGTTCACATAGCTTCAAATTAACTGATGTTTCTCCACATAATAGGTCTTGTTTTATTAATTCTTGCAACCCCCTCTCACTGATGTGTCCCAATCTACCATGCCATAACAAGGTACTATCATGTCTTCCTATTGCATGGGCATGGGCAGTTACAGCACATCCACACAAGAAATACAAGTCATGTTTTCTAATACCTCTTAGAAATATATCATCTCCCTTTGTGACAGTGAGAAGACCATCTATGGATTGAAAACTATATCCCATGGAGTCAAGTTTACCAAGGGAAATCAGATTCCTTCTTAAATCAGGAACATACCTTACATCATGAAGAATCTTGACTGCACCATCTGTCATTTTGAACTTGATTGATCCCATGCCCTTGATGTTGCATGTCTGATCATTACCAAGCAGGACAGAACCTCCATTTTGTTGCTTGAAATCAATGAGCCAGTGCTTTATTGGTGTCATGTGAAAGGTACAGCCTGAGTCCATCACCCATTCAGAGTTAACTTCTGAGTTTGCAACTGTCAGGGCTTCAATGAACCCTTCACCACCTTCTTTGGCTTGTACTGTTTGATTTACTTGATCCTTTGGTTCTAGATCTTTGCCCCTATCTATTTCCTTTGCCTTATCAGCTTTCCATTTGTAACAATTTCTCCTCATGTGGCCAGGCTGTTGACAGTAGTAGCATTTTCTTAATTCACCTCCCTTTGATGATTCATGATCCTTAGTTTCAGTCTTCCAGCTGCTAGAATTAAACCTTTTCTTCTTGCTATTCTTCTTGGATTGATAGTTCTTCTTGACAACCAATCCCTCTCCTCCAGAGCTTGCTGTATTTTGGGATGACAGCTGCAATTCTCTTGATCTGAGAGCAAGCATTACACTGTCAAACTTGACAGTGGCTTGATTAGCATACAACAAGGTGTCTTTGAAACTTTGAAAGGATTTTGGAAGTGCAGTCATCAACATGAGGACTCTTTCTTCTTCTGAAATCTTGACATCAACACTTTCAATATCATCCAAAATCTTGATGAATTCATCAACTTGACTTAGTATAGGCTTTTCATCAGTAATCTTGAATGCATGAATTTTCTCTCTGATGTGCAGTCTATTAGCAAGTGTTTTCACCATGTACAGAGACTCTAATTTCTGCCAAACACCAATGGCAGTTGTTTCCCTAGCTACTTCACGCAAAGCCTTATCCCCTAAACATAGAATGATGGCAGAATGGGCTCTACGAAGTACCTCATCATCCACTTGAGCTCTTGGAGGACCAGCTGCTGATGGATCCTTTATTATTTCAGTCTTGACTGGTGGAGGAGGCCTCAATGCATCAATGAGTCCTTGCTGTGTCAAGATCGCCTTCATCTTGAGCTTCCAGAGGCTGAAATCAGTTTTGTCAGATAGCTTCTCAATGTCAAAACGTGTAGTGTTCATCTTTTCAGCTTAGCTTGGTTTGATCTTCCCACAGACGGCGTCAATTGTTGTGAATCTTGTAGCAACCAATCCCTAGATTACTACTCTCAATCACTCAATATATCAAGAACACACACTCACACACTTTGATCTTAATTTGGAAGATAAACAACACACAAACAGTATGAAATGAAGAAGAAACACACAAGGTTTATAGTGGTTCGATCAAGGTGATCTACATCCACTTTCAAAAGGAATTGAGCACTCTTTCATTGATGGACTATTACACTTGAAGATGAAGATGAACTACTTGAACTGATCACTCATGGATCAACTACTCAAACCTTGCAGAAGAAAGAGAACTTAAACGTGTGTTGAAACTGAATTTTTTCACCCCTCTCCATGGCAGCAAGCTTGCTGCTTATATATCAGGTGGAGTTGGCATGTTTCAGCTGCTTAACCGATCCCCCTCACCTTCCAATGAGGCTTGTACACATCAGCTCTTCCCTAACAACATTGTTAACCGACTAACCCCCTCAAGACTTCTAGAATCAGCCCTAACAACCTTCAACTTGATCAACAACCACTCAACAAACCCTATTATGCATTATGCTGTCATGCAACTGGTGTATGAACTTATCCAACGTATAAACTTCAAGATATACATATGCAGTTGTCACATACTCTTCTAGGCAACATGATGCATCGTTTGCATGAGATCATGATCACGTTTTATACTCCATTTTCTAACAAGTGGCTTATAGAGATGACTCACTGTTTAATTTGTGCTTGCAGGGGGCCAAATCCATGCCAAAGACAATATTCGAACTCTCACCCTACAGCAACCAAACTCAGTTGGAAAACCTTTTCACTCTCCCCTCTACCACTTGAGCTATGTCTTGGGACAACATGAAACGATTCTTGTTAGTACCAATATTTTGACATAAAATTTATTTAATTATACCCACTCAGTGACAAAATTTGTTCTCATACTAGTTAATAATTGTGAGCTTTCCTTGATAGAAGAAATTGATGAATTAGAGGTCAAGTTCAGCTTTTAGTAAAAGTGGTTTAATCTCAATAACCCTGAAAAGGATTTCTTAGCTAGGGAATCATGGATTCTCATTCCATATTCATTTTCATTAATTTTCCTTTGGGTGAATTTATAATATGCTTCTGCTACATTATATTCTTTTAAGGGAATTTATTTATATTTTAATAAAGAGTGTGGTTATCATAGGACTGTTCACTTTTTCTTTTCTAAAATAAAAATGTTTCACCTTAAGTATTAATAGATTATCGTAGTGTGAATAAGTATAACCAAATTAAATATCGAACTTGTTAGATAGTACCAGAATGATAAATAAGTTGCAATTATTATTCTTTTATTTATGATGATCCACAAGTTTTGAATTAATTATTAAACTATTAAATATTGAGATTAATAAATACAATTTTGAATTAATTATTAAACTATTAAAAACTGAGAATAATAAATAACTCAACTAAAATAATGGCGAGAAAATAGTAGTAAAGTATTCAAGATAAAAAGATATATATAGTGTTAATACTCGAATACAAATCTCAGAAAAGTTTATTTAGTACTCATCTAAAGTCCAAATTTTAATATTACATGTAGTAAGATATTATAAGAGCATTTCTTAAATACTCTTCATATTAAAAAAAATGTTAAATTTTGAATAGCAATCAACTAAAACTTCACTCCAACAAGCTTTTTATTTTAATTTTTAATTTTATGTACAAGTTTCACTCTTCAAATTTAAAGAGTCAAATCAAGTTCTTTAAAATTAAATGCAATAAATGATTCATTGTTTCTAATGTTTTTTTAAAATAAATATCATGAAATGTAGAGTAAAATCAATATTACAAGCATTAATAATTCAAATAAAATTAAAGTAAATGAATAGAAAATATGTATAATTAATTAATATGGGGAATAGAGAAAATAAAAATTAAATATAAAGAGTGCATTGGAGTACTTTTTAAATTTAAAAGAAGCTATTGGGGTTGCTCTAATTACATATCTTAAGAATCCAAATTTGGGCTATCTTTAAATGACCGGCCCGCAATATTAAAGGTTCCCAATGTACTTAGATCTTAAGAATCCAAAAGTTGGCCCAATTATGAAAACCCGTCCCCCAATGTATTGCAAACTTAAAAAGATAAAGAGTTATTGTGAGATGGATTTTTTGTGAGACGATTGTGAAACGGGTCGATCCATTATTAAAGTATGTTTATATTTTGGTAAAGTATGCTCATTTATAGTTAAAGTATGTCAATAATAAATTATATTATAACATCCTAAAATCATATTTTAATTCATTATTTATAATACTTTAGAAAACATACTTTAACAATCTTAAGCATATTTTATCTATATAATAGACATACTTTAACACGTCTCACGAACCGTCTCATATATGTAACGTCTTACAAGAGAGTTTGTCAAAGAAAATCAAATCTGCTGGTTTCTAGATGGCCTCTTACTCGTTCTTTACACCCCCAATTCTCTGTCCTAATTATCCCAAAAATTATGCATGCAATTCAGAAAATCTCAACTTCAAAGCCACCCAATTTCGAAATTCCAAAATTTTTAATTTCTACTCTTCCTAACATTCCTAATAAGAAAGGTAAATGCCGTTTCACCCTTAGCTCTCCAACTGAATTGGACGACGTTCCTCCGTCCAATGTTATAATATTTGTCAAATGTACACTTTTTTTTTTGAGATAAGCTTCTTTATTTTTCATTTTTCTGGAGGTATTATAGGGTTTCAGAATTCTATATGATCCGGTTGTGTATTGAATGATTTTATGAATATTATTTTTTAGTTAATTATATTTTTTTTATCATTTTTTTCAAATAATTTGATTGTGGACCGATAACTCTGTCTGTATAATTGTTTTGAAGGTGTGGACTGATGATTCTGTTGCTAGTATGTGGACATGAGATTTAGGTTGTGTACAAGAATTTGAGCATGTTTTGTTCATGATATTTTGATAGTGTAATGTGATAATTCTTTTTTTTTCTACTGATTTTGTTAATGGATTGTGTTTTTAGTTTAGATGAATACAATATGTATTAGGAGAATATGAATAAATAAAAGAAAAGAAATTGAAAAATAAGTTAATTATAAAAAGAGAGGATTACTATTAGGTACAAAAAAAAACCCTTAATTACTATAAGATACAAACATACAAAACTATTACTACTAACTAAAAAAATATATAATGATATTCCTATATTACCCCTACAATGTGCTGCACATAAATATTGTGTGCAGCAAGACTTCATGTGCAGCAAAATGTGTGCAGTAACAAAAGTGTGTGCAGTAAAAAAAAGTGTGTGCAGTAAAAAAGTGTGGTGGTCCGGCGAAGCTCCGGCGGCGTACGGAATTTTCCGGCGACCGGCCGCCGGCGGTACGGAATTTTTCGGCCGCCGTCGGTACGGAATTTTCCGTCGACTGTACGGAATCCCGGCGACCGGCCGCCAGTGGTACGGAATTTTCCGGCGACCGTGCGGAATTCCGGCGGTCAACGGTTGGTCAACACCGGTCAACTGTCGGTCAACACCGGTCAATAGGTAGGGTTGTTGGTTTAAAAGTGTATGGGATTATAAGGATATAATTGGTATTTTATTTTAATATTTTGTATTAATTAATAATTATTTTAAATCAATGCATCTAGTAGTAATTAGGGGTACAAATTGTGTACCTATTAGTAATTATTCCTTATAAAAATGATACTTTTTATAAATTTATAAAAGTGGAATTTTCATTTATGATGAATAATAAAAAGTATTAATGAACATATGATAAAATGCATGGCAAACAAAAACTCATTGCAATTGATTTGCTAATAATTCAACTTTGCTCAGCATTTAAACAACAAGTATTAATTACTCCGTTAAAACAGAATGACAAGCAAGCCATTCTCATCTCCAATATTCAATTACAATACTAATGTGACTACAAATAAAATATTAAGACAACTTCACACATCAATTTGATTTTTATTAACCCTTATTTATTAGGGATTTGATTGGATGATCTCAAGTATAAAGTTATTAGAACTCAAATCAAACTTCGAATTAAATGTGAATAGTTATAAGTAATTCATAAGGGAAAAAAAAACCTATAATTCAAACACACAGGAATGAAGAGAGTATAGACAAAAGGAATGAAGAGGGTATAGGAAGAAAGAGATATTCAAGTAAATGCATTATCTATGGAGTATATACCTTCAAAACATATTTTCCCTAATGTGTTGTTCTTATCCCCACAGACAGCTAAGAACTTATTTCCAAGTTCTTTTCACCATAAACAAAAAGAAATCATCTCATACATATAAGATCATATAAAAATATAAAAGACAAAATAAATTATAGTAAATTATAAATAATATGAAAGTCGAATCTATAAACGAGAAGAAAAAAAATAATAAGAAGATGATTAAAAAAACAAAAGATAGAATATAAAAATAGGTTCATAGAATTAGTATAAAGAAAACACAAAAATTGAAGAAAAAAAAAGATAAACAAAAAAAAGAATGATACCTCAAAAGAGAATTATTGGACCTACAAATAAGATCAAATATGAGAATGATTAAACCTCAAAATAATATCAAATAAAAATATAAAAGAAAAGAAAATAAATCAAATTATAAAAATTAAATTTATAGAATTATTAAAAGAAAAACACACAAAAGTTGAAGAGAAAAAATAAGATAATAAAAAATTAATAAGTATAATGATACCTTTAAGAAAAATGATTGCACCTGCATATAACATCAAATAAAGGAATAAAAGATAAAACAAATTAGAGTAGATTATAAATAATATGAAAGTATACTTTGTAAAAGAGAAGAAAAAGAAGAAGTATTAGAGGAAAAAAACAAAAAGAGGATTAAAAAGTAGAACAAAAGAAAAAAAAAAGTATAATAATATCTTTAAGGAAAACAATTGAACCTACATATATGAACAAATAAAAGTATAAAAGACAAACCAAATTAAAATAGATTATGAATAATATGAAAGTAGAATTTCTAAATGAGAAGAAAAAGAAGAAGTATTAGGAAGAAAGAAAAAAAAGAGGGATAGAGTAAGTATTTGATTAGATAATGAAAAAATATATATAGTACGATTTTAAAGAATGAACGATTGTGATTGAAAGCAAATAATTATAGAGACGATTATAATGAAAATAAAATTAATATATTATATTGATTTAAGATTAACCAAATTTGAAAAAATATTTATTTAAAATTAAATAATAAAATCCATTATTAGTATAATAACCTTTAAAAGCATTAAGATTAAAATTGAATTATTTATAAATAAAGTAAAATTGAAAAAAAAATTAAAAACAAAAGTGAAAATTCAGATTTGCTTTTTATATGTAGTAGTTTTTTTTTCTCCCATTTATTACACGGATTAATTAAGTATACCCTATCTTAAATTAATAAATAAATAAATTTAATATATTATATTTTATTATCATAAACAAAATATTTAATAATAATTTATATAATTTTTTTTGCCCGTGTATATTCATTATTTTTTATTTTAGACATATTTATAAACCAAATATTCATGTTAAATAAAAAATTTTATAAATATTATTTTTTTAGTTAAAACTTATGGTAATTAAATGAAATTTTTTTGAATAATTAATTTTTAAATAATGTCTTATAATAAAATAAATGGAGTGTAATTTAATTTTTTTAAATGGTAGATCTATTTTTAATTCAATATATTATAACTAGTATGAAACCCGCGTACAACGCGGATCATTTAATTATTATTCTTATTTTTATAATTAAATAATTCGTATTATATAACGTAATAACATTAATTAAGGAGATTTTTTTTCTTACAGTTAGACAATTTCTTTCATCAATGGAAAGAATTTGCAACAAATTATAACATTTGAGTTTTGATAATATAACGTATAATTAAATTATGTAAAAAGCTAATATATATATGTATATATATTCTAATTATTTGAAAAAATCTTGACTTGTATTTTTTTAAATGTTACTTTATTATAATGTAATACAATTGAAAACTATTTATTACTCCCCCTATTTCATTAAAAAAATGTGCAACCACATAGGGGCAATTTTGTCTCCTTGCTGTATATTTATATAATTGTTAGTATTACATTTTTTCATTGTATTTAAGTAATCAAAGTATGTAACTCTTAGTAATAAATCCTTAATTTTACTAATTGTCTAAAATAAATATCAATTACTCCCTCCATCCCATAATACTTTTCATGTTTATTGTTCCACGTTGTTTAAGAAAAGTTGCACATTTTGACTAACTTTATTGACTTTGAAGGATATTATAGTATTTTTAGGTAATGAAAAAGTATAAAGTAGTGAGATGTATGTGAAAAAGAAGTGGCATTTGAGGTTGTTAGATAAAGTAATATTTCATTTTTTAGGGTATGAAATGTTTTGTGGGTCAAATAAATGAAAAAAGTGTGAAAGATTTTATGGGATGGATGGAGTATATAAAAAATCTCAATTTTTTTTAATTTTATATACATGTGATTTGATACTAATTAATTTATTTATATCGAATGATTTATTTATTAATTGCAATTAATTATAATGTTACTAAAATAAATAAGTCATAATAATTGTATAGAAAAAATAAATAAATAGTAAGGCCATACATAAACAACATTAACGAAAAAGGACTTTGCTAAGATCAAACATTAATTAATTAAAATAAAATTATTAAAATATATTAATAATTGCTACATATGTATTGATATTAATTAATTTATTGTGTTAAAAGATTTAGTAATTAATTAATGATACCCAAATAAATATTTAAAATATTGAAAGCTTAATCATTATTAAATATAAAAAATTCATTATTTATAAAAGAAAATATTAAATAAGAAAGTTAATTAAAAATAACATAAGTAAAATATAAAAATTATTTAAATAAAAAAAAAGAAAATTACACGTCATAATGAAGCGTTTTGGAGACGACACGTAAGCAGAAAAGTTTCTGCTATAATATACTCAAGATATATGTATATATAATTTTTTTAGTTTCAGATTATATTAATAATTAAAGAAAATGAATTCTATATGTAATAATTGAATAATTCAAATACATATCAATATATAATTAATATAATAAAATTAATAAACCAACAATTATTTAAAAACTCGATTCCAATATCGTTTGTCAACATCAAGTAATATATTAAAAAATATAATATAAAATAATGATTATAGTTAAATAACTTGAAGAAAGCTTTCGATTGTGGTAAATCGAATCCAAAAATTGAAGATTATAGAATTATTTAAAAAAATATAAAAATTGAAGAAAAAAAATAAGATAACAAAAAATTAAAAATTATAATGATATCTTTAAGGAGAATGATTGAACCTACATATAAGATCATATATAAAAGTATAAAAAAACAAATTAGATGATAGTAGAATTTATAAAAGAGAAGAAAAAGAAGAAGTATTAGAGAAAAAATAATAATAAAAAAGATGATTAAAAAGAAGAACAAAAGAAAGAATATTAAAATATAAAAATAGGTTTCATATAATTATTATAAAGCAAACACAAAAATTAAAGAGAAAAAATATAGAAGAAAAAAAGAATATACTTCAAATAAGAATGATTGGACCTACAAATAAGATCAAATATGATAATAATTACACCTAAAAATAATATCAATCAAATAAAAGTATAAAAGAAGATAAAATTAATTAAATTATAAAAGTAGAGTTTATAAAATTATTAAAAAACACAAATATTGAAGAGATAAAAAATAAGACAACAAAAAATTAAAAAATATAATGATACCTTTAAGGAGAATAATTGAACCTACATATAAGATCATGTAAAAGTATAAAAGACAAAATAAATTATAGTAAATTATAAATAATATGAAAGTCGAATTTATAAAAGAGAAGAAAAAAAATACTAAGAAGATGATTAAAAAAACAAAAGATAGAATATTAAAATATAAAAATAGGTTCATAGAATTATTATAAAGAAAACACAAAAATTGAAGAAAAAAAAAGATAAACAAAAAAAAAAGAATGATACCTCAAAAGAGAATTATTGGACCTACAAATAAGATCAAATATAAGGAAGCGCTTTGGAGAAAATATTATTTGATACTAATTAATTTATTTATATCGAATGATTTATTTATTAATTATAATTAATTATAATGTTACTAAATAAATAAGTCATAATAATTGTATAGAAAATATAAATAAATAATAAGACTATACATAAACAACGTTAACGAAAAAGGACTTTGCTAAGATCAAACATTAATTAATTAAAATAAAATTATTAAAATATATTAATAATTGCTACATATGTATTGATATTAATTAATTTATTACATTAAAAGATTTAGTAATTAATTAATGATACCCAAATAAATATTTAAAATATTGAAAGCTTAATCATTATTAAATATAAGAAATTCATTATTTATAAAAAAAATATTAAATAAGGAAGTTAATTAAAAATAAAATAAGAAAAATATAAAAATTATTTAAAATTTTAAAAAAAAAATTACACATCATAACGAAGCGCTTTAGAGATGACACGTAGGCAGAAAAGTTTCTGCTATAATATACTTAATATATACTCCCTCCGTCCCGCCGATAAGTGTCCGTTTGCTTTTTGCACGTGGATTAAGGAGTGTAATATTTTAAAGTGTAATGAGGTGAGAGAAATAATTTTTTTAATGTGGAGTGAGTAATTATATTTGTGTTGAGTGTGGGTCCCATGTGTAGTGGGTTGAGTATAATAATATTATTGTGTGTTGTCACATCAATCAAAAAATAAAATGGACACTTTATATTGGGACGGACCAAAATGGTAAAATGAACACTTATCGAGGGGACGGAGGGAGTATATATATATATATATATATATATATATATATATATATATATATATAATTTTTTTAGTTTCAAATTATATTAATAATTAAAGAAAAGAAATTCTATATGTAATAATTGAATAATTCAAATACATATCAATATATAATTAATATGCTAAAATTAATAAAATAATAATTATTTAAAAACTCGATTCCAATATCGTTTGCCAACATCAAGTAATATATTAGAAAATATAATATAAAATAATGATCATAGTTAAATAACTTGAAGAAAGCGTTCGATTGTGGTAAATCGAATCCAAAAATACTTGAATGCTCTACCTGAATCAATTTTTTAACCTCTTATTCATCTTAAAGAATACATCGTAACAAAGACTTGAATAGATTATCTACTTGAAGAGGTAAATCGATTCCAAAAATACTTGAATGATCTACATGAATTCATTTTTTAACATCTTATTCATATTAAAGAATATATAATTGAATCTATTATCTACTTGAAGAGATAAATCGATTTAAAAAATACTTGATCGATCCTCTTATTCCTCTTCTTAAAGAATACTTGAGATTATATACTTGAAGATGTAAACAATTCCAAAAATACTTGAATCGATCCTCTTATTCCTTTTGAAGAAAGAATACTTGAGATTATATAGTTGAAGAGGTAAATATGTTCTAAAAATACTTGAATGATTCAAGAATACTTGAATCGAATCAATTTTCTTATTCATCTTAAAGAATACTTGAATAAATTATTTAGAAGTGAATTGAATCTCACTCCATTAAAATAAATTTTTATACTTTTTATAAATCAATTATCTAGAGGAATTTGAAGAAAGCTTCTATTCCTTTTGAAAAATCGAATTTGTGTGTTTAGAATGAATAATCAAATTTTGTGTGTTTAGAATGAATAATCAAAAAGGCTTATTTATAGGTAGGGTGTGAGATAATATTATATGGAATATTCTTTTTTTACTTTATATATAATTTAAATTTATTCTTATTAATTTATTTATAATAAAAGATATTTAGTAATTAAATAATGATACCAAAATAAATACATAAAGATATTCAAAATTTAATTAGTCATCAATCAAAATAAAAAATAAAAAATAAAAAAGGCATTTATTTTATGATAAATTAATGAGGTGCACATGTAAGAAAAGATAAATATATTTTTAATTTATATTTTGAT
The DNA here is from genome assembly GCA_023678885.1 of Pogostemon cablin. Lineage (NCBI taxonomy): Eukaryota > Viridiplantae > Streptophyta > Magnoliopsida > Lamiales > Lamiaceae > Pogostemon > Pogostemon cablin. The sequence continues at coordinate 22,119,294 of CM043009.1, read as the reverse complement.
ATATATTTCTAATTTAATTTTTTTTCTTAAATTATGTATATGTTAATTTTTATTTATTATTATCTCAAATAAACATAATTTTTATTTTTAATTAATATTTTGTTCTTAATTTCTATAAATAATTTTTTTTATTTGTTACCTATTTAAGATTAATAAATAAAATAAGAAAATACATTATTTTAAAAAGAAAATATTAAATAAGGAAGTTAATGATAAGTAAATAAGGAAAACATAAAAAAATAATTTAAAAATTCAAAAAATAAGAAAATTACACGTCATAATGGAGCGCTCTAGAGACGACACATTGGCAGAAAAGTTTCTGCTATAGTATATTTAAGATATTTAGATAATTATTATCTTGAAATAATTAATTGAATAAAGACTTATCAATATTTTGTAGATAAGAATAAATATTTTGAAGATATAAAATAGTGATATAATAATAAATTTTAATATATATAATAATAAAATATAAAAATAGAAAGATTATGTATATAATACTATTAAAATAAAAAATACAAAAAATACAACTATTAATCATGTCGTGGCACATCATACTTTTAAAATTTATTTATAGTAACGTATTCGCGTTATCATAAACAAAATATTTAAGTTAATTAAATACTTTAATTAAATTAATAATTTATATAATTATTTTTTTTTGCCCGTGTATATTCATTATTTTTTATTTTAAATATATTTATAAACCAAATATTTATGTTAAATAAATATTTTTATAAATATAATTTTTTTAGTTGAAACTTACGGTAATTAAATAAAAATATTTAGAATAATTAATTTTTAAATATTATCTTATAATAAAATAAAAGGAGTTTAATTTAATTTTTTTTAAATGGTAGATCTATTTTTTATTCAACTAAGATATTACTCATTCGTGCGTTGCACGAAAAGAATTAAAGTATATTGTATACTTTTAGGTTGTGTTAGAATTTAGTCATTTCAAATCCAATAGATATGAAAATGAATGGAATTTAAATTCCTTGAATTTTTAAATCAATTCATTTAAATTCCACTATTTAAATAAATTATGGATTTTTGAAAGGATTTCAAATTCATAATTCAAAATTTATTTTTAAAATAGAATTTTATGTATGATAAATAAAAATAATAAAATTTTAATAAAAATAATAAAATAATTTTTTGTGGAGAAAACTCTACCACCCAACCTACCCCTACCCACCCCCCACTCCCAAAAAAAAATTAAATAAAATTTTAGATTTCAATATTTAAATAATAAAAGTATTACCACCCAGCCCTACCCCTTACCCACCCCCAAATCCCCCGCCACCCCATTCTACCCACGCCCATAATAAAGGAAGAATGATACCTCAAATGTAATGATTGAACCTGAAAATAATATCAAAGAATAAAAGATCAAATAAATTAAAGTATATAAATAAGGTTTATAGAATTAAAAAGAAAATACAAAAATCGTAGAGAAACGAAAATAAGATAACAAAAACTAAAAAAGAAGAATGATACTTCAAATTAGAATGATTGAACTTGCACATAAAATCAAATATGAGAATAATTGAACGTAAAAATAAAATCAAATAAAAGTCATAAAATAAAGATAACAAAAAAAAAAGAAAAGAAAAATGATACCTCAAAATGATTTAACCTCCACATTAGATCAAATCAAAGTAAAAGATAAAACAAATTAAAGTAGATTAGAAATAGTATTAAAGTGAAATAGAGAAGAACAAGAAGAAGAAGAAAAAAAGAGTAAGGATTTGATTAGGTAATGAAAAGATTTATATAGAATGATTTGAAAGAATAAACGATCGTGATTGAAAGCAATCAACGACGTAGGAAAAAAAGTGAAAAATTATCAAAGATAGCATTTAAATATTTGATATTATGAAAATTAGTATATTGATTGACAATTAGTAGAATATATGCCAATAATATTTTTCATATTTATCAAATTTATTTTGTTGATTAAAAAATAAATAAATAATTTTTTATTAGCATAAATACAATTTATGATTGAGATCAAAATTAATAGACGGTCAAGATTAAAATTGAAGATATATATATATATATATATATATATATATATATATATATATATATACTAGTATGAAACCCGCGTACAACGCGAGATTATTTAATTATTATTTTTATAAAATTATAACGAATTTATTATATATATATAATTAATTTTTTTAGTTTCAGATTATATTAATAATTAAAGAAAATGAATTTTATAATTCACAAATAATTCAAATACATATGGATAATTAAATAAAATTAATATGCTAAAATTAATAAAGCAACAATTATTTAAAAACTCGATTCCAATAACATTTGCCAACATTGAGATATATTAAAAATATAATATAAAATAATTATTAAACTTAAATAACTTAAAGAAAGCTTTTGATTCTTTACATGAATCAATGTTTTAACCTCCTATTCATTTTAAAGAATACTTGAATTGATTATCTACTTGAAGAAGTAAATCGATTCTAAAAATACTTGAATGATCTACATAATCAGTTTTTTAACATTTTCTTCATCTTAAAGAGTACATCTTAACATACACTTTAATAGATTATCTACTTGAGAGGTAAATCGATTCCAAAAATACTTGAATGATCTACATGAATCAGTTTATCTCAAATAAATATAATTTTATTTTTAATTAATATTTTATTCTTAATTTCTATAAATAATTTTTTTTAATTTATTACCTATTTAACATTATTAAATAAAATAAGAAAGTACATTATTTTAAAAAGAAAAATATTAAATAAGAAAGTTAATGATGATGAGTAAATAGGCAAAACATAAAAAAAAATAAAAAAATTTAAAAAGAAAAGAGAAAATTGAGCGCTCTTCAGGTTTTCTGCTATTATATATATATATATAATTTTTTTAATTTCAAATTATATTAATAATTAAAGAAAACGAATTTTATATGTTATAATTGAATAATTCAAATACATATAAATAATTAAATAAAATTAATATGCTAAAATTAATAAATCAACAATTATTTAAAAATTCGATAACAATATCATTTGCTAACATCAAGTAATATATGAAAAAATATAATATAAAATAATGATTAAAGTTAAATAACTTGAAGAAAGCTTTCGATTGAGGTAAATCGATTCAAAAAATACTTGAATGATCTACATAAATCAAATTTTTTCTTTTATTCATTTTAAAGAATACTTCTTAACAAAGACTTTAATAGATTATCTACTTCAAGAGGTAAATCGATTCCAAAAATACTTGAATGATATACATGAATCAGTTTTTTAACCTCTTATTCATCTCAAATAATACATCTTAACAAAGACTTTAATAAATTATTTACTTGAAGAGGTAAATTGGTTCCAAAAATACTTGAATGATCTATATGAATCAGTTTTTAACCTCTTATTCATCTTAAAGAATATATACTCCCTCCATCCGCCTATAAGGGTAACATTTGCTTTTTGACACGTGGATTAAGGAGTATTATTATTTAATGTGTAGTGGGTAGTTGTATTAGTGGAGGTATGTGTCTATTTTTTAGTTGTATTAGTGGGTGTGTTTGGGTCCCATATGTGTAAAAAAGAAAATGAGACCCTTATAGGCGGACGCTCAAAATGGAAAAACGAGACTCTTTGGAGCGGACGGAGGGAGTACTTGAATTGATTATCTACTTGAAGAGATAAATCTATTTAAAAAATACTTGAATCGATCATATTATTCATCTTCTTAAAGAATACTTTTTTCAAAAATACTTGAATGATTAGTACTTGAATCGATTCTCTTATTTCTCTTCGAAGAAAGAATACTTGAGATTTAAGAAAGAATACTTGAGATTATATACTTGAAGAGGTAAATCGATTCCAAATTAAATACTTGAATGATTCAAAAATACTCTTGAATGATTCAAAAATACTTGGATCGATCGATTATCTGATTTCTCTTGAAGAATACTTGAATAAATTCCCTTATTCATCTTGAAGAATACTTGAATTGATTCTTTAAAGGTGAATGAGATTCAATTATTTAGAAGTGAGTCGAACTCGCTCCATCTAAATAAATTTTTATACTTTTTATAAATCAATTATCGAGAAGAACTTGAAGAAAACTTCTATTCCTCTTCAAAAATCGAATGTGTTTTTGGAATGAATAACCAAAAAGGCTTATTTATAGGTGGGGTGTGAGAGAATATTATATAGAATATTTTTTTCCTTTATATATAATTTAAATTTATTCTTATTAATTTATTTACAATAAAAGATTTAGTAATTAAATAATGATACCAAAATAAATACATAAAGATATTCAGAATTTAATTGGTCGTCAATCAAAATAAAAAAATATAAAAAAAGAAATTTTTTTTATGGTAAATTAATGAAGTGCTCATGTAAGAAAAGATAAATATATTTTTAATTTGAATTTTTTCTTAAATTATGTATATGTTTATTTTTATTTATTATTATCTCAAATAAACATAACTTTTATTTTTAATTAATATTTTGTTCTTAATTTCTCTAAATAATTTTTTTAATTTATTATTTATTTAAAGTTAATAAATAAAAAAGAAAATTATTATTTTAAAAAGAAAATATTAAATAAGGAAATTAATGATAAGTAAATAAGAAAAACATAAAAAAATAATTTAAAAATTCAAAATAATGAGAAAATTACACGTCATAATAGAGCGCTCTGGAGACGACACGTAGGTAGAAAAGTTTCTGTTATAGTACACTTAAGATATATATATATATATATATATATATATATATATATATATATATATATATATATATATATATATATATATATATATATATATATATATATATATATATATATATATATTAAGCTTATTAAAAATTAGTCAAATATGCCAAATATATATCTCATATTTACCAAATTTATATTGTAAAATAAAAAAGTAAATTTTAAATAATAAAATCCATTATTAGTATAATTAAATTTTATGATTGAAATCAAATCATTATTTAGACGGTCAAGATTAAAATTGAATTATTTCTAAATAGAGTAAAATTGAAAACAAAATTGAAAACCAAAGTAGAAATTTAGGTTTGTTTTTATATATAATATGTGTAGATAGATAGATGATTGAACCTTTAAATTTAAGGAGAATGATTGAACCTAAATTATAAATAATATGAAAGTAGAATCTGTAAAAGAGAAGAAAAAGAAGAAGCATTAGAGGGAAAAAAAAAACAAAAAAAAGATTAAAAAGAAGGGCAAAAGATAGATTATTAAAATATAAAAATATGGTTCATATAATTATTATAAGGGAAATACAAAAATTGAAGAAAAAAAGATAGACAAAAAAAAGAATGATACCTGATTGGGCTTACCAATAAGATCAAATATGAGAATGATTGAACCTAAAAATAATATCAAATAAAAGTATAAAAGAAGATAAAATAAATTAAATTATAAAAATAAGGTTTATAGAATTATTTAAAAAAAACAAAAAAATCGAATAGAAAAAAAAATAAGATAACAAAAAATTAAAAAGTATAATTATACCTTTAAGAAGAATGATTGAACCTGCATATAAGATCAAATAAAAGTATAAAAGACAAAACAAAATAAAGTATAAAAGATAAAACAAATTAGAATAGATTATAAATAATATGAAAGTAGAATCTGTAAAAAAAATAAGAAAAAGAAGAAGCATTAGAGAAAGAAAAAACAAAAAGAGAATGATTTGGCATACAAATAAGATCAATCAAAGTATAAAAGAAGATAAAATAAATTAAATTATGAAAATAGGGTTTATAGAATTATTTAAAAAAAACACAAACATCGAAGGGAAAAAAATAAGACAACAAACAATTAAAAAGTATAGTGATACCTTTAGTAGAATGATTGAACATGTATATAAAATCAAATAAACGTATAAAAGACAAAACAAATTAGGGTAGATTATAAATGATATGAAAGTAGAATCTGTAAAAAAGAGAAGAAAAATAAGAAGCATTAGAAAAAAAACAAAAAGAATAAGATCAAATATGATCAAATATGAGAATGATTGAACCTAGAAATAATATCAAATAAAAGTATGTATAAAAGAAGATAAAATAAATTAAATTATAAAAATAGGGTTTATAGAATTATTTAAAAAAAAATAAATATTGAAGAGAAAAAACAGATAACAAAAAATTAAAGAGTATAATGATACTTCTAGGAGAATGATTGATCCTGCATATAAGATCAAATAAAAATATAAAAGACAAAATAAATTAGAGTTGATTATAAATAATATGAAAGTAGAATCTGTAAAAGAGAATAAAAAGAAAAAAACATTAGAGATAGAGAAAAAATTTTTGAATAGGTTGAAAAGATTTATATAGAATGATTTTAATGAATGAACGACCGTGATTGAAAACAAATATTTATAGAGATGTTCTAATAAAAATAAAATTGATACTATATTAATTGAAATTAAGCATGTATTAATTAAAAATTAATCAAATTTATATTGTTAAATTAAATCAATAAGAAAGTAAAATTTAAATATTAAAAAATTCATTATTAGTATAATTAAATTTTATGATTAATTGAAATCAAAGGAAAGTCATATATGTCCAATGTATATTAAATTAAATTATAATATATGAATATTAATGGATATACTAATTTAAATTAAGCATATATTGATTAAAAATTAGTTAAATATGCCAAAAATATCTCTTATATTTACCAAATTTATATTATTAAATAAAAAAGTAAAATTTAAATAACAAAATCCATTATTATTATAATTAGATTAGATTTTATTATTGAAATAAAAAACATTAATTGGACGGTTAAAATTAAAATTGAATTATTTCTAAATAGAGTAAAATTGAAAAAAAATTGAAAACAAAATAGAAGTTTATGTTTGATTTTATATATGTATAGATAGATAGATAGATAGATAGATAGATAGATAGATAGATAGATAGATAGATAGATAGATAGATAGATAGATATAGATAGATATAAATATAAACTAAGCATGTATTGATTAAAAATTAGCCATGCAAAAAATATCTCACATATTTACCAAATTTATGTTATAAAATAAAAAAGTAAAATTTAAATAATAAAATACATTATTAGTATATAATTAAATTTTATAATTAAAATCAAAAGCATTAATTAATTGGACGATAAAGATTAAAATTGAATTATTTCTAAATAGAGTAAAATTAAAAAAAAATTGAAAACAAAAGTAGAAGTTTAGATTTACTTTTATATATGTATATGTATAGATATATATATTATACTAATATTTAGATAATTATTATCTTGAAATAATATATTGAATAAACACTTATCAATATTTTGTAGATAAGAATAAATATTTTGAAGATATAAAATAGTGATAATAATAAATTTTAATATATAATAATAAAATATAAAAATAGAAAGATTATGTATATAATATTAAAATAAAAATATAAAAAATACAACTATTAACCACCTGATACATCATACTTTTAAAATATATTTATAGCAGCGTATTCGCAATTAGTATATATAAGATAAGATATGTATAGATTATCAATATTTTCTCGATATATCTCGATATTTGAGCGATATTTCTTTATATATCCTCGAAATATATTGTGAATACAACGGAATATTTTCGTCCTGGAAAAAATAAATCAGCGCAGACTGCGCAGTGGGTTTGTGACGGAGGAATCGAAAAGAATGGAAGACATTGATGGCGGATTTGAAATTCCCCAAGAGATTATTCAACTTGTACAATCGTTTCTCAACGGAGAAAAAGCAGCTCGAATAGCCCTAGTCTCCAAATCCTGGTACACCACCTGGGTCACTCGTCCAAATCTAGATTTCGATCAACGTTGTTTTGCTAGAAACGAAGATGCTTTTTGGGAATTCACCAAGAAGACTATTCAAAGGTATGAAGAATTGAACCTAAATGTTGGGCCCGTTGGGTTTTTGGCCCAAATGCCGTCTTCTTTCTCAAAGTATTGGGCCAAGTTTGTCTTGGCCCATAGCCTTACACTTGTGGCCTATTTGATCTCTCATTTGTGACCCTCTCGGGTAGAACGTGGATTTGAATTCTTGTGTGAGTTCAACGGGAATCTGAGCACTGCGGAGTTCTTCCCTCGACCACCTTCTCCGGCGTAGACGACGTACACGGACGACGATGACGACCCTATTCTCCTAACAGTGGTATCAGAGCGGGTTTCGTCGTCCGTCCATCTCCCGAAGCTGTTGACCGTCAGCCGCCGGTGGGAGATCGCCACAGTCCGGCCGCCGCCGGTTTTTCCTCGCCGGAATCGCGATCTGAGTCGCGATCTGACCGGATCAGAGCCGCCGGGCCCTGAAGGACCGGATTCGTGACTGCCGCCGCCACCGGGAACTGCCCGAGCCGCCGCGCCGCTAGGGTTCCGCCGCTGCGCGCCGCCACCTGGAGCCCGCCGCCGCAACCAGCCTCCTCAGCCCGTCGCCAGCTGCTCACCTCTCTCCGGTGGAAGAAGCCGCCCGGAATCGCGAACAGATCGGACCTGCATCGCCGGAATCGCGACCAGCGCCGCCGCTGCAGATCTGCTCCGATCTGCCCAGATCCATCCGCTCGTCAGCAACACCGCCCGTCGACAGGTCCGCCGCTCGCCTCCGGTGGGAGACTGAAGGATCGCGCCGCCGTGCCGCCGCTAGGGTTTGACCGCCGCGACGCCAGCCGCTGCTGCTCGCCGCGGATCTGACGCCTCCTCCGCTTCCAGTCGCCGTCGCTGCTCCACTCGTCGCGCCGCCAGGAAGGAGAACGCCACCTGCAGCTGTCCACTCGTCGCGCCACCGGAATCGCGACGATCTGCAGCCTGCCGGAATCGCGACCGCTCCTGCCCGCTGACCGCCAGTTGACCGCGAGCAACGCTGCCGGTTTTTACAGCCTGCCCGCCGCCGCCGCCGTTGACTGCCGGAGTTAACCGCCGGAGCTAGGGTTCCGGTCAGATTGGAGTGTCCATTTTGAGGAAGGGAAGTGTCTCTCCTCTTCTCCTTTTATAGTGTTCCGAAAAATTTCAGATTTGTTCTGTTATTTTTCCGGATTGTTCCTTTCTGAAATTTTCAGATTGTGCCTTCACTAACCCCAATATTTCTCACTTTGTGTGTAGGTTGAAACTTGGAGTGGAGGCTGCCACGTTCGTGTTTGGTACGTGAACAAGACTACGAGGGATCCGCCCCCGTTAAGTAACGGGCTGGTGGCTCGTAGAGGTGGTACGGTGTTCTCGTCGGAGACACCGCTCTGGTAAAATAGCTTGAGCCTTTCTTATTTAATTTTCTTGTCTGATGCCCTGAGGCGGCTGGCCCTCTTATTTGCTCTTGTGTGATGCCCTGAGGCGGCTGGTCCTCTTATTACTGTTCTTGTTTGTTTCTTTTGTGAAACTGTTATCTTAGTCTTTCAATTTCCGCTGCTGAAAATCTGTCCTTGTGTGTTATACTGCTCCGTTTCTCGCTTTGTGTGTGATTAGAGTAGTGTCAACCTGGTGTGTGACAGATTGTTGCTCTGTATTTCTGTATTTTCTCCGTTCAAAGTGTGTTCTACTCAACTTTAAATACTCATGGCTTCGTCTTCATTTGGACAAACACCGTTTGATGGTAAGCGAGACTTCAGTATCTGGAAACAGAAAATGAAGTGCATACTCATTCAACAAAGGGTATTCAAAGTTGTAGATCACTCGTATGATAAGGATGATACACCTGCTAAAAAGGCTGAGATGAATGAGCTTGCTTTATCTGCGATTATCTTGAATCTTTCTGATCCTGTGCTTAGAAAAGTTGGTGTGCATGAGTCCGCAAAAGTTTTGTGGGAAACGTTGGATAAGCTGTACACTGAAACATCTTTGCCTAGTAAAATGTTTCTTCTGGAAAAATTCTTTCGTTTTAAATTTGATTTAAACAAAGATGTTGAAGAAAATTTGGATGTGTTCACAAAATTGATTCAAGATATTAAGCTAACTGGCGACAAGCATATTGATGAATACACTCCTATTGTGCTTTTAAATGCTATACCTGATTCTTACAATGATGTCAAGTCTGCTATAAAGTATGGTCGTGATGACGTTACTCTTGATATTGTGGTGAATGCCTTAAAAAGCAAAGAGCATGATTTAAAACAAAATAGGGGTGTTAAGAATTCTGGGGAGGTTATGCATGTTAAGGGGAAACCTAACAATCGTAACAAGAACAAGAACAACAATAAGAACAAGGACAAAAATTCTGATGTGAAATCCCAGAATAATCAGAATGTGGACAAGAAAAATAAGAAATGCTTTAATTGCCATGAAAGGGGACATTTTATAAACAAGTGTCCTCATCCTAAGAGGAATAATTCTAATGATCATGCTAATGTTGCCTCTGAATCTGTGAATTATGGTGATGTGTTTGCTATTTCTGATAATTGTGTGAATTCTGTGCATTCATCTCTGTGTGATAGTGAATGGCTTGTGGATTCCGGTTGCACATTTCATATGACACCTTTTAAACATCTTTTCTCTTCATATAAAAATGTTTCTCATGGATCTGTGTCTATGGCTAATGAAAGAAGATGTGATGTGCTTGGTGTGGGTGACATTTGCTTGCGTTTTGAAGATGATTCTGTGTTCACTTTGAAAAACGTGCGACATGTGCCTGATTTGTGTAACAATTTGATTTCTTGTACTGCACTTGAAGATGAGGGGCTTGAGGGTAGGTGGGGAAAGGGTTGCATGTCTATTGTAAAGGGTTCTGTGCCCATCTTTAATGCTGAAAAGAGGAATAACCTGTATGTTTGTTGTGCTAAATCTGTTGTTATGTCTGCTAACGCGGTTAAAGAAGATAAAAACAAATATTTGGCATGGTAGGTTAGGTCACATGAGTGGAAAAGGTCTTGAAATATTGCATAAAGCTGGTTCTTTTGGTAATGATAAGCTTACATGCATTCCTTTCTGTGATTCTTGTGTGCAAGGCAAACATGCGAAGGTGAAATTCCCTGTTTCCCCATACCCTAAGACTTCTTCGTGTAGTGATATACTTGAGTACCTGCATGCTGATGTGTGGGGTCCTTCTAGTGAGCCAACTCAAGGTGGCAATGTGTATTTTCTGTCCATTATTGATGATTTTTCAAGAAAAGTGTGGGTAATTTTGCTTAAAAACAAATCTGATGTTTTTGAAAAGTTCAAAAATTGGAAAACTTTGATTGAAAATCAAATGGGTAAAAAGATTAAGTATCTTAGAACTGATAATGGATTGGAATTTTGCAATAATGCCATGGATGATTTATGTGTCAAATCTGGAATTGTGAGACATAAGTCTGCTCCTTACACTCCCTAACAGAATGGGGTTGCTGAGAGGATGAATAGGACTTTGTTAGAAAGGGTGAGGAGCATGTTGGTGTCTTCTGGACTTTCTAAAAAGTTTTGGGGTGAGGCGCTTATTACCGCAGCATTTTTAATAAACAAATCCCCCTCTGTGCCTTTGAAGGGTAAGTGCCCTGATTATGTGTTCTTTGGTAAAAGTATTGATTATTCTGTGCTACGTGTATTTGGCTGTGCTGCGTTTGTGCGTCAGAAACATGACAAATTGGATCCTAGGAGTAGAAAATGTGTTTTTCTTGGTTATCCTGAGGGTGTTAAAGGTTATAGGCTGTGGGATATCTCTGAACCTGGTTTCAAAATCGTGATTAGTAGGGATGGGATCTTTAATGAATCTGAATTTCCTTGCTTATCTGCTCCTTTGCCTGATGTTGTGCCTTTACATGATCCTACCACTTCTTCGAGTGAGGTGGAGTTGTCTCCTGTGTTATCTGATGTTGAAAACTTGCCTAACACTGTTGTTGATCAAGAACTTGTTGCCAATGAACATGTTATCAATGATGAAAATGTGCATGATATTCCTGAAGATGATGACTATGTGTTGACTAGGGATAGACCTAGAAGGAATATTAGGCCACCTGCTAGGTATGATGATTTTCATATTGATACTCATGCTTTCAATGCGTTTGAAAATATTGATAATGAACCTAAGACCTATCAAGAAGCTTTAAAATCTGACGATTCTGTGAAATGGTTAAATGCTATGAAAGATGAAATGAAATCGTTGCATATTAATCATACTTGGACTCTGGTTCCAAAACCTGCTCATTGCTCTGTTGTTGATTGCAAGTGGCTTTTCAAAGTGAAACATGAGCCTGAAAATGTTAGATTTAAAGCTAGATTGGTAGCAAAAGGTTTTACTCAAAATGAAGGGGTTGATTATAATGAAATCTTTGCTCCTGTTGTTAAATTCACCACGATTCGTATAATGCTTGCATTAGTTGCTCACTTTGATTGGGAATTGAAGCAAATGGATGTAAAAACGGCTTTTCTTAATGGTGATTTGGACAAAAAGATTTTCATGAAACAACCTGAGGGTTTTGTGGACCCCAAAAATCCTGATCATGTATGTTATTTGAAGAAATCCTTGTATGGCTTGAAACAATCTCCTAGACAGTGGAATAAGAAGTTTGATCAATGCATGACATCGTTGAAATTTAAGAGAAGCTTGCATGATAATTGCCTTTACTTCAAGATTGATACTTCTGTTCTTGTTTTTCTGCTCATATATGTGGATGATATGCTAATTGTTAGCCCTGATCTTGAGTATGTTGAGCTTGTTCAAAAGAGTCTATGTGATAATTTTGATATGAAAGATCTTGGAGATGCTAAAAGGATTCTTGGAATGAACATTGATAGAGATAGGAAGAACCATGTTCTCTTGCTTAATCAGATTTCATATGTTGAAAAGATTTTGAGTAAATTCTCTATGATGTCTGCTAAAACTGTGAATGTGCCTCTTGCTGCTCACTTTGTGTTAAGTAAGGATCAGTCTCCAAAGACTGATTCTGAAATTGCTGAAATGGAAAAGGTTCCTGATTAGAGCTATTTTCACCTACATTTTAGTGTCTTTTTATATGTGTTTTCGTATTATTTCATCCGTATTTTATGTGTTATTTGGTTGTGTTTTGTGTTTTTATTGAAATGTGTGTGAATGAGCTTAAACTTAAGATTTTCACTTTTTATTTGATGCTAAACATGATAAGGAAGATGTAGGAAAAAGCGGATCTCAATTCGGAGTTGAAACGAGGAAGAACGAGCCGAAAGAGTGAAAGAGGAGAAGAAGCTGCACAACACGGCCGGCCGTGTGCAGGAACACGGGTCGTGTCTTGAACACGCCTCGAGTTCCGCACACGGGCCTGTGCATGAGGCCGTGTGATGTCGCCAGAAACACCAACTCGGCCACCCCTGTGGCCGAGCGCAGAACATGGGCCGTGTACCGCGCACGGCCCTGTCCTAGAAACCGTGTGCGGACACCAGATTACACAACACGGCCACCCATGTGGCCGTGTGCAGAGCTCGAGCCGTGTAGGTGTAATTCCTGCTAAAAAATCAGAATCTTCTAGAAGGCCCACATGGGGTATAAATAGACCCCATTTCAACACTTTGTGGAGGAGATCCGAAATCCTATCATCTACACACACCTCACACACCATTTCTTCCATTTTCCACCATCATCTTCATCCATCTTCATCCACCCATCAATTCTTCCATTTTTGGTGCTAAAGGCTTCAAATCAAGAGCTAGAGGTGGAGATCAAGAAGAATAGAAGATTCTCTTCAAGAAATTGATAGGGAAGAATCCATTCATTTTGTATTTCTTTAGATCTTAGACTATGGGTAATTGTAATGAATTATTTATTTGTTTTGTTACTTTTATCATGTTAGGCTAATCCCTCTAGTGGGATTAGGAATATGAAGAGCATATTAGATTTATATTATCATGTGGATTAAATTGGTTTTTGATTTAATTGATGTTGATTTCTATTCATGGAGTTTAATTGCTTTGATATTGTGATAGCATGGTTTGTTATTCATGAATGTTTATTGGTTTAATGAATTGTTGATCAATGGATTATTTGTGGTAATTAAGTGCTATTATGATGTTCATGTGTGTATTGCTTGGAGTGAGACGGAAACGACCCTCTATAGTATTAGGAAGGCATGGATAGACATTGAGTTTGGGTTTGACCGAAAGGATATTTGAATTCAATGAGGGGAACCAATCCATTCGTTGGCCTTAGTACACAAAAGGGAGAGTTTAATCTAACTAGTACCTAGATGGAAGGGGTTAATGTTGGGCTTTGATCTTAAGTGCTTTTTGGAGTCTAAAATGGATCAACAACCTTTGTAACCCGAAAGGGAGCTTAGGATACAATCGTGATCACCCTTAGTCTACATCAATTGAGTTGAATTCCGTTTGCATGATAATATGCATCGAGTGTGCTTGGATGTTTCTAATCCCATGTTTTTCCATACTTGAACTTTAGCACCCATTTTCTTTACTTGTCATTTTTCTTATTTGCTATCCTTATTTACTTGTTACTTGTTTTAGTTGTTAATCAATCTCAAAACCCCCGATCATCTTTACACAAACAACATGAACATGAGCTCACGTATTTTGCTAGCCCGAACATAACTCCTTATTGGATTGATAATTTTTTCTTGGGATATACTACTACAACGATCGAGTATTCTTGCTCGTGAGTGCTATAAAAATAGGCAAACAAGAAAATGGCGCCGTTGCCAAAGGGGAGTTTGACGGACTAGTCGAGTACTGTGTTATTGTTTTAGTTGTTCTTGATAAGGATATTTTTTTTATTATTTTATTTTTACTTTATTTACTATTGTTGTTTGTGGTCTCACTCTTTGACTTTTCGTAGGTGTTTTATGATCACAAGATCAAAGGGAAATCAATCGATCATTCCTTTGAATTTGGAGATTGAAAAGACCGCACGACAAAGGAAGCGAGAGAGACGGAAAGCTAGAAAAGGAACAAAAATGGAGAATCAACGTGGAGAGAATGCTAATTATAACCCACCCCAAGATCCTTTACAAGATCAAAGGGGGGTACAAGAAGGAGTGCAAGAGAATCAAGTGGAGATAATGAGGAATTTCTTTGCTCAAAATCAAGAATATATGCAATTGCTTGCCAATCAAGAAGCTCAAAGGATACTCCAACAACAAGAGGCACAACCACATGTTCGTAGAAATGTCCAAGAGATGGTTAATATGTTCAATAACCAAGCAATGCAAGGAAATGTGCAAATACCTCAAGAGAGGCCAAGGCCTAGAGCAATCCGGGATTACTTCCAACCGAGAGCCGTACACAACATGGTTCCTCCGGTTCAAGCCAACAATTTAGAAATCAAGACCGGATTAATCAACATGGTCAAAGAAAATCAGTTTGGGGGAGATCCTCTTGAGGATCCAAACATGCATCTAGCTAGCTTCTTAGAGGTTGCAAATACCGTTAAGTTGAATGGAGTATCGGAAGATGCTATTCGGATGAGGTTGTTCTCTTTTTCTTTAAGAGACAAGGCTAAGGCATGGTATAATGCAATTCCTTTGGGAAGTTGTAATACATGGGAAGATCTTGAGCAAAGGTTCCTAAACAAGTACTTTCCTCCTTCAAAGACGCTCCAATTGAAAAGCCTTATAACTCAATTTAGGCAACTTCCGGATGAAAATTTTTATGAAGCATGGGAACGCTACAAAGAGATGCTCCGAAAGTGTCCTCAACATGATTTTCATGAGAATCAACAAGTGGCGTTCTTCTATCAAGGGTTGAGCCAACAACATCGGATGCATGTAGATGCCTCATCCGGAGGGTCTATATTTGGAGTGGATGCTATGAAAGCAATGGAAATTTTTGAAGATATTGCAATGAATGCTTATCAATGGCCTTCCGAGCGAGTCATGGGAAGTTGTGCATTTGGAACGGTAGCTCAAATGGAAAGTGTGCATAAAGTGAAGAGCGATGTATTTCAAAGCCAAGGCATGAAAGAATTTAATGAGAGCATCAATGCTTTAACTAAGCAATTGAATTTGATCACTCAAGGAGTGAGTCAAGGGGAAAGTACGAGTACTACCTTGAACGAGAAGAGTAATGTGATGCAAAGTGTAGATGATGTTGCCTATTTGGATAGGAGAAATTACCAAGGGAATTTTCAACATCAAGGGAATTTCCAAGGTAATTTTCCCTCTAATCAAGGAAATTTTCATGGAGGAAATTATCAAACGCCGAGAAAGCATGAAAATCTTTCTTATTCTAATCCTCAAGCCGCCATGTCATTTCCTCCGGGATTTGATCCGAGTGCTAAGTCACCCAATGGAGAAGGGAAGTCAACGGTAGAAGAGACATTGCTAGCATTCATGAAAAAGCTTGAGGCTAGAATGGAGGAGAATGAACGGAAATCCGACAATAGGATGAGAGCGTTTGAGCATCAAATAGGTCAAATTGCTTCTTCCGTGGGATCACAACACCAACAAGGAAAATTCCCATCTACCACGGAAATAAATCCAAAAGAGCATTGCATGTGCATAAAGGTGAAAGAGGATAGCTTGGTTGAAGAAGGGTTGGTGGATTGCACGGTGGATGAAGAAGAAGAAGAAGCAAAGAGAATAGAAATTGAGTTAGAAGAAAAGAGGAAGAAATGGAAAGAAGAACATGTGCCCAAGTGGAAAAAGGCTAAGGAGAAAAGGAAAAAAGAAGTGGAGTATGAACGTGATTATTGGGGAATTCCGATTACTCCTTATCCACTCCCTTATCCTCAAAGATTTGTTAAAAAAAGAAAAGATGGAGGAATTTCAAAAGTTTGTTGAAACTTTGAAGAAGAAATTTGAAGAGAGAAAGAAAGCGAAGCTAGTTGAAACAAATGAATCATTGCATGAGGAGCCTTCTATGAAAGTTGGTGATCCGGGGAAGTTCGTTATCCCTTGTGAAGTTGAAGGAAAGAAGGTTGTTAATGCATTGTGTGACTTGGGAGCTAGTGTGAATGTTATGCCTCATTCTCTTTTTGAAGAATTGGATATTGGAGAGCTCAAGCCTTCCACTACATGCCTTCAAGTGGCGGATGTATCAACTATTAAGCCCTTAGGGGTGGTGGAGGATGTAGTGGTTGAAGTGAAGAAGTTGACTTTTCCGGTGGATTTTGTTGTCTTGGAGATGAAGGTTGATCCTCAAACACCTATGATCTTGGGAAGACCATTCTTAGCCACGGGAAAAGCTCATATTGATGTGGAAAGAGGAGAACTTTCTTTGAGTTCAAATACGGAGAGTGTTACATTTTCATGTAACAAGGCAAGAAAGAAGGATGATTCTTACCTCAAGCCTCCAATCCTTCCTCCGGATGATCCTCATGGATTTGAAAATTCTTACCCTTTTAAATATTCTAATTCTCTTTTTCATGATTATATTGAAGATTTTAATCTTAACTTGTCTTTGCTTGATATGTATAGGATTGAGGACTCGGACATCGAATGGAAGGTTGATAAAGGAGAATTTCATTGGCCTTATGGAGACGAAGCATTTCCATCCACAATTCTTCGTGATGATTTGATAATTATAAGAAAGAATGGAGAAATCATGTTGATGGAAAATAAAAGAGCCAAGAAATTTCTCAAAGTGAAGATGAGAACCGATGGGGTCTTAGATTTCTCCGACTATTAAGAGCTTACATTCGTCCGGCTTGAAGACGTTAAACTTAGCGCTAAATGGGAGGCAACCCATTTTTTTTATTTTTTTGTTGCTTGTTTGTTTTGGCCTTGTAGGTTGATTGTGCTCATGGAGAAAAATGCACATTGAAGAAAAGATAAATGCTTCATGGATTCAAGTTGATATGTTCCAACACTTATTGCAAACTTAATTCGTGACTCTTGTCTCGAGTTAAGTTTGGGGGGTGCTAGTGCGTGGTGGGCATAGCTTGAGTCGTGTGGATGCGGTTACTTCTCAACAAGAAGATCATCAATGGAAACTACAAGGGTATGTCTCACCACTTTTTTGCAAACTTAAGTCTCAACTCTTGTTTTGATTTAAGTTTGGGGGGAGAGTGTGTGGTGTGACTCACCACTTGAGTATGATTCTTGTAAAATTGGACAAATTTTAAAATTTTTTCTCATGAGTTTGGTTTGATTTTGGCATGATTGGTGGTGTTGAAGTGCATGATAGTCCATATTCATAATGAAATTGTTGAAATAATGGTGTTTGTTGAGTGTTTGAGCATGAATGAGAGGTATTGGAAGCAAGATGGAGCTTGGAGCTAACGTTTTCCTTACCAAATGCCTATTGAGGGAGTACTCTACACCTTATCATTTTATTACTAGAAATAATTTGATTTTGATTTTGATTGTTGTGACTAGCATGCTACTTCATTTGTTATGTTTGTGGGAGGTTTACTTTCGTATATTAGGATTTCCTTTTCAATAAAGGTTGGGATGAATGTGTGCTTAATTTTCTTATGGATGATGGTATTTTGTATTTTTGCATGTTTTTTATTTTTGTTGTGTCTTATTTATTGAGTCCTTATTTTTATGTTGTGTGTATTTTCATTCTTGTCTTGGGATGTTTGGTGGTTTGTTTAGGGATGTCGTGAGTCATTTTTGAATGTGAGTGATGATAAGTTGTGGTGATAAGTGATGACAAATTATGATTAAGAATCTCTACACTTTCAAATTGTGACATGTTTTACTTAACTTGTTCAATTTTGAGATGAATGTGGTGTAATAAGTTCCTTAAGGTCCGAGCACAAGCTTGTGAGCATTTGAGCCTCAACCATGCATACATGGTATTTCTTCATGAGTGGATCGATTATGTTTGATAAGTTAGAACTTGCTCAAGGACTATAGGAACGAGCCCGATTAGTGGAGATTGGTGAAATGATCTAAGGCCATCCTTGTTATTATAGTCATTGTCATATATGTTCCTTACCATGAACATCATCCTTAGTTAACCATTTTGAGCCTATAAACCTATTTATTGTGAATTTAGCACATTACAAGCCTTAATTACCCATTCAAGTTTATATATACCTTTGTGTGGGTGATTGAGGAGATGGTAGCTAGGAAGGATTGATTGATTAGCAAAAGAAGAAAAGGGAATGGTAAACAAGCAAGAAAAATGATGAAAAGAGCAAAAATAAGAAATGGACATGCAACCTCAAAGTAAGAAAGGAGCAAATCAACATCAAAATGCTCAAGTAAACAAAATTTAAAGATAGGAAGCATGCATCAAAAGAAGCTCAATCCAAGGAAAGTTAATGAATAGTGCTTGAGATTTGTAAAGATAAGCAAGGAAGAAAAGAAAGTGAAGAAGTTGAGGAAATTGGTCATCTCTTTGATTACTTACACATGATTAGTCACTCTTATTCATATACTTCCTACCCTACCAAAGAGCCTATCATTATATCCTAATTAAAGACCTTTTTGATCATTGATTGAAACTTTGGTGGTTTGTGAACATAGTCCGCGAGCAAGCTTATAGTGATTCGAACCAATCGATTAATGAGTGTGATCTACCCTATTTCAAAAGAGTGTTGAGAGACATCAATATCCATTGTGAGGCTTGGACTTAAAAGGGGACTATATTACATTTTATTCTCTTTTGATTGAACTTGTTAATTTCCCATGTCATGATTTTAATGTTGTAGGATGACTTAGCATAGTTTGTAGTTATTATTGCTAACGATGTGTTATTGTTTATGTTCGTTTAGTCTTTTTCTAGGTGAAAATTTCTCCTTTTGGTTTGTCATTTTCGTTGCTCGGGGATGAGCAACACCTTAAGTTTGGGGGGTTGATTAGAGCTATTTTCACCTACATTTTAGTATCTTTTTATATGTGTTTTCGTATTATTTCATCCGTATTTTATGTGTTATTTGGTTGTGTTTTGTGTTTTTATTGAAATGTGTGTGAATGAGCTTAAACTTAAGATTTTCACTTTTTATTTGATGCTAAACATGATAAGGAAGATGTAGGAAAAAACGGATCTCAATTCGGAGTTGAAACGAGGAAGAACGAGCCGAAAGAGTGAAAGAGGAGATGAAGCTGCACAACACGGCCGGCCGTGTGCAGGAACACGGGTCGTGTCTTGAACACGCCTCGAGTTCCACACACGGGCCTGTGCATGAGGCCGTGTGATGTCGCCAGAAACACCAACTCGGCCACCCCTGTGGCCGAGCGCAGAGCACGGGTCGAGCGCAGAACACGGGCCGTGTACCGCGCACGGCCCTGTCCTAGAAGCCGTGTGCGGACACCAGATTACACAACACGGCCACCCCTGTGGCCGTGTGCAGAGCTCGAGCCGTATAGGTGTAATTCCTGCTAAAAAATCAGAATCTTCTAGAAGGCCCACATGGGGTATAAATAGACCCCATTTCAACACTTTGTGGAGGAGATCCGAAATCATATCATCTACACACACCTCACACACCATTTCTTCCATTTTCCACCATCATCTTCATCCATCTTCATCCACCCATCAATTCTTCCATTTTTGGTGCTAAAGGCTTCAAATCAAGAGCTAGAGGTGGAGATCAAGAAGAATAGAAGATTCTCTTCAAGAAATTGATAGGGAAGAATCCATTCATTTTGTATTTCTTTAGATCTTAGACTATGGGTAATTGTAATGAATCATTTATTTGTTTTGTTACTTTTATCATGTTAGGCTAATCCCTCTAGTGGGATTAGGAATATGAAGAGCATATTAGATTTATATTATCATGTGGATTAAATTGGTTTTTGATTTAATTGATGTTGATTTCTATTCATGGAGTTTAATTGCTTTGATATTGTGATAGCATGGTTTGTTATTCATGAATGTTTATTGGTTTAATGGATTGTTGATCAATGGATTATTTGTGGTAATTAAGTGCTATTATGATGTTCATGTGTGTATTGCTTGGAGTGAGACGGAAACGACCCTCTATAGTATTAGGAAGGCATGGATAGACATTGAGTTTGGGTTTGACCGAAAGGATATTTGAATTCAATGAGGGGAACCAATCCATTCGTTGACCTTAGTACACAAAAGGGAGAGTTTAATCTAACTAGTACCTAGATGGAAGGGGTTAATGTTGGGCTTTGATCTTAAGTGCTTTTTGGAGTCTAAAATGGATCAACAACCTTTGTAACCCGAAAGGGAGCTTAGGATACAATCGTGATCACCCTTAGTCTACATCAATTGAGTTGAATTCCGTTTGCATGATAATATGCATCGAGTGTGCTTGGATGTTTCTAATCCCATGTTTTTCCATACTTGAACTTTAGCACCCATTTTCTTTACTTGTCATTTTTCTTATTTGCTATCCTTATTTACTTGTTACTTGTTTTAGTTGTTAATCAATCTCAAAACCCCCGATCATCTTTACACAAACAACATGAACATGAGCTCACGTATTTTGCTAGTCCGAACATAACTCCTTATTGGATTGATAATTTTTTCTTGGGATATACTACTACAACGATCGAGTATTCTTGCTCGTGAGTGCTATAAAAATAGGCAAACAGTTCCTTATTCCAATGCCATTGGGTCTGTTATGTATCTTATGGTTAGCACTAGACCAGATATTGCATATTCTGTTAGTTGCTTGAGTAGGTATATGGCTAATCCAGGTGCGCCTCATTGGGAGGCTTTGAAATGGCTCTTGAGATACCTCAAGGGCTCCATGGAGGTAAGTTTACTCTTTTCCAAATCTACAAATGGTGTGAGCCTTGTTGGCTATGTTGATTCCAATTATGCAAATGATAAGGATAATAGGAAGTCTACAACTTCTTATGTGTTTACTTTATGTGGCTCTTGCATAAGTTGGAAGTCTCAGTTACAGCATGTGGTTGCTTTATCTACAACTGAATCTGAATACGTGGCTATTACTGATGCTTTAAAGGAAGCTATTTGGCTGCAAGGCCTTCTGAATGAAATAGGTTTTCTTGACAAATGTGCCACTGTGTTGTCTGATAGTATGTCTGCGATTCAGTTGTGTAAAAATCCTGTTTTCCATGATAGAACCAAGCATATAGATGTTAGGTATCATTTCATTCGTGATATTGTGGAAAATGTATTGTTAACCTGGAAAAGATTGCATCTGAGTTTAATCCTGCTGATATGGGTACTAAATGCTTATCTGTTGAAAAATTTAGGTCTTGCATGAGGACTTTAAATTTCGACTCTCTTGATTGAAGCATGTTGTATGCAGTTCTTTTCGTGGATGTTGTGTCCACTCTTGAGCTTGTGTGCTCCGTTTATTTTGTCCTTGGGATATTTTAAACATTTTGTGACTATGTGTCCGTGATCTTTGCTTCGGCTTAGATTTGTGTATCTTTTGTGTCAAATTTCTGGATCTTGCATTTGACTTTGTGTCTTTCGTTTTGCAGGTGTCCGGGAAAAGTGCAATGATGAATTCCCATTTAGTTATACACAAGGGTAGATGATTTGGGCCAAGGTGGAGATTTGTTGGGCCCGTTGGGTTTTTGGCCCAAATGCCGGTCTTCTTTCTCAAAGTATTGGGCCAAGTTTGTCTTGGCCCATAGCCTTACACTTGTGGCCTATTTGATCTCCCATTTGTGACCCTCTCGGGTAGAACGTGGATTTGAATTCTTGTGTGAGTTCAACGGGAATCTGAGCACTGCGGAGTTCTTCCCTCGACCACCTTCTCCGGCGTAGACGACGTACACGGACGACGATGACGACCCTATTCTCCTAACACTAAAGATTGAAACTTTCAAGTTGTTCGTATCTGAAGAATCGTGTGATTATTCTGTTGTTTCGGAATTAATTGCGAAAGCAATGAAATTGGGTACTAAAGATTTCAATTTTGGGATTCAAAGTTCACTGTGTTACACTTTACCACGTGAGGCTTTTGGATCCGAAAAACTAAGCACTTATCGGTGCCAAATTGATTTAGGAGAAGGTAGGGAGGAGGTTGAATTTTCAAGACTTAATTGTTGCGATAGAGAGCGACACTTTACGGCGAATCACTTCCAGTTGCCCCTTAATTGAGAAATTTAAATTGGGAAGAGTGCTTTCGGATGTTTTCCCTCTGCACAAGCTGTGTATGCTCAAGTCTTTGTACTTGGGTGATATGATTGTTGATGCCTCCTTTTTCAGTGATGGATTTGAGTCAAAATTTCCTGTGTTGAAGGATTTGAGTCTCCATAATTGTGAAGGATTTGAAGGAATCAAACTTTGTATTTGTAGTCATTCCCTGTAGTGCATAAAAATTAGACATAGACATAGACACATGTTGAGAGCAAAATTGGATGTTCCGAATATCCGCAAGTTTATATATGTAGGTGAAGGCTGGTTGCCTGCACTGTCCTTTGGAACAGTCTCAGGGGTATGGGAATCTGATATAACTATAGTTATGCTATGTCTTCGTGGTGCTAAATGGTTCCTTGGATTGAATAAATTGTTGACTCGTTTCAGCTCCTCAACAATTACTAATCTCTCTCTCGAAATGTTCGATTTTGGGGCAAAATCAAAAGAAGAGCTTGATCGTTTGCAAGGCTTACCTATAACTAGGGTGGAGAATCTGAAAATAAGTGCAAACCACTCTGATAATTGTGCGCTCATGAATTGTTTGTTGCTGAGTTGTCGCCCTAATTTCATAATTCTGGAATGGTTTCCTACTCCATGCGCAAATCATGTACGCATTCTTTGCAATACACTCGTAGAGGCAGCGAGAGCAAGAGGGAGTGTGCTGGATCTCGAGGAAGTTATTGTGGAGTTTTTTGAAGAGAATGGTGAAGAGTGGCAGCCTTTGCCTTGGAAGACGCTGTTACAGGATTCATCCAAACCAGTAAGGGTACGATTCCCGATTGATATGGCGTCTGGGAAATAAGTTTTGACTTTGTATCTATAATTAATCAAACTTCTTTGTCCACAAGTTTATTTTATTCTTAACTTCCTGTAATTCTTCATTTTTTTTTCTTCCAATTCTTCTTGTGATGTTATTACAAGAATTGCATTTTTCCACATGTCAGCTTATCTTGTATGTTGATGGGACGTGCCTCAGGCTGTCATGCTTTTGATCCAATATCGATTTAGTTAGGTTACTTTTATGCTCTCTATGACATGGTGAGTGAGAGACATTTGTGGTTGCTTTTCTCTAAGATGCATTTGGAAGCTTACGATTGTTAAAAGTGAAGATCCATCCCGTGTGTAAGAGCGGAGCCGAGGCATGTATCAACCTACTTTCGATAGTCATCAAGGCTATTTGAGGTGTGGGTCCAAGCAAAGCTCATATGGTAAATGAATTGAAAGTCAATTGAAGAGTATTGTTGGCCATTTTGCCACGTAACACATGCCATGCCATGCCATGAATTAGTGGAGGCCCAACATGGAAATAATAGTACAACATAGTGATAAGAATTTGTGGGCCCATGATTTCATCTTAAGCCCAGTGCGTGTTTTGATCCATTACACTCCATCTCAAGCCTATACGTTATGCTATATATGCACATCAAATCCTTCGACGAGGAGGGGAACCGAAAAGAACAGACTCACGCCCATCGGCCATTTGGCCACCTTCTGCCTTTCACCACTACCCTTCACCCGCCATTCATCCCATCGGACCAGAGGAAGATTTAAGTGCGTTTGAGAGAGGCAATCCAATTGGAGAGACGAAGGGAGAACATAAATCACGTGACACTAGAGTTTTGTATCTTTTCTTTATTTCTTCTTTTGTTGATTTTGATATGAAATTGTCAGCCATGAGGTTTGTGTTTAACCTCACGTGCTAGAAACCTTTTACAGTTCTAAGGATTGACAAATATTGTGAATTTATGCTATTATTGATTCTTGTTTATTCGATTTATTCAGATTATGTTAAACGTTTGTAACGTCTTCATAGCATGCTATTGATGTTGCCCGTGATGCTTGGTATTTTGTGTTAGCTTGTGTGCATACGTACTTAATATTGTATGTTTGCTAGGGATTGTAGTAGTTTGCCCGTGAACACGATAATCCTAAGGGCTGGTAAATAAGATACTTGATATTCTTAGTGGAACAATGCAATTAGAAAATTAAGTAGGAAGTGAATAAGTTTGAGTAGTACTTTCAGAGAATATATGTTAGTCGAATTGGTCATCGAGTGTGCTTGGATGTTTCTAATCCCATGTTTTTCCATACTTGAAATTTAGCACCCATTTTCTTTACTTGTCATTTTTCTTATTTGCTATCCTTATTTACTTGTTACTTGTTTTAGTTGTTAATCAATCTCAAAACCCCCGATCATCTTTACACAAACAACATGAACATGAGCTCACGTATTTTGCTAGTCCGAACATAACTCCTTATTGGATTGATAATTTTTTCTTGGGATATACTACTACAACGATCGAGTATTCTTGCTCGTGAGTGCTATAAAAATAGGCAAACAGTTCCTTATTCCAATGCCATTGGGTCTGTTATGTATCTTATGGTTAGCACTAGACCAGATATTGCATATTTTGTTAGTTGCTTGAGTAGGTATATGGCTAATCCAGGTGCGCCTCATTGGGAGGCTTTGAAATGGCTCTTGAGATACCTCAAGGGCTCCATGGAGGTAAGTTTACTCTTTTCCAAATCTACAAATGGTGTGAGCCTTGTTGGCTATGTTGATTCCAATTATGCAAATGATAAGGATAATAGGAAGTCTACAACTTCTTATGTGTTTACTTTATGTGGCTCTTGCATAAGTTGGAAGTCTCAGTTACAGCATGTGGTTGCTTTATCTACAACTGAATCTGAATACGTGGCTATTACTGATGCTTTAAAGGAAGCTATTTGGCTGCAAGGCCTTCTGAATGAAATAGGTTTTCTTGACAAATGTGCCACTGTGTTGTCTGATAGTATGTCTGCGATTCAGTTGTGTAAAAATCCTGTTTTCCATGATAGAACCAAGCATATAGATGTTAGGTATCATTTCATTCGTGATATTGTGGAAAATGTATTGTTAACCTGGAAAAGATTGCATCTGAGTTTAATCCTGCTGATATGGGTACTAAATGCTTATCTGTTGAAAAATTTAGGTCTTGCATGAGGACTTTAAATTTCGACTCTCTTGATTGAAGCATGTTGTATGCAGTTCTTTTCGTGGATGTTGTGTCCACTCTTGAGCTTGTGTGCTCCGTTTATTTTGTCCTTGGGATATTTTAAACATTTTGTGACTATGTGTCCGTGATCTTTGCTTCGGCTTAGATTTGTGTATCTTTTGTGTCAAATTTCTGGATCTTGCATTTGACTTTGTGTCTTTCGTTTTGCAGGTGTCCGGGAAAAGTGCAATGATGAATTCCCATTTAGTTATACACAAGGGTAGATGATTTGGGCCAAGGTGGAGATTTGTTGGGCCCGTTGGGTTTTTGGCCCAAATGCCGGTCTTCTTTCTCAAAGTATTGGGCCAAGTTTGTCTTGGCCCATAGCCTTACACTTGTGGCCTATTTGATCTCCCATTTGTGACCCTCTCGGGTAGAACGTGGATTTGAATTCTTGTGTGAGTTCAACGGGAATCTGAGCACTGCGGAGTTCTTCCCTCGACCACCTTCTCCGGCGTAGACGACGTACACGGACGACGATGACGACCCTATTCTCCTAACACTAAAGATTGAAACTTTCAAGTTGTTCGTATCTGAAGAATCGTGTGATTATTCTGTTGTTTCGGAATTAATTGCGAAAGCAATGAAATTGGGTACTAAAGATTTCAATTTTGGGATTCAAAGTTCACTGTGTTACACTTTACCACGTGAGGCTTTTGGATCCGAAAAACTAAGCACTTATCGGTGCCAAATTGATTTAGGAGAAGGTAGGGAGGAGGTTGAATTTTCAAGACTTAATTGTTGCGATAGAGAGCGACACTTTACGGCGAATCACTTCCAGTTGCCCCTTAATTGAGAAATTTAAATTGGGAAGAGTGCTTTCGGATGTTTTCCCTCTGCACAAGCTGTGTATGCTCAAGTCTTTGTACTTGGGTGATATGATTGTTGATGCCTCCTTTTTCAGTGATGGATTTGAGTCAAAATTTCCTGTGTTGAAGGATTTGAGTCTCCATAATTGTGAAGGATTTGAAGGAATCAAACTTTGTATTTGTAGTCATTCCCTGTAGTGCATAAAAATTAGACATAGACATAGACACATGTTGAGAGCAAAATTGGATGTTCCGAATATCCGCAAGTTTATATATGTAGGTGAAGGCTGGTTGCCTGCACTGTCCTTTGGAACAGTCTCAGGGGTATGGGAATCTGATATAACTATAGTTATGCTATGTCTTCGTGGTGCTAAATGGTTCCTTGGATTGAATAAATTGTTGACTCGTTTCAGCTCCTCAACAATTACTAATCTCTCTCTCGAAATGTTCGATTTTGGGGCAAAATCAAAAGAAGAGCTTGATCGTTTGCAAGGCTTACCTATAACTAGGGTGGAGAATCTGAAAATAAGTGCAAACCACTCTGATAATTGTGCGCTCATGAATTGTTTGTTGCTGAGTTGTCGCCCTAATTTCATAATTCTGGAATGGTTTCCTACTCCATGCGCAAATCATGTACGCATTCTTTGCAATACACTCGTAGAGGCAGCGAGAGCAAGAGGGAGTGTGCTGGATCTCGAGGAAGTTATTGTGGAGTTTTTTGAAGAGAATGGTGAAGAGTGGCAGCCTTTGCCTTGGAAGACGCTGTTACAGGATTCATCCAAACCAGTAAGGGTACGATTCCCGATTGATATGGCGTCTGGGAAATAAGTTTTGACTTTGTATCTATAATTAATCAAACTTCTTTGTCCACAAGTTTATTTTATTCTTAACTTCCTGTAATTCTTCATTTTTTTTTCTTCCAATTCTTCTTGTGATGTTATTACAAGAATTGCATTTTTCCACATGTCAGCTTATCTTGTATGTTGATGGGACGTGCCTCAGGCTGTCATGCTTTTGATCCAATATCGATTTAGTTAGGTTACTTTTATGCTCTCTATGACATGGTGAGTGAGAGACATTTGTGGTTGC
Organism: Pogostemon cablin; assembly: GCA_023678885.1. NCBI lineage: Eukaryota > Viridiplantae > Streptophyta > Magnoliopsida > Lamiales > Lamiaceae > Pogostemon > Pogostemon cablin. Next base: position 22,091,454 of record CM043009.1, on the reverse strand, counting down.
TTTTCTCTAAGATGCATTTGGAAGCTTACGATTGTTAAAAGTGAAGATCCATCCCGTGTGTAAGAGCGGAGCCGAGGCATGTATCAACCTACTTTCGATAGTCATCAAGGCTATTTGAGGTGTGGGTCCAAGCAAAGCTCATATGGTAAATGAATTGAAAGTCAATTGAAGAGTATTGTTGGCCATTTTGCCACGTAACACATGCCATGCCATGCCATGAATTAGTGGAGGCCCAACATGGAAATAATAGTACAACATAGTGATAAGAATTTGTGGGCCCATGATTTCATCTTAAGCCCAGTGCGTGTTTTGATCCATTACACTCCATCTCAAGCCTATACGTTATGCTATATATGCACATCAAATCCTTCGACGAGGAGGGGAACCGAAAAGAACAGACTCACGCCCATCGGCCATTTGGCCACCTTCTGCCTTTCACCACTACCCTTCACCCGCCATTCATCCCATCGGACCAGAGGAAGATTTAAGTGCGTTTGAGAGAGGCAATCCAATTGGAGAGACGAAGGGAGAACATAAATCACGTGACACTAGAGTTTTGTATCTTTTCTTTATTTCTTCTTTTGTTGATTTTGATATGAAATTGTCAGCCATGAGGTTTGTGTTTAACCTCACGTGCTAGAAACCTTTTACAGTTCTAAGGATTGACAAATATTGTGAATTTATGCTATTATTGATTCTTGTTTATTCGATTTATTCAGATTATGTTAAACGTTTGTAACGTCTTCATAGCATGCTATTGATGTTGCCCGTGATGCTTGGTATTTTGTGTTAGCTTGTGTGCATACGTACTTAATATTGTATGTTTGCTAGGGATTGTAGTAGTTTGCCCGTGAACACGATAATCCTAAGGGCTGGTAAATAAGATACTTGATATTCTTAGTGGAACAATGCAATTAGAAAATTAAGTAGGAAGTGAATAAGTTTGAGTAGTACTTTCAGAGAATATATGTTAGTCGAATTGGTCATCCGGAGGTTTATGAAATTTGCCTTATTAGTATCTAGGAAGGAGGTTTAAAACTGTTCGCGCATCATCTTATGATGTATTTTCATTAAAACGGTATGAATGAACAATAGGACGTCTAGGAGACCAAATCAATTGTATTACACCTGATACCTTAGAGCTGTTAATTTTCTCTTAAATCAATCTTAAATATTCCTTACTTTTATTTATTTTGTTATTTGTTATTTAAATTCTTTAGTTATTAATCATCTTTAAACAACTGGAAATTGGTTACAATAATTCTAATTGAATAGTAATATAAATTAAATAAATAGTTAGCTGTCTCAGTGTGAACGATATAATTTTAACTGGGGTACTTGCCATTACAATTGATATCTCTACACTTGGAGATTTTTAAATTGAAGTGCGCAATAAAAGCCTAACAAGTTTATGGCGCCGTTTCTGGGGATCGTTTTGATTATTTATTTTTATTTTATTGTTAATTTAATTAGGATATTTTTTTTAGCATATTCTGATTCTGAATTTTTTCGAGGTACATATTATGAAAGTCAGATATGATGGAATCACATTCTAACCTCATCATAATTATTCTAAGGATCCACTTGAATTATGTTTAAGCGAATTTCTAACCCTTCCTATTTCTATTACTGATAATTTTTCTAATGAACTTTCTCTTGAATTTCTTGAATGCTTGCATGAATTAAATGAATGCAGAGAGTTAAAAGGTAAAGCAGCAACAGTAGAAGAATCCAAGTTGAAGCAGCGTTTCCTTCCCTTTACACGAGAAGTGAGCGAGAAATTGGAGAAGATGGAGTTGGAAGAGGAGTTGATGATTCTTGTTGAAGAAAAAAAGGATAAATGGTGGAGTAATATTGAGAAGTTGATGAGTTGGGATAAAAACTTGGTTGGCAATTTAAAGACAAATTTAAAGAATTCCAACGAGATCATCCCTTGCCACAAGTACACAAGTGATGAGGAAGCTCAACGATTAGAGTACAATGGCAAGGATGAAAGATATCCATGGTCATTCCGATGAGCCTATGGATTTTCGTCTGGCTTGAAGACGTTAAATACGAGCGCTTGTTGGGAGTCACCCCAATACTATCTTTATTGCTTTCCGTATTTTATTTTTAATAGTTTAGATTGTCTTTGATTTTACCCACTCCATTCTCAATTTTGAAATTGTTTTACATGCATATTAGTGGTTGAATGTGTCCATGCGTGTGTGTTGTGGTTGGGAGATTTTCAGTAAAGTACAGTTGTGAAACAGGGGAGAAAACAGAGTATGAGGAAAAGAAGTAAGGCACAGTGCTGAAGTACGAGCAGCATTTTTGGAAGATTTCAATCCGATTGCCAAGGTTTCCAGTCTATCGATCACATCAAGCAGAAGGCCCGATCATGCTCGGCCATCACGAGCGGCACCAGAAAAATTCAAGTAGAAGAATCAGTTTTCCAGAGAGCTTGCTCGATGTGGAGCAACCATTTATCTGACTTCGAGCATGAATGTTAGAGTGTGACCTGATTAAGTATTAAACGATTCAACTCTCTATTAGCTTAAGCTTTTAGATGAGGTGGTCGTTTAACATGGTATCAGAGCCCATGGTTAATAAAGGTCCAGGGTTCAAACCTCACCGCCACCCATTTATGAGAAAATTCCACCTGCATGTGAGGGGGCGTGTTAGAGTGTGACCTGATTAAGTATTAAACGATTCAACTCTCTATCAGTTTAACAATGAATCTATCCTGTTTTGAGAAGCCGCTCGATAATGATCATAGCCTCCACAAGTGTAGACCAATAGCTCAGGCAGAAGGAAGGTAATGATCGTTACCCTTGAACATCTCAACCGTTAGCAATCAGCTGTGTTGCGCATTTACGTGAAGGAAGAAATCTTAATTTTCAGTGGTCAGAAGCTGTTGTGGAGAAAGAGCAAGTAGGCTGCTGGAACAGATCACATATGGATCGTTTGCTGCAATTGAAAGAAGTCGGCCTGCTGATACTTAAGCCTCCATATTTTATGTGTAAGGGAAGCTGCCTAAGCTTCCCACGAGAGAGGTTGTCGATAGTCAGCTGGAATTGAGTTGTTGATTGTGGGAAGCAACTAAGGATATGTCGATCATTAGCTTCGTTTATAGAGGACAGCAGCTGCTTTGTGCTTCATGGTTGTTGCATAAATGAAAGAGAAGAAAGCTAGCAGCTGCGAGAGAGAAGCAGTCGGTGGTTGGTAAAGTGTAATCATCGTCTTCTGCCTGCCACCTGCAAAGAGAAGAGTTATCGGTGGTCAACTCAAGCACTAAGAGTTTGGCAGATTGTTGTGGAGAAAATAGCAGCTTTTAGCAGAAGAATGCATTGTCACAAAAAACCATGCTTGGAAAGTGCAGAAAGAAAAAACCATGCAAGTTCTTGCATAAGAATTTACAAGTGGAGCCCATGTGATTGCTTGGAAGATGGGTGATAGAATAACAAGCTTATTAAAAATGGTGGGCCCTTGGTTTGTAATTAATTCAAAGAAACATAAGCAAACGAACAATATGGCTGTGAAGATGATTATCTGTGGACCGCGACCTACTTCATGCTCATGCAACAAATTTCCCTGTTATTTAATCTTTTTTTTTTATATTTCAAAAATTCTATAATCCTTTCTTAAACTTATTTTGATATTTTATCGAAAATAAGTTTAGGGAGGAGGCATGGTTTCTTGAAATTATTCTTTTGATTTGGAGAGCGGAAGAGACTTTTGAAGGAGATTGCCAGCCGAGGTAAGTAAGCTAACTTTCTGAGCTAAACTCTGAGTTGGGGATGAATTGTTTGCATGTTGTGGCATGAAAAGCGCAATTTTCTGTTGACTACTCCATGAACTTGAACACTTCTGATAGAATTTTAGGTATGTGACATGATTTGGTTTATGATGAAAATTTTTTTTATTCTTTACCTTAAAAATTCTTATTAATTGAGTGGATGAAATTGGGTTGTTACATAAATCATGAATTACTAGATAGCTTGGTTGTTGGAATTATTTCATACCTAGTGAGCTTTTGAGCCTTTTGAAAATCATGAACATTCTACATGATTATTTTTATTCTTGTGAGTCTCTTGATTAATTCTGATGTGTTTCTAGAACTTGCCCTGAGTCTCCTTGAATATTCGAGAATAGTCTAGTGGATTATGGAAATGATATTATGTCATATTTGATTTATAACCATTCTTTTCTATACACTTTACCTGAATTCATTTAATCCTTAGTTAGCCCGTTGAGCCTTAAAAATACATTCTTTGGAAATTGATTACAATAATTCTAATTGAATAGTAATATAAATTAAATAAATAGTTAGTTGTCTCAGTGGGAATGATATAATTTTAACTGGGGTACTTGCCATTACAATTGACATCCCTACACTTGGGGATTTTTAAATTGAAGTGCGCAATAAAAGCCTAACAGTTGTGCAAACATTTTAAAGGGTTATGCAATAATGTAATCGATTGTGCAATATAAAACACTACAATCTAATGTAGGATATAATTCAAAGCAATAACATTTAGACATAATTTTATGTCCAGCGGAATTATTTACTTTTGAAATTATACTTTTGATAACTATGTTGCGCATATCTACAAGAAATATTATTCACAAAATAATATTTAGGTAGATTGTGCAATCTTATTCAAAGATTGTGCAGAAATATAATTAATTGTGTAACATATTTCTAATCTTATTTACTTGAGAAGATGGGTTCCAATTGTGAAAATGACGGAAGGAGAAATGAAGAGGTGTCGGTCGTGGAGAAATGGGGGTTGTGCAGTTGAGAGATATCAAGTTTACAATGGTGACAAATGGGGGTTGTTCGGTGGAGAGATACCAAGTTTACGATGGTGACATGGATTTCTCAATTTGTGAAATGAATAAGGGGATAAGAAAATATTGTTGCAATTTTTATGGGTTGTGATAAGAATTATATTGGAAGGGTATATTTAGGATTGTACAATGTAATTTGTATCTAATAGTATTAATTTTAGATGGACATACCTAGAAGTAATAATAGGATATAATTTGCACTTATAAGTAAGTATCCCATAAAATTAATAAAATTTTATTATATTAAATATTAAAATCTAAGATTTTATTAAAAATAAAATTCTTTTTGGGGTGGGTGGTATGGCTAAGTAGGGGGATGGGATGGGGCAGGTGGGTGGTAATATTTTTATTATTTAAATATATTAAAATCAAATTTTAAAAAATAATTTTTTTTGGGGAAGGGGGTGGGTGAATGGTGGCGAGTGGGGTGAGTGGGTGGCGGGTGGGTGGATAGGGGTAGTTTGGGTGGAAAATTTTATTATTATTTAAATATTAAAATCTAAAATTTTATTTTTTTTTAAAAAAAATTGAAGGGTGTGGGGGTGGGTAGGGTTTAAAATTAAAAAATATATATTTTTTAAATTTTATTAAATTTATATATTATTTTTATTATATATATCAATTACACAATGGAAGGATTTTAAAAAATATATATATTAATATATATCAATTACACAATGGAAGGATTTCAAATGACACAGTTTGAGTAAGGATTTGAAATCCATTAAAAAACAACTAAAAACTCATAATCAAATCCATGTTTTAAAATCAATTGATTTAAAATCTTGGATTTATAAATCCATTGATTTCAAATAGCACCCAAACATGAAGGAGGGATTTATAAATTCCTACTCAAATCCTTCCATCCAAAAACACTTTATATTTTTCACCTTCCAGAGCCTGACATTTGTTATTTTCTTAACATTTCTGAATACATCCTTGAACACAACGTTCTTACACCCAAGGTTTAAAATATCACGAAATATCCTCGATATTTCATCGATATATCCATTTTTGGAGAGCACCGATATCGATATTAGGGAAAAAGATATTTCTTTTTTGATATCGAAGAAATATCGGGAAATATCAAAAAATATCAGTGGAAATATCGATATCGATTTGTCACAGTTCAAAATTTTCTGAATATCGTGATATATCGAGGAAATATCGATAAAACATTGATGAAATATCGAAGATATATCGAAATATCAAAAAATTATCCATGATTATAAGATTTTAATGACTTTTTTATATTACTTTTATCAACTAAATACATTTTTTTCCATTAATTTGTTCAATTTTAAAAAATAAAAATGGAGCAATACTTTCGTGAAACAATCCTTAGTGAGACTGTTTTACGTTTTCTTAATTAACTATCTTTTTTTATATTAAAATATTTATCACTTTTCATTAAAAATATTATAACTATTAACTAGTAAATATGAAGGGTTCACGTAAACAGTATACTTTGATTAAAAATACAATTATTTTGGCACAATTGGATAAGATAGAATGATATACTACTAACACATTCAGAACAAGGTTTAAAAAATTATCTAATTCGATTAGGTGGTACCAATATTGTTTAGATCAAGACAACGTGACATGTTTTACATTTGAACTTCATAGATCATCATTTTGATATTAGTTATTATGTGTTAAACAATTAATAATAATTATTGTATATTTCAGACTATTTAAATATGTTGTTATTGATCTACTTATCATATATTTTGAGTTTTATTTTGATTATAAAGTGTATTTATATATTAAAATTAGTTATAATATATTGCAAAATTAAATAATCAATTTTCTTCTTTTTTTTTTCACAAATTTCCATAATTTTTAAAATTTTTACTGTATCGATATCGAAATTCGATATATCAATCGATATATCCGTAAATTTGAGGTACCAATATTTTTACCGATATCGATATTTTAAACCTTGCTTACACCTACCTGTGGCCCGATCATTAGTATCACAAAATATTATTTTCAAGTCTCCCTTTTTGTAACTCTAGATACAGCAACATAAAGTTGACTGATTGATCATTAATAGTTGGGATGACCAATTAAAGAATTTATCGAACCCAAGGGAGGAACGTGCTAGAGTTTAAGCAATCTCAAGTTTATCGTGATTTTATAAGGACGACGGAATGGGATGGAGAATAAGCGTGTAAATGAACGCACTTAAACTAATGCAAGAAATAAGATAAAAGCAAAGATAAATGATGGGTTCCAAATTATGCAAGGATGAGATTAGCAACAATCATGACATAGATAATAAAGTAATCATGCAATTAATTATAATCTATCATGGACATATCATAGGAGCGATCACTAATTCCACCTAAACTCTCTCTCGAGATGGATAGGATGTAAACCCTCAACAAGGCTCCCAAAATCACATAGGATCGAGACCAAAATGAACACCTCCCAATAGGTACTAATTACTCTACGAGTTCCCTAATTAGGTACTATCATATGCAATATTCCCTTTTAAGGTACTATGAATTCACTAATGGTTTGGGTCCCCTCATCTAATCAACCAATCTCTCAATCAAGCTAATCAAATGTTCTATCAAAGGGTTCTATATCTAGAAGGATATCTCTATCTCATTCTAAATTAATGCACATAAAGTGTATGATGAAATGATTCAATGAATTATCCTAAACACATAATTGATTTCTCAATTTAATCACATGCCCATGACAATTAATCACACATATCATCATATACATCAAGCAATCAACATTCAATGATAGAAATACACAAAGCCCATTCAAGATTAAAATCAAGTTGCACAAAAACTAAATTATCCAACACCAATCATGGAGCTAATCTCATAAAGGAGATTAGTCTATCATAGTCTTAGAGAAAACAACATAAACAATTGAATCTACAAATTTCATGATAAAACTATAAAGAAGTTCACAAAAATTAGAATTAGATTCTAACTTTGAAGTCCTTCAATGGAGATCTCCTTCTTCTTATTATGATCTTCACTCTCCCTTGTTTCCTTGATCATTTGGATGGTGGATTTGATGGAGGAGATCAAGTGTGGATGGATGAATGAAGAATAGATGAAGATGCTTGTGTAAAATGGAGGAAATGGTGTGTGATCTAGGTGTAGGAGTGGAACCTATCAAAAATTATGATCAAATATTGAAGCATTGGGTATTTATACCCCTTGAGAAGCTTCTAGAAGGATTCTGATATTTTTCTGATCCTGCAGCAACACGGCTCGTGTGCTGCAACACGGTCATAGGGTGGCCGTGTAGGTGTTTTGAATGTCGAAACACGGCCAAGGCTTACCGAGCCATGTAACACGACTCGTGTGCTGCAACACGGCCGGCCGTGTTGGTGCAACTCCTGTTTTACAATTTTGTTTCAGCTCGTTCTCCCTCGTTTGAACTCCGAATTGAGATTCACTTTTTCCTACGTCTTCCTTTTCGTGTCTAGAATCTATTTTTGCCTGAAAATCATACGTTTAAGCTCATTCACACACATATCCATAAAAACACAAAATACAATCAAAATACACATAAATACGGATAAAATATTATAAAAACGGATATAAAAAGACACTAAAATTTAGGTGAAAATATCACTCATCATTGACCAGGGCTAAATATTGGCCTCTTCAAGTACAATTCAAAAATCTTCAAAGATTGTCCTTGACTTTCCTTTTCCTCCCATTCGAGACCCCTTCTGCATATCCAGACAAATGTATGTTCTCTCTATAACCATCATCTAAGAAAATAAAAGTGGATACTGTAGGCTTAAATATGCAGCATTTAACTCATTAATTCTTTGAAAATTTCCACTTTTTGATTCGATAATTATATCCATGTTGCCCATATCTTTCTCAAAATCACCAACAAAAGAGCTGCAACTTCGATACCGATAGAGTGCTGTGTGTGTTGGTGCTCGATCGTTTGGTTAACGTGACCCGTTAGGGTTCCATATATTTCTAACAAGCAGCGGAAGCAAGTAAACATGAAACGCATTACCTTTCACCAAGGGTTGATGTAGAGGTTGAATTCTCGCTGGCAGACTGCGCAGTCCCACGAGAATAGTCATAAGTTCCTCTTCTGATGTCGGAATTGAGTGGTCTTTACGCTCAGACGATCCTCTCTTCGACAGCTTTCCGTCAGTATATAATACATCAAAATCGGATAACTGTACGATTTTATATGAATTTTGTAACATGACGAACTGCAGCAGCAAACGACCTTCCGGTCTTCTGCTGTATGTCCCAAGTCGATCTCGACGTCGTGTGGGCGACGATCTACGAGACCTACTCAATCTGCTATCAACCCTCATCACACGTGAATAATGAATTAGATTAGGGTTCCAGATAAGTTGAGGTGACTTATATACATGGGCTACAGCAGGGACCAGGAGGAGAAATTGGGTTGGGCCTCCATTGGGCTTAAGTATCCAAGCTTAGCCCAAAGCTTATACTTAAGTCCAATAATAATAATATATTCCACTAAAATATTATTACTGCACTACCGTACCAATCCCAAAATTACGTTTTGGGCTCCTTCTTATTATGAGCCCGTTAGTCTCCCCATGTTTAAGATATACAATGTCCATTAATTAATTTAAGTTACTGACAACTCAATTAATTAATATCTCATCCAAGAGTAGTACCACTCAACCTCATTATCATGCCGGAATAAATTCCACCTGCAGGGTTTACATGATAATCCTTATGAGCTCCTCAAGGGGACATCATCAACCTATGACGGACACGGATTCCTTCTACAATCAACAGCACACCATAGATACAGCACTATTTCCCAACTCACCGAGTTTATTGATTTAATTGCATCTAAATCTCACCCATTGATGAATCAAAGAAATATATACTGCCCTACGTGTCGAGGTTATTGTATAGGGATTAAGAGCACGAACATCCATAATAACAGAGATCAAGTTCTTCTATAAGTCAGTATAAGTTGAACGATCTCAGGTGGTCCTGCTCAATACACCAAGTGCACTAATGTGATTCTATAGCCAAGACAAGCTAATACAAAACCACACTACAACCATCCCGATAGAGAGTCCCCGTCTATCTCGGTTGTGAGCATCTGTTTATACTTTATAAGGAAACCGATAATATGATCTTCCGCGTGTTGTCGCACAACATATTATCTACAATATAAAGTAAGTGGACTATTGCATCGAACATATAAATAAATTATAAGATGCAATCATTTGATCATATGATTCTCATTTCAAATTAATTGTTATAATATTGTTCATACAAAAAGCTAGACTTTTAGTATACAATCCAACAATCTCCCACTTATACTAAAAGACTATGCTGTCATGTCTTCTGCCATACATCTGATTCCCACTCCCACTACACGACCATTAAAAGCTCTCGCCTAAATGTCCTTGTAAATGGATTTACTAGGTCATCATCCGATGCAATCTAGGCAACAACAACCTTCCCCTCATCATACGATTTCTCGTAACAGGTGGTACTTGCGCTCCATGTGTTTAATTGCCTTATGGACTTGTGATTCCTTCAAGTTTGCAACTGCACCAATATCATCAATATAAATTGTGATAACCTTGGGCAAACTTAGAATCACATCAAAGTCCATCATGAAGTTTCTAGAGTCATACAGATACATTGGTTGCCTCATAGGCTCCAATTTATCATCTTTCCATATGGAGTCCGAAGTCTGAAATACATTTCTATATAACACTCCTCCACATTATGACTCAACTTCCTAAAATTAAACACATAACCTTGAGGTGGATTTACTGCCGTCCAATCTGACTAAAAAATCTGAATCTACGTAATCCACAAGAAGCAGTGAATCTGTCCAGTAAGCTTACATATAATTTCCAGTCCTTCTCAGGCACTTCATATATGTCTTACCACAACTCATCATTCTTGTTCCAGGTTACGTTGATACCCACTGTTCATGCATTTAGCAAAACAGATATCCATACTCATGTATAGCATTCCTTAGATTAGGCTTCCTCATTTATCGAAGCATAAGGAACTGCTTTCATCTCCTTTATCTTCCTTTTGTGTCTCAAGACACATTTCCTTAGATAAAGTCACATGCTAAAACGAGTAAGGATTGTATCGTTTCATGAAGCTTGAGATAAGCATAACATCCTTTCTTGTGATCCGTATTACCGTGATCAAAAGGATATTTTTGCTCCTCTTAAGTCCTTCATCTTATACCGCTTTATTAACCATACCCCATACGCCCGATAATACTCTTTCATTGTCTCCAATGAGCAAGATAATATCTATGTATAGTACAAGTAATACCACCACGTTTCCATCACTCTTTTCAATACACAAGACACATCCGCGCATTGAATAAATCCATATCTTTGGATTTCCTCATCAAAACGGATGTTTCATGATCTTGAAGCTTGCTTTAGTCCATCGATGGACACTTTTAAGCTTCCTATCACAATGCTCTTAGCCCTTTGCAATGAATCACTCTGGTTGCTTCACATAGATGTTTTCCTCAAGACTTCCAATCAGGAAAGCTGTCTTGACATCTATTTGCTATCCCTCATATTCCATATGAGTAGCAACATATAAAAGAATCCGGATCAATATAGGCACAGCTACTGGCGAACAGGTTTTCTCATAATCGAACCCTTTCTTTCTGAGTATACCTTTTCCCAACAAGCTTTACTTCCAAGGTTTTCACCTTACCGTATGATCCTCTTTTATTTTGTATGACCACTTCCAATGGTTTTCACACCATCCGTGGTTCTACAATCATCCAGATCTTATTTAGAATCTATTGATTCTATTTAAACATTCATTGCATCTTACTAAGATTCTGCATTTCTATCTTGTAGTGCTTCGTCGTTTCTGTAGGTCCATTCCATGTTTACTAGGGATCAAGTCTCACGACACTCCCAAAACACGTATCTTACAGGTTGTCGAACAACCAACCACTACGACAAGACACTACAAGCAATTGTGTATCAGACGTGACAAGCGTTGCAGTTTACCTTGTGGTATATCCTCTTGTACACCTGGTACTAATACTTTGTGTTTTCCTCTCACTTTCTTTAGAACAACTTATACATGGGTATTTGATTTATTACATAGTCCTTTTCCAAAAATCTAGTGTTTATGTTAACAATCACTCTTCGATCTTGTGGACTAAATAAATCATCCTTCATTTTTCTAGGATATCCCACAAACAGATAAACATTCTTACGAATTACTGTTCCTAGGGCATATCCATAAAATGAATTTAGTAATTCCAAATAATTCATCATCTATCTAATCACTACCATAAGAGTGCTATTCCTTCTATTCGTCACACCATTAAGGTGGGAAATTCATTTCCGAAGGTACCTTTCTCTTACTAGATTAGAAGACTCATTATTAATTACTATTTGTCGCATCCAGGGAATAAACATGATTTAAGAGTGTACAAATTGTTCACCAACGTACCATAACAGATTACAACTCTATCATTCATTTTAATAACCATGTCATTTAAATGAAATTGAGTATCCATCTATTAATGCATTGAAACCGAAATCAAATTCTTTCTATGAAAATGTACGTAAAGACAATTTCATAAAATCAAACGTTTATTCATATCGTAAGATAAATAAACAACTCCCATTGCAATAGCCACTACTCTTGTAGTTTTACCCATGTCATAACAATCTTATCCTCACTTAGTAATAAACATTTAGTGATTCCAGTATCTACACACTTCGTGTCAGTAAATGCCATCACTAATCATGTTTTAAACAACTAGTGAATAAGATATAAAACTTGTTCACATTATGATGAAAATGGCTTTCCTTTGCCACATGTTTTGCCAGAAGTTTTCCACCATATACATCCTATTGTAATTCAGGTGGAACTTACTAAAAAACATCTAGGCAATTCACAAAGAATTAAATTGATCTAGGTTTCCCTTCAATTTATACTCCATGCTTTCCCAATTTATTCATCAAATTAAATCATGATCTTCTGCCTTTTAACTTACTCAAGTATCCGAAGAGTTACATGAGACCATCATATTTCTATGAACCTCTCACCTCCCCACTAGAGACTTTAATAGGCATCATGAACATCCTTAAGGGAGAACACATTTTTATTTTCTTAAGCAGTAAAATCAAAACCAAGATTCCTTTCTAATCATCTAATTTTGGACCAGTAAATATAATTTCTTTTAGTTAACAATAAGAGAGATAAAACCATTTGAAATTACAGAGAATCATAAATAAATATACCGATCAAATCTTCAAATTTTATCCTTTTATATTGATTCCCTCAAAACAATATAAAAATAAAATTCACCGACATCTCAAGCACCGTGAGTCTGCAAGCCACGTTAGTGTGGACGTTTACAAACCCAAACATTTACAAGAGAAGGTTATACCCATTAATTTCATTTGTCAACCTAACTTTATGACAAAATAATTAATAGTCGGTTCCTCTTTAGCCATGCAAATAATAGCAGTGACTCCGTTGGGGAGGATACTAATTATTTACACCTAAGTGTACACCATTATTTGATCCCAAGTCCACTGCGCGAGCTTGTGTGCCTTACAGTTGGAGAAGTACACACGCGCTCGGATAGCTTCCTACAATCATCAATTATAAGTTTGTACCAGTGAGCCCCACATAAACTCATCCGTTAGGGAGGAAGGCCTATTGCCAACACGCAAGTTCATGTGCCACATTACAAACAATAATTATGTAATGAAGTCTGTACCAGTGATCTGTGAATAAACTCATCCGTTAGGGAGGAAGGCCTATTGCCAACACGCAAGTTTACTCACATCACTTACAAACCAATAATGGAGGCTGCGGGAATTTTTACCAATTCCCTCTCCCACTTAGTTATTTAAAACCGAGGGTTTTTACATGCATATAATATTTGGAATAATATACGCAATCCTAGCATGCTCCTATCACGGCACATAAGGCAGTAAATCCCAAAGAGTCATGCGTACATATATAACAATAATCAATAATTAAATCAATCATTAACAGTTATATATCAGCGAATTCGATTGTTCGCCATCAGGCACGAATATCAGCAAAGACTTCCAAACTATCAAACTTTTGAAATTTCCAGATTGTCCAATTTTCGAAACCATCGATATCGACCGTCGATGTCGTCCAGATTATCAAAATCATCGATATCGACTAGATTATCAAATATTCGAAAAACATCAAGATTATCAACATTCCAAAACTATCGATATCGATCGTCGATATCGTCTAGATTATCGAAATCATCGATATCGACGAGCAACCATATACAACAATAATAGATAATTAAATCAATTATGTCAGTTATATATTAGGAATTAATTCAACATCCATATATAACAATAATAGACAATTAATTATAGCAGTTATATATTAGGAATTAATTCGACATCCATATATGACAATAATAGATTATTAAATCAATTATAGCAGTCATATATTAGGAATTAATTCGACATCCATATATAACAATAATATACAATCTATTATGACAGTTATATATTAGGAATTAGTTTTCCTAAAATTGGATGTCTTATCCAACACTCTAGCAATACATGCATATAATATACCAAATATAATACGCAATCTAGCATGCTTCTATATAAGACAATAAATCATAGAGATCAGGCATCCATATATATATATAACAATAATAGACAATTAAATCAATTATGACAGTTATATATATTAGGAATAAAAACGCCTCTAAAATTTAAATGTCTTGTCCGACACTCCTACTGTGGAATCGATGCCTTACGCAACAAGCAGGATTTCTTGTGCCCCAAGACGTCCATCGTCATATCCCACCGCCAATCATGTCAGGGAGCGTCCCAAGTGCCTTGACGAGCGCCCCTCGCCCGGACTGTCGCTCGTCCAAGGGCCTACTTGCATGGAATCAAGTTCAGCCCAACGCGCAACACCAAACTACACCAACTCTCGTTCGTAGTTCGAAACTGCAAAAATCTTAGAATCCAATCTCCACCGTCCAGAATCTATAACTGTAAGTCCTGAACATGCTGTCCAAATTACAGGTCGATCCAACGGTTATTTTGAGAGAAACGGCTCTTTTCCCTCGACTGCGCAAAACAGAATCGGCCAAATATCTGCTTCTGTTTTCAGCGTAATCCCAACAAGAAAAAGCTCCAAATTCGATCTCCACCGTTCATAATGTACATCCATAAGGTCTGAACGTGCTGAACAAATTGCAGCGCGATCCCACGGTTAGTTTGTGAGAAACGGCTCTTTTCCCTCGACTGCGCAAAACAGAATCGCCCAAATATCTGCTTCTATTTTCAGCGTAATCCCAGCAAGAAAAAGCTTCAAATTCGATCTCCACCATTCAGAATGTACATCCACAAGGTTTGAACGTGATGACCAAATTACAGCTCAATCCGACCGTTGAAACTCCGGTAATTGCATCTGAAATATCACTGCGCTGGATTTTCTCTCAAAAACGTGATTCTATTTTTGCCCTCTTTTTCTTCTTCCTTGCATGTGAAATTGACGAACAGTTTTCGTCGAATCCTCTCACACACAACCATGGACGAATAGATATGATACAGGGTATATATCATATAGGGATATTCATGGTTTGCGCAATAAAACCAAAACCCTAAACATGTGATCCTAATTCCAAAAAATTAATCACATAAACCCTAGCCTAACGTGTCACGCTTCACCACAAAACTGATGCTCTGATACCAATTGTTGGTGCTCGATCGTTTGGTTAACGTGACCCGTTAGGGTTCCATGTATTTCTAACAAGCAGCGGAAGCAAGTAAACATGAAACGCATTACCTTTCACCAAGGGTTGATGTAGAGGTTGAATTCTCGCTGGCAGACTGCGCAGTCCCACGAGAATAGCCATAAGTTCCTCTTCTGATGTCGGAATTGAGTGGTCTTTACGCTCAGACGATCTTCTCTTCGACAGCTTTCCGTCAGTGTATAATACATCAAAATCGGATAACTGTACGATTTTATATGAATTTTGTAACATGACGAACTGCAGCAGCAAACGACCTTCCGGTCTTCTGCTGTATGTCCCAAGTCGATCTCGACGTCGTGTGGGCGACGATCTACGAGACCTACTCAATCTGCTATCAACCCTCATCACACGTGAATAATGAATTAGATTAGGGTTCCAGATAAGCTGAGGTGACTTATATACATGGGCTACAGCAGGGACCAGGAGGAGAAATTGGGTTGGGCCTCCATTGGGCTTAAGTATCCAAGCTTAGCCCAAAGCTTATACTTAAGTCCAATAATAATAATATATTCCACTAAAATATTATTACTGCACTACCGTACCAATCCCAAAATTACGTTTTGGGCTCCTTCTTATTATGAGCCCGTTAGTCTCCCCATGTTTAAGATATACAATGTCCATTAATTAATTTAAGTTACTGACAACTCAATTAATTAATATCTCATCCAAGAGTAGTACCACTCAACCTCATTATCATGCCGGAATAAATTCCACCTGCAGGGTTTACATGATAATCCTTATGAGCTCCTCAAGGGGACATCATCAACCTATGACGGACACGGATTCCTTCTACAATCAACAGCACACCATAGATACAGCACTATTTCCCAACTCACCGAGTTTATTGATTTAATTGCATCTAAATCTCACCCATTGATGAATCAAAGAAATATATACTGCCCTACGTGTCGAGGTTATTGTATAGGGATTAAGAGCACGAACATCCATAATAACAGAGATCAAGTTCTTCTATAAGTCAGTATAAGTTGAACGATCTCAGGTGGTCCTGCTCAATACACCAAGTGCACTAATGTGATTCTATAGCCAAGACAAGCTAATACAAAACCACACTACAACCATCCCGATAGAGAGTCCCCGTCTATCTCGGTTGTGAGCATCTGTTTATACTTTATAAGGAAACCGATAATATGATCTTCCGCGTGTTGTCGCACAACATATTATCTACAATATAAAGTAAGTGGACTATTGCATCGAACATATAAATAAATTATAAGATGCAATCATTTGATCATATGATTCTCATTTCAAATTAATTGTTATAATATTGTTCATACAAAAAGCTAGACTTTTAGTATACAATCCAACAGTGTGTTCTTCCATCAGTTCCTCTCCTACCTCGCAGTACTAATTTCACATCATTGTGAAGATTTGTGAGTTTTTTCCCGACCATCTTAAACATCTTTGGAAACACAATATACTCATCCAACATATTTTTTAAATCAGCAACTATCTCTATATGAACAATGTTTATATCCTCCTATTTGCTGAAAAACCAAAAATATAAAGAAAGACATATATTGATTTTGTAATACCTAAACCTTGTTGTTTAATTAATTTTAACAAAATTAAATAAATTTTGAAAGAATATTATAATCGTAAAACTTATAAATAACTAAAGCATATATATGGAACGAAGTATTTTGTACGTACCTAACAGATTTCATTCGATTAGTGTAATATTTGGGCTACAATAATTTTGGCCAAAAATAAATTATTACAAAATAATCCTTCAAGTTTGTATAATTAGTTAATGACAGTGAATTTTCACTGAATAAGTATAATAAAATTTTATAAAACAAAAGTAAAAGTTTAGGTTTGTTTTTATATATGTATAGATAGATAGATAGATAGATAGATTGGTTGATTGGTAAAAAAAAATACACAATAATAATACCCACTTTTTACAAGCATTTTAATATAATGTTCACTTTTTTATATATGTTGTAGATAGCGAGAATTAATCCTACTTTCTAATGAGTATCAAGTGGTTGTTTTAGTAAAGAGAGAAGATTATCCGTACTATTCTAACATAACATTCTTGTAAAGTAAAAGTACTGCTCATGACTTTCCTCCAGACGATTTGTACCTTTTGGAGGTGAAAATTATTGTGTGTATTTCTTAAGGAGGAACTCCTTATAATATGCGTGGATTTCGTCATCTGTATCCGAATATCTTTTGATAGGTCACATCATATTTATTATAAAAACTGTAAGCATTAAATACGTAGCCACATGAGGTTATTAAAAGATATGATGTAGGATTATCTCTATATTGAATATCGTAGGGGATTTTTAATAGGATCGTAAGTCGTCAGGACCAAGGGGACACTCGGGTTGTGAGAGAGTAGAGAGAGATAGAGAGAGAGACAAATGCAGATAAGAAGAGAAGAAAAAAATGCCTTCCTCTTGCCTCCTCTATGTGAGCGAGCGCGTCTCTCGCACTCGATCGCTCTCTCCTTGTGGCGCCTCCTGCTGTAGATGGGGAGTTCAGGAGCCAGCTTTTTCTTGGGCCACGTGATGTAATTTTGGGCTCGCATATAGGCCCTACCACATTAGCCTCCACGCTTTGGCTTCAAGGGGCTTGTAGAGTGAAGGCGAAGCCTCTTAATACGTGTGATAAGTCATCACGTCAATTCTGAAGACGCAGATGGTGGTCAGGATGAAGATGGAGGTGAAGGTGAAGATGCCCCTCTGGAGTTGTGAAAGCTTTGAGATGGAAAAGCCTGCAGCATTGAATGTTGATGGGACAACTTCCTTGGGAGATGGGAAAACTTAATACTCAAAGGGTCCAGGAGGTTTGGAAGTTGGCTCCGAGGGGCTCGGAATGCGGAGGCGCAGAAAGGCTTTGCGAACGCATGTATGAAGGCATGGAGGAACCCTGCGTATAGAGGTGCGCAGACGTGGATGGACCTCAGTCGGTCAGCTCGGAGGGACCTTGGTCGGAGGTGCGGAAGCTCGGAAGAACTCTATGGATGCACGTACGCAGACGCGGAGGGACTATACGCACGCACGCATGCACAAAGGGACCTTGCGTACTTAGGCGCGCATGTGCGGAGGGACCTCGGTCTGTCGGCTCGGAGGGACCTCGATCGTAGGCACAGAGGATCGGAGGAACTCTATGGACGCACGTGCGCAGACGCGGAGGGACTCTACGTACGCGCGCAAGCACGGAGGGACCTTGCATACGGAGGCACATAGGTGCGGAGGGACATTACGTACGGATGTGCACAGGCTCGAAGGGACCTCGATCGGTCGGCTTGGAGGGACCTCGGTCGGAGGCGCGGAGGCTCGTAGGGACTCTACGCACACACACACGCGCGTAGACACGGAGGGACTCTACGCACACACGCAGGCGTGGAGAGACTCTACGCAAGCACTCAGGCGCGGAGTGACCTTACGTACGGAGGCGCGCAGGCTTTGAGGTACCTCGGTCGGTCAGCTCGGAGGGACCTAGGTCGGAGGCGCGGAGGAACTCTACAGACGCACCCGCGCAGATTTGAGGGACCCTACGCACGCACGGAAGGACCTTGCGTACGGATGTGCGCAGGTGCGGAGGGACCTTACATACGGAGGCTCGGAGGAACTCTACGCATGCACGAACGCGTGGAGGGACTCTGCAACCTTCTTTTTAAGGCCATCATTTCTTTATCCAGTGCTTTCATTAAAGCCACTTTGTGGGCATGGCCTCTACTGTGAGTTGATTCCTTTTCTTTAAACTGGGTAGTCTTTGAACTTGAGCTTGTTTGGTGAGGGTTGGACGTCATGACTTCTTGGAGTGCAGGGAAATGGGGGTCCTTCCTCTAGCGCCAAATGTAGATAGCGAGAATTAATCCTCCTTCTTAATGAGTATAATGTGGCTGTTTTAGTAAAGAGAGAGGATTATCCATACTATTCTAACATAACATTCTTGTAAAGTAAAAGTATTGTTCATGACTTCCCTACAGGCGATTTGTGCCTTTTGGAGGTGAAAATTATTATGTGTATTTCTTAAGGAGCGAACTCCTTATAATGTGCGTGGCTTTCGTCATCCGTATCCAAAGATCTTTTGACAAGTCATATCACATTTATTACAAATACTGTAAGCATTAAATGTGTAGCCACGTTAGGCTATTAAAAGATATGCTGTAGGATTATCTCCCTATTGGATATCGTAGGAGATATCTAATAGGATCGTAGGTTGTTAGGCACAGGGTGGTGGGAGAGTAGAGAGCAAGTGAGACACTTATGGTGGTACACCATGTTATATTTGCCTAACGAAGGGAGTAGTAATAACACTAATTTAAGGCTAATACTACAGTGCATCTGGGTTAGGGCTGTTAAACGAGTCGAGCGAGCTCGAGTATCTCATACTCGAGCTCGGCTCCAGTAGTTATCGAGTCGAGCTCGAGCTCGACTCGATTAGAAAACGAGCTTATCACGAGCTCGAGCTCGAGCTCGAACGAGTAATTCTCGAGCCAAGCTCGAGCTTGACTCGACTTGCTAAGCACAATGAGTCGAGTTTTTTGAGCCTTATCGAGCCCTAATTTTATTAATTTATTATTATTATTATTACTGTCGAGTTTTAACGAGTCGAGCTGAGCTTGGCTCGTAAACGAAACGAGCAAAAAATGAGCTCGAACTCGAGCTCGAGTAAACACGAGCCGAGTTGAGCTCGAGCTTTAACGAGCCGAGTCGAGCCAAGCTTTCGAGCTACTCGTTCGGTTTAACAGCTCTAATCTGGGTGCACCATATGATACGGTGCGCACAATTTCAAATCGTATACAATTATCAACAAAAACATAATTATGAACGAAAATGTATACAATTTATTTGTTAGTTTTTTTAATGAAAATTTGAACGTAAAAAAATATAAAACTATTAAAAAAATATGTATTCCCTCCGTCCCGCATCAAGGATCTCTTTTTTCCATTTTGGTCGTCCCACTCAAAGAGTTCACTTTCTTTTTTTATGTACATGGGTCCCACACTCACCCACTAATACAATTAAAACATGGGGTCCACACTCTCACTAATACAACTACCCGCTACACATTAGTAAATAATAATACTCTTTAATCCAAGTGCAAAAAAGCAAAATACACCTTTGGTACGGGACGGAAGGAGTATATGCTATTGAATAAAAAGTTATACACTTATGGATATTAGTTTTTTTAAAGAAAAATTAACTGTGAAAAAAATATATAATTATTAAAAATAACATATAAAAAACAGAATAAAAAGTTATACACATGTACGCATCATTCCACCTTGTACACCTAATATCAATTCCTAATTTAATACTCTAAACAAAATTGTCGATTAAATCACCCACCCACCTCGTACTCTCGTCCCCCCTCTCTCGTACGGAGAGAAAGTTTCAAAGAGGGGGAATCCATCACGCAACTCTGCAAGCATTACGGTTGCGCTGGTGTCCATGAGGGTCAGGAGCATCGGCGGCTTCCACCTCAGCGCCGCCTATCTGGGCGCCGAGATTGAATTCGGCACCATTTTGTGGTTCACGTACGCAGGGGTATCATGCTTCCTCGTGCTCTTCGCTGGGATAATGTCCGGCCTCACCTTGGGCCTCATGTCGTTGGGCCAAGTCGATCTCGAGATCCTCCAGCGTAGTGGCTCCCCCTCTGAGAAGAAACAGGCTGGTGGGCCCTCTCTCATCCTTTTAATCTTATTCAATTCTGGATATGTCATGCTTGTGATTGGATTTTATCAGGATTTAGTTTTTCTGGTTTTATCCTAGTCTGTTTTGATTTGGTTGGATGACATTTCTTTAATTCCTTTTAGGATCAGAAAACACACCAGATTCACTAGTTTCATTTCATGTCATGCTAGTATGTGTTTACATTCACATCATCATTTTACCATCCTATAAACGTAACTGCGGTAATGTTGGATCTTTCTGGTTGAGTTCCTTAGCAAGAAGAACTGTTTTTATTTTTGGGTTTAAAAATCATCAGTTTGAACTAGAATTGTGAATTACTACAAGCACGGAAGGTCAGTTGGACTTTATTTGTGAATTAATTTTCTTAGTTGATGTGAATTCATTATCAGAGTATGGTTTAGTTGAAATTGTGTATTCCTTTTTCATCCCATTTGAGAAAAGAAGCTATGGTTTGTATCTGCCATATGCTCTGCGTACAACATCTCGGATACTGTAGAAACCAGTTGTAAACGATGATTTCGTTGAGTTTGTACCGGCATTTGTTTACACAAAACAACTGTGTTTACTATGTATGTGATTGGTGAGGAGGTGGCTTGGATTCTATTCTGATAATATCCAAAACGCTTGGATTCTTTAGAAAATAATGGACTATTTTTTATTTTTATTTTTTTTGTAATTTTCTTGTATTCATTGTCATTTCTACTAAATTTTATTATTTCTAGTAAACAATCTTTGTGGGTTTAAGTTTTGATGATATAGGAAAGGTAAATCTTTTGAATCAGTTGTAATTGGAAATTTGTTATTTTTCTTTGTTACAATTGGCATCACTTGAACTAATATGAATATCGCTGCTGCTAACATTACTTTGTACTATCAAAGTAGCATATAAATATGTTCCAAAGGTTGTGAAATTCTTTGTTACTTTTCTACAGCTGCAATACTTCCAGTTGTTCAGAAGCAGCACCAGCTTCTTGTGACGCTGCTTTTATGTAATGCGGCTGCAATGGAGGTCATAAGCTTTTTATACTAATATATGCTCATCTGTTACTGTATATGAAGTAAATATTTCCATATCAAAGAAGCTATTTAAGTTGCTTGAACTAAGAGTTGCTTTTATTTGTCTTCTCCTCTGCTTAAATGGTGGATTGTACCCGCTTTTGTTGTTAACATCTCTTCTTGTGTGGTCATCATTTGCGCACTTTCTGAAAATTCCCATTCTCACCTCTCTCTTTCTTTAGAAAAACAAAAATCATTAGATGGAGAGAAACGTAAGTAGCATTGTCAAATATTTTCTGGAGTGAGAGGGAGAGAAAGGATTGACAGATGAAAATGCAATGTGAAGGAATATTTATTTTGACCTATGGAAGAACAAAAAGAAACATCATTCTGTTGTCTAATATTTACAGAAATGTTTAATTTCAGTTTTCGACATATATATACATATTTTAGAAATATGTTTTTCATTGGGTGGCCATGCTAAAAATCTACTTCTAAGTTGTTTTTGAATGTTGCAGGCACTTCCATTGTACCTGGATAAAATTTTCAACCAATATGTTGCCATTATACTGTCCGTTACTTTTGTTCTATTTTTTGGGGAGGTACTTACAGTATTATTTGGAAGAGGCGTTGGTCTTTTTGTATCTATATTTAGTTTCATTCTAGTAATTTGCTCACTTATGACTTTGTGTTGTCAGGTTATTCCTCAAGCCATATGCACTAGATATGGACTTGCTGTAGGTGCAAATTTTGTTTGGCTCGTTCGAATTCTGATGGTTATATCTTACCCTATTTCTTACCCAATTGGAAAGGTAATATTTGCACATTGCAAAGTAAACATTTTGAACCATATTCTAAGTTCGATTGGTCGGGGTTGTTCTACTCCTAAAATTATTAGATAATTATGTAATAGGTGCATGTTAAAAGCATAAAAAATTAAAGTACCTATGTTGGAGATTCACTTTATTGAATGATGATGGTACTGAAAAGGCACAGCAATTATATTGCTTTTCAATGTTGAGTTTCATAATTAAGAGCATATGAGCATGCTAATCCATGCTTTTCTGTAACAAGAAAAATGATTTGTGAATGTTCAAATGAGGAAACATGATAGTACTCTTGTAGAGGACTCAAGACTTTCAGTTGGGTAATGTAATTAAGGATAACATGGTACACTAAAATAAAAAATTTATGCGTGTTTGGTATAAAAAGCAAAGGTTATCATGCTCATGGAGGTTTTCATGTACATCATTTCCATTTCCTGATCAGAATCTTGATTGATGAACTTCTACTTTTCAGTATTTCAATTTTAGTTAGACATTTCTGGTTTTTGGAGTTAAATTCTTATAGCATAACTTGATTGTTCTGCATTCGAGAGAGTAAATTCATTGTACTTTTTACTTTTGTTTTAATCAGATGCTGGATTGCGTACTGGGGCATAATGAGGCCTTATTCAGACGAGCTCAGTTAAAAGCTCTTGTCTCTATTCATGGCCAGGAGGTACTAATAATGTTTTCATATAGCGTCCGTTGTTTCTATTTCATTTATCTCACCTTTTTCTTTTAATCATATTTTGGTACTCCTCACAACAACTTGCATATCAGATATTAAGAATTTTTATTTACTCATAAATTTAATAATATATTTTCATCTTTTGGCCGCATTTGAGTTCCTGAACATTGTAAGCTGTATCTTTTGCAGGCTGGCAAAGGCGGTGAACTCACACATGATGAGACAACAATAATTAGCGGGGCACTAGATTTGACATTGAAGGTGCTCATGGAAAGCTTGATTTCCTTATTATTATTTGTTCTTCCATTTTCTACTGGGATATCTGGCGTGATTGTAAGCTGAAAATTTTCTCTTAGTAGAGTTCTTTAAAAGATATTATAGTCAGCACACAAACATTATAGTCCCATCTGAAAAGATTTTATGTTTCTCTAGTTACATTATCTTCATCAGTTGCTATGTTAGATTACACCTACCAATCATAATCTACTTTATGACAGTAATCTAATACATCTTCTGTATCATATTAAATTTAAAATTTCATGTTATAGCAGCATCTTGAATGCCCTCTGTTTTAATTTCTTCAATTTTTTTTTTTGGTCTGTGACTGCAAACAGACAGCTGAGGAGGCCATGACGCCAATTGAGTCGACATTTTCCTTGGATGTGAATTCAAAGTTGGATTGGTAAGAATTGCTCTGTGCAAGAGACTATGGTTTTCCCACTTTCGTCATTTAGGAGTGCAGTTTTTTTAACTGGATAATCACTTATTATGTAATTGATAATTATTGTGTAGGTATCCTTTGATATATCTAGATACTGCTGTCCTTGATTGCAAAGTAGCTAGATGTTATTTCACTATCTCATAAAATTAGTATCTAATTAATATTCTGTCTTTCTACTAACAAAAATAAATCACGCATACGGATTTTGGGCCTAAACCACAGTAAGTAAACTGCTTGAAGAATTTTTTCTGGTCACTTATATGCTAAGGATCACGTATTACTGGCTTTATAATTATTAATTCAGGACCTTCTTTCAGGGAAGCAATGGGTAAGGTTCTGGCTCGTGGTCATAGTCGTGTTCCTGTGTATTCCGGGAATCCAAAGAATATCATTGGATTACTGCTGGTAAACTTCCATAAAAAAAATTACATCACTATGAATACAAAAAGCCAACCTTTGTAAATCTCTTATGAATAGGTGAAGAGTCTTCTCACAGTGAGAGCAGAAACAGAGACCCCAGTGAGTGCTGTTTCTATCCGGAGAATTCCACGGTGTGGCATTGAATTTCTGACATTCTTACAGAATACATTTTCATCTGTGGAGATCGAAATATTACTTATAAGAGTTTGTTTCCAGAGTTCCTGCAGATATGCCCTTGTATGACATACTTAACGAATTTCAGAAAGGTAGCAGTCACATGGCAGCTGTGGTGAAGGCAAAACGAAAAAACAAAGTACCTTCAGCGATTGTTGAGAAGTATGAGGAAGATGAATCTACAAATGAGAGTTCAGACTTAACAACTCCATTGCTATCAACAAAAGTAGAAAAGACGGAAAATGTGGTTGTTGACATTGAGAAAGTTTCAAGGCCATCCTCTAAAGGTAACCTTAAAAATACTGTCGCAGTTACTGATAAACTTACCCCTCCATCAGATGACTCTGAAGATGGTGAAGTTATCGGTATCATCACCTTGGAAGATGTATTTGAAGAACTTTTGCAGGTTGGTTCTACTCTGGATTAGCTTATCCACTGCTATTTTTTGTCATTTGCCATTTGATAGTAGTTTGTGCTTTTTCTTGTTGTTGCAGGAGGAAATTGTTGATGAGACAGACGAATTTGTTGATGTCCACAAAAGGTACTTGACGTTTAAAACCTTAAACTACACTGTTATCTGTGATCACATTCAAAAACTAAACTACGTTATTTCTTGTTTCAGAATACGTGTGGCAGCAGCTGCAGCTGCTTCATCAATTGCTCGTGCCCCGTCAAGTAGGAGATTAAATAACCAGAAAGGAGCTGTACGTTAACTATTCTGATGATCTCATATACATGTTATCGTAATTTGTTCTAACAGACGTGTATTAATCTAGGCAATCTTCATTGTGCATATAAAAAGCATTCCTATGTCTTGTTAACTTTTCTAAAGTTACACCATAAGTGATTTACTGCATATAATCTGCTCGATTAATTCAGTTGTTCATGCACAAAATGGTCGTCGCACCGAGTTAATTATTCTCATTACTTGAGACCTTTTACATCGGCATGTCTAGGATAAAGATGGATCTTTTGAAACACACTTTTATTCTACTATTTCGAGGAAAGTAAATACTTTTGAAATTGTTAGAATAGCAGTTTGGTGCTGCTCGAAATTCTTATAAAGATTTTTCTTGCATTTCACTCAGGGAGGCCAAAATAAGCCTGGGCAAACCCCCAAGAAATCAGGAGAGGATGGCTCGACTGCTGGAAAGAATGCGAAAAAAAATTGGTGAACCCCTTTCTGGAAATAACAAATGAAGATTTCAATTACGCGAATAGGTACTCAAATTTTGGCGAAGAATCAAGCTTTATATAGTTCAATAGTATGTTATTCTTCTGATAGTACATATTATTCTTTGTAAGTACCCGAAATATAGCCAAATGTGAAGTAGAATTAGATGCTGCCCAGTGCAATACACTGTTGATTTTATTTATAGGTTTTGGCATAATTTCTAGCTTTGTTCTTCCTGATGTCCACAGAGATTGGATCAAAACGAAATAAGATTGCTTTTAAATCTGTCTTGCATTCACTATATGTTATTATAGATGGATAACAACTTGAGTACTACCAGAAGTTTATGTTAAGAAGTTATAGCTAGATCACTGTTTAATGTTCTTTTCTGCTAGCAAACCAAATGCATGTTCTTTGTTTTTTAACTACCTTAATAATGTTGGAGCTTTTCTGATGTTTGTCTTTATTATAGTTCATGTCAAGTATACTGAGGGAATGTGGTCATTGCACAGTGCATAAATATCTAGTTCATTTAATCCCATGGATGAATGAGATTACTGATTAGTATGATAGTCTCCAGGAGAACGGAAAAAATTCGAGGAAATCGTTTAGTTGGTTACTGAAAATATACCAGATCAGATAAGAGATAGATAGCATTTGAAACTTTGAATAAAAGAGCATTATATTCTGCTAGGTAAGTTACAATGTACATAAGACTACTCTTGCATTCTTATCTTGCACAGATTTCCAGTTATTTTTACACTCTAGCCACTTATTTGTAGCTACATATCATCTCGAATCGCCAGAAAAAACCAATTCCAAACCTGTTTTGGCGTTCGAGTGCCCCTCAGATATCCTACATTACATCATATACACCATAGAATTGTCTCAAACATCTCAGATTGATCGATCCTCTGTACTATACGCCTCACCTCCTCTCAATCCTCGAAGCTCAATCCCTCGAGCTTCCATCTTATAAGAGTCACGGAGCACCTCCACACGATGTAAAGACGCGTTCTTTGCTCTTGAATGAACCGGGAGCACTTCTGCAGTGACCGGAACTTCTGTAGGCTCAATCCCATGATACTGAACTCTGAATCTTGATGAAATTCTGTTGGAAACTCACTTTCACTCTCACTCACTCACTCACTCACTCACTCACTCACACTCTCTATAGGAGAGAGATGATAGATACACTGATGAATTCTTGGTTTGAAGAAGTGATGAAATGTGATGGAATGTGACAATGGAGGAGATTGGGTATATATAGAGGGAGATGATAAGCAGTGGTGGATGAGTGGCAAATGTAGTGGTGGTTAACAGGTGTAGGGAGGTGATGGAGATGGCAAGTTGTAGGGGGTCCCATTGTTTGGGAAAAGATGAGATATGCAGAGTCATCACTTTGTCTCCCTGCCAAACTCCATGGACAGGGACTTATCTTTCTTTCATCAACTTATTCTTATTTGTTTGTCTCAACCTGTTCTGGGAAATTGATGTTACAAAACCCTGAATTTCAGGGAGCCTCTCTCTCTCCCCCTTCTCTCTCTCTCTATGAATAATTTATGTAGATGTGGTGAGTTGAGATGTAGGACTACTGTACTTTGATCTCACTTGCATTCAATGCTTTTGTCCATCTCCACTCCCTTTCATAAACTTTTATGCAATAAAATTTGTAGCTAAATTTATTACTATTATTGAAGTAGATGAATGAATAGGGATAGTCTATATTTATTTTTTGAATTTGCTGGAAAGATTCATATTTTATATCAAAACAATAAAAAATAAAGAAAAAAAATTATTAATGGAGGAGAGATAATCCGATCATGTTGTGATTGGTGTTTTGATGGGCTCTTGCCAAGAGTTCTAAAATTTAAGGCATAAATTTATATATATATATAGTCTTTTGTAAGATGGTAATTATGTGAGACATGTCGATTAATTGTTAAAGTACGACTAGTTGTTAAAGTATGATGGTCAGATAAACTATGTTCATTAGTACGTTAAAGTATTTTTTTAAAGAAAATATTATGAATAATGAATTAAAATATATTTTTAAAGTATTATGGTATGATTTACTATAAACATACTTTAATTACTAATAAACATATTTTATCTATATAATAACAACTATACTTTAATAATAGTTTGACACATTTCATATATACTCGTTTCATAAGATCCAGAAAACATCCCAAACACAACTTAATAAGTATACTTTTCTTGAATTAATAATATGATATTTTATGCCTTCATAAAGCTGAAAACCACACAATCATAATTGATAATTGTCTACCGTCGTTTTTCATTAATTGCATTCCATAAGTTATAGCTATAATATTGTGGAAAAGAAATGGTATGTAATATATGAGTATAAAGTGTATTATTTTATTTGTAAAATATTTTTATTATGAAATTTATTAATAAAAAAAATTAAAATTTAGTTTATTAAGTCTAAATTTAAATTAATAAATCCAAAATTAAATGGAAAGAGAGCATACCCTTTACTTAACCCGTTCGACAAATGTAGCATCTTAACATAAGAAATCATGAGATTATATATTATTTATATGAGTATTATTTATTTAAATAAATAAAATTAGTAAATACAGCGGGACGAATTAATACAACGGAAATTAAACACCACAACTTAACACTGCTTTATAAAAATTTAAAAATCGAATATACCAAAATTTTATTATTTTAATTATTTAATTTAAAGTGAGTCACGAGTGGTGGAAAATGAATTCATTCAGTGGCAAACTTCTATACGCGGTTTTCATTTATTAATATAAAGGCTAATTTTCATTCACAAGTGTGCACTGTGCATCATATTCCAAAAACTTACTATTCACTTATAAATAAAAATATATTCCATACACTAATGAATAAAAAAATATATACTTTGTTAGTAAATTTTTTGATAATTTTTTTAATAAAAAATTGAGTGTAAAAAATTATACAATTATTAAAAAACATATATACATTATTGAATAAAAAATTATACACATATAAGTACACACTTGGACCCATTGCACCAGATATCAACTCTAATATAAATAAATTAAAATTTCATAATATATTTAGATAATACTCCCTCCCTCCACTTCCAAGGGTCTTATTTCTTTTTTATCCACACACACCCACTAACACAACTAAAAAATGGGATCCACACCTCCACTAATATAACTACCCACTACACATTAAATAATAATACTCCTTAGTCCACGTGCAAAAAGCAAATGACAGCCTTAAAGGCGGACGGAGGGAGTATTATATACTAACAATAATTCAAACTGATCAAATAGTACTCCTATCCCATCCATAAGTCACCATTTGTTTTTTTCACGTTAATTAAATAATATTATTATTTAATGTGCAATGAGTAATAAATAATTTTATTAGTAATGAATGGTGAATTATAACCCCCGGCACCCGATGTGGGCAATCCTAGGCAACCTCCGGCGTGAGCAATCCTAGACAATCCCTGGCACCTGAAAATGGGCGTGCGCAATCCTAGGCAACGGGCGTGGGCAATTCTAGGCAACCCCGACACCCGACGTGGACAATCTGGCCTAGACGATCCCCGGCACCGAGCGTGGACAATCCTAGGCAACCCCGGGTGCGGGGCTTTTTCACTTTTTTTTTTCAAACGATATGTATTTCATTTCATGATATCAACAAAGCCAACTGGCTACACCAAGTTTTCTGGCGTTTATCAACAACCCAAGAGAAAAAAAACTCCATCCAAGGGAGACTAGACACTCCATAAAGGGGAACAACACTCTGAAATCAGAGACATAAACTTCATGAAGGAGTGTTAAGTTGAGACATTTGAATGAGACTCCTAATATTGTAAAATTTGGACATTTTCATGGGACAAAAAATATTATTTAAGAAAATCCAAATTTAAAAATCATTTAATATTATTAAAGTTTTCAACCCAAAACATCAAAACTCAGTTTCTAAAAAACGGAACTTAAAATTTACTTGAGACCACAAATAAAACCATTTTTTCTTAAAAATACGTCATAAAAGTTTTCCATATTTTATACAGTACATTGTTGAATGAGCTTAGCTAAAAGGCAAGCTATAGTATGTCCCTTTTTCGTATGACGCTCATCTAACGAATGAGATGCAAGAGATTGAGGGGTTATTTGGTATTATCCATGCCGTTAATCCGACGTTTATGTAATAAAAAAATCTCCATCATCTGTGTGTGTAATTTCATTGTACACTCCATGTGTTGCATGCAGTGGCGGACGCAAGAATTTTAAACAGGGGGCCCGATTTTATAATAGGATTTTATAATAGTGTCATAGAGTTTGTCTCCTAAAAAAATCACGGTATACATAAAACCTGTTTACTTATTAATTTTAATAATAATTATATAGTATGGGGTGACATGGGGTTTGAACCCCATACCTCATAGTAGGATAGATATGATGTTCAACCGTTGTGCCAAAACTATATATTAGGATAATTTACTACATATATACTAATTATTTGTAATTTTTCAAGGGGGCCCAGTGCCCCCTGGGCCTAGTGTAGGTCCGCCACTGGTTGTATGTGTTGTATGTCATGTAATAATAAACCTGTAATGGGTTTTATTTGATGAGTGAGGCTTGTGTGCGCCCGGACGCACGTGAATACATTTCGTGCGCTTTTAGAATTTAGTATTATGGATAAGGGTACATTACTTTGGTTTAAAGGGTATACACTTTAATTAATAAAAGTACACCATTTTGTTTTAAAGGGTATACACTTTATTAATATTTTTTATTTTTCTTCAAAAAATAAAGGGTACACATATTTATACTAAAGTGTATACAATTTAACACAAAATTTTAAAGGCACACGGAATATGTTCCCATACGCCCGGGCACACACAAATTTTTGCTATGGTATACATCTTTATACTAAAAGGTATACAATTTAACATTAAATTCTAAAGGCGCAGGGAATGTGCTGTCATGCGCCCGGGCGCACACAAGTTTTTGCC
This sequence comes from Pogostemon cablin, assembly GCA_023678885.1. NCBI lineage: Eukaryota > Viridiplantae > Streptophyta > Magnoliopsida > Lamiales > Lamiaceae > Pogostemon > Pogostemon cablin. Next base: position 22,060,156 of record CM043009.1, on the reverse strand, counting down.
TTATTTTATTTACTGCATGTATTATAATTCATTGCTCTGATTTTAATTTCTTTACATCTTATATATATTACAGAAGTTTAGAGACTTCAATAATAATAATGGTAAAAATTTTATGTGGATCATCTCAACTAAGAAAAATTAAATAAATACATAATTTCAAATTAGTTTAAAAAAGTTTAATTTTTTTTAAAATCTCAAATCCTACCAATACGACAAAAAATGTAGTAATTTATGTTTTTTCATAACCAACAATACAATTTTCAGGACTAATTTAAAATAAGTAATTTTTTTTTTAAATGAGCTTTTTAAGACGAGACCAAATTGCATTATCTTGTGCATGAAGTCATTTAAAGTTACTATATAAGTAAATAATTTATGATTTGATACAAAAGTTACTTTTATTTTGTTTAATAACGGAATAATTAATAGGCTAAAACTTGGATGTTCTGGACACCGTCTGCCCAAATATACATTTTAGTATTTATTTTGTTTAATAACGGAATAATTAATAGGCTAAAACTTGGATGTTCTGGACATTGTCTGCCTAAATATACATTTTAGTATTAAATGATATATCATTTAGTATAAGGATATGTATCATTTATTTCCTAAAATAAATAAAAATTTAATAAAAGTGTATATCATTTATAACAAAATTTTATACCCTTATTAATTACAGTATATACCATTTAGAGTAAAATATTGTATTCTTATGCACCTTGTGCACCTGTAAACACAAAAAATCAACTTTCATTTTTATTTTTTTTAAGATATATATTAGTCTAAAAATTATAGTTAATATTTATTAGAAGTATTCTATTAGATATATATTACTCCACTTTTCTTTGAATAATAACACTCAATACTAAGTCTTTTTTAGCATTTCCTCTTTTCTACCGTATGAAGTGGTCAATATGTACTTGTATTTGGATTATATGTATTCAATTTAAAAAAAAACTATTTATTTTAATTAAAATATTTTCACAAATAACATTAGTATTAACTACTCCCTCCGTCCAGAGTAGAGGTACTCGTTTACTGTTTGGACATAACAATTCTAAGGTCATTATTTGTTTTTTGCACATGGATTAAGGAGTATTATTATTATAGGTAAAATGGGTAGTTGTATTAGAGGAAAATGGTGGATCATATTGTGTACTTTCTTTACTAAATAGAGGAAATTGATAGCTTTGAAGCGGACGACAAAAATAGTGAAACGAATATCTTTCCAGTGGACGGAGGTAGTATTATTTATAATTGTAGGAGAGTCTTGAAAATCTTTAGCTATAATTTTTCAAATAAATTATTAGACAAAATATTCATTATAATTTTTAATTATTCTTGCAAATTTATGCATTAGAAAGTTATTGTGATCCTAAATTATAGTTTAAAAAGTAACCATTCTTTAAAAGGCGCGAGCCTAAATTATAGTTTAAAAAAAAACCATATTTATTAATGACACCTAGCTAAGTAGTACATTAATTCTAGCAGATCTTCTAAATGCAACCAAACATCAGCAATACTGAAAATAAATTGCAAGTATTAATTCAAAGTCGGATGTATAACCACTACTACTTACTAGTAAACATTTCCCTTTTTTATCCGTGTCAACATTTATATTTTTAAAAATGGAAAAAATATATTACAATATTACTTATTAATTTTTTACACACACTCTAACAACTTTACACATATTTTTTATTAAATTATCTAAAATATTCATTTTTTACCTACATTCCAATAACTTTACACATCTACATATATACATAAAAAGTTAGCTAGTCGAGCGTAAGCCCGAAACCTCGATAGATTTTTTAATTAATTTTAACATATAACTATAAAGTAATTAATTTAAGAGTGTCCACGCGGAAGATTTGGTATGAGTATTTTATCAGTTTGGATTTACTTGCATCTTATTCAAAACCACTCTAGATGGAAGAAACTATTCTCTAGAAAATAGTAACTATTAGTACTAATATTTTTCATTAAATAAATATTTAAAGAATAATTTTTTATGTATGAAAGAGTAATTTTGATAAAAGGCTAACATTTGCGTGAAATCATCTCCTGTGAAATAATTTTAGGTTTTATTTATTTTAAATAATTATTACTTTTTATTAAAAATATTATCAATATTTATTTATATTATGAATGGTTGCGTACTGCTGTACTGCAAACTCTGAAAGGTCATCTCTTGGTTCGGATCAGCTTTCCTTAAATTTATGAGACACACAAAATCTAAACCTTAATAAGAAAATATAAATCCTAAAAGAAATATTCAGAATTTTCATTTCAAGTAAGTATCAATTATCTCAGGTATGTAACAATCATCTAAGACGTTTATGTAGCTGTACATCCATTAATTCCATATCTCTTCCCCATTTAATTTCTTTGGTATAATAATAAAACAGTTAATAAATAAACTCTTAATTCACCAAAATCCCTATAATTATATCGAGTTATTTGTTGTAAGAATTTCAAAGTGATGGGGTTTTGAGGATTGAGTTAGTAGGGACAGTTTGTACCCTCACAGTACACAACCATCACGTGCACTAACCCTATCTTAATTATCTACATTAATTATATTACACTTTACACCATCATTTTCAATGCCCTTTCATTTGATTTAATTATATTTTAATGAGTTTACCAATAATATCATCAAGATTCAAACCCCACTCATTATTTCTTCTTGGACTTGATCTTTTCCCCTTTGCTTCAAGATTAGGTCAAGATTATTGCCATTTGCCCCTATGCTTTCTTGACGCCCCATTTTAGTTCCAAAATTTGTTTTGACGTGCCTACCCTTCTGTAGCCTACACTAGTTCTATTATTTGAAATTTTCATTTTTTATTATTTACTCCCTCCGTCCCATAGTTATGTTCACACTTTCCGTTTTCGTCCGTCTCATACTTATGTTCACCATTCAAAAAAGAAAATTTCACATCAACCAACAACCTCAAAAGTTCTCTTAATTTCAAAAATACCACTCTCACCTAACACACATAACATACTTTATAATTTATTTATTACCTAAAAATACCACAATACCCCTAAAAAGTCAATAAAGTTAGGTCAAAAAACAACTTTTCTTAAACTCCGTATCTACAGTACCGGTGAACATAAGTTCATAAGTCCGGGACGGAGGGAGTATTACCTTAGTGGGACCTCGGACCCTCTGCTCATCGGACACCGAGGAGCTCTAGTTTGTTCTTCATAACGCTTGGGGAAAGGCTTATCCAGCAAGCCTTTTACACTGCAGCCTCGGATCAATGACAACCTAAGTATGAATAAAAGATGACATCTCTTACTTGGTTAGTCAATCATGAGCAGTGGCGGATACATACAGGGGTACTGTACCCAAAACCCCCCCTACCCCCCACCTATAATTTCTTTTTAAATTTTTTTTTATATATATTTATATGTATAAATAGTTATATATTAATTAATTTGTACCCTCAAATTATTTAATTAATACAAATTTATACACAATTTATCATAATTTTTAATAAATTTACACTATAAATTCATAATAATAATGTCTTACATTACTTTTTACAAATAAAAAGTAGATGGTGTCAACTATAATTATAATTTTAGAGTGTTATTTAATTATTATACGATTTTGAATATCAAATACTCCCTCCATCCCTCTAATTACTTTACACTTTTCTTTTGATCCGCCTCATCACAAATATACGCTTCTAAAAATGGTAGAAATACATATCAATAATATCATTTTTTATACATATTTCAATAACTTTATACATATTTTCATTAAATTATCTAAAATACTCATTTTTACATACATCTAAGCAACTTTAAATATAAAAATTAATTTTCTTAATCTATGCATACAAAAAACACGCGTTACTTACGAAGAGTAATATTTTTATAATTACATGTCGTACCCCGAAAAAATTTCCTGAATCCGCTACTGATCATGAGTAATGTAACATTGTATATAGGAGGGAGTCTTCGATTCCCAACCAGAAACACCCTACATTAACTCTCAGAAAACCTCGGAGGAATCAAGTCATTTATGATCTTTTTAACATTTATGTTAGATTCGTCCAATTCACATTACACAATCACATTCGTATATATATTTGTGGTCATTGACGACCCAGGATTTACGGTCAGAGGGCCAATTTAATAAAGAGAAATATTTGTGTGAGATCGTTTTCTTTTTTTTAAAAAAAAAATTACAGATTTTTTTGAAAAATTCCATAAAAAGGTGAACTAAATAAAAAAGAGAAAAAAAATTATGTATTTTAAAATTAAATAAACATAAGATAGAGAAAAAAATACAAAGAAGTATACTAAATAAAAAGTAAGTAGAGAATAAAACATAAAATTAATTATAAATAAACTACGGAGAAAAAATAAATATAAATAAAATTTTAAATATAAATATAAGAACATTAAATAAACTAAATAGAAAAAATAATTACAAAAAGAAGAAACAATAAATTAGAAAAGAAAAGGGAGAAATAAAATTAAAAAAAAAAACAAAAAAGGGGAGAAATAATATAGAAAAGAGAGTGAGAGTTAGAATCGAACACCTGACCTTTAACTTCAATAATGACTACCAAAGCACTAGGCTACTTAAGCATATTAGTATTATATATATATACTTTCTCCGTCCCGCCCAAACGTCATCGGTTGCTTTTTGTGCATAGATTAAGGATTATTATTATTTTATGTGTAGTGGTAGTTGTATTAGTAATGAGTGGTGGGCCACATGTTGTACTTTTTTAATAAAAGTGGAAAATGGTGACATTTGAATGAAACGCTCAATATAGTAAAATGATGACATTTCGGTGGGACGGAGGGTGTAGTAAATATTTTTAAAATCTCAGGGGGCCCAGTGCCCCCCTTGGCCCCTACACAGGTCTGCCCCTGTTTGTTGTCACTAGGGCTGAGGAAAAATACCGAAATTTCGGTATACCGCTCTTACCATATCGAAAAATATCAATTTTATCGAAATTTTAGGTATGCCGATTTTTGGTAAAGTATGATAACGTATTGAAAATTTTAGTACGATAAAGGTATATAAATTATCAATACTGCAGTATTTTGGTATATACCGAAATACCATAAAATATTCAATTTTTGGGTAATATGATACGGTATAGCATACTACATGGTATATGCAATTATAATTATTATTTATATAATATAATTTTTAATTAAATTATATATATACACTATTTAATTAAAAGATTAAATATAAAATCCTACTATATAGTATTTCATAATTATAAATGGGTGATAAAGTTGATTGGCTTACATGATATCTTGTACTTTTTTTTAATTACGTAGTTCTATCCTATATGAAAATTTAAAAGGGTTGATTTTAATAATAAATTTCATATGACAAACACTTGTGTAAATCGTGTTTACATACATTAATTAATTATGTAAACTCTATTACTCTTTAGTACATAAAAAAATTACTTTTTAGCACATAAATTGTTACTCTTCAAAATTAAAAAATTACTTTTCAAATTCTTGTAAATCCTGATTTATCAATTACTTTTTAGTACATGAAAAATTACTTTTTAGAGACATGAATTATTACTCTTCTATACAAAAATTATTACTCTTCAAAGAGTAATTTTAAAAATAGGATTTACATGTAAACCCGATTTACATGAGACTCACTCTTATTTAATTAGGTCGTTTGTGGATTATCGTATTTTTTTCTTATTATGAATTTGTTATCTATTAGAATTTATTTTATAGCTATCTTTCACTTTTTTACTACAGTTTTAATTAGATTTATTGAATTTTAGGTGCATAACGTCGTAGCAAACTATCTAATAGGATGGTATATACCGATATTTTAGGTATGATACGGTATACCGAAATATCGGTAAACAGAAGATATACTATTTTTCTATATCGAAATATCGGTATATCGAACTATGGTATACCGAAAGTTTAGGTAAGGTAACGATATGATTTTTTATATATCAAAAATTTCGATACAGTATTTGGTATGACAAAAAATCTATAGTATGTCATACAACCCGCCCCTAATTTGTCAACCACCACGAACTGGCCATCTACATACTATATTTTCCATTATATGCATGTTGTCGCTGAGAGAGAGGAAAAAAATCGATTTTTATAATTATTTTTTATTTAATAGTACTTTATTATAAATGATAGGTATTAGTGTCCATTTATGGCAAAAAAAAAAAAAAGACTTGAAATGCTTTAATTATTCTTCCTCTTATAATCAGTCAAGATTTTTTGTGCCAAGTTATAAATAAATCCAATGGCAAGTTAGGTTTGTTACTTCCTTCCCTTATATAACTAACTAGTAAGATCATATTTATTATTTTTAAATATAAAAAATTAAAATTGAAAGTATAATATTTTATTTGACCAAAAAAAAAATACTTTAAGATATATACATTTAATCAAATGAAAAATATACGTTCTCTCTATTTATTTTACATATTAATACTTCATATTGCAGGTTATTTTCTATTTATACAGGTATATTTATCTTCATAAATCTAATTTTTATGATTTTATTAAAATTTCTTACAATATGTTTAAAAAAAAGTACTTGATTTGTGGAGTGAATTTTGTTTAGAAATTAACAACGTTATTCATTATGCTTTAAAAAAAATTAGTCAAACATAACATTTAAGTAATACCTTATTAATTTAGAATTTTTTGTAATAAAATTCCATACTAAAAATATTATTTTACATAGTAATTACGTTTATCTTTTTTTAAAAATAACATGTACATATATAAATATATTATAAAACTTGTATTGAAATAGCCTTTAATTGAGATATCAAGTCTATTTAACAAATAAAATGAATTACAATAATTTAATAATTATTTTTGATAATTAAAAAAAATACCAGTGTTATTTAAGGGTGCATTATATAATTTTTTTTTAGAGTTATAATGATGAAGAGGTATTTTCATTGCTGGTAGATCAATTGTAATTCCAATATACATAGATAAGCTAAATAGATTTACAAAACAAAAATTATTATAATGTGTCCAAAAAGCTTCGAACCCATGACATCTTTAACATCTTGATCCAATTAAAACCTCTTTAACATCTTGATCCAATTAAAATATAACACCTCATAATTTTAAATTCTTCATAAATACCAAATTCATTATATTTTGACACCTCACATTTTCACAATCTATTTTTAGAATCTTATTTTCCTTTAATATATAAGAGATGAAATGATATTAAAAAAAATGGAATAGAAAATCCTGAATATATGAACAAAAATCTCTCTTAATTTCTTGTAGTGTAATTACATTATCACCCATCAATGATGTATCTATATATGTTGACTCAATTTCTGCTTATAAAAAGATGTATAAATCAAAACATGTCACTCTAGCATCTTATGGTTATGGTGCTACACTAGCTACTTATAAGGGCCCTTATTACAAACTGTTTGTGGAATTAGAATATGAACTGTTTGTCAAATCAACTTTCAATTTCAATTGCCAAAAATGTGTCCCATAAAAGAGTGGCACAAGGGTTTTCACAGCAACAAAAATCTTATCTCAAGTTAAAGCAAAAGATTCAAAGATAAGATCTTGAAATGATCAAAGTGGACCTAATCATAAAATTTCCCATCATATTTATGTCATGATAATAATATGTATATATATCCAGCTAATATATGAGCTAAAAATCTCATTGTTTGTGATATTAATAATTACTTATATGCATGGCCCTCGTTTTTTATTTTTTATTTTTAATAATTAATTATTATAATTTTTCTTGTTTAAATTTTGGACAAACACAACACAAACAGGGTCTAGATATGGTTGATCATGTCCATTTATAAGAACACAAGTGGTGGTTAATTTATAACCTGTTTTGACACAACATCAATGGGACACCTATTGTTTTCTACCATTGGAATTTTGTGCCCCCATGAAGAGATTTGAATTCAGTGGCAAGAATCCAAGAGTAGTGGGGTGGGGGGTGGAGGGGTCAGATAAGCTATTGCAAAGATGGCTAGATTGGGAAAAGTACAATTATGTTTAAAAAGCAGTTTTATCTCCAACTTAAGATGTGACTAAGTGGAACACCTCTATCACAATATTCTCCTTTATGCAGCTAGGGGTTCAATACTTGCATGGGAGGTGGGGTGGGGTGGGGTGGTGTGCAGTGTGCTGTGGGGTGGGTATAGTATAGACTATAGGGATGTAATGCAAAGTTGAATAAAACTCAACTTCATAAACTTTTTTGTAGTTTATAATATTGAGCTCCAAGTGTAAGAGAATGATATATAACCTCAGTTTATAATTCTTACACCTCTTTTTTTTTTTTTATTGATTTGAAAATATAATTTCTATTTGGAAGTTGAATAAGATGTGGATTTATAATGGGAGACAGCAAAAGAAAATTAATAATAAAAGAGTTCCTTTTTGTTGGAATTTAAAAGAAAAAATGTACTAATTTAAGATGATTATCAATTATACAGCTTTGTTGCATTACTTGTTACATATATTATATATATATATATATATTTTGCTGAAGTCCAATTGAGAAAGCACAACAAATGGTCCAAAAAAACAGTTATATATATACAATTTAAGATGTGACTAACTGAAACACCTCCATCACATTATTTCCTTTTAAAGTGGCATGAGTTTGAATAGGAAACACCAAATTTGTGGGGTGCATTGGGTGGGGGTGGGGGTGGGGTTCCTACTTCCTAGTCATGTGAACTGGGGATGAGAAAAGAGTGTTTTCTGCTGCACATGATAGAATTTACTGGTAAATATCACTTATATCCCACTTTAAGAAATGAAGTTTTTCATGAAATATAATTATATTAAAATAACCACACATATATAAATAAATATATAATGTGTATGTGTAAAGAATAATGATACTGATAAAAATGAGAAATTCAGAAAATCTAAAACGAAAGAAACATATATTTTCTTTATAAGTCTGACTACAGAATAGATTTCTTTTCTTTCATCAAGCTTTTCTTCCTCTCTCTTGAAAATATATAGAAGTACTCCGCCACAATCATTTTTTTCCATGTTTTTGTCTAATTATCTTTCTTCACAGTAGACAAAGATGAGTATATCTGTTGGGATAGTGTATCAATATAATCAACAATCTCACAAATGCTTTAAAATATAAGTATGTTTTTATTTTAATGGCTCAATAGTTATAGCTTTCTCTATGAAGGTTAAATGGGTATTATTTTTAAAGCTTGGAAATTATCTAGTGAGGGGTTTGGTAGAAACATGAAGAGCTAGAAAATTAGATTTGAGAAATAGTGCTACCAATGTTGAAATAATCTAATTAGATTAGATTTACAATCATGGGACTATTAAGCTAGAAAATTTTAAGAGAAAGAGTCATCAAAAAGAAAATTAAGGTTGAAACAAGAAAAGCTTGGAATTACCTAAAAAGGCTTGGCAGTAATAAATATTGATACACATTCTAGAATTCGCAAATGAAAGGAAGTTTCTACATAAATTGGATAACTAAATCGATAAGCAGCACTATTGTCTCAGAGTAGTTTACATAAACTAATCCACCCTTGTCTACCAACTAATTCTACTATAAATAAGATATGATCCATGTAATGTGATGAAGACAGAACCATTTAAATATAATTGGTAAAAAAAATTAAATAATTAAATAAACTAGCCCATGAAAATCCACTATTCCAACTCATTTCAAGATTAATTAATTCAATTTATCATTCCTAAACCACAACCTTTTGGCCATCCCTCCAATCCAACACCTCTAAATATAACACTCTCACTACTATTCAAATGTTTCTTTCAATAAATTGCTAATAAATGTTTATATTCAAATTTTCAAGATTTCTATCCATTATGCTACTTAGAATTTTTTTAAAAGGATGAATGTTGCCTTATAATGCAATATGAGTGTGGGCTAATTATGGTACCATATATCCACTATTTCTTAAGAGCTATATCAGAATTCAGAATAAAGAATTAACTTATCCCAAAAGTTCAAATCAACACTTGATTACGTGTATAATGCAATATAAGTGTTAGCTTAGTAAAGGGCCAGTAGTATAATTCAAAATGAGTGTGGGCTTAGGAAAGGCCCAGTAATTATTGCACAATCAATCCACTATTAGGAGAGCTATATCAGAAATAAGAAGATAACTTATCCAAAAGTTAAAATAAACACTTAACCATTATTTTTTTTACGCTTCGTCTTAAAAAATCACACCTCCCTATACAATCATCTCTGTATTTATACATCTGTATCTCCATTGCTGCATCTGAAGAAATTGGTAGTAGCTAATAGATCGTGTTTACCTAATTTTCTTGTTTGGTTTACAATAATTTTGTGTTTTCTGTACATCCAAGCTCTTGTCCTTCATCTTAAAAAATCACACAAAACTCTATAACAAAGTGATTTTTAACGAAAAACTAGCCTACAATTGAATAGAATTGGCGGATATGTATATATATAAATTATTTTTTTAATTATTGTAAAAGACAATTTGTATTCTTGTAATTTACTAGTATGTTTTATTTTTTAATTTTACTGTTAAATTTATATATTAATTTAATTAAATTTTAGGGGTATAATATGAGTTAGTTTCTGGTAAATCGATTTATAATCCATTTGGTCCCCTTAATTTAAATACCCTAGCAATACATATGATTTATAGGATTGGAAGGGGGCACCACATAGTTTACATGAACTCCATTTACACAAGTGTTTGTGATAATAATAATTTCAACTATGTTTATATTTTATTTTACCCTATTAAACCAATTATTTAAAATGTCATTTATTTCAACCAAAATTTTCATACATTTATTCTTCAATTATATACACTGATTTATAGACTTGGACCGTTTTATATTTGCTGAAAATTAACAATAAAACATTTAAAATAGAAAACGCGGTTAATTTATGTCAATCTAAACGAAAAAACCAAAAAATATTTTGGTATTTTAAAATTTTCGACTTTCCCATGGCAGTGTGTAGGTCTTTTTTAAATTTTATTATTATTATTATTATTTATTTTTTTTTATTTTTTTCATAAGAAAAGGTGACACAAATAGAGAGTTGGGGTTGATTTTGTTAGTAGAGAATGTCTTGATTAGGTCAACGGAAGATCAAAACGAGGCCTTTCAATTGCAGAAGATGAAGGATGATCAAATAGATGACCATTTTTTAAAAAAGAGTATGACTATTATGAAACTGATTGTATTAAATTAATTATTTTTTTATAAAATTTTAAGGATAACCTACTAGGAGGTACATAAAATAATGTATAATTACTATAAACTACATGACTCAAAACACTATTACTCATAACTACACAATTATGATTGTGATACCATAAATACCCCTATGTATTTGCACAATTGTTCTGCACAATTTGATTCTGCACAATTTTGGTTCTGCACATTTTAAATTCCGGCAGCAGGCAGCTGCGGTCAGCGCCGGTCAACGGTCGGTCAACAGCAGATCAACGCCGGTCAATTCCGGTGGGTGGGTGAGGGGTAGGGGTGTTGGTTTAAAAGTGTATGGAGTATAAGGTTATATTTGGTATTTTACTTTAATATTTTGTATGTGAGAGTAATTATTTAAATTCCATGTATCTAATAGTAATTTAGGTTAAAAGTGTGTATCTATTAGTGATTAACCCAAATTTTAATTAATGATAATTATATCTCTAAAATTAAAAGTAAACTTTAAGTGTTAATTATAAATTTCATAAGTAAAATAGAACATAAACTATTAGGATTTGTGTGAGATCATCTAAGTATTAACTTATGTGATACGAATAAAATATGATAACTTTTATAATGAGAAGTGATACTTAAATTAATGAAAAGTGATAACGGTGTTGTGAACTATTTCTTGTGTAATTTATAATAGAAATGAAAAGTAATAATAATATTTTAAAAGAAAAAAATGATACACTTTTTAATAAAAAATGATAACTAATTAAATGAGAAGTGATAATATTTTAAAAGAAATATAGTAGTATGTTTAATAAAAAAAATGATAATTAATTACAAAAATATATATAAAATTGTCTTACGGTAAAATTGTCACGATCTCATATAAGTCTACCCAAATGAATTTATAGGATATAAATCATTAGAGTAAAATACACAATAAAAATCTTAGATAACATTACAATTATATAATTTATTAAATTAATATGAGAGGGCTCACTTGTAACCGGTTATCATTTTTTTTAGTTTAAAAATGTTACATCGTTCCATTTTGTATGATTTTTAAGACAAGGGTGAATTTTATTTATTTAAAAAGTTAGAGGGCTTAGATGTAAAACGTTAGAAGTTAGGGGGTTAGTTGAACTTTTAGTATAAGTTTAAGGGTGTACAATGTATTTGACTTTTTTTTTCTCCTTATTTTAAATTAATAAAAACTGTATAATTAAATGAGTGAGGCTCATGTGCACCCGGGCGCACGGAGCACATTCCGTGCGCCTTTACAATTTTCATGCCCCTTTACCATTTAAACCCCTAGCAATACACATGTTTAAATAGGATTGGAGGGGAGGGTTATGTTCACATGGGGACACGGAGCATCTTTCCGTGTCCCCGGGCGCACAGGAGCTTTTGCCTAATTAAATTAATCACATTCTAATAATTCGATTAATTACGTGTTGGATCGTCGAAAATTAAAAAACTACTGAATTGACAAAGAATAATAGCAAGCTTCCAAGTTTAGCTCGATTTGCATCATCATCATCGTCGGGTAGAGAGAGAACGAAAACGATGTCGTGTTTGGCGTCGTGCTGTGCGTCTTTGACGTGTGGGCTCTGCACATCGGTGGCTTCGGGTATCACAAAGCGTTCTGCCAGGATTGCTTACTGTGGCCTCTTTGGTGTTTCTCTGATTGTTTCATGGATTCTCAGAGAATTTGCTGCACCTCTTCTCAAACACTTTTCCTGTAAGAGCTGGAATTTCTTTTCGAGTTTGGATTTTGTGTAGGATTTGTGGGTTTGTATATTGTTTTTGGATTTTTGGGGATTTTTGGTACTGGGTTTGTTTTAATTTGTTCCTACCTTTTTCTTTTTCTGTTTAATTGGCATTCTATATTGATCTGTCTTCTTTTATTTCTGTCACAATTTCATGTTTATGGGATTCATTTATTCTGAAATCATAGGTAGAAGATAGTGTTTATGCACTTATCTGTTGTTGATTGAAGATATATTTATTCTTGTCCTGATAAGGCTTCAATTAATGAAGATTATTGTGAACATGGAATATTTTGTGTTTTACTATTTGGTTGTCCATTTCTTAGGCTTTCAGTATTGTTGCATCACTTCATTTGGTGAGAGTGCTATTATTTTGAATGAATACGGTGATACAGCAGACGAGTGTTAGCCATTTCCCCTATTGAACTCTGTATAGATTGTTATTTAATGGGACTCTAATTGTATCTAATTAGCCTCTCCCAGTTACCTGACTTTCGTTCATGATTTACGTGTTTTTTCTCTGCACTCCTCTGTTAAGCTGCTTGGGACTTTTTTCATGCTTTTGATTTGCAGGGATTAATACTTCAGATGGCCTCTCAAAGGACTGGTTCCAAATACAAGCTGTTCTTCGTGTCAGCTTGGGGAACTTCTTGTTCTTTGGAATACTTGCCCTCATAATGATTGGGGTGAAGGATCAAAATGATAAGCGTGACTCCTTGCACCATGGTGGTTGGGTTGCTAAGATGGTTATTTGGGCTTTGCTCGTTATTCTCATGTTTTTCCTTCCCAATGCCGTCATTAATGTATACGGTTAGCCTTCAACCTTTTATTTGGAATATGTTACATTCTAGGAGAGTTTAAATGAAAAAATGTGGTAGCATTACCTAACTTGGTAGACTCTTCTATATAAACCATCAACCTTCTTTTAAATTTGTAACTTGTATAAACCATAACATTATTTGGCTGCAACATATCATGACAAACTCCTCCTATGTGTAGGGGTGCTTTCGAAGTTTGGGGCTGGGTTATTCTTATTGGTTCAAGTTATAATATTATTAGATGCCACTCATACATGGAATGATTCATGGGTTGCTAAAGATGAGCAGAAATGGTAAGTTCTTTGTAATAACTCCCTTATTCTTTACTCCACATTGGTAAAGTTGCTCATTACATTATCTGTGATACTTTCAGGTATGTTGCCTTACTTGCCATTTCAGTAGCTTGCTATATTGCAGCGTTTACATTTTCTGGACTCCTATTCATATGGTTCAATCCTTCTGGGCATGACTGTGGTCTTAACATCTTTTTCCTCGTGACGACTATCATTCTTGGTTTTGTTTTCGCTGTTATTGCATTACATCCTCAGGTAAAATGAGATGTATTCCATCAATTTTATAGCAAATGTGTATAGATAGTTAATAATCAGAGAAAATTGTTTGTATGAGATGTTGCGACAACCAAAACATTGAGAAGAAACCATTAAACAATAATAGTTACGTTCTGATATGTACTTAGCCGGAAGAGGAAGATGAATATTAAGATATCAAATCAAATAGAGGGTCTTTTTGTAAATGGCAATACATCATTTATATTACACTTTCTTTTCAGTTCAGTATCCATGCAATAATCTTGGCATGAATTCACTCCAACAGTCTATTTGAGTTCACACTTTAAGTTATAATCATCCTTCAGAAATTTTATTTAAATTTGTTGAGGAACTAACTGGCAGCTGGTGACTTCAACAGGTAAATGGCAGCCTCTTGCCTGCTTCGGTGATATCTGTTTACTGTGCTTATGTATGTTATACCGGCCTCTCTAGTGAACCTCGTGGTTATGTCTGCAATGGTCTTCACAACAAGTCAAAAGTTGCATCAACTAGTACCCTTGTGCTCGGGATGCTTACAACAGTTCTCTCTGTTTTATACTCTGCACTTCGTGCTGGATCATCGACCACTTTCTTGTCCCCTCCGTCTTCTCCTAGAGCAGGTACTCAAACCGGTGTAATATCTTTCTAGATAATCTTGATTACACATGTTATACCTTTTCAGCACTTGAATACTTACTGTCTGAAATTGAGAGAGAGAGCCTTTGTTTCCTCGGGTTGAAATCATAGGATGGGAATGATGCTGGTGCTGGAGTTTGATAAGTTGAGTTATTGTTGATCCATGTGGTTGATAAGTCGAGATTGAGTTAAGATCCAAACATACTATTTAAATCGGATTGTTGGTCTATAAAAAATACGTTTTTCTAAAAGTTCATCTTGGCTTTTTCCTGCATTTTCAAGACACTAAGATGAAATGGTGTTAACTTTCTTTCGCCTTTTATACTCCCCGACTTTGTTTCCAGCTTATGAAAACACATTGCAGGTGACCGTACGTCTCTTCTGGAGTCCGACGAGCTCGAATCTGGCAAAGGAAAGAAAGAAACAGAAGCACGTCCCGTTACTTACTCTTATATGTTCTTCCATTTGATATTTGCTCTAGCTAGCATGTACTCAGCCATGCTTCTCTCGGGATGGACGAGCGATTCTGAGAACACAGACCTCATAGACGTTGGTTGGACATCAGTTTGGGTTCGGATAGGCACGGAATGGGTCACTGCTGGACTTTATATTTGGTCCCTCATCGCCCCATTGCTCTTCCCTGATCGTGAATTCTGAGTAGGTTCGAGCAGTTTTTATGTACATGACGTGTATTGATAGTATTGTAGATAAACGAACTTAACTATAATTCCAAGCTTCGTTTGGTTTGGAATTGGAAGTCATATGTATGGAGTTGCTTTGCCTATTAAAAATGTTAGTAATATTGGAATTTGATATAGAAATTGTCGTTTTCTTTAAAATTCTGGGGCGAGTCTTATCACTTATCACTACTACTTCCATTTGTAACATTGCTAACAGATTAGTTTCCCCTATGTATTTTTTTGAACATCATGTTGAGTAGTGTGTCCACAGTGTGATGGACCATTAACTAGCCCAGTGAGAGGGGAAGCTAAATGTTGTCTGTACTCGAAAACGAGTCCACGGATATGGATTTGGAGGACGTAAAACTTGCTACCTGAGCAAGCCTCCTTTGAGTAACTTCCCAGAAGATACCACCAGTAGTAGGTATTCTGAACTGAGCTGGGATCCTATTGGAGCACACCTAAATGTAACTTCAAATTATGGGACTGATTTCTACATACCTCTGTAAACCAAACAGGTTAAATTATAGGACTGATTTCTACATACCTCTGTAAACCAAACAGGTATATGTAACTCGACATGTAGAACACAGACATGCTAACCAAGGCCACCATAGAAAGGGTCCTCGACATGTAGAACACGACAAGCTAACCAAGGCCACCATAGAAAGGGTCCTGGGAATGGCATCTGTCATAGTCTATAATATATGACAAACAAAGGATAAAACACACATTGTTTCCATAACACCAAACAAAGGATAAAACACACATTGTTTCCATAACACGAAGAAGAAGAATAGGAGTGGAATCAATGTTTACGAAAAAACAACCAACCAAAATCTTGAAGTTTCTTCATTTCTATTTCAGCTCCACATTTATTTTTTGTCCGCATTTTCTCTCAAAATATTGAAGTTTCTTGATTTATGTTTCATTTATATAAAATGAGTAATTGTGTTGGTAGTGAGTGATTGAATATTAGATAACTAAACTGACAAAATGATACCTTATCAAGTGAGAGTATAATTAATTTTTAAAAATAAAAACCACCCACTAACCCAATTAATTTTTTTAAAAATAAAAACCACCCACTAACCCATTTTAAACCTATAAATCATCGGATGCACCTTAAATAAAAAAATTTTTTTGTAAATTTTTTTAAAAAATATATTCCTATCAATTTTAACTAATTGATTACATTCTTTTTCTTATTCTATTTTACCCAACCAAAAAAACTATCGATTATCAATTCTTTCACAATGCATTTTGGTTGATCATAATATAAATAGTTTCGAAATTATGTAATTAGAATTATATTTTGATAAAAAATATTTTCATAGTAACCAAAGAAAAAAAATTAAAAAAATAATTTGTTAAAAATGCAAAATGATGTTTGTTAAAAATGCAAAATGATGTTTGATGCAAAAAAAATTATTTGGGAGGATGAGGAGATGGGTCAAGACAACGAAGATTATATTCCCAACGTATCAGAATTCAGATATCATATTTGAACTAGTCGTAAGCTTGATGTAGCAACATAGTCCTTATCTTCCACGCTCAATTTCTATGACGATGTTCCTTTTCTTTTCTTGTTGCATAAAGCCTCCGGGGAGCAAATCCTCCAAACAGGTTTCTATGAAGACATTCTTTTTGTTCTGGCGATACTTTGGCGAGCAGAGGTGAGCAGTCAAATTTCTATCACAATCTCTTTTTTGGCCGGATACCCTTTGCGGAGCAAATTCTCCCTCCGTACCACGTACCCACTTTTCATTTTGGTTTGTTTCACTTATTTTTACTCATTCCATTAATGATAAAAATACATAATATTTTATTACCTACTTTTTAAATCCCAATAACTTTATTTACTTTTTTACCCTTTATTCATCATTCCAAACAACTTTATTTACTTTTCTTTTTAATTTACTAATTTATCCCTACTTTTTCTAATGTCTTAATCTCTCGTGCTCGTACAAATTGATGAAAATACCTGGAACGGAGGAGTATTTTAGATCTTTAATTAATATAAAATCATATTAATCTTTTCTACAAAATAATATTTTACATTTTTAATAAAAAAATATATTTTTGTAAAATTTCCTAAAATCTATACTCCAATCATTTTAACTATGTTGATCCTAATATAAATATTTTTCTAAAAATTATACTTCAAAAAATATGGGATTTGGAGGCACATGAAATTTTAGCCATTAATAATACCAATAAATTGAACAGCAAATGGTTGACGTTTGTCATTCCTCCCATTCCTTTTGTTGTTTGGGTGAGTACTTGAATTGTGAATTTTGGTTTTGAATATATAAGAACAACTAAAGTTAATGTAAAATACATAATATCTATTTTATAAAGAAGATTTCAATAAAATTCAGCTTCAACACATTCTCTATTTTAATTTTTAAATTTACATAACCATTTTCACCCTCTAAATTTGAAGAACCAAATCCATTCTTCAAACTTAAATAGTATTAAATGTTATTGACTTGTTTGTGTGTTTTTGATTAAGAAAAATAATTTTTATTAAATTAAAAGAGAAAATATGTTATAAATGTACATTGGAAATGATGATATAAAGAATTTGTTGAAACATAAGAAAAAAATGATTCTTTAAAACAGTGATTTGAAAACCGGATCGGAGCTCAAATCGATGAAGACAACGGTTCGAGGTTCAACCGGTCGGACCGGTTCAACCGGGCAGTTCAACCGAAAAATTTAATTTTATATATTTTAATTATATTTTACAATAACCATAAAAATATAATATACTGAATAAAGTTTTTTAATAAAACATGGATTAATCTTGAGAAAAAGCCCAAGCCCACTTAGAATCTCATTATAATATTACTCCCTCCGTCCCAAGAATACATTCGCGTATTCTTGGGCACGGAGTTTAAGAAAAGTAACTTTTTGAGGGTGTGATGTAAGAAAGAGAAGGGGTATTTTGGGTAATTGAGTAGAATAAAGTGTATGATATAGTTGACTTTGACTAAATTGTGTGTAAAAAGAAGGTGACATTTTTGTAATATTGTAGTATTGTAAGGTTATTGATATTGTGTATTGTTTCCATTTTTAGGGGGTGAATGTATTCTTGGGACGGACCAAAATGGAAAGGGCGAATGTATTCTTGGGACGGAGGGAGTAATTAAATTTGAAAGACACGTTAGGGCATTTCATAGTTAGAAGACAGGTAAGGTGCAAGGCTGCAAACGGCGCTCCCCTCCCCCCTCTCTCTCATTTTATTCCTACAAACAGCACCGCTCTTTCCCCATTCCGCCATTCCGTCGCTCTCTCACGCCGTGACAGCTCTTATTCCGCCACTCTCTCACGCCGTGACAGCTCTTTCCCTCATTCCGCCGCTTTCACCTCGTCCTCTCTCTCGCCCCCGTGGCATCTCTCTCTGCCTGGAACGAAATAAAGCCTTTAATTTTTTATTTTTTTCTATATTTCAACAATAGTTATGTAGAATTAGGTGTTTCTTACTATCGTGTGTTTGTAATGGAGGAGGTTGAGGGTTTAAATTTTCTGTGAATAATGTCAACTAGTAGATAGATGGTTAACAGAGCACATGCCAAATTGAGTGAGTTTTTTAATTTAAAAAAATACAGATAATCGGCGGTTTCCGGTTCTTTCCATTCTTCCGGTTCAACCGGTTTTTGCCGGTTTAAACCGGGTTCTTCCGGTTTAACAATAAAACGGTTTTTAGGGTGTATTCGGACCGATTTCCTGGCCGGTTCCCGGTTGAAACGGCCGATCCGATCCGGTTTTCAGAACACTGCTTTAAAATTAAAAATCCTCTTTATTTTTTGAAAATTCTCTCTAAAATTTAAAATTTAAATAAGTTTTTGGAGATGCTTTAAGTTGGAAATCTAATGAAAAATGTTATGCCTCTATCCCATTGAATAATGCATGTATTTTTGTGCACGAATATTAAGAAAGATGTGTAAAGTTATGAGATGTGGGCAAAAAAATACTAGTATTTTAGATAAATTAGTGAAAAATGTGAATAAAATTGTTAGAATATATGTAAAAGTGAGGATTATTAAAATGTATTTTTTCCATTTTAAGAAACGTCCTAAATGAGTTTATATTTGTTTGGGTAAATTATCAAAAACCCCCTCAAAGTTTGTCCAAACTATCAAATAAACCTCGTGGTTTGAAAAATTACCAATTACCTCCTTTAAGGATGGAAATGACATCAAGACCCATATATTTAATATTGTATTTTTAAATTTCACTATTTTTTTTTAAAAAAATATTTTTTAAATGGAGTAATTTGTAATTTTTCAAACTACAGGGTTTATTTGATAATTTGGACAAATCTCGAAAAGGGTTTTGATAATTTACCATACTATTTGATTAGGGTTTTCAAACACCTAATTTAGAAGAGAGAATATATGTAAATTTTAGGTATAGTTTTTAAAACTTGAGCATGGATACTTAAGTTTTAAAACTGGAAACAAACAATTAAGCTTTTGTGTTCCTGACGAGTATGGTCTGGAGAATTATGTTAACATTTTTAATTATTAATTGAAATTAAAAATTCGAGTTCAATTGCCGTGCAGTGAGTGCATCAATGCACCTGAACGATCTTAACCTTTAAATTATATTTTAATTTGATCTTAACCATTAAATAAAATAAAAATAATTAAATTTTTTAATAAATAACTACCCACAAATCCCTATTTTTAACCCATTAACTTCAGCCCTAAAATTTAATGTAAATAAATATATAGATTTACCATAAGATTTGAAAATTTATTTAAATTAAATATTATAAACAATTGTATGAATGGTGTGAATCATGTTTTCAATTTTTATTTTTTAGTACATAAATAATTATTCTTTAAAATATAAACTTTTCTTAAGTGAAAAATTACTCTTCAAATTACTACATCAACGTCAAAAATTACTCTTTAAAAATTAAATTACTACATTTTTAAATAAAAAATAATTTTCTTCAAAAAAATAATTTTTTATATATTTAAAAAAAAATTACTCTTAAAAAAATAACTATTAAAAAAATATCACTCCTTAAAAAATATTTTTTATATACTACAAATAAAATTTGAAAAACAAAGTTCACGATTTACACCATATTTACTTGAAATATGTGAAATAAAACAAAATCTTACGGAAAGATTTGGAAGAAAATGGTTTTATTTATTTATTTAATTTTTAATTGATGTTAAATTTTTTATTCTCTTATTTTTAGTTCCGGGCCATGTGATTCTTTCTTGCTTCTCTTCTGCTCTCAATTAACCAACGCTTCATCTTTTTGATAAATTTCGCTCCTTCAATTCTCAATCTTTTCTCGCAATTCGGATATAAATATCTTACACCTACCGATTCAAATTCAAAAATTTCGATGAAGCAGTGCGGAGGAATTGAAACCGTTAATGGCGAATTTCCACTCCCCGAACCCATAATTCAACACATTCAATCGTTTTTGAGCGGAAAAGAAGCAGCTCAAACAAGCCTACTGTCCAAATCCTGGCACAGCGCCTGCTCCACCCGCCCCAACCTGGATTTCGACGAACGAGACTTCGGCAGAGGAGTAGATAGGTTTTGGGAATTTACGAGGAAGACAATGCAAAGGTACGAAGAAATGAAATTAAATATTGAGAGTTTCAGGTTGTTTATTAGATCTGGATATACCGGCGATTGGTATGAGAATGACATGAGTATGGTTGAGGAAGTAATTGCGAAAGCCATGAAGATGGGTACTATAGATTTCGAATTTGAAAATGAATGGCCAATACATGGATATCCTAATTTCGACTATGTATTCATTTTACCTCGTGAAGTGTTTGGATCCAAAACCCTAATCAGATTATTTGCATCTGGGTGCATAATTGATACTGGTAAATATAGAAAGGTCAGTTGTTCAGGACTTAAATCTCTTGCGTTACAGCATGTTGACATAACGAACAAAGTTATATGGGATATACTTTCCAGCTGCCCTTCAATTGAGAATTTTATTTTAAAGCCATGTCTGGGATCTATTGTTGATGGTCCGATCAATCTGTATCAGCTACAAAACCTCAAATCTTTGACACTGTTCAATGCTGATGTTCATACTTCGTTTTTTAGTGACCTGTCGTTTAAATTTCCTTTATTGAAGGTTTTATCCCTTGATCGTTGTTATGGATACAATGACATAAAACTTTCTAGTTGTTCCCTTGAGCGCATATATGTACATTGTGAAGTGTTGTTGAGGGCTAGATTCAATGTTCCAAATCTTCGTGTGTTTAAATACTCAAGTTCAGATGTGCCTTCACTTTCCTTTAAAACGGCCTCAAGTGAATGGGATTCTAATATAGATCTACACGGACGTTGGGTTACTGCTGAATGGTTCCTTAAGTTGAATGAATTGATGACTTGTTTGAGCTCGTCAAGAATAACTCTTTCTCTCCACTTTTGGGACATTTGGGTGAGAGGTCTAGACTTTGTTTACATAAAATTATGGTGGAGAGTTTGAGAATCTATGCACTGCCCTCTGATTATTTAGTCGTCCTAAAGTGTTTATTTCAGAGTTTTCGCCCTAAGATCATTACTGAGGATTGGGAGTATAGTGAGTGTAGCAGAGATTTCTCAAGGAGTCTTTGTAGTATACTTGAACAGGGAGTAAAAGAGAGTGGGTCTAGTGTGTTTGTTGTGGAGGGTCTCAAGGGAGTACATGTGGAAGTTTATGACAAGAGTCTTGCAGAGTGGCTTCCTCTACCATGGAAGGCATTGTTGGAATATTTGTCTGCACCAGCAGAAGATGTAGAAGATGTGAAAAAAGTTCAATTTCAATTCACATGGCTGCTGGAGCTTTCACAATCAGGTGAATGCAAATATGAGATAATCTTGTGTCATTTATGGTGAAAGGAAAACACTCTTGTAATCTGTTAATATCCATAATTTAAAAAAAATAAAAATCAAAGTACAAGGGGCAAACTGCAATTTCCTTTAAAACTCCATATATTTTCACTTTTTAGAAATGAACCTACAATAATTAGATGAAAATACTGTTATACCCCATACCCCAAAGAAAAGGAAATACAGTTTTTGTCAAAAAATCTAATCCCGCCTGCTTGTGATCCCATTAATAAGAAATCCCACTTTTGATCCGTAATGGAAAATCGATTTGCCGGGAGGAGTGTGACAAAAATTATTTTTGGTTGGATTAATACCCTTTATCAATTATGGTTCTTTAATATACTTCCTCCCTCCTTCGTTAAAGAGTCTTTTACTTTTTGACACGTAGATTAAGGAGTATTATTATTTAATATGTATTCCCTTCATTTCGTTCTTATAGTTACGTTTGCTTTTTGCACGAGGACTAATGAATATAATATTTTAATGTATATTGAGGTGAAAGAAATAATAATTTAATGTAAAGTGGGTAGGTGTATTAGTGGGATGTGTGAATCCATGGGGAGAGAAGTAATTAATTTATGTGGGTCCCATATTCTAAAAGGGGAAATGTAACCATTAGGATGAGACGCCCAAAATGGAAATATGTAACCATTAGAATGAGACGGAGGGAGTAGTGGGCAGTTGTATTGATGGAAGTGTAGGTTCCATATTTTAATTGTATTAGGGGTAAAAAATCACTGTACCCTAATTTAAATACCAATTTTCTATTCTATCCTAAATATAACACAAACTCTTTTTATACCCGAATTGACCAAAATATCATTTACTCGAATATTCGAGTAATGTATTCGAGTAAAAGCATTAGAGTAAAACAATAAAAATAAAAAAACATAAAAAAACATTACTCGAAATATATTACTCGAATATAACACTTTTACTCGAATACATTACTCGCTCCCTCATGTTACTCGAAATTGCATTACCCTCTCCTCATGTTACTCGAAATTGCATTACTCACTCGCTCATGTTACTCGAAATTACAGTACCCGCTCCTCATGTTACTCGAAATTGCATTACTCGCTCGCTCATGTTACTCGAAATTGCATTACCCGCTCGCTCATGTTACTCAAAATTGCATTACTCACTCACATTATTCACATTACTCGAAAATTACATTACTCACTCATATTACTCGAAAATTATATTAATCGAATGTATTCGAGTAAAGGGTATTTTCGTCAATTCGGGCATAAAAAGATATATCCTTATAATTGGGATAGAAAACTAAATTGCAAAATCTGAGTGGGCACTGCACCCAATTTCGTCTTGTATTAGTGTGTGTGGGTCTCATGTGTGTAAGAATGAAAGAAGACTCTTTGGATGGGACGACTAAAATGGAAAAAATGTGTGTAAGAAATGAAAGGAGACTCTTTGGATGAATGAGACTAAATATTTGAATTTTGAGTGAAACTAGTTGCATTTTGAATTTAGTTTTATTCTAGTCTAGTATTTGCCAAGATTTTTCTATAGAAATTAAATGTTTCAGTCAACATTATTATTGCATTTGCATCTCCTACACGAGTCTTTAGTTATTTTTTATTTTTTGTATTTTTGATAATATTAGTCTTTGGCTGTTAGTAGCCGTCACAGATATGTCAAATGATAATGATTTAGTCCATACCATGCATCATTTTATATTATTAGTGTTTTCCAAACTTTAGGTGGTGTAATTTTACTCTGCATTTGATTACACCTATGTTATCAAGCAACGTTTATAAGAACTAGTGAAGTGAGTTTTAAAAACTTGTGAAGTGTAGCAAGCTACCGTCTAGCTTTCATTTGGACAATTTTATTTTCCTTAAGCATTATTGATGACTTATTGGAGGGTAAAGCAACTGAATTGAGTTCTTAAATTTAATGGAACCTTTGCAGGGATTGAGAAAGTTTTCGAGATTTGAGCATTATTAGTAGAGGGTAAAGCTTTGAGCACAATGTGTACTTCCTGAGGATTAAAGCTCCAGGAGACTTTGGAAGGATAGACCTCGGCTTCGGCAGGAAGATCTCGGCAGGCCGGACCTCGGTTTAAAGATCTGCGGAGGAGTTTGTAATGATATGTTGCAGCCAAATAATATTATGGTTTATACAAGTTACAAATTTAAAAACGAGGTTGATGGTTTATATAGAAGAGTCTACCAAGTTAAGTAACGCTATCACATTTTTTCACTTAAAACTCTCCTAGAATATAACATATTCCCAAATAAGAGTTTGAATTTCCCTTTATTCTTCAGCTCTTTCAAATTGTTGATTCTGGACTTTTAACAATTAAAATTAACAATTGATTGATTAAGATCTTACTCATTTTTTAATATTAGCATTTGATGACAATTGATGCTCTTTATGTATGTTATTTGTGTGAGTACTATATACTCCATTTGAAGTTTAAGTGGATCTAGTTACATGTTGAATTTAGTTTTATTCTTATCTAGTCATTGCCAAGTTTTTTGTTTCTTTTAAGTGGATCTGGTTCCACGTTGAATTTAGTTTTATTCTAATCTAGTCATTACCAAGTTTTTTGTTTTTCAATAGAAATAAAATGTTTGTTTTTCTTCCGTCCAACATTATTATGGGCGTTTGCATCTTCTATACAAGTCTTTTGTTATTTTTTATTTTTTGTATTTTCGATCATGTTAGCATCTGACTGTTAAGTGTCGCATGGTGTGCATGCAGCACAATTATGGGCGGATCTAAGCATGCCCACCAAAAGCCAATATAATATAAATAAGTGCCGATGGTGGAAAATACCCATTTTGGTTTTTCCACTTTTAATACCAACATTTTCATACAAACATTATCAATTTTACCATTTACTAAAATTTTGGACAATTATACCCCTCACACCCCACTCACCCTATCCATTCCACACACCCCCAATCTACCCTACCTCTACCACCATGCAGCGGCTCCAGCGACCCTCCGCCTACTGCTCAGGCGACGTCTCCGGCGGCGGTGTCAACTGCTACTGCGTCTTCTCCGGCGGCAGCGGCTCCGGTGACCGGCGAACGTCAAGCTGCAGCGGCAATCCGGCTAGTCTCCGGCTGCCGACGGTGGTAGTCCGGTGGCCGGCGGTGGCGGCAGTTTCCCGGCGGTTCGCCGGCAGGCGGCGGCCGACGATAGCTTAGTGGTGGAGGAGGGCTTGGGAGTTAGAGGGTATAAGGGTTTTTCCCAAGGGCAATAGAGTAAAAAAAAATAACTTTGGTAGATTTGATAACTATTTAACGAAATTATTGTTATTAATTTTTAACTTATAATTTTGTATAAAAAAAAGTCTCCCTATAAATAATGGACAACACTATTGCCACCCAAGCAATTGCTGAGGGCACACGATAATTTTAAAAAAATAATTTAAAATTACTAAAATGACCTTACACTTAAATTTACGTTAAAATTATACAATTTTACTTTCCCCACCTAAATCTTATTGCATCTGCCAATGAAGAGTATAGCTCCCTTCTCTCCTTCCACCACCGCCACCTCCTTTTCCCGCCTCTCCCTCCCCGTCTCCGCCCCTCCTCCCAACTCCGCCCCCTCAATTTCCTTTCCTCCTCTTCCACCCTCCTTTTCCGCAACCCACTCAACCTCTCTCTCTTCCCCAAGACCCATAGAAGACTCCTCGTCTCTGCTGCCGCCGCCTCCTCTGCCCCTGTCGAATCCCAACCACAGTCTCTTACTTCTGAAGGCGCCCAATCCATCCCCCTTATCATCTAAATTGTCATCGGTGTTGTCGTCTGCTTCTTCCTTTTAAAACCCCCGAGGTCACGCCTCAGACATGGCAACTGCTCTCCATTTTCCTCTCTACTATCACATGACAGCACCTGGGCCTTCATCGGCCTCACCACCTCCGTAATCACCAAAACATAAAAGGCTGGATTTTTCCAGTCGTTCAGACCATGAATCTCTCTCCAACCACCATCAAGCTTGGACGCCATGGATTTAGCACCTCCGAATTCCAATCCTCGAATCAACGATGGCAGATTTCAGAAAGGCTGAATTTTTGGGAGAGAGATGGAATTAAAACATTACTCGATTTGAGAAAAGGGAAATCTTGCTTAGGTGGAGTTTCTTCAGTGACTGTAGCAGAATTCATGGTGGAATTCATGGATGGAATGGGTTCTATACTTTTCCTTCATCTCTTTCTTACTTCTGTGTCGACTGTCGAAATGGGTGGGCTTAGTAATTTAATGTAAAATTACTGATTTAAAGTGAATTTAAGTGGAGGTTATAATAGTCTTTTTATTTTAATTTTTTTAAATTTCGGGTGCACTCAGCAAAGCTTCGGGTGGCAATAGCGCCGCCCATAAATAATTTGTGTTTTTAAGTTTAGCCTAATACAAATTAAGTACATTCAAATAAAGCTAAAAAATATATATATTTCTCAAATTATATGCTCCCTCTGTCCGGTTTTAAGGTATCTATCTGTTTTTTGCACGTAGATTAAGGAATATTATTATTATATGTAAAGTGAGTAGTTGTATTAGAGGGGAGTGGTGGGTCATATTGTGTACTTTTTTACTGAATAGGGGAAATGCTTACCTTTAAAGCGGACGCAAAAAATAGTAAAATAGATACCTTAGAAGCGGACAGAGGAAGTATATTCTATGAAACCATTACAATAAATATTAAAATTTAGTCCATTCTCCGTCCACTTTTAAAAAGATGATTCTTTTTTATATATATATATATAAATTTTTTAATTATTATTATTATTATTATTCATTTTTTTTAAAAAACTTAGCCTACCCCCACCTCGATTTTCCGCCACTACAGCACAACATATTAGTATTCCTTTCCAAGCTTTAGTTGTTGTAATTTTAATCTGATTTTGATTATTATCAAGTTATCTTTATTATTGCCAAATGAAGTGGAATTTTTCGTACTGCTAGATTCTTAAAAGTAGAGGCTAGCTATAAAATACATTTTTTGTCTCATAGATAATACTCCCTCCATCCAAAAGAGAAATTCACCGTTATTGTAAATACGAAATTTAAGAAAAAATTGCATTTTGAGGGTAGTTTGATATTTTTAGATAATAAATAAATTATAAAGTAAGTTATGTGAGTTGTAAAGGGGTGACAATTTTGAAATTAAAGTGTATGATGGGGTTGTTGATTTGTGTGTATTTCCTTATTTGGGGTGTGAACTTATTTGTGGGACGAAAAAAAATAGAAAGTGTGAATTTATTTATGGGACGGAGGGAGTAATGTAGTAAGAGCGTATTGAAAAATAAAGATGCGTATAACAAACTTACTATAATTGTGAAGATGCAACACTGGCCATTCAGAATTATACAATAAGATAATAATAGTTACTCCCTTCGTCCCGCATCAATGGTGCATTTTGCTTTTTTGCATGTGGATTAAAGAGTATTATTATTTAATGTGTTGTGAGTAGTTGTATTAGTGGGAGTGTGAGCCCCATATTTTAATTGTATTAGTGGGTGAGGATGGGACTCATGTGTATAAAAAAGGAAAGAGGACCCTTTGGGTGGGACGATCAAAATGAAAAAAAAAAACCCTTGATGCGGGACGGAGGGAATATGTTATTATAGATAATTGTCAATTATACTAGGACCTTCTATGCATAATATGTAAAGATGAATATAGAATTCTCATAGGATAATTAACTATAAGATAATAATAGATACTCCCTCCGTCCCATAAAAAAGTTTATAGTTACTGTAGATATGGAGTTTAAGAAAAAATTACTTTTTGGGGGTAGTTTGGTATTTTTAGGTAATAAATAAATTATAAAGTAAGTTATGTGAGTTGTAAAGGGGTGACAATTTTGAAATTAAAGTGTGTTGTGGGGTTATTGATTTGTGTGTATTTCCTTATTTGGGGGTGTAAACTTGTTTATGGGACGGACAAAAATAGAAAGTGTGAATTTGTTTATGCGACGGAGGGAGTATGTTATTATAGATAATTATCAATTACACTAAGACCGTCCAGGCATAATATGTGAAGATGAATATAGAATTCTCTAGGATAATTAAAGTCGGTTCCTAAACTGACATTAACCATTATAAATAGGAGAGGCAGCATAGGTAGGGATGTAACCAAACCAAACTGTTCGCGAACTATTCGAGTCTCGGTTTGGTTAAATATTCGTTCGAACTCGTTCGTTAACCTTAACGAGCCAAACCAAACTTGAATTTTGGGTTTGAATAGTTTATCAAACCAAACTCAAGCCTAAGGGTGTTCGGTTCGAAAGCTCGCGAACATATTCGTTTATAGGCTCGCTAATGGCTCGCAAACGCGTTCGTAAATTTTATAGTTATCCTTTAGAATTATATATTATTATTAATTTATTAATATTCAATAATTAAATATTTTTATATTAAACCACACAAATATGATAATAATTTAAGTGATTATTTAAATATTTAAATATTTTTTACCGTTTATTATTATATTTTGTTAGTTTGTTTATTTAATATTATGAATAACATTAAATGTTTATAAACGAAACATTCTTTTAATATCCAGGCACAAAATTATTTAAATATTCATGAAAATATATTCATAAACAAGTTACTTTATGTGTTCGTGAACATGTTCGCGAGTTTTAACAAATAGTTTGAGTTCGAGCTCGAGTTCGATATTTTTTTTCTTGAGGAGTTCGAGCTCGAGTTCGATAATTTTTTAACAAACGATCCTCAAACCTAGTAGTGTTCGACTCGATTCGGTTCGATTACATCCCTAAGCATAGGAATGTTGAGGCAGCATAGGAATGTTTTGTAAGAGTGAAGTGAGAGGAAAGGAATGTCTTAGAGAGATAAGGATATAACACGCATTTTTTTATTATAAAAGCTTTATATTTCTTAATATACACAAAATATTTAAATATATAAAAACTTTATATTTCTTTTTATAATAAATAAAATACACATAAATATTTAAATATTTTAATGGATTACAATATTACACTAATATAACTACACATTATATATTAAAAATATTATATTTCTCATCTCAATACATATTAAAATGGAAGGATTATTGCGTAAGTAATTACCATTATTCATTGAAATAGTAATTACCATTAAACAGAAGAATAAAATATTAAATTTCTCACACCAATACATATTTTATCAATAAGGATTCAAACAAAGGGTTATGCAGTGCTAGTGACTATACAATCCACGACTTACGGAATCGGATGGCGCCAATCCAGCTGTCGGAAGTGGGGACGCAAGTTTGTCAATTCCTCGCCAACAATGATAGCAAATCGCAAAGGGAGAGAAGAAATGCCTTGATACCGTTGCTGAGAAATTTCAACTACACTCACGGATTGAATGGATGAAAAGTGTGAGAGATGGATTAAATGGATGAAAAGTGTGAAAGATGGATGAATTTGAATGTGTGTGTGAAGGTATGGTGTGAGAGTGCGTGTTTAGATCTTAGAAACTGCTCCAAAACGTGATTCCCTCTTATTTTCGCATTCAATTGGGTTTTATACCCTTGGAACCTTCTAGAACCTTCCCAATTTAATACTGGATTCGGTACCTACACGAGTCGTGTAGCAGCACATGACACCTACACGACACAATTCGGCGTGTTCTGCGCGTTTCCGACACGGCTCGTGCAGCAGAGTTTTAAAAGGGGAGGGGAGGCGTGGCTCTGTTTTATAAGTGGAGGGAGGCGATTTAGGGTGTAAATGATAACTTATAAATGATACTGTAACAACAAAATTTGTATTTATTAAATAATAAACACAAAAGATATTACAATGATAATTCGAGATGGATTAAACTTGAGAATTTAAGTAAACAGCTTCTAGCTATCCTCTGATTCCTCTCTTGAGTTGACTTCTTTGACTTTATCAACTTTCTGAGTCAGATCTTCGAATGAAGCTTGTCCGAGCTCTGATTTGGGGGTTTTATAATGTTTATCCGGAGGCGTCGAGCCTTTATTCGGATTGAACGTTGACTGAATATTTGTTGTACGCTGCTCAATTTGGTAGAACATTGACTTCACGGAGACTGCTGAAAGAATGCCGGATCGGAGGGGCTTAAAACCTTGATCTCTGATTGGAGGCGGTTGACTAGAAGAACACCGGATCGGAGGGGCTTGACACCTTGGGGGCTTGGCATCTTGATCTCTGATCGCAGACCGTTGGCACCTTGATCTCTGATCGCAGACCCGTTCTTGACTTGAAGATGCTTGAAGATCTCAAGGCTTGACTTGAAGATGCTTGAAGATCTCAAGTCTTGACTTGAAGATGCTTGAAGATCTCAAGGGAGCACTGCTCGTATTCTTGATCTCTTCAGAAGCGCGTCTTCAAATGTTTTTGGTGTGTCTGGAATGAGGACTGAAGGCCCTTATTTATAGGTAGAGAAAATAACCACTTGTGAGATATTTTCTCCTTTAAAAGATATGTTGGGCTTTTCTCCTTTAATTAAGCCTGCTAGACTGGATACATGCCTATTTAATTCAATTAAGCCTGCCGAACTGGATTTAATTTGATGGGCTTGTTGACTTAAGTTAGGCCCATTTGACTTGGGCTTATTTGACTGGATCTGGCCCAATTATCAATAATTTACTCATTTATTTTAGGAATTAATTTATTTAAATTCCTTAATAAATAAATAATTAATTGACAATTATTGCATTAATTTGCTACATATTTTTATTTAATATGCAATAAAATTCAGGTGCCTACAGATACTTTATAGAATAAAAAGTGATGCTCAATTAATGAGACGAATAAAAAGTAATAATTTTTATAATAAAAAATTATACTTAATTAATAAAAAGTGATAATTTTATTTCATGAACAATTTATTATATAAAATTTTTTTATAACATTTTATTGCGAAAGTGAACGAAAGTAATAATTATTTTAAAAATTGTAAAATAATTTTATGTGAGACGATTTTATACAAAACTTCTCTTTTTTTAAACATATCCAAAAGACTCTAAAATTTGAAAAGTACATTCAAGAGAACATCTTTTAATTTTAAAAAATCATATATTTCATTATACTCCAACAAACTCTTTAAATTCCAATGTTAATTTATAATAGTATATTTTCTTTATAATACTCTCTCTAAAGTAAAAAGTACAAATTTGAAGAGTATTTTCATAAAATAAATGACATATTTTAATTTTAAAAAATCATATTTCATTATATTCCAACAAATTCTTTATATTTTCATTATCAATGTTTATTTCTTATAGTATTTTTTTTATTATATCCTCTCTTTTAAATAAAAATATGAGGAAAAGTAGATAACATTTGATGCAAGAGTGTTTTTCAGATTCTTCAAATTTAAAGATTGAAACAATTCTCTAAACTTAATGTTAAAATATAGAGTGCATTAAAATCTATTTTTACTGAGATTCTCGTTGAAATATGACTATTGTTTAGTATTTTACATTAATTCTTGAAGATGCTCTTAATTTCTTACTATTTAATTTAATTTAATTTATTGAACTGGATTATTGTTACTGCATTACATGGGTGTGTATTCCCAACAGTAATTATTATTGGCGGTTAATTTGTTTCAAAATTTATTTGATTCCATTTCCTT
This sequence comes from Pogostemon cablin, assembly GCA_023678885.1. NCBI lineage: Eukaryota > Viridiplantae > Streptophyta > Magnoliopsida > Lamiales > Lamiaceae > Pogostemon > Pogostemon cablin. Next base: position 22,028,032 of record CM043009.1, on the reverse strand, counting down.
TAGCTCTCATTTGCTTATTTTATTCCACACCCATAAAAATCTTTCTTTGCATTTTAAATTTTACCCTCCTATTTTGCTAAAATTTCATATTGCTGAAATTTCATTTTTCCCCTAATATTTTTAATTTAAATCTTCATCATTATATTAAATAAATTAATTAAAAATTATAAAAAAAACATCTATTTTATTCTATTTAAATTTATTAATCCTAAGATCTGCTGTGCTTATAGGTGCACTTAAAATCACCCAAAAATCTAACAATCATTGTGAATTAAGATTATAAAAGAAATATGGCAAAAACTTATTTGGAGACTATTAGAAATGATACTTTTTGTTTTGAGAAGTAACATCCAATTATTTATAAATGATACTCTCTCCGTCTGCCGGGAAAATATTTGCTCTTCCCCAATCGCGAATTCTGAATAGGTCCGAGCAGTTTTATGTACATGACATGTATTAATAGTATTGTAGATAAACAAACTTAAGTAAAATTCCAAGCTTCCTTTGGTTTGGAAGTCATATGTATGGAGTTGCTTTACCTAATAAAAATGTTAGTGCAAGGAGGAAATTGTCTTTCTTTAGTTTTGCTTTAATAATGTAACAGTGGTAACAGATTGGCCTCCATTACAAGCTAAATGCTGTCTGAACCAAACTACATATCTCGAAGAAGGCATTGAAACTAAAGCATTAATCATCACTGGAGTAAGTCATCAATAATGCTTATGGAAAATAAAGTTGTACAACTGAAAGCTAGGCTGCACTTAACAAGTTTTAAAAAAATCTTGCTTGACAACATAGGTGTAATCAAAAGGTACAACACCTAAAGTTTGGAAAGCACTAATAACATGATGCAGTTCCCCTAAGCATAGCATAAAACGCAGTAATCCAAACATAGACAGCCCTCTCCTAAGAGCATAACATAAAACGCAGTAATCCAAACATACAGCAGACTCAAAAATACCCCAGTCTTGATGCAGTTCACAATGTCTTGGGATTTGATTCAGAATGAAAATTTATATTTTAATAAATTATTATTTTTTAAAATAAAATTTTCACGTCTTAAATCCTGACATCTTAATTTACAAATTACTCTTTAAAATAAGAAAAATTAATTTTTAAAGAGATGAATTATTATACTTTTAAATTAAAAATATTAACCGAATATTCTTTAAAATATGAAAAAATAATTTAAAAAAAATAAATTATTACTCTTTTAAATAAAAATATTAACCGACTACTCTTTAAAATAAAAAAAATTAACTTTTGAGGATGTTCTTTTGAATAAAAGATATATGTTTTTTTTTTTAATTCTTGTTCAATATATGAAAAAGGCAAAGACTTATGTGAGACCGTCTTACGTAAGGGCTTACGTGAGACGATCAGAAAGTGATAACTTTTATACTGAAAAGTGATACTAAACTAATAAAAAGTGATACTATTATTTTATGAACAATTTATAATATAAATGAAAAGTGATAACATTTTATAGAGAAAGTGATAACTTTTTATAGCGAAAGTGATAACAATTTAAAAACATATAAAATTGTCTCACGTGAGACAGTCTCACGCAAGACCTACCCTATGAAAAATTACTCTTTCATTTAGAAGAATAATAGTATATTAAAAAAAAGTAACTCCGGATATTTGCAATATATAAGTTTTCACTGTGCGCCCAAATTGATAAGAACCCTTTTAAAAAAGTAAGAGTGTGGCTCTTGTGTGTCCGGGTGCATGGATTAATACCCGTGCGTCCAACCCGACCCATCACTAAACGGGTCATATAAATTTAAAAAAAATCTAAAATTTTATTTTCTTCACCACATTTCATTGCGCGATTTCACCCTTCCCATCTGGCAATTACAAACCTTCTCTTTTCAATTTTCTTCTGTGCGATTTCAATTCATCTGGGTAATCTCAGCTGAAGAAGTAACTCAAGCTAATCGAGCCGAAGCCTCTTCTACATCGTGAGTATGTGATTTCAGCGCTGCGGAGTGCGGAGGGGCAATCAATTTGGGCGATTCTACATCGTGAGATTCTACCTTAGATTCTTCACTCCAGAACAAGGTGACGGAGTGAGGAGGATGGGCGATCAATTTGGGCAATTGTACATCGTGAGATTCTACCTTCGATTCTTCACTCCAGAACAAGGTAACCTAGATTTAATCCCTTCATTTCTCCAATTTCGCCTTAATTCATGGCTGGTTTCGAAACCTCTGAGATGAAAATGCATAGTTCCGTCTTAATTTATAATATTAGCAAGATGCTTGTTTTCCGTAAGAATGTTGGTTGTGTATACTAGATACTGATCTCTTTTCTTTTCTTTTTTGTGCATTTTTGTTGGATCATATTGAATTAGCTTAAGTCTATGTTTCATTATATCATATACAATGCCTTTCAATTTTTATGTTTTTAATCTATATTGCAGAATAATATGTAATTGATTAGTTTTTTGCTTGAACACCCCATTTGTCAACACAATTTTCTTCAATTCTTAAATTTTATCCCCTTATTTCTACATGTTTGTAATCATCTTTTAATTCTGTCAAAAATGGCCAGATTTAAATAATGTACTCAATACTCATCAACAATGTACTCTTTATTCATATGTAATATACTCTTTTTATGATAACAATGTACCCTTTACTCATCCACAACTCATTCAATTTACACGACTAGTATACCCTTTGCATGACTAATGATGAATCATTTACTCATCAATAATGTACCCTTTACTCATCCGCAATATACCCTTTGCGCCATGTCATAATACCTTTTATAATAAACTTGAAACACTTTAAACTCCGTACCATTTACATCATGAAAATAATGTATCCTCTGCTCATCAAAAATGTACCATTTACTCATCAGTAATATTCTATTTGCAAATCCATACAGTTCACATGACAACAATATACTCTTTGCATGACAACAATGTACCCTTCAACAGTAGCTGATATACTCTTTAGTTGTAATGATTATACCTGCGTTTAAAGAGGAAATAGAGTTCAACTTTTATTTATAAGCATGCATGGAGTAAACTGGACAAATTCCATAATAGTGCTGGATAAACAAGATATGAGGATTCAATCCAACTTGCATAATAGAGTTTATAGCCAACTGCTCCAGAGCTGGTCATTAGAAATGAGATTGATCATTTTAGATTATGGGCTTATGGCAAGTCAAGTATGTAGACTACTTTGTTTTTTTTTTTATCTTTAGTACGGCAAAACTAAATCCTATTTTGGAGTATAATTGATTGTTTTTAATTTTATTTTTATTTTTTAATTCAAAGATATGTGTTAATTATACCATAATATAATAGCTTAGATAATTTGATGCGCCTATATCCATAAATTTATGAATTCGAGTAATATTCTTAAATACTATAATATAATACTCACTCTGGTAAACATGTACTCTTCAATAGTAGATGATATACCCTTTAGTTGTAATGACTGTACCTGCATTCAAAATTCTTATTTTTCATTCAATAAATTTGCAGTTGGTTGTATTTTTTGTAATTGCTTTATTGTGTCAAACTTGGGATTCGCGAAATCATGCTTATTTCGGACTCTCGTTTGTCTTCTTCGTGTTTCTTTGCAGAGGCGGATGAGTCTTGAGTTATAATTGAAATGCAAAAACAACTGGTTATGTTCTCATGTATTACTTCACAATGTTCATTATTCATCTTGTAGTTGTTCTAGTTGAAATCAAGTACAAGGATAAAGACAGGGAAACTACATATTTATTTCATCCAAGCAGTTTCTATTCCTCATATAAACGCTGAATATGTTGCCTTCTGCACCTACCTTCCAAGCAGCTTCTACCCCATTTATCAGTCTCTTCACAATGGTGCTTACCACCTACTTGTTGTGGCTTGGAAGCTGTATACTTCACTTGACAATCAATAAGGGTTTGCAAATAAGAGTGTATACATTAATATTTTTGGTTTCAAGTTTTTTATCATTAAGTGTTTATTGTTATGCTCGGTTTATTAGTACTAGTGATGCCTAAAAGGAGCCTTGTTTAATGCCCTTGTATTCCTGGCTTTTCTTTCCCTCTTTTGTTGTCCGACTGTGGGCATATGCATCCTTATGATTATTAGTCGTTTTAATTATTTAATTTAGTGATATAACAAGTTAATTATTGTTAAAGATGCTTATAAATTATTAAATTTTTTGGATTTTGAATGAATAAGTTCTAATCGTTTAAATTATTTCTTTGACATTGTTATTGAAAGTTATATTCTTTAATATAATACAAAATTATATACCACTTTCATCATGCCATTATACCTTAACAACATAAACTTGAAACACTGTCAACAATAGATGTTCTAAACTCCATATCATTTACTCATCAACAATATACTCTTTGCATCATGTCATTATACCATAACAACATAAACTCGAAATACTGTAAACTTCAGACCATAATGTACTCTTTACTTATAATAATATACCATTTACTCATAAACAATATATCATTTGCAGTGTGCCATGATACCTTAACAACATATACTCGAACTGTAAACTTTATACCCTTTATAAGACCACAATATACCATTTACTCATCAATAATATACTCTTTGCACCATGCCATAATACTTTACAAATATAATTCGAAACACTGTAAACTCCATACACTTTATATGACCACAATGTACCATTTACTCATCAACAATATACCCTTTGCACTGGGTCATAATACTTTACAAACATAATTCGAAACACTGTAAACTCCATACACTTTACATGACCACAATGTACCCTTTACCCATCAACAATATACTATTTTTAGTGAACAATCACAACGATTAAATTCAAATACAAATTAACAAAGTGTACATGAATGACAAAAAAGTATGACATTTCCTTCACATATAAAATAAAATTATCTCACTGTACTAATTTAAATTTTTATATAGTGATCAAAGATCAGCGAAGCGTGAGCGGGCGCGGAGAAGGAAAGGCCAAACACTTCGGCCTAACGGGAATAGAAATGAGAAGATGACTATAGCAAAAAATATCATTTACAACATACATATTTATAACTCCAACTTGATTATAACTACCTTCGTACATTAGTCATCAACACAATGTACTCAAAAACTGAATCAACCAACAAACACCATCAAATATGTTACTTTTCCAATTTAACTTTCTTCCAATCCTTTCTATTTATTTCTCCTTGATAGCCCTTTTCTTCTCTTCTCATTCCGATTTGATAGTATCATTGTTACACAAATCTCAACCCTATTATAAGTCGAATCTCAACCTTCATGGAAAACAAAAGTCATAATAAGTAGTTGTATAAAAAAAACTAAGTTTTACTTTGAATACAAATTATATACCAACAAAATTAATAGTAAAAAATAAATTACCTTGCTCAATTCAGGAGATCTATATATCACTATATTGAAGTGTGTTTAAATGGTGTATAAAAAATACCCTATTCAAATGGCACATTCAAATTCATAAGCAGAAACGTCAAATGGTATCATACAATATAATTAGAATTTAAGTTAACTTAGATGAATTTAGACATGTTTTCCAAAATGTGGCTTAAAGTTCAGTTTGGTCATTTATCCACAAACACACAACATTCATTCTCCTGTATAATTTCTTTTTGTCATTTGTAACATAGTTATCTTTTCTTATTTCAAATAGACACACGTATAATATAGCATAATTTTCTTTTATCATATAATATCTTGTTTCCAAAAGGTGGCTTAATACGTAGGAGAGGCTTGAGAGATTTATTAAGCTTCTGGAGTGGGATTTTCATATTTCAGGTAGATTACTTTTTAGGTTCCCTAATCTAATCGATATCAATTTGGCCGATGGGTGTCTGATTAATAACCATCGAGCATCTATTATGACAAACTACATTCTAATTAATACAACACATAGAAAGAGCATAGAATGCAGTAAGAGAAAGAGCGCAAAGCAGTGAGAGAGATGAGGGAATGCAGTAAGAGAGATATGGGGAACACACATATAAAAATACCTTGTAATTCTACAATCGACAATGATTCTACAGTCGAAATTTTTGACTTGATGGAGCCATCGCATACACCATTGTTTGTTGGTAGCGAAGATTTGCCGAAAAATCGAGACGAGGAGAAGACGACATGTTGTGTTGAGATTTACAGAGAGAGAGGGGAAGAGAGAGAGAGAGAAAGAGAGAGAGAGAGAGAAAGAGGGAGAGAGAGAGAAAAAAAAACTGTAGATGGGTGAAGGCTGAAAAATGAATTTAGGGCTTTTTTTCATTATATACTGCGGGTCGAGTTATAATGTGAGTTGGGTTAAATTTGAGCACACGGGTTCAAATCTGTGTGTTCGGGCACACATGAGCTTTTGCCAAAAAGTAACTCAGTTTAGTGAGAGAGATAAGAACCCTTTTTAACATTTTAATACATAAGAATACTAATTGATGAGAAATTGATAAACATACAAACACATTATAAAATAACATATAAAATTATTTTATATTAGCAATATACTCCGTATAATCTAAGGCAAAAGTTTGTGTGTCATCGGATACCATGCGTCCAAATACCCTTTAATATTAATTTGTATACATTTTAATATAAGAATGTGTACCCTTTATTTTCTGAAAAAAAAATTCAATAAAAGTGTATATCTTTAAAACATAATGATGTACCCTTATTAATTAAAGTGTACTATACCCAAAGGGTGATCCATTATTTACAACAAAATATTGTATCCATTCAACGGTATTTACATTAATCAACATCAACAGTTTGATCAATTGATAAAACTTTCTCAATTTCCAAATACATAATACTGTTATTTACTTTTTTTCACTGTTTGGCCTTGGCACTTTAAAATACGTTTGTTCACAAGTCTGAAAATCGATTTTTAGATTTTCAGAAAATTAGATAAAATTTAATAGATCACCATTATATTTCTCTATATTTTACTTGCAAACTACTCTATATTTATCAATTATCATCAAATAACTCTTATGCATTCTCAATTAATTTTATTTTCATCTCATTCACTATATCTTCTCCCGAAACCATTAATATATTCTTTTACACCACTTTCTTTTTTTCTCATTTTTTATATCTTCTTCCAAATCAATTAATATTCTTTTACCCCACTTACTGCATAAATAAATGACATAAATTTAAAAACTACCTCATCAAAAACAATAAATAAACATTTACAATCACTATCCATCATAATTAAAAATTATTTAAACCTCAATTAAAATCATACTTTTCACATATCTTCAAAATCAATAGTAGATTGTATGTTTTCCAGGAATATGGATAACTTCCGTATTGTTTTCTTTGTAGAACACATTCCATCGGTAATGGCCAAATCTAATGTTGTATTTGATCTTTTTTTTACTCCACCTGCAACCAAAAGTGGTTCATAAATTATTGAAATTTCTAAGCTTCAAATTTAACAGTTGAGGATTGATTAGAAAATGAAGAATCAAACCATAAGATGTCTGGAAACCTCAAGATCCTCAACAATCTTTCTTTTCTTTTTTTTCTGATAGATGTTCCAACACCACGTTATGGTCATCAGATGAGCCAGTAAGAACATCATCATCTGATGGATAGTAAATCTCCAAAACAATGGCTTTATCAAACATTAAAACATGAAAAAATGAACGTCCGTTGTAATTCAAACACTAAAAATCCCCAAAGCCAAATAATATCTCTCCTTGAATTTTTGTCATCCCTTAGATTTGTAATAGAGTCCACAATTACTCTAAATCAATTCAAATTGGATAAATTAAGGACTTTAAAAAACACATGGTAATGCACATCTCTTCCATGCCTTTTCACAAACTTTGATGAATTCCTCTGTTCATAAATATTAAGTTCAAGGAATTAATTTCCTATAGAAAATATTAAAAAATTATTTGTGAGAAGAATGATGTAATACCAGATTGGTCTTGAAAAAATTTGGACTTGGAGAAGACGCCTCCGCAACTGAGAGCCATTTATTAATGATTTTGATGGTAATGAATGGTCACTATCAAACCAAAATTAAATTTTTGTTGGAGGATGTCATCGGCGACGCCATACACCGCCATGAACAGGGTGATGGCGCTGATGGAGCCACCAATGGAGAGAATGAATGGCTTTGGTACGTGGTAGAAATATCTTACTTGATAAATGAGTCCAAATCCATCCCATCTTGATAAATCATAAATGCATAAAACTTATTGGAGAATGGTTGCATATCTTCCAAGACACATAATAAATATTATATTATTAAATAATTATTAATCTCTAATTTTATTAAAATATTGTTAAATTAGTGTAGGATAGCAAATTGGCGGGTTCTTCCAAGATACTATTCTCTTTTTATATGTATATATAGATAGATAATACAATTCTTTATACTAGTCGAATAATAAAATATAGTGTTAAAAAGAGTTCATTAATATTAATATTAATATTAACAATAATAATAATAACATTCTTTATACTAATTAGAGAGTAACTATTCGTTATATTAAAGAGTAACTCCGATTTCATAGTAGAATTGATTTTCTTATTATCGCCCCATCACCCCATATCATTTCCTATCAAGTATTATATTTCTATATTATATCTTATCAATTTAAAATATGAATAAAATTACAAAATGAAAAAAAATATTAAATATCAATATTTAAAATTTGATAAAAAGAAATATTATTTTAACTTCTTTAACTCTAATACATTACCGTAGTTTCAATTTAAATAAAAGTGATGAAATTTTAATTAGATGTCTTATAGTAAAATTTATACAATGATTATAATTTATTTTTAAAAAAAATTAGATTTAAAAAAAATATTTTAATTTTTACTAATTGGGACACGTGCTCACGTTACCATCTACGCGCATGTAAGCGTATGATTACCGATTACTTTGATATGAAGTTAATTTCTTAAATATTATTTCTTCATCTAACTGCTAAACTTGCGTATTGTGATGTGGTCCTCTGTCCCGGTTCACCATTTACTTTTTCACAGTTTACTTTTTTACTTGGATTATAGAGTATTATTATTTATATGTAGTAAATAATTGTGTTAGTAGTGAGTAGTGAGTCATTCCTATTACTAAAATAGGAAAAATGAGATCTTTGAAGTGAGTTGAATATAATACTCCCTCCATCCCAAATTCAAGTTCATGTTTACTGTATATATGGAGTTTAAGAAAAGTCACTTTTTGACTTACTTTGGATGGTAGTATGATATTTTTGGGTAATAAATAAATGATAAAGTATGTTATGTGTGTTAAAAAGATGATGACAAATTTGAAATTAAAGTATGTTAGAGGGATATTAGTTTGTTGCTTTTTCCTTTTATGGAAGTGTGAAGTTGAATTTGGGACGGACCAAAACGGAAAGTATGAAGTTGAAGTTGGGACGGAGGGAGTATTATTATACTAAATCACATCTATTAAAAAAGTGGATATTTTGTATCGAAACGGATAAAAATACAAAATGAATACATGTATTAAGGGACGGAAGAATATATTCGATGGCTAAATATAGTGTGCACCCACGTACAAATATAAGCAAAAACATATACAATTATGAGTAAAAATGTATACAATTTAATTGTTAATTTTTTTAATAAAAAATTGAGTGTAAAAAATGTATAATTATTAAAATACATGTATACACTATTGAATAAAAAGTTATATACATATGAATGCTTGTTTTTTTAATAAAAAACTTAGTGTGAAAAAAGTATACAATTATTACAAAACACGTATACAAAAGAGAATAACATGTATACAAAATAGAATAAAAAGTTATACAAATATGGGTGCAAGGGTGCACCTAATATACACTCGTATTCGATTAATGAAAAAAAAATCGATATTTATCAAAATTCTATGTAAAAATTTACATTTAATTCTATTAATGATTCACACCCCTAAAAAATCTATTTTTGCATTAAAAAAATAAATTGCCCTCCTATTTTGGGACATGTTTTTTATATGGATCACTTACATTATATATTGGTGTTTCATAGCTATTAAATTCTTACAATATGTAATGATCAATATTTAAATTATCTTAATGTGTATTAGGATTTTTTTGTCATTAATTAAGGAGTAGTATCCTCATGAAAAACAAGTTTTTGAAACACGAGTGAAACACCATTGTTAAACAAAACATTCAAATCGCAAATTCTTGCACTTTATTTATCCTAGCAAATGAATTACCATTGAAATGAAACACCATTGTATTCACACAGACTCCATTAAAAATTATATTTACACAAGCTCCAAGAAGTATAAATTTTTTATATTGTGAACACCATTGAAATGAAAAAGCGGATGTGATTGAGAATTCAACCCACAAATTTAGTAAGGCGAAATCAAAATAATTAATGTCAAAAGCTCCTGCGTCCTCGGGGACATGCTGTATAGTTATGGGAATACAATATTTCCCTTCCATATTCTATTTATACCTATGTATCGATAGGGGAGTTTAAATTACAAAAGAACACAGTGTCTTGGGCAAAAAAGCCTCACACATAATTAATTGATTGGTGTTAATTTTAAATTTAATTTCAGGGGATACAAAAGGGCATACTATAATTTGGTCATTAATATCTCATACTACAAAAATACAGTAATCAATTACCCCATTTTCACCCCATTTTCTTACCCCATTTTCACCCCATTTTCAATTCGGAAAGGAGTTTAATGAGCGTAACGTACGCATTACACCGCTGCCCCTGCTAACATGCGCGCCTCCCCGTCCCGCTGATGCACCGATACATTAGGTACACCAATTCTCACTACTCAATATAATAAAATAATTAAAAATAAATTAATAACTACCCACCACTAACTACCCTTCTATTTAATTTTATAAATATGTATGTGCACAGGTGCACACAGATGACCCTCAATTTGATCATTAATATCTCATTTATATTTTTGGTCATTAATTTTAGAGTCTCACATTTGATGTACAGGTGCACTGTACCCGCTGTACTATGTTGGATCATTAAATTTTTATTTATTAAATAATATTATTCTTTGAATGTAAAAATATTCACTCCAAATTTTTGTCTATTAATTAATATTATACTCCGTATTATTTTAATTTACAACCAAAAAGAATAGAAATATAAGATCATAATAACAATTAAAAAATAATACTATAAAACTTGAATTATATATTGAACAATATACTATTTTATTTACGATATTTAATATAATGAGCACACTTGAGAACAATTTTACATCATTATTGAAAGTTTTCTCGAACAACAACATTTTGTATTGTGCTTCGATAGATTATAATCTTCATCAAGATATAGAATTTTTATAAGAGTGAGGCTTGCGTGCACCCGGGCGCACGGAACACATTCCGTGCGCCTTTAGAAATTTTGTATTATGGGTAAGGGTACATTAATTTGGTCTAAAGGGTATACACTTTAATTACTAAAAGGTACACAATTTTGTTCTAAAGGGTATACACTTTTCATTAATATTTTTTTTTCTTTAGAAAATAAAGGGTACACATTTTTATACTAAAGGGTATACAATTTAACACAAAATTCTAAAGGCGCACGGAGTGTTGTTCGTGCGCCCAGATTTTTCTTTAGAAAATAAAGGGTACACATCTGTATACTAAAAGATATACAATTTAGCACAAATTTCTAAAGGCGCACGGAAAGTGTTCCGTGCGCCCGGGTGCACAGGAGCTTTTGCCTTTTTATAATCACTCCATTGTTTGCTCTTGATATAGTAAAATATAATTAAACATATGTAATGATAGACTTTTAAAATTAAATTTAATCCTAGTATTATCATTCGGAGGCGTTAGTGACAATCTTAGTACGTGGACGTATTATGATACCATCTTGAATGATAGATTTATTTTATATACTTATGTACATAAAATATATAGCAAATCCCAATTTAAATTTAAATTCATAATTGATATATTTTCTAAAATTTAAAGAACATTAAAAACTATTATTTTCTATATTTTCCAGGTATGCTTAAATTGTTGTTGTTGATTCTTATTTTAAGAATATATATTAAAAGATGATTCATCTTTAAGAGTACGTCACTCAATTAACCACTCAATTAACAAAAACTCAAGTGATTGCATATTTTATTTTCCGTCATAGGGTCACAATATTAGATTTTTTTTTAAAACAAAATATTGATCATTAATGGTGTGAATGAGCATATTTAATTTTCCCGGTCCAAATATAATGATAGAATTTTTACTTCACAAAGTATTGGAAATTGATGGTTAGAATGAAACAATATTAAACTTTCATTTGATTAAGTGATATTAGAAATTTAGAACTACACGGTCTAGTTAAATAATAATAATAATAATAATAATAATAATAATAATAATAATAATAATAATAATAAAGAAAAATAAAAAGGGAACTATACGGTCTAGATAGGAGAAAATCCCAAGTGAAATAATATTGTTGGATTAAAACTAAGTCCTAAAAAGTTATACAGCTATGTTTGCCTCCTCAGGTATCGACGTCTTTTGAGTTATTAAAATTAACAAATCTAAATCCTCTTGATACACAAATCATCTTTAGAGATGACCAAGTTAATATTTTTTCCAATTTTAAACAACTTCTCCTCAAGGGCCTCCTCAAACAAACAAACCTGTATACAAATTCTTCGCATACAGATTTCCGTCCCCCAAAGTATTTCACACTTTCTTTTTTCATCTGTCTCACAAAGTATTTCACATTTTACTCTTACTAGAAATGGTAAAAAATACACTATAACAATACCTACTTTTTACACACATCCCAATATAATACTCACTTTTTCTCACATTCCAATAACTTTACACACCATTTTCATTAAATTAATTAAAATACTTATTATCTTTCTTACTTTATACATAAAATAACAATTTTTTCTTAAACACCGCGCATAACAATACGTGAAATACTTCGGGGGGACGGAGGGAGTACATGATAAGAAATGGCTCGGTCACTTGCCAACTATGCAAGGAAGAAGTATACTGTAAAAGTCATGCAATGAATGAGAAACAGTGGCGGATCCAGGAATTTTTTCTTGGGGGTACGACATGTAATTATAAAATTACTCCCTTCGTTCCATTTAACGAGGGTTTTTTTTTCCATTTGAGGTATCACACCAAAAGGATCCTCTTTCCTCTTTTACACACATCCACCCACACATTCCCACTAATACAATTAAATTATGAGACTACACTCTCACTAATACAACTACCCACCATGCATTAAATAATAATACTCCTTATTTACGTGCAAAAAAGCAAAAGACCATTTTCTGGTGAGACAGAAAGAGTATTATTTACTATATAAAATTTTACAATATATAATTAATATTAAAAAATTATAATTAATATTGATACCGTGAAATTTTAATTTGTAAAAAGAAATTCAAAACATTACTATCATAAGTCTATAACATAAATTTGAAAAAATAGTAATGAATTGAGTATAAATTTGTATTACAATTAATACAATCTAAAATTACAAATCAATAAAAAATGTGAATTAAATTAAACATTAATATTATATATAGCAATGAAGAATGAAGAAATTAAATGATTAAAAAATTTGAAACATAAAAACAAAACTAAATGGAGAGTTGAACTCTTGACCTTTCTCTCAAAAATCAACTCCTCAACCACTAAGCTACATGCATACAACTTATCATACCTAATATATATAACTATTAGTTTCAATTTTGGGGGTACAGCTGTACCCCCCCTGTCCCAAGCTGCGTCCGCCACTGATGAGAAAATTTAAAAAGCATAACACTAAACGAAAACAAAAAAACGTGAGAGAGAATATGAAAATATGGAATACATTTGTTTGCCTTCAATAGTCGAACCATTCGAGATTCGTAATGGCATCTTTCACACAGGTTTCAGACTCACACTAGACTAACCCATACCCTTTGCTCTTCCCATCATCAGATGTGACTACTTCACATGATAATTTATAATCAAACTTCTAAAATATTTCTTGAAGCCTAACACTATCTATTGACTCACTCAAATTCAACACTTAAAAAAACATAGGAGCAAAAAAATTGTATTAGAATATGACAATGTGATCATCAAACAAAAATATACTCCCTCAGTCCCGTTTCAATGTTTATGTTTCTATTTTGCGCGTCTCATTTCAATATTTACGTTTTCCTTTTTGGAATATGGGACCCACCTAAAACAATTAATATATCATCCAACACTAATACATCTACCCACTTTACATTAAATATTATATCTTTCCACCGACTATCTATAAAAATATTATACTCCTTCATCAACGTGCAAAAAGCAAACGTAAACATTGAAACGGGACGGATGGAGTATATATTAGTAACCATCCACAAGTGCAAGCATTTTTAACGTTGACAAAACATTTCAAACTCCACTTTTTTTGTGCATTAGGATCATGTACCGACCACGTTACTCTCATTGCTTTTCCATTCAACGTGGAATGATTTTCACCTCCTTAGCGCAAATGGCTACACAAAACAAATTTTAAAAGAAGATGTCCAATTTTTTTTATGAAAATGATCGAATTCAAAAAAAGAAATGCCCGATAACACGTCGATCGGTTAATTCAATAACAAATGGGAGATCATTTATAGCTCATAATTAGTTAACATGTACAGTTTGTAAACACTCTTAGGTTAATATACAGTCTCAAGCATGCAACTATTTTCAATAAACATGTTAGTAAAAATCATGTCAATGAAGAAAAAACAAATGGAGATAATAGCAATCCATTTAACAAAATCCTTCATATATTTATGTTATTCAGAGAAAAAGTGAAGTGCCATCAATTCAACAAATTAAATCTAGCAAAGAATCAATCCGATTTAAAAAATTAAATAACTAACCAGCAGCTCGTGAATAGATAAATATTAGCCAAAGCAAGATGGGTAAGTTCTTAGTCTCATTCCCCATTAAACCTTTAAATTGAATAAATGTGGATTGAAATTTCTGCATAAATAAGATAGTGATTTACCGACTGGAAAAAAATTCAGATTCAAATACTTACTAAAAAATTGGCGCAATAGGAAGCATAGGGTAATCAGTAAAGAAAGTATATGCTGGAAAGTAAACACTGAAAGTCATATTACATCATTACGCGTTTCTTAATGTGTTGTCTCAATCGATCAAAGAATATCTGTGAAAAAGAATAGAATGCAACTGATATTAAATATCAGTTGATAATATTAAACTTTGAGATCAAATTTCTAAGTGAGGTCTATGAACCACCCATACCAACAGTTCATATGAAACATTTTAATCCTCATATTTTAATCCTAATCTCTCAATTTTTCCATGCCAAGTAGAGTAAAGATTGAAAAATCACAAAGTAACTTGGATCCCAACAACATGCTCTACATTCCTTAATTAAAACGCAGGGAAAATAATAGAAAATTGCAAAAATTTTGTGCTGCCAAATCAACCTTGAATTAAGCATGTGATGTAATTAGCAGTAATGACACGTACATGGAAGGAAACCTTCGTTTACATAAGTAAAGATTTTTAAAAGGTAGTTATTCTTATTTTTTAAACTTTTAATTATTTTAATTAATCAAAAGTGGTTATTAATTTAATTTTGATCTACTGGTTCATCTTAACTATGGGCTTGGTATCTCCTAAATTAAACCATTAAACCCCATAATCACCCTCAATTTCATGGAATACAACAAAAGCGCACATAAATTTTACCTCTATAAATTCTCGCGCACTATAAAATCTTCGAAACTATCTGAACGAGCTTATGGTAACGTACGCATTACACCTCTGCCCCTGCCTGCTAACATGCGCACCTCCCCGTCCCGCTCCATCTCCTCCACCTGAAATATCTCACTACCCCGTCCAACCGCCCCCAACCGTCCCTAACCCCCCCCCCCCTCTCCCTCTTCTCCTCCCCTTATATACTATCATGGATTCATGCGCCATATTCACTTGTATACTATGGCGCCTCCCAGACCCCCCAACTCCGACGACGACGACCACCACTTCTCTACCTCCGCCCTCCTTGACTCCATCATCCTCGTTGTCGTTATGTTCTCCAGCTTTTATCTAGTTTTTTCTTACGCCGCTTACCTAGTCGAATGTTTCTCTGCCATCCTCCCCCCCTTTCCAATCATCGTTTCCCATTTGAGTAATTACGGTTTGACTTCTCCCCTGCTATGGCGGTCAATCTTTTTGGCGTTTCTCGTTACCGCGTTGGTGCGGATTTTGGTTTTCTTTGAGATCTGTTATGGGATCAGAGGAAAAAGATGCGAGAGAATGGGGTGTAAAGGTCTGAAGAACGCGGCGTTGTCAGATGTGCTGATTCAAGATGAGGACGTACTGCGAGATGGCAATGAGAACAGTGCTGTGAAATTTGTGAATGATTTGCCGTGGAGAGGTAGGACTGAGCGTAACCCTGAATTCGAGGATTTGCGGGTGGAGTTGAGGGAGTTGGCTCCACCCAATGGGCGTGCTGTGCTAGTGTTTCGAGATAGATGTGGGTGCCCTGTGGATAAGCTTGTAGGATGGGGGAGTAATCGACGTGGCCGTCGCCCCTAGAAGTGAGTGATGTTCTTCTTTGATTAATCTTGAATTCTTGTGTGCATTCTATCCTGTTTCTTGAAATTGTTTTGAGTTTGATATGGTGATGAATGTTGTTATCTTGTTTGTTGTTTGTTGTTTGAGTTCTTCCCTTCACATGCTTAGAGAAATTGATGATTGGATTATGGAAAAATAGTTGGATTTTCTTTGAGTTTCTACTGAAGTTCATGACTAAGTACTGAGATTGGTGTTTTTGTTCATGATTGTTTATATAGCCTCATTGTTAGGTTGAAGTTGCTTTGTTTTCTACTGAAGTTGTGTGGAGATCAGAGTGGTTGTTATGTAGTTTGTATTTGTTGCTTTACCCCTCGTTCTTGCTTTGAGTTTGCGACGAAAGGACTATATGGAAAGTCACTGAAGTTGCTCCTAGATTCATCTGAAAGTTTTATTTGATTGGATAGCGAACTGTGTAGGTGGTTAACATTCTTCTGGTTTATTGATCTCTATAAGTTCTTAGATAATGCAATGGCAGAATTATATAGAATTACAATGTTAGGTTACATTGGTTGTTTGTTTGATGGAGATGGGCTTTAGTTTGTTGATGGCTCTTCAATAAGGCTGGTTGTTTTTGATATCTTTATAGCTGTTTGGCCCCCAATGCTAGTGATTCCAAATAGTGTGATTGTCAAAAACTTCAGCAGAGTTCACTCAGCGAGGTAGTTTTCGCATTTGGGAGCTGCAAAGCATGGTTTTCTCTTTCAACTATAAAATTAATAGACTTCATCCTTCTTGCAAAAAGTAATCGGCCAAGGTTTCTATAAGCCCATGGTGCATCCAGTGATTATAGTTCAAGATTGTCCAGTGGGAAACGAACCAAAATTTGCCTACGTCCTCATTTTCTCGTTTAATTATCCATGTCTTAACACCATAAGGTTGTTTAGCGACTAGTGCTCTCTGTAATCGACATCCAGTAGTCTGAAATCAAATTGCCATCTCTGGATAATATTGACAATTTAAAAAACCAACAAATGTTGATTTCTGAACTCTAAATCCTGTCTCATGTGCTCTATTAGTCCATTTTGATTGTACGTATTTTGCTTATGTGCTGCTCTAGAAGTGAGTGATGTTCTTGTTTGATTAATCTTGAATTCTTGTGTGAATTCTATCATGTTTCTTGAAATTGTTTGAGTTTGATATGGTAATGAAAGTTGTCATCTTGTTTGTTGTTTGTATTTGAGTTCTTCCCTTCACATGCTCAGAGAAATTGACAACTGGATTATGGAAAAATAGTTGGATTTTCTTTGAGTTTCTACTGAAGTTCATGACTAAGTACTGTGATAGGTTTGATGGTTTCTATGATCGTTTATATCGCCTCATTGTTGGGTTGAAGTTGCTTTCTTTTCTACTGAAGTTGTGTGGAGATCAGAATGGTTGGATAACAAACTAGAATGGTTGATATGTAGTTCGTATTTGTTGCTTTACCCCTCATTCTTGCTTTGAGTTTGTGACGAAAGGACTATATGGAAAGTCGCTGAAGTTGCTCCTAGATTCATCTGAAAGTTTTACTTGATTGGTTAACATGCCACCAGTTTATTGATCTTGATAAGTTCTTAGATAATACAATGGTGGAATGACGTCTAATATAGAATAACAATGTTAGGTTACATTGGTTGTTTGTTTGTGGTGGAGATGGGATTTAGTTTGTTGATGTCTCTTCAACAAGGCTGGTTGTTTTCGATATCTTTATAACTGTTTGGTCCCCAATGCTCATTAATCTTAATTGTGTGATCTGTCAAAAACTTCAGTGGAGTTCACTCAGCAAGGTAGTTTTCGCATTTGGGAGAAGCAAAAAGCACGGTTTTTCTAGACTTTCAACTACAAAACGAATAGACTTCATCCTACTTGCAAAAAATAATCGGCCAAGGTTGCTATAAGCCCATGGTGTATCCAGTGATTATAGTTCAAGATTGTCCAGTGGGAAACGAACCAAAATTTGCCTACGACCTCATTTTCTCGTTTAATTATCCATGTCTTAACACCATAAGGTTGTTTAGCGACTAGTGCTCTCTGTAATCGACATCCAGTAGTCTGAAATCAAATTGCCATCTCTGGATCATATTGACAATTTAAAAAACCAACAAATGTTGATTTCTGAACTCTAAATCCTGTCTCATGTGCTCTATTAGTCCATTTTGATTGTACGTATTTTGCTTATGTGCTGCTCTACATTCGTTTTCGTTGCATTACAACTGACAATCTTGATAATTTTCTTTTCTTTGAATCAACATGGACTTACATTCTTTCCTTTGGCTTTTATTTGATGTCGTCTTCAGGAATGCAGCTCGAACTATTGGAGGAGATCATAGCTGACTACAGGCAACCTTCTTGTCTACTGATCTGATTTCATTTCGTGTCAGAAGCAACGCCTTCTATACGTTGTTTCTCTACTCAGTCTACTGTAAGATACTCAAAACTTACCCACATTACTTGGGAAAGCTTCTCTATACCAAACAAGGATGATAATAAATTGTTGAAATATTTAGTTCTTACTATCAATCCACCGTCATTAATTGTACTGTTAGTTCCTAGGTTAAAATAGTTATTTAAATAGGTTTGTAGTTTATACTTTATAACAACAACAATACAAGATAAATGAAATCTTCTCTTATTCATTTCAATCTCAATTTCAACATGGTATCAGAGCAGGATTAATCCTGACTCTTAACCCTTCCTTCAATCTATTCAAACATTCTGCAAAACACCATTTAAGGTGTCTCAATTCAAAAGAGGTTCAACCTCTTCTTCATTGCATACTGCAAAACACCATTAAAGGTGTCTCAATTCAAAAGAGGTTCAACCTCTTCATTATTCAATCAAAGTCTGTTTATAGACTTTAATTAAACCCTCATAAGGTGTACTGTTCTAAAGAAGGTTGAATCCTTCTCTGAATAGGAGAGAGCAGTAAGCCCTACTCCTCATACTATTTTTGGCCGAGACCAATTTGAGAAAAACTATCTGTTCCACGTCACCAGCGGACCGCCGGAAACGCAAAGCGCCGCCTCTGTCGTCCACAATTGCTGGTGCTCGTCATCGATCTGCTACGCAGACGCTGGAGAGGAGAACCACTGCCGCCGGTGGAATCTCGATCCGTTCGCTACGCCCCGCAGAAGCGCGTCGGATCTGCCAGCCCAACGCTCAGCGCCGCTGCTGTTCCGCTGCTACCGGAGGGAGGAGCCTCCTCTGACACGCGCCTCCACTGTACGCTGTCCGTCCGTTGTACGTCAGCCGAAGCGCGATCCAGGTGGAAAGAAGCGCGACCATCAGCCTGCTGTTCCGGTCAGTTCAGCCGTCGTCCATGTGTGCACCGCCGCTGACCGCCGCTACCTAACCAACCGCCGCTAGGTTTTTAGTCAAAGCTGCAGCAAGCCGCTTCCTGCCGCCGCACGCCCCGCATCGCCGAACGCCGACGCCGATCCGCAGGAACCCGCCGAAGTCACGATGCTAGGGTCCCGCCAGCCCACTGTCTTCCTGCCGCCGCACAGCGAAGGTTGTGTTCCCAATTACGTCACAGATCGATGCTTAAAAGAAAATGAAGCTGTGCCTCATCTCAATGCAGCCCATGTCAATATATTGGGCCCAAACCAATTTTCTTCTCTTGTGGCCCAAGTTGCTCAAGCCCTGCAGGCCCAAACTCAAATCCAATCCACTAATACAGTGGATCCTGGTTCATTTCTTTCTCTACCTAATAATATTTCATTGGGCCCAAATAATTTAAAATCAATTTTTTAAAAAAGGCCCACTCATTTTTCCATTTTTCAAAACCTAAATTTTTTTAACACAAAATCCTTTAATTACTCTAGCATGTTTTCATCAAATAATAATTTAATTAATTTCTCTAAAAATTGGGTGTTTGACTCCGGAACAACCGATCATATGACCGAAAATCGTTCTATTTTTTTAGAAAACTTCTTAATTTTAGACAACTCTCAAGATGTTAAAGTAGCTAATAACACTATCGTTCCAATTTGTGGGAAAGGATCGAGTTATCTTTTTTTCTAAAAAGATCGACAATATTCTTTATTTACCATCTTTTACTTTAAATTTGTTATCCGTTTCTAAGATCACCACAGAATTAAATTGTCAAGTTATATTTTCTGACATTAATGTTGTATTTCAGGAAAGATTGACGGGACGAACGATTGGTAAAGGAGTTCGTATCAATAATTTATACCTAATTAACTTCCCTAGTACTGCTTTAAATGTTTTTGATATGTCCCTTTGGCATAAACGTCTTGGACATCATTCCAATTCAGTTTTCAGCAAAATATTTCCTAATTCGTCATTTCATGATAAGTGTGATATTTGTTCTTTATCTAAACACACACGTCTTCCCTACACAAATTCCTCTTCTAATTCAAAATCTATTTTTGATTTGATTCACTCGGATGTTTGGGGTCCCGCTCCAATTACATCTTATAATGATTTTAAATACTATGTTAGCTTTATAGATGATTTTTCAAAGCATACTTGGATATTTTTACTTAAAAATAAAAGCGAAGTTTTCTCAAAATATCAAGATTGTTTCGCCTACGTCAAAAATCATTTCAATAAGTTCATCCAAATTTTTCGAACGGATAATGGAACTGAATTTATAAACTCAAATTTTCAAAATTTTACAAAAAGTAATGGAATTATTCATCAAACCTCGTGTCCCTACACACCCGCTCAAAATGGGGTCACGGAGTGAAAAAATCATCATCTTTTAGAAGTCACTCGTTCTTTTCTTTTTCAAAACAATGTTCCAAAACATTTTTGGTCAGATGCTCTTATAACCGCCAATCACCTTATTAATCGTCGACCTTCCCCTAATCTTAATAACCTTAGTCCCCACAAAATTCTTTTTAAAAAGGAAGTAAGTCTTGACCACTTACGCACTTTTGGATGTACGTGTTTTGTTCACATTAACCGTACCGATAAATTTAGTCCTTCTTCAGTCAAAGCTATATTTCTTGGCTACTCCGTACTTCAAAAATGTTACAAGTGTTATGATCCTATTACTAGAAAGCTTTACATTTCAAGAGATGTTACCTTTAATGAAAATGATCCTTATTACTCTATTGATAACTCCTCCATTAATACTAACGACTTTGTTTTTCCTATTTCAGCTCCTACTGATCTTATTCCTTCTCAGGATCATCATAATGATTTGATCAATACAATTCCTCTCGAGGATGATGAAAACATAGTCGAAGAAGATGCTCCGACAGGGGGAGATCACGTCCCAGTCGAAGAAAATGCTCCGATAGGGGGAGATCAAAACCAAAACCCAACTCGAGCTAATTCACCTCGGAGATCTCTTCGACAGGCTCGGCCGTCCACCAAACTAAAAGACTACGTCACCTATTCGGTATCATATCCTATCCAAAACTTTCTGTCTTATTCCCATATCTCTAAATTGCATCATGCTTTTTTAAACTGCATAAATCAATTTGAACCTTAAAACTTTGAAGAGGCTAATTGTTGTCCTACTTGGCGTAAAGCAATGGAAGAAGAAATAAATGCTCTTGAGAAAAATAATACTTGGTCTCTTGTTCATCTCCCTAAAGGGAAAAAGGCAGTCGGGTGTAAATGGGTCTACAAAGTAAAATTCGATAGTCTGGAAAAAATCGAAAGATATAAAGCTCGTCTCGTTGCTAAAGGCTTCACCCAAACTTATGAAATTGACTATGAAGAAACATTCGCACCTGTCGCTAAAATGAGCACGGTAAGAATCCTTCTTTCTATAGGCACTAATAAAAATTGGTCTTTTCATCAAATGGATGTTAAAAATGCTTTTTTACAAGGGGATTTAGAAGAAGAAGTGTATATGACTCTTCCTCAAGGACTTAAGAATTCAGATTCTAACCTTGTTTGCAAACTTCACAAATCCATTTACGGCCTAAAAGAATCTCTCAGAGCTTGGTATTCTAAACTTAGTCATGCATTATTCTCCCAGAACTTTCAAAAAAGTTCAGCTGATTCATCGTTATTTACTCGCACCTCTTCAAATTCTTCAATTATTGTTTTAGTTTATGTCGATGATATCATTATTACCGGTGACATGGAAACAGAAATTCAAGATGTTAAGAACTTTCTCAAACAAACATTTGATATCAAAAATCTTGGTCTTCTTAAATATTTTCTTGGAATTGAAATAGCTCACTCCAAAAAAGGATTATTCCTTTCTCAAAGGAAATACACCCTCGATCTTCTTCAAGAAACAGGTAAACTCGGTGTTAAGCCCACTAGCACTCCTATAAAAACCAATGCTAAACTTAACTCAGAAGATGGATCTCCGCTTCAAGATGTGGGCATGTATCAAAGACTTGTAGGAAAACTTATTTACTTAACTGTTACTCGTCCTGACATTGCTTTTTCTGTTAGTGTGGTTAGTCAATTTATGCAGGCACCTCGGACCACTCACCTAACTGCTATTGATCGGATCCTCCAATATCTAAAATCAACTCCAGAACAAGGAATTTGGATAAAAAACAACCAAGATTTAAGTATTCAAGGTTATACAGATGCGGATTGGGCCGGAAGCTTTGATCGACATTCTACTACCGACTTTTGCACCATGGTTGGGGGAAATCTAGTAACTTGGAAAAGCAAAAAGCAAATGTGGTAGCACGATCTAGTGCGGAAGCTGAATACAGGGTAATGGCATCTACGGCTAGTGAACTTACCTGGATAAAGCAACTACTCGAGGATATGAGCATTCAAACCAAAGGAGCTACACAAATGTTTTGTGATAACAACGCTGCTCGTCACATAGCCTCAAACCCGATTTTTCATGAGCGTACGAAACATATAGAGGTGGATTGTCACTTCATTCGAGACAAGGTTCAAAGCGGAATGATTCAAACACCTTACATTGGGAGCAAAAATCAACTCGCGGACATATTCACTAAAGCCTTAGGCAAATCAAGGCATAAGTATATTCTTGACAAGTTAGGGATGATCAACTCATTCACCCCTACACTTGAGGGGGAGTGTTGAAATATTTAGTACTTACTCTCCATCCACCATCATTAATTGTACTTTTAGTTCCTAGGTTACAACAGTTATTTTCTTTGTGAGTACTGACTAGTTTTTACTTTGTCTATAAATAGATTTGTAGTTTATACTTTGTAACAACAACAATACAAGATAAATGAAATCTTCTCTTATTCATTTCAATCTCAATTTCAACATAAATAGACAGAAAAGTGAACATAGTGGTGTAACATTCTTTCTTCGAATGCTGTGCGCATCAGCACCGTGTTCGGGTTTGGTTAAAGAAACCGGGACGTAAACGTATACTAGTTTACCGTGCAGCTGCATGCAGTGTATGATTTCCTTGTTTGTGCTTGCAAGTTGGTCTGGTCTGATTCAAGATTCTTCAGCTAGATTAGGGTTTTGTGCCATGTTGATTCATACTGATTTGAGATCACCTGTTTCGGAACACCATTTTTACTGTTTCGCTTATTGCATTGCCTACACACGCACTTGGATAGTTTTGACTTGTTGACAGAACTTGTGTGAGATGGGTGATGTAAAGTAATAATATAAAAAATATTATATATATATATATATATATATATATATATATATATATATATATATATATATATATATATATATATATATAAATGAAACGATGTATTTGTGAAACGATGTATTTGAGCAAGGTGTTGTACGTTTTAGTAATTATGGTGGTGTTTACGTGTGATGCTATTTAACCATGTTTTACTAGTTACTAGTTATATATTATACTAGTATGAAACCCGTGTGTTACGCGGGATTATTAAGATATTAATTATAAAATAAAATTATTATTCTTGTCGAAAAATTCTAAAATTTTAAATTATATACATAAAATATTATTTAATTTATTGTAAATGTAGAAGAAATATTGAAAAGTTGTATTTGATGATTTAGAAGGTTTTTATTTAATAGTTTGAGCTATAAAATTTCTTTATACACTAAAAAAAAGTATTTTTTAGCAACAGAATTTACCAACGGAATTCAATCCGTTGGTAAATTACCAATGGATTAGCAACAAAAATGACATTTTTGTTTTATCAACGGAATACCAATGGATTTATTCTCTATTTTAGCAACGGAATTCAATCCGTTGGTAACTACCAATGGAATAGTAAGGGAATCATTATATAAATTACCGACGAAATTACATAACATCTTAAAACACATAAATCTGCAAATATAAAACAAATAATGATAATATCTCAAAACAACAAATAAACCAACAAATATAAAACAATGATAATATCCCAAAACACATAAATTTGCAACTTGTATCACATATTAATCACAAATAATTCATAACGCAATTAAACTAATTACAAATAATCCATAACATAATTGTCACACATTAATCACAAATAATTCATACACAACATGTTTATGCATTGTAGTTGGAGCTCTACTTACTGGACTCCGTGGATAATATACTATAGACCTCGTGAAGTACTATAACTAATCCCTTCCCTTTCGTTTCGGCACGCCCATCTCTTCTTCTTCTCTCATCTCTCTTTT
This sequence comes from Pogostemon cablin, assembly GCA_023678885.1. Lineage (NCBI taxonomy): Eukaryota > Viridiplantae > Streptophyta > Magnoliopsida > Lamiales > Lamiaceae > Pogostemon > Pogostemon cablin. The sequence continues at coordinate 22,002,892 of CM043009.1, read as the reverse complement.
CTTTTCCTCTCTCTCTTTTCTTTCTCTCTTTTTTTTTTCTTTTTTCGAAGTTCGCTTCACTCTTTATTAACCAAATGGTTAATACCCCATATATATAAGTTTTAAAAGTCGGTGACCACTCCTCAATATTTATTATTATAAACAAGTAAATTTGTGGCAAATAAGGATGCCACATATTAACCACGTATGACATATGTAATTTGCAATTGAACCAAGTAACAGGTTTGGAATGTAGTAATAAATATTAATAGTTATTATTATTATATTATTTACTATTTATAGTAAATTTATTATTATTATTATTATTATTATTCATTATAAATATATGTGCAATACTTAATAACTAAGATATAATACATTTACATATTAATATACGTATGTATACATTCTTTTACTACTATTATTATTATGAGAACACGTGCAGGGCCGGCCCTGAGATTTCGGGGGCCCTAGGCGAAATAAAAAAAGGGCCCCAATCATTAAGTCATTCATTCGCTAATTACCTCTTATTATTCACCGATTTAAATAACTTTTAATAAAAATAATACACTGTGTTTGTACTTTTTGAGTACACAAGCCATTTCTTATCTTGATTCTCACCATTTGATAATTTTCTTGTGTAATATATGTATGAAAAGTGTCTACAAAGTTAATCTTTAGAAAATTTGAGATCATTTTCTCTTCTAGGACATTTCTCCACAAATACATCTCTAATTTTATTATCAATGTTATCCTAAGCTCAAGGATCACATATATCCCACGCATAATCTTCATTCTCTAGAATATTTTCATGTTTTTCAATTCCATTATCAACATCTTCATTATCTGTTTCATTTTCATTTTTTAGCAACTTTTCCTCATTTAAGACTATTTCATCTTCAATTACTCTAAGCAAATTTCTCTTCATCATTATTGTTTAGCAACTTTTCCTCATTTAAGACTATTTCATCTTCAATTACTCTTAAGTAAATTTCTCTTCATCATTATTGTTTAGCAACTTTTTCTCATTTAAAATTATTTCATCTTCAATTACTCTTAAGTAAATTTCACTTCCTCATTCTCATTTAACTCATTTTTATTCTTAATTCCCACCGTATTCATTTCGTGTATACCCGATGCATATTTTTTAGAAAACATGATTGATGATTATAAGCAAATAAATAACAAATCTAATTAAAAAAATTAATAAAATAACAATAAAAGAGAATTAAGAGGATTGAATATTGAATTGTTGATGAAATTCCATAAGAAAGAGAATTAAGAGAAAGATAGAAATTCGATAAGAATGAGAATTGTAAAAATGTTTACTAAACGTTAGATTTATATGGGTGAGTACACAATAAAAAATAAAAAAATAAATTAAGATTAAGATTATAATATTGAAAAGAGAAGATAAGCTAAGTATACAATGGTCATAATAATTAAGATTATAAAATAATTAAGATTACAATAGCAGTGCTGAGTATAATACAGTCATAATAATTAAGAATACAATGGTTAAGAATATAACGATTAAGAGATAGCAGTCAAAATTTATTTAGTAAATTAATAAGAATATATATATATATATATATATATATATATATATATATATATATATATATATATATATATATATATATATATATATATATATATATATATATAGGTATAATTTGAGGGTCATGGGCGGTCGCCCTTCTTGACTATGCTCAGGGTCAGTCCTGAACACGTCTGATACTTAATAATTACGAAATAGTGTATTTATACACAAAAGACAATTTAATTATATATTCAAATTAATGCACGTAAATATTTATGCACACTTATATAAATATTTACAAATTGTCACCATTATTATCATAAATATATCAAATAAAAAAACAAAGACAAATAAAACGTAGAAACAATTACTACATAATTATAAAAATGTATAAAATATAAATTATATTATAACATAAATAGGAAAAATTCTCGGGTATTACAATGCGTACCCATGTGAGAGGTTCATGACTGTCACCCAAGGATTGGCCTATTTTTTATTACCAAGGCAAGTAATTTTTAAATGCCAATAACTTTTCACACAATAGGGGTCAAGCATGCCATATTTCTAAAAATTAATATAATGTCCAAAAATTAGCTTCTCTCATGTACAAACCCTGTAATGATCTCCGATTACACAAAAATATAACATCTTTTTTAGAAAAATAACAAATAATCATTCAAATGCTCTTCATCTAAAAGTATAATTACATCATTTAATCATTATGTAACGAGAAATCCCAACGAGCATAAACCATAAGAGGCATAGACTATATCTACAAAAAAGAGTAGGTTAGGAAATAAAGCTATAAGTCAGTTTGTAAGATGAGTTCAGCTGCTGAGCCCATGGTGGCAAGTCCTCCAACCCCAAGGAGGGCGAGCGCGAGCTCGCCCTCGTCCCATCGTCTCAGCCCGTAGCTGAGACGTCTCAGCAACTCGACGTCCAAGTCCAGTATCCATCTCGGTGTGCACCTGACCATCAAGCTCAGGAATCCGGAGACATAAGCGTGCCATGTAGCTGGATCACAACCGAGCGAAATCTTCCCTTCTAAAGCACTCGCCACGAACTCCATATGACAGCGCAGGATCTTGGGACGTCGTCTTGATGCTGCCGTTGCGGATGATGAAGAGTCGACGCCCCAGATGAAAGCTCCAGATAGCACGGCTAGATAAGCCAGCGCGTAGCCTCTGAGCATCAGAAGCATGCCACCTCGGTGGCTTTGTTTGTCGGACCGATGAATGGACATGAACCAAGAGGGAAGGGTTTCTTTAACTAGTGACTGAACCAACCCTAGCCCACCAGTCAAGAACACTACAGAAGCTCCAAAGGATGCTGCTAGTTTCACCTTGGTTAGGGCTGCAGCAAGTGAAGCAGCATGCCCGTTTTTCGCCTTTGAAGCCCTCGGGAGGCCCTCGTTGACTATGTCCTCCACTGTTTGCATGAGCAGTGAAACTATCTCCTCTCTTAAGAACATGATGTCTCTGATGGAGCGGTAAACTCGCAAGTATAGAATCCCCGGTGCAACCGGAGAGATCCCACCCGTGAAATGGGACCCAAATCCGTGACCTAGAAGTGCTCCGATGCCACCATTGCTTGAGATGCAACAGCTACTGTTGAAACCTAGAATGGCGCTGAAGCAGCTCCGGAGAAGCTGAACAACTGCGTCGTTGCTGTGAAGGAAGACAGTACGAGAAGCAGAGAAGACGAGGAAGTCACTCCAACGCTTCGCCTTTTGAGTCCACAAGGACGCCACTATTGGCATGCAAGGCCACGGACAACCAGCAGCAAGGGACTCCAGAGCAGGGCCAGCCAAGTCTAGAAAACGCTGGGAAACTTTATCGAGCTTGTAGGTAATAGTGAGGCTCACAAATGCAGCCAATGGCAATGGAAGTGTAGCTGGAGAGCTCCCCCCTTCATTATATAAAACATCAAGAATCTAAGGAGGGAATATGTACCATCTGATAAGCAAAGTATCGAAAAACAAGGATTTCGTCGTACCAGCAGCAAGACTAGGGATATCAACACCAGTGGCAGCTAATATTTTCTTGATCTGTTCCTCAACATTGGAGAGATTAGCAGCTGGACTTGGCCAATCCGTTCCATTCATAAAAACCGATTTCCATACTCCACGAGTCACTTCAGCCGAGAAGTAACTTACAATGGTTGCCAATGTTGCGGGAAGATAATCAGCCAAATCTTTCAACCCTGTAGAGCATCAATGCCAAGTCAAGTTGAAGTGAGTATTGTACTTCTTGAGAGAGGAGGGGAAAGGGAGAGGGATAAAAAGAGAGAGTGACCTGTACAGAGCTCACGAGGCGATAATCTTCCATGAGCACAAGCAGTCAACGCAGCGTCAGCCACAAAAGGGACGGCTTCAAGTATATCCCAAGCAGGTAATTTAGGCCTTAAGTGACCATCTTCACTTCCAGTTCCAGAAGAACTACTACTTCCGGATGTAACAGTGGTCACAGATTGGCTTCCCCTGTGTATTTTTCTGAACATCATATTAAGTAGTGCGTCCACAGTTTGCTGGACTGGAGTCCCATTAACAAGGCCAGTGAGAGGAGAAGCTATACAAGCTAAATGCTGTCTGTACCAGACTTTGAGTTTGGGAAACGAGTCCACGAATATGGGTTTGGAGGACGTAGAACTTGCTACCTGAGCAAGCCTCCTTCGATTGGGATACTTGAGTAAGTTCCCAGAAGATACCAGGTAAGAGTTACGCACCAGAAGTAGGTATTCGGGACTGAGCTGGGATCCTACTGGAGGTACGTCTCCTACTCCATACTCAATAGGAGGATGATTGAATCTCCATAGCTTTAGAAGAAGAGCAAATGCATTTGAAAACACAGCATGCGCTGATATTTCTTCCCCTGTGGTCAGGGTCCATGAGATGTTGGGTACACACGAACCGAACACCTCACATATCGTCATTAGTGAACCAGCAAGCTCTGGGACCTGTCAAAGAATACATTTGTAAACTATACTCAACCACCTGACTAGATTTTCAGTTGTACACGAAAGAGACATACCAAGCCATGGAGGGAGAAAACCTGAACGCAATCAACAGGTGATATTCCAGCAATGAGAACATTCAGCATGGGAGCGTAGCTTATCAAGTGGCTTTCGCTTCCAAAATAGTCTACTGGAACTGGTGGAGACAACAATCTTGTTATGAAGTACACACTGTGCTCCTGCATTCAAGAATTATAAGTTAATCAGAGAACTCAGAGAGAGAGGGAGAATGAATATGATGGGCGCGAAAGTGTACACGTCTCGTTACCTGAATATTCCATCCACGAATCAAGGAAGCCCCACAAAGAATAGTGGCTGTAGCTATCCTTTCATCACTAGATCCTTTAACTGCATTCTCAAAGACTTTCTCAATCTCTGCAAAGCTTCCATTAAATTAATGAGCTCAAATTCAGTTGCTTTACTCTCCAATAAGGCATCAATAGTGCTTAAGGAAAATAAAATTGTTCAACAGGAAGCCACGCTGCAGCTTGTTACTATAAAACACACTTAAAAGTAAATTAAAATAACTAATATCAATTAACTGCATACCTTGAAGCAGGCATTGACACTAAAGCATTGATCATCATTGGAGTGAGGGATGCCCCTTTCATAAACGCTGACCAACCGGGAACTTGAGTAGGGACATTGCGTGGAAGTTGGTTGATACGTCCGTTTACATAACCGGGCCACAAATAAGCAGATGTATCCAAAAGATTTCTTGCTATGCATGACTCAACAATTAAATGAAGTAGACTACCAGCTGTAAAAGAAACAGAGAAATCAAGTAGGAATAAATGCAGGCAAACATTTCCAACTGAGATAGACATTACTTACAGCAGTTAATCGGCATTTCCATCGCACTGATGCACTCAAAATATGCACTACCAACATTGATACCAGATACAAACATCATTGCTTTAGCTGCAGCCTGATTAGCAGCAGGAATGACTGACTGTGGTGGAGTCAGCAAGCTCTGATAATCATTCAGATTCTGAAGACTAAATACTAAATCCATTCGTCTCTTTCCGGGAACCACATGTTTTATTCCCATATTGTATTCAAGCTCGTCTGAAGCTGCACTTTCCTCTTCCTCAATAAGATCAGCAACAACCAGAGGTGTGATTGACAACAACATGCTCAGACGAGTGTCCAGTCGAGGCACAGGTCCCTCAATTGGATCCCTCTCCTAGACATAAAATGCAGTTTAACTTATTCCATATCTTCGTATTTCATAGAAAAAGGATATTATAGTTCGGTTCTCACTCTCTGAATGAGGCGTAGAGCAGCCATCCAAAGTCCAAGAAATATCTCATGCCATGAAGCGGCATTAATTGCTTGAAGACACTTGACTAAACCTGCATAAATAAAATCATGACTTTAATCTAAGCAATGGTAATTGTGACACCAACCTACCCTCCATAAAAAGCTCTTACCAGTAATGATTTCTACAGCACTTGTTGCATTGACTTGTGAACCATCCATTGAATCTTCTAGCAGCATATCAAGAGGAAGCCAAAGAGCTGACCGACTAGCACCAATGCAAAGACCAGCAGAATTAACGAGAGGTCTCGATTGTACCACATGATTAAAATCCTGCATTAAACTTGCTCGCAAATTCTGAGACTTATTTTTATGAGTATCTGATATTAACTGCAGAAGAACTGGTGGTGTAATAGTATTTGAGTTTCTCAATGCTGACGAATTCTCCGCAAGAATCTGAATTCTCTGGGAAAAGCTTTCCCAATGTGTGCACCTGGCAAAGGAGAACAAATGATCATTATCCATTAGAACAGTAACAGAAGATCCAAGAGATAAAAAGATACCAATTATAAAGCAAGATAATGCAATGTAGACATTATAGTTTTAAAATTTCTTCAAATAAAAATCACATCATTTTTAAAGTGATCCATATAATGCCATGCGAAACACAAGCAAACTATTGTGATAAATAAAACAACACAAACGACAAAAGGATCGGGTGTTCTAACATGTTTTGGCGAGCCAAGTAAAGAATCCTGGAAGTTACTTTGTTTTGCAGAAATAGCCCAACTAACTCGATGGCAATGATGGTATTAATAGTTCTCAATCTCTCATAGTAGTCTTTTCTCTTCTCTTCATATATATCATGGACATCAATTTCCATATCTTGAGGTTTAACAGGCCATCTAGGTTCATTCTCGGTTAGTTGAAGTAATCCTTCATCGTCCAATGCTGCATCAACCAACTGCCAAACAATAGAGAAGACATGCAGAACCAAAAGGGCAGCAGCTTCATTTTCTTGCAAGCTGAAGATCTGAGATAAATGGAGAACTTTGTCTAAAGAAATCATGGTCCTGCAGAACGAAACAAATAGCTAAGACAGGAATGAGATTTTGATCAAAATTCTCGATACCCTTCCTAATAAGGCACAGACGAAATAAGTTGATGGAACATCAAAGTACTTACTTGTCATAGTTTGGCAAGTGTGCATAATCTTTTAGAGAAAAAGCATGTCGTTTAAGGAGTTCCAAATATAGTCTATATGCTGCTGGACAAGAACGTCGATATGGAATTACCCTGTTTAGATGTAATGAAGAGAATCAAGCATAGAAAGAATGTAGTTTCATGATGACATCTACAATATAAATTGGACTATATGTCACTTTTCAATCAGTTGGGCTCAGAATCACATCAAAAATGATGCAGTTTATGCTCTAGAAACCTTAACAATGGACCCAGATCCTCTCCCGTACGGGAGGAAATTGACCTCTCACTGTAGTACGCTACAGTGAAATCACTGTAGCGTGCTAGATTGAGAGGAAATTGAGGTAAAGTACGGGAGAGGATCCACACCCCTTAACAATGCAACACATAGAGTGCAATTTGTTTGGCAAATAATATGAATACATCAGCTCTTTTAGAGCCATGAATGATAAGTAGATGTAAAATGTGACAACGTCATTATCTGAAAAAAAGCAAGAAATATGAACACAAATAACAATGAGCAGGGTATAATACATCATAGTCTGGATTTTCTGTTCCACAAAAGTATTGGCAATCATTAGACAAAAACATCAATCATAAATCGACGTACGAAATTTAGACCCTAGGAAACAGAAAAGATATTCAGTTCTCTAATGCAGCAGATAGCAAACATGTTGGAGTGAAGGACCATATCTGCTGCATTCATTAAAAGCAACATTTAAATAGTTACATGTCATAAAGAATCAATCACTCAAAATTAGCAAAATGCAATGATCACAACAACAAGTACCAAAATACTTTCAAGAACATATGTCATTATGTGTTGATTAATCACTTAGTGATAAAATACAAAATATTTCCAAGAACAGATATCATTATATATTGATGAAGTCCATGTGATCAAACATCATAGTATCAACAAAAAGAGGCAACAACATATTTAAGAACCTGAAAGGAAAGAAAATAAGAGGGAGAAAATACAAGAACATAGTTATTTTTTCAACAAATATTATATAATTTTTTATACATTCGAGTGTACATACACCCAAATTATTTAATTCTAATTATAAAGACTATGTTTTCACTCTATATATATATATATATATATATATATATATATATATATATATATATATATATATATATTATATTATATTATATTATATTATATTAACCTACCTCATAAATGAATCCAAAATAAATAATATAGACAAAGGTGATAAGACGTGGATTGGGAAAAAATGGACCCCTTATTTCCACTTAGGTTAACTTTATGAGTAAGCATGACCAATTTCAATGGCCTCACCTACAATTATATCATTATGTGTATAACAAGTGTACATAAAAGAGCACACACACATAAATGACAGTGAAGAATAAAGCTGCTGCACCATACAAATGACACAGAATAATGGGTAAATTTTAATTAAAAATATAATAAGAAAATAGGGACCATCTTTTTATTGCTACCTAAAGCAATATCATCACAAATGCCAAACCTTAGATAGGGATATAACCTGTCTTCATCATCCACCTACCCCTAACCACTAAATATTTCTACTATATTAATTAAATAAAAAATGACATAAAAGTTTCAAAATTTGTATTTATTACAGCATTTCATTTTAAAATTTTAACTTAAATTAATTAAAAACTAAATTGATGGCTTAAAATTAATTAAAATATGATGTTACTATTACTTGGTTGAACAGAGAGCCTTTGTGTTGGAGAGATGAATCAACAGATGAGAGAGAACAAACATCACCAATGATTAAAACTAGCCCAGAAACCAATATGACATAACAGAAACAAATCTCCAAAACACAAAATTCACATTAAACAAAATATAAAGAAAAAAAAAAGAAAAAAGAAACCTTTGTGACAGAAGGGCAAGAACAAGGCAAGGGGGGACAATCTTGAGAGCCAGTGCTTTCTCCAAGAACTTCCAAGCAATGGGGACATTATTATCCCAACAAATGTGGGAAACCAAATGATGTGCTAGTTCAAGAGAAGGTAAGGTGATCCCAAGAGAGCTCAAATTAGATGATATTTGGATCGACCACAAAAAGGGGTCACTACCCTTCTCTTGGGCCACCCTAGTTTGCTCCAAAACAGTGTCCCATATGCTGCAACTAAAATGGGTTGCCACCTCCATGGACAAGCTACCTCATCATCTGTTCATGGTGAAGGTAAAGATGGAAGAGAGTGAGGTGGTGTTTGTTGAATGAATGATATGGAATTGAACAAGAAATGAGAATGGTGTAATTGGTTTATAAATCACAAATCCTAATGTCAAAACCCCAATAAGTGGGGTTCAAGTGCTGGCCCAAAAGTTGAATCCAAAAGTTTTCCTAACTACTTTATCAAGTGAACACATATACTGTTTTGTTCAGAGCATGTATCACCTACACCCGGTCCACATGCTCTCCATATATGGAGTAATATTTTAATATAATTAATTACTAGTTTTTTTTATTACTTCACCGGTCCCGGCGTTTGTTTGTGTCGTTGACCTATTCGCCCAAAAAAATACTCTCACCGTCCGCTTTCAAGGATATTATTTTTTCACTTTGGGCGTCCGCTTTCAATGATATTATTTTTTCACTTTGGGCGTCTGCCTTCAAGGGTCTCATTTCCTTTATCCACACGCACTCACTAATACAACTAAAAAATGGAACCCGCACATCCACTAATACAACTACCCATTATATATTAAATAACAATACTCCTTAATCTCCGTGCCCAAAAGCAAATAACACCCTTGAATTCGGACGGAGGGAGTGCTTTAACAATGAATGACTCCTCTCATATATACTCGTTTTACAAGAGAATGTTTCTTGTGAACTTTTTCCATTTAATATCATTAATATTTTTTGAGGTTTAATTAGGTGACGGGTCTACCGTGATCAACTAAAAATCACCCATATTTTTTGTATTTATTTGTTTTACCATACTCTTCACACCAAAATAAATAAATAAATAGTATTCAATTAATCAAATTATTATAAAGTATATTTTAATTTTAAAGTTTTCATCTTTCACTCAACCTACATAATTGAATTTTTAATTGATTTATTATTTAAAAATATCAAATTACCATAAAACTTTAATTTAAAAAATAATTATTTTAAAATAATGTGAAACAATAAATGTGGGTGTTGTTTCCCAACGAAAGGAATATATCATTTGACATAGCACCACTCAGTGAAAATACCATCTAAATAGAATATAAATTTATTAACCAAAAAAGTAATTAATTATGAGGATGTGAAATAATATATATATCATCTTAATGTCTACCATGTCCATGATACAAATTACTAATAAAAATCTATTCTACCAAACTAGATGTTACTACATAGTCTACATGAGATATATCATTAACATACCTTTTGATGTAAGGATTAATTAATTAGATTTTTTATTTTTTTTAAAATCCATTTTGCAGTTTCGTGTGGATTGTGGAATGTCCAGATTTTAAAAGAATATACTTCATATTAATGGCATAATATGTGTAAATTCTGGTTATTAATTAATGTGTGTCAGTTGTGTAATGCAGTACTATTAAATATAGAAGAAATGTAAAATGGTTAAAACTAATAAACTTTTAAGTAAACTATTAATAGGAAATTCTTCAATAGAAGTTAGTATCAATTTTGGGAACCAATTTAGAAGTGTTTCATTTAAATTTTCAATTTTTTTCTGATTAAAGATTATCGTAATTTTATTTTTTTTGAAATTCAATATTATAAAACAATACAAAATGTTAATAAAAACAATGTATAGTTGATATAATGATTTAATCTGAAGGTGTATAATACTTTATTATTAAATTTATTATTATTATTTGTCTTATACAATTTGAAATGAGAAAATAAATTTTATAGCATGTATTAAATGAGAAAAATTAAATTATATATATATATATATAATAATTGGTTCCTAATTTAAAAAAAAAATCAAATTTAAATATTTAATTAAAATACATGGAGTATTAAATTGAAACTTAAATTAATTAAATATTAGTTCTCTACAAAATTATTTCTTTTTCAAGAAAATCATGATCTATCACGTGATAGATGCCTGGTTAAATGTAGTTAGCCTCCTAATTAATCAACCTCTAATTAAATATTGGCATGCGCATAAATTATATATTTGCAGAATTTTTTCAATCGAAATTAGTTTGGTGGCTGCGGAGATTAGTGATCATGACAGGTCAATAAATTAAACTTAAGGGACAAATTTTTTATATATTATATACTACTATAATATAATATATAATATTTCATTATAGTACAAGAAAAACGATTGTATTATAAAAATATATCTTAATCTTAATATATATAAGGCTAAATATAGTTAGTACCCGGGTGCACACGAAGCTTCGTGTGCACCCACATACAAATATAATCAAAAACATATACAATTGTGAGTAAAAATGTATACAATTTAATTGTTAATTTTTTTAATGAAAAATTGAGTGTAAAAAATATCTAATTATTAAAATACATGTATACACTATTGAATAAAAAATTATAAACATATGAATGTTTGTTTTTTTAATGAAAAATTTAGTGTGAAAAAAGTATACAATTATTACAAAACACGTATACAAAAGAGAATAACATGTATACAAAATAGAATAAAAGTTATATAAATATGGGTGCAAGGATGCACCCGGATGCACCTAATATACACTCTATATATAAAAACAGAATAAATCCAATTCTGACCATTTATTTCTAAAACAAATTTCAGCCACCCATTAAAATAATTAAATAATTATAATTATAACATTTTCAAATTAAGAAATAATTTAGTCAAAATTTTAACCATTTATTTCTCAAAAAAATCTCAACCACCCATTAAAATAATTAAATAATTATAATTATGACATTTTCAAATTAGGAAATAAGATATTATTTATTAAAACTTTAATAATATTAAATTAAATACATTATTTGAATATATTCAAAATTTTCAAATAAATATAAGCTACCCATTAAAATTATTCATTTTCAAATTAGAAAATAAGATATCATTTATTAAAACTTTAATAATATTAAATTAAATATATTATTTGAATATATTGAAAATTTTCAAATAAATCTAAGTCACCCATTAAAATTATACATTTTCAAATTAGGAAATAAAATATTATTTATTAAAACTTTAATAATATTAAATTAAATATATTATTTGAATATATTCAAAATTTTAAATAAATCTAAGCCACCCATTAAAATAATTAAATAATTATAATTATTACATTTTCAACATTTTCAAATCAGGAAATAAGATATTATTTATTAAAATTTGAATAATATTAAATATATTTGTTAGCAAATAAAATTCACAGTCTAATTAAATGGCAACACGTGAATTTTCATGATTAAATACGTGAATTTTCATGATTAAAATATCAATTTTAATTTATTATATATTTTATTTTTAATTTAAATGAGGCTTACATTAAATGAAGTCTGACTAAGTCAAATAAGCTTAATTCAAATGTGGTCAAACCCAAGTCAACTAAAGCTTGGAAAGGTCCAAGCCTGCAGAATAGAGGTCACATCAAATATTAACCAATCAAATTGCAAGAATGAAAAGGCCAAAGCCAGCAGTCAAATCAGTCATTGACCAATCAAATTGAGAGTTATATATGGGGCTTCCTCACCCTTCACCTATATAAGGATCCCTCCTCCATTCATTCTAGACACACCGAGTGTGATTCTCTATGAAGATCAAAGACTTCAGAGTTGTCTGAATAGTCTTTGAATTCTTCAACGAGAATCAACTCAAGAACGGAATACATTTGAGATTCAAGTTCTAAACCGTCCGGATTAAGCGTTCTACAGTCAAGTTATTTAGTGAACGGCCTATAATCTGGAATTCAGGTGCTAAACCGTTCGCATTTAAGCATTCTTAAGTCAAGTTCTTTAGTGAACGGCCTATAATTTGGGATTCAGGTGCTAAACCGCTCGAATTTAAGTCTGCTTAAGCCAAAGTCCTTCGAAAAATGGCTTATAATCTGTGATTCAGGTGCTAAACTATCCGAATTTAAGCATTCTTAAGTCAAGTTCTTCAGTGAACGGCCTAAAATCTGGGATTCAGGTGCTAAATCACTCGCATTTAAGCCTGCTTAAGTCAAAATTCTTCCAAGAACGGCCTATAATATGGGATTCAGGTGTTAATTTCAGCCACCAATTAAAATAATTAAATAATTATAATTATGACATTTTCAAATTAGGAAATAATTTAGTCAAAATTCTAACCATCTATTTTTCAAACAAATTTCAGTTACCCATTAAAATAATTAAATAATTATAATTATGACATTTTTAAATTAGGAAATAAGAGTTAATAATATTACATATATTATTTGAATATATTTAAAATTTTCAAATAAATCTAAGCCACCCATTAAAATATAAATTTCAGTCACCCATTAAAATAATTAAATAATTATAATTATGTCTTTTTCAAATTAGAAAATAAAATATTATTTATTAAAAAATTAATAATATTAAATATAAATCCAATCCTAACCATGTTTAGGTTTTAGAGTTTTAGGGTTTAAGACATAATGTTTCTAGAGAGCAAAATCCTGACCATCTATTTGTTAAACAAATCTCATCCACCCATTAAAATAATTATAATTATTACTTTTTCAAATTAGGAAATAAGATATTATTATAAATCCAATCATGATCATCTATATTTAAAATAAATTTCAGCCACCCATTAAAATAATTAAATAATAATAATTATGACCTTTTCAAATTAGAAAATAAAATATTAGTTATTAAAAAATTAATAATATTAAATAAAATCCAATCCTAACCATGAAATGATTTAGCAGGGGAATGAAATGAACTTATGAATTGAATAGTAATGGGAATGTAATGATTAAAAATTATTTTTATTATAATTGGTATCGTTCAGGAATAACTCAAGTAATAGAATTTGTATTCCTTAATAATTTCAATCTCATTAATAGTATTTTTATAATATTACATTTAAATTTAATTTATTTAAAATATTAAATTAATTAAAATTTTAATGAAGATTTTATATATTTTATAATTATAGAAAAATATTAAATTATAAATAAAATAAAATATTAATATTAATATTTTAAAATATAAATAAAATTTAAAATACAAATAAAAAATTTATATATATTAAAAAATATTAAACTATGTATAAAAAATTATATTTATATTTATATTACATGTATATATTCAATTTAATTAATAATATTATTTTTTATATATAATTTACTAATTTTTATTTTGAATAAATATTAAAATAATTATATACATTTATATTTAAAAATTTTAAGAATTTAATTTAATTATATATTTTTTACCGATTTGAGTATATAAAAATATTTAATTTTTTATTTAGATTTTAAATAATTTATTATTTTTATTTTTTATTAAATAATTTAATACAAATGATTTTAATAAATATGTAATGTTAAGTAGAAAAATAGTAACATATTTATAATTATATAAATAAATATTGTATAAATTAAAAAAATATTATTTATAATTATATATATATATATATATATGTATATGTGTGTGTGTGGGGGGTGGGGGGAACGAGGGAATGGAATGGGCAATACCATGGAGGGTGGGAGGAATGACAATTCCCACATATAAGGGAATACACATCCATTGGAATCGTGATTCATATTACTAAAAATATTTCAATTGCAGGAATGAGAATATAATTAGGAATGACGATTCCATTCTCACCCCATTCAATCGTACCAATCACGCCCTTAGGGTTTTAGGGTTTAGGGTTTATGGCATAATGTTTTAGAGGTCAAATCCTGACCATCTATTTTAAAACAAATCTCAACAACCCACTAAAATAATTAAATAATTGTAATTATGATTTTTTCAAATTAGGAAATAATTTAGTACAAATCCTGACCATTTATTTCTCAAACAAATCTCAGTCACCCATTAAAATAAGTAAATAATTATAGTTATGATTTTTTCAAATCAAGAAATAAGATATTATTTATTAAAATTTAAATAATATTAAATATATTATTTGAATATATTCTAAAATTTCAATGAAATCTCATCCACACATTAAAATAATTAAATAATTATAATTATGATTTTTTCAAATCAGAAAATAAGATAATATTTATTAAAAATTGAATAGTATTAAATATATTATTTGAATATATTAAAATTTTCAAACAAATCTCAGTTACCTATTAAAATAATTAAATGATTGTTTACACGAAACTTTAGATGAGTCTTTTAAATTATTTGCAATAGAAGTTTGATTGAGTTAATTAACAATAAAACTTTCATTAATTGATTGATGTTTATAAATTAGTAATATAGAATCTGATCTTATAATTTTTAAAAAAGAAAATTTTATTATTGCATTTTAAATTGCTAAAATTCTGTATTTTAACCTTATTGCAAAATATATTAGTAAACTTATACGAATTTATCAACTTAACATGCTTGCAAGGTTTTATAAGTGTTTTTCCCATAACAACATTATATTATAATATTAAAACATTAGATTAAATAAAATTCAAATAAATATTATTCGGTTCAAACATCATAAAATTAATTAAGTGAAGTTGTAGCCCTAAAAATAACACATCCTGTGCAACGCACTGGTTCAATTACTAGTAAGAGATTTAATAAAAAATTTACATACTAATTAATAAGTGGAAATTTTAAGGGGCAAATCATTAAATCCACTGTGTATCAATGACAATAATCCAATACATACTATTGATTAAAATGGTGTACCCCACCATTAGGGGCCCCCACCGCCCCTGCCCTGGGGATTGGTGGAGGAGGTAAATCGCAGGATGTGCCTCAAGTGGCTTATAGGGAGGGCTCACTGTTAAACTTGTGCTTGCAAGGGGCCAAATCCATGCCAAAGACAGGATTCGAACCCCCACCCTGCAGCAACCAAGCTCAGCTGACTGTCAGAAAAATAAAAATAAAAAATCATGCCTTAAATTAATTTCTGAACATCACATTTAAAGAAAATTTTCTAGAAACTTGAAACTTTGCACCCAACATTTTTCTGACCATACATTAGGCAAACAAGTGTGAGACAAACGGGAATATTATAGTAGTGGAGTAATAATATTTTAATAAAAATACTCCCTCCGTCTCAGGCAAAGGGTTATTTTTGCTTCTTGCACGTGAATTAAGGAGTATTATTATTTAATATATGTAGTGAGTAGTTGAATAGTGGGATTGTAGGCCCCATATTTTAATGGGTTAATTGAAAAAAAAAACCCATGAACTTTACACCAATTGCAAATTAATCCTTACTTTTGAGAAATTAAAAAAAAATCACTACCTTTAAGTATTGTTGCTAAATAATCCCTCTGTCCCGGTCAAAGTGCACTGTTTACTTTTTGCACGTAGATTAAGGAGTATTATTATTTTATGTAAAGTGAGTAAGTGTATTAGAGAGATGTGATGGGTAGTGGTGGGCCATTGGTGGACCCTTTTTACTGAAAGAGAAAAATTGTGCAATTTAGACGGGATGCCCAATATAGTAAAATGGTGCTATTTGGGTGGGACGGAGGGAGTAAACTCAATTTGTGATTAAAAGTAAGACTTTTTGGGTTTATTTTGTAACAATACTTAAGAGTGGTGATTTTTTTTGCAATTTCTCAAAAGTGGGGATTAATTTGCAATAACAGTAAAGTTCGTGATTTTTTTTTTGCAATTAACCATATTAGTGGGTGGGTGTGGCTCTCACGTGTGTAAAAAATGAAAGAGGACTCTTTGAGTGAGACGCCCAAAATGACTAAAAGAGACTCTTTGGGTGCGACGGAGGGACTAATAATAATATAGTAAATAATTTTATAAATAATTTCATAATATTAAAGGCAAAGATTTGTGTGTGACGGATAAAAAGTGTAATTTCTTTAATAGAAAGTGATATTCAATTAATGAAAAGTGATAATACTTTATAGTATTGAAAAGTGATGACATTTTATTGTGAAAGTGATAATATTTTTATAGCAAAAGTTATAATTAATTTAAAAAGTAAAAATGATTTCACATGAGACGGTCATGCAAAATTTACTTAATATTAAAGGATAATAATAATATTTTAATCAAAATTTGATAATTATTTTAAAAAATATGAAACACGATCTCATGCACGTTGCCCAATATTCTATTCTATGGTCAAATATGAAGAACCCGCTATATATTTATGAGACACTCTCGAGACTGATTATTTGCGAGACGGGTTGACTCATCATTAAAATATGCTTAATATATAAATAAAGTATGTGTATTTGTAGTTAAAGTATATCAATAATAAATTATATTATAACACACTAAAATTATATTTTAATGCATATTTCATCATATTTTAGAAAACATATTTTAACAACAACTAAACATACTTTATCTAAATAATGAATAATATACTTTAATAATAAATCGACTCGTCTCACGTCCGTCTCATAAATAACTCGTCTCAGACTTTATCTATATTTATAAGGAATTGTGTTGACAATTGTTTCCATCACTTACTTAAATAAATTACTAATTAGCACACTATATTTAATTTTGAATAAACTAATTAATGATGAATATTCTAAGAAATAAATATTATAAACTTTAAAAATAAAGAATAAAATATATTCCCTGTCCCAATAATAACCATCTCTCTCAAATACTCCGGTCCCAAAAATACTATTTTACCAATTTGAAGTGCGCATTTTTTTTAAAAATATATAAATCACACCCACTAATATAATTAGTCATTACATATTAAATAAGTAATATTTTTATAAAAGCTACCGGAATTATATACTCCATATTTTAGTGATTATATATAATTTTAGGTCTTAAATTTCCCATCTTTTGATTCCTCTGAATTAATCAAAAAAAATCTTTTAAATTTCTAATTAATATGTAACTTAATCTTTCGAAAAAAGTACTCCTATTAAAAACTCATATTCCTCAATCCAGTTACAAATTGCAAATTGTACCTATCAAGCGGGTTGGGAAAGTAATTAGTATTATAGCATATACATCCTCATACATTAGAAATATTCAATATAATTTTAAATGAATTAATGATCAAATTCAAAAAATAAAATATAATAAATTATAGGGTTATTCTATAGTACACCGATGTAAAATTAATATGATAGTAATTTTTTAAGGTATAGTTTTTTGATCAAATGATTTATATTAACTAAGTGATCGAAATTCAAATGACTCTAAATTATAAAGAAAAAATGTATAAATTCTAAATCATAAAGCTAAAATAGTACTAATATCGTATCAGTTGCGCAAAACAATGATCATCCGCGGTGCGCACAATTTGTAGTGTTAATTAATATACTCCCTCCGTCCCGTTTCAATGTTTACGTTTCTATTTTGCGCGTCTCATTTCAATGTTTACGTTTTTCTTTTTAGGAATATGGAACCCACCTAAAACAATTAATATATCATCCAACGCTGATACACCTACCTACTTCATATTAAATATTATATTTTTCCACCTACTATCTATTAAAATATAATACTTTTTAATCAACGTGAAAAAACAAACGAAAACATTGAAAAGTGAAGGGAATATATTTTTAAAAACTTGTTTCCTAGTAAACTATGTTAATTATATTTTACTTATTATTTAATTAATTAATGGAGTAAATCACTATTATTTTATAGTGGTTAGAGGTAGGTGGAGAAAAGGACTGGTTATATCCCTATAAAGTTTGGCATGACATTGCTTAACGTAGCAATGGCCATATATTCTTATTAACTAGTAGTACTAATTAATTTATGGGAGAATTTAAAAAAAATTAAATTTTACTGTTAAAAATCTTTATCGATTAATTAATGATTTTTCTATCAATTTTATTCAATATGTACGTTTTGAATTTTAATGTCCCTTTTATAATACATTCATGTTTGTTTTCAAGTCGATGACCTCGTCGATTAATATATCAATATGTACACCCTTAAGGATATTTTAGTCCTTTTAGATACTATTCGGTTAATTTTAATTAAAAAAATTAAGTATTATGGTTAAAATTATTTTTGACATGTCTATTTGAAACATTTTTTATTAAGCAACTAAAATTTATTCTTGATTAATTTCGCCCATTAGTATAATTCATGTCTTTATAGTTTATTCATTATATACATATGTGTGTGTTAGGTAGGTGAAGCCAGTGAAATTTGTCTTGTACATGGTCATGCTAAGTACATCATAATTCATAAGTGGAAATAATGGGTCCTCTTTCATCCCAAACCACATCTTATTATCTCCCTTTTCTTTCAAAGAGAATTATGCATTCTATTTCCCAATTTTATCTCTTATTTCATTTGTTAAGGGACTTGCCATCATGTATTATAATTAATGTTTAAATAACTGACACTTGTGTAAAGAATTAAGAGAAACTCTCTTGTCCCAGAGTTTTTCATGAGACGATGGTGAGATTGGTTGATCAATTACTAAAATATGCTTATTATATAGTTAAAGTATGCTTATTTGTAATTAAAGTATGTCAATAATGAATTATATTATAACACCCTAAAATCATACTTTAATTCATCATTTATCATACTTTAGAAAACATATTTTAACAATCATTAAACATATTTTATCTATATAATAGGCATAATTTAAGGCGTCTCACAAACCGTCTCACATATATAACGTCTCACAAGAGAATTTGTCTTTTATTGAGAAACTCTCTTGTGAGATGGGTTATTTATGAGACGGGCGTAAAACGGGTCGACCCATCACTAAAGTATGCTTATTGTATAGATAAAGTATGTTTATTTGTAGTTAAAGTATGTCAATAATAAATCATGTTATAACACGCTAAAATCATAATCTAATCCATACTTCAACGTACTTAAGAAAATATACTTTAACAACTATTAAACATATTTTATATAAATAATAGACATACTTTAACACGTCTCACAACCGTCTTATGTAAATAACGTGGAATTTGTCAAGAATTAATTGTCATTAACTTTGATTTAGATTTTAATATAAAAGAAGTTGTTGTAAATTAATACAGGTAGTATTGTGATGATCTTCGATTATTTATGAGAAGATAGGAAATTGTGTTACACCTCCAAGGATGTGAAATGTTATTCTCTAGATATATCCAACTATCCAACTGTTATGTTAAATGTGTAATTATTGCCCCCAGGGCATACCTCAAGTGGTAGAGGGGAGGGTGGAAAGGCCTTTCAACTGAGCTTGGTTGCTGCAGGGTGGGGGTTCGAATCCTGCCTTTGGCATGGATTTGGCCCCTTGCAAGCACAAGTTTAACAGTGAGCCCTCCCTATAAGCCACTTGAGGCACATCCTGCGATTTACCTCTTCCACCAATCCCCAGGGCAGGGGCGGTGGGGGCCCCTAATGGTGGGGTACACCATTTAAATGTGTAATTATTATCCTACTATATAATAGGAAATTTGACTAATTTTATAAAGATAATATTCATATGTGGAAAGTGTAATTGTCATTTTGGACATTACAAATAGTCCATTTTCTTTTTTGGTAAAAGAGATATATTATTTAATTATAGACCCACACATCATACTAATATAGCTACCCACTTTATATTAAAATATTATTTTTTTTATTTTACTATATATTAAAATATTATAATACGTAAAAATAACGAACACAGATGTTAAGGTGCACACGTATCAATAGCATGGAGTATATGTTAAGGTGCATTAAATTTAAATGTCTCTTTAAATTGTCCAATCAGTATTAGAAACATCACATACTCTTTTAAAGTATTCCTTTAAATTAGATCATTTATTTTAATAATAATAATAATAATAATAATAATAAATTTATTTATTATTATTATTATTATTATTATTATTCTTATTATATTGGTAGATTCTTGTGAGACATGTTATGTTAGATCTGGGCCTATATTTAATTACTCTCTAAACAAATTATTATATATTTTTTATCATTAAAATTAATTTAAATATTTTTTCACTAATAAGAAGTAGAAATATAAATTATTCTTCTAATTAGCTATTCCATAGTAACTTTAAGTGTAAAGTATCTTTTTAATTGATAACAACTAACTATTTCAAAATTTTATTAAGTTTTAGAATATACTCCATATTGATACACGATTAAAGCATACAAGTGATCCACAGTCACTCTTCCCCCCCCCCCCCCCCCCCCCCCACCCATATATATTCTTTTGTTTGATTAGGTGATAAGTTCATGTTTTTGGTGATCTACTAGAGGCATGCAAATAACTGCCCAATGAAAATGTCTAAGTTGGTGAGACCTGGTGGGGTGGTTGGGTGGGGGGAGTTGCATACTAATTCTAGATTTAAAAGTGGACAATTATATTTTGTTAACTTATAATACACCACAAGTTGAGTTTACATTTTATATTTTGTTTGGTCTTAAAGTTTACATTTCTTTTTTATTTAGTGGAAACTACATAAAAAATTAATTATTTCATATGGAGTTCACACACTTTAACCCAATATCTACTAAAATATTATTTATATATCTTAATTTATATGCGAAAAACAAATACTCCCTCCGTCCACTTTTAAGATATTCATTTTACTATTTTTGGCATCCGCTTCAAAGGTATTCATTTCTCTTATTTAATAAAAAAGTACACAATATGGCCCAACATTTCCCTCTAATACAACTACTCACTTTACATATAATAATAATACTCCTTAATCTACGTGCAAAAAGCAAATGGATACCTTAGAACTGGTCGGATGGAGTATAAAATTAATGCGAACGAAGAGGATATACTTAAGGTTATGTTCGTTTTCGGATTTTAAATCCAGGTTTTGGTTTTTCAAAACTCACATCCAAATTTTAAAAATCTCCCCTATATCTACCTACTACATTCTCTCTCTTCAATTAATACACTTTCTCTCTTTATCTCTCCTCTCTTATTTAACTTTTTAAATAAATTAATACATTGATTTGACATAAAGTTAAAATCTACCCTACTCAAAACTCAAAACAAACATAGAACATACTATTCATGGTTTTCAAATCTCACATAATCCTAAATCAAACATCACCTAAGAGATTTAATCTTATTTACCATCTTATATTTAAAAACTTATCATCCAAACCTAACAAATATTTTAATACTTTATTTATTATTCAAATAACTTAATTATTCCTTAACAAATAAATAAATTTGGCAAAAAAAATATACTCCCTCCGTCTCACGTATTTTTACCACTTTCCATTTTGGGGTGTCCCACGTATTTTTACCCATTCTATTTTTGGCAAAAATACATAATATTTTATTACCTACTTTTTACAATCCCAACAACTTTAATTACTTTTTTATACTTTATTCATCATTCCCAATAACTTTATTCACTTTTTCTTTTTAAATTACTAATTTATCCCTACTTTCTCTTACATTATATATTAAAAAAATAAAACGTCTTAATCTCCGTGCCCGTACAAACGGGTAAAAATACCCGGGACTGAGGGAGTACTTTTTTTTATACTTTTTAAAAGAAAAGTAAATGTACACCCCTAGTGGAGAATTATTATTCAGTCCGATGTTTGAAAGTTAGACCTCTAAATTAATCAAGTTAAAAGAACCACGTTTTATAATTAAATGTATTTGATTTGTAGATTAACACCAAAATATAGTATTTCTTGATAATATATACCAATACACAGTAACTTTCACCAGATTTTTCACATTTATTATAGATAAAGGATGTTTGGTAAGGAGTATTAATGGGGGAGATAATGAGAATGAAAAATATTGATTCTCATTTAGTATTTGATACTAGGTGATTGTCTAATTGAAATTCAAATTTATAAATCATTCTTATTGATTCAACAACTACCACACCACCTTCAATCAATTTTATTCTTATTATCATTATCCTCATTAATAATTTCTATTATCATTATCATTTCGAAATTTGAACCAAGTTATTCTTAAAAGTTTTTTTTTCTTATCAATTTTATTGATTTTGAGAGTATTATATATAATATATTTAAATAATAAATATATGAGGACAGATTCTCATGTGGACCATATTCAAAAGTTATGCACTAGTAAATAAAAACATATACTCCTCATTACTGAATAAAAGCTTATACTCTTTATTAGCAATTTTTTTCGCAAATTTTTTGTTAATTTTTTTAATAAAAAAACCGAATATAAAAAGTTACACATTTATCACTTTAGCTCGAGATTAAATATTTTTGGACTTTAAAATATGAGTTGATATTCTGTGCATTCGGATGTACATGTGTACTCATATTTATATTAATTTTTATTTAATATTGTATATATTTTTTAATAAATGTATAACTTTTTATATTTAATTTTTCATTAAAAAGCTAATAAAAATTTTACTAAACAAAATGTATAAATTCTTGTGTATAAATTTTGAATGCAAGTGAACGAATTTAAATTCATGCACGATAAATTTTGACTGAGTGTGATTTTTTATTTTAATTTTGGACACTGAACACTCAACAACCAATCCTCAGCTACACATATTATAATGATGTAGCATCATATATATATATTTGTATCTTATTATAATATAAAGTTAGAATATGGGCAAACAAAATCATTATTAATTTGAGCAATTCCATCATTGCTAATTGATTCAACATCCATTCTCAATATCTCCACCAGCTAAAGTAAAATATAATTTGATCTCAACAATTATCTATTGTATAACCAATTTTCATTCATAAAATATCTACAAGATGATGTAATCAATATTAGAGAGAAATGACAAAAAAAAAAAGTGGGCTGGGGCCGATCAGGCCCATAAAGAGTAGCCATGGGCTCAAATTGATGGTCCACGGGGACATGGGCCTCTTAAACAACAATCCAGCCACATCCCCATCTCTCACAACTAATTATTCAATTGGGGGTGGCTATTCACACCCCGAAATTACTTCACGTACCCCAATTATTGTAAAGACTAAAATATCCTTACATAATAAGACTTAAATATACTTTTAAGTAATTATATAATTAAATTAAAATTAATTAAAAACCAGAACGGTTCGTTACAATAATCTGTGTGCTCTACCTTCCTCACCATCAACCATCCATTAATTAGCAATCTTACAACTGTATTAATTCTTTTGAAACATTATTATATTTTTTAATTTATACCACTGATAAGCAACGACTGCATTTCACCATCTTCCTTCCATCTTAATTTGTGAATTGATCAATCTGCATCAATGTGAATAATCTTCACTCGGAGAGGAAGAAGACTTTTACGATGATCAAGGTCAACAAAAACAATGATGTCAAAGTCAGCGCTCCCAGAAACCATACAACATCCTTAAACAAGAAGACAACACATTAACACAAATTAAACTCCAAAATGATCTCTCAGATTCCAGAAGCGTAGCTTCCTCCCTTTTGACTGTATACAAGCAGCAGTTGTGCTGCATCCTGGTGTAATTACAGAAGAAGAGATAAATGGTGAATCTCTAAACCTCCAATGCAGCATAAGAGAGAATGAAATGATGAATATGTTCGTGGGCCAGAACCCACTGTCTACTAACGCGGACCCCCATTTTATTTTAAGTGAGAGCTTGCACACTGTCTATTAACCAACCGCACTCACGGGTTTTGAACTTAAAATCTTAGGAAATTTAATCCTAAGAGACCTCAAGTCTGTTTTTAAGTGCTCTTAACTAATGCTTTGGTGAAATGATGTAGGAGTATATTTTTCTAACAACTGATACTTGTTAAATATCCACTTCAGTAGAGAGAAAACCATAAGTATTTTTTTAAAATTTTTTTGAAAATGTTAAATCATCAGCACTATAACAGGGTATTTATCTTGTAATAAACTTGCCATTTATTTTTTTTGTTTTTATTTTACAGAGGTGAAGGTTCCAATTGCTATACTTGGAGCCGAAAAGGACAAAATTGCCCCCGCAGAGCACTTGAAACACCTAGGAGACATTTTATCAGCAAAATCTGAGGCAAGAACCAATGCTTATTCAGAGTTTGTTTACAATTTCTATTAAAGCAATTGTGAATGATTATTATTGTTATTTTCATTTTCAAAATTTGGAACTCAATCTTTTATATAGAAAGTGTTTCTTAGTGTGGAGAATGATAGCAAACAACCCTTTTATGTTAATTTTGTAAAGAGATGTTGTTATTAATGGACAGGTTGATAGCTTTGTGAAGATATATCCTGGTGTTGATCACGGATGGGCAGTACGGTACGACGAACATGATGAATTCGCCGTAAAGAGCGCTGAAGAAGCTCGGTTGGATACAATGAACTGGCTTAACAAATACATCAAGTGAAGTGCTTGCTGACAAAAAAAGAGCTGAACAATGTTTAAAACATTGAAAGATAAGAGAATGTTGGAGTGAGTGTTGTTGGGTTGCAATATTTGTGTTGTTAGGTTTGAGTTTATGGTTTCAATGTTTTTCTATTAAAAATCAACCATCACTATGGAGAAATACTAGACTTTTATAAGCTCGAATAATGTCTAAAATAATTAAAGTAGAGAAAACATGAAAAACAAGTTTAAAGAGGTCTCAAAATTATGTTGGTTGGGAAAAAATAAAATCTATACTATTACAAGATTTACATTAATACAAAAGAGATGTGATGACCTTATGTTCTAAGTAGTGGTCATGATTTCCATGAATAATGGATATCAAGGTGAACTGGTATAATGTCCTTTTTGCAGGCCATATTCTCTTTGATGCTCTTTTCAACCAAAGGGTTGTTGTCAACCATTTTAATCCTCCAAATCTTTGGAAGATTGCTCAAATTCAGCTCTTTCAATTTGTAACAGTGTTCTATTGTGAGGATCTCAAGACATCTAAAGCTTCCACTTGCCCACTTCAAAGTCACAAAATCAATGTCTTCCATAAGAAGAAGGTGAAGTTTTTGGAATCCATTCTCCTCTATTTCCCACTTTGGACCTTGAAAGGCATTGCATCGAAGTTTGAGAATTTCAAGATTTGGCAACGATGCAATGCTGCTTATTTCTTCCCAAGGATAGCCCATTCCACTCAAATCCAACTTTTTTAGCATAAATGGGAGGCACCGAAATGATGAAACCGGAGAAACAATCTCAAACTTCCATTCAGGATTCACGACAACACACTTAAATGATTCTAGATTAGTTAAATGGGAAATATAATGCAAGTAACGGAATTGATCTGTGTCTCCAGGCCTCAATTCAATTTTAATTCCTAGCTTCTTTAGATTAGGGACTCTATTAAGAGCAATGCAACTGCTGGTGCTCACATCTAAAAGTGTTGAAAGATTGTGCAAGTATGCATCACCAAGATCTGGTAGATCACTTCCCTCAACTTCAAGATACTTGAGAGTTTTCATGTCCCATATTTCCGTAGGAAAAACAGACACAACTCCACTTGATTTGATGCTCGAATGACAATGGACAATCAAGTATTGGAGTTTCCCTAGTTTGGACACAGAAGGAGGAAGTTGTCCATTGCAAGTTAGAGCAAGGTATCTTAACATAACCAATTCCAAGACTTCGATAGGGAAGTCATATAAACGGATGTTAAGAGCATCGAGCCTGACGAGCAACTTCAAACCGAAACAAATAGGTACCATATATTGAAGATATGGACCAAAACATAGGAGAGATTGTGCGGTGGGTGCACAATTTTCCTCAACTGAGTCATACACATCTTTGAGAGCAAATAACACATTATTGTGGAAGCTCAACCTAGTCTGACACTCTATACCTTCTTCTACACCGTCTACATAACAATCTAGTGCATAAAAGAAGTTGGTTCTCCTAGCTTCTCTTTGGCAAAAGTGCCACCACGAAGAATGGAGGCTACAAGTTTTTATACCTGGATGTAGATTGAATAGTGAAGAAGTGCTATTCAAATGAACCTTTATAAGACAATTGTAGTCCAAAAGCCGTAGAAACACTGCAGCACAAGATTCTAGAGAACATTCCAATGCTGAGGCCATACTTGGTTTGACAATTTCCTCAACAATCCACAAATTAATGAGTTTGGTTGAAGATATCTCATACTTTAGTGGAAAAACTCCCATGTAAAGAAAACATGGTTTTAAAAAAACACGTAATTCCTCAAAAATGGGATATAGTACCTCGGATATTCGATCATACGCATCAGTGAAGAGTTGATGATTCTTCTGCTCTGCTACATCGATCCAGAGTGACTCTGGTGTCTCCTCTGCATCTGAAAGGAGGTCAGCAATGGTGAGAATAGTAAGAGGAAGACCATCACACTTGTCGGCAATCTTCTTTCCCGCTTCCACAAGCTGAGGAGGGCACAAACCTCCACCAAACACCTTCTCACATAACAGATGCCAGCTTTCTTCTTTATTCAACAACCTCTTTTCAAATTCAAGACGTGTGAAAGAGCCAAAAGAACCTCGGATCTTGATGCTGCTCGTAATCAGGATTCGACTTCCATTTCCGTTGTTCGGAAATGAACTTACCAAGTAACTTATCATGCTATCCCCAATGCTGGTATTCCATACATTGTCCAATACGATCAAGTATCGCTTACCCTCCAACCATTGTTTCATATCTTCTTCAACAGCTTCCTCCTCGTATCCAGTTTGACTTAGAATAGCTCGTGTGACTTCTTCAGAGTTCCATTCAGTGCCAACTGTCACCCACGCACGACAATCGAACCATTCCGAAACATCCAAATCTTGGAAAATTTCTCGAGCAAGAGTGGTCTTTCCAATCCCAGTCATACCAAAGATTATGAACACATTTTTCCTCAAGTTGAGATTTACAACACTTTCCTTGAGTCCACTCCTTTCCTCACGTAATCCGACCACAATTGACTTTGACGATGAATCTTCATCTTCATCTCCATCTCCATCTCCATCTCCATCTCCATCTCCAACCATGGACTCCTTAGTCCTCCTCAATGAATCAACTAACTGCTCACCAGCTCCAAAATATTCATACACATTGCTAGCATCAAAAGCTTCTTCAGCTTCACGAATTGCCTCTGCAATTTCGACAATCGATTTCTCCATCATCTTTCTGCTCTTTCTGTCCATTCTTTCTGCAACAACCAAAAAGGATTCCAGCTCTTTGAGAACTAACTCGTAGTTTCTCAGAGTAGGAGGAGGAAGAAGGACGTCGTAGTTTCGTAACGTAAAAGAAATTAGGTACTTGAGAGAAGCAGCTGCAGCGTATGCAGACATGATTTCTAACAATCGACAATTTTCCTTCACTGTATGCTCTGCAGGAGTTTGATACTGAAACTGTGGTGTATATTACAGGCTTTGATCATAAGATGCAATAGAGATTATTAAGTCAAAAGAAACATAGCTGGTCTGAATTAGTTATCACTCTGTCATATAATATAAAATTTGATTAACAATGACGAGAATCAAAGCTAGCCAGCTGTGTCCTATTAGACTCTTTCTGAATAACATTTTATTATCATTATTAAACAACATACTATGATGGAAACATGTTCCCTGGCACACTCCTCCACATGCATTGTCAATGGCACTGATACAAAATTTTAAAAGAAATTGATTTTTACTCATAAGAAAGAATTAAATGCGATCCCTGCTCCTTGTGTTTGTGGCTCAGAACGAGGACCTCCATTTCAAGTTAGAGTTTCGCACTTTATATGGATTGGCCCCATAATAATTATTGATTGCACCAGTTTTTGAACTTAAGACCTTAGGCAATTTCACTCGAGGCATTAAGTGCTTTTAACCCATGATCGAATATTTTTCTAACAACTAATACTTGTTAAATATGCACTTCAATAGAGTCCAAAGGGCTTATTTAATTAATTATGGTTGTTTTTAGTTTTATTTAACATAATATTGCACTTGCATATGTTTAACAAAATAAGCAAAAGCGCCAGTGCAACTGGCGACTTTGCTTTGGATTCATTACCCATCTCATCAGCTCTGACACGTGTTCATTTTTTATACTTAGAATTATTTTTAAGTTTTTTTATATGTATATATACACTATATAAGTATTTAATGCTCCCTCCGTCCCGCGTTAATGTTTACGTTTTTTTTCACATACATTAAGAAATATAATATTTTAATGTATAGTGAGGTGAGAAAAATAATATTTAATCTAATGTGTGTAGTTATATTAGTGTTGTGTGTGGGTCCTACATAAAATAATTAATTATTTTGTGTTGGCCCAACTTAACAAAAAAGGAAACGTAAACTTTAGATTAAGTATTTCATGTAGGATCCACACACAACACTAATACAACTACACACTTTAGATTAAATATTATTTTTCTCACCTAACTATACATTAAAATATTATACTCCTTCCGTCCCGTTTCAATGTTTACGTTTCTATTTTGCGCGTCTCATTTCAATGTTTACGTTTTTCTTTTTGGAATATGAGACCCACCAAAAACAATTAATATATCATCCAACATTAATACACCTACCCACTTTGCATTAAATATTATATTTTTCACCCATTATCTATTAAAATATTATACTCTTTAATCAACGTGCAAAAAACAAACGTAAACATTGAAACGGGACGGAGGGAGTATTTCTTAATGTATGTGCAAAAAAAAAAGACGTAAACATTAACGCGGGACGAATGGAGTATTAAATACTTATATATATATACATATAAAAAAACTTAAAAATAATTCTAAGTACTATAAAAAATGAACACGTGTCAGAGCTGATGAGATGGGTAATGAATTCATATATACATATAAAAAAAACATAAAAATAATTCTAAGTATAAAAAATGAACACGTGTCAGAGCTGATGAGATGGGTAATGAATTCAAAGCAAAGTCGCCAGTTGAACTGGCGCTTTCGCTTATTCTGTTAAGCATACATGCAGGTGCAATATTATGTTAAATAAAAATAAAAACAACAATAATTAATTAAATAAGCCGAGTCCAAAGCATAAGCTTTTTTTTTTTTTTTTAGTTTATTGAAAATGTTAAATTACTATAACAGGGAGTATCTTGTAATAAACCTGGCTTTTATTTTTTGTTTTTATTTTATAGAGGTAAAGGTTCCAATTGCTATATTTGGAGCCGAAAAAGACCAAATTGCCCTAGCAGAGCACTTGAAACAGCTGGGAGACATTTTATCAGCAAATCTTACAGCATAATCTTTCTTACTATTCGGTGTCCTAATCTTTCTAACAAATCTTATACTCCCTCCCTCGGTTTAGTTTAAAAAGTTTCATTTATTTTTTTTCCCATTAATTTAGAAGTAATATTATTTGATTTGTAGTGGATGGTTGTGTGCAGGGTGGAGCTAGACAACTTTTTTAGGGAGGGGCTAGAGTAAAAAAAAAAAAGTTTTAGATCATAATTCATATTTAAACATTAAATAATATGAAGTAGTACAGTATAAAAGCATAACTGACTTCCAAAAAAAATTAGAGATATTTTTATACATTCTCAACGTTTAAAACTAAGAAAATGAAGATGACTCTTTTCATTGATTCAAAATAAATTATAAAGTTAGTGACAAAAACTAAGAAAAATGAAGACGTCCGTTGATTCAAAGTGGGAGCTATTTCTTTATTAATATAAATGATTGAATTATTCATAAGAATAACTATTAGATAGTTTGGGGGCTAAAAATTATTTGAAAAAAATAAGCATTTTCTCTGTTTGAGATATTTCTTCATGTATAAGAGTGTGCAAAGGTTAATAAAATGTAATTTTTATATATATAATGTAAAATAAAATAATTTTTTTAATAATTAAAAAAAAGGTGAATAAAGTGGTTGAGATTGATAAAAAAAATATAAGAAGTATTTTGGATTTTTGAAATATTGATATATCAGGATGTACTTATTTAATGTATACTATTTATTATTATTAATAGCGTACATAATGGTTGAGACAAGATATATATAGAAAATGGGAAGAAATAAGTATAATTGAACTACATAATAATTAAAATACCATATACTACGAAGTTTGAGTGGCTAGAGCCCCCATATCACTATGAGAGGGTAAGTCTCTGGTTGTGTGGACCATATATTTTAATTAATAGGTGTGTGTTCTTATGCGTCTAAAAAGGAAAATGTAACTTTTTGGGTGGATCACCGAAAATTAAAAAAAAAAAACTTCCAACCAACGAAGAATTACAATGGAAAATACTGCAGAAGTCATTGAAGTTGGCAATAGGAGTGACTTGAGAGATAGAGATTTTCTGATCTATATGTCCACGTCAAGATAATCACATTAAATTGTGACTAAGACATTCCTCTAATCCCCTGTTGAAGTTAGCAATTAACGATGCCAGTCGTTTCCAGCAACCATCAATAATTAATTTCATTCAAATAAATCATTACATTAGATATTATTAGCAAGAACTGCCCAAAATCTGGTTCATCAATTTCAAATCTTTTTTTTTTTTTTGTGGGGTTGCTTGTGCATGGTTGTAACGTTTAAAACTCAACTGGCTGTCGCCATTACACAGCACCAGTCAACACTCACAAAAATATCAACAATGAAACTCCCCTCTCCATAAGAACAACACCCCCACAAATACAATCTTTCATCTAATTTTTTTTTTCAAGAATCAAGAAAATGTCAGGGCCTCAATGCTGTGAGAATCCACCCACCCTTGATTCCACCAGTGGAGGTGGGGTTGTGGAACAATTTGGAGGCCTCACCTCTTATATCTCAGGCCCTCCTTATGCCAAATCTGCTGTGATTTTGATCTCAGATGTGTTTGGTACATTTCTTCTTCAATTATCTGATTATAACTTTTGCAAAGTTTTCAATCTTGAATTTCTATATTTTGGGGGTGGGATTGTATGGGTTTAGGGTTTTACTTTTGATTTAGTGGCATGTGTTGATTTAGATATTTGGGGATAAATCAATAGCTTATTACTAATATTTAGAAAGTGAAATATGAATGATTAGGGATTATGATATTTTGAGAAGTTTTTTGATGCTAGTTTGGTGGATTAGGTATTATTTTGGGGCTCAATTTGGATGGAAATAGGTTAAAGAATTCTCTTTGCAAGTTATTTACTCTGTTTATAAGCTTAAATTTGTAGTACATAAACATTGATAACAGGAAGGCAGTTGTAGTGATATAGCAATATATTCACATTCTAATTAAGTTTGATATATGCAGGATTTGAGGCTCCACTTTTGAGGTACTCACTGTTACTTTTGTATTTGATTCTGTTAATCGTATTATGCGTTTCTTATTTCATCTGGGACGGGGCTGTTCGTGTTTAATACCTCATGATTAAGCATCAAGTCTTGGTTGATGTAATAAACTGTAAATGGATAAGTTAGATTGGATTATGTTTAATCATATATGTAACCCTTAACACCATAGGAAGATTACAGACAAAGTTGGTGATGTTGGTTTTCATGCTGTGGCACCAGATTTCTTGCATAGAGATCCATGGCAACCTGATCAGAAACCTTTGTTTGAATGGCTTCAAAATCACAGTCCTGTAAGTTCTCTTATTGTCTCTCGAATTAGTCTGGAAAAATGTGGCAAATGCAGACTGTTGATAACCAGTTCTTAACCTTAGCTTAGGTGATAATCGAGACTGATTAAACACAAATGATATTCGGAATGATTAGTCGAGCTGTTAATTAGATAGAATAAGGAATAGCGTAGCTAGCTAGTTGTACGTAAATCAAGTCAGAGAGTTGGCATAGTGTCCACTACTTTTCTAATTTTCCAAAATTCAATTCTAGGTACACAATTTGGGGCTATTTATAGGCAAAAAAGCCTAGGGAGTGTAATAATTAGGTCTATAGTTATAGACCCCTAGCCTTCATGAGTCACCACCCTCTAATGTTGCCAAACCAGTCAGCTGCCACCTAAGCCTGGACACGTAGCGCGATGATGTTCAGTGTAGTTTGCATGATTCAGCCAAGGTGAGCCACCTTAGCTGGTCAAGCCGAGCTGAACCACATGAGCTGAGGTCGATTGAATTGAGCTAGCAAAGTTGACCTACTCGAGCTAGGCCAGCTAAGCTGAACCAGCCTGGCTAGGCCACCTGAGCTGAGGTTGATTGAGTTGACCAAGTGGAGCTAAACTAGCTGAGCCAGACCACCTGAGCTGAAGTCGATTGAGTTGAGCAAGTGGAGCTAAACTAGCTGAGCTGGATCGTACGAGCCGAACAGCCTTGCGCAGTCCCACCGTTTTGAGCATAACTTTCACATTCGAACTCCGATTTGAGTGATTTTTACGTCAAAACGATCCTCTTTTCCGTGACTTTCTAACCATATATGATATGACCAGTTTGGAATCCCACATGAAGACAAAAAAATTAAGAAAGTTGAGCGTGCGTTTATTTAGCATTTGTGCATAAGTTGCTCCCTTTCTCGAACTATACACCTATGCACCTTTTTCCCTTTAAGCCTAGGGCCAAGCTTGCTGAAGTGCTTGAGAAGATTTCATGAATTACCTAAGTTAATTCGAGCTGCATCGTACACCTGGATTACTACGCAATTACTAAGTTAATTGCACCTTATCCACACAAGCTCCTGAAGTCGAGTCCCGAAGTGATTCGGGGGTTTGAGTTCACCATATGAATAAGGTGATAAAAATAGCTTCCGAAATATACCCTTGGTGGAGGTGTTGGAGACTGGCTCCACGTGGAGGTGATGAAGACTAGCTCCAGGTGGAGGTGAAGTCTCCAACACTTCCACCAAGGGTATATTTCGGAAGCTATTTTTATCACCTTATTAGTTTAGCTCCACTTGGTCAACTCAATCAACCTCAGCTCAGGTAGCCTAGCCAGGCTGGTTCAGCTTAGCTGGCCTAGCTCGAGTAGGTCAACTTGCTAGCTCAATTCAATCGACCTCAACTCAGGTGGTTCAACTCGGCTTGACCAGCTAAGGTGGCTCACCTTGGCTGAATCATGCAAACTATACTGAACATTATCGCGCCACGTGTCCAGGCTTAGGTGGCAGTTGGGTGGTTTGGCAACATTAGAGGGTGGTGACTCATGAAAGCTAGGGATCTATAACTATAGACTTAATGATTACACTCCCTAGGCTTTTTTGCTTATAAATAGCCCCACATTGTGTACCTAGAATTGAATTTTGGAAAATTAGACAAGTAGTGGACACCATGCCAACTCTCTGACTTGATTTACGTGCAACTTGCTAGCTACGCTATTCCTCATTCTATCTAATTAACAGCTCGACTAATCATTCCGAATATCCTTTGTGTTTAATCAGTCTCGATTATCACCTAAGTTAAGGTTAAGAACTGATTATCAACACAGCCTCTCAGGATTGAGAGGCATAACCAAGATTGAGGCTCTGTAATTAAATTTGGTCATTTTCTTTGTCAGATTAAACTTCTATTCATTTTCTTTTTGACGTTTTTAGGATCAAGGATTTGAAGATGCAAAGCTGGTTGTTGAAGCTCTGAGAAACAAAGGCGTCGCCAAGATTGGAGCTGTAGGCTTCTGTTGGGGAGGTTGTGTTGATCAGTTTCCTTGTATTCATAATTCTTTCAGTATCCTAGTTTTGTTTACTCTCTGAATCAATGAGTTTTGTTTCAGCCAAGGTGGTGGCTAAATTGGCGAAATACGCCTGTATTCAAGCTGGGGTGCTGCTGCATCCTTCGTTTGTGACTGTAGAACATTTTCAAGGTAAAACATTTGGTATATCCGAATGATAAGTTGATTTATCTGATATCCCATCTGAGTACGTGTTTTTCGAATGAATAGATATGTTTTTCCACCATTAGTAATAGTACAGTAATTCTCAGGAGTTAAGGTTCCTTTATGTATACTTGGAGCTGAGGTTGATCAGCTCTCCACCAGAGCTCGTGAGACAATTCGAAGCTGTCTTAAACACGGAGCCTGAGGTAATAAATTATGAGCAGGTTTTGTGTGAGATCGTATCACAGACCTCATTTTAGGATAAGAAGTGATACACTTAATAGAAACATGATAGCACATTATACCCTTTAAAAATATATATATATATATATAAAAAGCAAAGTGAAACGGTACCACAAGTTTTTGCCATTAAAGGTGTATCTTCATATGTACTTAAAGTATAATGTTGCTCTACATTAGCATGAATCTAGCTATATAATATGTAATAATATCTGTGATGGGGATTCTCTACAAGACTCTCTTTTCCCTCCCTCTTATCTTCTTTGCAGGTCGATTGCTTTGTGAAGATATCACACAAGGATCTTCTAGATTGGTTCATCAAGCATCTTAAATGAATAGTATCGATTGAATTCAATTGTAAGTTATATGTGTTTATTGCTTCAAAACATGCAATCAATCAATGGGGTGATTCTTGAAATCTGAGGAATCTTTTTTTTTTGTGATCTCAGATTGAATCAAGTGTGTTTAATCTATCAATCTAAAAGCATCAACTATAAGGTTGGAAAAGGAAGTAGAACAAAGTTTACGGGGGAAGACAATTAATTAATCTTGTAACAAGCCTTCGAGATTTTTATTTTTTGTTTCAAGATTTGTGATGAATATAATATATTATCACTTGTATTTATAGCCAATATCTACTTTTATGTTATAAAATCACCTTTAAGTTTTTTATTTTGATTTTAAGTTTCTTAAACTTAATTTTTTGATTTTTTAGTCCTTTAACCTATATATGATTTTTTTTTAACTTCAAGGGTATAATCAATTAATACACTCCTACACATATCATCACACATCTTTTATATATATTGATTCGACATAAATTAAAACATATCATATAAAAAATTCAAAGCAAATATATATTCCTATTTTCTGGTTTTCAAAACCCAATGAACTGAAAACAAACATTGATGGTGTGACTATTTTTGTGGAAGTGCATGAGATTGCTAGAAAAGATCTTAAAATCAAGAGGGCAAAACTTCTCTTTTATATGTTGGCAAAAACTCCTGCGCACCCGGGGACACGGAGGGATACTCCATGTCCCCATGTGAACACAACTCTCCCCCTCCAATCCTATTTAAACCTATGTATTGCTAGGAGTTTAAATTATAAAAGGACATGAAAATTGCAAAGGCACACGGAATGTACTCCCTGCGCCCGGGTGCACAGCAGCACCATTCTTATATGTTATATGGAGTACACCATACTTTTAACGGTAAAAAATATTACTCCCGTATTACTCCTTTTTAACTTGAATGTATTTTGAAACAGAGTATACAATCCGAGGATTTAGAATGCAGTGGTATAATCGAAGGAAAAAATGTAGTTTCTGATGTCATCAATGAATCACGTCACTCATTTCCACCTTCATTCCCTCGCAACCCACATCAATTTCAAATGCTTCTGCACAATCTCCACTTCGTCGCTTCGAAACCTTCTCAACAACACTCCCAATTCATTAGAATTCTCACTGGTTTCTGCACTCAAATCCGTTTCATCGTCCCGCTCGTTAATCTCTCATGGGCAACTCTTACATTGCGTCATTATAAAATCTGGGCTCGCTTCGAATATCTTTGTTCAAAACAGTTTGATCAGCATGTACTCGAAAAACGGAATGTTTTCATGTGCAAAATCGATTTTTGATAGCTCCCAGAATTTGGATTGCGTGTCCTGTAACATAATGCTAGCCGGCCACGTGAAATACGGTTATTTGGACGATGCCTATAAGCTGTTTGTGAAAATGCCGCAAAGAAATTGTGTATCGTATACGACTATGATCATGGGTTTCTCCCGAAATGAATGCTATGAGGATGCAATTAGGCTCTTTAAGGAAATGAGGCTATTGGGGGTGGTACCTGGAGAAGTGACTTTGGCCAGTATTATGCCTGCTTATGCACGTTTTGATGGCGATAGAACAAGTGCAAATCTTTTGCATGGATTAGTGTTGAAACTTGGTCTTGATACGAGTGTCCTTGTTTCTACTAACTTAGTTTTACTCTACTGCTTAAGTTCGTGTCTTGATGATGCTCAAATGATTTTCGATAAGATGGTGGAAAGGAATGTGGTGACATGGAATGTGATGTTGAATGGTTATGTGAAGGCAGGGTTAGTCGACATGGCTAGGGAGCTATTTGAGGATATTCCTAGAAAAGATGTCGTTTCGTGGGGTACTATGGTGGACGGATATGTACAACTTGGGAGGCTGAGAGAGGCTTTGGTACTGTATGGTGAAATGAGGTATACTGGGATGGTGCCTAATGAAGTTATGGTTGTTGACATAATTTCTGCATGTGGACAAGCGACGAAGTTTATTGAAGGTCAGCAGTTTCATGTTTTAGCAGTGAAGATGGGGTTTAATTGTTATGATTTCATGCAAGCTACGTTAGTTCATTTTTATGGAGCTTGTGGGAAAGTTGAACTTGCTTATTTTCAATTTGAAGAAGGAAATAAGGATCACATAGCTTGTTGGAACGCGCTAATAGCAGGACTTATGAGGAATGGCAGGGTAGATGATGCTACGCGTTTGTTTAGTATAATGCCAGAACGAGATGTTTTCTCATGGAGCTCAATGATTTCTGGTTATTCACAGAATGAGAAGTTTAGTCTGGCTAATGAGCTGTTTCATGAAATGATAGCCAACGGATTTAAACCGAATGAAATCACGATGATCAGTGTTTTTTCCGCCATTTCTAGTCTTGGCACATTGAATGAAGGAAGATGGGCTCATGAGTATGTTTACAGAAACTCAATAACAATGACTGACAATCTTAGTGCAGCCATCATAGATATGTATGCAAAATGTGGGAGTATCGATTTTGCTCTGGAAGTCTTTCATCAAATACAAGACAGAGTCAAGAACCTCTCTCCTTGGAACGCAATCATCTGTGGCTTGGCCATGCATGGTCGTGCAGAGGCGTCCTTAAGGGTTTTCTCAGACTTACAGAGTCGAAACATATACCCTAACTCGATTACATTCATTGGAGTCTTGAGTGCATGTTGCCATGCAGGGTTGGTGGAAGCAGGGGAAAGGCATTTCCAAAGCATGAAAACCGTGTATGATTTGGAGCCTAACATTAAGCATTACGGCTGCGTGGTGGACATGTTAAGCCGAGCTGGAAGATTAAAAGAAGCAGAAGAGGTCATAAAAAGCATGCCAATGAAGGCAGATGCTATCATATGGGGTACATTGTTGGCAGCATGTAAAATGCACGAGAATACGGATATAGGTGAAAGAGCGGCTGAAAATCTAGCGAAAGTGGAACCAACACACGGTCCGAGTAGGGTTCTACTCTCCAACCTTTACGCGGATGTAGGAAGGTGGGATGATGCTTTTGAAGTGAGGAGAGCAATGCGAAGTGAAAGGCTTTCGAGATCACCAGGTTATAGTGGTGTTGCCTAGGTTTTCTAGTGCAATGAGATGCAGAAAAGGATCATTTTGATATGTTTTGGTACCTTAATTTGGGTTGTAGTTTTACTTTTGTTTATGGGGCATTTTTTGATTTAGATATTATATTTAGAAAATGAATATATTTACTCTTTTATTTGTTTGTTACAAGCACTGTGTTAGGTTTTGCAGTAAGTCTCTTGATGTGATTTTTTGAGTTACTCTGCATTTCTAAATATTAAGCATTTGTCTTGCGCTTCAGAACGGAATGCTGAGTGCATATGTTGCTGAGATCATAATCAGAATGATGAATATAGTTTAATTTCAATCACACCTTCCAAATGTTGCTGAGATCTTCATATTCCTATATGTTTGCACTTGACATTGAGAAATGGAGATTCATGAGTAGTAGCAGGTATATATATTGCTACTCTTTAAATAAATAAAAGCTACTCCATTTTAAGTAATTTAATACTCCATCTCCATCTCGGGTATTTTTACCCGTTTGTTGTATGGGCACAAAGTTAAAGAATTGTTTTTTTCAAATATTTAATGTAAGAAAAAATAGAGATAAATTGATAATTTTAAGAGACAAAATAAATAAAATTATTGGGATTGATTAAAAAAAGGTAAAAAAAATAGGTAAGATATATAGTGTATTTTTTGTCATTGATGGTGGAACGACTCAAAATGAAAAATGGGTAAATAGAGGGAGTATAAAATACTCCATGGGTAAAGTGACTAGAATGGGTGTAAAAAATAATTATTATTTAAATGTAATTTTACCAATTAAAACAAATAAAATAGTTTGTGAGATAAATAAATAAATAAAATAAAATACTAAAACAAAATACTTGTGGTGATAATAGTAAAGTAAAATGGTGTACCCACCATTGTGGGGCCGTGCAATGTGGATAGGTGGAGGAGGTAAATCGCAGCATGTGCCTCAAATGACTTATAGAGTGGGCTCACTGTTTAACTTGTGTTTGCAAAGGGTCAAATCCATACAAAATGCAGGATTCAAATCCCCTACCCTGCAGCAACCAAGCTCAGTTAAAAGGTCTTTCCACCCTCCTCCGTTACTTAAGCTATGCCATGGAAACAAAGTACCCCATACAAGTGGTTGGAAACAGTCTAGATTAAAATATACAAGTAGTTGGGGGTGGGTAAAGAGAGGGTGGGGTGAAATACGAAGGGTGGGGTGAAATACGACATTAACACGTGATCAGCATTCTTCATTTCACTATCAATAAATTTAGGAATTCTACAAAATAGTGTCCACATAATATTTTAAGTCCAAATGTGATGTAACCGGATGATTTTAATCATTACTTTTAAATTTAATTTAATCTTAACAATTAAATAAAATAAAATAATATAATTAATTTTATTATTAAAAAACTAATCAATATCTCTTTTTTACCTTGTTAATATGGGGTGCATTGTTACACCAGTAACCCAGAATGACCCTAAAATTTTATACTCTCTCTGTCTCACAATTAGATATACATTTTTCCATTTTGATCAATCCCAAAGCAAAGTATACATTTCTCTTTTTGGTATATGGGACTCACACAAACAATTATTATCATGTGGCTCACCTACAACACTAATACAACTACCCACTACATATTAAAAAATTATTTCTCTCACTTTATTACACATTTAAATATTATACTTCTTAATCTACGTGTAAAAAGTAAACGTATACCTTGTTCCGGGAAAGAGGGAGTACTTAGTTTCCCGCATTAAATTTTAGGGAAAAGGGTCATTTGACCCCTTATCTTATTCAATGGGATCAATTAAGCCCTCTAATTTTCTTTTTGTTCATGCAAACCACTTATCTTTGTTGATCTTTAAAAATAAAACATAGAAGCACCTCTATATTAAATAATACATAAATAATTCTTAAAACTTCAATTGTGACCGGTTATACCGGTTATTATTGGCTGAGTTTTTTAATCTTCATTTTTTAAATTTTTTTTATTAATTATATATTTATTTATTTATCATCCCATCACCTATTTTATTTTTTTATTTATAGAACCTTGTGGTTTGTAGATTTTTTTTCCAACAATTTAATGTTTCTAAAGTTAATTTTAATACTATAATTTAATTTTATTTTGTGATTCATATAATATTATACCCTTTAATTCATTTAAAGATATAATTAATTCAATTATTTATCTTATTCAATGGGATTAATTATATTCTTATAATGAAATATTTTTTAAAATTAACCTTAAAAATAAATATTAACTAGAAATGACAAAATAAACCACAAATCAATAGAAAAATAAATAAGTCATCCACTATGTAATATATATATATATATATATATATATATATATATATATATATATATATATATATATATAATTAAAGTTATAATTAATAATAAAAAATTTATAAAAATAAAAAACTCGAACAACAATGTTAATAACCGGTCATAATTGAAGTTTCATCCATTATTTATGTAGTACATATTATGTTTTATTTTAAAAAATAAAGGGTTTATTTGATCTTTTTAAGAAAGATAAGTGGATTGCATGAACAAAAAGATAGTTTGGGTTTGGTTGATCCCATCGAACAAGATTAAGGGCTCAAATGACCCTTTTTCCTAAATTTTACTATTAAAAATAAAATAAAATCATATCAATTCTCCTCTTATTTACACAATTATCATTTCTTCATTTTGGGCGTCCGCCTCCAAGGGACTCATTTTCTTTTTTATCCACACACATCCACTAATACAACTAAAAAATGGGATTCACACCTCCACTAATACAACTACCACACATTAAATAACAATACTCCTTAATCTCCGTGTCCAAAAGCAAATGATACCCTTGAATTCGGACGGAGGGAGTAAGTTTATAACATACTATTATATTACCCTAAAAAAACCAATAAAGTTGCTATTTTTTTTTTAAAACTCTTTTATGTATTGAGAATAATTATCAGTATTCAAGATTTATTCATCTTTTCTTATTAAATTTTTCAAAATACTATACTATTAGGCAATTTATAGTGTGCACCCGGGTGCATCTAAAGATAGGGTGCACCCACATACAAATATAAA
Organism: Pogostemon cablin; assembly: GCA_023678885.1. Classification (NCBI taxonomy): domain Eukaryota; kingdom Viridiplantae; phylum Streptophyta; class Magnoliopsida; order Lamiales; family Lamiaceae; genus Pogostemon; species Pogostemon cablin. Next base: position 21,961,533 of record CM043009.1, on the reverse strand, counting down.
CAAAAACATATACAATTAAGAGTAAAAATATATACAATTTAATTGTAAATTTTTTTAATGAAAAATTGTATATAATATTCAATAAAATGTTATACACATATGAATGTTAATTTTTTTAATGAAAAATTAATGTAAAAAAAGTATACAATTATTACAAAACACGTATACAAAATAGAATAATATGTACACAAAATAGAATAAAAAAATATACACATATGGGTGCACCTTGCACCCGGGTGCACCCAATATACACTCATACTATTATTAGTACTCAGAAAAGCAAAAATTCTCATCCCATCTTGGGAGTAATTATTTATAGAGAATTCAATTGAGCATAATTTGGATTGTACTATACGCGATGAAGACTGGTGAGTATATTGTTACCATGTACGTGTGTATTAATTAATTAATGGTAGGAAACAAACCATTTTTTCCTCCGCTCTTCGTCCGCTCTAGATTACCTTATTTGACTGTATTTCATTACATAAATACTACAAATCTTATTCGTTTAAAGTTTTATTTCATACTTTTTTTTCTTTTTGTGTCACAAATATTTTATACTTTCTCTAAGAAGTGTAAAAGAAACCACTAATAATATCAATTTATAATTTTATACACATCTCAACATAATATTTTCTCTGTTTCGGATATTTATGTTCATTTATATGGGCACATAGATTAAGAAATGTTTTTTTAAATATATAAGGTAAGAAATGGTAAGAATTTGTTGATAATTTAAAGAGAAAAAATAAATAAAATTGTTGGGAATTATGAATAAAGTGTATAAAGATAAATGAAGTTGTTGGGATTGTTGATGAATGTAAAATAAAAAAATATGTAAAATGTATAGTGTATTTTTTCTATTATGCAATGAATAAATACGTTCCACGCATTTTCGTACATTCCAATAAATTTAAATAAAGTTAACTAAGATATTTATGTGAAAAGTAAAAATCTTTTAAACTCCCTCACACAAAAATCAGTTATTATCAGTAAAATACAGTATATCCTAAAAAATTTAACATTAAATTCTGGCTTGGTTGTCGGCAAATTCCAGACGGCACTACTACTCCACTGCCTGTCACCATAACATACAAAAAAAATCTATTTAAGTAATTATGTATTTTGGCGAGAAGTGAACCTCCATTGCCGATAAGAACACCCAAAAATTCGAATTAATTTGCATTTGCGAGAATCAACAAAATGTCAGGGCCTCAGTGCTGTGAGAATCCACCCACCCTTGATTCCACCAGTGGAGGTGGGGTTGTGGAGCAATTTGGAGGCCTCACCTCTTACATCTCAGGCCCCTCTGATGCCAAATCTGCTGTTCTTCTAATCTCTGATGTTTATGGTATTCTCTACATTTCTTCTTCAACTATTTGGGATTTTCCAGAGTTTCAATTTTTCCTTTTTTTATTTTTATTTTTTTTGGGGAGGGGTTTAGGGTTTATGCGAATTCTGGTGCGTAGCTTCATTTGGGATATTCTTACTTTGCTATTCAATGGATGATTTTGCTATGATTATGCGTTTATTTAGGTGTTCTTGAAATTTTTATTGGTATTGAAGATGATGCTTTCTTGATTATTGGGTTGGAAATAAATGGCATTTAACTATGGTTTTGTGGTGTAGATATTGTTTGTAAGAAAGTTTTCTTGACTTTTTTACTTTACTTGTTAAGTTAATTTTTGGGTTTGATATATGCAGGATTTGAGGCTCCAAATTTGAGGTACTCTTTCTTTCCTCCCCCATTAATTTCTGTTGTACTCCCATCTCGAGAAAGCATGAACACCTTCAAAGATTAAAATAACTTGCTTCAAAGATGGGATCATGTGAATTACAGATGAAATTTTGTGCAAATAAGTATGCTTGAAATAATTGACACAGCATAAGAATGGAATTGTTAGTTCTGGTAAATTCCAACTTGGTAATTACAACTTACAGATGGTCACTGTTGCATCTAATGTGTTTCGTCTCAAAATGGCAGATCTACGAGTTGTGTAATCATGTCCGTTATCTGTTAAATGACATGATCAAATTTCATTTGTTTTGTTCGACTTAATGTTCTAACACCACCCAACTTCTAGGCAAGTGACCTGCTTGTCAGTCATGTTTATAGTTACGGCTTATTTAGTCTGTAATCGCGTTAGATGCAAAGATTTCGGTATAGCTACTGCTTCTTGTCTTTCTAGAAGAAAAAATAAACTGGTATTGATTAAGAATCTTGCTATAGTGACTTACCAGTACCATCGTTTATAATTTTCGTGTATATGTGTGTATTCTATACAATATTAATATAACCCTTCAACTATGTAGGAAGATTGCAGACAAAATTGCTGCTGCTGGTCTTTTTGCTGTGGCACCGGATTTCTTCCGTGGAGATCCTTATGTACCTGAGAAGATAGCTATAGGTGATTGGATTAAGGATCATGGTCCCGTAAGTTATCGTTTTCTCTCTGGAATCAGTCAGTCATTCTAGATATGCGGCAAATGCAAGTTACTATGAGGAATGGGTAGAAAAGAGAGAACCTACTTCTGTGTCAGGGCTTTCTCGTTTTATATGTTATTATGTACATATATTACTTTCCTTTTTACAGGATCAGGGATTCGAATACGCAAAGCCGGTTGTTGAAGCTCTTAAAAGCAAAGGCGTTACCAAGATTGGAGCAGTAGGCTTCTGCTGGGGAGGTGGAGTCAATTTCATTTTTTTCCCCTTTTATACGGTACCTAATTCAATGTCATAATTTGTTTTTTTTTAATTGAATTTTTGTTTCAGCCAAGGTGGTTGTGGAACTGGCAAAGTACCCTTATATTCATGCTGGGGTGCTGCTACATCCCTCGTTTGTGACTGTCGAAGATACTCAGGGTAAGTCATATTTTTTACAAGATCTTGACTTCTGGTTTGCTTCTCTATATTCGAATGAGTACTGGGTGCATCTCAGAATCCTTCAAGCAAAACACGAGTAGGTTTGTTTTTCCGTTATTAATACTACTATATTTCTCAGAAGTCAAGATTCCACTGTGTGTGCTCGGAGCTGAGACCGACCATCTGTCTCCACCTGAGCTCGTGAAAAAATTTGAAGCCACCTTAAAAGCAAAGCCTGACGTAAGAAGTTGACTTCTTGCTCATCTTCTAATGCTGTCTATTTATTGGAACTGAGATCAACCTTAATAAAGTTGGTCTACATTTACATAGATTAAAAACTTGGCATCAGCAGCTACAATGAATATTATAACATACAAGGGAAAAGATGAACAAGATTCACTTTCCCCTTACACGAAGCTACTCTGTCTCTCTTTCAAAAGGTGGCATATAAGGACTGTCATCTTGCTTGTGCAGATTGACTGCTTTGTGAAGATATTTCCAGGGGTTTCTCACGGGTGGTCGGTGAGGTACAAGGATGATGATGAAGCTGCTGTGAAGAGTGCTGAAGAGTCCCACAAGGACCTCCTGGATTGGTTCACTAAGCATCTTTAAATGAATCGTATCGAGCTAGCTGCATATTGTATCTCATGTTGGGAAAATTGTCAGTTGCATTTGAATGTTTCTTGATTATCATCATACTGCCAGTTCGTGTGGCAGATTCTGGATAATCTGTGTGATATTATTCACTTGATCAGATTGAATAAAGTTTGTGTAATGTTTTGAACTCCCAAGTAGATTATGGTGTTTCTGTGAAGAATTGATTGTTTTTACATAACTCTCAAAACGTTTGATGGCCCGATGAACTCATGGAGGTCATCGGGACTCACAGTTGTCGACAGCAGTGGAGCAAGACTCACAAACCCTCATAAATGTCAACGACTTCCCTTTGTCTTAGACCTTTCACTTGAAGGATCGATGCATGAAGGATCATACTTGGTGTCGACTGTCGAGAGTAACCGAGCAAGGCTAGTTCGAAGTTGACAACGATCGAATAAGGGTTTCTCATCTATGATTACATATTCTTTGCAAAAACCGAGCAAGGCTAGTTCGAAGTTGACAACGATCGAATAAGGGTTTCTCTTCTACGATTACATATTCTTTGCAAAAGCTAATGTGAATGATGTTCTATTCTTGAAAATCTTTCTGCTTATTGGGCAAAAGGTGGAATCGCCCACTTCAATTGTCCACACATTCCGGCCTGATAGCTTGTGCAAGGGTTAATCTTAGTAACTCAACTAGACAACAAGGTTAAACGACCTATTACACAAGGAGCCTTCTTATTTGTTAAAAAGTTGCTCCCACAAGTTCGATCCTTGATTATTAGAATAATTGTCATCTCTGCTGTCCATTATTCTCCAATGGACCAAATCCTCCCTAAAATTGGACTCCAAGATATGAACACCAAATATAGTTATTTTCTCTTGTATTTTTAAATTATTACCACATCACATGGAGTATTTTGATAGTGTCAAATTAAGGTAGCATTTACCACAAAATGTAATGGCCAAAGAAGATACAAATTGGACATTAGCACGTGATCAATTTACGGATGATATAAATGCACATGAGAGGTTGCTGTCTCACCTGGAATTTAATCCGTACAAGAGAAAGAAATCAATCACATGTTCCTATATTTAATTTTTAGGACAATGGGAATTAATTTGGCCTGCTATTTGTGGACAAATTCTAGTAGGGTCTGAACTTAACTGCCAACTACCATCATTACACGACTAAATATGAAGGCCCGATGAGAATTTATCAATTTCAATCAGATGAAATCCAATTTTAATTCTATACCTTTTTTATTTTTTTTTTAATTTTAATCATTTATGTCAGTTCAGTATTACAATTTTTCAGATTTTTAGTTTTAGTTCTTTTGCAAAAACTTTGCAAGTTTAAGTTTAATAAATTATTTTGCAAAATGACTAAAATTAAAAAATAAAAAATTACAAGACTAAAATTGACATAAAAGGGATGCACACTCAGTTATTCTTTGGGTGATTCAGATTGTGAGCTCATGTTCTTCCTATCTTTGAAGATATTCAAGATATACTTCAATTCTATCGGCTCTATTATAATGTTGGGTAGGTTGTGCTTTTAATTCGACTGCCCACAAACTTGCTCTCTATGCAAAAAATTGTGTTTCTAATGAATTTACGTGGAATTCTCAACCGAATTTTATTATGTCAAACAATGTTGGCCTTTTGAATGAATAAACTTTATTTCTCAAAAAAAAAAAATAAGTAAAAACTTATAGGACTAAAATTGAATTCGTTAAAAAGTTACCAAACTAAATTTGATATTTTCTCGTGGCCAATGGTTATAAATACTCAATAGTTTTGATGAAGAAACACACACTCTGATACATGGTTTGTGCAAGACTAAAGAAAAATGTTTGGTGAATGCTGCAAGAATCCACCCACACTTGATTCCAGCAGTGGAGAAGGGGTTGCTCAAAAACTTGGCGGGCTCAACTCTTACATTTCGGGCCCTATTGATGCCAAATCTGCTGTTGTTTTAGTCTCTGATTTTTTTGGTATTCTCTTCATTACATCTTCAACTATATCATCATGTATTTTCTTTTCTATCATCTCTTTTTTCTTGGTAGTGTTGTGGACTTTCCATTAGGATCAATCTAGCTAGTTTCTTACTTTTTTATATTTATTGTTTTCATTGTGTATGTGTTTATTTTATTTTATTTTTTTTATCGGACAATATTAGAACAACTTCAAAAGACTCTTTAAATAAAAAATAATCTATAATTTAAAGAGCCATACATAAAAATATACCTTCCAAAGCATCTTTAAAATAATATTTTTTTTTACATAATGGTTTTGACTCTTTAATTAATTTGGAGAGCCAAACTAACTCTTTAAAATTAAATGTATTGAGATTTCACTACTTCCAATACTTCAACTTCTTGAAAGATTCAAATGATTATTTATTGTTTTGCATTATATGAGCATCTCCAAAAGCCTATTTAAATTTTAGAGAGGATTCCCACAAAATGAAGAGAATTTTTAATTTTAAAGAATCATATTTCCATTATGCTCCAACAAGTTCTTTATATCATCATTTCCTATGTACATTTATAACATATTTTCTCTTTTAATTTAATAAAAATTATTTTTCTTAAGCAAAAACACACAAATAAGTCAATTACATTTAATGCTATTTAAGTTTGAAGAGTAGATTTGGCTCCTCAAATTTAGAGAGTGGAAATGGTTATGTAAATCTAAATGTTAAAATAGAGAGTGTGTTGGAGCTTAATTTTATTGAAATCCTCCTTATAAAATGGATATTATGTAGTATTTTACATTAGCTTTTGGAGTTGTTCTAATGCAATATTGTTATTTCACTTAAAAAATAGATTCTTCCCAACTTTCATTAAAATTATATTTAAATAATATTAGCATTAGTAAACATCCAATTTTTTTTAAAAAATAAGAAGGAATAATACGTTGATTTTATTTTTTTTATATTATAAAATTATGATTATTTTATGTTATAAAAAATATACAGATCTATAAGAATTTATGGGTAGGTAAATTATAAAACAAATTAATAATGGAAACAAAAAGAATATAGGAAAAAACAAATGTAATAAATAAGCATTGGGAAAAGAATAAATATAAAGAAGTTGTTGGAGATGAATAAAATACAACTCTCTATATTTTAAAGATTCCTTATTTTACCCAAAATCCTTTCCAAATTATACATAATCTCTTGGAGATGCTCTTAGTTGTTAGTATAGTTAGTAAAGAAGCCCAGTCGTCAAGTGAGTGTATGTGTTTACTTAATAGTGGAGTTGGGATTTCTTGATGATTGGGCATTCTTCAAAGGGATCAATGTGGAAATAGATTCTTATGAATAACTTATCAACACCTATTGTTTGTAAGAAATTAGTATTGATATAGTGTTTACTTGTTTGATATATATGTGCAGGATATGAGGCTCCACATTTGAGGTACTCTTTCCTCAACCCACTAGTGAGCTCTTATTATGCATTTTATTAGTGAATGTGGAGAGATAAACTGTTATTATGTACTAAATGTTCTATTCATATTTTTAAGGCTGGATGCAATTGGTACTAAGAATGTGTTTGATTCATTAATATTAAATCAAATTTGTTTAAAATAAGGATATTTACACACTAATTGCACTTATATTATATGCAATACAGCCTGAGGGAAGGCAGGTTGCATTATCACATGGAATTAATGAAAATTCAAGGGATTTATACTCATGTTCACATTGTTTAATACATTTAACCTTTTTAACTCACATATTAATAACACTCTTTAATGTCCAGTTTAGATAATATTTAGCCTGTTGATTAATATTGCGTTAGATGGAAAGATTTAGGCATAATAAGAAATACTAGAATGTTATCAAGGGGCATAACAGAAATACAGTTTTTTTTTTTAAAGAAGAATCTACTTTGTTTATAGTGTCAATAGGCAAATATACCCAACTCTCCATATACAAATATCATTATCAACAACTCAAAAAACTTCTTTCTTTTTTAACCAAAATCAATCTAAAAGGATCATTATACCCCTCCCCAAAAATTAAAAAAATTTCTAAGTAAACCTGCTCACCCACACACCCACTGCCACCCACTGGCAACCACCATTGGCAACCACCAACCGTGTGGGTGACCCACACCGTGACCCACATCCACCGTCGGCCGCCACCGCCGGTGTGGGTGACACACACCCTGACCCACACCGTTACCCACGCCCACCACCGGCAGCCGCCGCTGGTGTGGGTGACCCACACTGTGACCCAACTTGGGTGGGTGGGTGGGTGGGTGGGTGGGTGGGTGTGGGAGAGGGATAATAGTGTCATAAAATGTGCAAATGTGTGATAGCAATCATATTGAAGTGTTGGTAAAGATTTTGTATATTGAATTTAGTGTATTATTTTAATTTTCCCTTGTTTATATTCATAGTATGTATATTCTGTACAAATGAAATGCGTAGGAAGATTGCAGACGAAGTTGGTGCTGCTGGTTTTTATGCCGTGGTACCGGATTTCTTTCGTGGAGATCCATATGTACCTGATCAGAAATCCATGTCTGATTGGCTTAAGGATCATGCTCCCGTAAGTTGTCGTCTTCTTCACCGCCATTCTGCAAATAATGCACATCGGACCTTTTACACCATTTTTATGTATCATCTTCTATGCATACTCATTATATGATTGACACGTAGTAGGAGAATAAAATTCAATATTACCCCTATGGTATATGCTTTCCTTTTTAGGATGTTGTTTCTCTTCTCTCCTAACTATCATCTTTCCAACTATATGACACGAGAGGTGATACACCAAAATGTAATTCCCTTTGTTTTTGACAGGATGAGGCATTTGAATATGCAAAGCCGATTATCGAAGCTCTTAAGAGTAAAGGCGTAAGCAAGATTGGAGCTGTAGGCTTTTGCTGGGGAGGTGAATTGTTATTAAAGACTAACTCTTGTACAAACCAGACCATATAATTAACTATAGAAATTTAAGGAGAGAATGTCATAAAGGTTGAGAATAAACTTCTAAGGGTAAAATAGTAATATTGCGTCTTCATACATTTGAAGATGGACTAGCTAGGAAAGTCCTAAAGTAAAGTGCAATAAACCTTAATGTTGGAGTAACTTAATTAAGTATTAAACGATTATTCTCCCTACAAGCTTAAGCTTTTAGATGAGGTGGTCATTTAACATGATATCAGAGGTGTAACTGGTGGCGAACTGGTTTTTGCGATTCTATATTTAAAATATTAATATATTTAATTCGTCGATTTTAAATTGAATTACTCTGTTTTAGCCAAAGTGGTCGTGGATCTGACGATGTACCCTTATTATATTCAAGCTGGGGTACTAATAAGTCCTGCTTTTGTGACTGTGGAAGACATTCAAGGTAACACATGCATGTTTCGTATTTATCTCCTCTTCTGTTTTGCTTCGTGTTTGCTCGAGTTGTCGTCTACTTTTAGTCTTAACTATTGATGCGTATTCTTAGCTCGTTAATTTGTGTTTAGGAGATAAAGATATTTAGTAACGAAACCAAGAACGAACACAATCAAATATAATAAAACTACAAACAAATGGATCAAAATCAATAGAAAACTCAATTCCCACCAAAGAACTCAGCCGATTTTATTACTCCCTCTTAGAACAACACTCATAAAACTCTCCGCTCTTACAAGTGTAATGCCTAAAGTGAGCATGAGTAACCTCCCTCTCTCATGTGAGAGAGACTATTTATACTACCTACAAACACTAACCCGGAGCCAATCGCCTTGCGCCACTTGGATGAGGACAAGCCGTCTTTAATGAAGTTGCCTGGTAATCCGACCAGCCTAGAGAGGAGTTTGAGTGCTGCGGGTTGCTTTTGCAGGGTTTCACAGACCGCTCCCCTCCTTTGTTGGTTTTCCATTGGTCGTTAGGGAAGGATGTGCCAATTGCCTATTGTCTTCTAGTTAGGATTGATGTCCAAGACATCCCATCTTTCCGTTAGCTTTGTCCTCTAGCCTGCTGCGTCTGTCAGTCTTCATAATGGTGTTTGTGCTCTGTTCCTCCGCTTTCGTTATTCCTCTGGTCCTCGGACGTGTTGTCTTCCGATACTGTGATGTTCATCCGAGCTCCCAGGTAGGGGGAAGATGTTGCCGAGGTTCCCTGCCGAGGGCGCTTCAGGCTTCTGTCCCTTTAATGGGCTCTCTCTCTGCCCTTTCCTTAACTGGGTCTTTGGACCGGTAGTGATTTCTTTGGGCTGTCTTAGCTGCCCGTTCAATATTCCTCTTCGAATTGGGCTCCAAGAAGGCTGGGCCTCCTTCCTCAAGTACTTAAAAGTTATTGGGTTTTGGGGCCTACTAAGCATGGGGATATAATACCCATAACATTAACTAACAACTATATACACTTTTTTTCAAAAGATTACCCAAAATACCCCTCCTCCGTGCGCCTAAAAATGTTCCATTAATACTACTCCATCATATTTCTTAGGAGTAAAGGTTCCATTATGTGTGCTCGGAGGCGAGAATGATGGCGTGTCTCCACCGGAGCTTTTGAAACAATTTGAAGCTGCATTAAAAGCTAAGCCTGAGGTAATTTGAACATCTTCTTTTAATGCTTTCTATTTCATGGAAGAGTTTGTCTTGTACAACTAGTTGTAAGTAAACACAACTTTCTTTCTCAAAGGCCATGTAACTAGGATCATTTTGGTTGTGCAGATGGACAGCATGGTGAAGATATATCCAGGGGTTTCGCACGGATGGTCGTTGAGGTACAACGACGACGAAGCTGCTGTGAAGAGTGCTGAAGAGTCCCACAAGGACCTTCTGAATTGGCTCATTAAACATCTCAAATGAGTTGAATAAGCATATTTGATCTCATGTTGGGAAAATTGGAGTGAGTGTTTCTTGTTCATCAACTTGAGTTGAGTTTGTGTATTACTAATCTTTTAAAACTCTTATAAGTTAAATTATGGAGTACTTATGATGTTTTTAGGAACAATTATTGGATTTAATTCAGGTCATTGAGGTGGATCACTAAGTCTCACATTAATCCCTCATAACTATATCAACAACTTTTTCATGAATCATTGTCTCTTATAAATCGGGTTTACATCACAAAATCTTATTTCCCCCTTTAATTTAATCTCATATCAATACATAGGGTATAATAGAATTGGAAGGGGGAGGGATTAGGGTGAGAAAAAATCAGGGTATACATAATAAGTATGTAAACCGGGTTTATACGAGTTTGTGTATTTATAGAGCCAATATGTTACCAATATGAATTCTTTTTCATAAATAAATGCAATGCATATCTTTTTCAAACCACTTTTATGGGCTGGGCCCCAAAAGGTTGGGCCTGAAATTAAGCAACTCAGTATACATGGATACACTGGCCCATGTGATAATTATAAAAATGGACAAGGTAAAGGTTATCTAAAAAATATTATTAAGATATGTATTTCCAATATTAAAAAATAAATTTAATTGTGGAAAAGTGGCATCCAACACATGTTAGTAAGATGATGTCCACAAGTTCTTTTATTCAATTTGTGGTGAATGCCTATCTAACGAACTTTCCTCCGAATTAAAGCATTTTGCAAAGGTACCTTTCATTTATTTTTCTTTATTATTATTATTATTTTTAATTCGTTTATTTTGGCCCCCAAATATTTAATTCTCTTTTTATACATAAAACAAAAGTCTACAACGACATTTTCTTTTCAACTATCAATTAATTGAACAAAATATACTACAACTTTAAATAAATTAGAGAACATGTTTTTTTTTGTTTGGTAGTTTTAATAATATACATGTAATAAATCGATAAAACATTATACTATTCCATAATTTCTTCACAGTTCTTCATAGTTTGCTCAATCAAATATGTCAAGAAAAAAAATTTCAGATCCAAAACTTCAAAATTTAATTTCAAATTTCAATATTCCCACTTAATATAATGCGCGCATATATATATATATATATATATATATATATATATATATATATATATATATATATATATATATATATATATATATATATATATATATATATATATATATATATATATTTATTTATTTATTTATTTATTTAAAAAATTAATCCCAAAAGTCTATAAAATTTATCAAAAAAATAATAGTAATTAAAAACGATAAAACAACAAATTCAATTGAAATATTCTTTGTCAGTAGACGAGTCATTGTGACTTAATAAATATGATGTGGGCTTACACTAAGTTATTATGGGACTAAAATATTTTTAATCATGTTATAAAAATGGGATGACATAATTTAAAAATAATGCAGAAATAATGCAAGCAAAGCGAAGTTCAAACGTTTAGCATATTAATTGATTAATATTATTTTTAGTCAATCATGGCCTTTTCTTAATTAATTATCTTTGTAAATCGACTAATATCAAATGCGGATCTTCTGTATCATTAACGCATGAATCATTTATGTTGCACCGCTTAATAAACGACATAGAAAAAAAAATGACATTATATCCTAAAAGTAATAATATTCCCTTTATTCCATAATATTTTGCATCATTCTTATATAACTAACAAAGAAATTGTGCAAAGTATTTACGACTATTAGTGATCGTTGTATTCTAGTTGTATGGATTTAAGGCGTGCAGTCCAAGAAATATTAATTCACTACAAAAACTATGGTTACAAACTAATTTATTCATGGAATAAAAATGTATATTTGGATTAATAATAATAATAATTGAATAACAAGTGACAATATTGTTCACAACTCACATGAGATGGTCACAATCTTGTTATTGGAAATCGACAAACATTATTAATTAAAGAGTAGTAATTAATAACACTCAAACTTCTCAATATAATTGCCATATTAATTCCAAGTGTTCACAAAAATAATTAATGCAACCTCCATTACAGGTAGCTAGTATATAAATGAATGGGTTTCACAATTATTTATATATAATAAATTTTTATTTATTATAAATAGTAGAAATTAATTTAAATTAATTATCACGTGTGTAAACCATTTTGATGGTCAGCAGCCTATATATGGAGGGCATGGAGGAACAGTATAAACTGGCCCAAAATCTCCAGGATAATCTGCATTTGTCTCCACAGCTTCCACTACTGAATTATTAAATAATAATAATAATAATAATAATAATAATAAGTGTAAATCAATCAATTATCACAAAAAAATAAATAAATAAATAAATGTATATAGCATATGAATTGAAGAGATTTATTTTTGCAGGTTAAAAATATTCTCTTGGTTTAATCTGTAAATTGCATTTAAACTAAAAAACAGTTTTTTACCCTTAATTCTATTGTTAGATTAATTTATCAATAAATTAAAATTTAATGGTAAAGTGGTGGTTAGTAAATTCATTGATAAAAGTATTAATATATAATGTTAAAATAAAATACAGTGACATCAACCATATCAACATATAAGGCCAACTCCATTAGCCACTCTATTCTAACGCATTCTACACTCGATTCTAATGTAAAATTTGCATAATAGCTCTAATGGTTTTACATTAAATTTTTAATCTACATAGAACATTCTTAAAATATTCTTTTAATTTTAATTTTTTTAAATAATTTTTTAATTTAATAAATTAATATAACATATTTATTGTAAAAAATAATTTATAAAATTAAACGGACAAAATATTAATATTGATCAAATTTTAGGGTCATTCTGGAGTAGTTATAAAATAGAGTAGTGGGTGGTTTCATCTTTTAAAAAAAGATTTATATTATTTTATTTAATGGTGGAGATTAAACTAAAATTTAATCTAACGATTAAGATCGTCCAGGTGTACCGGTGTACCCAAGTTGGACTCCAAATTTTAATATTCTCTCCGTTCACTGTCAATCTATCCATTTTACCATTTTTGGTCGCCCATTCTTAATCTTTCAATTTTCCTTTTTGGACTATAGGACTCATACCCTCCACTAATACGAATAAAATATTAGACTCACACCCTCAACTAATACAACTACCTACTACACATAAAATAATAATACTCCTTAATCCACGTGCAAAAAGCAAATGTATACATTGAGGATGGAAGGAGGAAGTATAATTTTTAATTATTTAATTTAAGGATCCATTACTAATAGGTACAAATTAAATGCATGAAATACCATTTCTATCCCTATTTTAATTATATTCAAAAATTAATTTAAAAAGTAGTATGATTTATAATAATAATAGAAAGATAAATATCCCACTAATTTCTCCATAAAAAGTGGAGATCGACTAGAGTTAGTTATCTCCCATTTGATTAATCAATTTGCGCATCCAATTTATATACCCAATTTGATACCCATCCTTCATACCCGTTCTTCATATCCCTTATGATTATAGAGAGAGAAGGGCGAGAAATAAGGTCTGCATACCCGTTTTGTATTTCATTACAACAAACAACAAACATTGAATCCAATCTGCATATCTATTTTTTAATACTCGTCGTCAAAAGAACTGTATTCTATTATGACGTCGATGAAAGAATTATATCCCATTTTGCATACTCGTTCTACATACTCATTCTGCATACCTATTTTTCAATCAGTGTGCGCATAACAAGGGTTTTATTTTTTGTTCGTATATCGTGAACTCTGTAACGTCTATCCCATTTTGCATACCCATTCCATTCTGCATACCCATTTTTCAATCAGTGTGCGCATAACAGGGTTTCATTTTTTGTTCGTATATCGTGAACTCTGTAACGTCAATGATTTCCACACTCTGGCTTTGATGTGTATTCGCTTCAGAGGGAGAAATCGTGAAATAGATTGATTCTTGTGGAGAGAGAACTAGAATATAGGGAATTAAATAATCACGTATACGTGATTATTTACCTAACTAATTATGAATTATGTATTCAACTAGTTATAGATGAAGGGGTAATTGAGACTTTACATTATGGAGTATATTTTTGTACTTGATACTAATATAACATATACTTTGTATCTAGTTTTAATATTAATCTATATTTTGTACCTATAAGTAATAATTCCTTAATTTAATTAAGTAGATAATAAATTAAAGTTTAATCTAATGAATCGTCCAAATGCATTGGTGTCAGATGCACCGTGATTGAACTCCAAATTTAGATGAATTCTACAAATTATATCAACGTTTACCAACAAAAATGAAATTGAAAAGATTAAAAAAATCAAATTAAATATAATTAAATAAAAATAGTAAATTATAATAAATAAATAAATTAGGGGATATTAATTTAAATAATAAAAAATTAAATTAACGATAATATTAATTAGAACTTTCTCACGCTGTACATCAATTTAAAAAATAAATAATAATAATAATAATAATAATAATAATAATAATATGGAGTGATGATGGGGCGGTTACTGTTCACAAATGTTAAAGTGGTGTGGAATTTGGAATAATCTACCATATCAATTATCAAAATGTAATAATCTAAAAAGGAAAAATAAAAATTTAGAGAAGTACCTGAAATGTGAGAGAGGTGAGCAGCTGAAGATTGTGTGTTGGAAGAGTGAATGAGTTGTCTGGCAGCTCCAATTTCTGAGGAATTCATAACAAATATGGTTATAAAAACACCAAGAAATATTGCAACTTTGGAACCCATCTTTATAATTCTCATTTTCAATCAGAATACATAATACATATATATATTATACAATCAATACCAACAGTCTTGTTTATAGAAATTTCACCTTGGAAGTAACGAGTCGTTTTTGGTAGGCAATTGAGACATTTTCAAAGATTCTTAATAGTCCAACTCCTTCCTCGTCAAAAATTCATTAATTACATGTATTTTTCATCAAAATATGAAGTCTCTTTTATACTTAATTTCAAATTTATCACTCTATCATACCTATAATATTCTTTATAATTTATTATAATTTATTTGTGGGATAAAAAGACTGCACTATCGTTTGAAAGTCAATAAAATTAAAAAAAAAAAACTTTTATTAAACTTTATATCTCCAATAAGTATGACAACCGGTACGAAGAAAATATTTAATATAGCTTCACATATAAAATTTACATGCAATGTAATATATGATTATATAAGAACATATTTATTCTTTTATTTATTTTGTGTAGACTTAGCATTAATTTTAAAATTAAAATAGCAATAAGACACAAATCCAAATGTATTTTGAACAAATTAAACAAAACTTATCGACATGTATTTCGAATGAATAATTAAGGTAGAATTTTGAGATTTTTGAAATATGTAAAATGGGTAGAATTTTGATTATAAAATTTCCTTTTTTTGTTTTATTTTAAAATTAATAAGAAATTTATAAAAATCAAATTCGTTGGGAAAAAAATAATAAAATTAAACTTTAATTCAAACTCATTTTGTATGTTAGGAATTTAGACACACACACGCACACGATGACACGAGATTTGTTTACCCAGTTCGTCTTTCGACTACATCTGGGGGCGATACCAAGCCAGGATTTTTCTTACCTTATTGGACAAGTCAACTACAATGAGAAAACATCTTAATCTAGATAACACAATGGATAACTTCTTGATCAAGATAACTTGTCCTAATCCTAAGCCCATTAGGATCAACTGGGCCAAAAAAAAACGGGCCCAAAGAGTACTATTTTCATGCTCCTTCCCAAGTTCCCCCAAGAAATTCTGCAACCACACCATCTCCTTACTTGCCTCTGTCACAGCTATATACTCTGCCTCCGTGGTGGACAATGCAACAACCTTCTGCAACTTAGAAGTCCAAGATATAGCAGTACCACCATAAGTAAAGACATACCCGGTTGTACTTCTTCTCCCATCAAGGTCATTAGGTGCCAAGTCTGCATCCACATAACCCACCAGCGCCACACTCTTGCCTTTGAAACACAAAGCATTGTATGTGGTACCTCTCAAGTATCGCAGGACCCACTTCACTGCTTCCCAATGTTGCTTGCCCGGTCACTCATGAACCGGCTTACTACTCCCACTGCATGAGCAATATCTGGTCTTGTACACACCATGGCATACATGATGCTACCAATTGCTGAAGCATATGGAACACTCATCATTTGTGCATGTTCCTCCTTGTTCTTTGGTGATTCCTTCTTTGAAAGTTTGAATTGACTTCCCAGTGGAACACTCACAGGCTTCGACTCTGACATGTTGAATCTTTCCAGGACCTTCTGAATGTAACTTGCCTGCGAAAGATATACATATCCCGTCGCCTTATCACGTTCAATCCTCATGCCCAAAATCTGGTTTGCCTCTCCAAGATCCTTCATGGAGAACCGTTCTGACAACTGTTTCTTCAACTTATATACCTCTCTTGCATCGACTCCTATGATCAACATATCATCAACATATAACAAGAGAATAAGGAAGCTTTTGTCAAACCTCTTGTAGTAGCAACAATGATCAGCGTGACATCTATGGTAATCAATCTCCATCATGAAGCTGTCAAACTTCTTATACCAATGCTTTGGGGCTTGTTTTAGGTATACAAACTTTTCTTTAATTTGCATACAAGTGGCTCCTTTCCCTTCTCTACGAAATTCTCAGGCTGTGTCATGTACAACTCTTCCACCAATTCACCATGGAAAAATGCCGTCTTCACATCCATCTGATGCAATATCAAATTTTCTGCAGCTACCATACTCAACGTCATTCGAATAGTGGTCAGTTTCACAACTGGAGTAAAGACATCAGTATAGTCAATACCATGTCGCTGCTCAAACTCCTTGACAACCAACCGGGCTTTGTAGCGTCTGCTACCATCAGCTTCATTCTTGATTCGGTAGACCCACTTGCAGTGCAAAGCCTTTTTACCCTTTGGGAGCTCCACAAGTTTCCAAGTGCCATTCAACAGAAGAGATGCTAACTCATCATCCATAGCACCTCTCCATTTTCGTCTATCTTCACTATGCTCTGCCTCTGCATAACACTCAGGCTCACCACCATCAGTAAGTAACAAGTAGTAGTTAGAGGGCGAATACCTATCAGGTGCACGTCGCTCTCTAGATGGTCTCTGCAACGGATCCTCCAATGGTGGTGGTGGTGTCCATTGGAGAACCTCTTCCCCATTCTGACTCTCCTTGCTCCCACTCGAGTTTGAGATGTCTAACTCGACTTCTTGGGTATTAGTCTTGTCAGAATTTGATGCCTCCAATCTATTCTTGTACATAACCTGTTCATTGAAAACCACATCTCTACTGCGAATAATATTTCGGTTGTTCTCTTCCCAGAGTCTATAACCGAACTCATCACCACCATAACCAATGAATGTACACTTAACAGATTTAGCATCTAACTTGCTTCTATCATTAGAACTAATATGAGCATATGCAACACAACCAAAGACACGCAAGTAAGACAGATTTACCTCTTTTCCTGTCCATTCTTCCTCTGGTATTCTGTTTTCCAACGGAACTGATGGACCTCTGTTAATTAGGTATGCTGCTGTGTTTACTGCATCTGCCCAAAACATCTTAGGCAGTCCACTCTTCAATCTCATGCATCTAGCTCGCTCATTCAAAGTTCTGTTCATTCGTTCTGCTACTCCATTCTGCTGGGGAGTTCCTCTCACGGTCTTCTCCATGCGAATCTCATTCTCAGCATAATATTCCTTGAACTTACGGAGTTCATATTCACCTCCATTGTCAGAACGAAGACACTTTACTTTCAGCCCCGTTTCATTCTCTACAAGGGCTTTTCACTTCCTGAAAGTATCAAATGCATCAGTTTTATTTTCAGAAAATAAACCCATACCTTTCGAGTGGAGTCATCGATGAAGGTCATGTAGTACTCCGAACCACCAAGGGACTTCATGGGTGCTGGTCCCCATAGATCGCTATGCACCAACTCTAACTTTTCTGCCTTCAAGGTTCTGCCACCTCTCGAGAAACTTACTCTTCTCTGTTTCCCGAAAACACAGTCCTCGCATAGGCCAACTTCAATAGATTTCAGCCCTGGAAGTCTCCCTTTCAAACACATTACCTTCATCCCTTTCTCGCTCATGTGACCTAGCCGACAGTGCCACAAATCAACATTGGTCGTAGCTCCTGCAAGATCAATGCAGTCCTTGGAGTTAGTTGTAGTATACAACGTCCCCTCCTTCTTCCCTCGCGCTACTATCATTACTCCTTTACTGATCTTCCAACTGTTGCTGCCACAAGTCACTGAATATCCTTCTACATCAAGCTGTCCAATTGAAAGCAAATTTCTTTTCAATCCTGGAATGTACCTAACACCATTCAGCTTTAATGTCGATCCGTTTGGTGTGGATATCCGAACATCTCCTTTCCCCACGATCTTCAAGGGCTTATCATCAGCAAGGTAGACTTGTCTGAATTCACCAGACACATAGTTCTCTATTATTTCAGCATCACTGCATGAGTGAAATGATGCTCCAGAATCCAATACCCATGATTCCAGCGGACTACTGACACTCAAGACCAACGCATCTCCAATTTCATCTATGGTTGCGTTTGCTGTCTTCTTCTCATTCTGTCCCTTCTTATTTTTCTTGGGCGCTGTACACTAATTCATGTAGTGACCAAACTCATCACAATTCCAGCACTGGATTGAGTCTTTGTCTTTCTTGGATTGACTCTTTCCTCTGAACTTTGATCTGCCACGATTCTGCCTACCCTTTGATCTGCCCCTATCCTCCGTGTTCAGCACTGACCCTGAAGTAGATCCAGACTCTTTTCTGTGAACCTCCTCGCTAATCATCAGATCTCTCACTTCGTCAAGCTTCAATTTATCTTTCGCGGATGAAGCACTAACTGCAGTTACTGTGGCAGCCCAACTATCTGGCAAAGAAGATAACAAAACTAAAGCAAGTACCTCGTCAGTGAATTCGATTTCGACTGAACACAACTGCCCAATGATCATGTTGAACTCGTTCAGATGTTGCTGCACAAGTGTGCTCTCCGACATTCTGAGGTTGAACAATCGTCTGATCAAATGAACCTTGTTCGCAGTTGTGGGCTTTTGGTACATCTCCTCCAGGATTTGCAGCATCTCCCTTGCGGACTTGGCTTTAGTTGTGTGGTAGGCTACGTTCATGGACAACGATAAATGTATCGCACTCATCGCCTTTCTGTTCAACAGATTTCACTCCTTCAGATCCATCTTTTCGGGTTTCATCTTCTCTTCTAAGGGCACATATAGATCTTTGTCATAGAGATAATCCTCGATCTGCATCTTCCAGAACCCGAAATTTGATCCGTCAAACTGTTTGATTGAAATCTTCTCGTCGCTCATCGTGACTGCTCCCTTCGAACCCGAGGCTCTGATACCAGTTGTTAGGAATTTAGACACACACACGTATATGATGACACGAATAACACGAGATTTGTTTACTCAGTTCATCTTTCGACTACATCTGGAGGCGATACCAAGTCAGGATTTTTCTTACCTTGTTGGACAAGTCAACTACAATGAGAAAACATTTTGATCTAGATAACACAATGAATAACTTCTTGATCAAGATGACACAATGGATAATTTATTGATCAAGATAACTTGCTCTAATCTTAAGCCCATTAGGAACAATTGGGCCAAAAGAAATACGGGCCCAAAGAATTTAGGCTCCATACTCCAACATTGTAATGGGGTGACTTTCAATCCGAAATGTTTGAAACCCAAATATAAGCTATTCTGACTTCTCTCGAGGTGAAATATGAATGAAATAAATAAATAAATTTAAATATTTTACTTTTTGATATTATCCATTTGAGTACATTATTTTATTGCACATCACCTTATTTACTTTTCATGTGCATTTGCCTAAATAATTTCCACATGTAACATCAGATCGAGAGAGAATGCAAATTAAAGGGACGAAAGAAATAGAGTATTTATTTATTTTTTAAATCTCTGTCTCTCACTGTCGAAATCATCTTAAAAAGAGTAGAAATATCACTTATTGTTTAATAACGTGGTCCTAAAATAAGCAATTCATTTTCTAAAAGATTTTCAAAGCATAAATAAAGCAATTATTATAATTATGATCATGAATATTGATATGCAATTCTTAAATCTATTAATTTGAATATATTTATCATTCAGAATCCAACTATTAGTGTACCGGTGCACCTGAACGATCTTAACCGTTACATTATATTTTAATTTGATCTTCACCATTAAATAAAATAAAATAATTAAAATTTTAAAATATAACTACCCACTAACACCTAATTTTAACCTACTAATTGCATGTGCACCACATCCACCACATAATCACCCACCATTCAGGCATTCAATTTTACTTAACGTCTCTTATGAACTGATTCCTCTATCAAATTGCATCCCGCAAAATTGGGAAATTTTTGGGTGAATTATTCGAGTTTGTTTTATATTTTTTTAATAATTATTATTTTTATTAAAAATATTATTACTTTTTATATTTAAAAAATATTATTATTTTTTATTTATATTATAAATTGTTCATGAAATTATTTATTTATAATATATTATTAAAGGGGCGGCTATTCGTACCCCTAAATTGCTAAATGTACCCCAATTTATTTAATACACCCCAATATATTTTAAAAATATATTACTTATTACTAAGTAAACCCCAATCAAGACAATTTTACCCTTAACAACACTTATGAGAAATTTAAAGAACATATGCCAAAAATTAAGAAAACTGTGAGCAAACACAAAATCATAAACTGAAAAGATTATGATGTGAATGTATTGGCAGGAGAAATTCTATTAGGTGGAAAAAAAACAGTACTTCCATCGGCTGCTTGACTTTGCAGGCGTTGCAGGAATCCATGAAGAACCCATCTGGAAGCTTTGCATTTCTGAAGATGCACTTCTGATTGCCATTGGATTGTTTTTTTCTTTCTTGTTTTTCGACAATTTCAATTTTTTTTTTTAATTTTCTTTACTTTCACGTTTCTAGTTCTTTGAAAAATTTATTAATTCTGGGAATGAGACTCATGTCTCTAATTACCGATCAATTTTGTAGAGAAAAGGATTTGAGATGAAATTAAAACGTAGAGTTTCATGAATTAGGGTTCTTAAATTAGGGTTTATATAAATTTATAAATTGGGTATAAATATTTGGAGTTTTATTTAAATAACATTCAAAAGGGCATTTATGTCTTATTAATAAGGGATATTTTAGTTTAAATAATTAAGGGGTATGTTTAGTATTTTCGGGGGTGCGAATAGATGCCCCCATTATTAAAATGTAATCACATTTTATTCGTTTCTCAACCATCATTTCGTGAAAATATCTCACATGAGTTTTTTTTGACTGTTCATATAATTTGAGAGTTTAATTACGGTGCACCTGTGACACCGGTGCACCTGGATAATTACAGCAATTGGATTAATTTTCTATTTAATCATCACCACTCAATAAAATAAAATAATAAAAAAATCAATTATTACCCACTACCCTCTCTATTTTAAGTTTTAACTTATAAATCTGCTGTGCACCGCAGAATAACCCATAATTTGAACCCAATTATAAAGAGTAATATTCGTGTAACTGTTTTAAAGATTTTTTTTAAATGTTTTAAAGAATCTTAATTTTTTAAAAATAAGTTATCGCTTTTTAATAAAACCACGAGTTAATCTCTTATATATTAGATGGACATGCCTCTTTTCATTTGTGTTGCGTGTGGATAAAGTGTTTAAGGATACTTCATACCTCCCACAATATGCTTCACGTTTATTGTTCTACTTTCTTTAAAAAAAATTATACTTTTTGATCAATTTTATTGACTTTAGAGGGTATTGTCGTATTTTTAAGTAATAAAAAATATAAAATATTAATTTGTGTGTGAAAAAGTAGTGACAATTTTGAAATTAAAGTAACTTTGATGTTGTTGAATAAAGTGATTTTTTTGAGGGTGTGAAGGGTATTATCGAACAAAGAAATATAGAAAGTGTGAAGGATTTTGTGGGACGGAGGAAATATAAAATTATGTTAATCACAGGGGTATTCATTTTAATTTATAAGGGTGATATATTTTTAATGAGTTAAATATAAGGATTTATGAGTAGTTAATTTTTTTAATTAATTTATTTATTTTATTTAACAGTGGTGATCGAATTAAAATATAATTTAATGATTAAAATCGTCTAAGTACATCAGTGCACAATAATTGAACTCTAAAATTACATAAGATGATAACATAAGAGTCAAATTGAACCTGAGCGCATGAACCTCGATCACACAGGAGACTCTGAATATATTATTTCTCCATTACTTTAAATTAAATATATTATTATTTTTCATTTATAATATGAAATATTCACAAGAATCGTTATTATCTTTTATTAATTTTTTTATTAAAATATTCACTTTTTATTTGTATATCA
This sequence comes from Pogostemon cablin, assembly GCA_023678885.1. Taxonomy (NCBI): domain Eukaryota; kingdom Viridiplantae; phylum Streptophyta; class Magnoliopsida; order Lamiales; family Lamiaceae; genus Pogostemon; species Pogostemon cablin. Next base: position 21,938,768 of record CM043009.1, on the reverse strand, counting down.
CATAAGTCATTTCGAAGTGTGTGAGACATTAAGAAAACATGCTCACGATTATTATTTATTTTATAAGTTTTGTGTGTGATCGTTTCACATAAGTCCTTATATGAAACCAATAAAAAAATGATAATACCATTAATGAAAAGTGATATTCAATCTATTAGTACAGTGAACTATTTCATAAAGGACTCCCGCGAATATTGTTACTATTTTTATGACTTTTTCTCAATGTACATTATTTCATATTTTTTCTTTATATTATTTATTATTATTATTATTATTATTATTATTATTATTATTATTATTACCTTTTGTCTTTTAATGCATGTATTTTATTATTTAGATGACTACATATAGTTTTACTACATCACTTTTATTTTTTTCTGCTTGTCTTTTAGATTTTTATTTTACTTAAAATTTATCTTTGATAGTGCAAATTAGATGGAAATGAGCTTGCATTTAAAAAGTAGAAGATTATGAGAAAAGTAGAAGATTATAAGATTATAAGTATAAGATTAAAATGAGTTATATTGGGCGATACAAATAGTTATACTGCTCTTCTATGTATTCAGATTGAATAATTTAATATAAATGAATTCATGATATAAATTCCGAATAAAAACAACTTTAGATATATAAATACTCCCATAGATGTTAGTTGTAGTATAGTTGATAGTTAATTTACCAAACATTCATATTTCTCCTTTTTCCACATTCTTTATAACTCTCCTTTCAATTCGTTCTTAATGGAAATTGAATCTAGTAACTAAAGTGAGTTAGGATTAACAACTTTAAGATAAGTTATATATATCGGAGTTGAATCATTTAATAATAATAATGTGAGGCGTAAACCTTAATGCAACATGTTAAGTGTTGTTGGAAGTATTTACAAGTGTTTCAGCTATTGCATGGGTACGTTGCATAGAATAAACGAGTGCAACAACTTCATCACTAGTTGAAGGATAGCAAATAAGTTCACAGGTGTATAAGTGTAACAAGGCCTGTTCATGAGGGTTTTTTGATGGCTAAACGGATCTGATATCAGAGGTTATTGGTACTGCTTTGTAGCTTGACACATAGTCTAAAAGTTAGAAGTCAGTTGTAGTAGTTAGATAACAGATTACTAGTTGTGGCTACAAGATGCCTATTCAGATTAGTTCCATAAGTTGCAGCAGATTAGTATATAAGCTGTTGATAGCTTATTCTTCATTGTAATCTCCCTTATACACAATTTAGCAATAAATGGTCTCTCTTCATAGTGAATGTAGGCTTGTTAGTGAGCCAAACAACTCTAAAAAACTCTTGTGTTCTCGTTTCTTCTTTGTTCATAGATTAGGCTTGAATCTTTCATGCTTTAAGTTTCTTGCTTCAATTTGCTATCTCCAAAATCCCATGACAAATAAAATAATGATAGATATCATAATAAGATAAAAAATAATAAGGTTAAAATGAGTATAATGAATATAATAAATGTGCGAATGTAAGAAAGTAAAAATACAAGAGATATATATAATTATAAGGGTAGTTGTTGTGTGAGATCGTTTCACGTGAGATCATTTTACACTTTTTTTAAATAGTTAGTATTATTTTCAGTACTATAAAACGTTATCATTTTCGCTATAAAATGCTATCACTCTTTATTTATACTATTTCATTAATTAATTTAGTATTATTTTTCAATATAAAAGTTATACTTTCTGAACGTCTCAGATTATAAAATTTTAAATCAAATCTCATACAAATTGACTTTATTTTATACTAGAATTTTGAGAAATTTAATTAATATGAAATTGTCTTATAATTATTAAATTCACCAAAATAGTAATTTTTTTAAAAAATATTTAATTTTTTAATAAAAAAAAACTAAATCAGAAATTTTACGATGTTATAAAATGTTTTTTTTTTCCAAAAAACGAAATTTGTTAAAGATATTATTTTGAAATGAAATTAAAGTAAAACTTAAAAAAATTGAAACGAAAATGATTACAGTAACTATTTTGAAATATTTTCAAGGAAAAAGATACGAAATTTTATATTTTAATAACCATAGCAGTATAGCTATTTAACGCGTTAAAATAACAATAAATATTTGATGTTAATGGCAAATGAAATGGATAATTAAAGTAATGTTTTCCCATCAGATTCTCAACTTTCTCCAAAAATTTGAAGCTGTCCACAGCAAAGCAGAGACTCTCTCTCTCTCTCTTCCCTGAAACGCCTCTCTCTCTCCAGATCTAAAACTATTCACAAAACCACTTTTAAGTAGTGAGATTCTCTCTCTAAACCTTCACTTCGCACACCTCTCTTTCGCATAATTGTTCTCTGCTATATTAGGCCATTAGAGATCATCGTCAAGTATCCATCAACACTCCCATTTTCTTGCTACACATTCTGTCTTCTTCATATACTCTTCCGCCCCCTTTGAACAATTCTTCGTGAAAATTGTAAACCCATTCAAGGCTCCACTTTTATCTATTCAAGGAATACTTGCTGACACTTTCTTGAATCCACTTGTATCATTTATTGTCATATTTGTGATTTCAGTTGCGTAATACTATCTGGGAATTCTTTAGGTTTTGTAATTTGTTCATGTTCTGAATTCCCTTTTCCGATCCAGAATAAAATTGCTTTAGAAGTCAACATTTCTTGGGTTCTCTGTGATCTAATCTTTCTAGGTGTCAACTTCTTGTTCTGGATGATTTTTGGCTGAATTATGCAACCTGATCAGCGAAAAAAGGTACTGTTTAACTTTTTTTCTTTTTTGTGTATAATTGCTTGCTCAGAGTATCTACCTGGTGTGGTGGGTCTACACGTGGATGCTTTTCTTGAAATCCAGTGTTGATTTGTGAATGTGAGTTTTGAATCCCTAGTTTGTGTTACCATTTCGATGTAAGTTTATCAAACTGGGTCCTATGGGATTCAGTTTTGTATGTAGACTTGATTTGTAATTTTCTGATATTTGGGATAGAACTTATTCATCACAAGTGATTCAACGAGTAGAGCAGGTAGATGGCGTGTTCATATTTGGTTTTGTCAGGTTGTTGTGGCCTTTTAACTTCATGTTTAGTTTCTTGACCTTTTAGTACCTATCAAGTTTAAAAATGGTGTACCCCACCATTAGGCCCCCCACCGCCCCTGCCCTGGGATTGGTGGAGGAGGTAAATTGCAGGATGTGCCTCAAGTGGCTTATAGGGAGGGCTCACTGTTAAACTTGTAGTACCTACAAGTTTAATGTTTATAGAATTGTAATCATGCTTTACTAGATGTGCTCTTATAGTTCTTGTTTTATGGACTCTCAGAAGAGTTTTGATTTCCTAGGCAACTTGCTGTATTATGAAATTCTGCTATTGGTGAATTTTGATAGATGGATTCATTGAAGAAAGTAGATAGCAGCTAAATGCTGCTTCTTTGTGAGGTTGAGCAGTTGATGAATTAAATATTCCCTTTAAGTGTATAGATATGGCTGAATGTAGTTAGCATTTCAGTTTGGATTGCAGGAAAGTGCAACGAGTAAAGCTATGGGGGTTTTTTCTTGGTAGTTGACAAGCTGCTGGATAATGTTACATTATAGTGGTTGTAAATGAACTATTAAAATTTCATTTGTACTTTTATATCTTGTTCCTATCTGTCTGTTCTCCTGTTCGACCAAGCTAGGGGTTGTTAATGAATGATTTTTTTTTTCATGTGTACTTCTGTGTCTTGTTCCTTTCTGTCTGGTCTCGTGTTGAACCATGCTAGGGTCTTGCTTTCTAGTGCTGTGTCATTTCCTCTTTATCTTTACAAAGTTCTGATAAAAAAAATCGCTGAGGAAGTTGGATGGAAGGTGATTTGATTGATCAGATTATTATCTTTTTTATTTATGTTGGTTATTTAGCATTTTTTAAGCGAATCATTATATATTTGAAACTGGTTGGATTAATGCAAATATAAACTGTTGAGACCTGAAATAAGTATAGACTCTAATTTTCCGTGTGTAGAGAATTATCACATAAGTTACCTAGCAAATGGTAACACATTAACTAAAGTTTGCTTGATAGTTCCTGTTTGATCTTGTCATATGTAAATGTTTTTTATGGCACTTGTCCACATGTGTGGTTCTCTGCAAGGCTACATCTTCTAATGGCTTTCAGTCCTTTTCCTTGACCACTTATAAATATCGTCTACATTTCAATTTTAGGCCTCTGCAGATGTAGATTTCTTCACAGAATATGGTGAAGGAAGCAGATACAGGATCGAGGAAGTCATTGGCAAAGGTAGCTATGGTGTTGTCTGCTCTGCATATGACACTCATCTTGGAGAAAAAGTTGCAATTAAAAAGATTAATGATATCTTTGAGCATGTCTCTGATGCCACACGCATTCTACGTGAAATCAAGCTTCTGAGGCTTCTTCGCCACCCAGACATTGTGGAAATAAAGCATATTTTGCTGCCTACTTCTAGGAGGGAATTCAAGGACATATATGTAGTTTTTGAGCTAATGGAATCAGACCTACATCAGGTCATTAAAGCAAATGATGACTTGACTCCAGAACATTATCAGTTCTTTCTTTATCAGCTTCTTCGGGGCATGAAATACATACATACAGGTCATACACTTAGTTGTAATCTTCAAAGAATCCCACTCACCAATTGTTTTAGGAGGTCAATTATTCATAATTCGTTTGAGCTAACATATGCTGCACTTTTATACAGCTAGTGTGTTTCACCGTGACCTGAAGCCAAAAAATATACTGGCAAATGCTGACTGCAAATTAAAGATATGCGATTTTGGTCTTGCAAGGGTTGCTTTCAATGATACCCCCACTGCAATATTTTGGACAGTATGACTTTTTTTCTCTTTTGGTTTCTTGCTTCACTTTACTGACTGATCTGGACTGCTTGTGTTCATTTTAAAAAGGGTATACATTTCTTAATATTTGGAACTCTTTTAGGATTATGTTGCAACAAGGTGGTACAGAGCTCCCGAATTGTGTGGATCTTTTTTCTCTAAGGTAGACTTCTTCTTTTTCTTACTCTCTCAACTCTATTAATACATTTCCAACACATCCTTATTTGCCATATCTACCACTGCTATCGATATATGGAGTGTTGGTTGCATATTTGCGGAACTTTTAACTGGAAAACCTCTATTTCCTGGGAAGAACGTTGTTCACCAATTAGATCTCATGACTGACTTGTTGGGAACTCCACCTCCTGAAACCATTGCAAGGGTTGGTGAACGTGATATTATCCCATCCCCCCCCCCCCCCCCCCCCCACACACACACACACACACACACACAAAAAAAAAAAAAAAAACTCTTCCCTTTCTCAAGTTGGATTTTCATATGCTCAATCATGTCATGTGACAGATAAGAAATGAAAAGGCTCGAAGATACTTGAGTGGGATGAGGAAAAAGAAGCCAATCCCGTTGTCCTACAAATTTCCAAATGCGGATCCCCTCGCTCTTCGGTTGTTAGATAGAATGCTTGCTTTTGATCCCAAGGATAGACCATCTGCAGAAGAGGTTGAGTGTATTTGTCTATTTATTCTATATTTTGATGTTCAGCAATCCTCTTTTCGATTAGGTTTTGTCTAAGTAGCATTATTGCAACCTGGCAGGCTCTTGCAGATCCCTACTTCCGTAACTTGGCTAGAGTTGAGAGAGAACCTTCTGCTCAACCAGTTACTAAAATGGAATTTGAATTTGAGAGGCGAAGGATTACAAAGGATGATGTTAGAGAATTGATATATCGAGAAATTCTTGAATATCACCCAAAGATGCTGAAAGAATTCTTAGAGGGAGCTGAACCTACGAGCTTCATGTATCCTAGGTATTGTAGCCCAATTATAGCAAACACGTCTTTATAGCTAATTTTGAGGTTTTGTGCCATTCTAAGCCAGACAACATGATTCGTCCACTGCTGATTTCTGTATAGACATTTGTCTATGCTGTTAATGTCATTTCTCTTTTTTGCAGTGCTGTCGACAAATTTAAGAAGCAATTTGCATACCTTGAGGAGCATTACGGAAAAGGAGGTGCTGCTCCACCCGAGAGACAACATTCATCATCTTTGCCTCGGTAAAACTCATTAATGTTAATGTTCACCTATGCTTCTTCTGAGAAAGAAAAATAAAACGGCCCTGGTAATAAAATTGCCATATTTTTGCATTTGGTTTGGTGCAGGTCATGTGTAGTATATTCAGATAAAACGAACCCAACTTCAACTGATAACACCAATGACCTTTCTAAATGCTCCATGAAAGAAGCTGATAAGCCACAAGTGGACCGGTTTTCGGCTGCTAAGAATCTGGCTGGTGGGTGCAGGCCATCTGTATTATATCCAGATAAATCAATCCCCACCGATATAGCCAATGAACTTTCGAAATGCTCCATTAAAGAAGCTGATAAGCCACAAGTGGACCGGTCTTCTGTACTTCCAGTGACTCGATTCCCCGTCCAAGTTCCTCAAAATATCCAAGGTATTTTGTTAGCATTCCTTTTTTAAGTCTCCTTTGATCGATTCTCTAGAGCAAAGTTAATTCTGTGGTTACAAAGATTCTGAAAATCGTGCATAGAATTCTCTCTTAGCAACTCGTTCTGTTAGCCTGTTTCATGCTATTTGAGTCGTTAAATAAAAATATGGTGCTGGTTATCTCATCAGGGGGAGTTGCAAGGCCTGGGAAGGTTATCGGCTCAGTCTTGCGTTACAACAGTAGTGCTCCAGCAGCAGCGCCAACAGAGGCTATCGAGCAACGTAAAATAGCAAGAAATCCAGGTATGCCTGCTCAGTATATTGTCCCAAACTCATCTTACCCAAGAAAGCACCCCAGCTGCAAGAACGAACAGGGGAGAGAGGTCACTGAGGGGTCCAACGGGATGCAGCCAAAACCCGATCTATACATTGCAAGAAAAGTTGCTGCTCAAGGTGGAACGGGAAACCATTGGTATTGACTTCACAACATGATGCGGTTGCTAACCTGGGATAATCTTAGTATGGAATACACGATTGGACCCTTTTTAAGCTCGTTCAAGATCAGTTGGTCGGGTTGTAAATCCAATTTGTGACGAGATGATTTAGAAATGGCTGTATAGTTGCAATGACCGCGTAACCCTTTGCACGAACGAGCTCTTCTCCATCATCGTCTGGACGAGAAAGCAACGGAGACCTTCCGTTGGAGTTGATGCTGAGGTAGAGTGCTTCTACTACTCCTGTCTGAACTTTACATCATGACTCACTGAACTGATCTTGTTTATGGAAATCTGAATCTGTATTATCGCGTAATTTAATAACCCACATTTGCTAATCAAGTGGATTCAAGAACACTTCAGAGGTGAAATAATCTTCATATTTTAACACATTCCTTCTGTATTAACTGAGATCTGTTTATTATTAGAGACACCTTGCTTTTTTTTTTCTTTTTTTTTTTTTTGGCCTCAACTAAGTGATCTTGTATAAACTATCTTTTTATTGTAATTTAATATTTTTTCCTGTAATATTTTCATAAAATCAAGAATAGTGAAGCCAAGGAATGTCTCCACGAGTCTTATATAGTCGTGTGAAACCATGAATGCTTAATCAAATTTATTAATTTTTTATTCTTATTATAAGAAAGACTTATATTCGATGTTGGTGAAAACTTGCATGATGTGGTGATTATATCATTGTTTGATAAAAGCATAATCAAATTATTATTTGATTTTTGAAATTGTTGGTTATTACTACTTTTCATGAAAAATTACTTTTATACATAAAAAAGTTATATAATTTTTTATTCAGCTGATGGATTTTTTTTTTTTTTGGAGTGATTCTATTCATGACAAAATTAACCATGCAAGTATGGAATTGTAATGAAAAAATTATGGTTATTTTGTGGTGCACCGAGAATTTATAGAGTAAATTGGTAGTTAGTGGGTGGTTATTATTTGTAATTTTAATTAATTTATTTTATTTAATTGTTAGGATTAAATATATTTATGATCTAATGGATTAGATTATCTAGGTGCATGTGCACGTTGGATTCAAAAATTGGATTAAGAAAAGATTAAAATATTCTAAACTTGTATTGGGTTTAGCCCAAAGACCGTACTCCAAAGCCCACAAAATATCTTGGGCTCGTGCTGCTCCAAAGCCCAACAAAAATTTTTGGGCTCGTTGAAGCCGACGTTCATGTTCAGTCCCGAGAAAGACAGAAAACAGAGCCAGGAAAGACTCGGATAATCAAAGATCTCGTTTCATGAGTTGTTCTGTCAAATTGGCGCCAAAATTTGTGATTTCTATCTGAAGCATCAATCAATTTCACGATTTTCAATGATTTGGTTGGGAATTAATCCCTTTTGACCATTTTGCTTTCCTGATTCAGACGCATTCGAATTCGATGCTATTCCGACGTCTCTGCTTCTCCATTTCAAAATCCTATGATAACCCAAGTTTTATCTCCTCCGTATTGACGAACCCTAACCCTGTTCGCAATTATCAATCTCGTTCGAAATCTCTGTCGGATTTAAAACCCAAGAGATTAGGGTTTCGCAGAACAATTTTTGTTTCAGAAAGCGCTGAGAACTCCGATATGAATGAACCCAAGAGATCGCTAGTGGCCCCCACATCACATCCTGCTGCTGCGGGTCTGGCCGAGGTCTTCCGGGCCCTCGCAGCCTCTTTGGGCTCTCCATTTAGCTCTCAACCCATTGTTCCAAACCCTAACCCTCTCATCATTGTGATTAGTGGTCCTAGTGGTGTAGGAAAAGATGCAGTGATTAAAAGATTGAGGGAAGTGAGGGAAGATTTGCATTTTGTGGTTACTGCAACTAGCAGGCCAAAAAGGGAGGGAGAAGTTGATGGTAAAGATTACTTCTTCATGAGCAAAGATGAGTTTTTAGCAATGATTGAGAGGAATGATCTTTTAGAGTATGCATTAGTGTATGGTGATTATAAGGGGATTCCAAAACAGCAGATTAGGGAGTACATGGAGAAAGGGTGTGACATTGTGTTGAGAGTTGATATACAGGGTGCTGCAAATCTGAGGAGGATCTTGGGAAATGGTGCAATTTATGTGTTTGTTGTGGCTGAGAGTGAGGAGGCTTTGGTGAAGAGATTGATTGGTCGGAAAACGGAGACGATTGATGCGATGGTTGTGAGGGTTGCTTCGGCTAGGGAAGAGCTGAAGCATTTGGAAGAGTTTGAGTATGTGGTTGTGAATAGGGAAGGTGAGTTGGAGAGATCAGTGAAGGTGTTGGAGTCCATAATTGATGCGGAGAAGGCGAAAGTGCAGCAACGTCGGGCAGTGATTTAGATGATCCTATTGGAGTTTTGGTTCTTAGGTCAGTATACTTCTGGCTACGTACTTGTTGTGACTGTTTTGAATGTTATTTGATTATGCTATTGCAGTCTATCTTTGTGAGCTTAGCATTTGTGAAACGTTTTGTCTGTTGTTATAACTGCTCAGCATTATGTGGAATGGAATATCTTCTTACTACTAGAATCACGACTCATATTGATTGTTAGATATACACCTATGTTTTGAATCAAGTACTCTTCCGTCCCAGTATTTTATGCACACGGACAGTTAGTACGGATATTAAGAAAACTCACATTTCTTACTTGCTTTATTGACTTTCGGGTGTAATTCAATCTTTCTAGGGAGTAATAAATAAAGTGTAGTTATGTAGTTGTGGAATTCTTGAACTTGTGGAAATAATTTATATTCATCTAATCTAAGTAGCATATTGAGTAATTAAGATAGTGATGGAATTCTAATGATGAACCACTGGCTATGATTAGTTCATCTCTCTCTATCTCTCTCTTTCATTAGAGACAACTAAGGGGGGAGTCTTGCTCAAGATAACAACTTTTCATTCTTCAACCTTCATTGATGTTCATTTTACCCTTCATTTAGTGTAATTACGCACAATTTTGATTACTCAATGTGTTGCTTTTGAAGTATCCACCAGTTCTTCCATAATATATAGAAAGGATTTATCTTTTGTTATGGTTGATATTGCATTACAAATTCAACTTCAAGGTTAAAGACGTCAATCTGTGATGCTCGTTTTGTCACCGTTAATGTCACTGGCTGATGGCCGACCCATCAGACCCGAATCGGGGTGGTTGGGTCAGGCCCGCCCAACTGTCATATGGAATTCTTCCTGTCTATATTAGATGCCTTCTGAGTTGACATACAACAATATTCTCTCTACATCATTACATGTATGTTTCTGGTGTTTATTTGATAGAAAAATATGTGGATAATGCATGCAGGGAATATCATGTATGGTTGACATGTTTTTAGCCTAATTGGTGTTGTGTTGTGTACCCAGATATTCAGGGATTGCTTCTCTTGTTATTTATTAAGCTTCTAAAAATTGTAGATGTAAATTTCTTGAATTTATCATTTTCAGGCAATTGCGAGAGATCGTTTTTACGTTTTCTTAAATAAATAGTTAAAGACATTTTATTAAAGATATTAATACTATTCATAGAAATGTTACTACATTTTATATATGCTATGGATTATTCATAAAATAAATAATTGTACCAATTTCACTTATTTATTTATTCAAATATAAATTTTTATTAAAATATTATTATTTCTAATCCGTCTTATGAAAGTAGTTCGTGTGATGAAATCAAACGAGTATTTGCCTAGCTTAAATATATTATACTCCCTTTGTCTGCCAGCAATGATCTCATTTTGTCGTTTTGAGCATTCGCCCCAAAGATTTCATTTCTCTTTTTAGACATAAGGGAACTACACACATCACTAATACAACTAAAATATGTGACTCACATTATACTAACAATGAACATAAAACAAATAACACCTTCCGGCGGACCAACAATATTTTCTATCTTAACCACCTAAGTAAAATGTCCCTTAGGGAACATTTTTAGAGAATATAATTATAAAACAGGACAAATACTCCATGTCAATTTGATTTGATTTTTTGAAAATATCTCATAGCTTGGTAGGAAATTCATCTAACATATGAAAATGGCAATCTTGATATTGACATTGTTAGACTTTAGGTTACATGGTACAACTCATTGTTGGGCTAGACAAGAAGGTACAAGTCAAACCTTGCAAGAGTGGCAATTCATATAATCATTAGTGACATTTAATTTAAGTACTTGGTTGTGTATAAGCAATATTATACTTGTTACCAACTAAAGACCATGAAGACAAGCAATAAAGCTCCACCACTTGCCAATGTTGCCATAATATTTGCAGAGCAAATATATTATTTGTAGTTGTAGCCATGTAGTGATGATTATCAAAATCTTCCAACTTTATTTGTGGAAGGTGAGAGTATAAGTTATTAAACGTTATGGTAATACAAGAGTAAAAAGACAAAAACATGGTGAATGTTGTCAATTGTCATTTGTCATTGATGAAAAAAACAAAAACAAAAACGAAAGTAAAAATAAAAATAAAACGAAAACAGAAACAAAAACAAAACATAAAAGAAAAACACAAAAAAACAAAATTAAATTAAATTAAATTAAATTGCAAATGTAAAAAAAATGATTATTTTACTTAATGAAAATTAAATCTTAAAATCATTGACTAAGAACTTCAACTCCAGTATTATAATTTCAAATGGGCCTTAAAATATCCAATGATTCAAATCACAAAATAAATATATAAATAAATTGATAGCATGAAGAAGTCTTTGTTCTTATACTCAAAGAAATTAATTACAAGTAAATGAGGTGTCAAGTAACCCCATATTTAGCAACTTTAACTTGACACAAAAAAGACTTTCGTTATCCAATCTTGCAAGCTATGGCAAACTAATTTTTGCCCATATTTTCACAATTATTTCATCATATATATCATTAAACCACACATCAAAGTATTAGTAAGATTTATTCTTACATACATTTAACATAACATAATAAAACTATAGTCAATAACTTAATATTTGACTAATCTAATTGTTTTACTTAAATCCTAGCTAGTTGTAATCATGGCTTAATTTTTTAATCATGCATTTTTATAAAACAAAAAATATCCACCCCATTTTGATTTTTGAAAAATTATGACTTGTATTTGAAAGAAAAAATGTTCACACATGACCCAATATGACTTGCATGTTGAAATAAATTAATCATTTAAACGCCGTCGTATTCTTTGGAAAATAATGCACTTCATGTTGTTTAATTTGACTATAATACCCTTTGTTGGACTTGTCATGCCCACTTATGTAAAGATGAGTTATATGCCTTTTCAATAATATCTACAATCATCAAGTTTTTCAATGGATTGTACGGAAACATGACTAAAATAATCATAATAATATTGAAAAAAGAAGTATTGGTACAACATATACGCATGCATGTGTCTAATTATGATCTTCATTATATTTGATTATATTTAAGTTAGCAATTCATGATCATGATTATAAATAAGCTTATGATCTTCTTTGATATAAAGGGATATTTTCTTTAATTTCAAATTCAAACCTTGGAAATTCACAAATTGCAAGATTTCAATTCGATTTCTCAAAAGTTCCCAATATATAATATATTTAAAAAAAATGAAATTTACTCAATATTATTGCTTTCTTAGATTTTAAATGATCTTGATTTGCAATTAAGATTATGTGTATTGAATTACATTAATAATGACAAATTGACATATTAATTAAAGGGGCGCCTATGACACCCCCAAATCACTAAACATATATACCCCAATTACTTATTATACCCAATCATTTTAATACTATTAATTTATAAGTGATTGCCAAAAATATTTTTTTCTAAATTGTGACGTGGCGGCGCCACGTTGTTCCTTAAAAAATTTTGTGTATGTGGCGTCGCCACGTTCGTTCTTGAAAAAATTATATATGTGGCGCTCCCACGTTAATCCCGCAATTAATGTTTATTAAATTTAAAATAATTAATATTTTGTAATCCTACCATTAATACATCTAAATTTAAATATTTAATATTCCTACCATTAATACATAATAATATTATTTTAAGTTTATATAAGTAATTTACTTTAATATTTTAAATATTTTTGATTTAATCCGTAAATTTGGTGTGAATTTTAAATTATTTATTTTCATTGAATTTTAAATTATTTATTTCCATATTTAGCATATAAATTTTAATTAAGGCATAGTACAATCGATTATTTATAAAGTTTTGGTAAATTTATGAAGAAACTAAAAACTTTTGTTGGTGTTTGATTATTTTAATTAAGTTTTAATAATTTTAGGAAAGATGGAGTATATTTTTAAAATTTAATATTTTAAAGTAATTTTGGTGTTAATTTTAAATTATTTATTACCATATTTATTATATAAATTCATTGTATATATATATAAGTATATGACAGAATATAATCTATCAATATTCATCTATAGTTAATCTCCATTGCAATCTTTATACCGTTTCTCTTTCCTTTATTAAATTATGTCATCAATTTATGATCATGTGTCTAGCCCAAACAAGATGTCCCCAGACCGATAAACTATAAAATATCTCTTCTCACCATCCCCATAGTGTATGAGACAAATGTATGCATTTCGATTAGGGTCGTATTCTATGGTTATGATTCTACCATATATGTCTTTTTCATTCCGTCGAAAATCGATTTTACGGTATAGACGCTTATGACCTCCCCCTCTATGCCTTGCGGAAATTACTATGCAAAAAGACTTGGCGAATTAAAGTTAAATGCTTTGGATTTCATACCTTGATAATATAGACAAAAAATATATTTGGATATGATTATGATGGATGAAAAGGTAAATTTTAGTTGGTTTTAATGATTAAATATTCTTTATGTATACGGTATATTTTATATTTCTATAATTTTTACATTATTAACATGATAAAGTTTTCTATTTAATTATTGTTATATTATATGTGTAAGGTTCGAAGATTCAAGCAACAATCCGCCATAACAGATCTCAAAATTTGAGAAAATGTTAAGTGAGGGGGCAACATACATTATACTATCAAATTTCCATGTTGCTGAAAATATTGGGTCGGTCCTTATTACAAATCATGAATTCAAGTTGAACATCCACAATTACATGTTGGTGCGATTGACTTCGCCATTGTAAACTAACAAAACTGGCTTGAATTTTATTGATTTTGATACAATCAATTCTTAAGACAACACTAGAGATATAGTACTCAAAGGTATGTTTTAAAATTTTATTATTATGTTTTAATAGAAACTAATTATACTTTTAAAAAAATTGGTTCTATTTCTTCTTACAATGACAATATCCACAAACATAATTGCTTTGGTGGTAAAAATAGAAGATATAATTTGTGTTAGTGCAAGGGGCAAGTCTAAAGATAAAATTGACATTGAACTTGAAGATGAACGATAACTTTCTTTTAAAATATTTATCCATATTTTTATTTTGTAACTCAATTTTTATGTTTAATGTTTTTTTTGGATTAAAATTTTAACATCAATTTAAGACACACGATCTTGAATTGTACATTATGGGGAGAATATGCAAGATAATTGATGCAGTACAAGAGGAACAATCCAAACCAAACACTTATTACTGTTCTTGAGTATGCCAAAATCAACAATAAATATAGAGGTATATATATATATTTTTTAAACTCATTTTATTTATGTATAATTATGTATGTATTTAGATGTCATTAGATGTTTATTCTAATATTTATCCATTAATAATATATTATTTGTCCTCTAATTTCTTAGATATGTTTTAACAATAATAATAATAATTATTATTATATAAAATTTAAATTAAACTTTCTTTAAAATATGCGACGCGGTTCTACTATCTATGATGTCTTTAATACTCCCTCCGTCCCTTGGTAAGAGTCTCATTTGCTTTTGGACACGTGGATTAAGGAGTGTTATTATTTAATGTGTAGTGGGTAGTTGTATTAGTGGGTGTGTGGGTTCCATATTTTAATTATATTAGTGGGTGTGAGTGGGTCCCATGTGTCCAAAAAAGGAGACAGGATCCTTTGGGTGGGACAACCAAAATGGTAAAATGTGACTCTTACCTAAGGACAGATGGAGTATATTTTTATATTTTATTTATATATATATATATATATATATATATATATATAGATGTTTGTTTGTTTCTTTGTTTTTTTCGTATTATTTTACTATTAAATGTATTTTTTACATTTATGTTAAAAGGATGAACATTCAATTAATATAAAAGAAATCGATCACAGTAGAATATTTTCAATTTAAAAGTTGAAAAATGAATAAACTATCAATTTGGGGCCCTAATTATTTTTATTATGAGAAAATCACTTAAAATATATTAAATTAAATTATTTATATATTATAAGAAAATCACTTAAAATAATATTATTACATAATATTAATTTTATTATGATTAAAATATTAGATCTTCTTTAAAAGAATTGCTTAAAATAAAATATTAATGGTAGGATTACAAAATATTATATATTTTAAATTATTAAAATATATTACTTTAAATAAAATATTAATGACAGAATTCATGTGTGAGCGTACACAAATTTTTCACGAATGAACATGGCGATGCCATATACACAAATTTAAAATAAATAATCCAATGGAAATAAATAATTTAAAATTCACACCAAATTTATGGATTAAATCAAAAATATTTAAAGTATTAAATTAAATTATTTATATAAACTTAAAATAATATTATTATGTATTAATGGTAGGATTACTAAATATTTAAATTAAGATGTATTAATGGTAGGATTACAAAATATTAATTATTTTAAATTTAATAAATATTAATTGCCGGATCAACGTGGTAACGACACATACACAAATTTTTTCAAGAAGCAACGTGGTGCTGCCACCTCACTTTAAAAAAATATTTTTGGCAAGCATATCTATAAATTTTAATATTTATGCTTTTGAAAATTTAGCATGGGTTTAATAGGCCATGATATTTAGCATGGGTTTATTATTGAAGCGAAGATACTAGGTGGTAAAAATAAAGAGAGCTTGGTGTTAATTCCTAGAATGATTTTGAGTCCAACAGACAACACACTACCAGTTATGTTTCAAAGGAGACAGTTTCCTGTGTTGGTGTATTTTGCGATGACTATAAACAAGAGACAGTGACAATCATTATCGAGTGTTGGGGTTTTCCTAACGAAATATTTTTTTACACATGGCCAGTTATATGTTGCGCTCTCCAGGGTTAAGAGTATGACAGGTCTAAAAATACTTTGTCTAGATGAAGAATGAAAAGCAAGCAACATCACAATTAATGCTGTGTTTGGTGAGGTTTTTAGAAATTTACAGTAATTAATGTTACAGATAATATAAATATGATAATATTTATTTTTTAATTTATTTCAATTCAATTACATAATATGTCATTTAAAGGTAAACATTAGAATTACACTAAGTAAAGATAAATATATACAAACATGAAAAACAAAAGAAAATAACATTATATCAAAACACATCGAAATTAACATAACAAAGTAAAGATCATTTAAAAAAATCATATTATAAAAAATATAATCCGTGTAATACACGGGAAAATATACTAGTATATATTTAATTAATATAGGTATATATTACTAAATATACCCCAAACTAGACAATTCTACCCTTTCATTATAACAATGAATTTACAGTATCTCTGGCTAAAATAAATCTTACTGATTGGTGAAGCTCATCCTTTGCAAAAGTTCATGCCTATCAATTTTATTCAGAGAAGAGATGGTAATAAAAGAACCATGGAAAATGCAGAGTTCTTAATTGATCTCTTCCCCCTCGAATGGAGATTTGCGCAGAAAGTTAACCAATAAAAAAACTGGAAAAGATGAAATAAGTACAAGTATGCTGATATTCAATTGAATTCGTATGAATAAGTTATCAATTCATTCCAAAATTTAACCTCCAGGTACAAAGATGAATCTACGGTAGGAGAGGCGGGCCAAGGGGCTTTCAATTCCACTCTTTTCTAAACAAAAAATGAACGTTGTTTCGTCTTCACAATTACGGTAATCAGAGAACTGATATCGAAGAGATGGTAAAAAAAGAAAAATTGTTCTGCCTCTGATGGCGGCTTCGTCAAATTGACGGCTTCAAGAAACTGTTCGGCAATGAGTATTTCACAGCCCTTTGATTATTCAAAATCCATGATTATGCTTCATGCTGGAAGAGTCTTGTTTGAAGACCTAAAATTTATGGAGGGTAAATTAAAATTTTGATGAATGAATAATTATATAATTTTATAAGAGTATAAATGTCATATCAATTAAAAATATTTTAATTTATATTTTTATGGGGTACGTTCAATGATTTTGGGTGCGAATAGTCGCCCCTTAATTAAAAGAGACACATCCTACATAAACAAAACAAAGGGGTAACGCCGTAACGGCAGATTATTGGATTGGAACGATTGCAAGTAAATTATCATGTCCCTATTTTGAAAAGGGCAAAGTCTACAGTTTATGAGACATATTAAATTTAAAGTATTGTTGTTACACACTAAAGTATATTAGTTGTATTTAAAATACTACTCCCTCCATCTTGCTTTTTGCACGTGGATTAAGGATTATTATTATTATATGTAAAGTGGATAGTTGTATTAGAGGAAACTGGTGGATCATATAGTGTACTTTTTTACTAAATATGAAAAATGGATACATTTAAACCGAACGCCAAAAATAATAAAATGAACACCTTAGAAACGGACAGATGGAGTATATTTTTTAAAATTATGATAAATATCATTAAAATATATATACTATTAATATAGTACCAATAAATATATTTTACTTATATAATAAGCATATTTTAATAATGAGTCGTCTCATTTTACATATACTCGTCTAACAAAAGAGTGTTCCTTGTAATTCTTTTTAAATAAATAATAAATTATTATGCGGATAAATGACAATTTATCACGTAAAATCTCAAAAAATAAAAACCGATGGAATTTAAAGAAAAAGTAAAATAGCTTTATTGCCTTTTCTTGTTTCTCTTTTTATATTGAAAAAGTGCCTTTATTTATATCTTCTTCTTTTTCAGAATTTATGTCATTATGTGGATATATATGTAAGTAGCTCTAGTTATATATAAAGAAAAATAAATAAAATACAGAAGCATATTAAAAAAAAAAATCTTTTATTGTGTTCGAATTGAGAATTAATATTCCAATTCTTAGATAAATTCGAGACTTACATAATTCAGCATGCATGATTAGCTATAGCTAGAGCTCAATTTAATAGACTACAGTATATATTCTTCATTAAACTAATTCTATTTATTTTGTGAATTTCAAATTCATTACAGTACCATAATCATTTGGAATTTATTACTTATGGATCTCTCACATATACATTTACATATTATTATATTTATATTTGTCATGCGAGATTTTATCTAGCAAATTTTTCTCACACGCCACCTTATATTTATCATTGTTATTAAATGATGTTAAACTAATGTTACATGAGATTTTATATTTCAAATTCTTTATACAAATTCAATATACCTAAATTCCTGGATTTAAAAACTTAATCAAACACCTTCTGAATCACTCCACCATAAATAAATGGAGATAAAATTTGGGGAGAGCGTTTTATGTTAGAATATTTTACATTTTAATAAATAATTAATACTTATTATTAAATATATTATTAGTATTAATTTTTATTTATACTATAAATTATTTATTAAATAAAATTCTATACGACCATCATTTTAGTATATTTTTTATTAAAATATTATTATTTTTTATCTATTTGTTAATTGAGAATCTCACAATATACATCCTCACATAAGTGTTTCTTATAATTAGTTTATGGCTTTATGCGCCTAACAAAAACAAATTAAAACAAACCAGAAATAAAAAAGCTAATAAAAAGAAATAAAATAACTAATTTGAAATAAATAAATATATATATACACACACGACACAAAAAAAAAAAAGCAGAAAGATACATACCTTTAACTGTTTTCTTTCTTCATTTCCACATCCTTAAACTTGCCTCCCAAGCTCAATCAAGACTTCTTCCCACTTCAAATATATATTATATATATATACCAACTAAACAATCTCTAAATTTCATTGATCAAAAACCAAGGTTTTGAAAAAAAAAAAAAAAAACCTTCAAGAATTCATAACCCACATCTTTTTCATTCCATTTCTTCAGATTCTTGATTGAATTCATCCAAAAATCCCATCTTTCCATTTGACAAGGTTGTAATGGATCATTCACGCCATAAAGCATCACCAATTGAAAGTGAAGGCAGTGTTCATCTTCACATCTCCGAGGTCAATGGAGGCAGCATCAGCCCCACCATTTTCGAGCCTCAAACCGGCAGCGCCGACACCAGGAGCAGCAGCAACGTCGCTGCTGCTGCTCCTGTGAGGAGGCAGCCGCCGGTGAGAGCGCCGGAGAAGAAGCTGACCCTCTTCGCCCTCCGTTTAGCCGTGCTGGAAAAGGCAGCTTCAGGAATTGGAACTCTTGGATTCATATGGGCTACTGTGGTTCTACTTGGTGGCTTTGCAATCACACTGGATAAAACAGATTTCTGGTTCATCACCATTATTCTACTGATCGAAGGAACTCGGATCTTCAGTCGAAGCCACGAGCTCGAATGGCAGCATCAAGCTACATGGTCGATTACAGATGTTGGGATCAACAGTTTTCGAGCTATAAAATCGAGCTCAAACTTCGTCATCAAAACAATGAAAGCAGTTTGTAAACCAGGAAAGGGGAGCCATGTGAGCAGGGAGGTTACCAGGGGTGTAAACGAGACGAGTCGAAGGAAATGGAACGAGCAACGGATGCCTACAAGGACGTGGACGAGCTCTGAGGTACCTCTTCTTCCTTATGCAAAATGGATGTTCATATCAAGAAATGTCAGCAGGCTTCTGTACTGGCTTCAACTAGCTTCAGCCACAGCTTGTGTGGTTCTATCCTTGATTAAACTCGTTCTTCGTAATTTCGGAGATGCTGAGAAGGATAATTCTGATAAGAGAAACAGGAAATCAGCTCTGATAATATTCTATTCTTTAGCATTAGCTGAAGCATTGTTGTTTCTATTGGAGAAAGCTTACTGGGAATGGAAGGTTAGTGTTGAGAGATTGCTGGAATCTGTGAACAAAGAATGTGAGTTTGGAGATTCTGGTTTGATTTCCATCAGGAGATTCTTCTATGATGCATATTCAAAATGTGTCAATGGGAGCATCTTTGATGGATTGAAGATGGACATGGTTGCATTTGCAATGGAGCTTCTCGACTCGAATTCCCCTGATGAGCAGCTGGTCGGAGCAAGAATCCTGAGGACGTTCGCCACGAGTTTGCGTTTCTCTGATGATACACTGCAAAAGATTGGGATCAATTTGTTAGTAATCGAAAGACTAGTGGAGATGTTGAATTGGAAGGATCCTGAGGAGGAAGAGATCAGGTTTTCAGCTGCAGAGATTCTGTCGAAACTAGCCGGTAAACGACAGAATTCACTGCGTATAGCTGGAATTCCTGGAGCTTTCGAATCAATATCATGTTTGCTGCATGTGAGTAGGAGCCATACTGGAGCATGTGATGAAATATGTGAGAAGAAACTGATCATTGATAATGAAACCTACAGTCCATGGTCTTTTAATCAGATGGGGCTTCAAATCTTGAAGAAACTTGCTCGTGATCACGATATCTGTGGAAAGATCGGTAACACGAAGGGCCTTCTGCCAAAGATTATTGATTTCAGTCATGCTGAGGAGAGGCTGCTGAGGCATCCAACGGCTACACCGTCTCAGATTGGGACGGTCAAGCGCTCGTTGCAGGTTCTGAAGATGCTGGCTAGTACCTCGGGTGCTTCAGGGAAGCAACTGAGGAAAGAGATCTCGGAGATAGTTTTTACGATTAGTAATATCCGAGATATACTTAAATATGGAGAGAAGCAACCAGAGCTGCAAATACTGGGGATTGAAATCTTGACAAGCTTGGCTATTGAAGAGGATGCAACTGACAGGATTGTGAGGACCGGAGGCGTTCTTGGAGTGCTATTCGCCATTTTCTTCAATGATGAGATCCCGGGAGAGCAGAGCAACGTTCGTGTAGCTGCTGGTGAAGCGCTAGCAATGCTGTGTCTGGAGAGTCAGAACACGTGCCAACGGATTCTCAAGTTGAGGATAAACGACCAGCTGATAAGAGCGTTGGAACGCCCGTTGCTTCGTATAAATGCAGCTAGAGTTGTGAGGAACTTGTGTGCTTACAGTGGAGGTGATTGTCTTGATCAGTTAATTGGACTAGCTGCTGCATCACCAACTGTGAGTATTCTCTTCCTGCAAATTTCAAAAAACATGTAATCAAAGAGTGGATTCTGATTCTGATTCTAATTCTTGCAGATTCTTGAAGCTATAATGAAGGAAGAGAACAAGTTGCAGGAAGTGATGATTGGAGCAGCATCATGCATTTTCAAGCTCATGGACTCACAAGAATCCAAAACCATGTTTTACAAAGCTGGAATCAGGGAATTCGATCTGGCTCATTGCCTCTTCTTGATTCTGAAGAAGTACGAGAAGCCTTCCATAAGGGTTCCGAGCATAAGAAGATACGCGATAGAGCTCGCCATATGGATGATGAAGGACAACACCGCAAATGTACGAGCTTTCAAGAGTCTGGGAATGGAGGAGCAGCTTGAATCGGTTATGGAGACGACATCAGAGCTCGAAAGCTTCAATATTTTCTCAGGAACTGTTGGACTGTGTAGGCACAAAGTAACAATGCATTCACTCGTTGAAACTGCAATCAATTTACTGCAAGAAGAGACAAATTATAGAGACTAAACATAGACATGTTAAGAGCAACCATTCTTTGATTTTAAAACTTTAGTAAAGCTCATCGACTGTTTTTTCTACTTTGTATCAAGAATTTGTACATACATACATACTGAAATTGAATAAAATTTTCTGGGTTTTTGTATCAATTATGACAAAAAGCATCATCTGTATTCTGTACATAGAAAAGAACATTGAATGTTGTTACAACAAAGGACACCCTCCAATTCCAATAATCTTTTTTCCATCCCATCAAGAAGTGAAAGTGTAAGCAGTAAAAAAATTTAACATCCTGTTACCAGATCAAAGCAAAGCATGATCAAAATATTTTGCCAGCCAGATCGATCATTTCAACGTTCCATCTTCGAGCAAACACGCAAACGATCTTTCTAGCAAAAAGCTTTTAGAAACATGAGCATTCTTGATAAATCATCTCATAAATTGAACCAGATTCCAGCATACCAGAATAGGCATAACTGTAAGCATCAAGTGGCTGTGTTTTTCTTAAATTAAGCTCTTCGTTATCTCACAAACAGTGTAGAAATCCACTGTTACTACAATTTGCTATCCTTATGAAACATACAGGATAGAAGCAAGCTCATGGAGGGAGAGTTCTTCTTTGGAACCAATCAAATCTAAAAGGCTGTATATCTCTGAACACAATGGATGATCCTTGTCGCCAGAAACGAAACGCGAAACCTGATCCTTGAGTTTTATCCAAGACCATCCAGGTTCCTTCACTACACCTTTAGACTTCATCAGTTTCCTCACATCTGCTGCTTCTCTCCATTTCCCCTTCGAAGCATAAATATTAGCCAGAGTTACATGTGCCCCAGCACAATCCGGATCCAGTCGAAGAATCTGCACCGCTGCAGTCTTTGCACGTTCAACATCACCCTGTTCTCTACTGGCTCTTAGCAGAGTTGTCCAAACAACATCATCCCGTGCAAATGGCATACTTCTTATCATATTCTCAGCTTCGCGTAGTCGTCCAGCTCGACAGAGGAGATCAACCATGCAACCATAATGCTCTTTAGAAGGGTTTATTCCATACTCTTTAGTCATTGAATCAAAATAGTGAAAGCCAAGGTCAAGAAGTCCAACATGGCTACAAGCACTTAGAACACCAATATATGTAACAGGGTCTGGCCTCAAACCGAAACGAGGAAGTTTTTCGAATAAATCGATTGCTTCTTGGCTGTATCCATGTTCTGCATATCCATTTATCATGGCAGTCCATGATATGATATCATTACTCACTGAAAGGGAAAAGGTTTTTTCTGCATCTCTTACGCTTCCACATTTCGAATACATATTTATAAGAGCACTTCTTGCCATAGCTGTGTGATCTAATCCAACAATCAAAGCATAAGCATGAAGCTGTCTGCCGCGATCAAGAATCGCCATGGTTCCACACACACTCAGTACACTAGAAAGAGCATACTCAGTTGGCTTTGGCCCCTCTTGCCTCATCAAGTTTAGAAGCTCAAAAGCCTCCTCTCCACAACCTTCTTGCGAAAAAGACGAAATTATAGTACTCCAAGAAATAACATCTCTTCTGGTCATTTCATGAAAAACTGCTAATGCTGAATCTATCTGTCCACATTTTGAATACATTGTTATGAGGGAATTGGCGACGGATAATGAATTTCCAAGGCCTAGTTGCATAACATGTGCTTGCAACTGTTGCCCCCAATCAATTCTTGCAACATTTGCAATGCCTGTAATGACTGCTGCATAAGTGTACTCATTAGGACATATATCACACTCTCTCATCCGCGAAAAAGCCTCGATCCCCTGTAGGTCATGGCCTGTCTGAATATACGTAGTTATTATGGATGTCCAAGAAACCACATCTGGATTACTCATGCTTTCAAACAGATGTAAGCCGTATGAGAGTTTTCCACACTTATTGTACATGGTGGTTAGACTATTAGCCACGTACGAGGTTGTATCTACTCCCCTCTTAATTGTCCTAGCATGGATCTCCCTCCCATATTTCAATAACTCCAGATCAGCACAGGCTTTCAACGCAATGGCAAATGTATACGAATCGTGTTCGACACCCTCCCTCCACATTTTCGAAAAATACGACAACCCCTGCAAGTTATAGCCAGCTCGAACAAGCCCCGTGATGATGGCAGTCCAAGATACCACATTTCTTAATGGCATCTCATCAAAGAATCTACAACCCTCAGAGACTCTGCTATTCTTCATGTACATATCAAGCATTGCACTCCCAACAAAAACAGAGTTTACAAAACCAGTTTTTACTGAATAGCTATGCAACATCTTTCCATACTTCACATCCACATTTTGGCCACATGCCTTTAGAGCAAGACTAAGTATGAAGGGGTCCATTTGAACGCTAGGGGAGACCCAAAATCTTGAAAACAATGATAACGCTTCAGATGAATCAGAGGCGTTCACATAGCCCGAAATCATAGTAGTCCAGGAGATTTCATCTCTGTGAGGCAATTCGTCGAACAAGTGGCGGGCACTTCCCAAGTCGCCAGTTTTAATGACGTGCTTCAGATGTGAATTGATGTCCACCATTTTGACTTGCATGTTTTCGTGTTGATTTGAATCCGAGGGAACATTGTCGTCATTCGAAAAGGAAATGTCTACTGAATCGACACAAGCTAAAAATGATTTTGCATACAGTCTTCTTGCAACAACAGGCCTGAGTGATAACATCATGATTGAAAGATGATCCCCAAATTAGTATGACTAAATCACCAGAATTTCATCTTCCAATTTTCTTGAAATTTCTTCGAGTGAATTCAGAGACAAAATCTTCAAGCTTGTTGTTCCGACAATATAACCCTGTTCGACTACCGATTAAGTAGGACTGTCTGAGGGAGTCGGAAAGTTTAATTTTTGCTTCCAATGGCTTTAATCAATGTCTAAAGGGATTCTCAATCAAGGGTTTTTGATTCCACAGAAGAATTAACTCGCAATTCGCATCCCAAAGCTTTCTTAGAATGAATGCTATAATGATGATTTTTACTTGAAAATCCTTTTTCTTTTCAAAAAATTATACTCATATCTTATGGTTTTATATTAAAAACTGGGGTCGTGATTCGATTTCACTTGAACATGATGGCAAAAGACTGAAATAGGAGTGTAGATCATTTGAATATATAATCAATTTGCCAATAATTATGACAGAACATTATCTGAATCATCTGTACAAAAGGTTAGAAAAGAATATTGTGTAGTTACAACAAAGAACACCCACCATTTCCATTTTCCAGTAATCCTTCTTTCATCCCATAAAAAAGTGAAAACTGTTAGCAATGCAGTTTTGATTCCCTGCAAATGTTAACTACTATTTCACAAACACCACACCACTTCAAGATTATGCGCAGATCATCTGTTTCTGAAGAGATCCCATCGGCGTAACAGACCGTCTATGATGTTGGTTGTCGGGTTCTTCTCGACTTCTACAGTTACCTTAGTACGATCAGCCATGTCAACTTCAGACGTGGACCTTTGATTGTCTGATGGAGTATCGGAATTAGATGTAGGGCAACTTGTTTCTCCTTCCACAACAGCCACATTGCTCGTTCGATGAGTTTCTGCTTCTGAAGATGGAGTGTGTTTGATAGAAGAGTCCGGGGCTAGACCTTTGGAGTCAGGAAGTGGCACTGGGGATGCCGCTTTAAGCTTGTTAGCAGGTGAAGGAGGAACCACCTCAGTTTCTAGAGAGTTGCTTCCAGAAGACGAAAGATCTTCATTCTTTGGTGCAGGTGCTGGTTCTGGTTTAGGGACGATGCTGCAACCCGCATTGGACGTCTGTTCTTCAACTGAAGGCCGTCTCACCTCCGACTCTTTCAATGACTCGAGTATGGCCACCATTACCATCTGTCAATTTCAGAAGAAAGAATACAAGCTAATAAGAGAATTTAAAGAAGTAAATCAACAAGGGAGTTTCTAATCCAATCCGAATTGATCAAAGTTTTTCCATCTGAAAGAAACCATGACAAATTTCATACTTCAGCAACTGAACTTTTTCCTTAGTCTGATTCTTGCACTTTGCAACATGACAACTCACAATTTAAGGGGGCATTTTAGTCATTTAGATGGGCATGAGACAGGTGGTGGGGTTGCAAAAGTGTAAATCACACAAATATCAGATGGTGGTTATTTCATAAATATGATTGAAAAAAATTTGGTACTCTGAAGAATGAAAATGGTCATACTTCCGATGGCAAAGATATAAATTATGGAATCGAGCAACACTTGCGACGCTTACCCTTTCTTCTTCTTCAATGTTGTTAGGGAAATCTGCCAACATATCAAGAGAGTACTCAACATATTCATCATCGTCAATTGAGCCGTTGACGTTCGAGCTGAGAGGACCATCTTTGGAGAATTCGAAGCTTATCATATTAGAAGTCGACGGGTGAGCATCAGACTCTCGACTTTCCACCTGCAGTATTTATTATCACAGTAATTCAGGTAGTAACAGAGAACTGCATCTTTTGAGCGTAATGATAACAGAACTTGCATCCTCAGGAATGTCTATACAATTCACAAGTTGAAATTGACATGCTATGATTCTTGGAAAATACCTCGGAATCAGGTTGATTATCTTGGGATGAAATACCTGCAGGAACCTGAAAAATAACAGAATATTGCAACTTGGTGGTCAACTCTTTATATGAAAGGAGATGAGTCAGTTTCGATTTCTTCTTGTATTTGTTAGCGAAAGCTCTTACAGTGGTGCATTTTAATGTAGCTAAAAGAAATTCAGGTTTTCAAACATAGAAGAATTACACAGCAATACTTGAAAAAATGTTCTCAATGCATCACGAGCTGTAGCTTACCACCATCGCACTCATAGGTCTCTTGTAGCGAAGTTGCCTGATGGCATCCTCAGTGCTACCCTCTGCTGCACCTGAATTAAACAAAACATGAACAAGTGCATTCTACAAGAAAGCAAATGCGTAACCGAAAACAATGGGGAAATGATCAAAATGAGACCATGAAATTATGAAATATATACCAGAAGGTGAACCCAGTAATTCATCAGAAAACTCCACATCATGAATCGTGCTCCAACTACCCTGAAGGTTTTGCAATCAAAGAAATAAAAATATTTAATTGTTGGATTAGATTAGAGAAAACCTGATCAAAAAACAAACTATCAACTATGGAAACAAAGTGATTTACCCGGCTAAAATAATTGTTACTCAAGTCAAGATAGGGACTTTCTCCTACATCTTCTGGAGGTTGTAATACATTGTTGAAAAATATACTAATGGAGTCAAAGTAGAATTGAGGACGAGGGGAGTTGTGATCGCCCTCAAATTTGATAATGTTCTTGTCCCCCTGAGAATCAGATTTTCATAATTATAGGGATGAGATGCAAGAAATTAAAAATGAATCATCAACATGTTTTATTTCCAAAAAAACTGATTTAGGTCAACATGATTTATGCATAAATTTCTTTCGTTATCGCAGAAAATTTTCAAGCGAGATCAACTAATAATGTAAGGTGAAACATAAGATGATAAACTGTGAGAAACCTATGAAAATAAAACAAGTCGAGGTGTTAAATGTAGAACCCTATTATAAAAACAAAGAGAGAGATACCACCAATCAAATTAAAATTAAAGATTCTGCAAAGAGGAAGAGTTACCACATAGGCATCATAAATACGATCAGAATGATGGGGATGTATGAAATCATCTTCAATTGCATGTCCGAACAAAACCGGGACAAAGCAAGATTTTGCAACCTGAAGATATGATATATTTTCAGCTTGATTAGTTTGCAAGGAAACATTAACTAAAATAATCAGAAAGCTAATGCTATATTTAGACATTTAGTTTGAAGATTTAGGTTTTTTTTTTTTTCCAACACAGCCTTCCATTTGCAGTAATGTAATCGAAGTTACTAACTAGATTCATGTGAAATTTTGAACAAATTCTTCAAGAATAAACGGAAGAAACTCTATTTAACAGAGACAACACACAGTTAGGAAGCAGGACATGCTGGAATTTTGAGATGGCAAGACATGCTCATGATTTAAGATGAATTTTGGCCGAGATACCTTAATTGTGTTCAGCTCCATTATATCAAATTTTGCCTTTTTCTGAATTGCTCTCCTCATGTATTGGATTGCAAATTTAACCTGAATATAAGAAACATAACATGAAATAAAGAAACAGAAAGGCTACACAAAGCAAAAGCAGGTTTAAGTACTCATAAGTTAGTAAAGCCAATATTCATACAATGTGGACATTACAATCCATTATAAGCTCACCGTGAATTTGGGGAGCCGAACTTTGTATGTATCAACAAGCTCCATCATCAAGTCTACCAAATCCGAGAAGGGGCTGTCCAGAACCATACCAGCGATTGAAGGATCCTCAGCTCCATACATCAAGCTGAAAGAAGCAAAATTCATGTCATACCCTAAAAAAAGGCTCCAAGGCAGTATTTAGAAAGCTCGTCAACTATGAAGCCTTCAGGATATAAATCATGTCTGGTTATTAAATAGTAGAAGCAAATCATTCTTTATTGTTACTTAATACTCCCTGCAAAGGCAAAAAACAAATGCCTCACCCCAGAAATTGGCCAATGAAAAGAGTATATATATAACTGACACTTGTATTCAATATAAATGACACTTGTATTCAATATAAATGACACTTGTATTCAAGCACAGAAGGAGAAGAAAGAATACACCAACCTAGTAACAGCACCCATGGAGCGTCCCCACAAACCAATTAAAGAAACATTCCCATCTGCTCGTAGATAATCAACCACTGATTTGAGGTCATCCTTCTGTAAATTAAGACCATATTATGATGAAACAAGTGTTAGACTGGATAACATACACGAATAATCTGGCTAATAAAACCACAAATAAGAGAAACAAATATACTTATGTCCCATTAAATCTAAGGCATGCTAGTCTTCAACTCTTCCACACATCAATCTCTACTTTCTTCCACACAGAAAATAAAATTATATGCAAGCATTAAAAATTTCTGGACAATTCAGAGTCGTACAGAAGATAGAAATTTTGCACCACTTTCCAAGAAGAAGAAATTGCAAACTGAAATGCCTTTATTATAACTATTTTATTGAGTAAATTGGTTGTGCTTTACAAATTGTGCATGGGCTTTATTAAAAAATGTATGGGTTAAGCCCAGAAACCAGAAAAATAATAGCCCTTCTTTGTAGTGCAGCAGGCCACCTCTTCACTCATCAAAGACATTGAAAAAAGTGCAGGACACTTACTTCATTCCAGCCCAGAGTCACATGCTCACCACCAGAGAGTCCAGAACCAGAGAAATCAAGAGTAAAGACAGTGATATTTGATGGAAGCAATATAACAGCAGCTTCACTTGCATCCGTTCGGCAACCACTGCAAAAAGATCAAGACTAGTCAGTGTACCAATTTTTTAAAAGGGTCTACTCAATCTCTATATTCCTGAAACTAATGCATAATATGACTAACATTGAAGGAAAATGCACATTCACTTGTATATAATTTAATCCCACTAAATGGCTGCTTATAATTTTGAATGAAACTAAATTCAGCATTGCTTTCAACATGGTTCCTACATACATGTATTTTAAAAATTAGAGAAAGAATAAACAACACAATCATGCATGGCGCTTGCCACGCTCACTAATGGAAAGAAATTAAGCAGTTAATTCATAAATCCTATTTGATCATTTGAAGTTCCCTTTATTTCTATCTTCCAAGTTTAGTACGGGCTATAGGCCTAGAGCACTCATACTATAGTCATCAAAAACTCTATATGCAACTGAGGGAAAGCCCTATAATTTCCCCGGGACAGAGCGCAATGAAGCTCATGCATGAGAAAAGACAGGCACTCAGATACAAAATCCTAAGTTTGTATTCTTTCCTAACAAGAAATAAATGTAACAGAAAACAAATAATAAAAGAGGCAATAAAATATCTTTTAATCTAATTCTCACTGTTAAATACTAAATTAACATTTTTCCCTATGGAATTATCAGCATGTTAGAGATATGTTTTGATTGATAATAAATAATAAATTAGTGTTTCCCCTTATAAGCACGGTTTAAAGTACATGTAAGGCAGACTCCATAATACCAGAAAAGTTACCACAATAGTACCGGAGAAGTACAGTATCATCTAGCCGCAGGTGCACCTTTGTTACACTATGAAACAGAACATATCTGCCTTTAAATATGATGCAGATGTTGCACCTTACAATCATTTGACTTTAAAGTTCCTCATCATAAAATACTTTTCAAATCAAACTCTTAATGATAGTAATTTTTTAAAAATTTGCTAAAACCAGGATGTAAAATTGGTTGGACCATGACACTATTTCGGGTCAGTGTGCAACATATCTCCCCATCATATTATAATATCTTTTAGAATCTCCCCACCCCACCACTTGTTAATGACCTTATCTTCTACTTGTTGTATAGAACTTTAAAGGCCCTACAGATCCATGTCCAAAACCAAAAACAAATTTAGGTGTATTTTTTTTAACTACTAATCTATTGGGGCTGCCTTTCTTTCTAACGCATTCATTACTGTAAAGAAACATAATGAGATGGGTAGCTCATATTTCAGGTCAAAGCATCTCTTTTAAGTGAACAAATGTACACCAGTTAGCTGTAAAGAAGAGAAGTTTTAACAGCCACCAGTTTGACCATCATCCTCAAGAAGTTCATTTATCCCTAATTATCTTTATACAACAGTTGAAATACTTTTTAGAAAAAAATGCTAGAAGCTGATAAGTAGATTCCATAAATTCCACCAGTAGATTTTTCCTCTCATCAGAATAACAAACCTATTTCCATGGCAATAGATTACGCAGGGCAGTGCTTTTCCTTCCGGAGGGATTATAGGCATGTAATGGCTACATTGAAGAACATCTCCTCGACTATTTACAACCTGCAGGATGCACAAAACACTTTACATAATGAATTCTGTTGATACTACAGTCCAAATAAAAAATGAGTCCGTCCTCCATGTAAGACTACACATCCCTATAATCTCTAGTTTTTCACAAGATATCCTGTTTTCTTATATACACTTTCAGCGATGGACCACACTTTTATTTCCCAGTAAGTTTTCTAATTAGACTTTATGATAGTGTAAGGTGTATGCTACACCAAAATGAGAGAGTACAGTGTACAGATAAATTTAGTGCAAGATCATATGGAAAACCAACTCTGTAGTCTGTACACAATATCAAGCCATTTCTCTTACTTTAGCCAGAAATACTAAATCAGCAACAGTAGGTATAACTTAATAAAATCATAGGCAAATAGTTCACTCATTGCAGATCTAAATGAAGAATACAAATCGTCTAGGAGTTGGGAGGTTAGAATGACATTATGTTAATATCGTGCGCATCATAGAAAGGCAAATCAATGAAAAGCAATTTGGTACATGAAGTATCAATGAGATTTTATATTTTAGATTAGATTAAATAAATCCAGTAGTCACTCAAAGTCAAATGATAAATAATTGCTCTTCATTAGGCACATAACTTAGGAAAAGAGTTCTGGACATGTAACATCCCTCAACATCAAGATAGTTAAAACTATACCAACTTATAGGTCAAAGAACAATTAAAAACTCTTATCAAAGAAAGGTAGAATGTCAGACATAAGTAAATGACACATGAAAGGGGGTTGCCTAATGCTTGTGGGTAACTTTGATAGAATTGTAAAGAATGAGTTCATAAGATTTAAAAACTATTACAAGTGGTAAAGCACAAGAGTTCTTCAGTTAGTAGGCATTTAAAGCTACAAACGCCTCAATAAATGGGCAGTGAAGGAATAACATGCAAAAGAAATGGCAGCAACTGATTGCAGCATGGTAATATTTCCATGGAAGTATATCTTTACTTTGACAGAGTCTAAACTTAAGAAAATACATGCACTTCTGGAATCCATTTTGACAAAGGAAAAAATGAGATTCAACCACTAAAAGAAGATCGATTCTGGGTCCTTTATTTTTTTCTTTGAAAGACAGCAACAGAGGTGGAAGACCCATACCAGAGAACAAGAAAAATAAGTGCAGGAAAACTGGGGGTCAATACATGTAGCATTATGACTTGTTGATGCAATTAAGAAAGCAGGATATTGATGGAACCCTTTGGAACCTATTAATTATTTTAGCAATAAAGAGAGAGGGGATCAGGCACATATCAGTTATCTCACTTACTTATATCCACTTACCTCCAAATCTTTCCTCTGGTACCACTTGTTCTTCAGCATAAACTCTTGATCTAATAAATCATTTTTTGGATTGTATTCTGCTCTGCAATCCACAAAAAGAGAAGATAGGTTGGTTGTCTTGCCCATTCACATAACTAGAGAAAGGGAGAAATTTAGTTCATCCATTAAGGCATCACATTCATTACATGTAATTTTAGTTAGGTATATTATAATTGTATACTATCTACTACCATTCAAATTAAATAGATTGAAAAATATTGGCAAAAGTAGCTGCATCGTGTACTCTCTCCTAAATGTAGGCAATTATCCACTATTAAATAAGCTCACAACAAAAGAAACATTCTAAATGCTCCTTCAGATATAGTCAGAAAGCATTTCATAAACTCCGAGTTATTAGTTTCATGAAATAAATTAAGAACATTCAACATGGATAAACAGACTGAAACTTTTAAAACTTGTGTCAATGGACTCTTTATTTAGCCAAGAGCAGGATCAAGATCTTAAATAATGATTTAAATCAACCCAGAAAACTTCAAAATATTACTATTATTTAGTCAGATAAGACAAGATCACGAATTGAGCCTCAGCTGATTACATACATCGTATGGGCTTGTAGAGATGTGAACAGAATTTCCAATACCCAAAATGAAATTAAAGAATAAAAATATAAAATAAAAGTATAATAGGATTCCCAAATCCCAGCTATTCAGCATACAGAATTTCTCAATACCTAATCATAGAAGTAATAAATACTACTACTGATAAAATGAAAGCCGGAGATTTCTCACAAATACAGAGTAAAACACCCAATACCTAATATTAAATGCACCAAAAATTCACAGTAAAACCAAATTTATTACACATAAATACCCAAAACCCACTCCAGACTTAGAAAAAGATTCAAACATGACCATCAATTAACGAACACAAAAACATACACAAAGCAAAAAAGATGTGATTTTTCTCACCTGGGCGGTCTTATAATGAAGTTAATAAGCTGTTCCATTAAAGAATCAAGCAACCCCTAAAGATCTCTCCTCCCACCCCTACTTCTTGAACGAGAAAAATAAAATAAAAAATAAAAAATCATGCGGGTAAAACAGATTATTAGATACAACTCCGTATATGTATAGTTATAGGGTATAAATGTTTAAAAAGTAGCATCATAGGGGCACAGTTTCTTGTGATATCTCTATTTCTTCTGTTGAGAGAAAAGAGAGAACTCGATTGAATAGTCGAATTGTAGAACCGCCCCCTTTTTTAATTTCCTGCTTCGTTTCTGAAAAGTGGAAAGAGGTGGAGTATCTGTTAAATTTTAAAGGAAATTGCAGTTTGCCCCTTGTACTTTGATTTTTTTTATTTATAGCACATAATTATATTATTTCTCAAATTGTTTCGTTTCTTTATAGGAAAATATCTTTTGGGCCTCATACATAACAACCCTTTTTTCCTTTGTAAAATTATAGCAAATGTAATAAAATAATTTTATCATAAAAATTAATATTTGATTTTTTAATAAAAAATCAAAATTTCTTAATTAATGAAATTTTATTATATATCAAAACTATTTATGCACTTAATATTATTCGGTAATACATGTATTAGTTTTTAAAATCCATGTTAGGATGAATGATATTTTCTATTCAAATAAGTAATAACTCAACGCACGTCCAAATTTTATAAAAATTCTCTTCAAAATTTAAGGAAATTTCTTTTCAAATTTTACAAAGTTTATTGTATTGAGAAAATAATCAGGATGATGTTTGTTATAAGTCTACGTGATTTTAAAACTAATTAAGTAGTGATGTAGGTTTGCTTTAGCCTAGTCAAATTTTTATGTTCATTTTATCATAACTCCATGATCAGTGTGGAAGTACATAAACTTCAATCTTTACTTTTTGGATGGTTAAAAAAACCATCATAGAAGTTTGTTTTTTCACAAAAAAAAAAAAAAACCATGAAGTTTGTTATTTACAAATACCCCCCTACATTTTCTTTAATGATGAAACATGTTGAATAGAAATTTTAAAACCTCAAACTCAAGAGAGTACTCTTCAAATCATAATTTTGCAATTTTAATCTTCATAGATCAAGTGGAAACATTAAGGACTTTGGCTTTCTTGCAAGCACAACACACCATTGATAAGCTAAAAGAAGAAAAAAGCAACACCATTCTTGAGAAGGAAACATTAAACCAAGAGTTGATGGAAACAATTATGAAGAAAGAAAAACAAGCTATCTATTTCTCCTCCTCTCTTCAAAACTGTCTTTGGAGATTGTTCTATTTGAAACTTGCTGCAACACTTTCGACGGCGGATATACCCAAGTGGATGTATGCCGGAGAAGACCCAACCATACGAATTCTCAATTAGAGATTGAATATCAGATAGGTGTGAATTATGACGAAATTTAATCTGCAAATTAGAATTACACAAACGTAAGAACACGCCTGGATTTTATTGAGCAATTTAAGCACCACATATTAGTTAAGTCAACATGGCAAGCAAGTTTGAACTGACACAAGAGTATCTCATTTTTGCATCACCTGATTGTGAAAGCTCCGGCCGCCATGTGAATTGAAATCGAACTTTTTTCACATCTTCTACATCTGCTGGTGCAGATGAATATTCCAACAATGCCTTCCACGGCAGAGGAAGCCACTCTGCAACACTCTCATCAAAAACTTCCACATGTACTCCCTTGAGACCCTCCACAACAAACACACTCGACCCACTCTCTTTTACTCCCTGTTCTTCAAGTATACTGCAAAGACTCATTGGGAAATCTCTGCTCCACCCACTATACTTCCAATCCTCAGTAATGATCTTAGGACGAAAACTCTGAAATAAACACTTTAGGACGACTAAATAATCAGAGGGCAGTGCATAGATTTTCAAACTCTCCACCACAGATTTACGTAAAACTTGAAAGTCTATGTTTCTCTCCAAGATGTCCCAAATGTGGAGAGAAAAAGTGATTCTTGACGAGCTCAAACAATTTAGCAATTCATTCAACTTGAGGAACCATTTAGCAGTAACACGATTGCCGTGTAGTCCTATATCAGACTCCCATTTCTTTGAAACTGTTTTAAAGGACAGGGAAGGCACGTATTGTTGGAAACACACATCCCTCAACATGCACAGAGAGGAAATCTCTTACCTCTCACCGTAGGATTGTGTTGCAGCGGAAGAAACACGAACCTGTTGGTACTCACTTTGATACACTGTGATCCCTGGATCAAATCTTCAACACGGGGTTGAAGATTAATGTTCACGATATAGTATTAACTGTGTAAATACGATGACTGGATTTTGTATTGTGAATTCGGGAGAGAATACACGAGAGAGAGAAAAACACAGCATACGCGTTCTCCTTTTGCCTTGTGTTGTGCGTTCTGTAACGCAAACGCATGAGCGCTTCAGCGTGTTCTCTCGCACTTAGAGTTCTTTCACACACATGAACGAACTTCATTCTTTTTTTTCTGCGTTCTTATTCTCTCTTTTTGTATAACAGCGTGGCAAAGTGTGTAAAAAACAAGGAGACATGAGTTGAGAAAATCGTTTCCCGTACAACTCCTTCTGTCTTCCTTATCCACTTCTTATGTGGAATTTAATAATTAAATATTATTTAATTATTATTTACATCTCTCACTCACATATGAAGTCAAAAGTCGCCTGACTCATTTTCTTCATGAATCATATTCTCACACAGATTAATACATCGTGTGACCCACGAGATATGAGTTTTAATCGCTATACACTTGTTAGAGATATATAGCAACTCAACCAGTTTATCAATGAAACTCAACAAGCTCGCTATACCCCAGAACTCTTGAACATTTAACATAAGTTGACATATCTCTTTTTCAATCCCTGAATTTGTCAGAGCATATTCAACCCTTTTGCAAAAATAACTATGTATTCATAATCAAGACCCTGCTTGATTGACTAGTCAATGAATCACAATAGTATATGTTAAATTAAGACGTTCTTCCCATCTCACTAAGTATCTACAGTCTCCCACTATAGCTGCTTTCCTAGACATGTACCGCATCACCGTTATTAACCATAGCTCTTTTGGTAGCATGCTAAAGTAGCAACACCAAAGTGAAGACTTAGAATATAGTAGAAAGTCATAAGGGTAACTAATAGATAAGGACTCATACTTTTGAGAAAATAGGGATTATTTTCTCAATCCTGTTGGGGTCAACTCGGCACATGTCGTTTTCCTAAAACACATGTCACAATGTCTTTAACTTTCTTCCAAGAAAGTGTATGTCGTATTTCATTTAATTTAGACATCGTGTAAATCAGAGTTCAAGTGTGTCCCATACACTTAACTCGGGTATCCTCCCTCCAAGGTATAGGATCTCCGTCGATTTAGCTATACAACAAGTTGGATTAGATTCGTGACGAAATCTATCCCGATTACATTAATTATCGTAATCTCATCTCTGCGCTCCCACTGAGCCAGAGGCGAATGCTAGTATGAGAGAGACAATCATAACTTGCCGACATACTATTATATGTGAACCATCACATATAATTTATAAAACATATATATAGTTAAACCATTAACTATTCCATTAACATACATAAACATATTCAATTCATCGTTTTAAATCCTTTACAGACTCAAACGAGTAGAAATTTAATTAAGAATCACTTTCTTCTTATCTATAATATCTCTACCAAAATTGAACTTCATGTCAATGTGTTTGATCTCTTCATGATATTTGGGATCTTTTGTGTAAGCAATAACCACCCGATTATCACAATTAATTAAAACAGCTCCCACTGGAGTGTTTGAGACCTCCAAATGTTTCATGAATCTTCTCAATTAAATAGTCTCTTGAACCGCAGATGAAGTCTGTTTCTTGTTACACCATGAGATTGCTCCATCATTGAGCAAGAAGACATAATCGGGAGTTGATTTACGTTTATCTAAATCACCACTCCAGTCAACGTCTGTATACCCATTCAGTGATAACAGAAAGAATAATCTACAGTCAATCACATTGGCATATCATACTCTGGCCATTTTATTCTTCTCATCTAGAGCCTTGGGACACATTTGCGAACTCAATAATTCGTCTTTCACAATAGAAGTATCATTAGGTTTACAGGTGTCCATCTCGGATCGTTCTAAAAGTTTCTTGGTATAAGTCTCTTAAGACAAACCTAATAACTTCTTTGAACGATCCTTATGGATCCACACACCAAAGTATGTACTCTGCTTCGCCCATATCTTTCATTTCGAAATTTGAAGACAACCATCCTTTTATGGTTTCAAGATACTCTTTTGCTATTTCCAGCTAGAAGTATGTCATCCACATACAAGGATAGAATCACAAAACAATTATTGGACCGTTTAAAGTAAACATAGTGGTCTTCGTTTATCATAACAAAGTTATATGAAATGATCATTGTGTGAAATCTTAAATACCACTGTCTAAAGGATAGTTTGAGTCTATAGAACAACTTCTTCTATTTACAAACTTTATCCTCTTGACCTTGAAGAATATATCCTACAGGCTGTTGCATGTAGATTACTTCTTCTAATTCTCCACTGAGAAATGCGGTCTTAACATCCATTTGCTGTAATTCTAAATACATACTAGCCACTATAACCAACAGTAGACAAATCAAGGCAAACCTCACTACAGGTGAAAGTGGTTTCTACGTAGTCTATACCCTTGTAGAGTATAACCTTTTATCACCAAGCGAACTTTCTACCTCTCTATTGAGCCATCAGCATTTCTTTGGATTTTGAAAATCCATTTATTCTCAATTTCCTTTCGTCCCTTTGAAAAATCTACAAGTCCCCAGACTTGATTTGACTTCATAGACTCCATCTCCTCTTTCATCCATTTCTCCTTTGCCGGACAAGTTAGAGCTTCTGTAACGTTTATAGGCTCTTCCTCGTCAACAGGAGAATCATCTCCATTTTCTGGTGAAACTAAGTCATAATGCCTTTTAGGCATATGCTTCCTATAACTTTTCGAGATGAGATAACTGATGATGGTCTTCTGTAGACAAAAATGCTCTTGTAAGCAGTTAAAATTTACGGTCTAATTAAATGGTGACACGTGGATGTTCTGGATTAAAAATCAATTATTAATTTATTTTGGAATTTAAATAAATTAATTCCTAAAAATAGATTAATAAATAATTGATAATTAATTTAAGCCCAACAAATTAAATGGGGCTTAAATTAAATGAAGTCTGACCCAAGTCAATCAAGCCCAAGTCAAATAAAGTCTGACCCAAGTCAAACAAGCCCAGACAAATTAAATCAGGCCCAAATCAGATAGGCCCAATTATGGTTCAGTCAGGCTGAAGCCCAAGCCCGCTAAGTGAGGCCCAAAGGTGGCCTGGACCTCCTTTTTCACCTATAAAAAGGGGTCTCCACCATTCATTTGAACACACACAGAGACAGACAGACATTCAAGTACTCGAAGACGACGCACTTGAAGAGATCGAGAACACGAGTAAAGCTCCCTCCAGATCTTCAAGCGAAGAACAAGCGAAGAACGATCTTCAAATCTTCAAAGCTTCAAGCGAAGAACGTTCGAGGATCTTCAAGCCTTCAAGCGATCTTCAAAGCGTCTTCAAATCTTCAAAGCTTCGAGCGAAGAACGTTCGAGGATCTTTAAGCTTTCAAGCGATCTTCAAAGCGTCTTCAAATCTTCAAAGCTTCAAGTCTTCAAGCTCAAGATCTTCAAGTCTTCAAGCCTCCAAAGCTTCAAGTTCAAGATCTTCAACAAAGCTTCAAGTCTTCAAGCCTCTAAAGCTTCAAGCTCAAGATCTTCAAGTCTTCAAGCCTCTAAAGCTTCAAGTTCAAGATCTTCAACAAAGCTTCAAGCCTTCAAGCCTCTAAAGCTTCAAGTCTCAAAGCATCTTCAAGCTTCAAATCAAGAACAGCTACTAATCCTGGATCAAGGCTCCAAGTCCCCCAGATCAAGTGTTCTTCGTAGAAAGCTCTCAGTCAACGTTTAATCCGAATAAAGGTTCAACGCCTCCGGGTCAACGTTCAAGACTACACACTCGAGCTCGGACAAGCTTCGTTTGAAGATCCGACTCAACACAAAAGTCAAGTCAACACAAGCTATCAACACAGTCAGCATACACTTCGTCAAAGAAGTCAAAGTCAAGAATCACAAGTCAAGTCAAAGTCAAGTCAAAGTCAAGTCAAAGCCAAATTGGTTCGAGAGAAGAATCAGAGGATTGATTGAGATTGTAACCCGCTTACATATTCTTCAAGTTAAATCCATCAGAAATTATCTTTGTACGCAATTTGTATTTATTTTATTATAAATAAAAAATTTGTTGTTACAAATTTTGGCACGCCCAGTGGGACGGTCTCTACCTCTCATCTCTTCTCTCTACAAGCTCGAAGATACAAAGCATGACTCCTCTCAGGATTGCAATAAGAAGACCTTCTACCTTGAAGCATTCAGAGCTGCAAACTGAAGAGATTCAAAAGATAACTCCACTCAAGATTGCTATACGGAGGCCTGCTGCATCAAAGCCTCCAGAGTTGCAAACTGAAAAGGTTGGAGTCGTTACAAAAAATATTCCGGAAGGCTCCGTAGAGACAAACCATATGGTGGGGATTACTCTCAACAAGCCATTGCACGGAGACAAGAGTGGTGAAAATGTTTCTACTTGCTCAACTTCTCGCTCCACGCCAAGCTCATCATCTACCTCAACTGAAGCTGCAGTGATGACGACAAGTGCTATGACTATCGAGGATCAACTTGCAAATATGATGAGAGCCATTGAAGGACTCAACAAGCACATGGAAGCTCAAGACGTAAAAATCTCCATATTTATGAAGAAAATGGAGAATGTGGAGACAAGTCATGCAAATGAGAAACAAGTTGGGGATGAGCACGAGAAAGAAGACTCAGTGAAACACCATCCTCTTGAAAATAAGCCAGTTGAAGAAAAAATACAAATTTCAACTGACAAAATGCTTCCTGTGAACCAACTGAAGAACATCGTTTTAGAAACGATAAAAGACAAGTTTGAAGGAAGCTCAAAATCCTTTGTTGCCTACAAGAAGCCATATACAAAGAGAATTGACAACTTGAGGATGCCAGCTGACTATCAACCTCCCAATTTTCAACAATTTGACAGCAAAGGCAACCCAAGACAACATGTGGCGCATTTCGTCGAGACATGCAATGATGCTGGGACCTACGGAGATCACATGGTGAAACAGTTTGTTCGCTCTCTTAAAGGAAATGCGTTTGATTGGTATATCAACTTAGAAGCCAACTCCATCGACAGTTGGGGGCAAATGGAAGAAGTGTTCCTCAACCGCTTCTACAGCACACGAAGAACTGTTAGCATGATGGAGCTAACAAATACTTGTCAAAGTGATGAAGAATATGTCATCGACTACATCAACAGATGGAGGAGCCTCAGCCTCAATTGCAAAGAGAAGCTGTCAGTGGCTTCAGCTGTTGAAATGTGCATTCAAGGGATGCCATGGAATCTTCACTACATACTTCAAGGAATTCAGCCAAAGACTTTTGAAGAGTTGGCTACAAGAGCTCACGACATGGAGTTGAGCTTGATATCAAATGATATTGAATGGCCATCTATTCAAGACTCCTACGAGTTTGAGGACATGCCTTCTGATGAGCTCGTGGAAGATGAACCACAAACAAAGACTGCAGTTTCCATAAAGATTCATAGAAATGAAGTGGAAGCAAGAGAAAGCAATGCATCCCAGGATTGGGGGCAATGAACTGTTGATAAATCAAAGACAAAGCTCCTTGATATGAGCTAAAACTATCTACAAGCTCCTTGATATGAGCAAAAACTGTCTAC
Source organism: Pogostemon cablin (assembly GCA_023678885.1). NCBI lineage: Eukaryota > Viridiplantae > Streptophyta > Magnoliopsida > Lamiales > Lamiaceae > Pogostemon > Pogostemon cablin. The sequence goes on along the minus strand of CM043009.1, from coordinate 21,897,965 downwards.
ATCAAGCTCCTTGATATGAGCTAAAACTATCTACAAGCTCCTTGATATGAGCAAAAACTGTCTACATCAAGCTCCTTGATATGAGCTAAAACTATCTACAAGCTCCTTGATATGAGCTAAAACTATCTACAAGCCCACGCTCCTTGATATGAGCTGAAACTATCTACAAGCCCCCAAGCTCCTTGATATGAGCAAAAACTGTCTACATCAAGCTCCTTGATATGAGCTAAAACTATCTACAAGCTCCTTGATATGAGCAAAAACTGTCTACATCAAGCTCCTTGATATGAGCTAAAACTATCTACAAGCTCCTCATATCTGAGCTAAAACTATCTACAAGCTCCTTGATATGAGCAAAAACTGTCTACATCAAGCTCCTTGATATGAGCTAAAACTATCTACAAGCTCCTTGATATGAGCTAAAACTATCTACAAGCCCACGCTCCTTGATATGAGCTGAAACTATCTACAAGCCCCCACGCTCCTTGATATGAGTTAAAACTATCTACAAGACCATGCTCCTTGATACGAGCCTAAACTATCTAACACAAATCAAATGCCACGCTCCTTGATATGAGCTAAAACTGTCCACATGATACTCCTTGATATGAGTTTAAACTATCTGACATAAATAAAGTAAGGCTCCTTGACACGAGTATAAACTGTCTACAAGTTCAAATTCAAGACTCATTGACATGAGTATAAGTTGTCAGCAAATTCAAACACAACGCTCCATGACACACGAGCCTAAACTGCATGTTACTCCTGGTCCGCACGAGTATAAACTGTGTACGACAAACTCCTGGTCCGTACGAGTATAAACTATGTACGACAAACTCCTGGTCCGCACGAGTATAAACTGTGTACGACACACTCCTGGCCCGCATGAGTATAAACTGTGCACGGCACCCCCTAAATCAAAACCATGTCCTTTTAAACTACGTAATGACTTGATCCTCTTTAAAGAGTTACGTAGGCAACTTAGTTCCCGCTAAGTACAGTCATAATTTATGCTATTTGCATCGAGTTTGTGAGGCAAGCAATAAGTTGACAAGGAGAAGTGTTAAAAGAAGTTTGACCTCCTGGAGTGTTGAAATAATCCCGAACTCTTGTACTGGCGAAATGATGAAGTTTCCTTTCAAGAATGAGCCACCGAAGTCTGCAAACACTTCGTACTACCCCAGGCCGAAATCCCATTGACAGTCACCATGCCTCATTAAGCAGCTGCCAGAATTGAAAGAAAAGAAAAGAAGGCCAAAACAAATGAAAGGAGTACTAGAAGACCAAAAAAAAAAAATGGTCGTGAAGATAATTTATAATTAGGGAATTAATTAATTAAAAGACCCAAAATAAAATTATGGGATCAATTAATTATTAAGTCCAAATTTATAAATTAGGCCCATTACAAATGAAGTTTAAAATGCTAAGAGGAATGATTAAATTAATTCATATTTAAGTTTAATAAACTTGAAGCTATGAATTAAATTTAACAACCGTTGAAAGCCCAAGCTATTTGTTGGATCCAAATTATTGCATTCACAGCCTGAATTCATGGTGAAAATTGTTGCAAGCCCAACTTAACTATTTGACGCCCAAATAAATTAATTTGGTTAATTATTTGAGGTCCAAATAAATTAATTTGGTCTTTGATCAATTTACGTTGAATTGCAAACCAAGTTGAAAAGTCAAAAGACCAATTGCTAGGAGGAGAAAAACGTGGGTAAGCTTGCTGTCAATAAAGCAAATTCTTCAATCAACCTCTCTCTCCTCCCAGGGGAAATCAATATGGTAAGCACGGAGAATTAGGAGAATCAATCTGTTTTTCCTCTCTTCAAGTGAATCTCTTCCAAAATTGAAACTGCTTTCCTTGCCGGAATCGTTGACGATTGCTGCTGCCTCGTACCACCACCTTTGCCGGAGAAGACTTGTCGGATTTCCACCAGCCACACGGTGTCGATCAGATCCTTCGCTGAAAGTTCGTCTCTCGGCCTCAAGCTGCTACTGCCCATCAACCGCCGTGCTCACCGCCGGATCTGCCGTAAACTACGGCCCTTCGCCACTTCCAGTCATCCGTCGGTTGCCGCTGTTTCCCGCTGCCCTTGCCTTTGTTGCCATCGCCAGCGTCGAGCAGGCATCACCATGGAAACCAGTAGTCCACTCTAGCCGGGAGAGCCACCACGCCCGTCGGACCTGCCTCGTACCACCATCATGCTGGATGCTGCCAACGAGCTGCCACGCGTGATTGCACTGCTAGAGCGTCAACCCACTTGCCCCCAAGGTCGCGAACATCGCCGGATGTTGGAGAAACGAACCCAGTCGAAGGTCCGCCAGCCGCCAGCGTATCGAACCAGGATTGGTGCCGACATCTACCGCTCGTCGGCTCCTCCATGTTGCTCGACGCACATCACCCCTGCCGGAGTCGATCAGCCTCTAATTGCTGACTCGCCACCCGCCGAAGAATCAGTTTGCCGACTTTCAGCCGCACCACATCATCCCTGTTTGGCACCACACTACCGTTCGCAGCCAACCCATTGCCGGAGGTACCATCTCTACAGCTTGGCGACACATCTTCTGCGACACACTTCAGCCGCTTCAAAACACCTCCACCTTCAGCCATAGCATCGCCGGAAAACGACTGCCACCGCTCATGGCCGTAGCGTCCTTTGCCGGAGTTCCACACTGCAGTAGCTTTCGACGCCAAAGATCGCCGTTCAATCTCCGCCACACGCCACCAGACGGGAGCAATGGCCTAGAATCAATGATGGAGGTCGCTGCCGTTGCTGTGCCACCAATCACGACGTTTTATCAAAGCGCATCGTGATTGCCCCCATTTCTTTGTGACATCAACCCAAAGAGTCAGAGATCGTACAGGGCAATGATCTCCCATGGATAATCTGCAATGGAAGGGAGGATGCATTAGAAGCAGTAAAAAAAAAAATTAAAGAAAAGAAACAAGAATTTCAATTCTTACGGACTGCAGATGAAAAAAATCAGATGAAAAAAATCAAATGCACCGAGATCCTTCTTATATAGTGGAGAGGTTGCAGCAAATTATGAAAAATTTGCATGATTGAAATCTTGAGAGATTTCAAGAGATCTCTTTTATTTGGAATAAAGATTTGCAAATCATCAAATCTGCTATCTCCCGTAATTTTGATATCAAGCAGTGAAGGAAGTTGATTTGGGCCTAAGAAGATAAATTGGGCTACTTGAAAAAAAGTTGGGCCAAGAAAAAAAAAGTTATTACTTGGATAAAGTAATTTCTCAAGTCCAAAATTACAAATGTAAGAAAAAAAAAACTTTTGCGATTCCTTCACATCAAGACGTGGCGTCAGTGAACAAACCGCAAGGGGGCATTTGTAAGCAGTTAAAATTTACGGTCTAATTAAATGGTGACATATGGATGTTCTGGATTAAAAATCAATTATTAATTTATTTTGGAATTTAAATAAATTAATTCCTAAAAATAGATTAATAAATAATTGATAATTAATTTAAGCCCAACAAATTAAATGGGGCTTAAATTAAATGAAGTCTGACCCAAGTCAATCAAGCCCAAGTCAAATAAAGTCTGACCCAAGTCAAACAAGCCCAGACAAATTAAATCAGGCCCAAATCAGATAGGCCCAATTATGGTTCAGTCAGGCTGAAGCCCAAGCCCGCTAAGTGAGGCCCAAAGGTGGCCTGGACCTCCTTTTTCACCTATAAAAAGGGGTCTCCACCATTCATTTGAACACACACAGAGACAGACAGACATTCAAGTACTCGAAGACGACGCACTTGAAGAGATCGAGAACACGAGTAAAGCTCCCTCCAGATCTTCAAGCGAAGAACAAGCGAAGAACGATCTTCAAATCTTCAAAGCTTCAAGCGAAGAACGTTCGAGGATCTTCAAGCCTTCAAGCGATCTTCAAAGCGTCTTCAAATCTTCAAAGCTTCGAGCGAAGAACGTTCGAGGATCTTCAAGCTTTCAAGCGATCTTCAAAGCGTCTTCAAATCTTCAAAGCTTCAAGTCTTCAAGCTCAAGATCTTCAAGTCTTCAAGCCTCCAAAGCTTCAAGTTCAAGATCTTCAACAAAGCTTCAAGTCTTCAAACCTCTAAAGCTTCAAGCTCAAGATCTTCAAGTCTTCAAGCCTCTAAAGCTTCAAGTTCAAGATCTTCAACAAAGCTTCAAGCCTTCAAGCCTCTAAAGCTTCAAGTCTCAAAGCATCTTCAAGCTTCAAATCAAGAACAGCTACTAATCCTGGATCAAGGCTCCAAGTCCCCCAGATCAAGTGTTCTTCGTAGAAAGCTCTCAGTCAACGTTTAATCCGAACAAAGGTTCAACGCCTCCGGGTCAACGTTCAAGACTACACACTCGAGCTCGGACAAGCTTCGTTTGAAGATCCGACTCAACACAAAAGTCAAGTCAACACAAGCTATCAACACAGTCAGCATACACTTCGTCAAAGAAGTCAAAGTCAAGAATCACAAGTCAAGTCAAAGTCAAGTCAAAGTCAAGTCAAAGCCAAATTGGTTCGAGAGAAGAATCAGAGGATTGATTGAGATTGTAACCCGCTTACATATTCTTCAAGTTAAATCCATCAGAAATTATCTTTGTACGCAATTTGTATTTATTTTATTATAAATAAAAAATTTGTTGTTACAGCTCTAATTGGGAATCACTTGATTCTCAATCGGCAAATATCTATCAAGATCCACACAATCAACTATCAAGATCTACACCATCACCATCAGCTTATTACTCCCACTTGGATCTTGTAGATATTGTTTTTCTACTATCTCGAAAAACAGGTTCAGCATCCCTGATGCCATTTTACTAGGAAATTCAGTTTTCAGAAAATGAGCATTATGTTATTCTGTCTCAGTTAAGCTCCCATTGTGATCTCCTATGAAATGTAACCCTTAGAATTCGAAATATCTTATGAAGATACATTATTTTGCCTCTAGGACCCAACTTTCCATACTGACTCGATGAATCATGTACGTAAGCTACTGATCCCCAAGCTCTAAGGTTACTTAAGTCAGGTTTTTTACCCGTCCAAAGTTCATATGGAGTCGAAGCAACTGACTTAGAAGGCACGTGATTAAGCACATAAGCTTCCGTAAATAACGCATCTCGTTATAATAGCTTGTGCCATCATGGATCTTACCATCTCCAACAAATCCTATTCCTTCTCCAGCAACACCATTTAGTTGAGGTGTATAAGGAACAGTTGATTTTCGGATTGACCCTTTTCATTACAAAATTCCTTGAATTGTTCTGATAGATATTCACATCTTCAACTTCACTCAAGTATCATCTAAAACAATCCATTGCTTCAGATTTATCAGATATAAAGTAGACTGAATAATTATCAATGAACGTAATGAAATAGTAAGCTCCATTTTGTGCTCTCACATTTATAGAACCACATATATCATAATGGATTACTACTAATAGAGATAAAGATATAACAGCTTTACCCAAAAGGTTTTCTAGTCAATTGCCAGCAAGAAAATGTTCGTACCATTTGGACTACTCCTGGCGAACACACCATTTGGATAATTCGACTTTAGAAGAAAGATTCAACAATCATTCTTTCACAAGCCTATTCATCCTATCTTGCTCAATATGACCTAATCTAGCATGCCAAACATCATCATTCACGTTTGCATTACTAGAAGAAGCATGACAAGTATCATTAACGCTAATTACCACAGTGCCTGTAGTGAACAGTACATCATAACCCAAATTACATAGAACTGAAACAGAAATCAAATTTCGCGTGATCTCCGGAGCATATAGAACATCATGTAGGATAAAGTCCGGACCATCGTCAAGGTCCAATTTGCAAGTCCAAAGTCCTTTGACTTTGACTCATGATTGTTTCCTACATATTTCTACCTAGTCCCCTTTGGAACATGGCAAAAAACTACAAAAACTCCTATGTCTCTTGCCACATAGTCCGTTGCTCCTGAGTCCATAATCCACAATGGATAAGAATCAAACAGCAGGACAACACTCGAGACATTAATTTCACACAAAACAGAATAAGATGAATCCACCTTTACCCACCTGGGATCAGGGCATTCACGAGCATAATGACCAAACTTACTATAGTTGTAACATGGCATCTTGCTTTTATTTTTCTTATTCGTTTTGTCACGCTTGTTTTCCCTTTTCCATTCATCAGTTTTGTAGTTGGATTATTGTCAGGCTTACCACTACTACCATCATATCGTCTTCTCTTCTTTTTCTTCTTCCAATTCCTTTTCCTTTTGAAGCCCGAAGCTCCCTTGGAAGTAGAACCGGTATAGAAGGCCCCAGAAGAAGGCTTTGAGGCTCAGAGCCTCTCATCTTCCAGCTCAACATGACGAAGCATTAAAACTTTCATTATGTGTCAAGTTGACTTTAAGATGTTCCTTATGATCAGGTAAAGAGCGTGTTAAGGCTTGGACTTACTGATCCTTAGAGAGCATATGACCGGTAGTCTTAAGTTCGATTATCATATTAGACATCTCCCTGAGATGTTGTCTAATGTTATGATCAGGTTTCTTTTTATAAGTGTCGAACTTAATAGTCAACTGCATAAGCCTTGTAATCGATGTACCTCCATACTTCTCACGTAGATACAACCAGATATCATGAGCAGTGGGATTCATGAATCATCGCATCGATTACTGAGCTTACAAGAATACCTCGTGCAAATAGAATTTTCCCTTTCCATGCCTGGTATGCTCCTTGGTCACACCTCCTTTGGTTTCCAATACCCACGCCTAGATAAGCCATCACTTGGTTTATAGCATCCAATGCATCTTGTTCATACAATATGTACCAAATTTTATGACGTCTATGTCATAATTGTCACTATTGAGTTTCTCACCTTTGTGCAACTCAAAGACAATATATTTCGATGTTCATTTCTTTGTTAGAGATTATAGTGATTCAATATGTTATTAATGTTTTATTAAGTTTTACGTTAAGCCAAAACACAGACATCTCAATAAATAACACAAGACTTGACCTCGAAAAATAGCTCGGAGACTACTAATCATCAATCTCATCAAGTGTCACAATACTAGATTCTTGCTTCAAAACATAAAACACATTGTTCAAGTAATCAACAATAACATTGAACAGCCACTTATAAACAGAACTTAAACAACCATTCATAATAGCAAAATGTCCAAGTCTGACAAGTCATGAACATTAAAATTCTAATGAACTCCTTGAGTTTCCAATTAGAAATACAATTGAAATAAACTAGCGATAAATATCAATTGTATCTCTTAATTTATCATTAGATTCAAAATAACGTTCCCAATCAAAATCATTAGTCCCCACATTAAAGACAGCTCGACCTAGAGGATCTATATGAGGATTCTTTATCTGACATTTGTCTCGACCACTAAGTCTCAAAAAATCAGAACGTCGAACCCTTCCCATCCTCAAGCAGACTGATCTCAGTGCCTGTGTCCTATCTTCTGCCTTAGAAGCATCGACCATATCAAGCATGATGAAATAACCATTAGGCTTCACTTGGTAAGTCTCCCACTGAGGCCAAAAAATCCTTTTGTAAGTGGGGAGGTAAAGTGTTCGCCCAGGTCTGAGGACTAGTAATTTGAAAATACTCATCACTTGGAATCGTTTTGCTATAAATCAAGCGCATCATCTGGTTGTAGAGTTCAAACAAAACAATTGAGTGGTCCCTTATGTTGTGTGTAGGCTTCATTTTATAATTCAAGAATTCATGGAGGACTTCATCTTTAGTCCTAATGTCTTCCTCTGAAATTGTTCCCCGTCCTAACATACCTCTGAGAAAACGAGCAACCAAAAATAAACATACCAGTGTTAGTCAAACTCTATCACATGAATTTCCTCTCCATTTAATGCATATGGAAACAACTTTCCAAGATGCAATAGGTATATTCACAAGTGAATCAGTCCAACTCACTTTGGCTACCATTTTCATTGGCTACAGGAGTTTTGAACAATCTAACAACACTTAACACCATGAATTTAGAATTAAATGACATACTAAGGTGCTTTATTACCAAAAAATGTAACTGAAATAGCTACCCCGTGAGTTCGTATTCAACAAATATGTCATAAAATGAAGTAAAACCACACATACACACTTAAGATTACGTCAAACACCCTCGGAAACGTAACCATTGGACTCAAAATGCTGAAAAACACGTCGGAAACCACCGGACACGCGCCGGAAAATGCTTGCACGCGCCTCCACGCGCCACCACAAACAGACTGGAGGCTTCACGCGCCGCCACGCGCGGCTGGGAGCAGGCTGAGTCTGGCGCGTGCAACCCACGTGCCGCCGTCGTCTCCAGCGACTTTCGGCGCGTGAATCACACACGCCTCTACCGATTACCGGCGCGTGAATTTCACGCTCCACTGCCGGTGTCTCCATGCCGAAGCGTGTCCTCCACGCGCCTCCGCATGCCGCTGTCCTCCGGTGGATCCATTCGCGGGCTGACCCAATGGCCCTACCCGGTTTCCTGATCCGACCCGGTTGAGACTGGACCGACCCGGTCCGACCCATAAACAACAGCATTTTTAATATTACAGAAAGGTCCCTGAACTGTCTCAAATTTTCAAAAACGACCCCTGAAGTTTCTGAAACTTTGCAATTTAGCCTCAAGTTCGAAAACAACTTCAAAAATTCATATCTTGAGTTTTAGAAGGCCAAAAAATGCACAAAAAATACTGACGGACTCCTCTCGACGAGACCTATCCAGTAGTATAAACAAAACATGCTTTTGCTTGCACGAAAAAATGACGAAAAAATCACACTTTCAAGTTTCATGGTGGATCACAACGTCATTAACACATATACACTGGAAACGAAGTTAATCTGCCTCATACCCACATAAATAACTCATCAAAGTCACACAATTCACCAATCATATAACTTCAAACAAAATAATGTGAGAATGTTTCAAAAATCAAAAGCAGAAAACTTTAACGCAAGAAATCCAGAGAAGGAAAACGAAGTACCAATCATTGGCTCTGATACCAATGTTGGAAACACACATCCCTCAACATGCACAGAGAGGAAATCTCTTACCTCTCACCGTAGGATTGTGTTGCAGCGGAAGAAACACGAACCTGTTGGTACTCACGTTGATACATACACTCTGATCCCTGGATCAAATCTTCAACACGGGGTTGAAGATTAATGTTCACGAAATAGTATTAACTGTGTAAATACGATGACTGGATTTTGTATTGTGAATTCGAGAGAGAATACACGAGAGAGAGAAAAACACAGCATACGCGTTCTCCTTTTGCCTTGTGTTGTGCGTTCTGTAACGCAAACGCATGAGCGCTTCAGCGTGTTCTCTCGCACTTAGAGTTCTTTCACACACATGAACGAACTTCATTCTTTTTTTTTTTCTGCGTTCTTATTCTCTCTTTTTGTACAACAGCGTGGCAAAGTGTGTAAAAAACAAGGAGACAGGAGTTGAGAAAATCGTTTCCCGTACAACTCCTTCTGTCTTCCTTATCCACTTCTTATGTGGAATTTAATAATTAAATATTATTTAATTATTATTTACACGTATGAACTTGAGTATTTAAACACACGAAGATTTGGAACGTTGAATTCAGCTGTCAAAGCCACTCCACAGTGTAAATATACGCACTCAAGGGAACGACTAGAAAGTTCTATTTCATTGCTTACACCACAACCGGGATAAAACCTTCAAGAAAGGGAATTTAGATGACAAGTCACTGAAAAACGAGGTATCAACATCAACACGAAACAAGGTCAAATATTTGAGCTTATTTAGCAGGTACAGATTGATTGGACCATCAACAACAGATCCCAATGACCCTATACACCATGGCTTTAAAATAAAATTCTCAATTGAAGTGCTGCTGGAAAGTATATCCCATACAGCTTCCTTCCCTATGTCAACACGGTGCAACCTAAGAGTTTTAAGTCCTGAACAACTCATCTTAAGTCCTGAACAACTCATCTTTCTTTCTTTCCCTGCATCAATTTTGCACCCAGATGCAGATAATCTGACTAGGGTTTTGGATTCAAACACTTTCACGTGGTAAAATAAACACATACTTATAATCAGGTCATCCATGTTTTGACCATTCGTTTTCAAATTCGAAATCTATAGTACCCATTCTCATGTCTTTCGCAATTACTTCCTCAACCATACTCATGTCATTCTCATACCAATCGCCGGTATATCCAGATCTAATAAACAACCTGAAACTCTCAATATTTAATTTCATTTCTTCGTACCTTTGCATTGTCTTCCTCGTGAATTCCCAAAGCCTATCGACACCTCTGCCGAAGTCTCGTTCGTCGAAATCTAGGTTGGGCCGGTGTGCCAGGATTTGGATAGTAGGCTTGTTCGAGCTGCTTCTTTTCCACTCATGAAAGATTGTATGTGTTGAATTATGGGTTCGGGGAGTGGGAATTCGCCATTAATTGTTTCGATTCTTCCACGCTTCATCATCGAAATTTATGGATTAAAGGATCGAATTTACCCCCAAAGAAAATTTGACGATTGAAGAAGTGGTGGATTGAGAGCAGAAAGAGAAGCAAGATCACATCTGTTGTTAGTTGGAAACTTGGAAGGAATTCCTTTGGAGGAATGACACATAGTGATGAACAGAGAAGTGAAAACATACGGCCGGGTGGCATTTATAGCCCGCGAAACAGAGAAATTTAAAGTGCAGAGAAAAAAATAAAAAAATAAAGGGGGAGTGAGAGGAAAAAAAAAGAAAAAAAAAAGAAGCTGATCTTTATCTTCTAAATTATCTTGAAATCAAGATTAGATTTTTCCATAAGACTAGGATTAGATTACAGCTATGACCTAGACAAAAATAAATAAATGAGTTGATAACATCTCAAAGTAGAATAAACGGAAAAAATAAAGGGTTAATCGGAAAAAATAAACAAAATTTACCCTGCAAATTAATACTCACTTTTGAATATTTTCAAAAATAACACTACTTTTAAATATTGTTGCACACTCAATTTGAAAGTAAAAGTGAGGTTCTTTCTCAAGAAATTGGTTGTGTTTTGCAATAATTTTTATAATTTCTAAGAAAATGATGATTAATTTGTAATAGATTTAAAGTTCGTGATTAATTTTGCATTAATTCAGAAATAAATAAGTTATATTTAAAATATAGGGGTAAATTTTTATGGATTAATCATTAATTTAAACTAAAGTTATAAAATTAGAAAAATGAACACAATATTATTTGAAATAAAATGAAACTTTTATCTATTTTGAATTATTCCATTTTAAGTTTTTCTTAAATTGAATTTACACAAAACAATTATGGCTAATTATAGTGTGCACCCGGGTACACCCTAAGATAGAGTGCACCCATATACAAATATAAACAAAAACATATACAATTATGAGAAAAAATGTATACAATTTAATTGTTAGTTTTTTTAATGAAAAATTGAGTGTAAAAAAATATATAATTATTAAAAAACTTGTATACACTATTGAATAAAAAGTTATACACATATGGATGTTAGTTTTTTTTAATAAAAAACTTAGTGTGAAAAAAGTATACAATTATTACAAAACACGTATACAAAATATAATAACATGTATACAAAATAGAATAAAAAATCATACACATATGGGTGCACCCAATATACACTCAACAATTATTTCATGTAAAATCAACACACAATACTAATAAAACTACATACTTTCATATTAAATATTATTTCTCTCACCTCACCATACATTAAAATATTATATTTTTAATTTATTCGCAAAAGTAAATAATATTATATAGACATGCACCCCGGTTCGGAACCGCCGGTTTCGGTTCCGAACCGGCGGTTCCGATTCCAACGGAGGAGGAACCGGAACCGAACCGGGGTATAGGGTGTTCGGTTCGTGAACCGGCGATTCCGGTTCCGGTTCGGAACCGCCGGTTTTTCGTTTTTTTTTTTTTTTTTGCATTTTTTTGTTTCTTTATGTTATATTTTTTTTGGTTTTTTTTTTGCATTTATCAGTTATTATGTGTAATTTATTTATTAAATAAATGAAACATGTGTAATTGAAAATGGAAATATTGAATTTGAATTAATGTAATAATAATATCATTAAAATTGAAAACATGATGTATCATGTATGCACTATGCAATATTTCAAAGTTGATATTAAATTCATAATAATCAAACAATATTAATTAATGTGATCACATAAAAAATTTAATTATTAAAGTCTAAACTATTACAATTTACAAATGTAGAAGTGTAGAGAACACTACAAGTTTACTTCCATGTCAACTACTCTATTGTTACACTTCAAAAATTTTAAAAATACAAACTTTATAAGATAAAATACAACAACATAATAGAGGAAAAAAAAGTAAAAAAAAAGGACTTGAGCTTAAATTTAGGGTTAAACTTGAAAATTCAAGTTCAACTTAAATTTAAGTTGCCTACGTATCCTCGAAAGGAATCAAAGCCCACGTAGTTCTCTTAACTTACCTCAACTTACCTCTTTGGCTCCGTGGAGGTGAATGGTGATGGCTTTTTTTGTTTACTCTACCAATCTAACTCGCTTCCATATTCCGTAATTTCATCATCCGATCGGTCTTCTTCAATTTGATTTTGAATCCGTCTTTCCGCCTTTGATCAATCATCAAGCAAATACAAATTTTCTAAATTTGTCATACTTAAATTGGATCGTGTCGGATCCAAAGTGAGATTACCAAGACTAAATGCTTGTTCGACGGCAACCGTAGAGGCGGGAGATGCAAAAACCTCTTTTACAATCAATGATAAAATAGGGAATGACTTTGTTCTCCTTGACCACCACTTCAAAATATCAAAACTAGTTCCGCTTGTTTCAAACTCAAAAGTGTTAGTAAAATAAGAATCAAGTTCTTGAAAAGGATTAGATATCACCCGTGCACGTTTTTGAGATCTAGCATCATAAAAACTATAAAATTTTTGAAGAGCATCATATTTCCTAGAATTATCAACACTATCACTACTATCATCACCACTAGATTGATCATCATTTGTACCATTTTGTTCTTTATACTCCTTAAAATGTTCCTTTAGTAGATTATAAGTACTTGCAACTATGTCTTTAGGATTAGGAGCTTGTTGTCTAGTAGGAGAATCACAATTAGCATACAATGAATCATAGTAAAGCGTTAACAATTCTTCTAAACCATCTGTTCTAATATGTGGGTCCAACAATTTAGCAACTAAACACAAGTCCGGGATTTGAAAAAAATATTTTAACCACTTAGATTTCATGGAAAGAATAGCATTTGACAACAACGGGTGTGCTTCATTAGCACTAAAAACCATAGCAATTTTAACACAATTATCAACAACTAAATTTGAAGTAGGATAATAAACACCGGATAGTTCTTCCGTAGCATCGTTAAAAATTTACAAAATATCACATAGAGTATAACATGTGTCCCATTGATTAGCAAATAAGATTTGACCACCCGCATCATGTGAGTAAAAAGCACAAATATGATCTTTATAATCAAAAGAGTCATGCAACATTTTATACGTTGAATTCCAACGAGTTGAAACATCTAAAGGAAATTTTTTTGGGTGAATGTTCACAGAATGACAATATCTTTTCCACCTTTTAGTAACGGAAGGGTTTCTCATTATATACCATATAGCACTTTTAATAGGTTGAATGTGTGTTTTCAAAGCATTTATACCATCTTGAACACATAAATTCAATATATGACAAATACATCTAACATGAAAAAATCTACCACCAATTGAGGGTTTGCAAATATCAATAAGACTTTCTAAACTAGCCGTATTAGCACTAGCATTATCAAATGAGATTGTAAAAATCTTTGTAACTAAACCATATTCTTGCAAAATAGTACTAATTTTGTGAGCAATATTAACGGCGGTATGAGGAACATCAAATGATCTATAAGCAATTAATCTTTTTTGCAAATTCCATGAACTATCAATCCAATGACAAGTAATACCCATATAATCCGCTTTTTGCCAAAAATTGCTCCAAATATCCGAACATATAGACACTTTATGAGGTAATTATTGCAAAATTTGTTTTAAAATTAAACCATACTCTTTAACAACTTTAGCAACACCAAGTTTACATTTATTACGATGCAAAGGTGGGGCTTGAGGATTTAAAGTGAGATTTACCCAATCTTGAAAAAAAACATTTTCGGCAAAGTTAAATGGCAAATGTTTGGTGCACATAAGTTTAAGGTATAATCTCAAATAATTAGGTTCATCAAATTTAAAAAGAGTGTTACCCAACGCCGATGAACCTTCTCCTCCGGAAGAGGCCGTGAACCCTCGTCCTATTTGTGTTTGACCGGTTGAGATGTCAATCTTGTCCGGATGCTTCGAGTTGATGTGCTTGATGAACGTTCCATATCCTCCGCCATGCTTGAATTTATACTTAGTGCCACAATAGTTGCAAATAACTTTGAATTCATTCGAATTCTCAATCGCCTCCTTCTTGAAATGAATGGAAAATATATCGGAATGTAACACTTGTTGGGAACTTCGAGTCGATCCTCCGCCTCCGCTAGAGCCTCCGGCTCCGTCTCCGGTACCCGTACCCGTACCACCCGAGGTTGGTTGACTTCCACTCTCCCTTTGTTGTGATTGACCTTGAGTATTATCGTTGTCGTCGTCGGAGGGGAAATCATCTCCAAGTATCTCCCTAATATTCAAGTTGAACAAATGAGGGGAGATTTCTTCATCCGAAGGAATATTTTCAAGTTCAATATCTTCTAGAGTTGGTGGAAGTTGCCGTGGTTCGCGTGGAGGTGGTAGAGGACAATTTAAGGTGTTGGGTATGGATTTTCCTCTAGATGAAGAAGGTGAGGCACCGGATGAAGAAGAACCTCTTCTAGACATTTTTTTTTAAATTGAAAAAAAGATGAATATATAAGATTTATGAACTAAAACTAAGAGACTAGAAGTAGAAGTATACTAATTAGTAGTATATGTGTGGGAAAGAATAGAAAATTATAATGAGAGAATTGAAATGAAAGTGATAATAAGAGAACTGAAATAAAAGACTACAATTTGATATGAGATGAGATTGAGAACTTGAGTAGTTGAGTAGAAATGTAGAATCAATCAAGAATGTGGAATAGATTCAAATTGAGTATAGAAGAATAAGTAGTGTAGAGAAGAGAGTGTAGTAGTAGAAGAAGTAGTAGATTGAATGTGAATGTTGTGTGCAAAAATTAATCACACTTGGAGGGTATTTATAGAGGATTGGAAGTGATCTCATCCATCCATTTCAAATTTTAAACACAAAAAAATCTCAACCCTTGAATTTAAAAAAAAAAAAAATTCGGCCGGAACCGCCGGTTCCGCCGTCCATCTCCACCGTTGATCTTCAACGGTCACACGATCTCGGCCGCACGTTTGAATTTTCAAAATTAAAAAAAGTCCGCCTTCCCGCCTGAACCGCCGGTTCACCGCCGGTTCACCTCCCCAACGGTCACTTTTTTGGGCCGTCGGATCTCCAACGAACAGTCGATCTTGGCCGTTCAAAAAAAAATAAAAAAAAATAAAAAAATAGAGGAACCACCGGTTTTAACCGTGAACCGGCGAACCGGCGGTTCCGGTTTGTGCTCGGCTGGAACCGAAACCGAACCGTGTTCTACCGGTTTCTGTTTCTTTTTTTACGGTTCCGGAACCGGCGGTTCCGGTTCCGGTTAAAACCGCCGGTTCTCCGGTTGGAACCGGCGGTTCCGGTTAATCGGTGCATGTCTAATATTATATCTTTTAATTTATTTAGATGAAAAAGTAAAGGTATGGGAGTTCATGCTATTAAGATTTAAGAAGAATCAAGAATGCACGTATTTATGTAATCATTTAATTACTATGTGATAATATACCAAATGAAATTAAGAATGACCATTTCATTCTCATTTAATTACATTATTATTATAAACAATGATGCCATTAGAGTACAGTATAAGTTTATATTCAAATTAAATTTGACGCTCCATATCCATATTTTAATAAACAAATTTGTTGCAGCTTTTTTCAATCCACATGGTTCCAAAAGTGGAAATGAATGTCACCATCTCCAAACATCCTTCCTCGTGCTAATCTCGGATGTTGATCCTACAACTCACATTTCACGTATTGATTTCTTTTACAAATTCTTAGATTCAAACATCAGTTCATTACAATTCTTTCATACCCTAATTCTTTTCAAGTTCTTTGCATATATAATCTTGGTATGTCATGGAGTATCACATTAGTTGCAAAGGAAGCAAGATCAAAACTTTCGTAGACTTTCAGAGTGAGCAAGAATTCAAGATTTTGAATGGGTCATTGCGGGGTGGGGGGTGGGGGTGGGGGTGGGGGGAGGGGGTGAATTGGGGTTGAAGGTGTTAATATGCAGCTAGTATTAAGGTGGTGCTGAGTATAGAAATCAAGAGTAATGTGTGAGCAAGAATTCAAGATTTTGGTTCTTTGGGGGGTGGGGATGGGGGTGAGGGTGGGGGTGGTGTGAAGGGGTTTGCAACTTTTAGTTTGACCTCTACTAAATAATTGTGTTGAGATGAGCTAAACATAGTTGAAATCATCATTAGGATCCCTTGTTAGAGTATTAACCAAATATTTAAATCAAGTTGTGTCTGTTTTTCATTGTAGCACATGTAAGAGAGAGAAGTATCCGGCTCCCTTATCTTAAAACCTTTTGTTTTAGGCAGCCGTTCTTCTCTTGGACACCTCAAACATACCTAAAACTAATTTCCTCCACTCAACACACACCCCTATCTATTAAGCAAAAGCCAAGGAATCTCCTCATTTAGTTCTCTCCTCTAAATCCATTTTATAACACTTGTACTCTGCCACTGGCAGTTGCTCTCTCACTCTCTCTCTCTCTCTCTGGATTGAACTCCAGTCTTCCAGCTGCTGTTCAAGCCATTTGTTCCTAGGTAAGGTTAATGTCTGTTTTGATTCAAGAATCTATGTTTCTTTGGTTCCTCATTCATGTGTTTATGCTTTTCAGTGGGGTGGAGTTGGAAAAATGGCCCAAATATTGGCTCCTTCAGCACAATGGCAGATGAGATTTGGGAAGAATTCAGTGGATGCTAGTCCACTGAGTTCTAAGATGTGGAACTCTATTGTTCTAAAACAGAACAAGAAAGTTAACCTTAAAACCTCACCCAAATTTAGGGTTTTTGCTGTCGATAGTAACAACGCCATCAACCGTGTTGAACAGTTGCTCAACTTGGATGTAACTCCATACACTGATAAGATCATTGCTGAATACATTTGGTACATCTTCTCTCTCACATGTTCTTTCAAACATTTTTTTGATGCCATTGATGTTTCTAGATGTAATGGAACTGAGTTTTGAATCAGATACTCCACTTACTAGTTTCTTTCACATAAATTTAGCTGCAGATGATCTGTTTTGATTCAGTTCACTTAATTTTTCAATGTTATTGTTGAAGGCAAAGACTTGTGTGAGACCGTTACATGGAATGGCTTCCGTACTCATAAAAATTGATAATATTTTTATAAAAAATGATAATTGATGAAAAATGATAAAAGTGCAATGAATTATTTCATGAACAATTTATAGTATAAATAAAAAGTGAATATTTTAAAGAAAAGTGATAACATCTTTAATACTAAGTGATAACTAATTAAAAATGTATAAAATCATCTCACCTTGAGACGGTCTCACCCAAGACTGCCCCATTGATGTAAATGTATCAACATTATGCTGTTTAGATACTCCCAGTAACTGGTTTTACTGATTTAGTGTAGTTTTAGAAACACTGTTCTGTTCTTCCCTGAGGTCTAGTTTGCTTTCTTTGTGTGGTAGGATTGGTGGGTCGGGAATCGACGTTCGAAGTAAATCGAGGGTACAATGCAATTACTTAGTTACACTCTTGTTCTTTCTCAATGTGATGGGAAACAATTTGTGTTTTACCCTTTCTTTTTGTCATATATTTTAGACCATATCAAAGCCAGTTGAACACCCTTCTGAGCTACCTAAGTGGAACTACGATGGATCGAGTACAGGACAAGCCCCTGGTGAAGACAGTGAAGTCATCCTATAGTAAGACTATTTGCCAAGTATATTCAGAAGCATTTCCATGTTAAGTCTTCCTATTTTGGATGTAACTATTCGTCGATCTACTTTGCAGCCCTCAAGCCATTTTCAAGGACCCTTTCCGTGGTGGCAATAACATATTGGTTAGCTCGAAGTTTAAATCAACTTGTGCTTCATGTTGAGTTATAAGACGCGCTTTACATATACGTGTTTGGTTTTCAAAACAGGTGATATGTGACACTTACACGCCAGCAGGCGAGCCTATTCCAACGAACAAACGCTACAAAGCTGCTCAAGTTTTCAGTGACCCCAAAGTTGTTGCTGAAGTTCCATGGTAATTTATCTGGCCACATCTTTTTTTGTGTTTCTATCTCTTTTGGACTCGATATTAGTTACACTATGTGGATCATTAATAGCTTTTCTCTGTTCCATGTTTTTCATATGTGATTGTAACCATAACCTACTTTTGAAATCAACTTGAGTTAGGTTTGGCATTGAACAAGAATACACCTTACTTCAACAAAATGTAAAATGGCCACTGGGTTGGCCTGTTGGAGGTTACCCTGGCCCTCAGGTACCGTAGCTTCTTCGAAGACTAAGTTCCCGTTTTTTCTCATTTCAAAGAAGAAACAGTACTTCTAATATTGTAAAAAGCTGCCTAAACCTTCTACTCCCTGGGTTGATGTAATAATAATATGTTTGTTTGCTTGTTTGTTCCTGTATCTGGTGTGCTTTTAGGGCCCTTATTACTGTGGTGCTGGAGCAGATAAGTCGTTCGGTCGTGACATATCCGACGCCCACTACAAAGCTTGCTTATATGCTGGAATCAATATCAGTGGTACTAATGGAGAGGTTATGCCTGGACAGGTACATTTCTCTACTCATCTTCTTTCCTGATTCCTAAACGAATTAGTTGTATTGATCACTCGATTGATTCATTCGTGCAGTGGGAATTTCAAGTTGGTCCTAGTGTTGGAATCGAAGCTGGAGATCACATCTGGTGTGCTAGGTATCTTCTTGAGGTACGCAGTGTATTCTTGGGAACAGATAGTCCTTCTTTAAGCTTCGTTTGGAGAACGTGTAGCTAGTGATAGGTACATCTTTCGACTTGAGTAATCGAGTACCCACAGTTAATATACTTGATCTCTATCTCGACAGAGAATCACAGAACAAGCTGGAGTTGTACTCTCGCTCGATCCAAAACCAATAGAGGTGCAATTAACATCTTTCCAACACTATTTTTGTGGAAAATGTATTCAGAGTTTTGGAAAATCTAATTTCCTCTTTTCAACATCCAGGGTGACTGGAATGGTGCAGGGTGCCACACCAATTACAGGTAATGATATTAGATCACTAGTTTACGTCTGCCGGACATAGAGGTGGCAATTTAAGCCCGACAGGATGGCTTGTTTGAACAGGATTTTAATGACGTGTGTGTGATTACTTTGGACTTTCAGTACCAAGACTATGAGAGAAGATGGAGGTTTTGAAGTGATAAAGAAAGCAATCTTGAACCTTTCACTTCGCCACAAAGAGCACATCAGTGCATACGGAGAAGGAAACGAAAGAAGACTGACAGGAAAGCACGAAACTGCCAGCATCAACACGTTTTCTTGGGTAAGCTTGTTGAGTCTATACACTACTACATTGCATGCGTACGAGCCATCTATCTTGATATGCTTCTTCTCGGCAAATTTGCAGGGTGTTGCTAACCGTGGTTGCTCCATTCGTGTGGGGAGAGACACTGAGAAGAATGGCAAAGGTATCATTACACCATGCACTCAATATATAGGTTGAAAAATTGAACCGAAAGATCAACAAGTGTTTGTTTCAATTTAGGTTATTTGGAAGACAGGCGCCCGGCTTCTAACATGGATCCCTACACCGTGACTGCTCTACTAGCCGAGACAACAATCTTGTGGGAGCCGACACTTGAAGCCGAGGCTCTTGCTGCTCAGAAGGTGTCGTTGAAGGTGTAGGTCGTCCGACCTTGTAATGGCACAGGAGATGATACACGGGAGGCTCCTTTGATGGGAGAAGGGTGTAAATTAAACAGTGGGTTATGACAAGTTGATCCAGCTTTTGATCTTGGAATGGCATTCATGAATATCTCCAAAATGTTACAACCATTATTGTACTTTTGATTATGCATCTTGATTCTCAAGAATAATAGTAGTAAGAGATTTAAGACATTGTTAATCTCTTTACTTTGGTAAGAAGAAACAAGTGTCAAACTGAAGTTTATCCCATAATGTTTTTAAGGTTTTGATCCATTTTGTTGCAATTACAACCACTTCATTTCCCATTCAATGCCAAATTCTAGTAAGACATTCTTGAAAATAAGTCAAGCTATGAACAAGCCAATTAAATAATACAGCTGCAGATTTATATTAAGTAGGAGTATATTATGATAGATAGAAGGCAAATTTGTTATTTACTCATATTCAAAATATATACCCTTATTAATTAAAGGCAATTACTAATGTACACCAATTTTTAAGGTGCACCAAGTACCCCAAATACAAATTACCCAACTTATTTATACTGCAAATTAGTCTGATGAGTCATTCAATCTCTCAATCCATCTTTCTTCTCTCTCTCTCTGTCTCTCAATCTGTCTTTCTTCTCTCTGAATCTCGATCCCTTCTCTCTCTCCACCTCTCAATCTATCCTTCTTCTCTCTTTGAATCTCGATCTCATCTCTCTCTCTCCATTGTGGGTTTTTCAATCTATCATTCCTCTCTCAATCTCTATCCTTTCTCTCTGTCCACCGCCCGATCCTATCTCTCACTGCCCGATGCCGAATCTCAATTCTCTCTTCACCGTTCGACGCTGCAGCAGATATGTGATTGAAGGTACCATGTGAGAAAAATTCCTTCCTCTCAAACAATCATTACCTTCCCGATCCAACGGAATTGTGATACTCATAAAAAAAACTGGTGACGAATGGTGAATCGTGGCGGTCGGAAGATGAATGGTTGCGAAATATGCGGCTGAAAGGGATGAGAATTGGGTGATTGGAAATTTCTATTTTAATTCGATAGTGTATACATTTTTTCGTATTAATGTATTACATTTTATTCTTAAATGTATCATCATTAAATTTATACAGAAACGTTAATATTAAATTTAATTGATTTTTTATAGTCTCATAATCAAATGTATTAGTTATAACTCATTAACGTATATGTTGTAAATCATCAATGTATAAAGAATACATTCATATATTAAATTATATTTATTTAATATAAATAATACATTTATGAAAATAAAGATTGTTTGCCTATTTTTAGCACTCACGAGCAAGAATACTCGATCGTTGTAGTATTATATCCCAAGAAAAATTATCAATCCAATAAGGAGTTATATTCGTACTAGCAAAATACGTGAGCTCATGTTCATTGTTGTTTTTGTAAAGATGATCGGGGGTTTTGAGATTGATTAACAACTAAAACAAGTAAGAAGTAAATAACAATATCAAATAAGTAGAATGACAAGAATAGAAAATGGGTGCTTAAGTTCAAGTATGGAAAAACATGGGATTAGAAACATCCAAGCACACTCAATTCATATTATCATGCAAACGGAATTCAACTCAATTGATGTAGACTAAGGGTGATCACGATTGTATCCTAAGCTCCCTTTCGGGTTACAAAGGTTGTTGATCCATTTTGGACTCCCAAAAGCACTTAAGATCAAAGCCCAACATTAATCCCTTCCATCTAGGTACTAGTTAGACTAAACTCTCCCTTTTTGTGTACTAAGGCCAACGAATGGATTGATTCCCCTCATTGAATTCAAATATCCTTTCGGTCAAACCCAAACTCAATGTCTATTCATGCCTTCCTAATATTATAGAGGGTCGTTTCCGTCTCACTCCAAGCAATACATACATGAAGATCATGATAGCATTTAATTACCACAAATAATCCATTGATCAACAATCCATTAAACCAATAAACATTCATGAATAACAAACCATGCCATCACAACATCAAGACAATTAAACTCCATGAATAGAAATCAACATCAATTAAATCAAAAACCAATTTAATCCACATGATAATATAAATCTAATATGCTCTTCATGTTCCTAATCCCACTAGAGGGATTAGCCTATCATAGTAAAAGTAACAAAACAATTAAATGATTCATTACAATTACCCATAGTCTAAGATCTAAAGAAATACAAAATGAATGGATTCTTCCCTATCAATTTCTTGAAGAGAATCTTCTATTCTTCTTGATCTCCACCTCTAGCTCTTGATTTCTTGAGATCTCTCACACCCAATAGAAGGGATGAAGTTTTGAGGGAGAATTAATGGAGATGATGAAGATGGATCAAAATGGATGAAGGTGGATGAAGATGATGGTGGGAAATGGAAGAAATGGTGTGTGAGGTGTGTGTAGATGATAGGATTTTCGGATTCCCCTGCCAATTGTTGAATAAAGGGGTATTTATACCCCTTTGGAGGCTTCTAGAAGGATCTGGAAATTTCTGCAGGAAAATACCCAACACGAGTCGTGCTCTGTAACACGGCCACGGGGTGGCCGTGTTGTGTCTTCTGATGCTGCCGCACGGCCTCGCCTTACAGGGCCGTGTTACGCAACACGACTCGTGTGCTGCAACACGAGTCGTGTGTTGTAACACGGGCACAGGTGTGGTCGTGTTGGCTCTTCTGATGTCGCCACACGTCCACCTTCTTACAGGGCCGTGTTGGCGACACGGCTCGTGCTCCCGACTCGACTCGTGCAACTGGACACGACCTGAAGTTGCCCATGTTGAGTGACTAGATGTCGCCACACGGCTAACTCTTACAGGGCCGTGTTGGCTACACGGCTCGTGTGCTGGCTCCTGCATTTCTTCACTGTTTTGGCTCGTTCTTCCTCGTTTCAACTCCGAATTGAGATCCGCTTTTTCCTACATCTTCCTTATCATGTTTAGCATCCAATAAAAAGTGAAAATCTTACGTTTAAGCTCATTCACACATATTTCAATAAAAATACAAAGCACAACCAAATAACATATAAAATACGGATAAAATAATACGAAAATACATATAAAAAGACACTAAAATCTAGGTGAAAATAGCTCTAATCAAAGATATACATTAGTTTATTAAAATTTATACAGTATACATTATTATATTCAACATCTCAATCTCAATACATTCAATATAAAGAATACATTTATGAAAATAAAGATATACATTAGTTAATTAAAACTTATGTGAGTGTACATTATTGTATTCCACGTCTCAATCTAATACATTTATGAAAATAAAGATATACATTAGTTAATTAAACTTATACAGTATACAATATTATATTACATATCTCAATTCGAAGTAGTTCCTCCCAAATATGAATTCCTCTGTGGGATCCTCCACCCAACCAAAAAAAGCTTGAGATGACGGTGGATGGAGCGTGGCAACACAAGAGGCAATGGAGATCTGATAGGGATTACGCCGGGGATCTGGAAGGGAAGCGCCCAGCGAGCGGATTTGAAAGAATTCGCCGGAGATCTAGAAGGGATGGCAACTAGCAGGAGATCTGGAAAGGATTGCGCCGGAGAAAGGAAGCTTCCAACGAGCGAAAATCTGGAAGGAATTGCGCCGGAGATTTGGAAGGGAAGTATAAGCGTGAAAGACGAGAGAGGAGAGATGAGACGTGAATGAGAGAGGATATGTGAAAGTCCAGCTTGAATGATTGTTCCATTTGGATATTTTAGAATTATATAATTGACCCATTTTTAAATATGGATTCTATTTTCAGTGTACACCAATTGTACAGTAAATCAACTCTTAATTAAAACATAGATTATAGTATATTAATAAATAAAAACTTACTATACAGTTTGTTTGTAAATTTTCAGATAATTTTAATGAACAACTAAATATAAAAAAATAATATATTCATTAAGAAACACATTTACATTATTAAATAAATTTAGTAGTATACAGATATTAACTTCGTGCATTCAGATGCGACCTGCGTGATATCAACTCTAGATGTAATCTAGGTGATACCTAATGTATGTTAGGAATTAAAAATAAAATGGTTAAATGTAGGATTTAGGGGTGGGCGGTATGTCATACCGAAAATTTTTTGTCATACCATATACCGTACCGAAATTTTCGATATATAAAAAATCATATTGTTACCTTACCTAAACTTTCGGTATATCATAGTTCGGTATACTGATATTTCGGTTTAGGAAAATAGTATACCTTCTACTTACCGATATTTTGGTATATCGTATCATACCTAAAATGTAGGTATATACCGTACTATTAGATAATTTGCTGTGCCGTTATGCACCTAAAATTCAATAAATCTAATTAAAAACGGTACTAAAAAAGTGAAAGATAGCTATAAAACAAATTCTAAAACTAGATAACAAATTCATAATAAGAAAAATATATGAAAATCCACAAACGACCAAATTAAATAAGAGTGAGTCTCATGTAAATCGGGTTTACATGTAAACTCTATTTTTTAAAATTATTCTTTAGTATATAAAAAATTACTCTTTGAAGAGGAATAATTTTTATACAGAACAGTTATAATTCATATCTCTAAAGAGTAATTTTTCATATACTAAAAAATAATCGATAAATCAGGATTTACAAGAATTTGAAGAGTAATTTTTTAATTTAGAAGAGTAACAATTTATGTGCTAAAGAGTAATTTTTTATGTACTAAAAAGTAACAGGTTTATATAATTAATGTATGTAAACCCGGTTTACACAAGTATTTGTCATTAAATAAATAAATAGTACCCAAGAGATCTATACAAGAACCATGTGGAACTTATATTAAAATCAACACTTTTAAATTTTCATATAGGATAGAACTACATAATTAAAAAAGAAATACAAGATATAATGAAAGCTAATCAACTTTATCACCCATTTATAATTATGTAATTTACAATAGGGTTTTAGATTTAATCTTTTAATTAAATAGTGTATATATATAATTTAATTAAAAATTATAATATATAAATAATAATTATAATGGTATATATCATGTAGTATGATATATCGTATCATATTATCCAAAAATTAAATATTTTACGTTATTTCGGTACATACCGAAAACCGCAGTATTGATAATTTATATACCTTTATTGTACCAAAATTTTTAATACGGTATTATATCTTACTCCCTCCGTCCCCCAAAGTATTTCACACTTTCCTTTTTCATCCGTCCCTCAAAGTATTTCACACTTTACTTTTACTAAATTTGGTAAAAATACATTATACTAATACTCACTTTTTACACATATCCCAATATAATACTTGCTTTTTCACATCTCCCAAAAACTTTACACACTTTTTCCACATCTCTCAATAACTTTACACATCTTTTTCATTAAATCAACTAAAATATATATTCTCTTTCTTACTTTATACATAAAAATACAAAATTTTCTTAAACTCCGCGCACACCAATACGTGAAATACTCCCCGGGACGGAGGGAGTACCAAAAATTTCGGCAAACCTAAAATTTTAGTAAAATCGGTATTTTTCAATATGGTAAGGGTAGTATACCGAAATTTCGGTATTTTTCCCCAGCCCTAGTAGGATTAGCTAGATTTAATAAATTTAACTAATGTTAATTTATATTTATTTTATAATTTAAATAGAGTACATTATTATGTTTGTTTTATAACTTAAAAATAGAGTAGATTTAATTTTATTTTAAAAAATTAATGTGTAAGATTAAAAAGTGACGTGATAATGTATGATATGTGAGAGGTAACATGTAATATATATTCCCTCCGTCCCTTGGTAAGAGTCTCATTTACTTTTGGACACGTGGATTAAGGAGTATTATTATTTAATGTGTAGTTGATAGTTGTACATATTTTAATTGTATTAATTAGTATGGGTGGTTTCGATGTTTCCAAAAAAGAAAACAAGATTCTTTGAATGGAACAATCAAAATGATAAAATGAGACTCATACTAGGAATGGAGGGAGTAATATATGTAAAAGATAGGTGAGATTTAGATAATTTGAGATTTTTGGTGATTCCTTATTCATAAATCTGAATTTAAAAAAAAAAAAAAAAAAAAAAAAAAAAAAAAAAAAAAAAACTTGACTTGAGTGAATGGTCACAACAATTTCAAATAAATCGCGAAAAACGATTTCATGGGCACTGAATTCCCACAACGCTTTTAAAATCATCATAAGAGCGAATTGTTTTTCTCACTTCGCTCTCAGAGCAATCGTATGGCTCCTCCCAAGAAATCCAACAAAGATTCGAAAAAACTTCACAAAACCAAGAAGAAGAAGAAGAAAATAAAAAACAAGGTCAATAAGACTGTCCCAGTTGACAATAACGCTATTGATTCTGAATGGTGGGATATTTTCTGGAAGAAGAACTCTCCTAATCCAGGTTTAATTTCTCTCAATTTTTCCACTCTTTCTTTACTTTGGAATTTTGTTCGATTAAGCATCAACAGCTGAATTTCCCTAATGTTATGTTATGAACCCCTTTGTAGATTTCATTTTTGGGTTTGTTCTCTTGCTTTACTTTTCTTTACGAACGTCATTGTTCAACCAAAATTGAATGCAGCTTAATATTATGCTTGATTATTTAGGTTGCAGGGAGCATTTTTTTACCTGATAATTTGGTGTTTTGGAAATTAAAGAACTGTTCATAATGGATTCTTTTTTTTTTTTTAATTGCAATAATGTGATTGATTAGCTATTGATTCTGCTTTTCTCTGTCTTTAAGGTTTATACTTTATACATACATTTGTGATTCAAATTAAGCTTAGTTCAGCCTAATGTTGTTCTATAGTTTCTTTTGTTGATTGCTGAAGGAAGATATGCCTCTCAATAGGGGATTCTGGTTGATTTGCATAGCATTATTTTGCAGTTCCCCTTGATGAGGAGGAAGGGTTTAAGCATTTCTTTCGGGTTTCAAAGAAAACTTTCGAGTATATCTGTTCGCTTGTTCGAGAAGATCTCATCTCCAGGCCTCCTTCAGGGCTCATCAACATTGAAGGGAGGCTTCTGAGTGTTGAAAAGCAAGTTGCCATTGCTTTAAGAAGATTGGCTTCTGGTGAATCCCAAGTTTCAGTTGGAGCTTCATTTGGAGTCGGGCAATCAACTGTTTCCCAGGTGACTTGGAGATTTATTGAGGCAATGGAAGAACGAGCGAGGCAGCATCTCAAGTGGCCTGATTTGAATCAGTTGGAGCGAATCAAATCCGGTTTTGAAGCATTTTCTGGATTGCCCAACTGTTGTGGAGCAATTGATGCTACCCACATAGTTATGACCCTTCCCGCTGTTCAAACCTCGGATGATTGGTGCGACCAAGAGAACAACTACAGTATGTTCGTGCAGGGTGTTGTCGACTCTGAGCTGAGATTTCTAGATATTGTGACGGGGTGGCCCGGGGGTATGCCTATTTCAAGATTGTTAAAGTTTTCCGGGTTCTACAAACTCTGCGAGAGTGGAGTCCGACTGAATGGGAATGTCAGGACATTGTCCAATGCTGTGGAGATAAGAGAATACATAGTTGGAGGTGCTAGTTATCCTCTTCTCCCATGGCTTGTAACTCCATTCGAAGGCGAAGAACTCTCCATTCCCCAGTCGCAGCTCAATTCAAATCTAGAAACAGCAAGATATGCCGCTGTCAAGGCATTTTCGCAACTGAAAGGTGGTTGGAGAATCCTCAACAAGGTAATGTGGAGACCTGATAAAAGGAAGCTACCTAGCATTATATTGGTATGTTGTTTGCTTCATAATATTATTATTGATTGTGGAGATAGCTTGCATTCTGATGTTGCCCTGTCTACTCATCATGACTCAGAATATAAAGGGCATATTTGTAAGCAAATTGATCCAATAGGTAGAGATATTAGGGAGAAGTTGGCTAATCATTTCATGTGTAGTAAGAAAAGCAGTTCATGTGAATGATTAATCTCTTGGATCTGCTGTCCATTTTTATACATGACAAGATGATTACATTTATTTCTACCATTGTATTACTATCTTTTCAGTTGTTCAGATACAGCTTGGGTGAATTTAGACAGTATCCTACATAATTAATGAGAACTTATATGAAACTATATACAATATAAGTGCAACAAAGAGAACACTTTATGTGAACTAATGATCTCTTGCTCTGCTGTACAAGCTGTTCAATCAGTTTAGTCTTATCCACTCCACACAGCATATAAGGTTCTGAAGAAATCTTATCTCCCCACATATTTGTGCCAGACAGTATCGTGAACCACCCCGCTTTACGATAATCTTAATTTTTTTGCAATTATTCTTTAATACATGAAAAATTACTCTTTAGATTTTGAATTATTACTCTTTTAAATGAAATATATCGCTCATTTCAATGAGAATATAAAAAGTCATAATATATTAAAATTTAATTAGAAGTAATATTTTTTATTTAAAAACAGTAGTAATTTTTTATATAGTAAAGAATAAGTATCAATGCAAGGTTAACTTGGTACAGTGAATGCTATATATTCATATTGGATGCAAGGTGAATCAGGTTACATGAATACTATAAATATTAAACCGAAATTCTTGAGGCATTCTTGAGATTAAAATGAATAATAAATAAATAAATCTCCACTTTATGCATTTTGTACTTGTCCAACTTGAATGGATGTGTGGTTTCTCACAATTAAATGGCAATAACTTGTTTGAAAGTAATCCCTCCGTCCCACGAACACATTCATACTTTCTTCATTTGTTTGCCCCACAATACCCTTCACACTGCAAAAAAGGAAAAATTACTTTATCCAACAACCTCAAAATTACTTTAATTTCTTATTTGCCACTCATTTTTCACACATATCATTACTTTATACTTTTTTATTACCTAAAAATACCACAATACCCTCTAAAGTCAATAAATTTGGTCAAAAAGTACAATTTTTCTTAAACAACATGGAACAGTAAACGTAATGCTTATTGTGGGACAGAGGGAGTATTTCACTTTATCTTTCCTTAAGATAGTAAATCATCTTATTCCAATAGGATACCAATTTTTCAAATTAGGCTATAAAAGTGATCTCACTAATATAGTCTCTTTTTATCAGAGTCGTTATGTTATACACAAAATTTGCTCAAGTGAAACTTTTTTTTTTTTAAGTTCATACTCAGACTTGAAATGATATCTTTTATTAAGATAGTACATCTCCAATAGGATACCAATTTTCCAAATTAGGCTATAAAAATATAGTTTTTTTATCAGACTCGTTATGTTATACACAAAATTTGCTCAAGTGAAACTTTTTTTTGTTTTTTTAAAGTCCATACTCTGACTTGAAATGAGAGTTAGTGGACGGTGGGTTTTGGCATTCCTTGAATTAATTGGTCTATATATCGGATAGCGATGCATAAAAAATATGTACGACTCACCAACACAAAATTAATTTATCGTGAGAAGAATCGAGCATTCATGCCATCAAATAATTTATAGTTTCCCATGATAACAAGTTCTTTTCCTCTTCTAGAGGCAAATAAACTTGTGCAAATAACCCAAGAATTCCACCCATTTCTTTGCAGACAAAGATGCTCCAATATTTTTCAATTATAGAAGATGTTTTCTTCACAAAGAATGGAATATTCCTACTTGTAAGTATAAATAAATCCAATTCTGCAAAATTAAATTCTGTAGAAAATATTCATTCATCCATGGCTTCTGGAGCTGGCAAATCAGCAGCATTCGCCCTCTTAACGCTCAACGTCTTCCTCTACTTCATCGTCGTCGCCATTGCATCATGGGCCGTCAACCATGGAATCGAAAAATCACACGAAACGGGTAATTATACATCTGTGAATCATGTTGAAACAAAATGTTGATCATATGATGTATAATTTTTGTTTTTGTTTGCAGCATCAAGATTGTATCCCCCTGCAAAGATCTTTCCAATCTACTATCCATTTGGGAACATGGCAACAGGGTTTGTGGTGATTATGTCTCTGATAGCTGGGGTGGTGGGACTCACCACCTCCATTACAGGAATCAACAATGTTATCCAATGGAATCCTCATAATATGCATGCAGCTGCTTCATCTTCTCTTCTTTCTTCCTTCCTCACATTGCTTGCTCTTGGGTAATCAACATCATTTTCATTACATTTTTTTTAATAATAATAATACCATGATTTTATGAAGGTTTAACTTATCTTGTGAATTTTTGCTGATGTGAGTCTCGCAGAAAAAATCTGTAAATTTATATTGGTTTTTTTTTTCTTTTCCATTTTAATTATGACTCTTGCAATTTTAATCACAGCCCTCAGAAGTAATTTTTATTGGAAAATTATATACAATTGTGAAAATTGAAAATTGTTATATTGGATTGTAAAAAGAAAGAACATGAGTGAATTGAAAAAAAAAAATAGGTGGGAGTTTTTATTTACCTAAAAATATTAATTACTTATTTAATTTTAATTAAAAGTTTGTGCCCATATGTTTTTTTCTCTCTTTTTGATTAACTTATGAATTAAAGAAATGTATTTATTTTACATAACGTCATGCTTTATGTTGCAGATTTGCATGCAAGGAGATTGATATAGGCTGGACAGACTCAAACCTAGTAAGCAAGATTATAAAATCCGAAAATAAATAAATACACGATTATTCATTTTCTTCATTTTTTTCCCTCAAGTTTTAATTTTAGATGTAATTACTGATAAAATTATTTTATTTTTTTCAGAGGACTTTGGAGACAATGTTGATAATTTTGAGTGGAACTCAGCTATTTTGCACAGTTGCAATCCATATGGGAGTTGATGATTCTGTCTACAGAGACAACTACTAATATATTTTATTTAATTTAATTTAATTTTTCATCTTTATGAAACGACATTTTAATTATTTATTAAATCCACAATTTTATTGTTTGATGTTTTGCTGAATAAAATTGTTATTGCTCCCTTCAACTTTTATTAATAATGATAAAAAAAATAATTAAAAATGAAAAGGTTAACACTAATAATGATTGCTGGCCAATATATTTTTGGACCACATAAACAGTAAAAAAAAACTGTAATAACTGTTTATATTAGAATTACCCAATTAAGCCATATCAACCCGCCTACAACCATTTGTTTCATGTCTTTCATCATCAGTTCCAAAAAAAATGATTCAATGGGTGGTAAGAAGAAACAAGAAGACGAAGTAAGATACATTAATTTACGCAAAAATTCAACGTTTCAAATGTATAGTTTTGTAATGAAGTAAGAGAAATTATAATTCTGGGAAAAATTCACATTAATCAACAGGTTGTGGAGGCAGAATACAAAATCTCAATGCATTGCAATGCATGCGAGAGAAGTGTTGCCAAAGCCATTTCCAAACTGAAAGGTAGACGACCGACCGAACGTTTACTAATATTATGCGCAACGCGTTTATCTGAAACGTCGTTGGCGTGGCTAAACAGGTGTGGAGAAGTTTATGACCGACATGACGAACCACAGAGTGATGATCACAGGGAGGATTGATCCGGATAAAGTGTTGAAGAAACTGAAGAAGAAAACGGGGAAAAAAGTGGAGCTCGTGGTGAAGGATGAAGACGCTACTAATGGAGATGGAGAAATGAGCACAGGAGATGAGGGTGACTCTTGGCTTGTTCATTATTGTGGAGACAGTGAACTACACATGATGTTTAATGATGAGAATGCAAATGCATGTTCAATTATGTGAAGAGGCAACAAATGATGCAGATATAATCATTTTTTGTATGGAAAATGTACAAGGGGAGAGTCAGAGAACGAAACGTTTCGTTCGAAAATCATTTGCTTCTAGCACAGCTTGATCAATATAGAGACTCATGCTCTAATACATGTTTACAGGAAAAAGGAGAACGGGACAATATTTAATTACACGGTCGAAACTAGCTAAGATTAGGCACAAATTATCTTGAACCAACACATAAAAAGATTTGAAGGAAGAGATATCTCTAACCTGAGATTGAGATGGAAGTTCTAGTTTTGCCAACAGATGCTTCTTCTACCTTCCTGCAAGATCTCAAAAGCGAGCTTGTATCTTTCCAAGGATGCTGCCCCTGCCTCGATGTAGTTACGAGCTTCTTCTCGTAAACTCCACATCATCAAGGCCTTGAAATTTTGAGACCCACCCCCTGAATCAGAGTCCCGAAGAATGCCATACTTTGCGTTTTTGCTCCACCGATGCAAGATATACCGAGATGGAAGTTCCCTTACATTCATCATTTTGAACACCTGCAATGCGTGCCTACAAAGAACTCCTTCAAACTCAAACATTTTACAACTACAACTGATGTTCAAATTCGATGCATTAAATGCAACAGTATTCCTCTCGTTCCCATTTTCACGTTTTTGCACTAGATATCTACTGATTGCTCCTTCGACATTTATTTTCATTCCAAGGTAATTGTAGCTGTCCAGAAGCTCCTTCTGGAACACTTTGAACATTGTAATAGTGTAGAGCCTCCTACATTGATCTTCAATGGGATCTTCTGTGTGCAAAACTGCTTGCATATTGAACGAGTTAAAATCCTCCTTCCTTTCCTCTTCGTGGCGTTGTTCCAGAGCTTTCTCATACCGGACAAAGAATTCATTGACTGGCGTTTGAGCCGTCAAAATATTGGTGAAGTAAGGCTTTAAGCTCCCACCAACAGGTATTCCAGCGAAGAACGTTCCTTTTATGTGAAAGGGCAGCCAACTTTTACGCATCTGATACATCTCCTTGAACCACACGTTCTCCCTGAGATTATACTTTTTCATAAGCATATTCCAAGCAGAATCAAATTCATTAGCTGTTTGTGTCTGGATGCAAGCTTCATACTCATATTTGAACTCAGGATGAACAGAGAGCAATGCACCTAAGTTCTCCTGTTCCTTAGCGATAATTTGCCATGCTGAAAATCGATGATGTGTCCCAGGAAAAACGTGCGCAATTGAACGTTGGATGGCACTGTCCTGATCGGCTATTATAGAAACAGGGCAGCACCCAGACATTGCCCTAAACCAAGCCTGGAATATCCAAGTAAACGAC
Organism: Pogostemon cablin; assembly: GCA_023678885.1. Lineage (NCBI taxonomy): Eukaryota > Viridiplantae > Streptophyta > Magnoliopsida > Lamiales > Lamiaceae > Pogostemon > Pogostemon cablin. Next base: position 21,864,867 of record CM043009.1, on the reverse strand, counting down.
TCCTCGGATTCATCAGCTATTACAGCACAACCAAGCAGCACTGGTTGCCTATGATGATTAACACCAACAAAAGAAGCGAATGGCACAGAATAACTGCTTCTCCTGTATGTCGTATCAAACACAATTGCATCTCCAAACTGAGCACATGCAAACCTACACCGGGCATCAGCCCAGAAAACATTCATGCATTTACCTTCACGCATTTCCACTGCATAGAAGAACCCTGTATCTTCGGCTTGTCGAGATTGAAAATACTGAAGTAACACACCATACCAATCGCCTCCAACGTTACTTTCTCTAACTCTTTTGACAAGGCTGAGGCCTCCATTTGTTTCAACTAAATCCAAGTTCTCCAACATGCTACTCCCTTCCTCTCTATACCCCTTTAATGCAGCATTTGATGTTCCATTAGGGTCAGTTGGACCACCAAGTTCATGATTATGTTCTTTCTCTAGACGATCAACTACCCACCTTCCTGATTCTTGTCTTTGTATTCTCATATATGCTCCACAACCAACTCTAGAAGGATGTTGTCGCCCTTCCTTGGAGCACACAAACCTTCGTGATGTGATTGACCCATCATGTTTAGAGCGGAATAACTGGCCTATCCTAATTCTGAACCCTATATTGGATGCATATGTGTAATAAAATTTGTATGCCTCATTGGCAGAATTAAATGCAAGACCTTTATAAGGTTCACCTGAGGGTCCACCAACTCCATCTACCTCTTCCTTTTTGAAACGTTTATTGTCATTTGCATCGGATGGGCTATCATCTTCATGTGATCTAATTCCTGTCCTACTAGCCCCACCTGATGATGATCTTGGTGTTGGTAAACTTTTCCTCTGTATCCGAGGAGGACAGATTTCTCCAGAGGCTTCAGCTTCATGGTTATGTTCCTTCTTTATATTGGCTATAGCCCACTTACCCGATTCCACTTTTTGCACTCTTATAAAAGCAGGACAACCAGTTCTAGAGTTGGTCTGAAAACCCTCCTTTGAGCAGACAAATCTCCGGGAAATAACAGACCCATCAACTCTTGATCTATACAGCTGTCCTATCCTGATTTTGAATCCCACCTGAGTTGCATACACACTGTAAAACTCCTGTGCCTCTTCAGCTGAATTGAACTCCAATCCCACATGTGGTTCCAACTTAGATTCTCCTTCATCGTCTCGATGTCCATTGATTTTTCCAGCCAATACAGCTGCTGGTCTTGTCCTCACAGTCATAATATTTCCCAACTCTTCCCTATTCATATCAGTATCTGCAGTCATCAGAAAGATAAATTAATACACTACAAGAGCATGTATATACAGTAGATATAAATAAATAGCCATGAAATGAAGGGATAAGATGAACAATGTGCTTTTATATTCATCAGGGACACTGATTAAAAATTTACACATGAAGAAAAAAAAAAGCAGTTATGGACCTGATAGCAGATGTATTACTGCAAAAGGTCAAATTTGCATTACGTGTAGCAAAAGAATACAAAATTAAAAAAGGTAACACAACCCACAAGTACTTTTGTCCTTAGTAAATTCCCTATGTTAATTATGAACAGGAATTACATCCTTATTCACTAACTTACAGATGTAATAGACTATAGCAAGCACTTCCCAAAAAGTCTGTCTGTAAACAAGGTTGGTTGAACAAATGGATAGCAAGAATTCTACAAGTAAAAACTATCACAATATTACAAATTGCATTTATAGATAATCCTCCACTACAAGAAGAGACCCCAAAAATGATGCAACCGATGACTGCAAATATCTTTTCTCAAGCTGACTGATCAGCAATATTTAGAATTTAATTTAAAAACTAAACCTGCTCTTCTATTTAATGAGCTCATTGTATCCCTTGTGTTACAACCTATCTACTTTTCTTTTGAGTTAAAATTTTAATCAGGTATTGTACTGTAATACTATGTCAACAGAACTTCTTTGACATTAATTAATTGCAGCGTGTACATAAAAAAATTATGAGACAACTTCCTATTCAGACTACAAACCCCTAGAGTGTAATTGATTTTTCTAACAGAACAGCTATAAAATTTAGTCATGATATTCCTCAAAATTGAACACTGAACATTTTTCATTAACTCTTCCCATCTCATCCCATGTATGTTTCTTACAAGTTGATATTTCAAGTTCTCAATTGTTGAGGCATATACTCGTGTTTCATATATGCACTTCAGATGAAATACAGAATAAACTTATGTACTAGTGTTAATACCAAAGATATATACACATTTAATGGTGGATGGTACTACTAAAGGGGAAACAATTAAAAACCTTAATATACAACTAACAACAGAACCCACCAGGGAACAAGAATAGGGCTAAGGAAATCTGAAATTACCGAGTCAACGAAGAATGCAAACTCTGTCAAGATCAACAAAGCTCTCTTTCAATGAACAAGTCTTCAAACATTTGAAAACATGAACAATGAAAATATAAAACCAGTAAAAGGAAAAGGAGAAAGACAGAATAATAGAATTTGTACTAGTCAAACATATGAGAAAGAATTGGATGGTAAAAGAGAAGAGTGGATTCCTAATATTTGATAATCAAGGTTCCGGATGAAGTACATTTTGTTAAACCAACATTCTCCTATTGTAAGTAATTTATAGCTGTTTTGAATGCAAAAGAAAAAATCAAGTATGTGTGTAAAGAGTTCACCTGTATCGGGTTTCCAGGATAATTAAATGCACAAGACATCAACTTAAGACACGTGCAATCGTGAGAGTGACGGAGAATGACATCACAATTAAAGAGCAGTAAGATAAACCTGTAACTAACCCATTCACAAAGAAATCCCAACCGTACATTGCCACGTATCTTGGCAAACAACACCGCGCCCAACACCCTAAACTTTCCACAATTATTGAATCATAAAACTACCATATACATCCATTTGTTCCGGAAATTTTGATTTTTTGTGAACTCACACCAATGAAAATCAACTCAGCATGAGCAGACCAGCAATCACCCACATTTTTAACCATCCAATAATCACAGTCACCGTAGTAGTCAATATGAGATTATCATTAAAGCCACAGACAGACCCCGTAGGAAAGTATGAACTAAAAGTTCTCAAGAAGAACTGCAAACATTTCAAAAACACTAACAAACAATACCCATACATAAAGAAACAATGCTACCATAAGCCTTCATAAGGTAAAACAATAAAAAGATAACAAATTTAACACGAAAATACAAGACTTACAAAGAATCAAATAAAACCGCAATACCTAAGTTCCCAAATCAAGCAACTAAAGATTCAATTTGCAGCTGAACAAAGCTCACATCTTAAAAACACAATTTTTAGTCCCATTCACAACACCAACCCTATAAAACGATAATTTAAGCAACAAAAAACAAAATAGAAAAAAATTATGCACATGAAATCTAATTAAAATAATGAAAAAGCAGATGCCTAAGGAAGAAGATTTCTAGGGTTTTACTTTTTGCATATCCGCTGAAGATGAAACCAAATTTGGCAGCAATCAAAGCATCAACCACCACCAAATCACGTCAAATTCCAGAAACTTATCGGAAACCAGCTCGCATTTGAGAACCGAATCGAGTGGTCGAAAATCACGTCCGAAAATTGAGAAAAACAGCAATTGGGCAGAGCATTTGAATAAGAGAATGGATCGAAATAGAAATAGAGGAAGCAAGTATGGTATGATTCATATCATATCATATCATCAGCTCTGACATTTCTTTTTCTGTGAGTCGCTGAATATGTTCTTAGGAGAGGTGGAGCTGAGGTGGAATTTCAGTAACTATGCGCTTTTTTTCACGGTGGGTTCAACTTCAACACTGTGGAGAGTTGTTATATGGTGCTGTGGAGGTACAGGGGAGTTGTGGTATGCCTTCATTCAACTCGAGTATACCACACATATGTCGTTACCTCTCTAGTAAGATGAGTCATTTCTATCTGTCTATTATTTAAGTATTTCCTCTGTCCTGTGTTAAAGTTTACGTTTATTTTTTGCACAGATATAATATTTTAATATGTAGTGAGATGAAAGAAATAACATTTAATGTAAAGTGGGTAGTTGTATTGGGGTCCTAAATGAAATAATTAATTGTTTTGTGTGGACCAAACTTAACAAAAAAAATGAAATGTAAACCTTAACTTGGGACAATCCAAAATAGTAAGGCGGGACGGATGGAGTATATATTTATTGTACTATTTTCGTCTCATTTCAATTTTTAAATTTGGACATTTCATTTCAATCTTTACATTTTTTTTTTGCAGATGAGACCCACACAAAAAATTATTTCTGTTTTCATGGGCCCACATATATCACACTCGTACACCTACCCATTTTACATTAAAATATTATTTTTCTCATCTTACTACATATTAAAATATAATATTTCTTAATATTCGTGCAAAAAATAAACGTAAAATTTAAAACATGACGGAGAGAATATAAATAAAGTATGTTTAAAGTGAATTATACTAATATAAGTTCATAAAAATTACAACTTAGGGAGTATTTGATTCATTAAATTTATGAGGTTTATTAATATCGTAACTTATCTCTCTTTTAAGTTGTAAATAATTGGATACTTTACTTTTAAGTAATCAGATTAGAGGAAATTAAAATCGGTTAAGTAAATTAAAGAATAAATTATCTTTTTTTAAAAATTTTAAGGCACATAGATTGGGTTAAAGTTTGCATGTCTTTTTGAAAATTTTTAAAAGTTGTATCATTGTATTAAATGTTACGCCCTATTTAGAACAACATGGTATACTTTATACGGATCTGATCCTCCCGTTCTTAATTTCTCAATTTCATGAATTTCTTTTAACTGTCATCCCCACCAATAATAACTTTACATGTCATCCACTATCAAAATATTTTTATTTAATTAAATTTTTAATAATTATTTTATCTCGTGTAATTCTGTTTTTCTTACATTATACCTAATGACGTGGCAAATTCACGTTCGTAGATAATATTTGAATGATGCAGATTTGAAGAAATTTACGTAAATAGAGAATAAGGACAGGAGAGATAATATTTGAATGATGCAGATTTGAAGAAATTTACGTAAATGGAGAGAATAAGGACGGGAGAGATCCAAATCCTACTTTATACACTTTGCGCACATAAGAACACAAGAGACCAACTCCATGGAGTATTATTAACTAATGTGCACCAAATACTCTCATATAATTATACTACTTTAGTGCATTATTATGCTTTAATTACTAACTAGTATTTGAGGTCCTGAAGTGCCAAAGCGTACAATATCCACAAGCTGTTTATAACACGTTATCAGCACGATGCTCACGATGGGAGGGTGTGTTGTGAACATGAAGTTCCCACATCTCTCGCACACAAGATTGTGTGCCTGCGTATAAGCAGGGCTTGAAGCCTTTATTTGAGGACGCGTTTTAAACCCGTGAGGTCCTGAAGTGCCAAAGCGGACAATATCCACAAGCTAGTGCCAAAGCGGACAATATCCAAAGCGGACAATATCCACAAGCTAGTGCAAAAGCGGACAATATCCACAAGCTGTTTATAACACGTTATCAGCACGACACGATGGGAGGGTGTGTTGTGAACCTGAAGTTCCCACATCGCTCGCACAATATCCACAAGCAAGTGCCAAAGCGGACAATATCCACAAGCTGTTTATAACACGTTATCAGCACGATGCTCACGATGGGAGGGTGTGTTGTGAACCTAAAGTTCCCACATCGCTCGCACACAGGGTTGTGTGCCTGCTTACCTCCTGAAGTGCCAAAGCGGACAATATCCACAAGCTGTTTATAACACGTTATTAGCACGACACGGACAGGAAATTTTCTGAAACACTTTTATATATACAATTTTATTTTTTTTATAAGGTTAATAGAATTTCCTTATAATCCGAAAAGTTTTTCTTTTTTTATACGTGGTCGATCATATATATTCTTTTTTTTGTTTTGTAATTTTTTAAGAACCATTCAAAGTACGTTTCGCTTTACTGCTTATATTCTTTCTTGTTGGTTTCTTTTTTCATTACAATTAAATAATCTTAATATAGTTAGGGATATCAACGGGTAGGGTACCCGCTTATTTTCGGTACCCGTATCTGTACCCATTCCATTTTAAAAAAACTACACGTACCCGTACCCGTCCCATTTAAAAAATTTATTATGGTATCCGTACCCGTTCCATACCCATTTATTAATATTCGCGGGTATCCATACCTGTTTAATATTCATTTATTAATTGATAAATATAAAAAAGTAATAATTGATTAAGAAAAAGTGATAATTAATCTAACCAAAGAAACATTATGCCCTAAGCCACTGAGGTACAGTATACCAAAAATAATTAGGGTAAATCTTAATTTAACCCTTGGAACGAATAATATTCCATACCAGTAAATGGTAAACCATTAGGGTACAGTATGCCCTAAACCATTGGGTAAAAGTATATCATAAACCACATGGGTAAAGTCATAATGTCACAATCGGAACAAACATTAAACTCTACCGATAAATATTAAACCCTTAAGGGATATTATGCCCTAAACCACATTGTAAAAGTATATCATAACCTACAAGGGTAAAGTCGTAAATTTCACTATTTGAATTAACACTAAACCCTGCCGATAAATATTAAACTATCAGGGTATAGTATGTCTTAAACCACTGGGTAAAAGTATACCATAAATCACAGGATAATAAGGAGTACTACATTCGTTCACCCAAAAAAGATCAATTTATTTTTTGCACGTGGATTAATGAGTTGGTGCACCCGGGTGCACCCATATATATATAACTTTTTTATTCTATTTTGTATACATGTTATTCTATTTTGTATACGTGTTTCTTAATAATTGTATACTCCCTCCGTCCCCTTGATACGTATCAATTTTTTTATTTTGGTCCGTCCCATTACAAAGTATCCATTTCTCTTTTTGGATTGATGTGACCTACAACTACTACACATGACCCCACACTCAACACTAATACAACTACCCACTACACATTAAAATATTATTTCTCTAACCTTACTATACATTAAATTATTATACTCCTTAATCCACGTGCAAAAAGTCAACGGATACCTTTCAAGGGGACGGAGGGAGTACTTTTTTCACACTAAGTTTTTCATTAAAAAAACTAGCATCCAATATATTTACTTTTTATTCAATAGTATATACATGTTAGTTAATAATTATATATTTTTTTACACTCAATTTTTCATTAAAAAAATTAACAATTAAATTTTATACATTTTTATTCATAATTGTATATGTTTTTGTTCATATTTGTATACGTTTTTTAAAGTGGGTGCACCCTATCTTAATGTGCACAGTATAATTAGCCATGGAAAAATGATACCTTTTGAAATGGACGGAGAAGTTTATTTTACCTACATAATAATAATTACTACTTGAGGACGTTTCATATAAGCACCGTCTTATAAGAGACTTTGTCAATTATTTTATTAATACTAATAAATTGAACTAAAAGATATTTAATCAATTACTAATATAGTATACTCCCTCCGTCTCGGTCAAAGTGCACAATTTGCTTTTTGCACGTAGATTAAAAAGTATTATTATTTTATGTAAAGTGGGTAGGTGTGTTAGAGAGATGTGATGGGTAGTGGTGGGCCATTGGTGGACATTTTTTACTAAAAGAGGAAAATGGTGCAATTTGAACGGGACGCCCAATATAGTAAAATAGTGTTATTTGGGCGGGACGGAGGGAGTAATTAAAAATATTTTGTCACTATCTTGTACAATGAGTATACTATGAGAGATGAATTATAAGATGAGTCAATCAATTATTAAAACTATTTTATTACTCCTTTTGTTCAATAATAAATGTCACATTTTTTCGTTTTCATCTGTCCCACACTAATTTGTGCTACACAACTCATTGTCTCACAAGAAAATTTTGTTTAATGGGTTATATACTCACATGGATCCGACCCGACCTGAGAAATGTCATAGGTGCTACGTATAGTTGTCAAGTGGGCCGGGCAGCTCACGCCTAGCTTGTCATGGGCTGGCCCTGGCCCAGCCCCGTAAGTAACGTGGGCTAAATGAGCCGAATTTCATGTGTTATTATGGGCCCCAGGTGGACTAAATTTTTTTAAAAATCACAGCCTGGCCCAGCCCACAAAAAGCCCAGCTCAGTCCAGCCCAGCCCACGGCCCAGTTCAGCCCAGCCCGGGCCCAAGGCAGACCAATTCGGCCCACTTAATTTATTTTTATATAAAATATGAAAAATATATTTATTTAATAATGATAAAATTCTAAAAATCAAATTCTATATACTTGATATGAAAATTTAAGATTTTTTAATTATAAAACAAATTGTTTACAAAATATTAAGTTGATATCTTCTTTATATTACATCATTATACAAAAATTTCATAAAAAAATTAAATATATATAATTAATAATTAATTTTCATAATAATTATATTGATGAATGTAGCAATATCATAATGTATACTATTACTATTATTTTTATAGTCTAAACATTTAATTTAATAAATTAGAATTAAAATAATTTTCATTAACATAGCCCATCGACCCACCAATTCGGCCCATGTAGCCCGGCCCAGCCACGACAAGTTCGTTACATATAATTCATGTGTCGAGCTGGACCCATGATTTCTCCAAAAAGCCCGGCCCAGTCTAGCCCGTTACAAGGTGAGGCCAGCCCGGCCCAGCCCACTAAATACGTTAGTTTAGGTGGGCTTATGCCGGCCCAGCCCACCTGACAGCTATAGGGCTACGCGTCAACGTCACCCAACCGACACCCAACATATATACGGATATCCGCGTCATTTTTTATCGATATCTGTATAGAGAGAGAAGCAAAGAATTTGTAGAGAGAGAAGGCGGAGGAGAATCAAATCCTCGTCGGAACCGAAGATGCACGGCTATACTAGCGTAAGCACCGCCGATACCGGCGGGTTTAAAGGCGTTGACATTGACATAGAATCCGGAGATAGACTGTATCCTGGAATCGGTCACGGCGAGAATCAGTTACGATGGGGATTCATACGCAAAGTATATGGGATATTGGCCGCACAGATCCTCATGACCACCGCCGTCTCCGCTGCCACTGTCCTCTACGCCCCGATCAACGACCTCCTGCGTGGCAATTCTGGCTTGCTGCTTTTCCTCATCTTTGTCCCCTTCCTCTGTGAGTATATTTTTTAAAAATTGATTTAATCAAATTCTATGTGAAGTTTGTGATTACGCAGTCATTGGTGTGCGTGCGTTTTCTGATTATCGATTTTTGGTGTGTGCGAATCAACGACTTTTGTTTTATGCAAAATTGGACAATTTTGATAACCCTAATGAGAAAAATTCCTTGATCCACTGGCTCTCTTACAAAATTTGATCTTAAATTTGCAGATCTAGATCTATGATAATTTTTGGCATTTATTTATTTGTTTATATATTTATCTGTAAATGAAAGTTCAGCCTGTTAAACAAATTGGGATGATTGGGTTGGTGACGGATTAAACCTTGACCTCCTCTTTGTTGTGCTTTACATCCGTATTCTCATCCAGCGTTATATATATAGATGTGGCCATGCAGAAGTCATGATAATCTGGATGACTCTGCCAATGTTAGGCTTTGTAATTATGTGGCAAATGGAGTAATGTGTCATCTTAAATGGTCATGATATTTTATAACCAATTTTTTATACTTAATAGCAAGAAGATGTCCAACACCCCCCCCCACCCCCACCACAAATGAGACATCACGGCAATTTTGATATTGTTTCAAACTTATATGTTAGACTTTGGAAATATATTACTCCGGTAAGTTTAGTAATGGATTCTCTTCTGTGATCACGACTCTGAGGACCTCGAGAAGATGTCCATGTCTTCAGCTTCTTGTTTTTTATGGGTTAGGTGTATTTTGTTTAATATTATAGGAAATTAATCTATACGAACTATATGAATTTCAGTTCCACTAGATCATGGCCTTAGCCGTAGCCCATCATTTATGTTTCTGCTTGTCTAGTTTATACCTTGGACATTGCCACTGATATACCTGTTTCTTGTGTAGTGTTGTGGCCGTTGCATGTTTATCAGCATAAGCACCCATTGAACTTCGTCTTCCTAGGCCTTTTCACTGCTTCTCTGAGTTTAACAGTTGGAGTTAGCTGTGCCAATACTGAAGGTTTGTAGATTTGTATGAAATTCAACAAGGTAGTTGCTTAAGTATCTGATCATCCCATCCTTTCTTCTACTTGCAGGAAGAATTGTGCTTGAGGCCTTGATCTTGACCTCAGCTGTAGTTTCAGCTCTAACTGGGTACACTTTCTGGGCTTCTAAGAAGGGCAAGGACTTCAGCTATCTTGGCCCAATCTTGTTTACCAGTCTTTTTGTCTTGGTTTTGACTGGTTTCATTCAGGTTCTTTCTCTCTCTGCATTGCCTTTATAATTTATGTTAAACAATATTCCCATTTTTATTTGTGTAGCTGTTCTACCATTTGGTATATATCTCTATACTGTATCTACATCTTTATAGTTTCTATTTAACCATATTTTGCATATTTTTTTTGTGATGCAGATGTTCTTCCCATTAGGATCTACATCTGTTGCTATCTACAGTGCAATCAGTGCGATAATTTTCTCTGGATACATTGTTTTTGACACTGACAACCTGATCAAGCGCTTCACATATGACCAGTATATCTGGGCTTCTGTTACCCTCTATTTGGACATTCTCAACCTGTTCCTTACAATTCTGCGGATCCTGAAACAGGACAACTGAGGTCATGATGCTTTTACTGCATAAACTATGCCGTGTTTTTAGATAGTCGTAGGTTCTTGATTTGCTTATAGTCAATTGTGTGAAACATACTGTGTCTTTGTGCACTTGTGAATATGTGGTTGCTACTCACCGAGTTTACATACTCAGAATGAAAGTGTTATCACAACATCAAAGTGTTGTCACAATCATGTTTTGATTATATCTACGTGAATAACGAGTTCATAATTTAGCATTGTTATTGGAATGTTGGTTTTGTATAACTTGCTGTTCAACCATTACCTGTGCAGAGTTCTCTCAGCCTTGTACTATGGCTCCTAATTTTTTAGGATACTTTCCGACTCCATTTCTCTCGTTCTTCTGCATCTCATCTTGTGTCCGCAAATGTTGTTGCATCATGTTTCAAGGGAAACAATCTTGGCGTCTAGATACATTTTTCACGAGTGTGTCATTAGGAAAAATCCTCCTACTTTGCTACTCACTAACCTTATCTAACTTATGCATTTAATTAATATATTGTGCTTTTGATATAACTGGTAGTATATTAGTACTTTCATTGGATCACAAAATTAGTATGTGGGAAGGTTGAGCTTTAAAATGTGACAAATGAGGAGTGTATGGAAATCCTCTTAGTATCTCATTAATTTCATTGCGTTTTTGTTTGTACCAATTATCCCAGAATAACAAGCTTAGAAAAAAATAGAGAGAGAGAAAAAAAATGAAGAATTAATTTCATTGGGTCTTTGTTTGTACCAACGATCTCAGAATAATAAGCTTAAAAAAAAAAAAATATATATATATATATATATATGTATATATATATATATTTTGGTCTTTTGAGATGATTTTAAAAAATGAAAAATTTGAACTCATAGTGATTTGTGGGCTCTCAAATTATATAATTTTCTGCATTTTCACATCTTTTATGTGGCTTCTGAAAGACTTTCTCAATTAATGCTGTTGGATTTGGAAAGCACTTGCTAATGGCAAACAACCAACGAATGAATTGATTCAATTTGTTAAATGAAATCAATTCAAATTCATAAAAATATGCCAAATTTCAGATCCATCTATACTGAAGTGATTTCGTATAAACGTAAAATCAATCAAATATTAGTTCGACAAGAGATTGATGGATTTAAAAATCTACATCTTTTCAAACATCGACCAACTGATTTGTCCTCATAAATTTCAACCCGTTGAAGCAAACAAAATTACAGAGAATTATCTATCAGCAGAGGAAAACAATCCATTCGACAATTCATAAGAACCTTTAAATTCAAGAATGTTTGCAATATAGTATTACTGAGTCATATACAGCATCAATAGCAATGCAAGTAATAAAAGCATATCATGTCAAAAATAACTAAAGCTTAATCTTGATTCTTGACATGATATATTATTCCAACTGTGGTTATGAAAATAGAAAACTATATATACATGTAAGAACACATTGGAGCGGGATTACCGATGACGAGCATTAAGATTGATGTAATCAATGTTACAACTTACTAGGTTCATCATCCTCGATTTCCCATGTCAGCTCCTCGTCTTCCTCTGCAATGTTCAACCGCTTCTGCAAATCAACAGCAGCAACGGAGGGGCCTTGTTCACCTACATTGCTCTCATCACTACTCTTGATATCTTCCATCTCATCCCATCCTAGATCATCCTCTCCATGTGATGATCGTTGGCTAGAAATAATCGAAATGTCACTCCCTATCTTCCCTTCCGACCCCTCTTTCTCATTCTCAATCAATGCCCCTCCTAAACTCTCATCATCCACCACATCACTCTTTGTCCCCGACACACCAGCACCACCTTCATTGTCCCTTCCTCCCCTTTCCTTGGCCGCATTTTCACCTTCGACTCCCTTCCCTTTCTCGTCAACATCCTTCAACTTTACCGAATCACCGCCTTCCTCCTCCTCCTCATCATCAATATCCCAACTCAATACCTCCTCTTCCTCCCCGGAGATCACTCGTTTCACTATCCTCGCTCTCGCCTCCTCCGCCTTAATCACCTTATCGACTCTATAGAAGTACCTACACCAAAACATCTCATCCACAACTTTCTCCGGCACAATCTCATTGTAAATCTCCTTGATTGCTCCATTCTCCTCAATCAACCTCTCAATCTCCTCTCTTTTCTCCTCAACCCTAAACCCCAATTTCCAATCATCATAATCACTCTCCTCCACTTCATCACAATAAGTACGAATACTACATTGCAGAGCACGAATCATAGCTTCTAACCTACTGTAAGGCTTAGCATTTTCACCTATATTCAAATCCCTATCACTAATTCCAGTATTATCATCACTTTCATTCGCACTAGTATTCAAAAAACCATCATTCGAAGCGAAGTTGAAATCTTTACCGATGATATCCGAGACGGTGGACCCCACGTTGTCGATCGCCTGCCCCACGGCTTCGAGCGACTCCTGGGCGATGGCGGCGCCCGACTCGAGCCGAGCCGGGAGTTCTTGGACGGCTCGGCTTGCGGCTTGGCGTATGACTGAAGTCTCCTTTTGCAATCCGGAACTGAATTCTTGAAGATCTTTGTAGTAATTGTCCAGCAGCGATTCGGATTTTGAAGCTATGGTTCGGAAAAGGGTGGATCCGAGTGCCCATGGTTGTTGCGGCGGAGGAGAAGGCGGCGCGGCTTTGGGATTTGGGGAGGTGGGGGTTGAAGGGGGGGAGGGGGAGGGAGTAGGGTCGGAAAAAACCGACTTGAAGAAGTCCATGGGAGTCTAACGAGAGATTGAGGGATGAATTTTGAATGGAGATGTGAATATGATGATTGCCTGTGTATGTATATGCCGTTTGCACACAGTTGGTGTGTGTTTTAGGTGTTTCATTTTTGTATTCTTTACACTTTTAATTTTTACTTAATATAGATCAAAAAGCTTAACTCTTTTTTTCGAGAGAGATTTTTTTTCCTCGCTAAAAACCTTAGTCTTATCACCACTCACCACTAACTCTTTTTTTTTTTTTTTATTATTATTATTATTAATTTTTACACTCGTTTGGAATTACATAATCATACTTGCTCCGAATGAATAAAAATTTGAAATAGGTTTTTTGGTGAATTGATATACTAGTCAATAGGAGTATTTCATATCTTACAATCTTTCGCACTTTCAAATTTTAGTCTTTTTCCTTAATAATTTGAATAAAAATAATAAATAAAAATAATCACATCAATCTACCAATAGATTGAAATACATTTATAATTACAAATTTATTATTCTCACTTAATACACATATAACATTTTCTTATATTTTGTTTAAATGAATAAGTTACTCAAAAATTTAATAAGAGAAAAACAACTATTCTTAAACTTCATATTTGGTTAACATTGCAATTAAATGACGATGAAAATGTCATTTGACATCTTGATTGTTATATTCAGACATTACCATATGAATCTTGGCATGTACCTATCGACTGGGGCTCTTAAAAACACCTCCAGAGTTGTCGGGGAAAGGGGAAAATGACAACCTTTTCCCTCCCGACAACTCAAGATGGTGAGACTTTAAAAGCCAAAGTTTCACACATAAGGTGGGCGAAGTCTTTACATTCGCGAGTTTCAAATGACTAGGACACACTGTGGTCAAAGAGGCAATTTGATGCAACAACTTTCTTCAATATACATTCGGCCTTTTGCCAACTCATTTTGCTCGTATTACATAACCAACAACACAACACAAAATAATTAGCTTAACATATGGACAAACATCAGGCTTCGTTAAACCAAGGCCAACTCACAGAGCTTACGTGACAACAAACTTAGCTACGAATCGTTCCCTATAACCCCAATCAAAGAATGAAAAAAAGATGGAAGTTAGAAAAGGTTTTATGTTGACAGCTTCTTGGAAAGTCATGCAGCACCCGTTGTCTGCTCTGGTTTTTCCACACAATGATCACTCTAATGAAGATTTAGGGGTTTCCAAGTTCATTTCATTCTCTAAAGAGAGTTGATTATAAGTTCTCTACTCACTTTATATATATTGCTCACGAGATGCTAGCTCAAATATGTAAATCTGAAATGATAAGAGCGTGGTTTTAAGTAAGTTATAGAAGAACAGTATGAGATAATTAAAACCTGAAGACCTATGATTGGAGGTCAGGAAGCCGAGATACTCTCTCTATTTCCTTGATTATTAGTTCCTTTTCCTCTTCAAATTGATCATCTTCAGAACCTGCAAAGACCCAACATTTTCTGAGGGGACCAAGATAAAGAATGTATACGATTGCAAGAAACAAATTTTAGCTCAAATTGCCTCAACCTCAAGAGTCAAATAGTGAACTCTCATAAAATTACTGTTCTATTTAGTAAAATTTTGAAATACAACAACCTTTGCCAGGGGATAGACTATGAAGCAGTGCTAAGAGCCTTTCATGGTTCTTCGCTAGGATAACTTTTATGTCTCGAGGTTTGTTTGGGTTAGCCACAAAAACCTGCAGGTGAGATGAGAAATCAAAATCGAAATTGCCCAAAAAGGGTAACCAATAATGTCAAAAAAAAAAAAAAAAAAAAGAGGAAGAGAATTAACTCAATTATATGATACAGTGGGTAAAGATGCAGCCTCACTGTCACACATTAAAAAGACTATTATATGATAAGCAAACTGCTCAGAAGCGAGCGAAAGAATGAACTTGACCGTCAATCTGACAAAATGAATTTAAGATAAAAAATCATGCTCCATTCACAGAGAACATCAAACAGAAACTAGTAAGAAATTAATCAACCATGACACCCAGTTTCATAGATTGCAGCCACATGGAACTTTTCTCACACAAGAAAGTGAGACAGCATACAATGAAATGGATAATAAATACTATACGATAATGCAAATGATAGAAGAATAAGCATATTATTACCTTGAAAATATGGAAGGCAGATATTTGGATATTTTTGCTAGAATCCTGTGAAAAAAAGTTGTCCCTTAGAATAAAATACCCCAAATCTTCATGAAAACTCTAAATTCATCCTTTATAAATCACAATAGCGTCATTTTATAAAGATGGAGGCATTCCATATCACAGATGCATGCAAAATAATGGAGGCATTCCATACTCTAAATGATATTTTTGGTTCCAAGTTCACCAAAAATAAATGTGGTTTTCAGGATAATGAATGGTATGTGGGTTTAGCCCACAGAACTACCTTCAAAAGCCCAAGGAAAATAGGAGCCTACTCATGAGTACAGGTTAGGGAAGTAAATAAGAAGTCTTTCGGGAGTGATTGACTGGGGGATTGTTCTATGCAAATGATATCTTTCTTTTTACCGCCTTTCTTCCTTTCATAACGAGTTTATTGCTTGCTATGTTAATCTTAATTTTGGTTCATCCTTTTCCTCTTCCATTTCTGATACCATCCCAAAGATGCTGAAGTGAAGGAACACGTGTTCTCTTTAATTGGGAAGTTAGAGGGCTTTAGGTTAATGAGAAAGTGGACCTAAGTAGATGGGTCTTGAAACACAATATTTTCCTGAAAACCCCTTCGAATCTCTCATTCCAGATATCAATTTCTCGTCTTTTTCCTTGGATCAAGCTGTTTGGAAACCTCTGGTTCTACGAAGGTTAAATTTTTTTCTTTATAAATGATTTTGGAGAATTTGCATATTCGTGATGTATCATGGAAACTCTTTCTACTGTGTCTCCTAATCCATATGATTTATGCAGATTTCTGAAGACTTGGATCGAGTTTTCATTCAACGCTCTTTTCTCACTATGCTAGTGGAACAGGACACTCAAATGAGTTGATCTTCTTTGGGGTTTGGCAAATGCCATAATTGATTGTTTGCATCTAACTTAGCGGACATCATTAGCATTAGAGAAGTTATATGTAGTGTGATTCCAGCTTTGTGATTATGGTTAGAAAGAAATAGAAGAATTTTATAAGATTCTAAGAAAACACTGAAGATGAAGTGTGATAGAGAATTAAGTTTAAGAATTGCCTAATAAGGTGTCTACCCATCAAGACTTCAGAAATTATTTCATGTCAGATATTATTCGTATATATATATATGTTCCTCTAGTAACAGGTGAAAAGGAAAAGCACACTTTCTTTCATGCCTTACCATTGATCTATAATAAAAATTTTAATAACATCTGAGATTATGAAGATAAGGATAAAATATAAAATAGTACCTTCAGCAACGTCATCATGACTTTTAAGTGGCGAATCTCAGCAATGTAGCGTTTCATTATATGGGAATTTGGAGTTTCCAGGAGAAATTCTGAGAGAAGCTAAAACTCGTCAAAAATAACATGTTAATATAAAACAACCAATAACTGGAAGAAACTAGGCTAGCTGACAGAAGACAAACCTTCAAAGACTGCCTTCTGGTTACATAGTTAGCAGATGTCAAAAGTTTTTCATATAGCTCAAAAAACTGTATAGAAAGAATCGTATGGTGAGATGGCAAGCATTTCCACAATTTAATATGAATTAGAAATTTAAAATCTTTTCATGCTGAACAAGCTTGTTCTACTATCAAAATGGTAGATAACATATTCAATTACACTACTACTTCCCAAATTTAACAAAGACAGATTGAGCAACACCTCTTCATAGTGAGCAGTCAGAAATTCAGAAACAGCAGTTTCATGTTTAGTGAGCAGATCCTGGCAAAATTTACTTTTAAATGGTTAATTGAAAAAAAAAAGTACTTAATTGATCTCAATCCGCAGAAGATCTGACCTTAAAGGTAGAAAATGCATCAGATGCAACATCAAAGTTAGGTAACTCAACAAATTTGAAGAACAACTCAAAGCTGGGAGACTCCAAAATGTATCTGCAAAGTGAGGATGTTTTAGTTTGCTGTCATAACTCTGCAACATAGACATTGTCCAATTGGATCTTCAACAAGTCTTATTTTGAAACATGCACAAGCAGAATTCTGTATCATTCTAAGGTCCACTAAAATATAAAAGAGCCAAACAGAATCCTCTCTTACTTTGCAAGAGTTGGAAATTTGATGCACTCCCTCAGCATATGTCCACAAGTCAGAGCAATTTCCTTGTTGTCATAGCTGATTGCCAAACAGAGTAAACCAATTGTATAACATAACTCGACACAACAAGAGACGAACAAAATGTTTTTAAAGGATCAAGAACAACAGTTCATATTCAAGTGAAGGTAAGACTACTCTTCATATAAGTGTTTTGATTATCATTATTATTTCAAGTGAAGGTAAGGCTACTCAATTTCAGACACAACAAAACAAGAAATATTGAATTTAGCAATATTTGGAAGTGTATAAAATAAAATAAATAAATAAATCAAACAATCAACATAGGAAGTTTATGCAGATTAATTATGTAAATGCTATAAAGCTGTAATCAATAGTGATCTCCATCAGTTGTAGTTAAATTTCAAGGAGCCAATCAAGGATTTTAGATTCTTATCAGTCAAAAAAATTACACGTGCCATATGAATACATGGGAAAACAATAAAAGCATACCAGGAAGTAAAGCACATGTGCTCTTACCAAACAACTAGGAAGTCAAGCAACTCTAGATGGTTCTCCATGTACTGTACACAGCAAAATATTGAATCGACCTTTTGCTTTAGCAATATATACCAACAGTGTACTATGTTTTTCCTAGTCTGCATGGAGATATCACATAATTGTGAAGCAGGGAGTGAACAGATCAACATGCATTTACAGCGTTTACTTTATCTGATGATGCATAATTGAATAGTCACTTACTTCCCACCCAAGACTGGGTAACTTGTGAAAAAGAAGAGAAATAACATCTTCATTACAGATTTCAATCGTCAGCTGTGTAATCTGTTCAGCAGTTGGCTCGATTTCACCATCTCCAGATAACATAGTTCTCATAGTCACTATGTTTTTCTCAACTTCCTCCAAAGCCTGCACTTAATCAGACAAGTGTTAATAACAAGGCACATGCTAATCAAACAACATGAAAACACAAATAAAACAACTACAAGCATTGTAGACAGTAGAGCCTCCACTGATGTTCCAAAATCAATTCTTTTAATTACTATTGTAACATTTTCTCCTATAAAATGAAGTCAGTCACTTATCAATTGTGTTAAGGATAATCTAATAGCATTCTAAAGATGTTACGATATCCCACATCGGTTCCACATGCAAGTGTGGAAAGGCATATAAGTGGGGGTCAACCCTTCACCTTCAGCCATGGTTTTGGGTGAAGTTAGGGCTCCCTAGCTTATATGTCTAATAATTTGGTCCGACCTGCCGGATCCGGATGGACCACGGGAAGGGGCTATCCGATGTGTGGGCCTAGGGGTTGCCACCCCGGATGTGGGCCCAAGGGGGGTTGCCACCCGGAGTTGTGGGCCTAGGTGCGGGTTGCCACCCGGATTGTGCCGTCCGTGGACGTCCGGTTCGAAGGGGGATGGATTGTTACGATATCCCACATCGGTTCCACATGCAAGTGTGGAAAGGCATATAAGTGGGGGTCAACCCTTCACCTTCAGCCATGGTTTTGGGTGAAGTTAGGACTCCCTAGCTTATATGTCTAACAAAAGATGCTAGTAACAGATACATACCATCTACTGGATGTTTTCTCCCATCAATTTCAAGTAAAAATCAACTTCTTTTCATGCAAAAAGTAATTAAAATTCTAAATATCCAAAAGATAACTCTCCCTTATCCCAATGTCGAACTAATCAATTGCTAGTGATTTTAGAAACAGGAAATCTATGAAAAAACTGCCCATTAATCCATGTTCACTGGAAAAGAAATGATATTATTTTTTTCTCACTCGTATCACTGCTATAAAATGAACAAAATCATAGCAAGCTAATCACAAGTTTGATCGTTTGAACTATTTCTTCTATAATATTCCCTGAACACTATCCAAATAATCTAGAGCTACATTAACGTGATATTCTGCAAAAGCTACTATGTAACAAATCAAGACTGTTGATCATCTGCACATTCAACGATAAAATACGTCTAAAATCATAAACAAGTACTTTGATCGCTTATGAACATAAATGAAACCACACTTTTTTTCTTTTTTCTGGTAAATAGAGCAGTAGCATTTGATCCCAAATAAACACAATAGCAATAATTCTGTAATCCATAAACCCCAGGAAAACACCAAAAAATTAATCACATTTTCACAGAGCTGAATTTGAAGTTCCCACCACCACAAGGGGAAAAAAGAAAAGGAAAATGGTCGACCTTTTCTAGGGCTTTGACTTCAGCAACAGTTTTGGAATCAAGGGCCATGAGACTCTCCTTGATCGCTTTTGCCAATTCCACTGAGGTTTTAGGCCTCGATTGCTTGAAAAATGAGAACGACATATTTCACAAGAAATTGTGAAATATCTCCAATAATCGATGAATTCTACCAAAATGCGCTGCGATCGGTTGGCAAATTCTGGTAGTTAGAGTGGCAGAAGAATTCTTGTCGTGATGAGCGAGGGGGTGAGTAGATTGGCGATTGAAATGTTGAATAATTGAAACTGTAGGCTGTATCGTCGTCTTCTGCGAGCGAAAAACCGTAATATGTATTTTAAACTGTTTTTGTATGGCGTATCAAAGTATTGGGCACTCTTTCGAAAAATGTGGGCGTGAATTATATATATTTTAAATGTTCATCGTATTTTTTAAAAACAATACTAACTACTAATAATATATACTTTACTTAGATAATATTATTATATTAATAATCATACTTCAACACCATCTATGTCCAAAATAATTTATTTATCAATTTAACCCTCTTCAAGTATGTAATATACTATACCTAAAAGGTAAGTATGTGTAAATCGTTAACATTATTTAGTACCCCTCCTCCGTCATATTGAAAGGTACGCGTTTTTTCATTTTGGTCCGTCCCAATATAAAGTGTGCATTTCCCTTTTTAGTAAAGAGACTCACACATAGGAGTGTACGGATCGGGATACCAAAATTCGGATCGGATTTTTTTTAACAAATAATCCAATATTGAATCCATAAAGAAAAAATCTGATATTTAATCCGTACCGAAATTCGGTTCGGTTCGGAATGAATTTTCGGGAAAATTGATTTTGACGGTGCGGAGCGGATCAGATCGGATTTCTCATGAGAAACGAATTTTTGCTCACATATAAATACTTAAAAAAATATCAATCAAATTAAAAAAAAATCTCATATCTAATTAAGAATCAATGTACAACCAAAATAATAATCAAGCAAATTTAAAGTTTTAATATAATCATGATAAAAGTGCAATATTGATGATTCGTAAATCATGATCACGAAGATCTGACCTTAAACTTTCATCTGCAAAACACAATTAAAATATCTTGCATTATGAATGAATATTATGTTAAGAAATTTATAATTTCCAATATAATCTAATTGTAGGCAATATATTATTATGCAATTGTATTAACTATTCAGTTATTCTATGGACTTAATTAAGTGATCCATTTAAGTTGATAAGTCCATGAGCTATAATATTTTGATATGGGCCAATTGAGTAGATACCCATGACTAGGTGATTATGAGTGGTTTAGTCAAGTAGTATATAAAGGCTCCAGTTATGGTTCCCAACATACTAAGCCGCACATGGTCTTCCCTTCTCCCCATCGAGAAGGATTACTACGGTCCCATAAGGAATAAAGAGGCTTAGTTGAGGAAGGTCATAATACCTATCGTTCGTGTTCTGCCTCAATCCCAGTTATGGTTCCCAATATACTAAGCCGCACATGGTCTTTCCTTCTCCCCATCGGGAAAGATTACTACGGACCCATAAGGAATAAGGAGGCTTAGTTGAGGAAGGCCATAATACCTATTGTTCGTGTTCTGCCTCAATGGATCAAGGTACGCTTCCGCTGTACAGTTTAGATCTCAGTTTATCATAATAGGGTTAATGTTTTAAGGATTTATTTCCTACAAGTGGTATCAGAGCCACCCTATTTAAGATTTTCTGAGATTTGTCATAATAAAATTGTGTTTGGATCCAAATATTTGTATTTAAATCTTTCTGCGAAACCACAATTTTGATTTTGGAGATTAAAATTTCTCAGTGATTCACGGTTATTTATTTCGATGAATTATGGGACCATGAATTGGTGTTTATTCTTGAAACTATGATTTGATTATCATTTTCGGTTGCGCGGGTTAATTAAGTGTTGCCAAGCTATTAAGTGCGCAGGTTATCATTATGATATTTTAATTCTGTTATGAGTGATTTGTTATTGCTCTTCTTATTTTGGTATTGAGTGGCCATATTAATGCCCACATACATAGCATGTAATAAAATTTCAATAATTACAATTTGTGCCTTGAGTTTACATTCGCCTGTATTGATGATTGAATTTATCATCATATGATTTGTGGTGGTTATAAAGGTGTGGATTTCACTCATAAAGAAGCTATATAAATTGAATAAAATTTATGAGTGCTAATGAGACGTGAATTTGTTTACAATGAACTTTGTAACTGTGAATTGGATTTTTTTATTATGAGATATCAAATTAATTTTCAGATTTGGTAATTGGTGTATTGTTTTTATTTACCTATTTCTGTTCGTGATTGAATGTTGTTGAGTCGTGCTATTAACGCATTAATATTCATTGCGTTTTGTGTAATTGATCTCGTTACTTTTTTTGGCATACATTTACTCTAATCACGTTAAAGAATAATAATTAAAATATGATGGTTGAGACATACAGTGATGTCATAGTTGAGAAATTGTGGTGATATTTAGTTATCAAATAAAAATTTTTTATTATTATTTAACTGATTAATGTGGTTGGGATTTATTTTAATAGATTACTATTTAAATTGCATGTATGTGTATACATCAACATATTTGGAGAATTCGGAGTTGATATGGATTATGTGATATTTATTACTACAATTTCTAATCCCATCTATTTTGCAATTAGCTACACACGTTGTTGATCATTGATTGACAGTGGTAGATATGGTATATATTTATCAGTATTATTAATATGATTAACCATATATACTGATTATTATGAAAAGTGATAGTTGTCAAATTTAGTTTATTCAAAATTAGAATTAGGAATCCCTAATTAAGGTAAGAGATAAATTCTTTAAAGATTGATATTTTGTGTATGCCTATTGAGAATTTCACCAGACGAGTTTAATTACTCATTGCTTTAATTAATAATAGAGGAGTATAATTTCAATTTCCATATGATGATCCTTAAATATTGTGAATGGAAATAAATTGAATTATTTTAAGGTTAATGACTCCAATGAGCTTTAATTGCTGTTAATTTAAATTTTAATATGTGACATAAGTGATTGAGATAATTTACTTAGGTATGGAGTTGCTTGTTTTGGTATTTGATTTCTTACATATGGAATTAACATAAACATAGCATATAGATACTTGTTATCATAATACAGAATTGATGATGCATAATTGATATTAAAGCACAATCATCTCTATTTGGTTAAGTGAATACAATATTAAATGGGTGGGTACACTGCCGGCTGCTATCAGGTATGGGTCACTTTTATGTTAACCAATTATTAATGAAAAGAATTGGTTATTATTATATGATTTAACCATTGCATTGCCTTCTTTAGCTTAAAATTTTTAAAACTAATGTATTAGGTGATCACATGTAATATTGTGGCAATTGGCATGGTAATTGAGTTTATTCAATATGCCTTTATTGGATATACAAGATCACTATCTCGTTTATGATATAATGAAATTCTTTATTTATTAATTCATATTTTGACTCATGATACCTTTTCTGGAGAAGTGCGCGATGAGATCCAGGCTATGCACTATCTCGTCTTGATTAATGTTGGTCACATATGGGCATACATTTGATAACATGATAGTAATAAGTTTTGTGACCGTCTGTTTGATGTTGGCGTGTATCAGTACGTTGAAAATGATGATTATCTTTGTGATAGTAATTTTCAAAGTATTATATTAATTATATGCTAGATATACGAACATTTTGGGTTATTAGGATTCAAGAACAAAATTCAGTCAAAATACCTTTTACTAATTTTAAATATTGGTGAATCATCATAAATTCCTATTTAGATTGTGGAATTTAATTAAATTAAATTTGGGGAGACATTTTTTAATGTCGTTCATTTAAACAAAAATATTTATTTTAAAATATTTGTTTAATTGGTCTAGTAAATTTTCAATCTAGCCAATCAAAGCATCATGTTGTCATAGCAGCCTCTGTGTGTGGAGTGCGACTTTATTGAAATTACATAGATGAGTATAGAATTATTTATGTGTTCTGTGTTCGGCCCATAGGTAGACACAGTTTGACAGAATAATAACACACATGTGATAATAAGTATGTGATAATTATTTAAATTGTTTATTTGAACATTTGTCGGTCCATAGATAGACTTTTGTTTGACAGAACTTATTATCAATACTTGATTAATACATCAAGATTACCCCTACAGTTAATTTTTGTCCACAGACGAGGTTAATGTTGCACAAGGTGTCTTGTGATGGGTCCCTAATTAATAATGTTGTGCGAGTGTATCTTCATGCGGGTGTTGATCGGCCCAAAGGTAGATTAATATTTGGCCCGAAATACACAAGCACCTGTGGTGGTGAATACATGACAATTATTTATTTAACATGTGAGTAATAAGTCGGCCCAAAGGAAGGCTATTGCTTGACAGTTTTATTGTCAGTATTTGACTACTACATAGAGGGTGTCACTTACAAGTTAGTATTGTTGTCATTGGACTTGATACTAATGGTATGCTTGATTCCTCAAGATGATTCTACACTATTTAAAATTTGAAAGATTATAAAGTTTAATGCGAGCATGATAAATTATTTTACAATAATTCTCTGTATAATTTAGAAGTCTACTAATTAAGTTTAACCTATATCAACAACAAAATCATACATGATGCGAACTTCAACAATAAAGATGAGACTAGAAGGCTTCAAGAAAATTTGGTCTCAATAAAGTATAAGGGCAATACAAGAAAACCCATTAAGAAAGCTGCTAAAGACAACTAAAGTACAACCTTTTGTTTACTCCTAAAGGCTTGTGGAATTGTTTTATAATACACCACATTAAGATTACTTAGCATAAATGGTGTTGTGGTGTAGTTAAAAGATAAAAATAGTACTCCACAACATATGGTTACTAATTGGAGAAATACTAAAGATTGCAGCTTATGGTCTTAATAAAGTCCCAACCAAAGTAGTTGTGAGAACTTTTTGATTTTCACATATGGTGATGTCCAACTAAGGCTAGATCATTGGGATCTACTAAAGAAAATTGGACTCAAATAAATACAAGCTACTTTATTGGTTATGAATAAAGATAAAAGTTTATAATTCAATTAATCGGATGATATTTGAGACGGGTAATACTGTATTCTTTGAGAATGTTGATTTGGGGGGAAAAATAATATTAGAGACATTGTCTTTAAGGAAGAGTCTATTTCGACTCCCACTTATACTTTTAAGAATGGTGCAAATTCAAAATAACGATATGACAATGTCAATAATATTTAAGGAATACCAAATTCAACAATCTCAAGAAATAAAGTCACTAAGAAAATCACTGGAGTTGGGAGAAAGACAATTTGGATGATTATGTAGTTTTCTCCTTAATAATGAGGACACTATGAAATTAATGGTAGAACATTCCAACAATGTTCATCAAGTCATGCAAGGTCCAAATACTCAAAAGTGGGACTTTCTATCCAGTCTTAGAAAGTCTATTTTAGGATAATTGTGGCATTAGTAACACACTATGATTTTGAATTGCAATTGATGAATGTAAAGACAAAGTTCCTTGATGGCAACACTGATGATACGATCTTAAGTTTAAGAATTACAAGGAAATCCATCTATGCATTCAAGCAAGTTTACCCATAAAGGAATCACAATCATCATCATGAAGTAATTGACTCATTTGAATTTGAGACAAGTGTAGATGATTATAATGTGATTCAGTGGGAGAAGATTTAAGTTAAACTAAATGAGACAAGTGAAGTCTCAATAAGGTGCTCTAAAGTTAAACTAAAGATTTAAGAAATATAGAAATATTTTATATGTTTTAATTGTTGGAAGTTATTGTATGATGACGTCTGTACAAGACCTAATTTGGCTTCTGTTGTTGGTGTGTTAAGTAGACATTTAAGTAACTCTAGTATGGATCTTTATAAAGTATTTACAGAGAACTAAGGATAACATGCTTGCACATCAGGGATCAGATTTGTAGGAGATCATAAAGAATTCTGATTATGAGTTTGTTGGATGCCAATACAGTATAAGATCCACTTCAGGCTACATCTTTTGTTTATCGGGAGAGTTATACAAGTAAAAGTATTAAGCAAACACTTATAGCTCATTAACCATGTTAACAGAATTAGTAGCATATTAATGGGCATTCAATCATGAAATAAAGGCTGCGAATTGTCACATAAAGTTTATTGTGGCAGTTAGTTCGCAATAAAGTATTAGCAACAGGAGTTCTTATAAGTCAAACAAATTGGCATAGAATTCTCGGTTGATAAAGAAAGTGTTTTATGTGGATAAAATTCTAGTAGAGCATATTGTGATAGACTCTAAATTCGGATCTGCCAATTATGTATTTAACACCCTGTATTTGAGCTAGCTACTCATGTGGGTGTTATATAGTTTTAAAATACATTGATTTAGTGGAAGTCTATATTTATTGCTCTTTAAGATTTTTAAAGCACTTTGATTTGGTAATTAAGTTTTCTGCAGTATAAGTTTGATGGCTTTGAATTCATTGTGAATTCACTTAAGTAATTTTATTTTGTAATATTTTACATTATAGTTTGATCTCACTAAAGATTAATAAAGTTGGACCAGTTGGAAATAGACATGACGTTGATCACATTGCATGTAATTTTCATGCTACTCACCATATTTGATCTATGTCATTGAGTATATTGATATTTGTGATTGTCGGGGTTTAACCACGATTTGTAATGTGGTGAATGCCGCGATGATTTCATATTAGTATATGAGATGGACCAGATTGTTAAGTATAGCCTGAAGAGAAATAGCAAAAAGTTGAGCAATTAAGGACTCTTGGTATAACTGCTTTGGGAACAATATATAGCCCAAGTGGGAGATTGTTAGGAAATTCATAATTTCCAATATAATCTAATTGTGGGCAATATATTATTATGTAATTGTGTTAGCTATTCAGTTATTCTATGGACTTAATTAAGTGATCCATTTAAGTTGATAAGTCCATGAGCTATAATATTTTGATATGAGCCAATTGAGTAGATACCCAATATTATGTAACTAGGTGATTATGAGTGGTCTAGTCAAATAGTATATAAAGGCTCCCGATTATGGTCCCCAACATACTAAGCCGCATATAGTCTTCACTTCTCCCCATCGGGAGGGATTACTATGGTCCCATAAGGAATAAGGAGGCTTAGTTGAGGAAGACCATAATACCTATCGTTCGTGTTCCGTCTCAATGGATCAAGGTACGCTTCCGCTGTACAGTTTAGATCTCAGTTTATCATAATAGGGTTAAGGTTTTAAGAATTTATTTCCTACATATTATATATTTATTTAATTCTAAAAAAAATTAAGTATAATAGTTTTTAAATTAAAATATAAACATAAAGTACCTAAAAATATTTCAACAATTCAGTGAAGATCTTGAGAACACGGCATCTTTACGACTGAATTTAGACTTTAGAGATACCATTTACTTTAGTCATTATGTTATCTGAAATAATACTTTGAACTTTGAACATATTATTTTATTTATTTTCTATCTTTTTAGAAATTTATTTTACTTTATAGAATATATATTTTCTAATACTCCATATAGTAATAAATAAATATTTAGAGCATTAGATATATTTTAAATTATTACTTGTAATTTATTATAACTAATTTTAATTTATTAATTATGATTACATTATAATTAGTAGAGGAAAATTAATTAATTCATGACATATAAAGTATAAACTATAAATAATAAGATAAATATATTATATATAATTTTAATGCATAATTTAAATTTGATTTTTCGATACGGTTCGGTTATGTTATATCCAATATTCGGTACGGGAAAACAGAAAAAATCCAAGTCCGCACCAAACGAAAAATCGATTAGGTTCGAAAAAAGTCAACGATTTTTCAGTTCGGGATTAATTCGGTGCGGTTTCGGTTAAATCCAATATCCATGCACATGCGCGTTTTCTTTGCACGCAAAATTAATCCCCAAGTATTAAGGATATCAATTGCAGCTTAAGCAAGCGACCAAGTGAATATCGAACCCAAAAGACGGCGTATTATCAATTTAATTATTTACTAAATTAATTAAGACGAAATGTAATAAAGTTGATGGATTTAATTATTAAACTACAAAAAAATTAATTTAAAATAACAAATAAAATAAAATATCACTCGAAGAATACGAAAGTGGATCAAGTAGGAGAATAGATAGCTCTAGGATAATCCAGTTTCACTCATTAATCTCCCTTTCGTGTGTTGATGTCCGACTCTGCCTTGTGGTTTATGGATGCATCACTAAACCATGCATATCTACTCTATAGACACAAGTAAACATGCGTGTAACACGTGTGAATAATCTCGGAGCAAGAGATATAATTCCACCCCCCTTTCTAGGTACTATTAGTATCAATTATTTTCCTGGCCAATTGGTACTCTAACCCGATATGATCTCCCTTTATAGGTACTATAAAATTATTCTCTTTATCTTACTTAATAACCCGAATTCAACTCAATTAATAAGTATTCATATATGATAGTTCTAATGAAGTTTTGGAGTCCCCTCACTTAGAATCATAACATGGAATCCTGTTTGGCGGTGAACGCACTCAATCCACAACCAAGATATATATTCAGACTCTATATACCAATTGAAGTTGCACAAAACGACCGTATATATGGATTAAGAAAGCACAATCATATATAAAATAAATCCACAAATAGTGTTGTACGGAGTTTACACACGAAAGTTCAATTAATTCGTAAAAACCTTCACAACCCTAGTTCTACCAAAAAGGCTCTAGCCCATGCTGTTACGAAGAACAATCATGGGTGTTGGATAGAACTTACCCGTATGTCTGGAAAATTACAAGATAAATTAGGAAACAATAAAACCCTTGATGTGGGAGTCGTCGCGTCCTTCTCCATCTTGAATCCTCCTCTTGGTTCTCCTCTTGATTCCACAAACAAACCTTCAAAGTGATGGATGGATGGAGGAAAGGATGTGGATGATGGTTGGGGGGTGATCCCCCTTGTGGGGTGTAGTATTGTTGTGGCCTCTCTCCAATTCAATCTAATATATTATCCCTTCTTGGTGTGATCTACATCCCCTTTTATACTTGTAAATTCTCCTTATGGACATAGGATGGGCTTTTTCTTGAAAAAAATGCAGAAACACGCACTTTGGGTGTAAAAATCAGATCCGGATACGTCCCAGGCATGGAGTTCGACCTAGGGCTTGGTCGAACCCTGGTCGAATCGAAATCGGTGATAATTCGCACTTCAGGTTTTTGATTCGATCAAAATGGCTTTAGTTCGACCAAGGGGTCTGGTCGAACTGGACTGTTGTGGTCAAATCCCACTTGTGCCGTCTCACTGTTTCGCGTATAACTTCCACATCTGAGTTCCAATTTGAGTGATTCTTACGCTCACGCGATCCTATCTTATTTGGCTTTCTATCCATATAAAGAAATAAAAAAACTCCAAGAATTGAATATGTAAAAAGCCATGGAAAGCAGAACATCTGTTCTGTTCGATACAGCTCGCGCGACGTCACCATTTTGCCCATAACTTCCTCGTTTGGAACTCGATTGAGGTGTTCTTTACGCCAAAACGATCATCTTTTCAGTGGCTTTCGAATCATATATCACAACATCAGTTTTGATCTCCATACAAATACAGAAAAATTTCACAAATTGGACGTGCGTTTTTCAGTATTCATTGCACAAGTTGCACATTTTCTCCAACTTTGCACTTTTGATCATTTTTCCACCTAAAATACAATAAAACACCTCAAGTGCACCTTTTTCTCACATATATTGAATATAAGATACTTGTGCTAATATAAACAACAATTCTCATCAAGAAGGTGTTAAATTGGACACTAAAACACGCTTATTTTCACTCTTATCAATCCCCAAACTTACTCGTTGCTCGTCCCGAGGCAACAAAATAAAAATAAAGAGAGAAAGAGTATGAAAATTAGAGGGGAAACAAGGACTATAACACATACCCCATTCAAAATACCAATGTTCTCAACTTAGGTCATGCAACTCTTATTATATGTAATAATCAATTCATAGTATACAAGATAAGAAAATCACCACCAATTCAAATGCTCTATTGACATGTTCTCACGGGAAGTATATATCTCGCACTCAAGTGTAAAAGATGTACACTTATGGGTTAAGGTGTTTACGCTTAAATTCAATTCAAGTGCATGCGTAACCATAAGCTTGCCAAAAGTCTCAAACTCTCCACCACTAAAAGTATGATTCGACAATAGGATCAAAAAGGACTTTTCTTTTGGATGTAATATTGGCTCTTTGGTTAAGGTAAGAAATATATGGATAAGTGACTCAAAACTCGGATCAATCAAGTCGTGATCCATCATGATCTTTCATTCTTCAACTTCACTTCAATTAAGCAGAACATTCTCCTAAACTCTTTTGACTTTTCTCTTTCAAGCACAACAATTTTTCCTTTCTCTTTTTTTTCTTTTTTCTTCTCTCTTTTTTTCTCTCGAGGTACCAGTTTCGGGCACTGCCTCACGTATCCTCCATAGGGTACTAGATTTAAGTACTACCCTAGGGTGTTTGATTCAATGAAGTACTAGATTTAAGTACTACTCCATGATTTTCTTTAGATGCATTTTCAAGCTTCAATTACTTTCTTCAACACCAATTTCACTTCTTCCCAAATTGTTATCAAGCTCCATCAATACACTTTGAAAAGCCATTAATTCTCTTCTAGAAGGACAATCAAGGCTCAAAAAATTTAGATGTTCAAAGTGGTTATTTCTCGTAGGCTGCCAAAGAATGAGATTTTTAGGCTCAACGAGGCTAACTAAGGATAAACATCATTTGGTAGGGAATTATTTGGCTTAGTGACTCATAAATTCAAGGATGGCCTAAAATCATCTCCCATCATCTAACACACATGTAGTTTCAAGTAAGACAAGAAGCAAGTTCTAGAATACACACACAAGAACGATATACTCACCAGAAAAGAAATATCATGTGATTATGTAACATGATCAACGAGGCTCAAAATCTCACATGGGTATTTAACAAGTAACAAAGCACTTTTCATGATAAGTAATATCCCACAAGTACACATAGAACTTTATATCACAATATAACTCAAGTACACTTCCTTCATCAATTTCAAGAGCATATGAATTACACGCACAATTCAAAATATAAGCTCACGTGGATCATCAACATCAAAAACTCATCCTTCCACTCCATGAATCAAAAGCACACATAAAATTTAGAGAAAAGAAACGAGTGCACCTGATTTCTCCTTCAAAACGCACGAGCTCCTCAGTGTAGAACTCATCTTGCCACCTAATTACCTTATTCTATCATCAAAGTTCAAACACACATCATCATCACAGGATTAATCAATAATAAAATAGGAGAACTATAAGAAAGAATCAATTGACTATCTAATCAACTCTACACACTAGAAACACCACAGAACACTAGGCAAATTACAAAAAATCGACACATCAAAACCGATTAAAGTTTTAATATATCGCAAAAAATCAACGCCCTAGCAAACATTACAAAGAAATTATTATACTCTTGGTGCTGCAATGAGGTAATAACATCACACTCCCCCAAACTTAGTAAAAACGTAAGTTGAAACTAAGTTTGCAAAGAGATGTAATTGTTGATTAGTAAGCACCTTAAATATAAAAATTTCTTACTCACACGAAAGAAATAAAGCAATAAAATAGAAGGGCAAGCCCTCAACAGGCGCTCATGTTTAATGTCGGAGAGTCACGACGGAATACCGCTTTTTGAACTACTGGATTAGAGGGCGGTCTTCTCGCATCCTCACCTTCAAGTACTTTCTTTCCTTCTTCTTGTCTACACTCAGCACCTCACCTTTCTTGGTCACAAAAATATGATCCTTTGAATTACCTACCTCTCATGGCTGTCTAGACACCTCCTTGTCAATCTTTAACTCAAATTCAGAATCATCTGTCCTATTAAAATCAAGATTAAACAAGTTAGAAACCGCATCTATGCTCTTGCATGATTGAATCTCAATGGGCATCTTCATTGCTTGATCAAGAGAGAAAACCACATCTTCATTATCCATCTGCAGTCTAAGCTTTTCGGCTCTCAACCTCTTTGCTCTTTCCTACTTATTTTCCACTATAAGCTCAGTATTTTGTTTTTGGGATGGCACTGGAGTAGCATTAACATCATGTAAAGCATTCGGTACGGAAAACGGTACTAGACGAGGTGGTTCGACCTGGGGTGTTAATCGAATCGGGGTCAAATTGGGCTACTGCTGCTTCAGAATTTAATTCCGGCTTCATTGGTCTCTTGTACTGCGTTCCAGACCTTAACGTGATGGTTTTATTCTCCAATTTTTGTGTCAATTGATTCATGTTCGTGGTCATCTTTCCCATAATCAAAGTTAGGTCCTTCAATTGCTTAGATAAATCTGCATGATCAACATTCATTCTAGCTTCGATGTGGTCAACCCTTGCATTGTTCTCAGCCATGTATCGATTGAAGTTATCTTCAACACTCCTCACTTCGTGCTGCTTCAGACAAGGCCCCCTTAGTGTCAACTCTGTGATCTGCTTCTACTGGGACTCTAGTAGCTTGTTGATGTTAGCTAAACTAGAGATAATCTTATCATCCCTATTCGGTTTCACTACTTGATGTTCAACTTGTGCTACCGTGCCAAGTACATATGATCCTCTATCTCTCTCCATAGGCCAGTCACGTGAATTCATAGAGATGTCTTCGAACAACTTTTCTGCTTCAAGTACTGTCTTTGATAATAGCGCTCTTCCTGAGGATGTATCAATAAGAATACACAACTCACAATCCAATCCATAGTAGAAGATACTAATGTACTGAGCCTTAGACATCCCATGTTGTGGGCACCGCTTGAGCATGTCTTTGAACCTATCCCACGCCTCATAAAATTTCTCACCCTGATTTATAACAAATTGGGTGATCTCTTGCCTCATTCTTAAGATCCTTGAGGGTGGCATGTATCTCTCTAAGAACTTCTGCTGCAGTTGGTCCCATGTAGTGCAGTCTGTGGCATCAAGAGTCTCATACCAAGCTTCTGCTCCATCAATCAAAGAGAACTTGAACAGGGCGATTCTTCTAGCATTATCATTAGCTCCAGCACCCTTCTGAGTGTTTGCATAACCAAGAAATTTTTGGAGATGCTGATAGGGATCTTCAAAACAACCTCCAGAAAAGGGATTATTCTCTACCATGTTAATAAGAGCGGGATGTATCTCAAAATCATCATCTTCCTCCTTGCTCCTATCAACCCATATTACCAATTCCATAGTTTGTGAAAATTTCACGTATGACAATATTATTCGGATTCTGCCTTGCTCCGGTCATGCTTAACTTAGAAAACAATAAAACTCTTGATGTGGGAGTCGTCGCGTCCTTCTCCATCTTGAATCCTCCTCTTGGTTCTCCTCTTGATTCCACAAACGAACCTTCAAAGTGATGGATGGATGGAGGAAAAGATGTGGATGATGGTTGGGGGGTGATCCCCCTTGTGGGGTGTAGTATTATTGTGACCTCTCTCCAATTCAATCTAATGTATTATCCCTTCTTGGTGTGATTTACATCCCTTTTTATACTTGTAAATTCTCCTTATTGATTGACGCTATTTTCACCTAGATTTTAGTATCTTTTTATGTGTTTTCGTATGATTTTATCCTTATTTTATGTGTTATTTGGTTGTGTTTTGTGTTTTTATTGAAATGTGTGTGAATGAGCTTAAACTTAAGATTTTCACTTTTTATTAGATGCTAGATATGATAAGGAAGACGTAGGAAAAAGCAGATCTAAATTCGGAGTTGAAACGAAGGAGAACGAGCCGAAACAAAATGTGAAAAACAGGGGCATGCACCAACACGGGCCGTGTACGGAACACGGCCCTGTAAGAAGTGGCCGTGTGCCGACATCAGAAGATCCAACACGACCACCCTATGCCCGTGTTACAACACACGAGCCGTGTTGCAGTACACGAGCCGTGTTGCGTAACACGGCCCTGTAAGGAGAGGCCGTGCGGCAGCATCAGAAGACACAACACGGCCACATTGTGGCCGTGTTGCAAAGCACGACTCGTGCCGTGTAAAATCCTGCTGAAATTTCCAGATCCTTCTAGAAGCCTCCATATGGGTATAAATGCCCATTTATTCAACAATTGAAGAAAATATCCGAAATTCCACCCTTCTACACACACCTCACACACCATTTCTTCCATTTTCCACCACAATCTCCATCCACCTTCATCCACCTTGATCCATCTTCATCATCTCCATAAATTCTCCATCCAAACTTCATCCCTTCCATTGGGTGTGAGAGATCTCAAGAAATCAATAGTTAGAGAAGAAGATCCATGAGTATTGAAGATC
Organism: Pogostemon cablin; assembly: GCA_023678885.1. Classification (NCBI taxonomy): domain Eukaryota; kingdom Viridiplantae; phylum Streptophyta; class Magnoliopsida; order Lamiales; family Lamiaceae; genus Pogostemon; species Pogostemon cablin. The sequence continues at coordinate 21,830,449 of CM043009.1, read as the reverse complement.
TCCTACAAGAAATTATTGGGGAAGATTTACATCTCTCTTGATTTTCTTTTGGATTTAGACTATGGATATTTGTAATGAATCATTTATTTGTTTTGTTACTTTTATCATGATAGGCTAATCCCTCTAGTGGGATTAGGAGCATGAAGAGCATATTAGATTTATATTGTCATGTGGATTAAATTGGTTTTTGGTTTAATTGATGTTGATTTCTATTCATGGAGTTTAATTGTCTTGATGTTGTGATGGCATGGTTTGTTATTCATGAATGTTTATTGGTTTAATGGATTATTGATCAATGTATTATTTGTGTTAATTAAATGCTATCATGATGTTCATGTATGTATTGCTTGGAGTGAGACGAAAATGATCCTCTATAGTATTAGGAAGACATGAATAGACATTGAGTTTGGGTTTGACCGAAAGGATATTTGAATTCAATGAGGGGAACCAATCCATTCGTTGGCCTTAGTACACAAAAAGGGAGAGTTTAATCTAACTAGTACCTAGATGGAAGGGGTTAATGTTGGGCTTTGATCTTAAGTACTTTTGGGAGTCTAAAATGGATCAACAACCTTTGTAACTCGAAAGGGAGCTTAAGATACTATCGTGATCACCCTTAGTCTACATCAATTGAGTTGAATTCCTTTTGCATGATAATATGAATCGAGTGTGCTTGGATGTTTCTAATCCCATGTTTTTCATCCTTGAACTTTAACACCTATCCTATTTTATTTTCATTCATCTTCACTTGTCGTTTCTCTTATTTGCTATTTTTATTTACTTGCTACTTGCTTAAGTGGTTAATCAATCTCAAAATCCCCTATCATCTTTACAAAAATGACATGAACATGAGCTCACGTATTTTGCTAGTCCGAACATAACTCCTTTGTGGATTGATAATTTTTCTTAGGATATACTACTACAATGATCGAGTATTCTTGCTTGTGAGTGCTATAAAATAGGCAAACACTTATGGACCTAGGATGAGCTTTTTCTTGAAAAACACACGGAAACACGCAATTGGGGTGTAAAAATTGGATCCAGACGCGTCACAAGCATGGAGTTCGACCTAGGGTTCGACCTAGGGCTTGGTCGAACCCTAGTCGAATCGAAATCGGTGATAATTCGCACTTCAGGCTTTTGATTCGACCAAAATGGCTTTAGTTCGACCAAGGGGTCTGGTCGAACTGGACTGTCGTGGTCGAATCCCACTTGCGCCGTCTCACTGTTTCGCGTATAACTTCCACATCCGAGCTCCAATTTGAGTGATTTTTGCGCTCACACGATCCTATCTTCCTTAGCTTTCTATCCATATAAAGAAATAAAAAACTCCAAGAATTGAATTTGTAAAAAGCCATGGAAAGCAGAACATCCGTTCTATTCGGCACAGCTCGCGCGACGTCACCATTTTGCCCATAACTTCCTCATTTGGAACTCGATTGAGGTGTTCTTTATGCCAAAACGATCCTCTTTTCAGTGCTTTCCAATCATGTATCACAACACCAGTTTTGATCTCCACACAAATACAGAAAAATTTCACAAATTGGACGTGCGTTTTTTAGCATTCATTGCACAAGTTGCACATTTTCTCCAACTTTGCACTTTTGATCCTTTTTCCACCTAAAACACAATAAAACACCTCAAGTGCACTTTTTTCTCACATATATTGAATATAAGACACTTGTGCTAATATATAACAACAATTCTCATCAAGAAAGTGTTAAATTGAACACTAAAACACGCTTATTTTCACTCTCATCACACCCCTACCCGCACATATTAATTACTTCTTTCTCTATAAGCCCACATGTCATACTAATACACCTACCCACTTTACATTAATATATTATTTCTCTCACCTCAAAAAGTAAACGCGTACGTTGTAATGGGACGGAGGGAGTATATTATAAAATTACTCTTAAAAGAGATAAACTATTATTCTTACTAAAGTAAAAGATAAATAAAATTACATTTAGTTATTGTCCACCCTAATTTATCATTATTTTTAGTAAATAAAATATTAGTCTTTAGTAAACATCCCAATTAAACTATTATACTCTCATATTTAATTAAAAAATAATACTCCCTCTGGCTACCCAAACATCCTAATTTTACTATTTTGGATGTCCACTTTAAAGTTATTCATTTATCATTTTAAGTAAAAAGGACCCCACATATTGCTGACTACTTAGAGCATCTCCTAAAGACTCTTTAAAGTAAAAATAGTTAAAATTTAAATAGTCAAACATAAAAATTCATCTCCAATAGTTCTTGTTTGCCTAATTTTGTAGCACTCACGAGCAAGAATACTCGATCGTTGTAGTAGTATATCCCAAGAAAAATTATCAATCCACAAAGGAGTTATGTTCGGACTAGCAAAATACGTGAGCTCATGTTCATGTTGTTTTTGTAAAGATGATCGGGGGATTTGAGATTGATTAACCACTTAAGCAAGTAGCAAGTAAATAAAAATAGCAAATAAGAAAAACGACAAGTGAAGATGAATGAAAATAAAAGAGGATAGGTGTTAAAGTTCAAGGATGAAAAACATGGGATTAGAAACATCCAAGCACACTCGATTCTTATTATCATGCAAAAGGAATTCAACTCAATTGATGTAGACTAAGGGTGATCACGATTGTATCCTAAGCTCTCTTTCGGGTTACAAAGGTTGTTGATCCATTTTAGACTCCCAAAAGCACTTAAGATCAAAGCCCAATATTAACCCCTTCTATCTAGGTACTAGTTAGATTAAACTCTCCCTTTTTGTGTACTAAGGCCAACGAATGGATTGGTTCCCCTCATTGAATTCAAATATCCTTTCGGTCAAACCCAAACTCAATGTCTATTCATGCCTTCCTAATACTATAGAGGGTCGTTTCCGTCTCACTCCAAGCAATACATACATGAACATCATGATAGCATTTAATTACCACAAATAATCCATTGATCAACAATCCATTAAACCAATAAATATTCATGAATAACAAACCATGCCATCACAACATCAAGACAATTAAACTCCATGAATAGAAATCAACATCAATTAAACCAAAAACCAATTTAATCCACATGACAATATAAATTTAATATGCTCTTTATGCTCCTAATCCCACTAGAGGGATTAGCCTAACATGATAAGGGTAACAAAACAAATAAATGATTCATTACAAATACCCATAGTCTTAGATCTAAAGAAATACAAAATGAATGGATTCTTCCCTATCAATTTCTTGAAGAGAATCTTCTATTCTTCTTGATCTCCACCTCTAGCTCTTGATTTTGAAGTCTTTAGCACCAAAAATGGAAGATTTGATGGGTGGATGAAGATAGATGAAGATGGATGAAGATGATGGTGGAAAATGGAAGAAATGATGTGTGATGTGTGTGTAGAGGATGGAAATTTCGGATCTCCTTCCAATTGTTGAATAAAGGGGTATTTATACCCCTATGGAGGCTTCTAGAAGAATCTGGAAATTTCAGCAGGAATGTACACGGCACGAGTCGTGCTCTGCAACACGGCCACGAGGTGGCCGTGTTGTGTCTTCTGATGCTGCCGCACGGCCTCTCCTTACAGGGCCGTGTTACGCAACACGGCTCGTGTGCTGCAACACGAGTCGTATGTTGTAACACGGGCATAGGGTGGTCGTGTTGGCTCTTCTGATGTCGGCACACGGCCACTTCTTACAGGGCCGTGTTCCGTACACGGCCCGTGTTGGTGCATGCCCCTGTTTTTCACATTTTGTTTCGGCTCGTTCTCCTTCGTTTTAACTCCGAATTTAGATCCGCTTTTTCTTATACCTTCCTTATCATATCTAGAATCCAATAAAAAGTGAAAATCATAGGTTTAAGCTCATTCACACATATTTCAATAAAAACACAAAACACAACCAAATAACACATAAAATACGGATAAAATAATACGAGAACACATATAAAAAGACACTAAAATCTAGGTGAAAATATCTCTAATCAAACCCCCAAAGTTAAGGTGTTGCTCGTCCCTGAGCAACGAAAAAGATAAACCAAAAGGAGAAATTTTCACATAGGAAAAGACTAAACAAACATAAGCAATAACATATCATTAGCAATAATAACTACAAACTATGCTAAGTCATCCTACAATATTAAAATCATAACATGAAGAATTAGCAAGTTCAATCACAAGAGAACAAAATGTAATATAGTCCATTTTTTGGTCCAAGCCTCACATAAGTTATAAATGTCTCTCAACACTCTTTAAAGTAGGATAAAGCAACACTCATCAACCGATTGGCTTGACTCGCTATAAGCTTGCTCGCGGACTATATTCACAAACCACCAAAGTTTCAATTAATGATCAAAAAGGTATTTAATTAGGATGTAATGATAGGCTCTTTGGTATGGTAGGAAGTATATGGATAAGAGTGACTCAACAAGTGTAAGTAATCAAAGAGATGGCCAATTTCCTCAACTTCTCCACTTTTCTTTCTTCCTTTCTTATCTTTACAATCTCAAGCACTATTCATTAACTTTCCTTGGATTGAGCTTCTTTTGATGCATGTTTCCTTTCTTTGAATTTTGTTTACTTGAGCATTTTGATGTTGATTTGCTCATTTCTTACTTTGAGGTTGCATGTGCATTCTTGTTTTACTCTTTTCTTGCTCGAGTGGATCTCTAAGTGGTAAGAACTTTTCATTTCCCCTTGAGATGGCGGCTGCAACCTCTTGAGCTTCACTACAATCACCTAGATCAAGCAAACAATTAATCAATTCTTCATTTAAATAAAGAGAAGTAGTAGAAATATTAGAAAGAGATAGAGAATTGCTCAAGCAAAGTTCAAGTGGATCCTTGGTTACAATGGAAGGCCAATTCTCCTCGACACTTCCCTTTACAACATCCACACTTTTACATTCTTCATCATTCATTGGATATTGCATGGCCTTGTGTAGAGAGAATACCACTTCCTCATCATTAACTCTCAACTTCAATTCTCCTTTGTAGACATCAATAAGAGCTCTCCCGGTAGCAAGAAACGGTCTCCCAAAAATCAATGGCACATTTTCATCCTCCTCCATATCTAGAATAACAAAATCCACTGGAAAGACGAACTTATCAACTTTTACCAACACATCTTCAACTACTCCTTTTGGATGTGTCATAGATCGATCCACCAATTGAAGTGTGATGGAAGTTGGCTTTACTTCACCTAACCCAAGCTTCTTGAATATGGATAGAGGCATTAGATTAATGCTTGCACCAAGGTCACAAAGAGCCTTGTTCTTCTTGTTCTTTCCAATTTCACATGGTATAATGAAACTACCCGGATCCTTTAATTTTTGAGGAAGTTTTCGTTGTAGAATGGCACTACACTCTTCGGTTAGATTAACCGTTTCACTGTCCACAAGACTTCTTTTCTTTCCCATGATGTCCTTCAAGAAACGAGCATAATGAGGCATTTGATCCAAAGCATCGGCGAAAGGGATATTGATTTGAATCTTCTTGAAGATTTCAAGAAACTTTTTGAACCTCTCATCCAAACCCTTCTTCAAGAACCTTTGAGAAAAAGGAACCAGTACTTGAGTCTTTGGTATTCTCCAGCTATCTCTTTCAACTTCAACTTCCTTTTCCCTTAACTCCTTTGCCTTCTTCCACTTTGGAATTCTCTCTATCTTTTCTTCATCTTTCTTTTGCTCAACAATTTCTTTTTTCTTGCTTACTTCCTCCATTTCAATCTCTTCTTGCACCAACCCTTCTTCAACCTTTCTTTCCACTTCCCTTTCAATGACAATACTATCTTCTTTAGGCATAGGAGGTTCCTCATACTATTTTCCACTTCTAAGAGTGATAGCTTTGCAATCTTCTTTATGATTAGTTACCGTGGTAGATGAAAACTTTCCTTGTTGGTGTTGAGATCCCATGGAAGAAGCAATTTGACCCATTTGATACTCAAAAGCTCTCATCCTATTGTCAGATTTCTTCTCATTTTCCTCCATTCTAGCCTCCATATTTTTCATGAATGCTAGCAATGTCTCTTCCACCGATGCTTTACCCTCTCCATTTGCGGCTTAGCACTCGGATCGAATCCCGGAGGAAATGACACGGTGGCTTGAGGATTAGAGTAAGAAAGATTTTCATGCTTCCTTGGAGCTTGATAATTTCCACTTGATTGATTGAAATTGCTTCCCCGAGCTTGTCCTTGATATCCTCCTTGAAAATTACCTTGATTAGAAGGATAATTACCTTGGAAATTCCCTTGATGATGGAAATTCCCTTGGTAATTTTTCCTATCTAAATAGGCAACATCCTCTACACTTTGCATAACATTGCTCTCATCATTCACCATCGAACTTGTGCTTCCCCCTTGACTTACTCCTTGAGTGATCAAATTCAATTGCTTTGTTAAAGCTTGGATACTCTCATTGAATTCTTTCATTCCTTCACTTTGGAACATATCACTCTTCACTTTGTTCACACTTTCCACTTGAGCTACTTTTCCAAATGCATAACCTCACTTACTCGCTCGGAAGGCCATTGATAAGCATTCATTGCAATGTCTTCAAAAATATCCATGGCTTTCATAGCATCCACTCCAAATATAGACCCTCCGGATGAGGCATCTACATGCATCCGATTTTGTTGATTCAACCCTTGATAAAAGAAAGCCACTTGTTGATTCTCATGAAAATCATGTTGAGGACACTTTCGGCGCATCTCTTTGTAGCGTTCCCATGCTTCATAAAAATTTTCATCCGGAAGTTGTCTAAATTGAGTGATAAGGCTTTTCAATTGGATCGTCTTTGAAGGAGGAAAGTACTTGTTTAGGAACCTTTGCTCAAGATCTTCCCATGTATTACAACTTCCCAAAGGAATTGTATTGTACCATGCTTTAGCATTGTCTCTTAAAGAAAAAGAGAACAACCTCATTCGAATAGCATCCTCCGACACTCCCTTCATATTGACGGTATTTGCAACCTCCAAGAAAGTAGATAGATGAGTGTTCGGGTCTTCAAGAGGACCTCCCCCAAACTGATTTGCTTTGACCATGTTGATCAATCCGGTCTTAATTTCATAATCATTGGCTTGAACCGGAGGAACCATATTGTGCACGGCTCTCGGTTGGAAGTAATCCCGAATTGCTCTAGGTCTTGGCAACTCTTGTTGTTGAAATATCCTTTGAGCTTCTTGATTGGCAAGCAATTGCATATACTCTTGATTTTGAGCAAAGAAATTCCTCATTATCTCCGCTTGATTCTCTTGCACTCCTTCTTGTACCCCCTTTGATCTTGTAATGGATCTAGGGGTGGGTCATAATTAACATTGTCTCCACGTTGATTCTCCATATTTGTTCCTTTTCTAGCTTTACGCCTCTCTCGCAAAGAAAATAGCTCTAATCAATAGTCTCTTCAAAATAACAAAAAATTTTAGGGATAAGTACTAATAGGTACACACTTTTAACCTAAATTACTATTAGATACATGGAATTTAAATAATTACTCTTAACTATACAATATTAAAGTAAAATACCAAATATAACCTTATACTCAATACACTTTTAAACCAACAACCCTACCCCACACCCATCCACCGGATTGACCTGTCGTTGACCGGCGTTGACCGGCGAAATTGTGCAAAATATTTATGCAAAATCAAATTGTGCAAAACAATTATGCAAATATATTGGGGGTCGACCGTTGATCCATCGTTGACCGGTGAAATTGTGCAAAATAATTATGCAAAATCAAATTGTGCAAAACAATTGTGCAAATATATAGGGGACCGACCGTTGACCGGCGTTGACCACCGTTGACCGGCGTTGATGGGCGAAATTGTGCAAAATAATTGTGCAGAATCAAATTGTGCAAAATAATTGTGCAAATATATAGGGGTATTTATGGTACTACAGTCATAATTGTGTAGTTATGAGTAATAGTGCTTTGAGTCATGTAATTAATAGCAATTATGTATTTTTTTGTAGCTAATAGTAAGTGACCCAAAATTTTATATAATGATTTTGGCTCTTTAAATTTAGAGAGCCAAAACAACTCTTTAAAATATATTGCATTAACTATTTCATCACACCAAATCCTCTTTAAATATTCTCTATATAAAATATAAATCTTTAAATTTTAAATATTCTCTATATCACACCAAATCCTCTTTAAATTATAAAGATGCTTTTGGATATGCCCTTATACAACAACTCCTATACATAAAATAATACTATTAATTAATGCCACGTCACAATCTCTTAGAAACCCAAAACTAACGCCGCCACATCACAAGAAACTTCTTATCATCACTGAAGATGTAATTTGCTATATGACTCGCATTCAAATCCGCAGTATTACCTTTCCTAAGGATCACATCATCATAAGGCAACGGCAAAGGCAAAGCAAATCCTCAATGAGCCTCCATTTCTCATCACCCGATTGGTAGACAACCAATTTTCTAGATACATGGACTGTCAAAAACACAAAACCATCATCCAAATTATTCAAAACAACAACTTTTTCCATGTACAGATTCCCAGACCCAATCGAATTCGTAGTCGGCCAAAAATTTATATACTGAAGAGCTTATTCCTCTCCCAATTCTTAACCCTCTGTATGTAATGCATGCCTTCACTATGGCAAAACCTATTATACCATGGTGATGGTTATCTCGATGGTGGAACGCTAAAAACACCATTGTGCAGATGGTGTTTCATATATCCCATATATATAGAAAGGGGAATTCCGCTGCAGATTCTTTGTCGACAATAGGAGGCACATATATATAGAGAGGGGAATTCCGCTGTAGATTCTTTGTCGACAATAGGAGGCGCATTGGTGTGGCATATTTCTCCTACTTCAGCAATGTCTCGAATTTTATTCACTAACATGAACATGGACTATTTTAGATTTAAATAGTTTTCTTTTATCATCTTTGTAATTCTCATGTACTTTTCATTTCATTTCTTCAATAATACCATCTATTAGCCCAATTCTTAACCCTAATATCCATGAAATTAAAGAGTTTGGGGAAACTGTTAGGAGGATGTTTGAATTGGGATCGAGCAAGCGGGTATAAATGTATATCATTTTCATTAGTTTTTTTTTCTTATCTGCTTATTTATATTTATTTTAATTTCAAAGACTAATCTAATTAATCCAAAAGAATATTTTTTTTGTCAAATTTATATTATTATATTTGATCAACATATTTTAGTTATTCTTTCTAAATAATTATTAGACTACTCTTTAAAATAAAGTAAGTTATAGATTTTTAGGTTAAAGCTGTATAAATAACATATCTTAGTGATTGAGTAAATATTCTAGAAAATTTATAAATTCTTTTAAACATCTATGGAGAACATTTATAAAAAAAAGTATATTTTTTCTAAATCCTAGCCATTGATTAAATGAGATGGTGTATTAAAAATGGAGGTCCAACAACTATTTTTATGAGAAGATTATTAAAGATTGTTCTCCAATTTGATAGGAGAAATTGCAAATATATTTAATTAATATAATCCCCACACATTTTAATTCTGCCTATAATATTCTTATGTTTGATAGGTTACTATTAATTTTAAAAAGTAATCTAATTAACTCAAATGAGTGATCTAATTACTTATTTACAATTATATTTTAGATTACTCTTTTTTATTAATGAGGTTATTCTTTATAATAAAATTGAGTTACTCTATAAATAAAGCAATTTATAGTGAATAAAATATTTTAGGTTACTATTTTTTATTAACTGTGTTACTCTTTATAATAACTTAGGTTACTCTATAAATAAAGAAATTTATAGTGAATAAAATTCTTTTAGATTACTCTTTTCTATTAATTGGATTACTCTTTAAAATAAAAATTGGGTTACTCTAAAAATAAAGTAATTTATAGTGAAATAAATCGAGTTACTCTAAAAATAATGAATAATCTTGTATGTTTATTGGGTTACTCTTTATAATAATTTGAGTTATTAAATGAATAAAAAATCGTATGTTATCTGTAAGTTAGTCACTTTATAAAACTAATCACCCTCAAAAATTAATCACCCTCAGGGTTCCAAACCAGTAGCGAAGTTTACTTTATATACATACATTGGAATCGAAATTGAGTCTATCTTAAGCAGAAAGAAAGGATTTGGCATTCAAGAACTTCCTCCCAACAATCCTATCTTGTATCTTGCGTAAAAATAGCTATCTTGTATCTTGTGTAAAAATAGATTTTAGGCCAGTCCAAGACTACCATTTCTCTAACTTAACCCATGTCTACTCAGTCTCCTTCTATGCATCAATTGGCACGGGGACGATCTACATCAAGAATTCTTTCCAGAAGAGTAGCGCATCTACAGAATAGAGAGAGATTTGGTAGGAAAGTGGAAGAGACTTTTTTGTACCACATCATGAATCCAACTTAAAAATCTGAATATACAATACATTATGAATCCAACTTAAAAATGCTTAAAGTTTCCATTATAGTCAAGACCTCTTCGATCAATGTCCTATCGAAGTCGAATATTATTATCACATCTCCGCCCAATCCATTAACCATTAAAATTGAACTTCCACAAAACAAGCTTTACAACTAGTTAAGAGACTACCTTCACGTGCGCATCACCCAATCAATTATTATCTAAAACTTTCTCTTTGAAATAACAAATTCAACTATATCAGCACTATCTGTTGCTGGAATTCTCTCCTCGTTCTGCTTTGCAGGAGGAAGAGGAATCGATTAGAGTTAGTACCTTATTGAGGGATGCAGATTAGAGTGAAGTTACCATTAGAGATTTTCCTTGATTTGGAGAGAAACTTAAAGAGAGAATGAGAGGGGGGAATGACTGGAATTTGATGTTGGTGGGGCTGAGATTTTCTTTGAGAGAGTGAACCTATGAAAGCCTGGAAGAAGGGGATCCGTTCTACAAAATATTTGTAGAACCGGTTCAGCGAGGGGTCGATTTTGATGATTCAGATAGATCTCTACCATGTGCAACGAGGCTCAACTAGAACGTCTCTCGCCAGATGCTCAATTTCTGATGGCGGCGTCATGATGGAAAGCGACGATTGCGGTGGTGGTCTCTGACAACATGCACCAAACTTGATTCCGGCGTGGGAATGCATAGTCAATTATGCATGTTGTTGGTGCTCTGCGAGGATCTGGTGGAGGTACCGATAGACGTCTGGGTGAAGTAATGGTGGCCGATATTTGAGATGATGAATTCGAAGGATATAGAAGAATTGCCGCAGATAGTGAAGTGGAGGATCCGGTTCCACCAAATATTGGTAGGACCGGTCCTACCCTAGTCACCCTCAAAAATAAGGGTGAGCATAAAATTTTCAAAATCGCTCAAATCGCCCGAAGCGCACCGAACTGCACCATTACTAATGATCTAATTACACAAACTGCAGTTTATTTATATTTGAGAAAACCGCACCGCCATAACGGTGCAATTTCAATTTTCCCTAAAATTACACCGCACCGCACCGCCTTTATATATATTATGTACATTTATATTATATGTATGTGATTTAAACTTATTTAAATATTGGAATATCAACTTGTTATACTCTTGTAAACCTTTGCTAATTGTCAAAACTTATGATTATTAAATTTCTAACAAATTATGATAACTTAAAAAAATGTTCATGATAATTAATTACTTATTTAAACTCTATACAGACATTTAAATTCATGATTAGAATGAGATACTATAAATTTAAAATAAAAAATAGTTCTTACTACTAAGAAATTGACGTTTTAGACTAGTTTAGAATTATACATTTGTAATTGTCATTATAGGGTTACTAAAGTACATTTATTGAAACATACATATTTATCTATATTTAAGTTTCATATTATTTATATAGTTATATTCTATCTTATTATTAAAACCGCTAAGCCGCCAAAACCGACCGTCAAACTGCTAAAAATCGATCAATGAATTATAATTGAAAAACTGCAATTTTAAACTAAACGTAGAACCGAACCGCCTATAGCAAGACAATTTAAATTTTATCAAAAAACCGCCCAAACCGGACCGTGATCACCCCTACTAAAAAATAAATAAGGATCTTCGTGTGGACGGATGTACTAATTGAAATAAAAACATCAAACAGTGTCATGATTAGAGTTGTTAAAATAAACAAGCTATTATAGAGCTCGGCTCGACTTGTGACTACTCGAGCTCGCCTTATGCTCAATCCCTTGACTCAACTCAACAAAGCTCGAATATTAATATTAATTAATATTATTTAATTATAATTTTATATAACAACAAACTTAAAATTATATATATAAGATATATGCATTAAAAATAAGTTCTCGATTCGATTAGCTTAACGAGTCAAATCGAATTAGAACTCAACTCGATTTGAAAATTATTCGAGTAAGCTCAAATTTATTCTTAGACTCATTTCCTTAATAAATTGAGATCGGCTCGACTCGATAACTACTCGAGTCGAGCTCGAGTAGCTCTATTCATGGTGAGACTATGACCAGCTAATGTTGCTATTTTCTAGAAAATATCGAGTATATGTGTATCAGTTAACTTTTTCATACTCAATGTCCGGTAAAAGTAATCAAAATTCATGTAATCATTTTCTTACTATATTACAAGAATAATTAACTATAATAATCATAGGGAATGTAATACAAACTTCAAAGCATTTTTATGATATCTATAGGATATGATTTATTACAAATACTACAAATATTAATCAATACAGATTTCTAAAATTGAAATCAAATTAAGGAATTAGTTCATTGAATTGGAAAAAAAAAAGTGAAAAGAACATTTTTTTAATTAAATTCCGAATCTACCCTTCCCTCCTTCCAGAAGGAAATCGGTCGAATTTATACCTAACCCCACCCCCCCACCCCCCCCCCCCCCCCCCCCCCCGCCACCTTCTCTCTTTGCAAACATGTAACTATAAATCTTCACATTGCTTGAAGAATTTGTAGAAATTAAATAAATTGCCGCAAAATTAAGCAAAATCCTGATACAAAATGAGAGGGATTGATCTGATAAATGTTCTACCGGAGGAATTGATACTAGAGATATTCAGGCATTTGGAAACGAAGCCAAGCCGGGATGCTTGCTCGCTGGTTTGCAAGCGGTGGCGCAGCCTTGAGCGGCTCAGCCGTGAGACTATCCGAATCCCCGCCTCCGCTTCCCCCAATAACTTCATCGAGGCGCTCAGCGGTTGCTTTCCCAATATTAGATGCATATATGTGGACGAAAGTATCTCGGTGCCATTGCCTGTGGAACTCGTAATTGGATCTTTAATTTTTTGTTTAAGCGTCTTTTTCGTTGAATTAATTTCATTTTAAGTTGGAAAATTTCAGGTCGGTTCGAGCGGTTATGCATATTTCCCCCTTTAATCTGTGTTATTTAGCTGAAATGGAACGCTTTTGTTCTTGCTGAGACTGGGAAGTGTAGAATTAATCAAAACTTAATAATTGTTTCTAGTTTTTGTCTTGAATCACTGTTTGTTTGATTCCTCCATTTAATTGGGGATGTTTCAATTGGGGTTAAGCATCGAATAATTTCTTAGGTGTTTCAAGTGTTGGTTTTCTGGTAAAATCGATTCTCTCGTAGTCAATTGATATGAAAACGGCAACATGAGCACCATTTTACAAAAAAAATATTGCTCAATTTACAAAAGCTATCTTATGCATGTCAATGATAACGGCAACACGAGCTCTATCTTACCAAACTTATTCAATTTTAGGAGCTATAGTCTGCATGTCAATAATTACTTCTTGTGATGCAGGGAAAAAGGCGTCGCACTGGGTGTCGCTCTGCTTCAAGAGGGAGGGTTGGCCATGGATCTGATCAAAATGTGTCTGGAGATGTTTGGATGGATTCTATCTGTTTGTCAGATTCTGGGCTGGCAGCTGTTGGAGAGAGCTTTGTAAAACTTGAAAAGTTGAGCCTTATATGGTGCTCTAGCGTTAGGGACTTTGGGCTGAAATCATTTGCTATGAAATGTAAATTACTTAGATCTTTGGATTTACAGGTGATTATATGAATTTTACTCGAGTATTTCTCTAGGTGTGTCAAGATGCTCCTGAATTAGATCCAACATTACCTAATTCTTTTGGCTGGTTAATTATGAAGTGAATTGGAACTCATAATCAAAATAGAGAAGGGCTCTGTCATGTTAAGGGGACTAAGGAAAGTGATTTTGATATTTGTCAAAATCACACTAACATATCTTTAAAAGTCTAATGTGCTGGATTTCTTTTCATTCTCCCATGTCAAGGTCCAAACCCCCCCCTCCCCCTCTTGTTTTAATCTTTTCAATATAACTTATAATAGCTTTAGACTTTTGGTTGGATGTGTTTATAACTTGATCAGTAGTTATCATTGAAAGGTTTTATAAGTACATTCTGATTGCTATTTTGAAAAGGGCAATCATTAAGCATTATTAATACTTTCACCTTTCAGGGTTCATACATTGGAGATGAAGGTTTAGCTGCTGTAGGAGAATGCTGCAATTTTCTTGAGGATTTGAATTTGCGGTTTTGTGAAGGGTTGACTGACACTGGACTGGTTCAGCTGGTCCTTGATTGTCGGACGACTTTAAAATCACTTGGTGTTGCTGCTTGTGCTAAGATAACTGATATCTCATTAGAAGCGGTGGGGTATCACTGTAGGTCGCTTGAATCTCTGTCACTGGACTCGGAAATTATCCATAACAAAAGCTTGTTTGCCGTTGCAAAAGGATGCTCTAGTTTGAAAGTTCTAAAACTACAATGCCAAAATATTACGGATGAGGCTTTGCAAGCAGTTGGGGTTTCCTGTTCATCATTGGAGGTATTGGCTCTAAACAGCTTCCAGAAATTCACAGACAGGTCACTCGTTTCTCTCTGAATTTTTCTCAGACTTTGTTGTTTATTTTATTTGTTTTTTGTTTAGATGTATAGAGCAGCCTGTTTCGTTGATTCAATTATGATGTTAAATATAGTCAAAAGTGTCAATTCACATATTTGATGGCATGCGTACTTCATTTGTTTATGCATCTGGTCTAAGTCCTACCATCTTGAAGCAAACAGATGATAAGGTGAAGAATATTTTCACTTCTATAATCATGTATAATCCTTTTTATGTGCTGAGTGATGGCTTCCATTTTCTTCTTACAATGTATTGACATTTATAATGTCTGATTAATTTGGGATGATGAAACTATAATTATTGTTGTCTTGTTTATAATTTTGTACTCATTGTATAACGTGAGTCCCTTTATTTATATTTTTATAAGTAAATAAATGGCTGTAACAAATGAAATAATCGTCAAACGGTCAAAGTTGAATTTTAAATCTTCTCCTCCACATGAAAAGGATTAGTCTTGATTTTATTTTTCTAAGAATGTTATCATTTAGATACACAGTGTTGATCTCATTCTTCATTTATTGCTGTGTGATTTGTGTAAAATGTAATCCAATAAGATTTCTGTAATCCAGTATGTGTTCTAGCCTTCTAGCCTAGGTCTGAAATCTGAATTGCATTTCTTCTATCCTAGTTGTGCAGTAGCATCCTTGCACTTCCTCATATTATAAGTCTCACGGTTTCCTTCTGCTCTGATTTCCATTTCTTTGTAACTAGGGAATGCAGACTTTTAAGAAAACTAATGGATCAATTTCTAGCTTATTTATATAGTCTTTACAGGAGTCTATGTGCCTTTGGAAAAGGATGCAAAAAGTTGAAAAATCTTACATTGATTGACTGCCACTACCTAAGCAACCGGGGTTTAGACTTTATAGCAATGGGTTGCTCCGAGCTTGTGCATATTGAAGTAAATGGCTGCCACAATATTGGAAATAATGGATTGAAGTCGATCGGAAAGTTCTGTGCGTAAGTGTTTGGCCTCCATCTTGTGCATTCTTTGTCATTTTTCACACACACGCACGCGTGCACGCACACACACACACACACATTCTTTTTGTGTTTGCTATTATGATATTTTCCTATAATATGGTAGGGGTTTGATCCAAGCAATAATCCTTCCCCTGTCTTCTTGCTTGTTACCTTGTCCAAGATCTTGGATCAGCATTTTCCCTCATTTTATTTCTGGGTTTTTATTGATATTTTTACGTTGAACTACCGTGCAGCCAGCTTTCTGAATTATCATTGCTGTACTGTCAGAGGATAGGAAGTGATGCACTAAATGAAATTGGTAAAGGATGCAAGTTCCTGCAAGCTCTTAACTTGGTAGATTGCTCAGGTGTTGGAGATGATTCAATATGTAGCATAGCTAAAGGGTGTAAGAACTTAAAGAAGCTCCATATTCGGCGGTGTTATGAGGTGTTCTTTCTTTTACTTCCCTCGTATTTCGACGTATCACATTTAGAAGTTTTGTGATATGCAAAACATGATTTGCATTAGATTAACATTTCGAGTTTTGCCTAAATTTTAGGTGCACAGATAAATCCTTTTAACTTTTCTGTTCTGATTAACATAAATCATTTTCTTGTTCTCAAAACTGTTTTTGTTTCTTTTCTATTGATGTTGAGTTGATATTCTGGTGGATGCCAAAGGTTGTTTCACAGCTTCTGCGATTTTCTTGTCTGCTTAATAGATGTGTGTTAAACTTTTACTCAAGTGATAAATGTACTTTGATTTAGCTATGATTTTTTAACTCATTGGAAGATAGAAAGCTGTAATTCAATTATTTCTCCAATATCTTCTCACGAAATTAGTATTCAGTATCCAAATTTATTTCAGAAACTATCTTCATTTCTTTGGTGATGTAACCTGGCTAAATAATTTTTGTTTATTATAAATTTACTTTCCACATTAAGATACTATGACCTTGAGATTCTGAATTTGGTCCAAACCAATAGTCCGAGCAGTTCTATTTAATTGGAAGGTTTACTTGATTTACATTTTCAGGGCAGGTGTCTCGAATGAAGTATCTAATTCATTGCATTTGATAATTTTGTTGTTTAGTCTCATTTCAGTGTGGTTTGAAAAGCTTCCTTAAATTCATCTGATGTTTAACAACGATGCAAAAATATCAGAACTGGTGGCATCTGAAAATTGATGGATTCTGTTATTCTAAATGAAACTCCACATTTGCAAATACCATCTTGATAACTTGGTCAATAAGTTCATGAAAAATTTTAACCGTTTTATTACAAATTGCAATGGCATTGGTCTTTACAGAGATGTTTTTTGTTATCTTGCATTACACTGGCAGTGTACTTTAATCAGTCTTGTACTAATTATGGATTTCGTTTTCTAGGTGGGCAACAAAGGGATAATTGCGGTTGGTCAACACTGTAAACTTCTCACGGACCTCAGTCTACGATTCTGTGACAGGTTGGAAGCCCCCCCACCCTTTCTATTGACTTCATTTGGAACATGGAGAGATCTATGATATTCATTTTTCATACCGATTCTCTGTTAAACTAATTGCTGCACCAGTACTCAGATTTTGTATTGACTTTGTATCATAGGCAATTTGCTTTGGAATAATCACTTTTGTGCTTTTTCGAATCATTATTGTAATTTTTTAATTAATATATACCAATTTCACATTTAGCAGCTTTTTTATATCTTACTAAACTAGTGATGATTATAGATATGGTTTTCCTTGGTGCACTTGTTTATTATTATTGACTTTATGATATATATGTGAAACTCTTCTGTATTAATACCAGGATTGGAGATTCGGCACTTATTTCTATAGGTCAAGGCTGCTCCTTGCATCATTTGAATGTAAGTGGTTGTCACCAAATTGGAGATGGTGGAATAATAGCTATTGCTAGAGGTAGCCCTCAACTTGTATCTCTGGATGTAAGTGTTCTTCAGGTTTGTCTTTAAAACTCTGTCTCGTATTAATGAATTTCATATCGCTGGAGAAAACACGAGACAATTTTAAATTAGATGAATTGCATAATCAGAAATAATATAATATGTAATGTGTTGGAGAACATGAGCATCATCAAATTTTTTGAGCACAAATTCACGCAGGATGAGTGAGATGTTTGCATGCTGTTATAATTTTGAAAATTTGCATTTTTTAGAAGTGAACTGAAATCTACTTCCATGTAATATATGATAAATCTCTGATCATTTTTACCTTTGTGTGCGTCTCTAGACGATTCATGGTCTCCATATCCAAGAATCTTGCTCCTTTTTAGTCTTATTCATCAATTTCATGTATCTTAAACTTTACCGGGTACTGTACCTCTATATATGTAACTATATTTGTTATGATGTCCGCATAGATTCCATACGAAAGTGTGGAAAAGCATGTGAGTGGGGGTCTAACCCTTTACCTTAAACTATGATTTTAGACCAAGTTACGGCTTCCTATGTTATATTATATGCCTAAATAAATCAAAGCCCAAGTGATATACTGACAAGTCCCCGGTTTTTTCTTGTGAAGTTATTTGGCTTTTCTCTCAGTAGCTGAAAATTCCACATAGCGAGCAACTATTGTAGACTGACATTAATGAATACCTAAGTTGCATCTCACCTGCACCAAACGATTGCTTTTTAGTGTGACGGCACGAACAAACTGAATGTGTTTTCCATCTCACAGAGCCTAGGGGACAAAGCACTGAAGAAGGTGGGTGAAGGCTGCCCGTTACTCAAGGATGTAGTGATATCACATTGTCGCCAAATCACAGATGTTGGTCTTGGCCACCTTTCAAGCAAATGCACGTTACTTGAGTCGTGCCACATGGTGTTCTGCCCTGGAATCACGGAAGCTGGAGTTGCCACCATGGTTGCAAATTGTGCCCGAATAAAGAAGGTGCTAGTTGAGAAATCAAAGGTTAGTTCAAGGACCAAAAGGCGAGCAGGTCCCATCATCAGTTACCTTTGCGTCGACCTTTAAATCCTCAAAGTTTGGGTTTGAAGAAGCTGGGGTAGTCCATCTAATGAAGTTCCACACAATTCTGCACGGGTGTGTAATTGTGTGTGAACTTGTCATGATTCCATGCCCCGTGACACCGGGCATAGAATGGAAGGGACCTCGACTGTGGCCAGACCCTGTGAAGGTCTGAACTGTACTCGTAGAACCTGTGTATTTATTTCATTTAAATCTATAAAATTGTTATCTATGTAGTAGCAGTAGTTTATAGCTGTTGTTCAAACAAGTGTGTGGATTTGTCTGTAATTTTACTGTAACCACTGTGATTCGTGTAGAGAGTTTGAAGATTTACAAGTATGAAATTTAAAAGTGTAGTTTAATATTGATTATAAATACTCTTTTCTGATAGATATTTTTTATTTGTAAGATCGCCATAATTATGAATTATGTGTTTACAAGATGTTGAATTTATTCAGTGATTCTCCAAGATTTATATACTGCTCCCCTCACTCACTTTTTTCTTATTTATAATTAATTTTATTTTGGTAAAAGCTCCGGTGTACTTGGGACATCGTGTCCCCAACTCTCCCTCTTCATATCCTATTTAATTCTATATATTGCTAGGGATTTAAATTGAGTTTGGGGACATAGTGTCCCGGGGACACAAGAGCTAAATTGAGATGGGAGACACGGGAATTGGGGAGACAGCTAAATTGAGATTGGAGACACGGGGATTGGGGAAACAGTGTCTCTAGGGACACAAGAGCCTCACTCTTTTATTCTATTCTTGACTTACATAATTTATTTATTTATTTTTTTAAAAGTAACACAATATCTCTAAAAATAAATAAAGTTGATAACAAAATTTTCTTTTACAAATTCAAGTTAGTTTTTTTTCTCTATAATATTTCATTTTATTTATTAATATACCAATTATTTAGCAATTTTTTGAACCAGATTATTTTAGAAAAGACGTCATAATTAATTAGTAAGAAATTGAGGGGGAAGTCGATAAGAAAAAAGAATGAAGAATGATTCTAAATTAAGTCTTAATTAATTTATATTTTCATTTAATATAATAATAATTTAAACAATAAGATTGTATATATAGATTAAAATCTTGAATGTATTGGCATCTTATAATTATATTAAGGGAGCTACTATTTACACTCCCAGAATTACTGAAGGTACCCCAAAAATATTTAAATTGACGTATAAAATTTATATCTATTCGGTTGTTGCAACCGAAAAATCATCTAACAAACTGTACGGTTGCAACAATCGAACAGAACAAAGAATTCATCTATTATCTGTTCGGTTGCTGCAACCGAACAGAACAAAGAATTAATTCATCTTATGTGTTCGGTTGCAGCAACCGAACAAAACAAGAGCATCACTATCAACCCAAGGAGCTTTGTTGTTTGTGAGCAAGTTTCTTGAGTTGAGGTTGATCATATGATCACTCGATCATGGTTGTGTCTCCATTCCAAGCATCATCATATGTAAATAGCCATGTTTCTTCTCTCTAAGTGTGTGTTTACACATGTTTTTATGTTCTGCTAATGCCTTGACTGTCCATGATTTCTCACGAATTAATATTATAATTTTCAGTGAATATTTTGACTTCAGTGTTTAATCTGAACTGATCTGAACTACTTGCTTGATTAATTTATTTAGCGCAGAAATTTAGCCTCTAATCAACAAGCAATTCTTGTGTGAAGATGTCTCAATACGCTTAACTCAAACATGGCACAAATATCTTATACAAACATGAAATTAGTTTATCAGAGTGGGTTGCGAATATCATCGTTTGCTGATGAGTTGTCGTCACTGCTTCTCATCCGTCGAAGTTTGAATGACGACGTATGGGGTGTTACTGCTCCGGCTAGCTTATCTGAAACCCGACTATAGCTATAAGACCAAACAGATAAGATATATGAATTCTTTATTCTGTTCGGTTGCTGAAACCGAACAAAACAGATAAGATGGATAACTGTTCGGTTGTTACACCCGAACATATATAAATTTTATAAGGATAATATGTCAATTTAATTATTTTTAGGGTACGTTCAGTAATTTTGAGAGTGCAAATAGCTGACCCTTGGGAAAGCAAAGCAAAGTCGACTCAATCAAGCGACAACTAACAAAAGTGCAACACGCTTTTAAAGATGCAATTTATTTTTTTAATTTTTTTTTTCTGAGAAAATATCATCTCGCGAATCAGTTCGATTCTCTCCCTTCAAATCTCCCCAAGCAGAGGAATACTTCAAAGTCGAGATTGAAATTGGAAGGTGAAAATGCCGGGTGGTTGTTACATCAGAGCTCTGTGGATTCTCAACAATCAAGACTATGTTGTTTTCTCCAGGTACTTTTTTTTTTTTGCTCTGAATAAAATTTAGTGCCAATCGGTGGGTGAAATGACTTTTTTGTAGCTTTTCGATTACAACAGGAAGTTTCCGGTGGTGGAGAAGCGGTGGCGGGTGGCCTGTGAGAAGGAAGGGGATGCTGATTTAAGTTATCATTCGTTGCCTAATGATTCGGATTTTGCTGCTGCTTTCGTTGACAGGAAAAAGCGGTTAGTTCATATGTGTGTAATTAAAATAAAAATTATAAAATACTGCTGCTGAAGATTTTTGGTTAGAATGTGATTTTCAGTAACCTGCATTTCACTTAGCTACAATTTGCATTTTTGTTGGAAATATAAATCTGAACACTCAATTATCCATGTTCTAGTTTTTTTTCATACATTTGGTGTATTTAAAATATTTGCAATTTTACTTCTTTTGTTTCATATGCATAATTACAAACGTTTCTAAGTAATTTGGTAATCCATTCACTATGGCTTTCAACTATTCAAAGGCAGAATTAATGGGGGTATTGAGGTATTCTCTTGCTGATAAACATAAAACTACTTGTTCTGGTTCACATTTTCCTCAAACGCTAGACGAAAAGTGCAGATGGTATTAAATATAGAAATAAGAGGAAGAGTTTCGAAAACTGCATTGACATAGTATTTGTTTAGGTCAATAGGTATTATCACCTAATGATACTCTATGGTGATTGTAAAACTACATTCTGATATTTGGGAATCTTAAGCATATTATATGTCATGATTTTATGATTTAATATTGTTGCCACATAATTTTACGTGTTATGTCATTTATTGAGTTTTTTTTTTTAAATTAAAAAAAAGGTAGATAATGCATTTTGAGAACGACTCATTTTTCGCATGTATATTAATTATGAGATTTATTTGTATTGTTTCTTAGTTTATTTATTCATCTTTATCTGTCAATAGACCTGGAGCATAGCTCCACTATGTTTTGAATTTTTTTTTTTTTGGATTCAATTTCTTACTTGCCTCTCTGTCTGTAGCTGTAGAATAATATTTGTTGGTTTTTATCTTTCTCATTCATCTTGTTTGTGTTGGGAAATATATATATATTTTTTTTAAAAATTCCAGTAAGGATGTTTTTTCTTCCCTCTTTTCATGTTCTTGGTTATATAGAAATATATATTGCTAAGTTTCCTAAAATGTATACTATGCTGATTATATGCAGTGCTTGTGCATTATATCATTAACTCTGATGATTGTATTCATTGCTTTGAACGATGAAGGGAGGGGTCGGCGAGAGGGTTTGGCTTACGTCTAAGCCAATCTGTTAAAGGATCGGATTCATGGGTTGATGATCCAATCACGCGTCATATAATTAGTCTGTCCATCAGCTCACAAGAGCAAGAGGAGAATAATATCTTGTGGCCTCTAGTCATACATTTAAAAGGTCCATATTCAATTCTTCTATTGCCTTTGGTTGAACCGCATCATTTGAAATCCTATTCAAGGATGTGCAATAGATCAGACTGTGGGAGTGCTATTGGGGCAGATGACAATCTTTCTTCCCTCCTCGTGGATCTTCCATCCATCACAGGGTATGGTAAGTTCTACTTTCATTTCTTGATGAAACCTTCTTTGTTTGCCAAGCAGTCCGTTTTGAGCCCATGGATGTAAATATACATTAGATAGCACTTTTTCAGATTTATACGCATGTTATCTGCAGTATTATGCTTGTGTAAATTTGTATGTCACCATAAAATGAATTTATCCATATGCTGTCTTTTATAAGAACAGTTTGTTATGCTGCTACGTATCTACTGGAACTTCTAATATCGCATTATTGGTCATCATGTCAATATTAGCTTATGTTATTCGGTCATAATCAGTTGAAAAGTCATCAACTATTGAGTTTGTTCACATTTTTCCTAAATAAAGTGCAAAAGATGTTCTTTGATTGATTGGATTTCATTGAAGTATCTCATTGACTGAAATTGCCCTCCTTCCCTTCACTCTTATCAGTCCCCTCCTATGGTGAATTTTACCTCATTTCTTGGTTTGTTTATCTTCCCCTTTTTCCTTTCCCATGCCATCACGTTCAGCTGTTTTATGCAGCCTTTCTGAATTATTGTTTTTAATGCATTGGTTATTTCTGTTGTCAATCATCCTGATTTATCTCAAAATGCTCTTTGATTTAGAGAGATCTTGCTTGTTTATGCTCATCAACTGTTTCAAGTCTAACACTGACTAATCCCTTCATGAATGGCGGAAATAGGGCGTTCTCTGTGGCACAAACAATTGGAGACATTATACTTGGTGAAGTAGTGGAGCCAGAAGTAGTTGTTTCTGCATCTCCCTCAGTAGGAGGGTTGCTGGATTCCCTCACTGGTAGTATAGGAATTGCTGGCATCTCTGCTAGAGCAAAACCTGTAGGTGCACCTGTGGCAGCATCCACTATTTCTGGGGCAGCTGTGGCAGGTGCTGTTATGTCTGATGCTCCCAAGATGGGATCCAGGCCATTGGACAAGGATGTGCTCAGGTCTTTCATCAGCAGTGCGATGCCCTTTGGTTGGTAATCTTGCTTGTGGTGCTTACTGTTTCTGATTGTGTTACTATCTACTGGTATAAATGCTCTGCACTATTGTTAATCATTTCATCTATTCCTTTTGTGTAGGCACTCCACTTGATCTTAGCTACTCAAATATATCTGCCATCAAGACTACAGGGTTTACTTCAGCAGATACGCCTCCTGCAGATCGCAAGCAACCAGCCTGGAAGCCTTATCTTTACCGGGGGAAGCAGCGGATTCTGTTTACGATTCATGACACAGTACATGCTGCTATGTATGATCGAGATGAGATCCCAGACAGCATAACAATATCTGGTCAAGTGAACTGTAGAGCAGAACTAGAGGGACTTCCTGATGTTTCTTTACCACTGACCTGGTTGGACACTGCCCAAGTTGAGTCATTAGCTTTCCATCCTTGTGCCCAAGTTCCTGAGCATGGTGGTGATAAACAGTCTATTACCTTTTCACCACCCTTGGGGAATTTCGTCTTAATGCAATATCAGGCTCTTTGTTCTGTTGGACCTCCAATAAAGGGGTTTTACCAGCTTTCTATGGTATCAGAAAATGAAGGTGCATTTTTGTTTAGGTTGAGCCTGATGGAAGGGTATAAAGCTCCTCTAACATTAGAGTTCTGTACAGTGACTATGCCTTTTCCAAAGAGAAGGGTGTTATCTTTTGAAGGGACACCTTCAATTGGTATGGTTTCACATACTGACCACTCAGTTGAGTGGAAGATAATAGCAAACACTCGAAGTGTTTCCGGGAAAGTTATTGAGGCAACATTTCCTGGAACAGTTAGATTTGCTCCATTGCAACCCCAAAGAATCCCTTCATCTGGATCTGCACTTATGGCTGATGAAGACAGTGATCTTGAGTCAGAGTCTAATGGTAGCATAGTTAATGTTGAGGATTACATATTGGAGAAAATGAATAAAAATCTTCAAGCAGTTGATCTGGAGGATCCTTTTAGCTGGCAAGCATATAATTATGCCAAAGTATGTCTTCTTCTTGTTATTTTCTACTTGCATATAATCTTTTTTCCAGAGCCATCCAAAAGAAAGCTGAAAATGAAAAAACTTCTAGTAGTGCAATATTCTTTCTTTTATGTTTCTTAAAAAATGTTATGAAACTCTATTCCACCTTTTAAAAATTGTGAGGTGAGAATTGAAAATCAGCATTTTCTGAAACCATGAACTTGTGAGTCCCCATAGATAGTTGACTCAATATGGATAAATTTGTTAGATATATTCTTGTCAAACACTATCAGCCTATTTTTAATCTGAGACGCTATGTAATTTTTTGCTGTTACGTTTTTCCACAAAAAAAGCACAATTTGTGCTCTAATCAACTTAGTTATAGTGTAAGCTTCAATATTATAGTATTTGTACTTCCATTTTTGTTCATATGGATATTTGGCGTTTCTCATTTTTGCTTTAATTCGTCGATCACAGGTTTCTTTCAAAATGATAGGACCTTCATTGTCAGGAATGTCTATTGATCCTAAATCTGTAAGTTTTTATAATAAGAGTTTCCCTTTTAAAGGATTTCTGTAATGTCAATTTGGGGTTTCTGGATTTAAACTTGAGTGCTTCATGCAGGTAAGCATATTTCCAGCAGTTAAGGCACCTGTCGAAGTTTCATCTCAGGTAGCTATAGTTTGTGGATGAACACTAATTGTTATTGCAGAAAATCTTTATGGCAGCCTGCATATTAACTTGAACCTTAATCATTGTTTATTTAAGTTTTGTGTTTGGATTGATGAGAGATTTGGCCCTGTTGATCTTTAATATACAGTCCAAATCAATTCTATATCTTTGGCTTTGATGCCTTGAATCATAGATTCTGAATCTCTCGGATGCAACAGGATTTCCACTTTTTTGTTTTGGATTCAAATCCTCGCCATTGTGTAGTAACTTTAAATTAATATCTTCCACGTTCACTCACACTTGACGCTGTTTATGCTCTCTCTTTGGCACACACTAATTTAGTACCCTGTTCGTGTATGAATTCAATAGGTTACTTCTGGAGATTATATTTTGTGGAATACGTTGGGGAAATGTCCCGTTGCAGCCACACTAAAGGCGTAGAAAACCAGCCGAGAAATGCTAAAAAAAACACTGATTCGCTGTTCTAAAGATGTTTCGTGAGGTGGATCTGCTCGATCGAGTCATGTGTCACGATTTCTGGCTTCAAACTAGCTAATGCAAAATTACAGTAGCACGAAATTGAGAAGTGGATCAGTTGAAAAATATACAGCAAATTCTGTATTTTCCCTACAACCTTTTGAAGATATCTAAATGTGGAGCTTAATTGGGAAGCTAGGGAACAATATTTTTTGGAATGAGAGGAATTCTTTTTGTTGCTTGTTTTTCTTTTAACATTGTTTGTCTTCTTGATTTAATGCTCACAGCATTTGCTTTTGCATCTCCCTTGGAAAATATAATTATTATTTGCAGATATATACATACAAATTCATACTAATATATGAGAGGAAATCTGATTGTAGCTTGACTTTCCTTAAACATATTTTGTCCTTTGATTTAATGCTGTTATTATTTTAAAATCACCCTTTGAAAATAAAATGAATAAAATTTGCAGACTATGAATTTATGTTGATTAATCGGTTAATTATTTTATTTGATTTCCACTTTAAAATGGTATTTTAATAATATGATTTGTTTCGTTCCAATTTTTATGATTTGGAAATCGTATACTCCTCCATTCCATTCCGTATTAAATTTTAGGTTTTCCATTTTAACGCTAAGTTAAGGTTTATTTATTTATTTTTTTGTTAAATTAGTCCCAAATAAAACTATTAATTATTCTATATACTCCCTCCGTCCCAGTGAAATGGAGACAGTTACCTATAGTTTATAATAAGGTAGTGTTCGCAATGCACTGGGACGGAGGGAGTATAAACTCACACACAATATTAATATAATTTTACCCAATATTTTCACAAAAATAATTGTACCTGTAATTTAATAAATTATGTGAACGTAAACGCGATTGATATACGAAAAATGATCCGATTGATATTTTCACAAAAATAATCAAATTAATTTTTTATCCCAAAATTTAATTCTATATTCTTCTACCTGTAATTTAATAAATTATGAGAGTTAATAAAGCTGGTGAATTTTAATTAACAAAGGAATTCCATTAATTTTTCATTAATTTCACGGGAACTCATCTAAATTGTAGTACTTTCACCAGACCCTAAAATTTTCACAGATGATTTTAAAAGAAAAATAAACGTGCATAAATGTATGAAGTTTCTTAATTTTAATACTCGATAGTCTCGATTAGTCTCAAAAAAGTTTTAATATACCTTTTTTTATCTGAAAATCATTCGCTTTCAAAAATAACAAAAAGTCAAAAGTAATGAACTCTTCACATTTTATTTAATACACTTAACATACTGTATTTGTTAATATATTAAAAGAAAATTAAAATATCCAAAAAATAACATTTTTTTTATGTGAATGTTTTCTCTTGGTAAATAATTTTTTAAGATCAGTATTAATTAATATTAGCTACCTAACGCACCCCTAATGTCAAAACTTTTGCAACTGCATGCATATGACTAGGGGTGGACGAAATTACCGAAAAATCGGTATACCGCAGTTATCGTACCGCAAAATAACGCACATATCGAAAATTTCAGCATACCGAAAATTTCGGTACGGTATGATACCGTACCGATTTTTTCGGTTCGGTATCGGTAAGAGAATTGTTAAAATTCGGTATTTCGGTATATACCGAAATACTGAAAAAATATCGGTATTTCGGTATATACCGGTATATATCGGTATACCGAAATTTTAATTAAATAAATATTAATATTAATTATAAATAATTATATATAAATTAAATAATTATAAAATGAATACATATATCGGTATACCGGTATATATCGGTATATTTTCGGTATGTTCGGTATTTTGGTATTAAACAAGGTTTCGGTATTTCGGTAAATTTCGGTATCGTCAATTAGCATACCGAAATTTCGGTATACCGAGTTTCGGTATACCGAAATTTTCGGTACGGTATCGGTATATATTTTTTGATACCGAAAATTTCGGTACGGTATACGGTATGCATAAAATTTTTCGGTATACCGTACCGTCCACCCCTACATATGACAAGTAAAAATGACTTTTAACAAAAAAAAAAGAAAGAAAGAAAGTAATATAATGTATATATATGGTAAAAATACACAAATAAATAGAAATCTAGTTAGTTATATCAACCGAAAAAACCAACATAAATTTTCGTTTCAGTTTTCAATATTAATTTTTAGTTTTGATACATGCTGTGATTACTTGTAATTTGCAACAGAAATTTAATAAGAGCATATTATTATATAGAAATTAAAATATCGAAGAAGATCTAGTTTAGCAATTAATTCTTTACTATAAATTCTGTATTTTTTGAATAATAAATTTTTTAATATATTTCAATTATTTAAATAAAATCTGAAATGGCAGGAAAATGGCCTTCAGCCATTGACTTTACGGATAAATAGGAGCCAGAACTAATGCTGTAAGAGCATGTCAATAGTATAATTTGAAGAGGATTTTGGGAAAAATAAAGGTTCTTTAAATTTTAAATAGCTGAAATTTTATCCCACTCCAAAAGCTTCTTTATATTTTTTCTCTTTCCAAGACTTATTCATTATATTTGTTTTAAGTAATAAAATCAAAATAAAAGTGAAAGAACAATATTGGTTATAAAGTAAAACAATAAATAATAAATTGAAAGTTTCAAGAAACATTTAATTTTAAAGAGTTGGTTTGACTCTTTAAATTTAAAGAGTGAAAATCATTATGTAAAAAAAAGTTAAAATAAAGAGACTTTTGGAGACATATTTTCATGCCTTACTCTTCAAATTTTATATTATTTTGTATTCGAAGAGGCTTTTGGAGTTGCTCTAATGCACTAATTTGTTGCCAAATTTAATTTTAATTAAAATAATTTAAATAATTAAGCCTTTAATCGTGAGGTCCAGTACTATTCCGTTGAACTATAAGCTCCCATCCTGACTCATATTACAATATTAATAAAGAGTAAGGCTCTTGTGTACTCGGGGGATACCGTGCTCTTTTGCAATTTTCCTGTCCCTTTGCAATTTAAACACCTAACAATACATACATTTAGATATAATATGAAAGGGGAGAGTTGTGTTTACATGGGGACACAACGTATCGGGGGCGCATAAACTTTTGCCATTAATAAATTGACAGTGAGATAGGTACAGAAAGAGTTACTTAAGATGACGGATAAAAAATTATGATATTTGAAAGAGTGATGTAATGCATTATTTCATGAAAATTTTGTAAATATAAATAAAAATAAGTAAAACCTTAATAAAAAATAGTAATATATTTAATAAGAAGTGCTAACCACATAAAAGAAGGGTAGGTCTCGTGTGAGATCGTCTGAGATCGTCTCGCGTGAGATTATTTTATACTTTTTTAAATAGTTATCACTTTCACTATAAAATATTATCACTTTTTATTTCTAATAAATTTCTAATAATATAAATTGTTCATAAAATAATTTAATTACTTTTCATTAGTTTAATATCACATTTCGGTATAAAAATTATCACTTTCTGACTGTCTCATGTAAACCATTACGTGAGAGTCTCACACAAGTCTTTGCCTAAAAGATATATAAAAGTAAATTATCCATTATTATTATTATTATTATTATTATTATTATTATTATTATTATTATTATTATTATTATTATTATTATTATTATTATTATTATTATTATTATTATTATTATTATTATTATTATTATATTATTATTATTATTATTATTATTATTATTACTTTTAACAAGCAATAATACGGTATGATCTAAATTAATCATGTATTAATTACATGGCTATAGTTAATTTTATATATAAATAGTACTATACATTATCATTACACAATTTATGGCAGAAATTTTAAGTAATGCTTGCATATTTCAGACACTAGTTTGATTGAAAGAGATGATGATCATGCATGAATTTTTTTCGATTTTTTATGTAATATCTACTGTGTCACATAATTAGACACCTAAAATAAAAGAAAAACCATATTCTTATCAACCTTATAAGGGGGCAATGTTTGGATGATTCGTGTGCGCCATGATTTCCTGTATACTCCCTCCCCAACCAAGGAGTTTTTTTTTTTTTTTTTTTTAAATTTTTTTTTTGCCATTTTGATTATCTCATCCAAAGGATCTCAATTCCTTTTTTACACACATGAAACCCACACACTCTCTTTAATATTATTGAAATATGGGGTCCACACTCCTACTAATACAACTACCCACTACACATTAAACAATAATACTTCTTAATTCACGTGCCAGAAGTAATCCACGTGCCAAAAAGTAAAATCAACCCTTTGGACGGGACGAAGGGAATATATGACACAGGGGATATGTACATTAAATAAAAAAAAATCTTTAAAGATAATTCAGTATAACAATATACTCCTAGCATATATGAATATAAAATGTACAAAAGTGCTATATAAATATAAAATGTACAAAAGTAGAATTTACTAAACTATCTATTATTCCATATAGCACATAAAACATAGTACAATGTAAAATGGCCAAATCTCTACACATATGTATCTCTACATATATATCCAATTTGCACCCCAATTTCGATAAATTAATTAATCCATCGTAATTGAATTGCAACTAAATAAAAAAAAAAAAAGAAAAAAAAAACTCTACAACATCTCTAATCATCATATCTATCCACACACACATTCAGACCAGAGAACCTCTTTCAGCATCAGACCAACACATTATAAGGAAAAAGATTATTAAAAAAAAAACCACACGACGTCGTATATAATTACTCAATTTCTTAGTGCTGCCGGCGAGAGAGTTAATATTAACAATCTACCTACTATTGTTACCATTCCGTTCCGTCCCATTGTCATTCCTCCAACGCGACTCGAGACGATCGGTATAGATCGTACGGGGCCCACAAGTAGTCGACCGCGCATGGCCTTCTCGAGTCGAGTCTTAGCCACGGTTTACCCTTGCCACTCCAATGGAGGAGGCTAATTGGACCAGGGTGGAGCCCCCTACACCTCCCTTCCAAGTTGTCACCACCCAACCCATGTTGGTTCCATCTATGGTCAACTTTTTTAATGTTTCCTGCAAAAACAAGCAAGATTGGTGGCAATGAACCTAATTGGTATATCCTCCTTTGTTTCTGAACTGCCATCCATTCCTCTACTTTTTGAGTGTACCTGTAAAATCCAAAATATCTATATAAATATTTATTTATTTATTTATTTATTTTAAAATATAGATAAATATATATCAATTTTTATTTAAAACCCATCAAAAACTCCACGTTAATTCACATACGTTTTAAATTTAAAACCCTACCTTTAAGCATTGTTACAAAATGCAACCAATTGGTAATTAAAAGTTGGGTTTTTTTTTTTTTGAAAAATTAAATGCATTTTGCAACAATGTTTAAAGATTGTGATTAATTTGCAATTTTTTTTAAAGGTGATGATTAATTTATAACAAGAATAAATTTCGTAATTTTTTTGCAATTAACCCAATTTTAAATATTTATATATATGGATTTTCGGAATCTGACATTACGTACCCTCCTTTTCTCCATTGATCCACGTCCACCACCATCACCCCCGTGTTGAAATAGCACGGCCGTCGTCCCTCGAACGCCGATGCAAGCTTCGCGTCCGACCAGAACGTGTGGGTGAAGTAGGACGTGAAGTTTGCATGGCAATATTCCGGTGCAGCTAGAACCCTTTGACCTAAATCAACCCCCCATAGCTTGGCTATGTCGTCTACAACAATGATGTCGGAATCTAAATATATGACGCGCTTGACTTCGTCCGGGAGGATATCCGACATGTAGATTCTTGCATAGTTCAAAGGCTGATCGAGCGCTTGTCGGATGGACTTGGAAATCTTGCCACGAACCCTATTAGGGTCGAATTCGTACATCTTGAATTTGAGATAAGGGAAGGTGGATTTGATCAATGAGAAGATTTGTGGATCGAGTTGGACCGTGAGGAAGTGGAACGACACATTTTCCGGACAGGTGGAGTGTTGTAAGATGGAGAGAACCGCCGCCATTGTTCCACGGATGTAGTTTGTGTCCAAAGGCATGACAATGTGGATTGGATTAGAGCTGCATTTGGCGCCGTTGCTGAAGGCGGGGGCTTCGCGGAAGGCGGGGATGGCGGCGGAGGGAGGCGGATGGAGGCGGATGGCGGTGGCGGAGGGGAGGAGGAGGATGGACAGGAGGCCTAGGAGAGAGAGACAGTGAGAGGCCATCCTGTCGGGAAGAAATTAGAATTTGTTTTTTTTTTTCTTTTTTTCTTTTTTTCTTTTTTTGGGTGGAGAAATGGAGGGAGGGAGGAATTATATCGACGTGAAAAGCATTAGAGGTTGGAAAAAATGGGGTTAAGAGAGAGAGAGGAGAGAAAAAGGGTTGTCGAGATTTGGATGAGAGAGAGCGAAATTCGGAATGTTGGACTTAACAAGACTGGTTGATATTCGACTCACTCCAAGATTATAAATAAATAAATAAATAATAATTTTTATTCTAACTACTCTATTATGTATTACTACACATGTTTTAAGTGAATAAGCGTAGACGCCAGAGTAATTATACTTAAAATATTTAAATTCATATTTAATAGTCCAACAAAAAAATGTTTCTTTTTTCTTCCTAATTATTTTTTTTTAATTTAATTTAAAATATAATGAATTATTCATCTCACAAATTATTTGTGAAATGGTCTCATTCAAAATTTGTAAAAATTAAAATAAAATAAGGCGTTGATCATCCAATCTAATAAAAGCAACGGCTTATCTAAATAAAAAATAAGATGGGATAAGAAGAAGAGACTAATTACCCCTTTGCACTATTATATTATATAAATAAATGAAACAATAATACTATGTAGTATTGATTAACAAAATGGGTGAGTGCGATGTGTGTACCAGTTTCACACTCAAACTCTAATTATTTTTTAACAATATAAAAAATTATTTCTTGAAGAGTAAAATTTTTAATTTAATAGAGTAATAATTCATCTAAAAAGTGTAATATTTCATAATTAAAGAGTAATCCATAAGTCTAAGGTGTGCGAATTTAAGAGTTAATTTTTATACTTTTGAAGAGCAATAATTATATCTCTAAAGAATTCAAAGAGTAAAATTGAGTTACACTTCCTTTGTAATTACAAAAGAAATGCAACTCTTTTTCGAGATAGTGAGAATATATTAAAAAATAATTTATAAAAATAGAGTTCACATGTAACTCGATTCACACAATTGTTTCCAATAAAAATATGTACGTAGGGATAAATGAAATTATAGTACTATACATCAATCATTTATGACATGAGTTGAATATATATATACAATAATAATTGATAGTAGTATTTGTTCCATATTATTGTGGATAACAAAATGATTAAAAAAAAACTTTCAATCCAAATAAGTAATAAATATGTGAATTGGATGTGAATTGGGGTTTTTAACACTAGCAGTTAAAGATATGAAAATTTAATAGTAAATACTACGAGTTTAACTATAATTATTTATACTTGAACCATTTCTTCTTTCTTGACCCTAATACCTACTATAATCTAACATGCACTCAAATATTTGCTGATGAAACTATATTTGAAAATGCAAGAAAGTCAAAAAATGTGATCTGTTCTTGATTTTGTTTTAGGATTGAAGGCCTCGACTTAAATTGGTTCTTCGTTGGAAATGCCTTCCGTTGTTGCGGAAATTTGAATAACAAAACATAAAAAGAATTTTCTTTCTTCAACTCAAAAAATTTATCTTCTCTAATTTTAATAATATTTTCATAATCATATATCACCATTAATATACAAATTATTTTGAATTTTTTTTATTTTCATAATCAACATATACAAATTATTTTGAAGCCTATTACGATATGAAAAAAGCCTATTACGATATGAAAAAAAATTTGAAAAAGGGTAGTAATTTATGATGTAGTAGTAGGACATCCAAATCCATGCATATTTTTCATATAAACATTGCATAAAGAATATTTTCATTAATATTTTGTGTAAATTGCCTCGAAAAATTTGTCTTTCATCCCCGTACATATGTATTTTCAAAATCAAATACTATTTTAGTTGTAATTTAATAATGTTTACTATATTTTTCTCAATAAATGTATTATAGATATTTTGATATTATATTTATCAATATTTTCATCAATATATTTATTAATTTTAGTTACACATGTTAATATAAAATGTTATTCAATTTTGTATAAGATCTAATACATTTATTAGAATATATATATATAGGGAGGATTACTACTAGGTACACAAAAAAATCCTAAATTACTATGAGATACAAACATACAAAAGTATTACTACTAGGTACAAAAATATATAGTGATATTCCAATATTACCCCTATTAATGTGCTGCACATAAATATTGTGTGCAGCAAAAGTTCATGTGCAGCAAAGTGTGTGCAGGAAAAAAAAAGTGTGTGCAGCAAAAAAATGTGGTGGTCCGGCGGCGGCGGTCCGGCAGCTTTTCCGGCGGCGGCAGTTTTTCCGGCGACCATTTTTTTTTTTTTTTTGGACGAACAGTTTTTCCGGCGACCGGCTGCCGGAGCTCCGGCGGTGGCGGCGCTGCAGCTTTCCGGCGACCATTTTTTTTTTTTTTTTTCCTGACGAACAGATTTTCCGGCGACCGGCCGCCGGAGCTCCGCCGCCGCCGGCGGCGGCGGTCCGGCAGCGGCAGCGGCAGCAGTGGTCCGGTGGTGGGTGGAGGTTGGGGTTAGTGTTTTAAAGGTATATGGGTTTAGGGGTATATTTGGTATTTTACTTTAATATTTTGTATTAAATAATAATTATTTTAAATCAATGTATCTAGTAGTAATTAGGGGTACAAAGTGTGTACCTATCAGTAATTATTTCATATATATATATATATATATATATATATATATATATATATATATATATATATATATAAAAGTAGATTAAATATAGTTTTTTTTTGTTTTTTTGCATAGTCAACTAGTATTTATTTGATCAGTATATTTATTAATTTTACTTATATGTATTAATATAAAATGTTATACATTGTTGTATAAAATCTAATACATTTATTAGAAAATATATGTTATGAATGGCATTTGTCTGGAAAATGTGAAACTGACAACTGATTCTATTTCAAAAATATTGAAAAGCAGTCTAATAAAATCTCTGCACATAAACCTGCATTTCGTGATGTTCCCATAATAAAATTTTGAACTTGAGCTCTCTCTTCTTGCCAATGGTAGTTGTTCAACGCTCTGTTTTTAGGATAGAGTCACAACCTTTCCCGTGTTGAAAGAGTTAACCCTAGATCAGTTCCCATGTTGAAACATTTAAGTTTAGATAAGTGTCAAGGATTTTAGGAGGATATTGTTGTCTCAAGTTAGTGGTAACATTCCAAAATTCCATGGACATAAATATAAAATTTTAACTTTCAATGAGTTTCAAAAGTGTGAATTAAAATGACAAAAATTTAATGAATTCCCTTCAAAAATAAACATTTTTAATGACTTCGACTTTCTCATAACTGATAATGTGAATTTTTTTTATAAGAATAAACTATATCATAAACATGTTAATATTTATAGACTTTCTCATAACTGATAATTTGAATTGTTTTTATAAGAATAAACTATATGCATAAACATGTTAATATTTATAGACTTTTCTCATAATTGATATACTAATTATTTGAAAAAAAAATCATTACAAGAATAAACTATATACATAAACATGTTAATATTTATAAATAAAAACTTTTAAAAATTTAATAGTAAATCATTTGTTATATGAAAGTTTTAAAATAATTAATATCAAATTAAGTAAGAATTGATATTTTTCTAAAATTATATATAAAAATAATAATAAAAGATTCATAAATTATATTAAATTTACTAACATCATGCCGTAAATAATAATTAAACCTATTAAATATTGTATGACTGACACTGATTGAGTACTCTTCTAGTTTAATACTTAACCAAATCATTCTAATACGCCCCTGCGGACTTCTGGACCTTTGTTAACAAGGGCTCTGATACCATATTAAACGATCACCTCATCTAAAAATTTAAGCTGATAGAGAGTTGAATCGTTTAATACTTAACCAAATTACTCTAACATATTATCTTTTATTCATATCTTTTATTTTTGAATTGGTGTTTTGTAAATGTTATCTTTTATTCATATCTTTTATTTTTGAATTGGTCTTTTACAAAACACGTAAGCGTACAATATTTTATTCTAAATGGTATACTTCCTCTGTCTTACGTTAAAATTTACATTTTCTTTTTTGTCAAGTTGAGCACAGATAAAACAGTTAATTATTTCATGTAGGACCACACACAATACTAATACAACTACCCACTTTACTTTTAAATATTATTTCTCTCACCTCACTATGCATTAAAATATTATATCTCTTAATTTTCGAGAATAAAACAAATGTCAATGTTAATACGGGACGGAGAGATAAAAAGTATACATCTTTATACTAAAGGGTATACAAATTAATAGTAAAGAGTATCTTGGCGCATGATGTCCCTAAGAACACACAGGTTTTTGCCTTATTTTTTTTTTAAAATAAAATATCATTTATAACAAAATATTATTTCATTATACACATTAATTTTGCACACAATAGCACACGAGATCTAATAGTTTTATTCTAACTACTCCGTTATATATTACTCAACATCATATGTTTAAGTGAACTAGACATTTATAACGTGCACGTTGCTGGTACGTTGCAATTGTATAATATTATTGTGTAGATATTCGTTGTATAACATAAGATGTAGTCATACTAATTAAGATTTAGTATTATGTAGTCATATTGATTTGATTTATTTGTTTTAATGCTTTTAACTTAATATTAGTTGTATAGCTTCCCAAAAGTACCTACATTTAGGGGGAGTATCCGGTTAAATTTCAAAATTACAAACTAAATGCATAATATCGTATAGCGGTGGGGAAACATGATAGTTTTTATTATCTCTTCAGTGGTGGTTCTTGAACCTAATTTTTGCTTGTATATCTCATAATTAGTTGGCCTTCTATTTGCAATAGTATTGAAAATGGTGATTCAGTCCTTACCTAATTAAGTCATTTTCCTCTATGTTGATAGTATGAAGAGTTTTCAATAATCTTTAATAATGATAATTAATGAATACTTAAATTATTAGATTTAAAATTTTAAAATATATGTTAAAGGCTAATAAAAGTAAATATTAAAATAATGGAGGGACAAAATTGGAAAAAAAAAGTTTCTCATCACCTTTCTACTTTTAATAGATTAAGATAAGATAAGACTAACATAAGCGTAGACACCAGAATAATTATACTTAAAATAGTTAATTCATGTTTAATACATTAGCCCAACAAGTTTTTTTTACTTAATTATTAATTTAATTTAATTTAAAATATACTTAATTAATCAAATTAATAAATTATCCATTTCACGAATAATGATGAATTAGAATTTGTGAAATAGTCTCATTCAAGAATTGCCATGAAAATAAACGCTCTATTGACCCTTTGCACTATTTATTATATAAATGAAATAATATTTAGTGTGGTGTGTGATTTTCATTTATTTAAAAGAGAAATTCATTTCTTGTATTAGAATAACCCAAATGGTAAAATATACTCATTCTTATGAGATGGAGGAAACATGTAGTACTCCTTTAATAACAAAAATGGGTTAATCTAGAGTGAAACTAATTTCATGCTCGAATCCTAATTTTGTAAAATTATTTTTTAATATATAAAAAATTTATTTTTTAAAAGATTACTTTGAAAAGTAAAATTTTTAATTTAGAAAAATAATAATTCTTCCCTAAAGCGTAATTTTTTATAACTAAAATGTAATTCATAAATTAGAATGTGCAACCATTTAAAAAAATATAATTTTTTTTTAGAAAAATAATAGTCTTTTTAAAGAATGTAAAAAGTAATTTTTTATATTTTGAAAAGTAATAGATAAAAACATAGTTCACTTATAAACTCAATTTTCACAAATTTTTCCGAATGTCCGTGTTATATATATTTTTTTGGTAGGTCTTATCATGAGAAGGTGAAATTATTTTATATTTTTTAAATTATTATTCTCGCTATAAAATATTATCACTTTTGTTATAAAATATTATAACTTTTTATTTATATTATAAATCATTAATGAAATAACGTTATCACTTTTCATTAATTCAGTATCACTTCTCGTGATAGAAGCTATCATTTTTCACCCGTCTTACGTAAGCATTTGGGTATTATGGTGTTTTTTTATACTCCTTCCGTCCCACAACAAAGAGTGCATTTTATCATTTTCGCTCGTCCCAACACAAGATGTGCATATCCCTTTTTAGTAAATGGAACTCCCACAAAACAATTAATATATCTCAATGGGACATTGGGACCCATATAATATACTAATACACCTACACACTATACATTAAAATATTATTTTTTCATCTAAACCACTACTCTTATTGTGGGATGAAGGGAGTAATAAATAATAGGATTAATTACTTTCCAATACAAAGGATTAAGCGTTATTACGATGACATACATGCGTTCAAACTTATTATTACTCCTTCCGTTCGCTCCAAAGAGTCTCATTTTTCCATTTTGGGCGTCTGCCCCCAAGGGTCTCATTTCCTTTTTTACACATATGAGACCCACACACACCCACTAATACAACTAAAAAATAGGACCTACATTTTCACTAATACAACTACCCACTACACATTAAATAATAATACTCCTTAATCCACGTGCCAAAAATAAAATGTTACCCATTAAATAATAATACTCCTTAATCCACGTGGCAAAAAGCAAATGTTACCCTTTGTGGCGGACGGAGGGAGTATTAGATACAAAAAAAATTGGAGTGATATACCTAATATAAATAAAATATTTAAAAATTAAAGTTTTATCTTCAATCCATTACCCAATCACGCCTTTTTAATAGGAACAACATCAATTTTCAATTTAAGATCTTCCTCCAACCATCGTTCAGCCAAGCTGCTGTTTTCAATCGATTTTATGTGCATATTCATACGGATTTTGTCGGTTCTGCTGTTTTTTTCAGGTGTGGTAGAATGGTGAACTATTGTTGTTTTTGAGAGGTAATTCTTTAAATCTTTGATTTTTGATGGAATAGTGGTACAAAGATTTGGATATTGATTTTGTGTAGTCGAATTCTTGAATGACTATATTGTTGAATTATTTGCAGTGGAGCTAGAAATTTCATTTGGATCAATAATATAGAGAGATGCGCATGTGAATTGAAAATTGTAGTTAGAGTATTCTGCTTCAACTTATAGACAAACAAAACTTAGAGGATACTCATTTGGAAGTATTAATGGGTGTGGAACGGGGGTAGATTGAAAATTGGTGGGCCAAAATTTGTTTGGAGAATGGACTATTAACAATAAATGAATAATAACTAGTTAAATAATGTTATGCAAAATTATTTAAGGTTGTATGGTATAAAATTATTCACTAATTGTGCATATTTATTTGCGGAAAAATATGTACATAAATTATTGTGCATAATTATTCACTAGTTGATCAAAATTAATTACTAATTGTACATTATTATTCACTGAAAAAATATATGCATAAATTATTGTGCAAAATTATTCACTAATGAATCAAAATTATTTACTAGTTGTGCAGTATTATTCGCAAGTTGTTCATGATTATGCACTAATTGTGAAAAATTATTCACATCAAATTCGCCGGAAAAATATGTAAAATAATTATATTGTGCAAAATTATTCATTAGTTGTGCATAATCATATACTAATTGTGTAATATATAAATGAGTTATATTGTGCTGAATTATTTGCTAGTTGTGCATAATTATAGACCGATAATAAATTAATTAAAATAAATTTTAGGAAAGCAAATAAATTCAGGTACCATTAAATTATTTAATAACACGGTAAATCAATTGTGCATAATAATTTTGGAAGAGAAATAATAGGGATCGGTTTGTATATTTGGGATTGTGCAATGTAATTTAGTATCTAATATTATTACTTTTATGTGGATTTAACTTGAGTAATAATAAGATATAATTTGCACCAAAAAGTAAGTATTCCTAAATAATAATGTGTGTTAGATATAATTTGCACCAAAAATAATAATGCATGTTAGGTGTATTAGATAAGAGTGATTTTATTATTATTATTATTAAAAATATTATGGAGTATATGAAAGGGTTGTTGTTTTGATTTTTGTTTTTTAGACAAACGTAAATGGAAAGAGTAAACATTTATGTGGGAAGGAAAAACACGGGATCTTTTACACTGTTTCTGTTTCTGTGTATCATTTC
Source organism: Pogostemon cablin (assembly GCA_023678885.1). Classification (NCBI taxonomy): domain Eukaryota; kingdom Viridiplantae; phylum Streptophyta; class Magnoliopsida; order Lamiales; family Lamiaceae; genus Pogostemon; species Pogostemon cablin. Next base: position 21,790,308 of record CM043009.1, on the reverse strand, counting down.
ATGTGTCGTACGTGTAAAGTGTAACAGGGATATTAGAATCCGAGCCGTGGAGGAAAGAGTAATATTTATAGTATTTATAGGAACATTTTATGTCATAAGAGTATTAAATATAGAAGAAGAAAAAAAAATTGTCATATTACTGACCATGCAACATCTGCTACTGAAGATTTTTGGTTAAAATGTGATTTTCAATCTGATTGCTACTATCACAAACATATAGGGAACAACATCAATATTAGACCCATTTCCCTGTAATATTTTATGTTGACAGGCATGATAAAATCTACAGCAAAGGCATATTCTGTTTATGACAGGGGTATGATTTGATTTCAAATAGGCAGCATAATATGATCATTAGGAGTGGTTTAAATTTACTCAAAACTTAAGAAGAATACAAGGTAAGCATGCCTCAAATCTATGTTTCCCACATACATTGCCATTTGATGAATGTACATCAATTAATTAACAAATAAGGGAAATCAAGAACTGAAGCTAAATATATAGGAAGATTGAACCCCAAACTATTTAATTATTAGGTTTTGTGAAAAACCACCTCTGCAGTTGAAGAAGGAATTGGCATCCCTGAGATGGTGTTTACAATTTTAGACAATTGGTAGTGTTGACGTGGCATAATCTTGACCATCACATTTGCATGCTTTAACAACAACTCAATAACCTGAAACAATGTGGGTTCAAACTCATGATCTGCACTAATCTCAAATATTTTCAGCTGCGGCGGAAAGGAGTCGGAATGATCTGCATTGAACTCCAACCACTTCTTCACCTCTTCTGGATGAACAAATGCGATTTCTTCTGTTCCATTGACGCCTCGAATCACCAACTTGTTTAGATTGGGAAAAATCCCAAGAATGTTCAGCATCATTTCACCATATTCAACAACACCACATTCTAAAGACCTGACGTTTGACGATGGTGAAATCAAATGTTTCTGCAGCCACAAACCCTGCATAAAAATATAACACAGATATAAATAAGCAAATTAATTAGCAGTAAGTTGAATTTCAACCTGAACAGAGCAATGTGATAAAGTGAGGTTCTCAACAAGAGGGTGGCTTTAAATATCTGCCTCAATCCCAAAAGAGTGAGGATCATAGTAAGAATGATGATAAGCGTTGCGTCAGTTAAATATTCGAAAGTCGTAAACAAGCAATTAGGATACAAGACTCCATGACACTGCAATGTCACGAGAGCTGGACAGTAGAAAGTGAGCACAGTAGCCCAATGTGATTCGGGGTCACCAAATTTGGTGTATTTCACAATCTTGAGGTGTTTTAAACTCGTAGATCGAATATTCAGCTTTTCCAAACTACGAGGGAACTCGAACTCAAACACTTCCAACCTGCTCGATCACAAACTCATCCTTCTTCAACTTAGATAATTTGGTAATGGAAGGACACGAGATACATCTAGGCTCAGGCTCACTAGACACGCGCATAGCTCTTCGACCCGTTTCTCAACGGCAAAACGGATCCACGAATCGATGACATGAAATTCTCTTGGAATTATCATGTTACAACATTTCCAGAGGGCCAGAGTCCCTTTGGCAAAGCTGAGCACCCGCACTAAATCGTTCCTGTATTCCAATACATTATACGGTTCGTACAGGGGTCTCACTCTGTTGGTGCTGCTGAACTCGTCTTCGCTGGGTCCATCGTTTCGACAAAACAGACGTACAAACTGCGTCTCTCGTCGGAAATCAACGAGTCAGGCAACTCACTCAGTCGATCCATCATCTCTCCTTCAATTCTGAAATAAATAAATTGAAAATAAAACAAGTATTCATACAAATTCTTCACTCATGAAAACCTAATTACGAGCAATATGTGGAGTATTTAGATATGAAAAGACAGGGACAACACATCACCCTTAAAAACTTAATTGAATTTTAATCCGAGTTTGTGCGACATAAATTGAAATGGGGCATGCCAGCAGGACAAAAATCCTCAAACCTATATCTCTACGAGTAATAATAAATTCTCATAAGTAGTTGATATAATTAGGGTTTTTAACTTAAAATAGGAAACTAAAAAAGTAGGAAAAGAAGAGCTTATTAGCGGGTTAAGGGGTAATTGAAGCAGAATACAAACACAAGGCACTGATGGCGGATTTGAATTTCCCCAAGTGATAATTCAACATATACAATCATTTCAGTGATGGATTTGACTCTAAATTTCCTGTCTTGAAGTCTATAATTGTGAAGGATTTGAAGGAATCAAACTTTGTATTTGTAGTCGTGCATCAAAATTAGACATAGACACATGTTGAGAGCAAAATTTGATGTTCCGCAAGTTTATATATTTGGGCCTGCACTGTCCTTTGGAACAGTCTCAGGGGAATGGGAATCTGATATAACTATATATTTCTATTATGCCATCGTGATGCTAAATGCTTCCTCTTCCTCGAATTGCTTGACTCGTTTCAGCTCCTCTACAATCACTAATCTATCTTTCAGAATGTTCCATTTTGGGGCAAAAGCAAAAGAAGTTTGCAAGGTTTACCTACAACTAGGGTGGAGAATCTGAAAATAAGTGCAAACTATGATAATTGTGGCCTCATGTTGCTGAGTTGTCGTCCTAATTTCATAATTCTGGAATGGTTTCCTATACTTTGCAACACGCTCGTAGAGGTCGTGGGAGTGTGCAGGTAAATGTGGAGTTTTTTGAAGACAATGGTGAAGAGTGGCAGCCTTTGACACCAGAAAGGGTACGATTCCGATTGATATGGCGTCTGGGAAATAATTTTTGACTTTGTCATGGTGATGCTAAAATATTTTCATATTTATCTATCTATTTATTTATCAAACTTCTTTGCCCACAAGTTTATTTTATTCGTAACTTCCTGCAATTCTTCATTTTTTTTTTCCAATTCTTCTACACTGGATCATTATAATGTTATTTAAATAAATACTTACAACGTTTCATTAGTACAAGAATTACATTTTTCCACATGTCAGCTTATTTCTATGTTGATGGGACGTGCCTCAGGCTGTCATGCTTTTGATCCAATATCGATTTAGTTAGGTTACTTTTATGTTCTCTATGACATGGTGAGTGAGAGACATTTGTGGTTGCTTTTCTCTAAGGAGTCTTTCAATTTATATTTGATTTGTAGAAATCAAATACAATTTTTGCCTGGGCTCTCATGGCATCAAGTTCCAATTTAGACTTTAATTGACTCTTGATTGTTGGGACTTATACACCTTGAGTTCCTGCTATTCCCTTTGAACTGCACAATACTTACTCTTAACATCATAAAAGATAAATGTGTTTTCTTTTGTTATCCTCCAAGTTGAATGAAAACTTGCACTTTGGGGTGGACAGCCTTAATCTACAGATTTTTCTTCATTCTGTGTGTTGTTTTGCCAAATATTGTTTTGGATTAGATTAGCTCTTTGGACTAATGATCATATAATACAGCTAGGTTATTATTCTTCTTAACAAAAAAAAAAAACAAAAACTTTTTCCCTTGCTCAAAAGGTGTGCCTCATGTGCATGCAATTATTGTGCTATCAAGAAGTTTTAATTCAATTATTGTGTGGCATCTTTGTTTGTAATTTAGAACTTTATACATCAAGAAGTCAATATACCTGGACTTTTATGAGTTAATTTAGAGGTCTGGATGGTAGATTACATTAGTTTTTCAGTCCAGAATTAAGATTAGTTGATTTTTTAATTTTCATTTTTATCCTTCTTACACTGTTTTTCGCAGAATGTGCTATCTGGTATCACTATGCCAAAACTGTGGATTAACAACGGTGGAATGACAACGGATTAATGAAAAATCGTTGTTAAAAGGGCAAAAAAAGACTAAAGTGAATCCCGTAGTTATAAGTTGAAAGACACGCGCATTAACAACGGGGAATTTCTTCCCTTGTTGTAAGTGCGTTGTTAATGGAATTTTCTATCCTTTTTCTTATTTTTTAAATTAAATATTGTCTTGGGTATAAAAACAGGACTTGGAATTTTTTTTCTGGACTTCAGAATTTTTCATTCTCCCCTCTCTCAAAGTTGCCCTACCCTCGACGCCCGACGACGAAATTGTTGCTGCCGACGACCCCCGTGCTGATACCCATCGAAGAAACGATCAACGAAGCAAAACTCTACCTGGGTTGCTTCCGTGCTGAAACCCGTTGAAAACCCTTCTTCCTTCCCTCACCAAAGGCGACCCACGGTACGTAAGAATTGACCGACAGCCACCGGAAATGCTTCACTAGGGAACGAGAACGACACCCCGCTTCATTTCGTCGCACTTTGATTTTGATATTCGGCACCTGGGTTGTTCTGTGTAAGTCTTATTTTTAACTTTTTCCTCTTCTGGTTCTTGGGGAATTTCTTTCAATATTTTACTGCTCCAATGTCATGCTTCTTTTGCTTGGCCTCTATTTCAATTTGGGCCCTTCATAGGGCTCAGGGCTTTTCTTGTTCTGCACTTGTTTTCTTACTTCTCCCAGATGCTTATTTCTTATTTTGTTCTGCACTAGTGCTAAAACAGGAACTCAAACTCCTTTCTTCTGCTACTTTATCAATCCTTAATTTTTGTTTTTAGTGTTATTTCCCCACTTTTTATATCAATTAATACTTCCTTTAGTTATATACTTATTCGTTGTAGTAGTAGTAATAGTGACTTTGATAAAGAAAATTTCTCCAAATTTAAGTTGTAGTCTGCTTGATTAGTCTAAATTTTTCTGATTTAGTCCAAATTTCTCTACAAGTGTGCCTGAACTGATTCAGTCAGTTTTAGTTCCACCAAAGGCTCCAGTGGGTGTAGCCCACTCATTTATTGATGTTTCCTTTTTAATGTACAGTGTCAATTTTTTTTTTTTTGCTTGAAGGCCAGAGTATTGCATTGTTGTTTTTCTATATTTTACAATCAGGATTTTCGATAGAGGAGAGATGTTGATTATTTTTCCCTTTTCAGTTCCCATTTCTAATATGTTATTGATCCTTACTTGTGAAAGAGTTTGACCTCAGTACTTGACTAAATGATGAATATAAGAATTGTGGTTAAATAATTTTGGTGTTTCTACAGCATGCTGGATATTAGGATAGCACCAAGGAATGACAATAGTCATAAGTCAGGTGATCTAAAATTTAATTGAAATTGGTTGTTCAAGGTTATATTTAGGTGGTTATTGATAATACGGCATGACCTAGTTGATGACCATTATATAATATGTGGAAAGAAGTTTGTTTGCATTTTCTTGTGTTGATTTTTGCTGGCGCAATATGCTGCTCCTGTTCCTTTTGCTAATGCATGTGATATTTATTTTGTTTGATAGATAATATACATATGCATTATACAAGAATTCCACGGAGCTCGACGAGTAATGAATTTATGCATACAAGGGCGGAAGAAAGGTGGATAAAAACATATATCCTAATCCTGTCTACTTTAAGTAAAAAAAATTAAGATAAGAGAAAGGTTATGGCAAAAGGGGCAAAAAGTAAACTACAGTGCATGTTTTCAAGTTTTTTATTTTTTAAAGTATGGATGACATTCTCATCTAGTGTGGTTTAGTTATGCTTACAATATCAGTACTTCCTAAAAGAAGAATATCATTCTGTGCAAAGAGACTAGTAACAATGAATATAATGAGCACAGGTGAATATGAGTTAGATGAATATGATGTAAGTCCTATAGATTAATCGTTTCGAAGTTGCTTCTCTGATAGTGATCGACCGTGAACAGTCTTCAAGTTTACTTGATAAGAAACAATCTGATGCTTAAGGATTTCAAAATCAAACAAATTCCATTCAATATTGTGTCGATTATGTTTATCTAACTCATATCAATGTGATATTATAGTTGCATTTAAGTGGAATTTCTGTTCCTTATGCGGGGTGATTATCACCTTCTTAATGATATGTTGAGTATTATTAATGTATTTTTCTATAACTGCTCTTGTTGTACTCCCAGTTCATATAATTGATCTTTTCTAACCAAAGCTCAGTAACTCTCGAGATTTTGAGAAATTCCAGTACTAGTTATATCAACGTAAATGCAGGAACGTATTCTTGTGTGACCCTTCCTTTGAAGTAGTTTTTAAACCTGATTTCTCTTTGTTTCTTTTTCTCTTGGATGAATATCTGCTCTTTTTTCCAGAAAGATAGTTTGGATTGGGTCGAGGAGATTCAGCACTACAAAAAAGGACAACGGTGGAACACTTAAACTGGTTGAAGCACTTGGTATTTTAAGCAGTTGTGATGTATCTTTTGTTGGGAAAGAATTGCTGAACAAACCTAAGCTTTCTTCAAATGTTAATTTTTTTAGAAGTGCAGCTGTTGTTTGGGAGGTTCTTAAAGGAGCAAAGCTTCCTGGGCTCATGGCATTAGACAAAGTACATCTCTAAAACCAATCTCTCTGTTTATGTGCAAATAATGATTTTTTTGGTGGAAATTTTTATAAAGGATCATGTGCATTTGTTGAGCATATATCTATCACATTCATTCTTCTCCCTCCAACTTAAACTTCAGTTGTTATAAATCCTGAAAATCAAATTTTTTTCTTAACAATGTTCATGTACCTCATATTCTTTGAACTTTGCACAGCCATACCCTTTTAAGGTAGACTGAGAGTATGATTTATGATGATCCAATGAGGCCTCTGTTTCTTGATATCAGAGATGGTTATTTTAACTCAACTAATGCTCATGATTGTGCTATTGCATATTGTAGCTTGATTTTTAAATTTAACCACATCACTTTATTGCACCAAAATTGGTTTCTAGCTATTTCAACCTATTACATGAAATCATCCCAAACTAGATAGGAAAAACTTATTAAAATCATTTACATATTTATGAGATGGCTAATTTATTATATCAGAATAAAATTGAAATTCTCAATTTGACCCCACATGAGGAAATAGTATTTTTGCTCTGACATTTTTGTTAATATGCAGAAACTTTTTTGTTTAAATAATTGCTCAATAGATTTATTATTATTTTAATTCTTGTATAAATTATTCAGTCTAAAAAGATTTGCTAATAGAAGTGAAGTAATATTTGGGTGTTTTGACAGGAAATGGCACGTTCTTGTTCGGAATGGAGACAAGGAGGAAAGATATGAACTTTATAGGGGTTGAAATAAATGCAAAAGTCTTACTATTATATAGTAATCGATGGTTACTTTTTGTGGATTAAACTAATTGGTGATTTTTTGCTGTTCATCTATCCAGCTGGTGGATCGTTGCATAGATGATATTCATCATCGTGGTATCCATAATGTGTGCGTAGTTTCATCCCTGTACTACTTCTATCCTTTTTACATAGAAATGATTATTTATGTCTAAGTGGATAAAAATTACTAAAATGTAGGTCATATAACTATCACATTTCTCTTGTTGTTACCTACACTGTTTATATTGTGATATCACTTTCTATGAAATAATGTGTATGCATTTGATCTTTTCTTTAAACTATGTTTTATATGTTGAATAATGCTTTAATTTTGTTCATTAGGGTAGAACAATATGTTGTTGTGGAATTTAACACTACAATATTAGACCTTTACCTTTTATCTCTTTAAGTTCTTTTGTGGATTTAGAGTGGTAACATAACTTGCTATATCTCTTGCAGACTTAAAAAATAATTTGAAAGCAAACCATTTTTGCCATGAACATGCTGGGCGTGTTAGAGGTGTTGGAGGTCATGTCACTCCATCGACCTACTTCAACATTGGAAAAGGAAAAAAAGTTGATAAAGAGCTATTAGCAAGACAAGAACGATTCATCATGGCTCAAGAGATGCGCTTGCGAAAGCTGGAAGAAGAATTTTATAATAATCGTGAAGGCAAAGGCAGTGCCCCATAGTTCATTGGAAAAAATTACAGCGAAATGGATATCGATGAAGTGCGAAAAGAGTGGGCTTCATGCATCCAACAGCACATGTCAACGACTCGTCTAGGAAGAGGTAAACATTGTAATATATCTTGTAATGAGAATAATAACTTATACGATTGTGCTAACCTTAGCTTATGTCTTCTTTACCAGCCTTACGAAAAGACTAAAGTGTGTCTAAGGGAAAGGAAAACATGATGAACGCTTTGTTGTTTATGTTTATGGGAAGACGGTATTTGTCGATCATGGATACATTATGAAGTATTTTAATTGTTGTTGGTGAATTGTATTGGTTAGAGAGATGTTGGGATGTTATATTCGAACGTATTGATGTTGGTTTTTGTATTTGGAGTTCAATTACTTTCGAATGCATTGATGTAATTGAATTAGTTATGTTGTATTGAAGATCAGGGATTATGACTATTTTAATTATTAAACAGGTTAAAATTTTGATAATAACAACGGGGATATAGCATACGACAACGGGCATAAACCGTTGTCAAAGAGAGCTATGACAACGGGGATTGCCCGTTGTTAAAAAGAACAATATTTTTAAAATTAATCTACAACAACGGGGATAAAACTAACAACAACGGTGATAAACTGTTGTTAAATAGAATTTACGACAACGGGCAAAATTCCGTTGTTAAAAGTAAGACCCTTTAACAACTCCTGGATTAACAACGGAGATTTCGAGCTACAACAACGGTTAATCTGCGTTGTTAAATTAATCTACAACAACAGGGATAAAACTAACAACAACGGTGATTCACCGTTGTTAAAGAGTACTTACAACAATGGGGAAAATGCCGTTGTTAAAAGAATGACATTTTTAACAACTCCCGGATTAACAACGGATATTTTGAGGTACAACAACGGGTAATCCCCGTTGTTAAATTCATCTACAACAACGGGGATTCAATTAATGACAACGGGGATTCCCCGTTGTTAAAGCTGACATACGACGACGGGTCAAAAACCGTTGTTAAAGGGTAGGTACCTTTAACAACTCCCGGATTGACAACGGAGATTTTGAGGTACAACAACGGGTAATCCCCGTTGTTAAATTCGTCTACAACAACGGGGATTCAATTAATGACAACGGGAATTCCCCGTTGTTAAAGAAGACATACGACGACGGGTCAAAAACCGTTGTTAAAGGGTAGGTACCTTTAACAACTCCCAGATTGACAACGGATTTTATTAGCAACAACAACGGGGATAATCCGTTGTTAAAAATGCCCTACGACAACGGGTATTTCACCGTTGTTAAAAGTCCAGACTTTTAACAACTCCCGGGTTAACAACGGAGCTGCAGGGGCTACGACAACGGGGATTCTCCGTTGTCTTTCCACAGTTTTGGCATAGTGTATATGCACATTTCTTTTCTTGTTTTAATGCAAAAGGGCACAGCTTATATTTGCCGGGTCTGGATCTTCTGTGACACTTTGGTGTGACATTTCTTGTGACACTCCATTAAATGAGCGACACGTAGAAGAGAGGAGAGATAATATACCCTAACCAATAAACCTTAGGGGTAAGGATTGATTTAACCTGCCACGTGTCATTCTATTAAGAGATTTACAGGAGATGTCACACCGAAATGTCACAGGACATCCCGTGCCATATTTGCCATGATGTTCAAATTTTGTTTGCATTGGATTTTGTAGGTGCAGTTAAGCTATTTAAATTTTAGCCTTTCGGATCTTACTTTTATGTTATTTTTGGTTTGGTAAGATAGGACTCATTGGATTTTGTATCATCTTTGGTCTCCCTATTCACTACTGTTATAATGAAGCTTATAATTTTTATTTTTCCCTAGCTTTTACATTATGTTACGGTGTGCTTTAATTTTTAGTAAGACTCCTTATAATTAACTCAGATCTCACACCAACTTTAGGTCATATATTTATTTTAATTATTCATTAGTCATAATGCATCATTTTGCCTCCACCATCCTGAGAGGAAGTTTTGCAGCTGCTAATGTAGTGTTTCATTTTCAATTTCGCATCAGTCTTAGGTTGTTGAGGCTGTGCTTATTCTTAGGTGTGAAAACTTAGCAAAAACCAGAAATTGACAAACTTGGTTCTTTCTGTTTTGTTAAGTAATTGTTCTTCGCAAAATTATTTGGTCTAGTTCACTTTTGACCACAAAAATGCCCAAACTGAACTTACTGAACCAGCCTTTGTTATTATTATATTAAAATAGATTTGTAGACATATTACCAATTTCCAATGTCTGGTTCCATCACCAATCTCCAACACTCTCTTCACAGTTTAGACTGAAAATTTCCCATCCCCCATCCCCCACCCCCAACCTGTCCAAGATAAGCATGCCTCAAATTTATGTTTCCCAAATCTCTGTTTCCCACATACTTGATGAATGTACATCAATTAATTAATAAATAAGGCAAATCAAGAACTGAAGCTAAAAATATAGGAAGATAGAATATTTAAAATCCATCACCACATTCAATTCAATAGCAAAGCTTGAACCCCAAACTATTTAATTATTAGGTTTTGTGAAAAACAACCTCTGCAGTTGAAGAAGAAATTGACATCCCTGAGATGGTGTTTACAATTTTAGACAATTGGTAGTGTTGACGTGGAATAATCTTGACCACCAACCTTTGAAGCACATTTGCATGCTTTAACAACAACTCAATAACCTGAAACAATGTGGGTTCAAACTCAAGATCTGCACCAATCTCAACTATTTTCAACTGCGGCGGAAAGGAGTCGGAATGATCTGCATTCTCCAACCACTCCTTCACCTCTTTTAGATCAATCCATACTATTTTTTCTGTTCCATTGACGCCTCGAATCACCAACTTGTTTAGATTGGGAAAAATCCCAAGAATGTTCAGCATCATTTCACCATATTCAACAACACTACATTCTAAAGACCTGACGTTTGACAATGGTGAAATCAAATGTTTCTGCAGCCACAAACCCTGGATAAAAACATAACACAGATATAAATAAAGCAAACCAAAGAAAATTAAATAGTAGAAAGTTGAATTTCAACCTGAACAGAGCAATGTGATAAAGTGAGGTTCTCAACAAAAGGGATGGCTTTAAATATGTGCCTCATCGTTTCTCGAAACGACACAATCCCAAAAGAGTGAGGATTAAAGTAAGAATGACGATAATCATTAAACATGAGCGTTGCGTCAGTTAAATATTCGAAAGTCGTAAACAAGCAATTAGGATACAAGACTCCATGACACTGCAATGTCACGAGAGCTGGACAGCAGATAGTGAGCACAGTAGCCCAATGTGATTCGGGATCACGAAATTTGGTGTACTTCACAATCTTGAGGTGTTTTAAACTCGTAGAACGAATATTCAAATCCTCATGCTTTTCCAAACTACGTGGGAACTCGAACTCAAACACTTCCAACTGAGGAGCACCCTCCACAACTTGCTCGATCACAAACTCATCCTTCTTCAACTTATAACCCGTGATAATTAAAAAAAAAGAAGTGAGGGAGCATTTTTGGTCCAAAAATTATCATTTAGGCATGGATGATAATAAAGTTAAGTTTTTAATTTGATAGAAATGATTTTTAACCATTGAAATTGGATATTTTTCAGAATTGTGACCAATTTAATCAACTTCATATAGTACTAATTTATCCTTACAACTAAATAATTTCAAGTTAACATTTCCTTATCACCTCTTAAACGTAGTACTATAATAACGAGATACATACATAGACGAATATGAGGTGAATATAATAACGAGATACATACATAGACGAATATGAGGTGAATGTAGCATACATGCATCTATTACACTTTCTCGTTTCAATATTCATGCATGCATGCGTGAATACTGGTTGGAACGAGAAGGTGTAACAGACTTGTTACCTTAACAATTTCATTCCACCTCTGCAATGACTAATCGGAAGCATAGAGGGAGTTGAGGCCACCGGCTAGAATGTGGGGTCGGTCGTTGGATCGGATCATCGCGTTCATCTGTTTCATTCTACAGTTTTTGTCTAAATGGTCGAGTTGTGTGCTTTGGACATTGAGCTCACCTGTCCATGGCACTTCGATCGTTGCCTTTAGCACATCCCTGCAATAGAATTAGTACAAAGTACTATTCACATTTTATCAGCTCATTCTCTTAACAATTTTTTCAGTGTTTCAAGAAAGAATGAGTTTCTTGTGCGCCCGGGTACACAGATTTAGATCCGTGCCCCTTTACAATTTAAACCCCTATCAATAAATATGTTTAAATAAAATATAGAGGGGAGGATTGTGTTCACATGGAGACACGGAGTATCCCTCCGTGTCCCCGGGGGCAGGAGCTTTTGCCTTCAAGAAATCTATCATACTATAGTTGTGATTGTTTAAAAAATTGGGAAAGTTTTGCGTGAGAGCATCTCACCTAATGACTTAGGCGAGACGGACAAAATATTATCACTTTCGCAATAAAATATTATTGCTTTTTATCTATATTATTAATTGGTAATGAAATACATATATTATCACTTTTCATTAATTGAGTATCATTTTTTATTATAGAAATTATCACTTTTTATCCGTATCACGTGACCTAGCGTCAGTTTTTGCCAAAAAATATACTCCAACTTTTTTTACTTGCATCTTTTTCTAAAAAAATCGAGTAATTTATTTATTTATTTTAAATAAAGTGTAAAGTAGCAAAGTATTCGATAATATTTTAGAAATAAAATATTGCATTAGAATTTTTTTTTCTTTTTGTATTTTTAGGATATAGATGGATCATGGATCATTTAGAGAAATATAAATAATTTAATGGGATGAAGATAGTGTAGTAGTATATTTACAAAGGATCCTGATTTATATTACCGGTCCAAAAATATTGTTATAATTTATGTTGAATAACGAACAGTTGGATGAATAATTTAGGAGAATATCAAATATTTTATACCCAAAATATTTATAAGAACTTTCTTTACGTTACGCTAAATTGTAATACGACATCCAGTGCAGAGTATGTCTCTATTTAATATGTTAGTATAACAAATGAATTTATATTACTAGTAGTATGGAAATGAAAGAAATTGAACCTGAAATCGTTACACATCTTGCAACCACACAGATGATCAGACAATGGTTTCATCCCGTTTCCTTCCTCTGCCCTCACTTGCATCGTACACCGTTCAATTTCGATCTCCCCCTCCATCGCCCCGTTTTTCATGGGAGAGCTCATGATCCCCGGGGATACTTTTTTTATGACACTTTAGCTTTTGTTTTATGACTAGGGTTTGTAGTTGGATGGAGTGGAGATACTTGTTTGAGAATCCCTTTTGGAATCTCATGAGTTGGAACTTGGAACAACTGGTTTCTCAGCTCCTCAAGTGGCACGTGCGAGAGAGAACAAAGCAACGTTAAAAGTTACGATATGAATAGACCGACCGGTCACACCTAGAACAAAATGAGGGCTCTAAAATTTTATTTTTATTTATTTATTTTTTGGGGGCCGTCTTTTGAGTTCAACTTTCCTTAGCATTCTAATCACGAGTTTTGTTCGGGAGGATCTCCACAACCGTATTAAACACGGCATTGGATTGCCAGTTATATTTTGGTGTTACATCTCCTGTTACACGTGTTAGATAAGTGACACGTGTGTGGAGAGATTAATAGAAGATTCGAACCGATTAAACACCGGATAGTCGAGCAAAGAATGCGAGCCTCCAACCGAACATGGTAATAGTCAGAGATAATATTAAATAATTACCTTAATTATAAAGATATCTAACCCATGGTGCATGAATGTTTTGTTGATTGCATAGGGTGTGTAAATTTATAGAGATTAAAAAGATGGGTATAAGATCTCGTTGTTGGTTTGAGGAATTAATAATGAATATAGTGAAGTAGAGGATGTGAAAAATGTTGGTTATAATATTATTAATTAGGATTAGGATTAATTAATCATCTTTTTAATGATTATCAACAACTTCGATCCACCTCCAAAACAGGACTTTTATGCTACTCTAATTAATAGGAGTTCAGACTACATGGTTTTCAATAATCAGTGCCAAAATGACATAATACTTTTGTAAATTACTAGTTTTTTTAGACGTGCGATACACGTCGCACACACGTCATATTTTGTAATTTTTTTACGATTCTTTTTGTTTTTTTTCAAAAATTATTTTTCAATATAATAATAAATTAGTTAAGTAAATCATCTATTTATTAATTGCATAAAACTTTAATACAATATTTTTTTGTGTAACAATTAATGTTCATCTAATATATCATTAATTGATAAATTATTATTATTATTATTTTATAGGTCAATGTTAGTATATAAGTAGTTAATTCACCAAGTACTCATACTTCTCCTTCCTCCAAGCCTCTTTATAAATTGTTGTATGTATTTTTTCTGATCTTTGTCATTAGTTTCTTAATTCAATACTACTTTAATCTTGAACATCGTTTAGTGATAATATTGAGCATCTTAATTTTTTATTTTTTAATTTAATCGTTCATATCTTCTCTTAAATCTTTTTATATGATCACAATAATTTTTTTTTAATAAAAATTTTCACTTCACTGTACTAATTAAATTTAAAACGAAAGTTTAGAGTATTTTTTTATTTTATATTTGTGTCGATATGCTATGAAGTATTTTATTATTTATATTTCTTGTTCATGTGATATTATTGTAGATTATTTTGATAATAACTTAATGATTACTTTTAAAGTTTTATTTTTAATTTGTATAATCATAATAAAATATATCCATGATAAGTAGTTAAAAATGTTAGTGACTTTTTGTATTTAATATTTTTTTAATACTTTAAATGATTAAATGACATTAATTGTGGAAATTAGTTTATACCTTTAAGAATGTTATTGATTTTGAAAATTATTTCACACTCTATAGTTTATACACTTAGAAGAATTAAAAGAATTATATAGAATTTTCGAGATGTATAAAAAAAATTATATTCTTTATTTTGTATTTTATAAACATAAAGATTTTAATATTTTTAATACAATTAAAGAATAATATGATTAATAAATAAGTTTTAATATTAATTATTTAATTTTAAGTTGTTTAATTAAATTTTTATAGATTATAAAATAAATAATTGTGAAAAGATTAAAAGGTGCATGCATTAAACTTAATTAAATGAATGAAGGAGTGGAAAGACTTATCGATACAAAATTAATTGATTAGAATATGAATATACACTATAATATATTAAAGTAGTTATTATGAGTATTATGAAATATAAATCTAATATTAATATAATGTAAATATTAAATATTTTAGGAGAATGTTAAAGATATTATAAAGAGGAATAAGTGGAGATAATAATTAAAAAAAATATTTCTCAAAGCTAGTAACTTTAAGATTATGATATGATATATATAAAGTAATGTTCATATATATTGATATATTAATAATTTATCATTAGAAAAGCAAAAAAAAAACCTTAAAAGTTTATATTGTGATTCAAAAAAGAAAAACGAATGTATAAACCATTTTTTATTATTTTTATTAAATTCATCTTGTAGCCGGTAGAAATCTTACAAACAATAATAATAATAATAATAATAATAATAATAATGTTAATAAAAAAATTTGTAATTACATAATGATGCAAAAAATTTCTATATCATAATAGAAGTGAAGAACTTCAAGTTAATCATACATAATTGAGGGATCAAATAGTATAGAATTTGAAATAAACAATACATTTGTTATTATAGTGGATCATACAGCACTTCGTAGTTAATTCCACTACTTTTTGGACTATGAGTTCATAAACAATCATCAATTTGAAATATTTTAGCATCATAAAATATACTATCAATTATTTATTTGAGTTCTAAACAGAAATTATAACTTTTCAGTTGTATTCAAATATGCAAGACTGTTAATTATTGGCTGATGCTTGGTTAAAATTTACCCATGTAACTTTTAAGGTCATTCCTGAAAATGATACATTATACAATGATGATAATCGTTGTGCTTCATAGAGCGAGAAATTAGTTCATGTGAATTTTATACTTGAATGGAACCCAATGGAAAAGTATTAGACAACACAAAATCAAGTTGCCTTCAATTTTATCCGTTCTATTAATCTATCCAAAAAAAAAAAAATTTAGTTGATACATACACAAATCTTATACAGAATCAATTTTCAGTTCTAATTTTTTTTAGAATATAGCCTTAGAAAACTCTAACCTCACAACTCTTAACCATCACTACTCTCAAAGTGACGTCGTCGTCTCCTTTTCCGATGTCACATCCGACTCTTCTTCTTTTACTCTCTCATCTAGCCAAGCATTCGAGAAGCAATTCCATTACCGTCGTGGATTCGTTCATGAACTCCGTCTCCAACACTTGCATTACCATCATAGGACACTTCATTTTATAATGTTTCATATCCTCTTTATATTAATTACTCATTAAATGATTTTGTGAATTCATTGTAACATATTAATATTAGTAATTAATTAAGGAACTTCAAAAGACTTTGGTGGCCTAAAGAATGCAAATAGTCTTGCATGCAAAATAAATAATTTATTTATTATTAATTAAAGTTAAAGATGTAATAAAGAAATTTAGGTAAGGTTAAAATGGGAAAAAATGTTAACCATGGTACAAGCCACTTTTAATATATTATGATATGATTATGGTACAAGCCACTTTTAATATATTATGATATGATTATGATATGTGTTTTGTAAGTTTAATTGTCGATATCTTTAATTTTCCTTTCCAATCAATATAAACTTGGGCAAATGTTTATATTTCACATAGTTAAAAAATATTAGCTTAATTTTCCTTTCTTTCACGATTTAATTAATATATATATATAAATTAATTATAAACTTTATTTTAATCGATTAAATAAACAAAGATAAAATAGAAAAGAGATGTGCAACACTCGAAACTCCAAAAGTGAGGAAATAATCTATTTATATTAGTTATCAAATGAAAAATTCCACCCAAATCCCACGTCGATGACCCTCCGCCTTGCAGTCGCCACTATCTCCGCTTCCCGCAGCTACCATTCTCAGCGCTATTGTGTGGTCATAATTAGTGTAATTATGTGATTGCTGATCTGATCGATTGATTCAAGAAATTGAAATTTCCACCTCTATTAAATACCCGTATTTTGTGTCGACGAGATCGGGAGGCCACGGCTCTTCACCGTCGTACGATTGCTTTTCAACTTCACCGGAGCCGCCGCGGAGTCGCACGGTGGCACCGCCAGAAACTTCACATTAGGGGAGATCTGCAGCATCTTGGAAAAAATATTTAGAGCTTCTTTCATGTGATCTGCTGTCTCACGGAGTGCTGCAATTATTGCTTCCACCATTGACTCCGACGACTTCTTCGCCGCCAGTTACGTCGACGGACAACCGAGTTGGAAGAATTGAATTTGTTTTGTCAGGAACTGTCACGGTGGTGGTACAGAATACAGATTATGTTGACTAATTTTGGATTCAATATGTTTTAACCCAAATTAAGTAGGAGAGAGAAATAAAATAACTATTTGATATTTAGTTTTTTTTTTAAAAGGGCTAAATTGATCCTAAAAAAATTGATTAAGGGGCTGGATGAACAAAAAGTTAGATAAAGGGTCATCCCACACAAAAAGATGAGGGTCCAAACTGACCCTTTAACCTTTAAATTTCAAAGCCCACTCAAAACTTAAGAAGAATACAAGGTAAGCATCTACATCAGTAATTAATAAATAAGGCAAATCAAGAACTGAAGCTAAATATGTAGGAAGATAGAATATTTAAAATCCATCTACATTGAAATTAATTTAACTAGAACACCACATTCTCAAAAGCAATTCAATAGCAAAGCTTGAACCCCAAACTATTTAATTATTAGGTTTTGTGAATAACCACCTCTGCAGTTGAAGAAGAAATTGGCATCCCTGAGATGGTGTTTACAATTTTAGACAATTGGTAGTGTTGACGTGGAATAATCTTAACCACCAACCTTTGAAGCACATTTGCATGCTTTAACAAGAACTCAATAACCTGAAACAATGTGGGTTTAAACTCATGATCTGCACCAATCTCAACTATTTTCAGCTGCGGCGGAAAGGAGTCGGAATGATCTGCATTCTCCAACCACTCCTTCACCTCTTTTAGATCAATCCATACGATTTCTTCTGTTCCATTGACGCCTCGAATCACCAACTTGTTTAGATTGGGAAAAATCCCAAGAATGTTCAGCATCATTTCACCATATTCAACAACACCACATTCTAAAGACCTGACGTTTGACAATGGTGAAATCAAATGTTTCTGCAGCCACAAACCCTGCATAAAAACATAACACAGATATAAATAAAGCAAAGCAAAGAAAATTAAATAGCAGACAGTTGAATTTCAACCTGAACAGAGCAATGTGATAAAGTGAGGTTCTCAACAAGAGGGGTGGCTTTAAATATCTGCCTCATCGTTTCTCGAAACGACACAATCCCAAAAGAGTGATGATCATAGTAAGAATGATGATAATCAATAAACATGAGCGTTGCATCAGTTAAATATTCGAAAGTTGTAAACAAGCAATTAGGATACAAGACTCCATGACACTGCAATGTCACGAGAGCTGGACAGCAGATAGTGAGCATAGTAGTCCTATGTGATTCGGGATCACCAAATTTGGTGTATTTCACAATCTTGAGGTGTTTTAAACTCGTGGATCGAATACTCAAATCCTCATGCTTTTCCAAACTACGTGGGAACTCGAACTCAAACACTTCCAACTGTGGAGCACCCTCCACAACTTGCTCGATCACAAACTCATCCTTCTTGAACCACTCCCGAAATAAATTATAACCCATGATTGATAATTTCTTAATGGAAGGACAAGAGATGAGACGCAGCATACTTCTAGGCTCACAAGGCACGCATAGCTCTTCGACCCGTTTCTCAACAGCAAAACTGATCCACGAATCGATGACAATAAATTCTCTTGGTTTTATCAAGTTACAACATGTGAGTCTGAATTTAAGAATGGTGTCCCCTTTCCAGAGGGCCAGAGCCCCTTTGGCAAAGCTGAGCATCCGCACTAATTCTTCCCTATATTCCCTGTATTTGAATACTTTAGACGGTTCGTATAAAGGTCTGACTCTGTTGGTGCTGCTGAACTCGTCTTCGCTGTATTGGCTGAGGAAATTCAGACAGGGGATCCTAGTCCATACGTCTTTCCATCGTTTCGACAAAACAGACGTACAAACTGCGTCTCTCGTCGGCAACATCGACAGAATATCCTCAATCAACGAGTCGGGCAACTCACTCAGTCGATCCATCCTCTCTCTCCTTCAATTGAAAATGAAACAAGTATCCAAAGAAGTGATCCAAATTACCAGGAAATCACTTTCTTCACTCATGGAAACCTAATTACGAGCAATATGTGGAATATTGAAATAGCATTTAGATATGAAAAGATAGGGACAACACATCACCCTTAAAAACTTAATTGAATTTTAATCCCACTCTAAGTGTAGAGGTTGTGAGACCTAAATTGAAATCAGCAGGACAAAAATCCTCAAATCTATATCTCTACGAGTAATAATAAATTCTCACAAGTAGTTGCTTGAAATCAAAGGAAACAATATAATTAGGGTTCTTAACTTAAAATAGGAAACTGAAAAAGTAGACAAAACCCAGGAAAAGAAAAGCTTATTAGCAGGTTAAGGGATAATTGAAGCAGAATACAAACACAAGGGCGAAGAGAACTTAACATCTACAATCTAATGAAATAGAGAGCCCGAAAATATAGCTTACCAGTCACCAGTGACGGTGGAAGAGAAAGATGGAGTTTCAGAGAGAAACTCTGGCCATTATTGGAACGTAATCTCCTTATATATAGTGTAGAATTAGATTTAGATATGAAAAGGACAACCCGACCAGACATCACCCTTAATTACCCACCCCCCCACCCCACCCCCACCCCCCACCCCCCACCCCCACCCCATGCACAAAATAAAATATAAATAAATAAATATTAAAAGTCATTTTCACATATAATTTTGGTGTAGTACTAAAAAGTCAAAACTGTTCCCTCCCAATGCAGTAATGCACCGTACATTCAATCTAACTCAAGGGATAGTACTTTTTCTGCCCTATATGACAAATGCAATATTTTTTTTGCCCTATACTTTTTAAAACATTTAATTTGCCCTGTTTTTGGTGTGTATTCCTAATTTACCCCCTGACACATGTCATATCTTTCACTTTTTTTTAAATCTCGTGATTACTGCCCAGCGGTTAAAAGTACCGCTTTTAATGGCATTGAATTTGGGGAGAGAATCTTTGACCCCCTTATCTCAAATATTTTTTGTTATTTACTCCCTGTATCTCTCACTCTCTCTCTCTTTTCATCGGCACCATTCTGAAAATCCCTGTATACTCTCCCTTTCTCTCTCTCTCAAACTCGATTTTTCTGTCGAACACAGCTCTCCGTCCGGGCCTCCGGCGTGTCGTTCAATCCATCGTCATCCCCACGTCGAAAATTAGCAGTAGCAAATATGGATAACCAGGTATTCCGTCTTTAGGATTTTAGAGTTTTAGGGTTTTTGCGATTTAATGGTAACTGTTCTTGTCCCCCGAGGAAGTAGAGTCTGCACCGTATGAATTTGCCGTTGAGTATAATTGGAAATTTCATTGTAATTTGTAGTGTAATTGAATTTGTCGGCATATTTGTTCTAATATTTTTTAGCTTGGCGGCCAATTTTTTGGGCCAGTTTGAGCTTGTCCGCCGATTTTATGAGTTTTTTAGCATGTCCGCCGAGTTTCTGAGCATTATTTTGCCATTATTTGTGCTTAAAATAGCTTGTCCGCCGTTGATGTGCCTTTACTGTGCTTATCCGCCGCTTTTTATAGCGTAGTTTAACTTGTCCGCCGAAAATTATAGTACAATAAAGCATGTCCGCCAATTGTTTGTCACTGTTTGAGCTTGTCCGCCGAAATTATGAGTTTTTTAAGCCTGTCCGCCGAGTTTCTGACCATTAGTTAGCATTATTTTGAGCCTGTCCGCCGTTTTTGTGCTTTTAATGTGCTTGTCCGCCGATTTCTCTAGTGTATTTGAACATGTCCGCCTATAATAGTACATAAAGTGACCTCGTCCGTCAAGATTTGTAGTACAAATATCCTGTCCGCTAATTTTTTGGCCATGTTTGAGCCTGTCCGCCGAGTTTCTGACCATTAGTTAGCATTATTTTACCATTATTTCTGCATAAAATATCTTGTCCGCCATTTTTGTGCCTTCGATGTGCTTGTCCGCCGATTTTTTGAACTTGTCCGCCGAATATTTGTAGTACAACATAGCTTGTCCGCCAATGTTTTGCCCCTGTTTGTGCTTGTCCGCCAATTTTACGAGTTATTTGAGCCTATCCGCCGAGTTTCTGACCATTAGTCAGCATTATTTTGCCATTATTTCTTCATAAAATAGCTTGTCCGCCAAATTTGTGCCTTTAATGTGCCTGTCCGCCGATATGTTTAGGGTTTCACGGATCACCTGGTAGCCCTCCATCTACCCACAACGATGTCCATCCTCAATCCAGGTCAAGTCCACAGTGGGATTAGTTATTATTCAATTGGTATTAGAATATAATAAGGTGCAGTAAATTACCGGGTACTATATTCAACACATACCTGGAATGCTCCATGGACGGCTGCAAGACCTATCTCTGTCTTGACTAGGACGTACCGGTGTGGGCATCTGCATGTGTGTGGTAACGGGTTCCAGGAAGCTCATTCCTCCTTTGGCTCTGATGTAGGAACAGAAGCTTTCGAACATAGCTGTTTCAGGATCCTCATCTGCAGCATTGGGTTGATAAGCATCGCGTTCCTCATCTTGCGAAGCATCAGCACCCTCAAAATCCTGACGATGTGGACCCTCAAATGAATCATTCCCATGGACTTGCGATCCATCGGACCTATAGTCTTGAGAACCAGCAAAACCATCAAACCCATCACCCTCTGAACCCTCAAAACCAGCAGATGAGCACATCTCATCTCCATTCTCCACCTCTTCTTCGTCCTGCTGTTCGCTAGCATACTCAATGTTTAAATCAATATTTGTCGTACGACTCGACACGCCACGCCCACACCTATACTCGTGCTCGGTCCGGCCAAATGTTCGGGACAATGAATATCGACAGATGGAATTTGTGACCGATTATCAACTGATTGCTGTGGTATGGCCTTAACTGTGACAAATAGCATCGGCTCATCAACCTGCTGATACAACCCCCTTATATCCATATCATCATTCACCTTATGTTTTGTTATACAACCACCGATGTCCACAAGTGTGTGTATAACATATTTGAAATGATTCAAATCGATGCAAACTAAACTGTGCACATGACCGATAATAAAATCCAACGTCAGCTGATCTGAATCTAAAACTAAGCTCGTCTGTTGGCCACGTACATACTCTAAACCTTGCCACCAGCCGCCCCACCATATACAAAAATTTCTCATTTCAAATCCAACGCCTAAATCTTTCAACAAAACGACAATTAATTGTTATATTTACACAGAATTCATAAAAAATAATACGCCAATTTAGTAGGTACACACAAATTAAGCATTAAATTATCAAGCACACACGAAAGTTAAACATTAAGTCGTACGTACGTGGACAAGCTCAATTAAGTTCATAAATCCACGAACAGGTCTATTATAATCGAAAGACATCATATAATATGCTTAAAAAATAGCCAAACATGCTCAATAATGCATTACAAATCGGCAGAGATGTTCAAAAATCACCAAATAATAGGCGGACATGCTCAATTAGGATGAAAATATGGCGGACATGTTCACTTAGGAAGGAAAATTCGGCGGACAAGACCATTACGGGTGAAAAAATCGGCGGACATGATAAATTAGGCTGAGAAAATCGGCGGACATGCTCATATAGGGTAAAAAAACGGCGGACATGATAATTTAGGGTGAGAAAATCGGCGGACATGCTCATATAGTGTGAAATAAACGGCGGACATGCTCATATAGTGTGAAATAAACGGCGGACATGCTCATATAGTGTGAAATAAACGGCGGACATGATAATTTAGGGTGAGAAAATCGGCGGACATGCTCAAATAGGGTGAAAACATCGGCCGACAAGCTCATATATGGTACAGCTTCGGCGGACATGCGCAAATATGGGGAAAACATCGGCGGACAGGCTCAATATTCGGCGGACAGGCTAAATTTTCGGCGGACATGATCTACTTCACCATTTTCTTTGGTGGACATGGATATATATAACCATTTTACTCAGCCGACATGCGTTTTTGAAACCCTAAAGCCCTAAAAACCCTAAAACATTGAAAGAAGGTAATAAATAAAATACAATGCAAACAGCGTTCGTATCTTACCTTTGGCTCTAACTATGGATCCGTCAACAAAACCGGTGGGTAAATGCGGGAGTCGATGACCTTTTTATGCTCCAATAATTTGTGGATACAGATGAATAAAGTTTGAATCCACTGTGGCCAATTTTTATGTTAGTTGGTGGTGAAGTTATTTGGTTGGTGGGGATAGTTGAGAGTTTAATGTGACAAGAATTTACATAAATGAACTCATTGTGAAAACAGGGCCTTTTCACCCCATTAAATGAAGTGTTTTTCAGTGGAGTGGTAGGTAGTTGCATGTGTTTAATCACCTAAATACTACTGCATGTGTTTATTAATAAAAAGCCTATTATAATATAACAATTTAAGGAATTTAAAAATTTCATTCAGCTTGTCCGCCGAATTAGGGGTTATATTTTAGTAGACTTATTTATTTATTTCTTCTTTAATTGATGTGTCAAACCTAAATAATCAACATATTTCCTGACACATCTATTTTTCCTGCAACTGTACTTGTCAACTCATTCCCAATACAAAAGGTGGACCATCCTTGAGGGTATTCATGGCAATGCATGTATTTTTAGGGCAATTTAGATGTATTAGAAAAGGTAGGGCAAAAAAGATGTTGACTTCCCCATATAGGGCAAATTGTGGTATTTCCCATGATATTATGTGTGGTACCTTTTATAAAAAAAAAAAAGAATTGAGAGAAAATTAACTCCCTATTTAAAATATACATTATCTTTTTTATCCTAAATAATTTAATATTGTATTTTTTATACTCGAATAGACGAAAATATCCTTTATTTAAATATTCGAGTAATATATTGCAATAAAGTGTTCGAGTAAATATTTTAAATAGGGAGTAAATTTTACTCGAACACTTTATAATTATTAAAAAACATTACTCGAATTTTTTCACGAAAGTATTATTTAATTCAAATTCATTATTTTCGTGTTAAATGTAAATAACACGAATATATTCACACGATTTAATTCATGTTAATATTTGTGTTAATTCACTACACGAATGTTAATTATTGATTCACACGAATCATTTATATATTCACACTAATTCTATTCGTATTAAAATTTTAACTTGAATTTATTACTCAAACGTATAATTTTACTCGAATTCATTACTCAAATAGATTATTTAACTCGAATTCATTACTCGAATCATTTTTTACCTCGAATTTATTATTCGAATATGTTTATTCGAAAAATTTGACTTGAATTTTGATTCGAAAATTATTCTACATTTTACTCGAATATATTACTCGAATTCAATCGAATAAAGGGTATTTTCGTCAATTCGGACATTAAAAGATATAGTTGTAAAATTAGGATAAAAAAGTAAATTGTTATCTCTGATTAGGTACTGTTATTAATTATTTCAAAAAATTATACTCCCTCCGTACCAAGAATACATTTGCGTATTTGGTGGGATAGAATTTAAGAAAAGTACTACATCCGTTCCATCCTAATGGTTACATATTTTCTTTTTGGGCGTCTCATGCTAATGGTTACGTTTTCTTTTTTAGCATTTGGGAACCACGCAAATTAATTACTTCTCTCTTCATGGACCCACACATCACACTAATACACCTACCCACTTTACATTAAAATATTCTTTCTCTCACCTCAATACACATTAAAATACTATACTTATTAATCCAAGTGCAAAAAATGACGTAACCATAAGTACGGGATGAAGGGAGTAACTTTTTGTTGTAGTAATGTAAGAAAAAGAGGGGTTATTTTGGGTAATTGAATATGATAAAGTGTATGATATAATTGATTTTGACTAGATTTTGTGTAAAAAGAAGGTGACATTTTTGTAGTCTTGTAGCATTGTAAGGTTATTGATATTGTGTATTGTTTCCATTTCTAGGGGGTTGAAGTATTCTTGGGATGTATCGGAATGGAAAGTGTGAATGTATTCTTGGGATGGAGGGAGTATTAAGTTAAAACTCGGGTACTCCTAGGGACACTGTGCCCCAAATGCTGTATTTTACAAAAGTGTACATTTTAGTAATAAATGTTGTACCTTATAATATAAGAACGTATACTTTATTTACAAAAAAAAAATTTTTTTAATCAAACATTTATATTATTCATATATTTTTCAATGTAAAAAATTATACTCTTATTATAAAGTGTATATTTTTTAGAACAAAATGTTATACACTTATGTACCCAGAAATACAAGAGATCAGCCATATCCTTAAGTTATAAACTTATATAGGATACCAACATCAGATATCCTACATTATCGTCATAACATCAGATGTTAGAGCCCCAACATAACATATCGACTCATGATTGACATCGAATCCAACATCCAATACTACAACTATGGTGTGATAAGAATAATACTTACCCAACGGTCAATTCATGGAGAAATCAATTACAATCTGATATATTAGGTGATAATGCTTGATTTGATTTTCATTGTATATTTTTGGTAATAGCTATAACTCTGTAATTATGATTTCACACTAGGTAATTGTATTGTATATATATATTATAGGCCAGTGTGAATGAAATTATCTTGTATCCATTGTTCTTCAATACAAAGTTCTGCTATTACTTTTCTCTTCTCAATGTATTATGAATTCTATCATATTTCAACATGGTATCAGAGCATGTTGAATACTTGTGTCTGATCCAGTTTTGATTTATCTTATCCAAATTTTTTTTCTTCTTCAACTCTTGATATTATTTGAATCTCGTTATGTCTCCTGATAACACCGGATCCCAAGTAATCTTTCCCCAAGGTCAATTGGTCACAACAAAACTCACTGAAAATAATTATTTGGTATGGCGACAATAGATCATCACTGCCATTCGTGGATACGGGCTCGAAGACTACATGGATGGTTCACACAAACCACCACCGGAAACAACACCCGGTGCAGGAAGTGAAAAGATAGTAAATCCCAAATATGCAGAATGGGTAAGACAAGATCAGTTATTAGCTTCTTGGATTTTGTCTTCATTATCTGATACTTTGTTAGTCATCATAGTTGGATTAAAGACTTCGAAAGATATGTGGTCAGCTTTAGAACAAAATTTTTCGAGTCAATCAAAAGCTAGACAAATGCAGTTCAAATTGCAATTGCAAACTCTTAAAAAGGGCTCTATGGCTATGAGAGATTATCTCACTAAATTCAAAGGCTATATTGATACTTTGACTTCTACTGGTTATATTGTTTCTGAAGAGGACCAAGTGATGCATGTTTTAAGTGGTTTAGGCCCTGAATATGATGCTGTTATGGTTAATGTCACTTCTCGAATTGATAGTTATAAATTGAGAGATGTATCTGCTCTACTTTTAAGCTATGAAAACAGGTTGGAATATGTTAGTTCAAGTCCTATAAATGTTGATGGTTCTTTGCCAAACGCAAATATTTCCACTCAACAAAATCAAAGTCGGAGGTTCTTTGATGGGAATCCTCAAGGTAATAGGGGACGTTTCCAACAAAATTTCCAAGGCCAAAGATCCGGTAGAGGAAACCACAGAGGAAGCTTTAGAGGAAGAGGTGGTAGAGGCTATTCCCAAGGCAACCGACTAACTTGTCATTGGGAATGACATTAAAAATGATTCTGAAATGATAATCTAAAATCGATTAAATAAACAAAGATAAAATAGAAAAGAGATGTGCAACACTCGAAACTCCAAAAGTGAGAAAATCATCTATTTATATTAGTTATCAAATGAAAATTCCACATGCAATAATGCAATATTAGTATGCACGTCCACCAACTATTTGATGAGATATAGTGTGCAAATGAAAGACAAATTTATAATAACAAATCCAAAATGATTTGGATTCACATAAATTATTATAAAATTTTAAGACTAAAACATGATTGGCTCAAGTAAAAATTTAAAAAAAAAAAAAACGCACCGCCTGAAGTAAATTTAAAAAAAAAAGAATAACGGATACATTTATTAGAAAACCCTATTTTTTTGTTTACGAACCCAGCTTTCTTACTTTCTTCTCGTCGAATCTTGAAAACCCTTGAAAAGTTTTTTCTTTATTTCTTACCTATTTCTTGAACCCTTGAAATGGCGGATGAAATTGCGATAGAAGATATGATGGTTATTGATCAGGTTGAAGAAATGTTCGACTACGCCGGGTTGGGATTTGTTGAAGGTTCTAAGTCAGATGATTTGGTTGTGGAAGGATATGAATCGTGGCTTCACATTGGAGAAGATGAGAGTAAATCGGGTGTGGCTATGGACAGGAGCAGCTACTTGAAGCTATTGTGTATATGGAGTAGTATTTAAAACGGCTTATGGATTACTTTTGGTAAAGTCGAGTCAAGAGTTACACTCTTTCTCCTTAAGACGAAATTGCTCCGTACTTCAGGTGCTTACGGACTATAGCAATCGCCTCCAAGATACAACGACTTTTAATTTTGGACTTGTAGCACAACTAGTCCAAAATTATCGGCGAACGAACTAATATTTTAGAACTTTCGGACTTGGGTAGGAAAATTCTAGAACTATAGGTACTAGAATGTAATATGCAAGTATGTAGTGCAGGACTTGAATATTTTCTGCAGAATGTATGGGGGCCTATTTATAAGTGTTGAAGAGTTGTGTTGCTTTTTTAGAAAGGACACCTTAATTCATTATGGGCCATTAGATCATGCCTCTTGATCAAGATCAAGATCCAATGGTCTAGATTGCACCCCTCCATTTTGAATTTTAAATTCAAATCTTGGAGCCAATTTTTACCCTCCAATGCATCTTTGGCGCAGGCCCGGCCCGAGGCGACCCGACCAGGCGCATAACCCGACCCGCTCTGATGACCTGACCCGGTAGAGATCAAGTCCGATCAGCGACCCGATCTGGCCCAACGACCCAACTGCAGCCCGATCCGGACAGCGACCCATCCCGGTCCGGCCATGCGTTGTTTTAACTCACCTATCGAACCCGGTTCGAGTCCAAAAGGTGATCATGTGCAAGCGCGGCTAGACTTGGTTGGATGCACCATGTGGTCCACACATTTTATTTAATTCAATAATATGTATGGGTAATAATAAGGAGTTCAATTCTCCCATCTTTTTCCAATGTGGGATAACTTCCCACTTCAACATTTACTCTTCATTTTTTTCTTATTTTTCTTGTAATTAATTGCAAACTTCATGTATTAATTACTCATTCACCCGGAATTGGATTTGAGCAAACTTATACACTAAATTCATCTATTTGAAACGTAGTTTCCAAATATGTAATTTGTTTTCATTTTCGACAAACGAAAATTACAAGAACATTGGTCAAAGGTGGGCTTGACCCACTTCTACACTTAACCAATTCCAACAATCCCCCACATGAATGTAATTAATGCATGTAGACTCTATCGAAAGTTTCTACGAACTGCTATTTGCATCAGGATAGGTAGCTTCCGGCTTTGAACCTTCCTTAGTAGAATGCCATCGGATTTACTTGCTGCTTAGTGAACATGATGTTTTGAACTAGTCAGCATTTTATGTAAATCAAGTCAACGACACCCACACAATAACAATTCTAATATTCTTCGTTCTCACGTTGTGTCCAATTCGGCCCTGGACCATCTTGGATTCATAAGTGTTTTTCTCATTCGAAGCGGCCAAACTTCACACTTATATAGGTGATCTCCTATGTAGAGTATCCTGCTATACTCCACTTTTAAGGTATAGGAATCATTAAAAGCTTTTAAGGCTTACCCTCTACCACACTTCTGCAGGCTTGCACTTGATTTGAGAATGAGTTGAGATTATATTTCAAGTACTATTTCGGAACACTTATAACTTAGTTGTCTTATTGAACCATGTTCTTGGGATCTCCAATCATCATGGTTAAGTTACCGCTATAAACGTTCTTTAGTGCGTGGATTTTAAACCCATTCCCATTACTGCACTTGTCATTAGATCTCTATTTATGCCTTTTGTCAACGGATCCGCGATATTTTCCTTAGACTTTACATAGTCGATGGAAATTATCCCACTAGAGATCAATTGTCTAATGGTATTATGTCTCCTCCTTATGTGTCGAGATTTACCGTTGTACATGTTGCTTTGTGCTCTCCCAATAGTTGCAATGCTATCGCAATGTATCATTATAGGAGGCACTGGTTTGCTCCAACAAGGAATATCCTCTAAGAAGTTTCTAAGCCATTCGGCTTCTTCACCAGCTTTGTCTAATGCAATGAACTCCGACTCCATTGTGGAACGAGCTATGCATGTTTGTTTAGAAGATTTCCATGATACTGCTCCACCACCTATGGTAAATACGTAACCACTTGTGGATTTGGAGTCTTTTGAATCAGATATCCAATTAGCATCCGTGAATCCTTCGACTACGGCTGGATATCTTGTATACAGTATCCCATAACTTAGAGTATGTTTCAAATATCTAAGTACTCTTGTCAATGCTATCCAATGTTCTTTATTAGGATTGCTTGTGAACCTACTAAGTTTATGAACAGAGTATGCTATATCCGGACGTGTACAATTTGTTAAGTACATCAAACTTCCGATAATTCTTGCATATTTCTGTTGTGATATGGGTTCGCCTTTATTTTTGGCTAGATGTAAATTCACATCCACAGGAGTTTTAGCCGAGGGTAAGTCAAAGGCATCGAATTTCTTAAGTATATTCTCTACGTAGTGAGATTGTGTTAAGACAATTCCATCAGGTGATCTAGAGATTCTTATCCCTAGTATGACATCAGCCTCACCCATATCCTTCATGTCAAAATTCCTTTTTAACATGTTCTTAGTATTCACAATCACTTTGTGATTACTTCCTATTATGAGCATGTCGTCTACGTATAGACATACAATTACATACTCATTAGGCGTGCCTTTTATGTAGACACACTTATCACATTCATTGATTTTGAATCCATTTGATAGCATAGTTTGATCAAACTTTTGATGCCATTGTTTAGGTGCTTGTTTTAATCCGTATAAGGATTTTATTAACTTGCACACTTTCTTTTCTTGGCCAGGGGCAACAAACCCTTCAGGTTGTTTCATATATATTTCCTCTTCTAATTCACCATTTAAGAAAGCTGTTTTGACATCCATTTGGTGTATCTCAAGATTATGCAAAGCTGCAATTGCTATGAGAACTCTAATGGATGAAATTCTTGTCACAGGTGAATATGTGTCGAAGAAATCATATCCTTCCTTTTGTTTGAATCCTTTAGCTACTAAGCGAGCCTTGTATTTGTCAATTGAACCATCAGCCTTGTATTTCTTCTTTAGGATCCATTTGCATCCTAAAGGTTTGTTGCCCGGTGGGAGATCGACCACCTCCCAAGTATGGTTTTGCATAATGGATTCAATTTCGCTGTTGATAGCCTCTTTCCAGAGAGGAGCATCTGGACTAGACAATGCTTCATGTATTGTCCTTGGTTCATTTTCTAGCATGTAGCTTATAAAATCAGAACCAAAGGACTTTTCCTTCTTGGTTCTTTTACTACGCCTTGGTTCTTCCTCCCTTTGAGGTGAACCTTTTTCTATAGCGTCATGAGTTCTTTTATGCGAGCTCACTTCTTGTTTTTCCTTCTTAGGAAAAATATTCTCAAAGAACACTGCATTTCTAGATTCAATAGTCATTCCCTCATTCATTTCAGGAACTTCTGACTTATGAACCAAGAAACTATATGCACTACTATTGTATGCATAACCAATAAAGATGCAATCAACTGTTTTGGGTCCTAGCTTTACTTGTTTTGGTTTAGGTACCTCAACTTTTGCTAGGTACCCCCACACTTTGAGGTAACCATATGACGGTTTCCTTCCTTTCCATAATTCATATGGAGTTTTATCTCTTTTCTTGTGTGGTAGTTTATTAAGAATGTGGTTTGCCGAAAGCACCGCTTCTCCCCACATGTTCTGGGATAGGCCCGAGCTAATCAACATAGCATTCATCATCTCTTTGAGAGTTCTATTTTTTCGTTCTGCAACGCCATTAGATTGTGGTGAGTATGGTGCTGTAGTTTGATGAATAATGCCATTTTGTAGATAAAATTCTTCAAATGGAGCCACATATTCTCCACCTCTATCACTTTGAATCATTTTGATTCTAATGCTTAGTTGATTTTCGACTTCATTCTTAAAGTTTATGAATGCATCTATTGCTTCATCTTTCCCTCTTAGAAGATATATATAACAATACCTTGTGCAATCATCGATAAATGTAATGAAGTAATTCTTACCCCCTCTTGTTGGTGCGAACTTTAAATCACATATATCAATATGGATTAGTTCTAGAGGTGTTGTACTTCTTTCCACTGAATGAAATGGAGTTTTTTGTCATTTTTGCTTCAACACAAATTTTACATTTCTTTTGTGGATCTAGTTCCATTATTGGTAACAAATTTAAGTTGACTAATTTTCTTAGTGAATTTAAACTTGCATGTCCTAATCTATCATGCCATATATTAGAACTCTCGGCCAAGTAAGAAATAACTTTTCCTTTATTTTTAATATCACGGTGTACAGTCATTACATTTAGTTTGAAAAGACCCTTTTCAAGGTAACCTTTTCCTACAAACATTCCACTTTTGGATAGTATATATTTGTCAGACTCATACACTTGTCTAAATCCGGCTTTACTAAGCAATGATCCAGACACTAAGTTCTTGCGGATGTCAGGGACATGCAATACATCCACAAGTTGGAGCTCTTTTCCCGATGTCATCTTCAACACAATTCTGCCTAGTCCAATGACTTCAGATGTTGAAGAATTTCCCATAAATAATTTTCTACCATTTATCGGGATGTAGGTAGAGAACATTTCCTTGTCCGAGCAGATGTGTCTTGTTGCTCCACTATCCACAAACCATTCTTGTGGATTATCCACAAGGTTTGCTTCAAAGACCACAGCCGCTAGGTTTAGTTCGGACAAGTTGGCGGATACCGACTTCTCTTCGGCTAGGTTAGCTCGGCTGTTGTTTTCCTTCTTTGGTTGACGACAGTTTTTCGCCATATGTCCGGGCTTGTTACAGTTATAGCAGTTGCCTTTAATCTTCTTTGCAGGCTTTTGCTTTTTGTCATTCCACTTCCTCTTTTTGTTTTCCCCGGATTCAACCAAATTAACTCTTGCCTCTTTGCTTGACTTGATTTCAGACTTTTGATTATCTTCTTCGATCCTTAGTCTCACGATCAAGTCTTCAAGCATCATTTCTTTTCTTTTATGCTTGAGATAGTTTTTAAAATCTTTCCACAGAGGCGGTAGCTTTTCAATTAAAGCAGCTACTTGAAAAGATTCACTCAATTCCATACCCTCGGCATGGATGCCATGTAAGATCAGTTGTAGTTCTCTAACTTGATCCAATACAGTCTTGGAGTCCACCATTTTGTACTCGAGGAATCGTCCGACTATGAATTTCTTCATTCCGGTGTCATCCGCTTTGTACTTCTTTTCAAGTGACTCCCATAGTTTTTTAGAAGTTTTAAAATCTGTATAAACATTATAGAGTGAGTCATCTAACCCATTTAGAATGGAGTTACGACACATGAAGTCACTATGTTTCCAGATTTGAACGGCAACTTTCTTTTGATCATCAGTTTCATCTTCTTCAACCGTTGGAGCAACTTCCGTCAAAAAACGGGCGAGGTTGAGTGTTGTTAAGTAGAACAGCATTTTCTGTTGCCAGCGCTTAAATTCCGTTCCATCGAACTTAGGTGGTCTCTCGTCGTGAACAGGTGCAGTAGTAACAGTAGCAGGTACCGATGCAGTAGTAACATTAGCAGGTACATCAGTAGCCATCTTTAAATACAAAAATAAATTTTCGTCTTAAGATTGTTGTGTATATGGAGTAGTATTTAAAACGGCTTATGGATTGCTTTTGGTAAAGTCGAGTCAAGAGTTACACTCTTTCTCTTTAAGACGAAATTGCTCCGTACTTCAGGTGCTTACGGACTATAGCAATCGCCTCCAAGATACAACGACTTTGAATTTTGGACTTGTAGCACAACTAGTCCAAAATTATCGGCGAACGAACTAATATTTTAGAACTTTCGGACTTGGGTAGGAAAATTCTAGAACTATAGGTACTAGAATGTAATATGCAAGTATGTAGTGCAGGACTTGAATATTTTCTGCAGAATGTATGGGGGTCTATTTATAAGTGTTGAAGAGTTGTGTTGCTTTTTTAGAAAGGACACCTTAATTCATTATGGGCCATTAGATCATGCCTCTTGATCAAGATCAAGATCAAGATCCAATGGTCTAGATTGCACCCCTCCATTTTGAATTTTAAATTCAAATCTTGGAGCCAATTTTTACCCTCCAATGCATCTTTGGTGCAGGCCCGACCCGAGGCGAACCGACCCGACTCGGTGCATAACCCGTCCCGCTCTGATGACCCGACCCGGTAGAGATCCAGTCCGATCAGCGATCCGATCTGGCCCGACGACCCAACTGCAACCCGATCCGGACAGCGACCCGTCCCGGTCCGGCCATGCGTTATTTTAACTCACCTATCGAACCTGGTTCGAGTCCAAAAGGTGATCATGTGCAAGCGCGGCTAGACTTGGTTGGATGCACCATGTGGTCCACACATTTTATTTAATTCAATAATGTGTGTGGGTAATAATAAGGAGTTCAATTCTCCCATCTTTTTCCAATGTGGGATAACTTCCCACTTCAACATTTACTCTTCATTTTTTTCTTATTTTTCTTGTAATTAATTGCAAACTTCATGTATTAATTACTCATTCACCCGGAATTGGATTTGAGCAAACTTATACACTAAATTCATCTATTCGAAACGTAGTTTCCAAATATGTAATTTGTTTTCATTTTCGACAAACGAAAATTACAAGAACATTGATCAAAGGTGGGCTTGACCCACTTCTACACTTAACCAATTCCAACAGAAGCTACACTCAGTTCTATCATTTTTTCAATAAATTAAACAAAAGAGTCCACTCTAATTAAAGAGTACCTATCTGGCATCTTATTTCCTCCAAAGTATTTTTGGTTTACAGGAATGAATTAAACAAACAACACTCTACATTTCAAATTAAAAGACTTTGAAGGTGAGATTTATTCCAACTCAAAAGAACGAGTTAAAAGTTTTTTTTTTCCATAACTATTTAAAACTTTAGATTTTATTTTAAAAAAAATATTTGTATTGATTTTAACTCATAACTATGAGTTTTATGTCAATTTTGCCCAATTTTCACCGGAACCCTCAATTTTCACTGGAAATTGGTCACGTACGTTGCACGTGACTGATAAATTTGGGGGTTCCGACAAAAATTGAGGGTTTCGGCAAAAATTGGGTAAAATTGAAACAAAACTCATAGTAATTGGACAAAATCGATACAAATATCTTTTTGGGACAAAATTTAAAATTTTAAAATGTTATGAGACAAAAAAAACTTTTAACTCTGGACAATTATGTGTGATTTATTTTTTCTGATGTTAGCTTGTGATGTTTATTTCTCTATTTTAATTTTTTAATCCATTGCAAATAATGTTCTCACAAATAATATTTTGCTTTATGATTTATGAAGCTTATAAAAATAGTTAAAAAAGATATTTCAATTTTGTACAGGTTAAAAGTTTTTTTGTTCCATAACTATTTAAAATTTTAGATTTTGTCTCAAAAAAGATACTATTTTTTATCGATTTTGTCTCATAACTATGAGTTTTATTTTGATTTTGCCCAATTTTTGCCTGAACCCTAAATTTTCGCCGGAACCCCCAAATTCATCCATCACGTGCAACGCACGTGACCAATTTTCGGCGAAAATTGGGTAAAATTGAAACAAAACTCATAGTTAAGGGACAAAATCGATACAAATATATTTTTTGGGACAAAATCTAAAGTTTTAAATAATTATGGAAAAAAAAAACTTTTAACTCCAAAAGAACCATATTGCATCGTACCATTTGAAATCCAACTATTTAATTCTTAATTTTATTTTCTCTTGAAATTTCCATAACTATTTCATTCAAAAGATGAGTTTTGTAGTCTTATTTTTACTTGTATATTCAATTAAGATGAATTCAATCTTTTGATTTTACCACAATTGTCTATTAATAAAGCACGATTGATTTATTTATTTATTTATCCTTAACTTAATGTACATTAATTTGCCCATCGGAAATCATCTATTTATATTAGTTATCATATGAAAATTCCGTATGCAATATTAGTATGCACGTTCACCAACTATTTGAAGAGATATAGTGTGCAAGTGAAAGACAAATTTATAATAACAAATCTAAAATGATTTGGATTCACATAAATTAAAATGATTCTGAAACGATAATCTAAAATCGATTAAATAAACAAAGATAAAATAGAAAAGAGATGTGCAACACTCGAAACTCCAAAAGTGAGGAAATCATCTATTTATATTAGTTATCAAATGAAAATTCCACATGCAATAATGCAATATTAGTATGCAAGTCCACCAACTATTTGATGAGATATAGTGTGCAAATGAAAGACAAATTTATAATAACAAATCCAAAATGATTTGGATTCACATAAATTATTATAAAATTTTAAGACTAAAACATGATTGGCTCAAGTAAAAATTTAAAAAAAAAAAAAAAAAAACGCACCGCCTGAAGTAAATTTAAAAAAAAAAAAAGAATAACGGATACATTTATTAGAAAACCCTATTTTTTTTGTTTACGAACCCAGCTTTCTTACTTTCTTCTCGTCGAATCTTGAAAACCCTTGAAAAGTTTTTTCTTTATTTCTTACCTATTTCTTGAACCCTTGAAATGGCGGATGAAATTGCGATAGAAGATATGATGGTTATTGATCAGGTTGAAGAAATGTTAGACTACGCCGGGTTGGGATTTGTTGAAGGTTCTAAGTCAGATGATTTGGTTGTGGAAGGATATGAATCGTGGCTTCACATTGGAGAAGATGAGAGTAAATCGGGTGTGGCTATGGACAGGAGCAGCTACTTGAAGCTACACTCAGTTCTACCATTTGTGGAATCCGGCTACCATGCAGCTATTGAAACGATTGGAGATTCGATGATTGAAGAAGAAATAATCCACGTCGTGGATTTTCCACCGGTTCCCCCTGGTAAGTGGGTTGACCTCCTCACTGTTCTTGCCTCCTCTAGACCCTCAATCCGATTCACATGGGTTGTCTTTGATCGTGAGATTCACGCTGCTTGTAATGAAGCAGCCCAACTCCTGATAAATCACGGACATTCGTTGGGGTACCAGAATTTAGAGGTTTTCACAGTACCAGCGACGTCCATGGAAATTTTCTTGAAAATGAGTCAAAAGGAGGCTGTTGCTGTGAACCTTCCCTACATGCTTCATCGAGGTTTAAAAAAAACAAAGCAGAACCTCCTCGCCCAGATCAGTGGCGCAAAGATAGTGACGTGCGCTGAGTACGAGTGCTACACTAATACTACCATTGTCGATCGGTTGAGGGCCTGTTTTCCGTACTACCGGGCTCTTTTTGATTGCATAGAGTGTCTTCCACTCTCTGTATGGGAGGATGAGGCCCAGTTCATCAGGGTGCAAGATGTCATTGGGAATGACATTAAAAATGCCCTACAAAAGAACTTGATGGAGCCTTTCTGTTGTTGGAAAATAAGATTTGAAGTAGTGGGCTTCACTCAAAGGGAACCCACGCCTCACCTCATCAATAACCTGGCTGCCTTGCTCCCAACATACCACTTCAGCTATTCTGTCAAACGGACTCATGGGGCCATCATGATATGCTGGAAAGGTACTCCACTAGCTTCCATCTCAGTGTGGACATCTGATCCGACTCTCTGGCAGAATATCAAGGATATGAAGCTCCGCATGAGATTTACTTAAGTCTGCTTGCATTCTAGTGCTATACAAAATTACTACTCATTTGGTACTCTTGTTTTTGTGTTCAACCTGTCCTATTAATTGTCTGTTGTTTCTATCAACCTGTCCTATTAATTGTCTATATACTGCTACTGTTGTTTCTATTTTGAGTTCAACCTGTCCTATCAATTGTCTAGTACTCTAATTCCATGGCTGGATTACTTCCACCAGATGTTTCTTCTGCATCTGCAATTTATAAGAACATGTGTTGTTAGATATACACCAAAATGTTGTAATAGTAT
Organism: Pogostemon cablin; assembly: GCA_023678885.1. Classification (NCBI taxonomy): domain Eukaryota; kingdom Viridiplantae; phylum Streptophyta; class Magnoliopsida; order Lamiales; family Lamiaceae; genus Pogostemon; species Pogostemon cablin. The sequence goes on along the minus strand of CM043009.1, from coordinate 21,752,999 downwards.
TTTAAATGTTTCTAGCAAATTAGAGCTGTATATCCCAATGGATGTAGAATCTTCTTGAAAGTCCACATTCCACTGCTCCCTGCATCAAGTATATATATAGGATTCCTAGTTATTATCATCAATTTGTAAGATAATCACCTCTGCATGGATTCATTTCTTACTCTAAGATTGAAGAATGTAACAAGCTTGCCTATTCATTTATAATCCATATCTCAAGAAATAGGGTATTCTTAATCCTGCATTTATGGTATCACTTTCCAAAATTCCAATCACCACATCTACCCATTGAGAAATGGAGTAGTTAGATTTCAGAAAGATGATTGAAAATATATATATATATATCACTATTCATTATAGCTAGCAGGTACCTCAAACTAAAATTATTTTCAAACTGATTGCTACCATTCACAAAAGGCACCATAAACTCTGAGTGTAGCTTACAAATAAGTTTTTATGTTTTAATCACTTAAAAAAACTTAGTCACAATAGGGAACAGCATCAATATTAGAAGCAGAGTTTTATCATGCACACCAGCATCAGTTGCCTTGTTTAGTATCTGCGCCAATAAAATTAAGACTTAAATTAAAACAGGGATAAAATAAATGGACTGACAGTTAACTATCACAATAAATAAGTAAGAACCTTACACAACCAATTGAAGGAAGAGGTTTGTATATCTCTACGTTTGTTACCCACATAATAGAAGACGTGCATCGAATCTGGTTAAAAAGGAGCCCTGAATATGCCCAGCCAGTAAGGCAACAAAGATCATTTCGCCAAACATTATAAAGCAGCCAAATATGCCAAATGAATCAACAGAAGTACTCACTCCAAACCCTGTATCTATGCAATCTGTGACTGAAGTTCAAAAGAAAATAAAGTAGAGAATGTGGGCAAGACCTGTGGATATGCATGAACATCATTACATTTACAAATAGTATTACATTTTTGTTTAGAAGGTTTATAATGAACCCTCTGTGCAGACAAGTATAGTGAAGTTCAACTTTCAGATGAGGGCATCAAGATTAAATAAAATAAGAACTGTACCAACATTTTTATAAGCCAAGCAAGCCAAGATCAAATTAATCCGAGTATAATCACAGGCATGACCTCTACACTTGAAAGTAACTCATTAATATTCAAAGAAAAAGTAGCTAACATGAGCAAAATAGCAGCATTCAACTCACTCTTGGATGTATATGAAGCTCCATAATAGTAATTAAACTAGCACATAACATCTGTAACTTACTCTTCAATGTATAATAGTAATTAAACTAGCACATAAACATATGTAACTTACTCTTCAATGTATAATAGTAATTAAACTTGCACATAACATCTGTGGCTATACTGTACATTATTCAAAGTACCTCAATAGATAGTTGGAAGGTGGCTGGCTATATATTATTCAAAGTACCTGAATAGATAGTTGGATGGTAAACATATCTAAGCTCCTTATCATCCAAAGCATCTCTCGAACAAGCTCCAATTCCAAGTGAATACAGCGCGCATCCCTATAATCAATCAACCAATTCTCTGTTTTACTTCTTTTGTGATACTACTAAACAAATTACAAGTAAAACCCATTCGATTGAGTTTGTACACCATCACAGAAAATCAACTTCACTAAACTTTTCAATAGAGTATGTTGTCTGATATGCGCATTTAAGCACCCAAAAAAACAACCGGATTTACAAGGAAATACGTGAATTAGGAGGAGAATTCAGGTTAACGTGAAAAATCGAGGCAAGTGTTGAACAATTACGTGGGGGAATTCGTAAGATATGATGAGCTGAGGTGGTTTTGCAGGCATGGATGAAAATGAGAGGATCAAACTATAGCTGGTTTCTGAAGAAGGAAAACGAGGAATGAATGGGCCAATGGGGGTGATCATTAATTTTAATTTTATAATTAATTAATACTAATAGAGTAGTTAATTAGTTAATAGTTACTGTAACGAACCTCAATGCAAACGGCGCCGAGTCACCACATCTATCCTTTTATTTTTTAATTTTATTTTATTTTATTCTATTTTATATATACACTTTGGAGTGCTTTTATTTTTAATTTTTTTCATTTTAAGAAAAGATTCTCTGTCTTTTAGTGATTAATTAATTATAAGTACAATTAACTATTTAAAGGAATATACTTAATTAATAAAATTTCAATTTACATACGTAGTTTGCAAACACAGTTGTGTGTATTAGAGTTATACACTTCCATGTATGTATCATCCAACTTATATAATTGAAAATTTGAAAGAATATCAATTAAACTAGAATAATTAATTGAAATATTATGATTGATCCCATTTTGTAGTTCATGCATGCATAACTTTTTGTTCCAACCCCTAATGACCTTAATCATCATGTTTGTCCCATCGATTAGTTTAATAATTTATCTTATTCTAAATTCAAATATCGGATAAAATTAATCTTTAAAATGCATTTCGAGTGAAGCAATTCAAATGAATACATAATTTTTATTTAATATTTTTTTTTATGTCAATTAAGTTTTTTGAGGATTTCCAAATTTGAAATGCCGCAGTAGAAGTCAAATGGGGTGTTTTATAGTTTATATAGGGATGTAAACGAACCAAGCCGCTCGCAAGCTATTCGAAACTCGATTCGAAAAAAAATTCGTTCGAGTTCGTTCGTGGAAAAAAACGAGCCGAGCCGAGCTCGATTTTCGAGCTCGATTATTTTTTCGAGCCGAACTCGAACCCGAGGGTGTTTGGCTCGAAAGCTCGCGAACGTGTTCGTTTACAGGCTCGCGAACGTGTTCGCGAACATGTTCGTTTAAAAGCTCGCGAACATGTTCGTTTACAGGCTCGCAAACGTGTTCGCGAACATGTTCGTTTAAAAGCTCGCGAACATGTTCGTTTATAGGCTCACGAACATGTTCGTTTATTAAGCTCGCGAACGTGTTCGTTTATAGGCTCGTGAACGTGTTCGATAATAGGCTCGAATAATGGTCAATATGCTCATTCTTCATATTATTACTCCATTATTATTATTATTATTATTATTTATTATAACATATTAATATGATAATTTTAGAGTTTAAAATTTTTTACATAAATAAATAAACTTTTATATATATATATATATATATATATATATATATATATATATATATATATATATATATATATATATATATATATATATATATATATATATATATATATATATATATATATATATATATATATATATATATATATATATACTTTTATCAATATAATTTATAAGGAATATAAATTTATAATTTTAAAAATATAATATACTCTTTAAATTAAAGAAAATTTTTAAAGTATGACAATAAAAATAATAAAATTATTAAAACATAATTAATAAAAATAAAATTAAAAAGAGAGTGCATGTTATTAATTCTAAATAATGAATTGAAAGTCTATTTATAATGGGTTTAAAGATCTAAATTTTTTGTTTTTTATTTCTATATAAGATTTAGTTTTGATTTATTTATACTTAAATTTGAATAAATATATGTATTTATATACATTAAATTTTAACTAATACTCCATCCGTTCCGGAAAAGTTTTTATCTTTACTGTTTCACGTTGTTTAAAAAAATTATACTTTTTGACCAACTTTATTGACTTTGGAGGGTATTGTAGTATTTTTAGGTAATAAAAAAGTAGTATAAAGTAATGATATGTGTGTGAAAAAAGAGTGACAATTTTGAAATTAAAGTAACTTTTGAGGTTGTTGGATAAAGTGATGTTTTCTTTATTAGGGGGTGAAAGGTTTTGTGGAGCAAACAAATGAGGAAAGTGAGAAAAGTATTATGGGACGGAAGGAGTAGTAATTAATAAAATTGTAAGTATTTTAAAGTCGACACCTCATTAATACATAAATATATGTATATATATATATGTATATATATGTAAAAATACATTACTCCCTCCGTCCCATTTTCATCTTCATATTTACTGTACACACGCAAATTAAGAAAAGTTGCTTTTTGAGTAACTTTTGGGGGTAGTTTGGTATTTTTGGGTGATAAATAAATGATAAAGTATGTTATGTGTGTTAAAAAGGTGATGGCAATTTTGAAATTAAAGTATGTTAAAGGGACATTAGTTATGTACCTTTTCCTTTTATGGAAGAGTGAAATTGAAATTGGGACGGACCAAAACGGAAAGTGTGAAGTTGAAGTTGGGACGGAGGGAGTAATTTAATATAATTATTTATTTATATTTTAATAATATAATTTTATTTGAAGGAGAAATTTCGAATTTATATACACCCGTATTTGCCTTTTAATATTATTATTATTATTATTATAGTTAATGGGATAACATAAGGATACATTCAAATTTTAGGCAAAAACTTGTGTGACACCGTCTTACATAAGGTCTTACGTGAGACGAATAAAAAATTTATAAAATGTTAGCACTTTCGCTATATTCCATATAAAATGTTCGTTTTGTTTATATTATAAATTGTTCATAAAATAGTTCACTACACTATTATTACTTTTTATCGATTGAATATCACTTTTAATTAATAATATTATCACTTTTTATTCGTCTCATGTAAATATTTACGTGAGACGGTCTCACACAAGACCTACTCCAAAATTTAAATTAAATACATACTCCATATACTTATAAATGTTAATTAAAAAAATATTTTGTTATATTATTAATATATATTTTAATTAATAATTAATAAAAATTTATAATATCTCTAGATTCCACTTTTTATAAAAAAAATTATTAATAAAATTTTATTATTCATGAGACCTCACTCAAACCTTTATACATTAAAAAACTAAAAAATAAATTATTTTCAGTTTAAATAGCCAAACGAGCCCGAGCTCGAACAAAGGACTAGTTTTTATCGAGCCGAATTCGAGTTCGAGTTTTTTTTTATTTAATAAAAATATTTCGAGCCGAGCTCGCGAAGTGTTCGCGAGCTCTATATTTTACACACGAGCCGAACTCGAGCTTAAAAAATAAAATTCGAATCGAGCTCGAGCCGAGCTCGAGCCCTTTAAAAAAATTCGAGCCGAGCTTCGAGCCCGGAGATGTTCGGCTCGGCTCGACTCGATTACATCCCTAAGTTTATAGATATAATTTTGGGTTTCTGAAAATATTTTAACAATTATTTATTTATTTTTGAAAGCATTCTGTAATTAATAATTAGCTGACTTAACTATTTACTCAATTTGCTACAAATTGCAAACGAGTCCCTACCAACTTTTTGTTCTTATGTGGATTGACCCCTTCCTAAGTTTATCATAATTAGGTAAATACTCCCTCCGTCCCGTCTTTGATTTTTGCGCGTAAATAAATAGTATTATTATTTTATGTAAAGTGGATAGGGATATTAGAGAAAGTATTAGAGAGATGTGATGGGTAGTGGTGGGCGATTTATGGACATTTTTACTAAAAAAAGAAAATATTGTAATTTGGTTGGAACGCCTAATATATACTTCTTCCGTCTCACTTCAGATGACACACTTTCCATTTTGGGTTGTCCCACAAAAGTTTGCACATTCCAAAAAAATAAAAAGTAAAAAACAACTACCCTTCCTCATACACTTTAATTACAAAAAAACCATCTCTATCTACCATACTTTATCATTTATATATTACATAAAAATATCATTATACCCCTAAAAATTATCACTTTCTTAATCTCCATGCCGAAAAGAGGGGTGCAAGCTTTTTAGAGACGGAGGGAGTAGTAAAATGATGTTATTTACTGGGACGGAGGGAGTAAGTCTTATTAAATCCTGCGGGTGGATTTACAAAATTAAAAATTTAGGAAAACCCATGTGTTAAAAATCCACAAAATATTATGTTGAAAATTTAGGAAAACTCATGTGTTAAAATAAGTGTTATTTTTCACATTGAATTATGAGCGCAATTTTCGTAATATTATTATATGATTGACACGATAACTTAGTATATCACCATGTATAATATGATTGACACGATATAACAACCATTACCGACTTTAAACTTTCCCATTTAGAATCCGAACCTGCATGTCGCATAAATTTTGCCATAGATTTTTAATTAAAATTCTATTTATTTAAGATAATGACTATTTCATCACATAAATTTTGCCATAGATTTTTAATTAAAATTCTATTTAAGATAATGACTTTCATTTCTTCACTCACCCCTGCTTTGCTTGAACGTTATTCTCTCTCTCACTCCCTTCATGTAGTCACCTATTACACTGGAACCTCCGATTCAGAGTAGAAAATGGCAAAACTGTGTTAGCTCACCATTACCTCACCACTTTTTACTGTCATCGGGCAAGGTAATTTGATTTCAAGTAGCATGTATTCACCCATGCGCAATATTTAATGTGTTGTCCACCAAGTGTTCGATGAATTGTTTAAAAAAAATAATAATTAATTGCTACACATTCACGGTGGATATATAGCTGAAGTTGAGCCCCTTTGTTCTACTAAAAAAATTGGACTGTTTGTGATTGACTGATTCAAAGAAAGCTTATGCACACATGTATGAGTTCAACCTGTAATCTATGTTTCATCATTTCCAACCTTAATTTTTTTTTGCTTCTCTATTAAATTAGCTTAACATTTTGTAGTTGTTCGTACTTGCTACGTGAAAGATGAAAGTGCAAGGATGAAATATTCATGAAGAAGTTGCAGCAGATGCTAGAGGAAGAGGAATACCTATACCACAAGTTCTTCCTTGGAAAACTGATGAACCAAAGGTAAATCTCTACCAGGGTGGTCTTAATCTCAGGATCTGATCAGTTAATATTTGATTTTATTCTTTTCTGTTACAAGTCTAAAGCAGTCTTTTACACATTCTCTCCACAACTGTTTTGAAATTTTATTAATGGCTGGAATTTCTAAGACAAAGTGACAGTTTGAATCAGATCAACTGCCCTGCTCCGATAAAGTTGTCAATATTTCCATTAAATAGTACTCATTACAAGAGAATTTATAGTGTCGAATGAACCGAAAAAGTTACCCTGCTCCAATCAAGATGTCAGTAGTTCCATTAAATATTGATAGCAAGAGAATTTCCAGAGTCAAAAGTTTCACTTCAACTATCATACCCTGAATCATTCCATAAATTTGTGCTTTAAACTGCAAAAATCTCAGATTTATCACTGTAACTGAAATTGTGCCTTGCCCTGTATAAGAAGAGGGCGTGTTCTTAAATTCTACATTTATATATGAACATAATGGATTGGTATGGGCTATAAGCTATAAAGTTGTGTCATTATTGTGGGTCCGTGCTTTATTTGGGCCTCTATGTAGCTTTAGATCTCACTAGAGAGGCATTTCAAACAATGATGAAGATTGTCTTTCCTCTTCCCCAAAACCATTCCTTGCATTTGCCTCATATTCATTTGGGTTGTGGGGCTGACATTTTCATACATAAAAAAATGTCATGCGTAAAGAAATGGAGTATGGGATCTGTGCAAGAGCAAGAGCATGAGCATGCTCTTAAAATATAGCAAGATCATAATCCATTAGTTAACCGCAGAAATCAGTTTTAATTTTTCATTCACTACTAGAATAACATATCAAGAAAAAAAATTGTCATTTTATTTCTATTGGAGATGTACATGGAACTAAACATTCATACCAATCTTATGCTAATACTTACTGCATACTGCGAAATTTAATCCATCTCACCTTCCGAGTAACCACCTCAAGAATTGAGGTGTAGGGTTTTACTTTTCCGACTTTAAGCAATTTGGCTTTTTTATTTTATCTTGTGAATGGTGGGTGCAATTTAGTTGTAAAAAGGTGGGTTTTGGTGTAGGTATCGTTGTGTTACTGGACATCAATGATTGGCATCAAGTACAAAGATGGCATTCTAATTGCTGCTGATATGGGAGGTGGGCTCTAAATTATGCATTTTTTAATTATCTAATTCATGACAAGAGAGAGCATTCTTGAATGACCATGACTGCAATACGATATAGGATTTTTTTTTTTTAACAGTGAATTACAAGTGTAAATTACTGTAATTATTGAATCAGTTCAACTCTCTAGGACGTTTTTTTACCCAATTTATTTAAACCTTAACCATTCATGACCATGATTGCATCATGATATACATGTGTTATATTTCAGGATACCCCATCACCAATTCAGCCTTGTTAAAGAGTACGGCATTTATTAAAACTTCCCCACAATTACTGATGTGCTCATACACCTTCAAATTATGTACGTATATAATATTTCACTAGTCAACTGATAGTTCTTTCTTGCAACGTTTGTAACAGAATTATACACTAATGTACACAGACAGTAGTCATTCTTTGACATGTCTGTTACCTAAGTCAGCATCAATGTCATCTATGCTGAACATTTTTAACTTCTTGTTGGTTTCTGGGGAATACAAAGACATTTTATACCAATATTGGGTATCAAGTTGTTTTATTCATTATTTTTTTCTTAATAGGCTCATATGGATCTACACTTCGATACAAGAGTGTGGAGCAGATGAAGTCAGTGGGAAAACATTCGATCATAGGTGCTAGCGGAGAAATAAGTGATTTTCAGGAGTTAATGCGGTACCTTGATGAGCTTATGTAAGTGCGCATATCTTAATTGGAAATGTCCTGTGTTTGTTCCTGATTTTGATGCAGTTGGATGCGCATATATGTGTGAATATTGGCCCTTTTTTTTTAAAGTTGATTATGGCAATTAAAAAAATTTGACTCATTATGAATGTAGCTTATATGATTAACATGTGGGACGATGGGAACTCCTTGGGTCCTAAAGAACTTCATAACTATCTGATGAGGATTATGTATAATCGGCGTAATAAGTTTAACCCACTTTGGAATTCTCTTGTAATTGGTGGAATAAAAATGGACAGAAATATCTTGAAACGGTATGCAATATTTGTAAACATTTTTTAAGTTCATTTCAAATGCTAATATGTTTTATGTTACACCTAAATATATCTTGTTCTCCTTTTTGGTATATTTTCAGGTTAGTATGATTGGTGTCCATTATGAGGACAGCCATGTGGCCACTAGATTTGCTAATCACCTGGCTCGCCCTATTCTACGTGAAGAATGGCATGAAAACTTGGCTTATGAAGAGGGTGTAAAAATACTGGAGAAATGGATGCGTGTACTCCTGTATCGTTATAGATTAGCTGTCAACAAGCTTCAGGTATGGTTCATCTGCATGGAGAAATATAACTTTTTGGTACACTTCTGTTTTTATTGGTTCAATGTTGCTATATCTGTATATCTGCATCAAGTTTCTGTATTTCCTTGTGTTACAGTATGGATGAAAGTTGAAAAAAGTGCCATTAGATACTAATTACTAAAGGTGTCATGAGCCATCTGTTTTCAATATAATCTACTCCCTCCGTCCCACATTTATCTTCACAATTTATGTTTTCGTCCGTCTCCACCACCCAAAAAGGAAACATGACATCAACCAATAACCTCAAAAGTCATATTAATTTCAAAATTATCACTCCCACCTAACACATGCTACACATGTAACATACTACTTTATACTTTATTTATTACTTAAAATTCCACAATGAAGTTAGTCGAAAATAATTTTTCTTGAACTATGTGTCTACGGTAACGATGAAGATAACTTCGGGGCTGAGGGAGTATCTATTTGGAAGACCATAATACAAATACTAGAATATAGATTTATCCTCGAGTGTCGGTGTTGTCCTGGATATTGGTGGAAAGGATTGGACTAATACTACGGTTAACCACCCGAAAGAACTTGAACTAAAAGAAATTGTATATTTGGCATTTCAAGAATGGTGGTGAATGAAACTTCATCAATTTTTGTGAAATTGAGAAAATCCTTACTCTTAGATTTTGAGTGAACTTATGCTCTACTCAATCGTACAGAGGACATGAATTACCAAAGGTGACATGTGTGAGTTATCCTAGGATGAACTATGAGCATTGATTGGTCTGGCCTTATGGTTTACATTCAACTACATTAAGTTATCTAAAAGATAAGAGTATTCTATGAACCAGATCCTCATAGACCTCTTTAATTATGCGTTGAGTAAACAATTATACCTCAGAAATTAACACGGTAACCTAAGGGTAATGAACCACAAGGTAAAATTATATGAACTTCAAGGTGAAAGTGTAATCATACCCTAATATTCTACTAAACTCTAGAAGTAAAATTGTGCATAAACCATGATGTTTCATGGGAATGTTGTGTAGAAGGGTTCCATGGGATACTTTGTCTTTCTAAAACTTCATAAATGTGATATAATTAAGCAATTGCATAAGTCCTTTCTTCTGGTGAAGCAACTAGAGTTATCCTTTAAGTAATGTATTATCAATTTGATGTTTCAATTTCTCAGTAGTTTCTTGGTGTCGTAATTTGTTTTATGATGCATTGGTATGAATATTGCAAATTAGAATGTGCAATATACATATTTATATTGTTCTTATTATTTCTTGAACATATAATGTGTTTAATGAAATATAATATGTGAATAGGTATTATGATGATTGAATTGGATAAATTGATGATCCTGAAATAGAAATGGTGGCTCAAATTATGGCATCCCTCGCTGGATTCTTGAAGAGCTGCTTTGATGACTTTAAATGCTATTTGTAAATGTTTGTAATTAATTAAATGGATTTTCAAATTATGTCTCTCATGCCCAGGCTAAGTGGTGGGTGCTACAAATCGGATTATGCTAACAACTCAACAATGTGGCAGAAATTGTTAAGCAAAGGTAAGGTTCTCACACACAAATTCAAGGGGAAAACTCTTTATATATGGAGTATATACTGTATAATTTTCAAACATATTTAATTTGTCTATTTTTAGTGGAGTAATTAAAAGAGAAAATATCGAAATTGGTCATGACATATTTCAACTTTAATTCTTTTTTATTTGTTATTCTTAATTTTGATCATTTTTTGTTCAATTTTAGTACTTTTGATCCAAATTTAGTCATTTTCTAAAATTTAGTTAGTTTTTTTTTCCAAATTTAGTTCTTTATGTTAAAAAAAGTCCAAAATTGGTCCGAAAGGTGTATAAATTTTGGACCAAAAGTTGATACAAAAAGATCAAATTTTTTAAAAATGATTAAAATTGAACTAAAAATGGATAAAAAAATGACCAAAACTGCTAAAGTTGGAATCGATCAAGGACTAATTTTGATATTTACTCTAATTAAAATAATGGCATCAGGTGTAGTTTTTTATTCTAGTTATTGTACTCAATAATTTTCTTAGATCACTTAAAAGTGATTGTATACTTATGAGAATTGTTTATACTCGGAATACACTTGTGTCTGTGAGCAAAAAATAAATCTAGAACAGAAAATTAAGAGTAAAAAAAATCATGATTTAAGCATTTGCTCCATCGAAAATTGCTGCAAATATATCATCTTAGAAGTTACCAAACGGCTACCAAGTGGAGTATATTCTATTCTATCTATCACAATTTATTTACTAAGATCAATTTCCTAAATATACACACACACACACACAACATGTACTGAGAGGCTCACCATTTTATAACCATCATCCACTCACCCTTGTGAATCTGTGATGAACGCAGCTTCCCTCTATTTCGAATTTAATATATTTGGTGACGAAGATTCTGTATTTCGTATTCAATATTACTCCATCTGAGTTTTAAACCCTATAAAATATATATAGGATTATTTGAAAATTATAGAATATTCTGTATTTCGTATTCAATATTACTTCATCACGTGAGTTTTAAACTCTATAAAATATATATATAGGATTATTTGAAAATTATATACACTAAAACATTAGTCATAAAATGCACCTTTTGTGAGGTGAAAATCCGTACTTTGGTGATAGTTAGTTTATTAAATTTAGGGGTGGGCAAAAAAATTTTAAAACCGCAAAAACCGACCGAGCCGCACCGTATTGCACCGCATAAAGTGATTTTTTATCTAAACCGTGGTTAATTTTTTTGGGAAAAATCGCACCGCTTGAATGGTGCAATTTTGATTTTTATGTAAAATTACACCGCACTCTATTATATAATTATAAATATTTTATATATATATATATATATATATATATATATATATATATATATATATGTATTATTGAAAGAGTAAAAATTTTTATAAAGATTAAATATTTTGGATTGCAAAATAATTTTAGTACAAGTTACTTTATGTTATGAATATTTATTTCAATTGTTTATGAAATTCTAACGATGATTTCATATATTTATGATCTTATTATCTAATTTGATAAATGTTCTAATATTTTATTTCTAAGGGTGAAGAAACACTTTAAATTAATCGCATTTATTTATTTATGTATCCAAATGTATTATATTGTTAGGTTAAGTATGTTATTAATTAATAAACCGTTAAACCGCCAAACCGTAACAAAACCGCATAAAACCGCATAGAAAATTTTACTTGACAAACCGCAATTTAAAATTAATTGACAAACCGTACCGCACATAACAATGCAATTTAAATTTTGACGAAATAACCGCAAAACCGCACCGTGCACACCCCTAATTAAATTAGTCGTATACTAGGTAGGAACATCTCGCAAAATGAGGTGAAAACCCCTACTTTAGTGATGGTTAGTTTATTAAATTAGTCGTATGAAGTGTTTTCTAGTGCGGTTGGCAGATAATATTAAGACAGTAAGATATTGAATGTCATCGCGGGTGAAATTTATTTCCCAGTCTAGGCGGCTTGGATAACATTAAGGGATCGATTACTTTGAGGGGTAGGGTCAGCAAAGTATGGTTTAATTTGAACCTTGACTGAGGGTTTTAACCTTCATATCCGTAACCCTCACATTATTTACTTTGCATGTTAAGAAAACATGCTTTTACTAATCTACCCTTCATTGAACTATTGTAAGAAATTGTCTAAATTATCTGTTCATTATTTCTAATTGAATTTCCAAAAAAAAAAAACTTTCTAATTAAAGAATTCAACATCAGAGTACTGAAATTAAAAAAATGGAACGAGTGAAACGATCTCATCAAATCAACCCCACCCACATTCTTTTTTTTTATCAAACGGTAAGAATTTTTATAAAAAAAACATCATGTACATTAGTACTTACACCTTATAGCCCACTGGCCGTAACTAGTCCCCCCAATTAGCAAAGATCAAAAGGTGGTTGGGTAGACCATTCCTTCAAAGAAGGCATCCCACAAGCCATTAAGGCTAACAGATCAACATTGTTCCTATCATTATATATGGAATTGCAGAAGGTTACTTGAGAGAAATTTCCACTCAAGCCTTTGATAGCATCTACTATTGTTTTGAGCTCCACTTTGAAGTTGAGGTTGTTCTTCAGATTATTAGCCATATCTTTGTCGCTCATCTTCACGCATATTTTTCTCCATCGATGTTTGGTAGCTTGCAACAATGCTTGCCGGACAGCATCGAGAGCCAACGTATGCGCCGGTAGGCTAATATTTTTTGGAGCAGCCCATGCTTTAACAAAAAGACCGCACTCATCTATAGCAATTCCACCAACTCCACTGTTTCCTTCCGAGCTAAGTTTTGCACTGGTGATAATTGAAAAATATCCTACATCTCTTATGCTCTGGGAATCAACACTTGAACCACGGATTGACTTATTAGTTTTATAAGATGGCTGCCTCAATTGGAACGAATCAACCTCCATCCATTCTCTAATAGCTTTGTCCATCATTTCTTTCTCGCTGCACCACTTATTCTGAAAACTCCAATTATTCCTGGCTTTCCACATTGCCCAGATAAGGTGACACGAGAACATGATTCTATCCAAGATATTTCCAGGATTAGTTATACCACTTATCTCTTGAAACCACGCTTGGAACGACATTGAAGTTCCTGGGACTCGCCTCCACTTGACAGGAGCAATTTTCCAACATTTAATAGCACGATCACATGTGAAGAATAGATGTTTCAATGTTTCCTCATTCTGTCCACAAAATACACAATATGGGTCAAGAGGTACCCTAAACCCCACCCACATTCAGTTGTATAAGATTGGAAATAGATATGCAAATCAGAAAGATTCAATCTCAATTTTCTCTCTCCTAAATCACGAGCCCCCCATTCAGCTGTATCAGATTGGAAACAAATATGCAAATATAGAGAGAGAGGTAATTCGATCATGTTTTCTCTCTCTTAAATCAAAGATCTCGGATCCTCCTTGCCCCGTATTTAAAAAATATCTATGGCCGAGGTTGTCCAAAAATTCAGAGCCGGAAAGGTGGGGGGTTCAGTCCAATCAGAGGAGGCATCGCAGATCTCTCGTCGGCGGATTCTCCGATGGACTGATGTTCATGTGGCCGGTTGTCCTCCGTCGTCTGTTTCACGACATCGCAATGTCAAAAAAATTTCAACTCCATAAAATTTCAACTCCTGAGCAGTTCTCTCTCCTCTCAGATTGTTGGAATATCAATAGCAAAGTAAATTAACTATGGTCAGTGGGGGTAATTTTCCCGTTGGCCAATTTGTAGTCCAAGAACATGAGATTTTACACCGGCAAACACTCCTTCTCCTCTGTATTGTTGGAAATGACGAACAGTAAAATAAGGTCTTTGAGGTAATTTCCCACTTTTAACCCTACGGATAAAAACTATCCGCCCAAATTTGGAGGTTCACTTGACCCTTCCATAGCCTTCCACGTAGATTTTAACCTCGGGCAGGGGTCTGCCCAGGCGGTTATCCCTCCTTCTTAAGTTGAAAAGTAAACAACAACATCTATGGGTCCAACCATGGATAACCTTTATTAACCTCCAAAGTAATCGCTCCCTAAGATAGTAAGATATTGAATGTAAGGGCATCTCCAACCCATTTCTTCATTTTAAAGTACTTCATTCACTCTATTTAAAAAATTCTCTTCAATCATATTCTCTATTTAGTAATTTAGACAAAGATCAATTGAAAAAAAGGAAAAAAGAAAAAAGAAAAAAATATATATACACAACATATGATATTTCTGTAAGTTATGCATTCTTCATTTTGCATCTTCTATTTCATTCTCTTTCTTCAAATATAGAGAATGCCACTCCAAACTCAAATCATGTTCAAAAAATAGAGAATGATTGGAGGAATTCATTCTCCATATTTATAAAGCATTCGAGTATGATTTGAGATGCTCTAATCGAGGGTTGACTTGATTGAAGTGGGAAATAACCAAAGTAAATAGCTCTAGCTTTCTTATTGAACCCTTAAATAAATTGAACATTTAGTTGTATAACGTACAAATTTCATCATCACCATCTTTCCTTTCTTTTTGTCCATTCCTTCGTGCATGTTCATTTAATTTTTTTTTTATTATTCATTCTACTTGAAGAATTCACTTTTATTAAAAAAAAATTAAAAATCTTTTCTTTTATTTATTCATTTGTTTTTCCAATACATATTTTTTAGGAAACATTCTAAATGAAAATACATTTAACTAAAAAAAATTATTAAATTAAATTTATAAGATTATGAATGAAAATTTAATAAAAAAGAACATACGATAACACTCCATCTCGTGGATCGAGTGGAGGTACCTTAGAGATTATTCCTGCATTATTGAATTGATTGATATTTTCTATATTAATCTGTTATTGGTGTTTCATTTCTTCGGTGTTGAACTGTTTCAATACACAAGTACACTTATATAAGACTGGCATAATTTTGTCCCCCCCCCCCCCCCCCCCCCCCCGTAAATTAATTCCATGTCTTGATCTTGAAATTGGGTCGTATAAAATTGGGCCTCATACAAATGAGTCCAACACAAGAAAAAATTATTGGGTTTGGGCCCAATTTTATTTTCCTTTTTTTCATTTTTAAGAAAAGATTCTCTATCTTATCGGTGACTAATTAAGTAATTAATGACTTATAATAATATACTTAATTATAATAAATCTCAGTTTACGATATTGATTAGATACGTACTTTATAAACACAGTTGTGTGTACTAGAGTAGTACACTTCCAAGTATGTATCATCCAACTTATAATTGAAAGCATATCAATTAAATTAGAATAATTAAAATGTTATGATTGATCCCATTATGTAATTCATGCATGCACAACTTTTTGTTCCAACCCCTAATGACCTTAATCATCATGTTTGTCACATCGATTAGTTTAATAATTAATCTTATTCTTAATTTAAATGTCGGAGAAAATTAATCCTTTAAATGCATGTCGAATGAAGAAATTCAAATGAATATATATATTTTTTAATTATTTTATTTTATAAGTTTTTTTTTTTGAGGATTTCCATATTTAAATTGCCGCAGTAGAAGTCAAATGGGGGTGTTTTGTAGTTTATAGATATTTTGGGCGTTTCTGAATTTTTATAACAATTATTTATTTATTTTTGAAAGCATTTTGTAAATAATTTGCTGACTTAACTATTTATTCAATTTGCTACAAATTGCAAACGAGCCCCTACGAACTTTTTGTTCTTATGTGGATTGGCCCCTACCTAAGTTTATTAATAATTTAGGTAAATAAGTCTTAAATCCTTTTATTTTTTGACGGGCAAAAAATACTTTTATTATGAAATTATATTAGGGTATACCTAATACCCATACAGAATATTACAATTTATAATCTCCTAGATAAAATTAATTATAATTAATCAACTAGTTTTGAATAATAGAACATGGATCGCACTTGCTAACTTAACCCGCCTTTGATACCAATCCAACTCTGAACACAGGATTTAAGCTCCAATAAGAAATCATTCGTTTTAATATTTTCATTTCGAAAAACAACTCCATTTCTTGCTTTCCATACTATCACTCCCAAATGCATACTGCTACAATGCTACCTTCTTTCCTTTCTTTCCGATGAGAATCCAAAAGTCATTTGTTAAATAAAGTCTTATCCATCTCATTTGTTAATAGATGTTACATGATTGTTATTTCTATATAAAAAGGCAAAAGCTTCTGCGCCACGAGGACACGGTTCATGTCTCATGTGAACACAACCTTTCTTCCTCTCCCTATTCTATTTAAACCTATGTATTGTTAGGGAGTTTAAATTGCAAAGGGGCATAAAAATTACAAAGGGACACGGTGTCCTGGGGCACAAGAACCCCACTCATATAAAAAATAAAATGGAATGGATGGTTTTTACTTACTCATAAAATTTTAAAATTAATGGAAACTATATAATTAACCATTTACAACTCCCTATTATATTTCTTTGTTCTTGATATCAATCGATTAATTAACCTTAACAGTTTGGCCTATCTCTTTTTTTATAATAAAAATCTAAAATTCATTCTATGGAGAAGATAAAATAAATTGTAGTGTTCTAAACATAGCGAAGATTAACGACTAGTATATGGTATCTTTGACGATTGCCGTCCAGAGTTTCCGAATCTGTGCGAAAAAAAAAATGTAGGGAACCTAATTAAAAAAATAACAATAATAAACAAATGGCAAAAGCTCCTGTGCACCCGGGCGCACGGAACACTTTCCGTGCGCCTTTAGAAATTTGTGCTAAATTGTATACCTTTTAGTATACAGATGTGTACCCTTTATTTTCTAAAGAAAAATCTGGGCGCACGAACAACACTCCGTGCGCCTTTAGAATTTTGTGTTAAATTGTATACCCTTTAGTATAAAAATGTGTACCCTTTATTTTCTAAAGAAAAAAAAATATTAATGAAAAGTGTATACCCTTTAGAACAAAATTGTGTACCTTTTAGTAATTAAAGTGTATACCCTTTAGACCAAATTAATGTGCCCTTACCCATAATACAAAATTTCTAAAGGCGCACGGAATGTGTTCCGTGCGCCCGGGTGCACGCAAGCCTCACTCTAAACAAATTAAATGTTTTTTTTTTAAATTTTTTTAATATATCTATGTAAAATGTTTAGAAATTTTATTTTTGAAACATAAAAAATTATTTTCTCTTTTATAACAATTCTCCAACCAATTTATCTTTATAAATAAACACAATAATCAAATAAAATATTTTTATTGCATAATATATCTATTAAAAATATCTAGAAAGTTATTTTTAAAATTGTTATGATTATTTTTTGTTTTAGAATATTTTTCACTAATATATCTCTAGTTTTATTTTGTCACTTGATCTTGTATATATTTAACGTATGAATTTTATTCTCTAAAATATACTCCATCTCTAATTTTATTATGATATCCTATGGAATTTTATTTTTTTTAAATAATTTTTTCCCTATTTAAATCATTTTTATTCAAAATTTTTAGCTCATTCAAATCACATAATTCATCAACCAACATCTTTCCTTTCTTCTCGTTCATCCATACATGTTAATTTATTATTATTATTATTATTATTATTATTCACCTACTTGAAGAATCCACCTTTACTTAAATTTGTTTTTAAAAAAATTAAGTCTTTTCTCTTATTTATTCTTTTTTATTTCAATACATATTTTTTTTTAGGAAACATTCTAATTGAAATTACATTTAACTAAAAATTCTAAAAAATCAATATAAAATTATAAGATGTTATGAATGAAAACTTAGTAAAAAAAAACACACAAACTGAATTTAATAAACTATAAATTCCTCGATTTTGGTAGGGAAGAATTAAGGATTCCCCTAACCCTCTCTCAATTTAGGTATGGAAAAATTAAGCAGTCATTCCCCTCCGAACCCCATCCCCGAACCCTCCCTCAATTTTGATACGGAGTATTTTATATTTAGAATAATTAAAATTAAAATTAATAAAAAAACTTTAAAAGAATAGTTAAAATTTAATAAAGAAAAAATTAATAAAAAAAATTAAGAAAGAAAGAGGAATTTCTCTCACAATTATGGTATGGAAGAATTACCGCTCAAATGCAATGTCATTCATGACTGATGGGAACTCTCCGTCCCCTAACTCAAATTCATAACTGATGGGAACTCTCTCCCCTAACTCAATTGGATCTTCTCCAAGTATATTGTTAATATCTAACTTGAATTTGGGTTCCACAATTTTCTAAGTATATTGTTGATATCCTAATCTGAAGTATATTTTAAATATTCAACTTGAATCCATCCAACTTGAATTTGGGTTCCACAATTTTCTAAGTATATTGTTGATATCCTAATCTGAAGTATATTGTTAATATTCTACTTGAATCCAGCCTGAATTTGGTTCCACATTTGTCCAAATATATTGTTGATATCCAACCTGAATTTGGGTTCCACGTTTGATTACAAAAGTAATCTCTTTTGCCGCAGTTAATCTGCGGTTTTTCATTTCACGATTAATCGGATCCATTTAAGATAATGTACATTAAAGATAAAATATTATTATTAAAAATGTTGATATTTTATAATAAAGAGTAATATATAAAAAAAAAAAGAAATACAAATTAATAATATATAATGAAATAAATTATTTCATGAGTGATACCAATAAAAATTAAACACAAGAAAATTAAATTCAAGCACAATGTTACGAGGATTAAAAGATCAAGTTTGAGCAGGGATGTTATAAGATCAGATCAAACTAAGGACATATACTAGAATAAGAGAAACATATTGTATTAATAGGCCCAAGTAGTGCGATTCTACTTCTAGTAGAGTCTGTATTGGAGTTGGTCCGGATGTAATCAAGGATGTAAGGGGTCACAGTATAGATTTTCCAACCTCACACAACCAACATGCTCACAAGTGGTGGCGTAGGCAGCAATCTGATTGCGGAGGATTTCTATCTGTTCATGTGTATTAAATTAAGGCAATTGAATCCCAAATTGTGAAATCAATCAATTTTAATAGAATTTAAGAATTTCATTTTAAGCAAAGACTTGGGTGTGACCGTCCCATATAAGCCCTTAGTGAGACAATTAGAATGTGGTAACTTTTATAAAAAAATGTGATAATAAATTAATAAAAAGTGACAGTACTATTTCATAAACCATTTATAGTATAAATAAAAAGAGATAATATTTTATAATGAAAGTGATGACATTTCATAGCGAAAGTGATAATTATTTTAAAAATTGAAAAATGATCTCACATGAAACGGTCACCTACCCTTCACTTTAATATCTCTATGTATATTATTATTATTATACTATTTATTGGATGTTGTAAATTTAAGGAATATAATAATTTCTTAATACATATATAAATTAAATAATTTAATTTAAACAAATTGTATAATCGAAACATTTTGTCATTGCGCACAATTTAATTATTTTTTTATTTTCATTGAAATAAATTATAAATATATCAATATAATATATTTAATTAAATGAAATAATAGTTTTTTAAAAAAAAAATTACTCCATATCCATTTACAGTAAAATTGAAAATATTTAATATATTATATTAATATATTTTAATTTAAATTATTTTCTTTTTAACTATTGCCGTTCAATATTGATATGGGTATGTAATAATAATATGCTCCATCCCTTCCACAATTAGCTATACACTTTGTGAAATTAAAAATATTTGATATATTATATTAATATATTTTAATTTAAATTATTAATTTTTAACTATTACTGTTTTGGGTATGTAATAATAATATATCCAAAATTAGCTATACAAATTTTTTTTACTCCGTCCCAAAAGATATTTTTTTTGGGACCCACACAAATTAAGAAAGAATTATTTTTAATAAAAAAACTTTTAAAACAAATCTATAGTTAAATTTAATAAAGATAGAATTAATTAAAAAATTTTAAGAAAGAAAGAGATCTCTCTGACTCTCTCACAATTTTGACATGGAATAATTATCGGAACACCTCTCTCAATTTTTGCATGGAGTATTTTATATTTACAAAGATTAAATTTAATAAAAAAACTTTAAAAAAATTTATAGTCAACCACCGAAACTATTACTACCAAATACTATATCTTTGTCTAAGAATGAGTGCTACAAGAACACTCATTGTAATAATCACAATTTTATTTTTTTATTTATTATTACTAATTATTATCTATATTATTATTACTCCCTCCGTCCCACGTATTTTTACCCACTTTCCATTTTGGGGTGTCCCACGTATTTTTACCCATTCCATTTTTGGCAAAAATACATAATATTTTATTACCTACTTTTTACAATCCCAACAACTTTAACTACCTTTTTACACTTTATTCATCATTCCCAACAACTTTATTCACTTTTTCTTTTTAAATTACTAATTTATCCCTATTTTTTCTTACATTATATATTAAAAAAATAAAACGTCTTAATCTCCGTGCCCGTACAAACGGGTAAAAATACCCGGGACGGAGGGAGTATTATTATTATTATTATTATTATATAAGTTAGTGAAGATGTGTGCAAGATGGCAAGTTGCAGTTTAGATAAGTTTTATTAGGAATAAGATTTAACTGTAAGAGATATTTTTACCATTATCATATATGTGTATATTGTTGAAGAGTGAAACATCTTCCTCAAATTGAGGCTTTTTCATTACCTTTTACAACAGCAATATTTTCTCTTAGTCTATAAATAGATTGTAGTTCACACTTTGTAAAAAAACACAACACAACACATGATCAATGAAATCTTCTATTATACATTTCAATATCAATTTCAACATGGTATCAGAGCAGGTTTAATCCTGTCTCTTAGCCCTTCAAATCTGTTCAAACAGATCATATACACCTCTAAGGTGTCCTGATTAAAAGAGAGGTTTAACCTCTCCTCTGTCATCAATCAAAACACCATTAAAGGTGTTCCAATTCAAAAGAGGTTCAACCTCTTCTTCGTTAAATCAAAACACCATTAAAGGTGTCAAAACACCATTAAAGGTGTCTCAATTCAAAAGAGGTTCAACCTCTTCTTCATTCAATCAAGTCTGTTTACAGACCTCAATCACGTTCTCAGTTTCCGAGCTTGAAAATAGGGGACGCTGAGCCCTACAAGCCGCCAGTTTCGCACCATCTGTTGCTCATCGCTGCTGCTCGACCGCCGTCGGAGGTCACTGAAGCTGCTGTCCGTCAGCCGCCGCTATCGGAGGGAGGAACGGTCAGTTGAGCCACCGGAGCCTAACTCGCAGCCTGCAGCAAGCCGCCAGTTTCGCACCATCTGTTGCTCATCGCTGCTGCTCGACCGCCGTCGGAGGTCACTGAAGCTGCTGTCCGTCAGCCGCCGCTATCGGAGGGAGGAACGGTCAGTTGAGCCACCGGAGCCTAGCTCGCAGCCTGCAGCAGCAAGTATCGCTTGCCGGCGCCGCCGCTGCCGCTGGTGCCCACTGTCGTCGATTGAAGCCGCCACACGCCCAGCCTTCGTAGCAAAAGCTGCTCGTGAACTGCGGGAACGCGACGCCGCTGGTGCTTCCACCTGACAGCCGCCGCACGCCAGACCAGCCGCTGCTCACAGCCGCTCGGGAACACAAAGTTGCTGCCGGTGAGAGGCTCAAACACCGGAGGGTTCGTAAGCGAAAGCACGAACGCTACCCATCTGCAGTGCGCCGCCGACTGTCTCGCCAGATCTGCCTTGTCAGTCACGCCGTCGTGCGCAATCACGACCACCAGCTGCGTAGCCTTCCAGTTGCGTCTCCTCCGCCTTCTGCCGCCACTACTGTCCGCTGTCCACTGACCGACCACCGTCCTTCTGCCGCCCCGCCGACGACCTGCTCGCTGCCCGACCGGATCTGTACACGCCGGTGGTTCCAGCCACCATGGTTCGCAAGCCCAACAACAAGGTTATGCGGCGGGGAGAAAATTTAGGGCACAATGAAGGTTGTGTTCCTAATCGTGTCATGGATTGAAGTTTAAAGAAAAATGAAGCTGGGCCTCATCTCAGTACAGCCCCTGCCAATATATTGAGCCCAAAACAATTTTCTTATCTTGTGGCCCAAGTTCGTCAAGCCCTGCAGGCCCAAAATCAAATCCAATCCACTAATACAGTAGTAGATGCAGGTCCATTTATTACTTTACCTAATATTATTTCATTGGGCCCAAAAAATTTAAAATCAAATTTTGAAAATAGGCCCACTCATTCTTCCATTTTTCAAAACCCAAAATTTTTTAACACAAAATCATTTAATTACTCTAGCATGTTTTCATCAAATAATAATATTGATTTTTCTAAACATTGGGTGGTTGACTCCGGAGCAACCGATCATATGACCGGAAATCGTTCTATGTTTCTAGAAAACTCCCTAATTTTAGATAACTCTCAAAATGTTAAAGTAGCTAATAACACTGCCGTTCCAATTCGTGGAAAAGGATCAAGTTATCTTTTTTTCTAAAAAGATCGACAATATCCTTTATGTACCATCTTTTACTTTGAATTTGCTATCCGTTAGTAAGATCACCACGGAACTAAATTGTCAAGTTATATTTACTGACATTGATGTTGTATTTCAGGAAAGATTGACGGGACGAACGATTGGTAAAGGAGTTCGTATCAATAATTTATACCTAATTAATTTCCCTAGTATTGCTTTAAATGTTTTTGATATGTCCCTTTGGCATAAACGTCTTGGACATCCGTCCAATTCAGTTTTCAACAAAATATTTCCTAATTCGTCATATCATGATAAGTGTGATATTTGTTCCTTATCTAAACACACACGTCTCCCTTACACAAATTCCTCTTCGAATTCAAAATCTATTTTTGATTTGATCCACTCGGATGTTTGGGGTCCCGCTCCAACTACATCTTATAATGGTTTTAGATATTATGTTAGTTTTATAGATGATTTTTCGAAGCTTACTTGGATATTTTTCCTTAAAAACAAAAGCGAAGTTTTCGCAAAATTTCAAGATTTTTCTGCCTACGTCAAAAATCAGTTCAACAAGTCCATCAAAATTCTTCGAACGGATAATGGGACTGAATTTATAAACTTAAATTTTCAAAATTTTACAAAAAATAATGGAATTATTCATCAAACCTCGTGTCCCTACACACCTGCTCAAAATGGGGTTGCAGAGCGGAAAAACCGTCATCTCCTCGAAGTTACTCGTTCTCTTCTTTTCCAAAATAATGTTCCAAAACATTTTTGGTCAGATGCTCTTCTAACTGCCAATTACCTCATTAATCGTTGACCTTCCCCTAATCTCAATAACCTTAGTCCCCACAAAATTCTTTTTAACGAGGATGTAGGTCTTGATCATTTACGCATTTTTGGATGTACGTGTTTTGTTCACATTAACCGAACTGATAAACTTAGTCCTTCTTCGGTTAAAGCTATTTTTCTTGGCTACTCGGTATCTCAAAAAGGTTACAAGTGTTATGATCCTATTACTAAAAAGCAATATATTTCAAGAGATGTTACCTTCAATGAAAATGATCCTTATTACTCTATTGACAACTCCTCCATTGATACTAACGACTTTGTTTTTCCTATTTTAGCTCCTACTCCTTCTCAGGATCATCATAATGATTTGATCAATACGATTCCTCTCGAGGATGATGAAAATATAGTCGAAGAAAATGCTCCGATAGGGGGAGATCAAAATATTCCGACATGGGGAGATCACGTTCCAGTCGAAGAAAATGCTCCGATAGGGGGAGATCAAAACCAGAACCCAACTCGCGCTAACTCACCTCGGAGATCTCTTCGACAAACTCGACAGCCTACTAAACTGAAAGATTACCTCACATATTCGGTATCGTATCCTATCCAAAACTTTCTTTCTTATTCCCACATTTCCAAATCACATCATGCCTTTTTAAACTGCATAAATCAAATTGAACCTAAAAACTTCAATGAAGCTAATCTTCATCCTACTTGGCGTAAAGCGATGGAAGAAGAATTAAATGCTCTTGAGAAAAACAATACTTGGTCTCTTGTTCATCTCCCTAAAGAAAAAAAGGCAGTCGGGTGCAAATGGGTCTATAAAGTTAAATATGATAGTTTGGGAAAAATCGAAAGATATAAGGCCCGACTTGTTGCTAAAGGCTTCACTCAAACTTATGGAATTGATTATGAAGAAACTTTCGCACCCGTCGCTAAAATGAGCACGGTAAGAATTCTTCTTTCTATAGGCACTAATAAAAATTGGTCTTTTCATCAAATGGATGTTAAAAATGCCTTTTTACAAGGAGATTTAGAAGAAGAAGTGTACATGACTCTTCCTCAAGGTCTTAAAAATCCAGATTCTACCCTTGTTTGCAAACTTCACAAATCCATTTATGGTCTAAAACAATCTCCCAGAGCTTGGTACTCTAAACTTAGTCATGCATTACTCTCTCAGAACTTTCGAAAAAGTTCAGCTGATTCTTCGCTATTTACTCGCATCTCCTCAAATTCTTCAATTATTGTTTTAGTTTATGTCGATGATATTATTATTACCGGTGACAAGGAAACAGAAATTCAAGATATTAAGAACTTTCTCAAACAAACTTTTGATATCAAAGATCTTGGTATTCTTAAATATTTTCTTGGAATTGAAATAGCTCACTCCACAAAAGGATTATTCCTCTCTCAAAGAAAATATACCCTTGATCTTCTTCAAGAAACAGGAAAACTCGGTGTTAAGCCCGCTAGCACTCCTATGGAAACCAGTGCTAAACTTAACTCAGAAGATGGATCTCATCTTCAAGATGTGGGCATGTACCAAAGACTCGTAGGAAAACTTATTTACTTAACAGTTACTCGTCCTGACATTGCTTTTCCTGTGAGTGTTGTTAGTCAATTTATGCAGGCACCTCGGACCACTCACCTAGCTGCTATTGATCGGATCCTCCAATATCTAAAATCAACTCCGGGACAAGGAATTTGGATAAAAAATAACAACGATGTAAGTATTCAAGGTTATACAGACGCTGATTGGGCAGGAAGTTTTGACCGACGATCTACTACGGGATTTTGCACTATGGTTGGAGGGAATCTAGTAACCTGGAAAAGTAAAAAGCAAAACGTAGTGGCTCGATCAAGTGCCGAAGCAGAATACCGGGCAATGGCATCAACTGCTAGTGAACTTACTTGGATAAAGCAACTACTTGAGGATATGAACATTCAAACCAAAGGAGTAATTCAAATGCATTGTGATAACAACGCTGCTCGCCACATAGCCTCAAACCCGGTGTTCCACGAGCGAACAAAACATATTGAGGTGGATTGTCATTTCGTTCGAGACAAAGTTCAAAGTGGGATGATTCAAACACCTTATATTGGGAGCAAGGATCAACTTGCAGACATATTCACTAAAGCCTTGGACAAATCAAGACATAATTTCATTCTTGACAAGTTAGGAGTGAACAACCCGTTCACCCCTACACTTGAGGGGGAGTGTTGAAGAGTGAAACATCTTCCTCAAATTGAGGCTTTTTCATTACCTTTTACAACAGCTATATTTTCTCTTAGTCTATAAATAGATTGTAGTTCACACTTTGTAAAAAAACACAACACAACACATGATCAATGAAATCTTCTATTATACATTTCAATATCAATTTCAACATATATATATATATGTAAACACCCGTTTTCAAAGAAAGCAGGTAACTTCTTCTTCAAATTCATTTAGTAATAATCTTTATTCTTGTCTTTATGTATACAGGTATATAAAGAATATATAGGGGCTTATACATATATAAATATATATATACACACACATACTCACTCACACACATATACATACATATATATAATCACACAGACCTTTTTCATTTTTCTTTTTTTTTTTATAATTTACCTTAACATGTTATAAACGACAATGATCGTCTCGATGCGTAGATTTCAAATATATAACTCTTTTATGAAATAGATTTCGTATGAGTTAGATAAGCTCAGTCGAAGTTCGTACCCTTTAATGGCATATTTTGTGTTTGTGTGAGTTAGTTTTGATATTATAGGTCATTTTAAAGCTCTCCTCACGAGGATCACAAACATATAATTAGTTTTGAGTTTGGACGTGAAACGGAGAAAATTGGAATATACCCACTTCGTACAAAAATTTTGTTCCCTTTAAACTTTGTTATTTTCATGAAAAATTGGTATGCATGTGATCCTCATCTTACGAGGACTCCATACGTACTTTCAGATTTTCAAACGGAGTTGTATAACTCAAGTTTGGTCATTTTGTAATAAGATTAAAGTTCAGGGTAAGTTTAAAGGAGAATTTAATATAATGTAGGGACTTGATCGCAATTTATATAAATAATAATAATAATAATAATAATCAAGTCAAAATTTGAAAATTAGCTGCGTACAGCAGCAGTATGCGTTTAAGTTATTCTGTTCATTTAGTTATTTATTTATTTATTTACTTTATTTATTTATTTACTTTATTTTATATCATAATTATATATTTTATTTAATACTTTTAAATTAAGTATTATTATAATTTTATTTGTATACTTTAACATTCCATTTATAATTAAAAAATTTGACTTATATGATTTTATATTAAATATTAATTATTACCATATATTATTTTAGGTATAAAATCTTTATTTAATATTCGTTTATAATAAAATCAATGTCATTTGTATTCATTTTTTTAATGTTACGATTTAATTATTAAAGTTGTAAAATATGATCGTTAAATTATTATTTTAAAATTTTAAAATAAGTATTTTTATTCATTATTCTATTTTAACTCATTTTACTTAACGATTAATTATTTATATTTTCTTAAGTTAATAATTAGTTTATTTAAGTATATAATTATATTAGAAATTTAGTTTTAGTATTAGGAATTATTATTAAAAGTAGAACTTAGTTTAGTATACCATTGCAGGCATACTTGAGATCGACGAGCGAGTCTAGTTCAATCTACTATTTCCCTGAAAGATCAAGGTGGGGATAACTTTCACTCTTTACCGAGTGTTACATTTTATGTCATGATTGCTATGTTAAGATGTGATATGTGTTACTGATATGTCATGTTATGTGCCATGTGTGCTTTTAGTTCGATGACAAATATTTTTCTACTAACAATTGTACGGGGTGACGACTCGGTACACATATATCAACTAACACAAGTTACTGGCTACGTCGGTTCAGTACTAAAATATATTTTAAAGTATGCTAACATCGTACTGGGGTGACGGCTCGGTGCGCACAAACCAACTAACACAAGTTATCGGACGACGGTTCGGTCTAAAATATTTTCAATGAGTTATCGAACGACAATGTGTAAATTATTTTATTAAATTGATATGTGTTACATCTTATGATATATTTGGCATACATATTTATTTTTAACTGTGCAATCATTTTTAGTTAACCCATTGAGTGTATTTCAGACACTCACCCCTTATTGATTTTCAGAATAAGGTTTGGAAGATGAAGAGGTCCTGCAGATATCCCAAGACCTTAGAGGACTTTGTATTATGACTTATATTTCAATATTTTGTTAGAATTTTATTTCAGATATATCATCTGAACGTACTTGTTTTGGATATTTTACTCTACTCAGGAGAGTAGACGCTAATATGTATTAATCTCTATGCAACTTTTACTTTATTATATTATCGCTTTGGAGATTATTATATTACTTCCGCTGTGTACACTCGACCTCTTTTATTTATGGGAATTGACATATTTAGTAGCGTCCAACCCCTTAGCGAAATACCGGGGCATTACACTCAGGGATCGAGTGGAGGTGTGTATCAGGGGCTCAAGCCTAATGCTACCCATTAAGAGTCCGCGTAATTTTAATTTTCTTAGTGAAACCTAGTTCAAAAAATTATTAAGTCCACCCCAAAGAAAGTTAACAATAAATCAAATATTCCCATTTATGTACTCCATACGTCCCGTACTAATGTTGACGTTTGTGTAGTGAGGTGAGAGAAATAATATTTAATGTAAAGTGGGTAGTTGTATTAGTGTTGTGTAAGGACCCTATATGAAATAATTAATTGTTTTGTGTGGGCCTTAGTTGACAAAAAAATATATGTGAACCTTAATGTGGGATAACCCAAAATGAAAAATGTAAACTTTAACGTGGTACGAAGGGAGTATTTCTTAGCCCAATTATAATAAAAATGAATTTTCATCCCAGAAAGATCTGGGATTACGGGCACCCCAATTTCACATTGAAAATGCGGGGGTTATTCACTTGGTGGAGAAAGTTGGTCAAGCCCTTTCTTCCACTTCTGTATTTCTGGCCCGGATAGTTCTTAGTGAGGGGCGGCTTCCTTCTCGATTGATTCTCAGGAAACGACTCTCCAAGGCGGGCATCTTGATCAAAGGCTCCCACTCACGCTACACCGATGACTGTATATGAGGACTTGTCCATGTTTCTAAAAATGAAAAAAAATAATCCCTCCATCCCAAAACATGGTATACGTTTGCTTTTTGCACGTAGATTAAGGAGTATAATATTTTAATGTATAGTGTAGTGAGAGAACATATATTTGAATGTGTAGTGGGTAGTTATATTAGTGTAGTGGATTGACCACATGTGTTTATAATAATTATTTTGTGTGGGTCCCATCAACCAAAAAGGGAAATGTATACTTTGTTTTGGGACGGACAAAAATAGAAAAATGTATACCTAGTTGTGGGACGGAGGGAGTATACTCTATATCTCAATAGAGAGTGATTAGGGTACAACCTGGGGTACAATTGATCGGTACCCCTTTGATCCCCACCCTTAATTAATTTCTGCTCCTTCATCAAAACATCAAAACACACACACTGAAGGTGAATGAAGGAGGTTGTACATTTCAAAATTAGTGCCCCTTCCCACCCTAGTCATTGTCATCTCAATAATGTTCACTTCTTACATGCATCCCAACAATTTTACAAAAATAATTTTTTTAAAATACCAACTTTATAGGCTATCCCAACAACTTTATATATCTTTATATATAAAGAACAATTTTTATTAAACTCCACGCACAAAAATACGTGCAATACTTTGTGGGACGAAGAAAGTATATTTTTCCGCAAACTATTAAAGTCTTTCATTTTTAATTAACTCACCCCATTATATGGTCCTGGATCTGTCCCTGTGTGTACAGGTGCTATTTGAGTTGCACAATACTTTGTGGGACAAGGGAGTATATTTTTCCATAAACTATTAAAGTCCTTCCTTTTTAATCAGCCCATCCATTATATGGTCTTGAATCTAAATCTGCCCTGTGTGTACCGGTGCTATTTGAATTGCACGGAGTATATTCCACCGATTGATGGCACAATGAGTCCCAACGCCTTCGAGTCATAAAGCTAGATTTGAGTTGGCGGCCTTTCTCAAATTGATATCACGCATGGAGTGCTGATTAATGACATAAAGCTATGATGAAGTCGAAGGAGAGAGGACAGATTTGGCTTCACCATTATTTTATAAAATTTATATATATATATATATATATATATATATATATATATATATATATATATATATATATATATATATATATATACTAGTATGGATCCCGTATGGATCCCGTGTATTACACGGGTTTAAAGTTATAATTTTAAAAAATATAATTTAAATTTAATATAACTATTTATTGAACAATTTTAAAAAATATAATTTAAGTTTAATATAACTATTCGTCTTATTATATAGGTGGGGAGGGATAATTTTTTTTCTTTTTTTATGTTTATAAATAAGATTTGATTTGATTTGATTTTTATTTGATCTAATCATATACATATTTGAATCTTATGAAAATTTATGTATTTATCACTAAATATTAATTAGTAATTACTAAAATTAAAATTAATTCAAGTGATGACACATTTTTAGAATTTAAAATTTTTTGTAAATTTAATCATGGAAAAAATTTAATAACGTTAAAAATCAAAGATTAAAAATTATTAATAATAATAAAAATCCGAATTAAAATCAAAAAAATTAAGTAAATAGAAAAATAATCAAAGGAGAAATCATAAAAAAACTTAATTAAAAAAAATAAAATTAACCAACAAAAAAATTATTAACATAATACAGAAAAGCGATAATAAATTCATGAAAAGTGATGATGCTATTTCATGAATAATTTATAGTATAAAGAAAAAGTGATAACATTTTATAGCGAAAGTGATAACTATTTTAAAAAGTGAAAAATGATCTCACGTGAGACGGTATCACGGAAGACCTACCCTTTTTTTTATAATTAATCTCTATTTTTTTTTGTGTAAAATATTATCTCATGGAAATAATTTTATGAGAGAGATATAAGTGATAATGCTATTCATTCATAAAAAAGTAATAATTGATCAAGAAAAAAGTGATAATCAAATTAACCAAAGAATTTTGTGAGACAAATAAAATGTAATAATATTTTTAATCAAAATTAATACTTAATCAAGAAAAAGTGATAAACAATCTCATAAAAGGATTTCATGGGACGAATAAAAAATAATAATATTTTAATAAAAAGTTATAATTAATCAAGAAAAAGTGATAAACAATCTCATAAAAGAATTTCATGAGACGAATAAAACGTGATAACATTTTTAATAAAAAGTGATATCTAATTTAAAAAGTGATACATGAATATTTTTTTATTATACTAATTGTCCAATTAATTAATTATTTCAGAAATAAATTGTATGATAGATAAAAAGTGATAACATACATATTGAAATGTGATATTTGATTATGAAAAAGTGATAATTATTCAATTAAATTATTATACAAATAAATGTTTAGACGAATAAAAGGAGATAATAACTTTATAATTAAAAAAGTGATTTATAATATATGAAAAGTAATATTCATTTAATTTAATTACTTACTAATTTTCATTAAATTATTATTATATTAAAGATTATTTAAATTAATTTTATTAAAAAAGTGAAATCAAATATTAAAGGCAAAGAGTTATGTGAGACCGTCTCATATAAGGGTTTACCTGAGACGGTCAGAAAGTGATAACTTTTATACAAAAAAGTGATACTAAATTAATAAAAGTGATAATGTTATTTCATGAATAATCTATAGTATAAATGAAAAGTGATAACATTTTATAGCAAAAGTGATAATATTTTATAGCAAAAGTTATAACTATTTTAAAAGGTGTAAAATGGTCTCACACAAGACCTACCCAATATTAAATAGGAAGGAAAAATAATAATATCGCATGCATGTTGTGTCAGCACATCAAATTTAACTAATACTGTTAGTGCTAATCTTGGCGCCGTCATTCATGTTTAAATTCATAAGGAGATCGTAAGATACTCTCACCCAAAATCTATCCTTAAAATATTTAAAACAATATAATATAATTAAAAAAAATAAAACAAAAACAAAAGTTAATTAAAAGAGAATTTAGAAAAAATAAAAAAAAAAGTAAAAATTTAAATATATATATATATATCACATCTATATTCAATCTTAAAATAAAATTATTTATATATCCTCAAATTTTAATGTTCGTGAAAATATATAGAAAAAACAAAAAAAATTTAAAACAAATAAAATTTAGAAGAAACGAAAGATAATTAAAATTTTTTAGAAAAATATAAAATAAAAATTATAATAAAATTAATATATATTTTTAAGAAATAAAAAATAAATTTATTATAGATAAATTTGAAGAAATAGGAAAATAAAAAGAAATTATAACAAAATTAATTAAATAAATTTGCAAAAGCATAAAAACGAAATTAATAACGTAATAAAATTAAAAAAATTTCATACTAATAATAATAAAAAAATAGAATTAAAAAAAAATAAGTAAACTAAAAAAATTTAAATAAAAATTTAATCAAAGTAGAATAAAAATAATATAAAAGAAATAATAAATATAATATAATAAAAAATCACAAAATTTTAATTAAAAAATCGTAAAAATAATCATAAAAAATAAGTTAATTACGTACCAAAAAAATAAAAAGATTATAAAATTACATAGTAACAATTTAAAAAAAATGAAAATAAATAAATAAATAAATAAATAATTTAAAAAATATAAAAGAACAAAAAAAGGGATACCTTTCTTTAAAATTAGAATTGAAGAAAGCTTTAGTTCGTCGTGACAAATAAATTATGTGTAGAACGAATGAATAAATAATCTTATTTATAGATGAGAAGGGGATAAATATTCTAAATTTTATAGGAGTAGTAAATATATGTATTTATCTATATTATTTCTTAATTAATAGTGATTTGATAATATCATATCAAATCTTAAAATAATACATACGTATTTATCTACATTAAATTTTAATTAATAATTTAAAATTTTAATTTTAATTAAAAATTAAAATAATTGAGATTAATTATGATTACGACACCTCATCAAAATTAAACTGGGGGATAAATATTCTATATTTTATAGGAGTAATAAATATATGTATTTATCTATATTATTTCTTAATTAATAGTGATTTGATAATATCATATAAAATCTTAAAATAATATATATGTATTTATCTACATTAAATTTTAATTAATAATTTAAATTTTTAATTTTAATTAAAAATTAAAATAATTGAGATTAATTCTGGTTACGACACATCATCAAAATTAAACTCTCCTTTAGTATATTAAAGATATATATACACATAGAGAGAGAGTGTGTGTGTGTTTATTTTGGCCTACATGTTGCTTCCCGAGCCTCCGCGGTGATGTGTCAAATTGTCGTTTATTTAAATTAATAATTAATATATATATATATATATATATATATCTTAAGTATACTATAGCAGAAACTTTTCTTGCTGACGTGTCGTCTCCAGAGCGCTCTAATATGACGTGTAATTTTCGCAATTTTTTGAATTTTTAATAATTTTTTTTAATATTTTCCTTATTTACTTTTAATTAACTTCCTTATTTAATATTTTCTTTTTCAAATAATGTGTTTCTTATTTTTAATTATGATTAAATTTTTAATATTTTATTTATTTATTTGGATATCATTAATTAATTACTAAATCTTTTAATGCAATAAATAAATTAATTAATATCAAATTAATTCATATATATAAAAGGGAAAAAAAGAATATTTCATACTCCCTCCGTCCCGGGTATTTTTACCCGTTTGTACGGGCACGGAGATTAAGACGTTTTATTTTTTTAATATATAATGTAAGAAAAAGTAGGGATAAATTAGTAATTTAAAAAGAAAAAGTGAATAAAGTTATTGGGAATGATGAATAAAGTGTAAAAAGTAATTAAAATTGTTGGGATTATAAAAAGTAGGTAATAAAATAATATGTATTTTTGCCAAAAATGGAATGGGTAAAAATACGTGGGACACCCCAAAATGGAAAGTGGGTAAAAATACGTGGGACGGAGGGAGTATAATATTTCCTCTCACTCACCTATAAATAAGACTTTTTGGTTATTCATTCTAAATACACCCATTCGATTCTCCAAAGAGGAATAGAAGCTTTTTTCAAGTTCCTCTAGAGAATTGATTTATAAAAGTAAAAATTTATTTCGATAGAGCGAAAGTACTCTTCAAGAAGAAGAGAACTACTCGATTTACGTTTTAAGAATCGATTCTTCAAGTGGAAGAGAATCGATTCAAGTATGGAGAATCGATCAA
The DNA here is from genome assembly GCA_023678885.1 of Pogostemon cablin. Taxonomy (NCBI): domain Eukaryota; kingdom Viridiplantae; phylum Streptophyta; class Magnoliopsida; order Lamiales; family Lamiaceae; genus Pogostemon; species Pogostemon cablin. Next base: position 21,718,687 of record CM043009.1, on the reverse strand, counting down.
GAGGAAGAGAATCGATTCAAGTATGGAGAATATCGATTCAAGTTTTCTTGAATAGATTTACATCTTAAAAATTAATTTTTCAAGGGTAAGAGGATTGATTCAAGAATACTTGAATCGATTTATATATCTTAAGAATCGATTCTTCAATCTACCTCTAAAGTATTAATTCAAGTATTCTTCAAGTGAAGGGAGGATCGACGATTCAAATACTCTTGAATCGATTTACCTCTAAAGAATAAGAGGTCGAAAAATTAATTCATGCATAGAATCGAAAGTTTAAGTTTTTAAGTTAAATCATTATTTCATATCAAATAACATTAAAATTGAGTTTGTAAATATTTGTTAATTTTTTAAATTTTGTATATTAATAATTATTTATTTACATATATCTTAATTATTCAATTATAACATATGAATTATAAAATTTATTTTCTTTAGTTGTTTATATAATTTGAAACTAATAAAATTAAATGAAAAAAAATTACATTATAAATTTATGAATATTTAAAAGAATATTATATATAAATTATATATATATATATATATGTTACATTAGTTTCTTAAAAATAATAATTAATGTAAATAGAATTATTATTATAAAGTTATTAAGAAATATTAAATCATAATCATGAGTAAAAAGTAATACTCCATTTAAATATTTTTTATAATATTACGTATATTTTAAAATATATGTACATATATATAGCAACTATGTAAAATATTTTAATATTTTTTTTTAATTCATTATAAAATATTTGACCTTATTTCCATAAATAATATAAATATTATATATATATATATATATATATATATATATATATATATATTTCTTTATTTACTTTTAATTAACTTTCTTATTTAATATTTCTTTTAAAATAATGTGTTTCTTATTTTAATAATGAATCTCAATTAGGTAATAAATTTTTAGAAAAATTATAGAAATTAAGACAAAAATATTAATTAAAAATATTTATTTAATTGTCTTATTTACTTTCAATTAACTTCTTTATTTAATATTTCTTTTTAAGATAATATATTTCTTATTTTTAATAATGAATCTCAATTAGGTAATAAAATTTAAAAAATTATAGAAATTAAGAAAAAAATATTAATTAAAAATATTCAATTGTTTATATATGTGGTAACAAATAAAAAAATTTATATAATTAGAAATAAAATTAATTAAAAACATAAATTAATTAAAAATATTATTTTTCTTATACGTTGTCATGCCTCATCAATGACGACCTACGCACGGTGGCACCTCAATTGTATTATGATATAAGGTAATATTTAAAAAAAAATACAAGTCAATATTATTTCAAAAAATTAGAATATATGTACATATATCTTTAATATACTAAAGGAGAGTTTAATTTTGATGATGTGTCGTCACCATAATTATTCTCAATTTTTTTAATTTTTTATTCTTAATTTTAACAATTAATTTATGAACATATTTGAATTAATATATTTATTTATTTTCATGAGAACGTGCACTAATAATTATTAGTTTCATATCTTAATAAATATATTTATTTTAATTAGTAGATGATATATATATATATATATATATATATATATATATATATATATATATATATATATATATATATATATATCCTATGTGAACTAATAATAGTGCTAATATTATTTACATTAATTATTATTAGATTAGGAGATTACCAGAATTATTCTCAAATTTTTAATTTTTTATTCTTAATTTTAACAATTAATTTATAAACATATTTTAATTAATATATTTATTTATTTTAATTAGTACGTGCACTAATAATTATTAGTTTCATATCTTAATAAATATATTTATTTTAATTAGTAGAGGATATCTTTTCATATATCATATGTGAACTAATAATAGTGCTAATATTATTTACATTAATTATTATTTGATTAGGAGATAACCAGAATTATTCTCAATTTTTTTAATTTTTTATTCTTAATTTTAACAATTAATTTATGAACATATTTTAATTAATATATTTATTTATTTTAATTAGTACGTGCACTAATAATTATTAGTTTCATATCTTAATAAATATATTTATTTTAATTAGTAGAGGATATCTTTTCATCTATAGTATACTATAGCAGAAACTTTTGTTGTTGATTTGTAGTCTCGCTTCAATGTGACGTGTAATTTTTTAAATTTTTTTGATTTTTTAATATTTTTTTAATATTTTCCTTATTTACTTTTAATAAACTTCCTTATTTAATAGTTTCTTTTTAAATAATGTATTTCTTATTTTTAATAATGATTAAATTTTTAATATTTTATATATTTATTTGGGTATCATTAATTAATTACTAAATCTTTTAATGCAATAAATTAATTTAATATCAAATTAATATATATATATATATATATATATATATATATATATATATATATATATATATATATATATATATATATATAAAGGGAAAAAGAATATTCCATATAATATTCTCTCTCACCCCACCTATAAATAAGACTTTTTGGTTATGCATTCTAAATACACATTCAATTCTCCAGGATGAATATGAGCTTTCTTCAAGTTCCTCTAGAGAATTGAATTATGAAAGTATAAAAATTTATTGCGTTAGAGAGAATCAAGTAGAGATTCGATCTACCTCTTAAAAATAGATTCAAGTATTTTTCAAGAGGAAGAGAACGGATTCAAGTATTCTTGAATTTCAAGTATTCTTCAAGAGGAAGAGAACGGATTCAAGTATTCTTGAATCAATTTACCTATTAAGAATCGATTCTTCAAGAGGAAGAGAATAGATTCAAGTATTCTTGAATATATTTACATATTAAGAATCGATTCTTCAAAAGGAAGAGAACAGATTCAAGTATTCTTGAATAGATTTACATCTTAAAATCGATTTTTCAAGAGTAAGAGTATCGATTCAAGTATTTTTCAATCGATTTACATCAAGTATTTTTTAAGATCTGTCTACGGTTCAAGTACTTTTACCTCTAAAGAATAAGAGGTTGAAAAACTAATTCATGTATCGAATCAAAACTTAAGTTCTTTAAGTTAAATCATTATTTTATATCAAATAACATTAAATATTTGTTAATTTTTAAAATTTAGTATATTAATATTTATTTATTTATATATATCTTAATTATTTAATTATGACATATGAAATATAATTTATTTTCTTTAGTTGTTTATATAATTTGAAACTAATAAAATTAAATAAAAAATAAAATTAATAAATTACAAATTTATGAATATTTAAAAGAATATTATATATCAATTAATTATATATATATATGGATTTATTACTATCCAATACATATTATACTCTTATATTACTATTAGATACAATAAGAAAAAATTATTACTGACAGATACAATGTATTATGATGAGATACCTAATATATCCTTAAATCATATTTCACGTGACACTATCCTGAACATCACCAACCCATCTTCTATACGACACTATTCTGAACACCAACAACCTTTTTTCTTTTTCCTTAAACACCCAACTAATCGAAATCCTCACTTAATCTTTTCACATAAATAAAATTAATTTTCATATTAAAACCCCCAATTTCATTTTTCAAAGTGCGACTCTGCATGCAATTCTATTTTATCTCGCAAACTAATATGATACAAATATGTTATACATCGAAAAAAGATATAATGGTTAGAATTTCAATACGATTAAATGAAAAGGTGACTAAAAATTTCAATTTGATTTTTGTTCAGGTTTTTGCAAATTCGATTATGAGTTTTTAAAAGGATTTATAGGTTACATATCATGTATTCTGCATAATATATCAAAGCATGAATTCTGTATAATATATTCGTTGATAAGTTATAAATTGTCTCGAGGGTAGAAATATTTTCTTAATGTTTCACGAAATATTTAGAATATATTACAAATTCATTCATTGAAATGCTTTTGTATTCAAAACAAGTAATTATTCAAATTATTTAATGTTTAATAACAATGTATTCAAAATTAGTAGGTATTCAGAATATTTAATGTCCAGTAACGATGTATTCAGAAATTAAATACGCATAATATGAGGCTCAACTCATTCTTCCTATCAACGTGGAATGAGTTGAATTAATCCCAACGGATTTTTAGGATAAAAAGGTGGAATGAAATCTGTTTTTAATTTTAATATAAAATATCTTTACATTTTAATATATTATTAAACACAATTTAGAATATTTAGAAAATTTCAATAAAATCAGTAAGTATTTAGAATATTTAACGTTTAATAACAATATATTCAGAAATATTTTTTCAATATTCACGAAATATTCAGGATGTATTCAATATATTTCAAATTCTTTCATGGAAATACTTTTGTATTCAAAATTAGGTATCCAGAATATTTAATATTCAGTAACGATGTATTCAGAAATTGAATATGCATAATATGCGCACACTTCGCATTAGCATGGAATGAGTTTAATTAATTCCAACGGATTTTTAGGAGAAAAATGTGGAATGGAATATATTTTTAATTTTAATATAAAATATCTTTATATTTTAATATATTATTAATTACAATCTCATTAAGGATAAGAAGGGTATTTCTCTCATTCAAAATATATTGATTAGTAATATTTTTAGGATAATGTACCTATAAGTAATAATAATATATAAATTGTATCTGATAGTAATGGTCTCTCTCTCTCTCTCTCTCTCTCTCTCTCTCTCTCTCTATATATATATATATATATATATATATATATATATATATATTACATTAGTTTCTTAAAAATAACAATTAATGAAAATAAAATTATTATTATATAGTTAAATAAGAAATACTTAAATCATAATCGTGAGTAAAAGTAATGCTCCATTTAAATATTATTTATAATATTATGCATATTTTAAAATATATATATAGCAACTATTTAAAATATTTTAATTAATTATAAATTGCTTGACCTTATTTTTCATAATAATCAATATATATATATATATATATATATATATATATATATTAAGTATAGTGTAGCAAAGTCTTTTTTCATATACACTTACTATGACTTATTTATTTAAATATCATTAATTGTAATTATTTAAATAGATAAATCATTCGACACAAATAAATTAATTAATATCAAATCAAATTATGTATAGAAAAAAATTGAGATTTTTTTTTATATATAATTGATATTTATTTTAGACAAATAGTAAAATTAAGGATTTATTATTACTAAGAATAGAGGGAGTGATAAATAGTTTTCAATTGTATTATGTTATAAATTAACATTTAAAAAAAATATAAGTCAAGATTCTTTCAAATAATTAGAATATATGTACATATACGAGTACACATCCCCGCATAATACGCTGATGAATTATTATAACCAATCAAAAAATATAATTAAGATGATATTTAATCTATAGATATACATAATTTAAATATATGCATGAATAATAATAATAATAATGATAAAAATAAAAAATAAAAATAAAAGCAGTATTCCTAACCAATAAAAAAAATGATTAAATGTGGTATTTAATTTGAAGATATACATGAATAATAATAATAAGTTGGATATATTTTGTTGATTATCTATTCCTAACTAATCAAAACATATGATTAAAGGTAGTATTTAATTTATAGATATACATGAATAATAATAATAATAATAATAATAATAATAATAATAATAATAATAAAATTAAAAATAAAAATATTATATATATAATATTAAAAAAATAAATAAATAATATACGATAATTAACCACGTCGCGACATCTCATACTTTTAAAAAGCTATTTATAGCAGAGTATTCGCAATTAGTATATATAAGATATTAACTTTTTACATAATTTAGTTGTACGCTACATTACCAAAAATCAAATATTATAATTTGTTGCAAATTCTTTATATTGATGAAAGAAATTGTCTAGCTATAAAAAAAACTCCTTAATTAATTTTGTTTCGTCATATAACACGGATTATTTAATTATAAAAAATAAAAATAATAGTTAAATGATCCCGCGTTGTACGCGGGTTTCATACTAGTATATTAACTATACACATGATTTAATTATATGTCACATTATTAAAAGTTAGGAGTAAAAGTTATAATTTTTTGTAAATTCTTTATATTGATGAAAGTAGTTGTCTGGATTTAAAAAAAATCTTCCTAATTAATGTTGAATTGTAATATGACACATATTATATAATTATAAAATATAAAATAAAAGTAATAATTAAATAATGCCGCGAAAATAGTCCCATACCTATGGGTAGGTCCTAAAACTTACACGTTTAGTCCCAACCGTTAAAATATTAACGGAAACCGTCAGCTATCAACACCCCTACCGATTAATCATTTTATTCACCAAATGACTCCCTGAGATTCCGTTGCATACAGTTCCCTTACATACTGTAACAAACAGCCAATTTCTTCTTCTTACTCTCAATCTCTAATTGCATATCTTGAAACCATGCACATCAATCAATTATATCAATCCAAAAATTTTCTTTTACAATCATTACTAAGAAAAAAAAGAGCCAAACGCCCCACCTAATTCCTCCATTCAAACCCTGGATTTACTTATGAAAATTTTCATTCAAAAACTAAAAATAATATTGTCCAACGGATCGATTGCATAATAAAGGAGTCATGGATCTCGCCAGATATATATATATATATATATATATATATATACTATAGCAGAAACTTTTCTTGTTGACGCATCGTCTCCAGAACGCTCCAATGTGACGTGTAATTTTCTCAATTTTTTTGATTTTTTAATACTTTTTTTATATTTTTCTTATTTACTTTTAATTAACTTCCTTATTTAATAGTTTCTTTTTTAAATAGTGAGTTTCTTATTTTTAATAATAATTAAAATTTTTATATTTTATTTATTTATTTGGGTATCATTAATTAATTACTAAATCTTTTAATGCAATAAATTAATTAATAATAAATTAAATCATATATAAAGGGAAAAAAATATTCCATATAATATTCTCTCTCACCCACCTATAAATAAGACCTTTTGGGTATATATTCTAAATACACACATTCGATTCTCCGAAGAGGAATAGAAGCTTTCTTCAAGTTCCTCTAGAGAATTGATTTATGAAAGTATAAAAATTTATTTCAATAGAGCGAATCAAGTAGAGATTCGATCTAGCTCTAAAAAATCGATTCAAGTATTATTCAAGAAGAAGAGAACTGATTCAAATATTCTTGAATCAATTTACCTCTTAAAAATTGATTCTTCAAGAGGAAGAGAATCGATTCAAGTATGGAGAATCGATCAAGAGGAAGAGAATCAATTCAAGTATGGAGAATCGATTCAAATATTCTTGAATAGATTTACATCTTAAAAATTAATTTTTCAAGAGTAAGAGGATCGATTCAAGAATACTTGAATCGATTTATATCTTAAGAATTGATTCTTCAAAAGGAAAAAAATCAATTCAAGTATTCTTTAGATTTATCTCTAAAGTATTGATTAAAGTATTCTTCAAGTGAATGGAGGATCGACGATTCAAGTACTCTTGAATCGATTTACCTCTAAAGAATAAGAGGTTGAAAAATTAATTCATGTATAGAATCGAAAGTTTAAGTTTTTTAAGTTAAATCATTATTTCATATCAAATAACATTAAAATTGAGTTTTGTAAATATTTATTAATTTTTTAAATTTAGTATATTAATAATTATTTATTTACATATATCTTAATTATTAAATTATGACATATGAATTATAAAAAAAAGTTGTTTACATAATTTGAAACTAATAAAATTAAATTAAAAAATAAAATTACATTATAAATGTATAAATATTTAAAAGAATATTATATATAAATTATATATATATATATATATATATATATATATATATATATATATATATATATATATATATATATATATATATATATATATATATATATATTACATTAGTTTCATAAGAATAACAATTAATGAAAATAAAATTATTATTATTATATAGTTAATTAAAAAATATTAAATTATAATCATGAGTAAAAAGTAATACTCTATTTAAATATTATTTATAATATTACATATATTTAATATATATATATATATATATATATATATAAATTATGTAAAATATTTTAATAATTTTTTTTTAATTCATTATAAAATATTTGACCTCATTTACTTTAAATAAACTTCCTTATTTAATATTTTTTTAAAATAATGTGTTTCTTATTTTAATAATGAATCTCAATTAGGTAATAAATTTTAATAAAATTATAGAAATGAAGACAAAAATATTAATTAAAATATTTATTTAATTGTCTTTTTACTTTCAATTAACTTCTTTATTTAATATTTCTTTTTAAAATAATATGTTTCTTATTTTTAATAATGAATCTCAATTGCTAATAAATTTAAAAAAATTATAGAAATTAAGAAAAAGTTATTAATTAAAAATATTCATTTAATTATTTATATATATGGTAACAAATAAAAAATGTATATAATTAGAAGAAAATTTAATTAAAAAAATATATATTAATTAAAATATTATTTTTCTTATATGTTGTCATGCCTCGTCAAAGACGACTTATGCACGGTGGCACCTCAATAATTTACCATAGAAAAATATTTCTTTTAAAAAAAACATATAAATTTTTTATATTTTATTTATTTATTTGGATATCATTATTAATTACTCTATTAAATCTTTATGCAAATTAATAAATTAATTAGAATCAAATTAAATTAAATCATATATAAAGGGAAAAAGAATATTGCATATAATATTCCCTTTCACGCCACATATAAATAAGATTTTCTGGTTATTCATTCTAAAAATACACATTCGATTTTGTAAGAGAAATATAAACTTTCTTCAAGTTTCTCTAGATAATTGATTTATGAAACAATCAAAATTTATTTCGATAGAGCGAATCAATAGAGATTCAATCTACATATTCTAAAGAATCGATTCTTTAAGAAGAAGAGAACCGATTTAAGTATTCTTGAATCGGTCTACTTCTTAAAAATTAATTCAAGTATTCTTTAACAAACCTTGACTTGAATCGATCTACTTCTTAAGAATCAATTCAAGTATTCTTTAATATCTACCTCTAACGTATCGATACAAGAGTAATTTTCTTAATTTTTTGAATTTCTGAATTTATTTTTATATATTTTAATTATTTATATCCAATTATTTTCCTTATTCAATATTTCCTTTTTTAAAATAATGTACGAACATATTTTTTTAAAAATTTTTTCCTATATACTCCCATAATCTCATCCTAATGGTTACATATTTTCTTTTTGGGCGTCTTATCCTAATAGTTACATTTTCCTTTTTGATATATGATACTCACACAAAACAATTAAAATATATCTATGGGGCCCACCTACAACACTAATACAACTTACCACTGTACAATAAAATATTATTTCTTCCGCATCAATAAATATTAAAATATTTTATTAATATTATTTCTCTCACCTAAATACACATTAAAATACTTTATTATTCCTTAATCGTTATGCCAAAAGCAAATCATACTTTATTATTCCTTAATTGCCATGCAAAAAGTGAACCTAACTATTAAGACGAGACGGAGGGAACACTTATTTTGATTTATTTACTTTAGTATAATTAATTTCAATTAATAAATAAATCTTTCAATATAAATAAATTAATTAGTATTAAATCATGTATAGAAAAAAAGAATAAATTGAATTTTTTAATATAAATTTATAAGGACTATTTTAATCTAAATATGAAATATTTAATATTTATTTTCAACAAATAATAAAATTAAGAATTTATTATTAAGAGGTCTATACTTCACTTAAATACAATGAAAATAATGAAATACTATTAACTATATAAATATACAGCAAAGAGACAAAATTGTTCTTATTTTGTTGCATATTATTTTAGCGAGACGGGGGAGTGATAAATAGTTCTCAATTGTATTATGCTATAAGGTAATATTTAAAAAAATACAAGTCAATATTCTTTCAAAAAATTAGAATATATGTACATATATATTAACTATACACATGATTTAATTATATGTCACATTATTAAAAGTTAAAAGTTATATTAAATTGTAAATTCTTTATATTGATGAAAGTAGTTGCATAGCTTTAAAAAAAATCTTCCTAATTAATGCTGAATTGTTATATGACACATATTATTTAATTATAATAAAATAAAAGTAATAATTAAATGATCCCGCGTAGTACGCGGGTTTCATACTAGTATATATCGCGTACAACGCGGGATCATTTATTTAATTATTCTTATTTTTTGTAATTAAATAAGTCGTGTTATATAACGTAACAACATTAATTAAGGAGTTTTTTTTATAGATAGATAATTTTTTTCATCAATGTAAAGAATTTGCAACAAATTATAACATTTGACTTTTGATAATGTAACGTATAACTAAATCATATAAAAAATTAATATATATGTATATATATTCTAATTATTTGAAAGAATCTTGACTTGTATATTTTTTAAATGTTACTTTATAACATAATACAATTAAAAACTATTTATTGATCCCCCATCTCTCTAAAAAAATGTGCAACCATATAGGGGCAATTTCGTCTCTTTACTGTATATTTATATAGTGATCAGTATTTCATTTTTTTTCATTGTATTTAAGTGCAATTATGATCAAAATATGTAACTCTTAGTAATAAATCTTTAATTTTCCTATTTGTCTAAAATAAATATCAATTATATATATAAGAAATCTCAATTTATTCTATTATTTTTGTATACATGACTTGATTTGATACTAATTAATTTATTTATATCGAATAATTTATTTATTAATTGCAATTAATGATACTAAAGTAAATAAGTCATAATAAATATATAGAGAAAATAAATAAACTCGTGAATATGGTTTAGTATTTCTTATAACTATATAATAATAATTATTATATTTCCACTAATTGTTATATTTAAGAAAATATATATATATATATATATATATATATATATATATATATATAAAATTAATTTATATATAATATTCTTTTAAGAGAGTGACTAGGGTGGAACCTGTCCCATGAAAATTTCATGGAACCGAATCCCACTCACAGCAATAATCAATTCTCGCGGGTTTACGGGTCTGCTACCGAATCTCTTTTCTAATGACATTGCGTGAATCAGAATAGAAATGATAGAATCCCCCAGAACAGAATCGATGTTATTCCATCCGATTCGCTGGCCACATTCAACAATACGCCGCACAAGGCCGAAGGATTGGTCGTCAATCGTTGCCATCACCACCTCTAGTTGATGCCTCCTTCGCCCACCCTGATGTCGATGACGCTGCCAGTCGCCGTTGATTCGCCGTTCTTGTCGCCAGTCGTTGTCGATTCGCCACTATAAGTCAATGCGAAGACAACCCCTCGTAATTCTGAATTCCCACCCACCACTGTCACGGGAAGGAAGGCCACGATGATTTAGTAGTCTAGCCGTCGATCTAGTCATCTCATCCATTGGATCTGCCACCGCTCCCGTTTCACGCAGCCATCTCTCCACTGCGCGTCACAGTCCACCGCACAATTCCGACGCCTCGAACGATTTGATCTGCCAGTAGTGGTTGAATTTCATGTTCATCTCAATGGCTCCATTAGAGACTCCACTTTACTGTACCCCTCCCTATCTCACTGTTTGATTTTTATCTGTTGAAATTCAGTTAAGTTAGTGTTGAATTGCGAATTGTACTGCCATTGTTCTTATCGGGATAAAATGTGTGCAGGGAACTTGCGAGAGAATTGGGTGACTAGGGAGTTATCATTTTCAATGATGTAGAGCATGTGATACTGAAAAGTATGGCATTTTTTTACCCATTTAGTTTCGCAACCTGCGTGATGTATTAATTATGAAGTTCTTCATTGAACGTGCTGTTGTCTCTTTTGTTATTTACCTCTCCTTAGTCAAAGTTGAATTTTGGGTTATTAATTTTTATTTTACTTCCCTTGGATTTGTTAAGTGAATAGATTTTCATCGGTAATTATAACACCAGAATCACTCAATAATTTGTACAAGGATCAAATCTATATCTATCCATAACTTTTTGTGGATTGAAGTGTGTCAATTTGTTTGGTTGAAGGAGTAACCTAAAATATGTTAATAAAATAAAATAATATTTTATTTTTTAAAATTTGAATATGAAATTAAAGAGTAACCCAAATTATTAAAAAGAGTAATCCAATTAATATAAAAGAGTAACTCAAATTATTAAAAAGAGTAATCCAGTTAATATAAAAGAGTAACACAATTAATAGAAAAGAGTAACCTAAAAAATGTTAACCAAATAGAACAATATTTATTTTCTGAAAATCTGAATATGAAATTAAAGAGTAACTCAATTAACCAAAAAGAACAACCTAAAAGATTTTAATCGAATAGAACAATATTTTATTTTCTGAAATCCGAATATGAAATTAAAGAGTAACCTAAATTATTAAAAAGAGTAACCCAATTAATATAAAAGAGTAATCTAAAAGATGTTAATCAAATAGAATAATATTTTATTTTCTATAATGCGAATATGAAATTAAAGAGTAACACAAATTATTAAAAAGAGTAACCCAATTAATAAAAATGAGTAACCTAAAAAGGTAAATTATTATCAGCCTGCAACTACAAAGACGTAAATAGATAATTATTCATACTTATAAGGTCCTTTGAATAAACATTAAGTATAGTATTACCAAACTTAACTTCGTATTTCCAAATGAATTTGGAATTAAAATGGATTCATTTCACAATAGCATCAAGATTCAAGACACATATCTCCTCAACATAATTAAGATAGAATCCTCACTTTCTTCACAGAAGGTAATGAAAAATACAAAAAAACAATAAAATTAAAAAAACAAGAGGATCATTGATCTGCTAAACGGTTGCATCTGAGTAATTGAGTACCACTTTCTGAGCAAGTTATAATTACAGCCTCCAACATGACTACCAACCAAACAAAATAAACAAACATAGTGGACCTTGCTCTGTTTTAGGCTTCTTTCTGTTGTCCACTGTTCACTTTCTTCCTTTAAGATTCATCATAGCAAGCCGAGCTGCCTCCTCTTCATGTATCAGTTCCTCTTGTTTCCTCCAAGCAACAATATCGAGTTCAATTTTACTATTGTACAAACAAGAATTTAAGCTAACAAATCACTACATAATACTATATAATAATTGCAACATATAAAGCCTTCAAAAATCTTCCTCCAAGACAAAGTCAGGTTATGTTTTGTGCGTGAATACATGTGCTAACCAATAGTAAGGCGAACAAATGCGACCCGGAATATGGCATTAATATAACATGAAAATAGCTCAACTAAACACAAAAGCAATCACTAATTTGCTAATTGGTGGAGCCAATCCTACGTATGCTGGTTTGATAGGGCCACCAGCACGAAACTCATCACTAGGCGTAATCACCCAAAATCCAACGCGTGCATCAGAGCCCGTGGACATGGTTATCCTTGTTCTCACACAATTACTTCACCGGCGGCATCCCAGGAGCATCGGCCATGCCTCACGCATTCTGTGTGAGATCCTCTTCCTCAACAACCGTCTCTCGGGCTGCCTGCCGTAAGAGATCAGGCCAGAACTCACTCACCGGCCCGATTCCCAACTCATTCGGCTGCCTCGAAGATCTGCAGCTGCTGAACATCTTGTACATCCAGCTGTACGATCGGGTACCGGAATCGCTGTGCCAACTGGTGGATCTGCAGAAGATCACGTTGAACAACAACTTCGTCACAGAGGTGGGGTATGTGTGCCGGAAGCTGATCGATGGAAGGATTCCAGAAGTTGGGAAGAACTGCATACTGGATCTTCCATGGCAGAGGAACCCCAAAGAGTGCGAAGCTTTCTTCACCAAGCAAAAATCGTGCCCCTACCAGGAATTGACGAAGGTGGTGTCGTGCGCCGTTTGGATATCGGCGTTGCCGGCCAATAAAAGGAATTTCCAGCGACTCATGGTTATACCTAGCATTGGAACTTGGAACATCGCCCTCGTCGACTTCCTCAACAACGATGGGGCCAGTGGTGGCGAAGCTGCTGAAAGATATGGAGGAGATTTTCGGTGGAAGGGGAGAGGAAGGAGATAGACCAGCCGACTGGATTGGGTTTGTGACTGTTGAGAGTGGAATTTCACGCATTTTATGTGTGCACATTACACCGTTTTGCTTAGGAAATTTATCGTTTTTGCATGGAATTGTGTATGTTTAAGTATTTACACGATTTTAAGGCTATTAAGGTGTTTTTGTGAGTTTTAAAGGCAGGAAACAGGGTAAAACAGGGCAGGATCGAAAGAGGAGCAAAACAGACCCGGAACGGCCCAGCTCGGGAGCAGCTCGGCGAGCCGCTCGAGCCGAGCTGGGTGCCGAGCCGTGGTAGAAGCTGCCGAGTGGGGTCCCACCTGGACCCCAGTGACGTGGCCAGTGACGTGGCAGGCCGCTCGGCTGGGTCCAGACCCAGCTCGAGCCGAGCTGGGTGCCGAGCGGCCCAGTTCAGAGCCCAGACGGGGCCTGTTCGATGCAACACTGTATAAATACCTTCCAGACGCGATTCTGAAGCAGATTCGTCGCGAAAATAGCCCTGCATCCATCTTAGAAACAATTAGGGAGATCGAGACGTCAATCGGAGAGAGCCCAGCCATAAACCATCATCAATCCACACTCCTTTCATACCCATATCAGATTACAACCTGATTCCACCATCCATCCAATTCCACAAGGGTTCCAAGTGCTAATCGAGGGAGAATCAAGCAATTGAAGAGACGGAGAAGGAACGTGAGATTGCTCCTACACCAGGGTTTCACAATTCTTATCTATTCCTTTCTATTGCTTTGATTATTGTTATGAATTGCTTAGCCATGAGGATTGCTTGTAATCTCATGGGCTAATTTCCTATACAGTTCTAGGGTTTGATGGATTGATTTAATTGATTAGGGAATTTAGACCAAAGATTGGGATTTTATGCAGTTGAGCTTTTGATTTTACTTATTTTACTAAGACATGTTAATTTGCTTCGTAACGTCTTCATAATATATTCATGACATCCGCTATAATGCTTGGATTATTGTGTTAGCTTGTGTGCGTTCATGATTGGTATTGTCTATCTGTTAGAGATTAGAGTAGCTCCGCTATAAGCACTTTAATTTCATGAACTGGTTAATCAAATACTTGATTAGTTTAGTGGAACAATGCAATTAGACAATCAAGTAGGAAGTGAATAGAACCTTGTAGTAATTCCAGAAAATATCTTGTTAGTCGAACTTACCATCCGGAGGTATTGTTGTTCGCTGGATTAGTATCTAGGAATAAGGCTTGGTAATATTTGCGCACCTTAGGATTTAAACCAGATTAAACTGTTAGCTTTGAATCGAATCATATTCGGTGGGATAACAGGGATATGTGGTGTATTTTCAGTAAAACTGCATGAATGAACAATCGTAAGTTTAATAACCCAAATTAATTGGTCAATACCTGATACCTTAGAACTGTTTGTTATATCTTGATTAGACACTTGCTTTTATTTTTCCTTGCTTTTAATTAATTCAGTTATTTAATATTTCGTTATTTAGATTAATTCAAAACAAAACATTGGAAATTGGTTACTCAATTCTGATTAATTAGTAATTTATAGAATAAATAAATAATTAGCTGTCTTAGCGGGATCGATAATTTAACTTGGGTACTTGTTGCTACAATTGACATCCTTATACTTGAGGATTAAATTATAGTGCATAGAAAAAGCCTATCAGTGACGTGGCAGGGGAATGCAATATGTGATAATCTTTCGGTTAGTGGGTTTGACCCGCATACTTATATTACATCCGGTCCTACAAATTTAAAAAATAAGACTGGCCCAAGCTAGTCATTGTCTTCTTTTAAATATTTGTAATGAATTTATTAATTTTATTTTTATATTTAATTTTATTAATTTCAAATTATATAAACAACTAAAGAAAATAAATTTTATAATTCATATGTCATAATTGAATAATCAAGATATATGTAAATAAATAAATATTAATACACTAAATTTAAAAAAATTAACAAATATTTACAAACTCAATTTTAATGTTATTTGATATATGAAAAAGCCTATCAAGTTTTTGGCGCCGTTGTGCCGGGGACAGTTTTAATTATTTATTTTCTTGTATTACTTAGTTAATTAGAATATTTTCTTTGGAATTTAATTGTTTTACTTTGGATTTTTCTTGAAGTTGCATGCAAACTAGGTCAAAGACGAGAGCACAAGATCTTGAATTTGATCCGAAAATTGAAGCTTCTGCGAGGAAAAGAAGAGTAAAATCAAAGAATACCAAAGCACCTCCTAAAGCAATTTTAGAGGAGGAAGAAGTGCAGATTGAGAATCAGGCTATCCTAGAAGAGGCTGAATCGGAGTTTGAATCAGAATCTGAGACAGAACCTGAAACAGCATCAATGGGAGAAAGAGTCGATGAGGATGACATCGTCATCCGAGAAACATTCAAGTCCACCAATCTAGGAGGATCAGGCGTAGTTGGAGCCATTCAAGCTGATGAAACGAACGACATAAGGCCAGCCCTGATTCATATGGTGGAGAAAAACCCCTTTGCCGGAGGCGTTTTTGATGAGCCCTATGGCCATCTTAAGCGTTTCAACAGCTACATGGATACAGTGAAAGCTGCTGATACTACTAATGATAGATGGAAGATGAGGCTTTTTCAGTTTTCATTGGTTGATAAGGCAAGGGAGTGGTATGATAAGCTAAAGGGAGACAGTTGCTCAAACTGGACTGAGTTGCAGCAGTTGTTCGTGGATCGATTTATGCCACCAGGAAAGGTTCTTTTACTGAAACAGGAGATCAATCAATTCAAGCAGCGAAGAGATGAGTCGTTTGGAGAGGCTTGGGAAAGGTTTACTGATGCGTTGAGGAGATGCCCTCAGCATTCAAAAAGTCTCAACTCATCAGTGTCTTCTATAATGGCCTTGACAACGAATCGAGAGTGTTGGTTGATGCTTCTGCTGGAGGAACAATCTTTGGCAAGACATCCAATGCAGTAGAGAAATTGTTTGATGATATCTCTTTGAACTCAAGGGATTGGCCATCTGAGAGGATCCGAGGGACTTATATACTTGGTAAAGTTGCAAAGGTTGAAGAGAAATTTTCTGAAGCTGATAAGAATGATAAGGTTGTCGCTCAATTGGAACAGATGAATAAGAATCTGATTACTCTGATATCAGGTAATAATGGGGGAGGCAACCGAGGGTCTGCTAGTGATGATGTAGTGATGAACCTTCAAGAGGTCGAGGATGCTAATTGGGCTATGGGGCAGAGTCTTCAGGGTTCGAGAGCTCCTCAAAATTGGCAAGGAAATAGGTACCCTCAAGGTAATTCGAACCAGAGGAATATCCAAGGGGGAGGTCCTAATAATCAAGGAGGCAATTGGCAGAATCAGAGGCTTGAGAACTTCTCTTATTCAAATCCGAATAATGCAGTTCCATATCCTCCTAATTTTGATCCTGGTGCTAAGACTGAAGAAGGGAAGTCCAGTATTGACGATGTGTTAGCAAGATACATGAAGAAGAATGATGCCGACATAAACAAGATCAATAACTGCATTGTTCTCATGGACTCAAATATGACCAAACAGAATGAGGAAGTGAACAAGCAGTTGAAGAATTTGTCATATAACATAGGGCAGATCTCTACTACAGTAAATCAGCAGCAAGTGCAGTTGCAGAAAGGAAAATTTCCTTCGGATACGGAAATCAACCCAAAGGAGAGTGTTAATGCGATCACTTTGAGATCCGGAAGGCATTACGAAGGTCCAGAATTGGTACAGAATGAATCAGAACTGATGCAGAATGATACAGAACAGAAGCAGGACGAAACAGGGACGGGACAGGGTCAATCTACCGCCGCTCGGCCACCCGCTCGGGCCGAGCCACCTCCCGCCGATGCCGAGTCGCCGCCGAGTGGGGTTCCGACCGGTTCAGTTGAGTCCTCTGGTTCGGGAGGAACCCAGCTCGGCTCAGTTCTTCCACAGCTCGGCTCGAGCGAGCCAATGAGCTGTCCTCCGAGTTTTCCAGCGCGTCCGAATTCTGTACAGAGTCAGTCTGATCTGGAAATCGCTGATAAAAAGTGGCAGAAAGCAAAGAAACTGAGAGAAACATAATTGGTATTCAAGAAAGACAGTTTGGGATTACCGATCACAAAGGTACCAATTCCTTTCCCTCAGAAATTCTTGTCAAAAAGCTTGGATGAGAAGTTCAGAAAGTTTGCTGATGTAATGAGGAACATACAAATCAATATTCTTTTTTCTGAAGCTTTGGAGTCAATGCCATACTATGCAAGATTCATTAAAGAACTCATCTCCAGAAAGAGAAGCTTGAACAGTGTGGAAACAGTGAACTTGACAGAAAATTGCAGCTCAGTGATTCAGAAGAAGTTACCTGAAAAGTTAAAGGATCCTGGAAGCTTCATCATACCTTGTGAGATTGGAAAAGGACAAGTGAGGAGAGCACTGTGTGATTTAGGAGCCAGTATAAATTTAATGTCTTTATCAGTGTTCAAGAAGCTTAGTTTGGGGGAGTTGAAACCTGCATCTGTTGCCCTACAGTTAGCAGATCGGTCGTTGACATACCCCGAGGGAGTGATTGAAGATGTGCTAGTGAAGGTGTCGAATTTGACTTTTCCTGTGGACTTCCTTGTACTTGACATGGAGGATGAAAAGGATGGTGCGCCTCTGATCTTGGGGCGTCCATTCCTTGCAACTGGGAGAGCTCTAATAGATGTGTTCAAAGGAGAGTTGAGGCTGAGGGCTAATGATAAGAAGATCGTCTTTTCTTTGAATAAGGAGATGCAGTGGCCTACAGATCAGCAGCACTGCAAGTCTGTGGAAGTAGTAGAGAACTTCACCCTGCCTGATGCAGAGTTTGAGAGTTTGTCCAATGATGCATGTATTGACTATCTTGAGAAGTTACTTGCATTAGGTGATGCAAGGGATGAACAGATAAGAAAGACCACTGCTGACATAGTGAATCAGAATAAGAAGTCCACTGTTAAAGAGGAGATGCAGCCTGCTGCTAAGGAAGAGAAGCATGAGAGCCAAAGAGTTGAAGTGGTAGAGGAGATCGCAGGACCAGGCGTATCTCTTACTTTTCCTACTACTAACTCTAATGTGATATTTGATAATCTTTTGGTTGCAGTAAAGATGGATGATCCATATTTGAAGCCTCCAAACTTACCTCCTGATTTTTATTCTCATATTGTTGAAAATTCTAACTTGTTTGATCCTTGTTTTGCTACACAGGTTGAGCCTACAATTGAGTGGAGGATTGACAAGAAGGACTCAAGACAATCATGGGAGGAAAAGAATTCAAAGGATCATGTTGGAGTGACAAAGAAGGGTGAGATGATTGGTGAAGTAAATAAGAGAGGATGGAAGTACTTGAAAGTAAAGATGAGAGAAGACTATCCTCCGATCCAGTAGTTGAAAAGAGGTATCCCGTCGTGACTCTCCGACGTTAAACATGAGCGCTTGTTGGGGGCTGTCCCTTCCGTTTTATTGCTTTTATATGTCTGTGTTGGTGTAGGAGTTTTATTAGGTGTTGCTTGACTGCGGTATATACTTCTTTGCAAACTTAGTTTCTCACTTCGTTTAATCTAAGTTTGGGGGGGTAACGTACATACCTTGTCTTGCAGTGTCGAAATAGAATTTTTACATTGTGTTGTTGCTTGGAGAGTCGATTTTTTGCGGATTCTTAATATTTTTGATTTATTTGAGAATATTGAGGGTTCGATTTTTTGCGATTTTTCAGGTTTCGTATTTTGTGGTGTTTATTGTTTGTTTTGTGTTAATCCTAGTGTCGGTGTAGTCGATTTATGGTTCTCTATGATGATTTTCTGATTTTTCATGGCACTTGATTATATGTGTGATTGTTGAGAAGCAATTTGAGATTGTGCTTTGATATTGAGATGCTTGAAATTTGATTATGTGCAAGGAAGATTAGCTATGTAGCTTTATTAGGTTTGCTCGTTCATTCGTATAGCCATGTGAGATTTTGAGCCTTTTGAAATCATGACAAGTTTCATGATTCAGTTTATTCTTGTGAGTGTTGTTCATACACACGTATTCTAGAACTTGGCTTTATATCTTGCTTGAAGCTACGTGTTTAATTAGATGATAGGAAATGATCTTAGGCCATCTTTGTTATTTATTAGTCACTAGCCACATTATTTTCCTACCTAATGAAATATCCGTAGTCAACCCTTTTGAGCCTAAAAGCCTTATTTGTTGGAAGCCTACGTGATTAGCCAATTGATCCCTTTTGCTAGCCTTTAAAAAATTCCTACCTAGTAGAGAGTTGAAGGAATCAAGTTGGTGTCTTGCGATGAAGTATATAAGGAGAAATAAGTTGGAAGTGATGAAATTTGTTGAAGAGAGTGGTTAAATTGTTGCATAAAGGGGTAGTGCCCGAAACTGGTACCCCATGAAAAGGGTAGTGCCTGAAACTGGTACCCTTATTTGAAAAAAAAAAAGAAAAGAAAAGAGGGAAAAAAAATTTTCAAGTAAGGATGTGGTGTTCAAAAGTGAAGGAGGAATCAAATTGCAAGAAGCATTGAAGAGCGTTGAAGAAGAAAGAAGAAAGTAAAGCTGTTTGTTGAAAAGCTGTAAGTCTTCTTTGATTCTCTACTAGTGATTGAGTCACCTTATCCATATACTCCCTACCTTTACCAAAGAGCCAACATTACAACCTAATGCAAGACCTTTGTGATCCTATTGTTGAAATTATCCCTTTAGTCGAGAGTTGAGATGATTGCCAAGCTTATGGTTACGCGTGTGTTTGAATTGACTTTGAGTGTAAACACCTTACCTTGAAGTGTATATCTCACACTTGAGCGATGAGGGTAAATACTACCAGAGAGAATGGGTGGATGAGCATTCCGAATGAGTAAAATAGTTGATTTGATTTGTATGTTTTTAAATGGATGGTTATCTTGTATCCCAAGTATGATATTTAAATTGTTATATTGTGATGAATGTTTTTCTGCTGTGAAATTTCCTCTCAATTAATCTATTGGTTTTTGATGTTGTTGCCTCGGGACGAGCAACAGGTAAGTTTGGGGGTTTGTTGAGAGTGGAATTTCACGCATTTTATGTGTGCACATTACACCGTTTTGCTTAGAAAATTTATCGTTTTTGCATGGAATTGTGTATGTTTAAGTATTTACACGATTTTAAGGCTATTAAGGTGTTTTTGTGAGTTTTAAAGGCAGAAAACAGGGTAAAACAGGGCAGGATCGGAAGAGGAGCAAAACAGACCCGGAACGGCCCAACTCGGGAGCAGCTCGGCGAGCCGCTCGAGCCGAGCTGGGTGCCGAGCCGTGGTAGAAGCTGCCGAGTGGGGTCCCACCTGGACCCCAGTGACGTGGCCAGTGACGTGGCAGGCCGCTCGGCTGGGTCCAGACCCAGCTCGAGCCGAGCTGGGTGCCGAGCGGCCCAGTTCAGAGCCCAGACGGGGCCTGTTCGATGCAACACTGTATAAATACCTTCCAGACGCGATTCTGAAGCAGATTCGTCGCGAAAACAGCCCTGCATCCATCTTAGAAACAATTAGGGAGATCGAGACGTCAATCGGAGAGAGCCCAGCCATAAACCATCATCAATCCACACTCCTTTCATACACATATCAGATTACAACCTGATTCCACCATCCATCCAATTCCACAAGGGTTCCAAGTGCTAATCGAGGGAGAATCAAGCAATTGAAGAGACGGAGAAGGAACGTGAGATTGCTCCTACACTAGGGTTTCACAATTCTTATCTATTCCTTTCTATTGCTTTGATTATTGTTATGAATTGCTTAGCCATGAGGATTGCTTGTAATCTCATGGGCTAATTTCCTATACAGTTCTAGGGTTTGATGGATTGATTTAATTGATTAGGGGATTTAGACCAAAGATTGGGATTTTATGCAGTTGAGCTTTTGATTTTACTTATTTTACTAAGACATGTTAATCTGCTTCGTAACGTCTTCATAATATATTCATGACATCCGCTATAATGCTTGGATTATTGTGTTAGCTTGTGTGCGTTCATGATTGGTATTGTCTATCTGTTAGAGATTAGAGTAGCTCCGCTATAAGCACTTTAATTTCATGAACTGGTTAATCAAATACTTGATTAGTTTAGTGGAACAATGCAATTAGACAATCAAGTAGGAAGTGAATAGAACCTTGTAGTAATTCCAGAAAATATCTTGTTAGTCGAACTTACCATCCGGAGGTATTGTTGTTCGCTGGATTAGTATTTAGGAATAAGGCTTGGTAATATTTGCACACCTTAGGATTTAAACCAGATTAAACTGTTAGCTTTGAATCGAATCATATTCGGTGGGATAACAGGGATATGTGGTGTATTTTCAGTAAAACTGCATGAATGAACAATCGTAAGTTTAATAACCCAAATTAATTGGTCAATACCTGATACATTAGAACTGTTTGTTATATCTTGATTAGACACTTGCTTTTATTTTTCCTTGCTTTTAATTAATTCAGTTATTTAATATTTCGTTATTTAGATTAATTCAAAACAAAACATTGGAAATTGGTTACTCAATTCTGATTAATTAGTAATTTATAGAATAAATAAATAATTAGCTGTCTTAGCGGGATCGATAATTTAACTTGGGTACTTGTTGCTACAATTGACATCCTTATACTTGAGGATTAAATTATAGTGCATAGAAAAAGCCTATCAGTGACGTGGCAGGGGAATGCAATATGTGATAATCTTTCGGTTAGTGGGTTTGACCCGCATACTTATATTACATCCGGTCCTACAAATTTAAAAAATAAGACTGGCCCAAGCTAGTCATTGTCTTCTTTTAAATATTTGTAATGAATTTATTAATTTTATTTTTATATTTAATTTTATTAATTTCAAATTATATAAACAACTAAAGAAAATAAATTTTATAATTCATATGTCATAATTGAATAATCAAGATATATGTAAATAAATAAATATTAATACACTAAATTTAAAAAAATTAACAAATATTTACAAACTCAATTTTAATGTTATTTGATATATGAAATAATGATTTAACTTAAAGAACTTAAGATTTCAATTCTATATATGAATTAGTTTTTCAACCTCTTATTCTTTAGAGGTAAATCAATTCAAGAATACTTGAATCGTTGATCCTCTTTCACTTGAAAAATACTTTAATCAATACTTTAGAGGTAGATCTTAAAGAATACTTGAATCGATTCTTAAGATGTAAATCAATTTAAGAATACTTGAATCGATCATCTTATTCTTGAAAAAATCAATTTTTAAGATATAAATCTATTCAAGAATACCTGAATCGATTGTATTCCTCTTGATGAATCGATTTTTAAGAGGTAAATAAAATATTCTTTTATTCCCTATATATATATATATGATTAATTTGATATTAATTTAGTAATTAATGATACCCAAATAAATAAATAAAATATTAAAAATTTAATCATAATAAAAAATAAGAAACACATTATTTAAAAAAGAAAATATTAAATAAGAAAATTAATTAAAAAAAAATAATGTAATCTTAAGTATACTATAGCAGAAACTTTTCTGCCTGCGTGTCGTATCCAGAGCGCTCCGTTATGACGTGTAATTTTCTCATTTTTTTGAATTTTTAAATAATTTTTTTTATATTTTCCTTATTTACTTTTAATTAACTTCCTTATTTAATATTTTCTTTTTTAAATAATGTGTTTCTTATTTTTAATAATGATTAAATTTTTAATATTTTATTTATTTATTTGGGTATCATTAATTAATTACTAAATCTTTTAATGCAATAAATTAATTAATATCAAATTAAATCATACATATATAAAGGAAAAAAAAGAATATTCCATATATATTCTCTCTCATCCTACCTATAAATAAGACTATTTTGTTATTCATTCTAAATACTCACATTCGATTCTCCAAGAGGAATAGTAGCTTCCTTCAAGTTCCTCTAGAGAATTGATTTATGAAAGTATAAAAATTTATTTCGATAGAGCGAATCAAGTAAAGATTCGATCTACCTAAAAAATTTGATTAAAGTATTCTTCAAGAGGAAAAGAACTGATTCAAATATTCTTGAATCGTTTTGATTCAAGAATTTTTCAAGAGGAAGAGTATCGATTCAAGTATTCTTGAATAATTTACGTCTTAAAAATCAATTTTTCAAGAGTAATAGGATCGATTCAAGTATTTTTGAATCGATTTACATCTTAAAAATCGATTCTTCAAGAGGAAAAAAAAACTTTAATCGATTTATATATTAAGAATCGATTCTTCAAGAAGAAAAAAATCAATTCAAGTATTACCTTTTAAAAATCGATTCAAGTATTTTTAAGATCTATTTCTAAAGTATTGATTCAAGTATTCTTCAAGTGAAAGAGGATCGAATATTCAAGTACTCTTGAATTGATTTACCTAATTCATATATAGAATCGATATGAATTATAAAAATTATTTTCTTTAGTTGTTTATATAATTTGAAACTAATAAAAATTTAAATAAAAAAATAAAATTAATAAATTTATTACAAATTTATGGATATTTAAAATAATATTATATATAAATTAATTTTATTTATATTATATATATTACATTATTTCTTAAAAATAATAATTAATGAAAATAGAATTATTATTATATAGTTAATTAAGAAATACTAAACTATATTCATGGTAAAAATTAATACTCCACTTAAATATTAATTATAATATTATGTATATTTTTAAATCATACATAGAAACTATTTAAAACATTATAATAATTTAGTTTTAATTAATTATAAGATGTTTGACCTTATTTTCCATAAATAATCAATATATATATATATATATATATATATATATATATATATATATATATCTAATCTAATCTAATCTAAAGTAATATAATAGCAAAGTGAAAAAGTCAAAATTGAGCCAATTTTTAATTCACACCCTTGAATTTGATTACTATAAGCTCTTTGAATCTCATCCATTTATAACATTATTGAATCTTATCCACTCATCACAATTATGAGATTAGATCTTGGTCATTGATTTTATACTTTATTTAAAATATACCTTATTTAATTTTTGTCATAATGATACCATATTTAATTAATTTTAATTTTAAGATTTTAAATTTCTCTCTTATTTATTTTAAAAAAAATTAATTTATTATTTATGGTACTAATAATTAAGTTTACATTATGATTTATTTTTGTAATTATAATTATAATAATAATGTATTTTTTGAAACTAAAGTGTAGTTTGAAACTATATTGTAGTTTTAGCAATTAATTCATTATCAAATTATTTTCTTCTTTATTAATCATTTTGAATTAATATTATTGGTCCTAACATCTTAATAATTTTAAATGAGTATGTGTAATCAACGGGTATTGATAAAAAAATTTGGAACAATATTAAATTATTTTCTTCATTATTAATAATTTTGAATTAATATTATTAGTCCTAATATCTTAATAATATTAAATGAAAAAAACTCCTGTGCACCCGGGCGCACGGATCACATTCCGTGCGTCTTTATAATTTTGTGTTAAATTGTATACCTTTTAGTATACAGATGTGTACCCTTTATTTTCAAAAGAAAATTATTGTGTGTATCTGGGCGCATGGATAACACTCCGTGCGCCTTTAAAATTTTGTGTTAAATTGTATACCCTTTAGTATAAAAATGTGTACCCTTTATTTTCTAAAAGAAAAATATTAATGAAAAGTATATACCATTTAGAACAAAATGGTGTACCTTTTATTAAATAAAGTGTATACCCTTTAGATCAAAGCAATGTACCCTCACCCATAATATTATATTTCTAAAAGCGCACGGAATGTGTTCCCGTGTGCCCGGGCACACGCAAGCCTCACTCATATTAAATGGGTATGTATGTGTAATTATTTGTTCCATGATCTATGGGTCTACTTGGAATGGAATTAAATTATTTTATATTTTTTTATTGAAACGGGTATGAATATGAGTAGTTAGATATTGATAAACGGGTTTGGATACCCTTGAAAGCGGACGAAGGGAGTAATTTTGAATTAATATTATTAGTCCTAACATCTTAATAATTTTAAATAAGTATGTATGTGTAATCAACGGGTATTGATAAATGGATTTAGAACGGAATTAAATTATTTTATATTTTTTTAATGAAACAGGTATGAATATGAGTAGTTGGGTATTGATAAACGGGTTTGGGACGGGTATGAGGAGTATATTTTCTTAATAAAACGACTTAAAAATATTAATTTTTAGATGATATTTATTTACACACCGGATCTTCTGCGCCATTTTCGTGCATCATCTCTTGTGCCACGCGTTAAGTGATTGACACGTAAGAGGGAAATTAAATTCAATCATTCCCCCTAGGGTTTAAGGATTAGGGTATAGTTTGCTCTCTCCTACGTTTTCTCTCTTATTTATTTCAACAAAATTTAATTTATTATTTATGGTACTAACAATTAAGTTTATATTATAATTTATTTTTGTAATTATAATTATAATAATGTATTTTTTGAAACTAA
Source organism: Pogostemon cablin (assembly GCA_023678885.1). NCBI lineage: Eukaryota > Viridiplantae > Streptophyta > Magnoliopsida > Lamiales > Lamiaceae > Pogostemon > Pogostemon cablin. The sequence continues at coordinate 21,692,099 of CM043009.1, read as the reverse complement.
AATGTAGTTTGAAACTATATTGTAGTTTTAGCAAACGTTTTCTCTCTTATTTATTTCAACAAAATTTAATTTATTATTTATGGTACTAACGATTAAGTTTATATTATGATTTATTTTTGTAATTATAATTATAATAATGTATTTTTTGAAACTAAAATGTAATTTGAAACTATATTGTTATATTCAAAAAATATAATTATTTTATAAAAACGCTCAATATTTACCATTACTTTCTTTCAGTTATATATGTAAAATAAAAATTTTCTTAATCTTTTTACTGCTAAAAAGAAACATACTAGCATGGATTGAGGGATTGTATCACATAAAATTTTCAATTCTGAGAAATTCTATGCGGAAATATACTTATATTTTATAAAATGTAGAGATATAATGGTTTATCTAAAATGTATGAATTAAGCTTCTCCTCCTATGATTTAAATAATATCATAACACTTTAATCCCGTGCAACGCACGGGCTCAAAAACTAGTATATATAGTATAGCAAAGTCTTTTTTCACTAACGTACGGTTCACGTATAATCTTACTATTTATTTATTTTTCCTATACAATTATTATGACATATTTATTTTAGTATCATTAATTTCAATTAATAAATAAATCTTTTGATATAAATAAATAAATTAATTAATTAGTATCAAATCAAATCATGTATAAAAAAAATAAAAGAATAATTGAAATTATATATATATATATATATATATATATATAATTGATATTTATTTTAGACAAACAGTAAAATTAAGGATTTATATTACTAAGAGTTACATATTTGATCATAATTGCACTAAATACTATAAAAGAAATGAAATACTAACAACTAAATAAACGGCAAAGAGACAAAATTGTCCATATATGGTTGCACATATTTTTTAGAAAGACTTAGGGAGTAATAAATAGTTTTCTATTGTATTTTATTATTATAAAGTGACATTTAAAAAATACAAATCAAGATTCTTTCAAATAATTAGAAAGTATGTACATGTATATTAACTTTTTACATGATTTAGTTATACGTTACATTATCAAAAGTCAAATGTTATAATTTGTTGCAAATTCTTTACATTGATGAAAGAAATTGTCTAGCTATAAAAAAATAAAAATGCTTAATTAATGTTGTTACGTTATATAACACAAATTATTTAATTATAACACAATTTGTTTGCACAATTTGGTTTTGCACAATTTTGCTTTTGCACATTTTAAATTCCGGCAGCAGGCGGCGGCGGTCAATGCCAGTCCGGCCGCCGGTCAACGCGGGTGGGTGAGGGGTAGGGTTAGTGGTTTAAAAGTGTATGGGATTATAAGGTTATATTTGGTATTTTACTTTAATATTATGTATATATGTGAGAGTAATTATTTAAATTTCTTGTATCTCATAGTAATTTAGGTTAAAAGTGTGTATCTATTAGTGATTTTCCATATACATACATACACACACACATATATATATATATATATATATATTTGAAATTTTAAACTCTATCACCCAGCCTACCCCTACCCACACTCCAAAAGGGAGCAGCTTAACCCATTAAGCTTTGCTAATCTTATATGTTTTGTTGGATTCGGTTCGGTTCTGGGATTAAAAGCATCGTAACTGAAGTCCTCTAAACGAAGCCTAGCCAACATATCTGGTTAACCAATCATTTACTAATACCACTACCATTGATAGGGCCTTCATCCAAATTTGGGCCGTATATAATATTGGGCCTCATACAAATGAGCCCAACAGAAGAAAATATTAATGGGTTTGGGCCCAGTTTTATTTTTTCATTTTTAAAAAAAGATTCTCCGTCTTTTCGGTGATTAATTAAGTAATTAATGACTTAAATTCCTATAATTAATTATAATAAATCTCAGTTTACGATATTGATTAGATACGTACTTTATAAATGTGTACTACACTTCCATGTATGTATCATCCAACTTATAATTGAAAGCATATCATTTAAATTAGAATAATTAAAATGTTATGATTGATCCCATTTTGTAATTCATGCATGCACAACTTTTTGTTCCAACCCCTAATGACCTTAATCATCATGTTTGTCACATCGATTAGTTTAATAATTAATCTTATTTTTAATTTAAATGTCGGAGAAAATTAATTAATCTATTAAATGCATTTCGAGTGAAGAAATTCAAATGAATAATATATTTTTTAATTATATTATTTTGTAAGTCAATTTTTTTTTTTAAGGATTTCCATATTTGAATTGCCGCAGTAGAAGTCAAATGGGGACTGGGGTGTTTTGTAGTTTATAGATATTTTGGGCGTAGGCGTTTCTGAAGTTTTTTTTAACAATTATGTATTTATTTTTGAAAGCATTCTGTAATAATTAGCTGACTTATCTATTTATTCAATTTGCTACAAATTGCAAACGAGTCCCTACCAACTTTTTGTTCTTATGTGGATTGGCCCCTACTTAAGTTTATTACTGTACTACATAATTTAGGTAAATAAGTGTCTATAAATCCTTCTTTTTTTTTTTTTCATTTTAACGGGCAATGAATAATTTTATTATTAAATTATTAGGGTATAAGTAATACCCATTAAGAAAAAGCAAATACTTGTGTGAGGCCGTTTCACGTGCTTACGTGAAATGGATAAAAAATTATAACTTTTATAATAAAAAGTGATAATGTTATTTTATAATGAAAAGTGATAATAACATTTTATAGCGAAAGTGATGACGATTTATAATAAGATTGATGACTATTTTAAAAAATATAAAATGGTCTCACGTAAGATGGTATCACGCAATACTTACTACAAAATATTACAATTAATCTCCAAAATTAATTAATTTAACTATAATTAATCAACTAGCTTTGAATAATAGTACGTGGATCACTCCAATCAAAAAAACATACCAACTCCAAACACACGATTTAAGTTCCAACAATAAATCATTTGTTTCAATATTTTCATTTCGAAAAACAACTCAATTTCTTGCTTCTCATATTATCCAAATAAGAAAATCCCAAATACATGCTACTACCTTTTTACCTCTCTTTCTTCTGAGAATCCAAATGTCCTGCAACCTTAAATCCTACGAGTGGATTTACAAAATATAATGTTAAAATTTACCCCATGTGTATAAATAAGTCTTTATCCATCTCACATAAATTTTGTCACAAATTATTAATTAAAATGCTATTGAAGATAATAACTATTTTTTAATTATATTATATAAAGATAAGATCATACGATAGGAGTAGCCAACAATTTACGTGGTTAGTACGTACTTATTTTTTGATTTTATGATAATTTCTTATTAGAATAATTTTCCATACACATTTCTCTTTACAAAATCAATCTGAATTGAGGGGTTGTTTGGTAAAATGAAAGGGAATAAGAATGAAAATCGAATGGGATTGTAAAGAGTATGAGTTTGTGTTGGTTTAGGAATGATACACAGATCACTACTTCTTGAAAGTAATGGTTAATTCTCATTAAATTTGATTTCATTCCCATATAAATCATCAATTTTCATTCTTTTGGCTAAAAGTGCTCTATCAAACACACCTGACTATCTTTAAAATAAAAAATTTAGAAATATATATCTTCAATATATATAAGTTTAGGACACACTCAAAGATGCTAATTATATTTAGCTATATTTTTTCTGATTTAATTATCCAAATTTAGATTTTTAAAATCCATACTTAAATTTTAAAAATACCCTTATTTTTACGGACAAACCTTAAAAATCTTCAACCATCCATCCAATTAATATTTTTCTCCATTTCTTTATCATCTAGTCTCTCGTGTCAAATAATACTCTTACATATATTATCATCCACTTTTTACAAATTGATTTGATATATTATCACTATTTATGGTATTAAATCTAAATAAACCCAAAACAAACATAAGGCTTTATTTGTTTTTGGTTTTTTAATCTAAGTTTAGGATGATGTAGTCCATTCTTTATACTAGTTGAGATTTAGTAAAATCAAATTATATGTCACATATCACTTTTTACAAATTGATTTAATATATTATCACTATTTATGGTTTATTAAATCTAAATAAACTCAAAACAAACATAAGGCTTTATTTGTTTTTGGTTTTTTAATCTAAGTTTAGGATGATGTAGTCCATTTCTTATACTAGTTGAGATTTAGTAAAATCAAATTATATAAATGTCACTTATCTCTTATACATATCACATCTACTTTATCCTATACTCTTACATATTATATATATATATATATATATATATATATATATATATATATATATATATATATATATATATATATATATATATATACTCTATTTAATTCTTCTAAACAAACATAAATTAACATTGAGAAGTGCTCATAACTTTTATTCAAGCAGTTTTATGTATTTGCAAACGATTTGACTGATCATGTCCCTTGCTACTACATTTGTACATTTGGATGCTAAATCTACCTAATCCTCTATTTATATTCTCTACCGGTATAAACTCAAAACAAAAATCAACTAAGAGGCAGCTTGATTGGGGGTATGGGAATAGGTAATGAGAATACATGTATATTGATTTCCATTATTGATGCTTGTGCAGTGGAAATCAAAATTTCTCAATCACTCACATTGATTCAATGATTACTCTCCATCTTTCATTCTCGTTGTCATTACTCCTTAATCATACCCATTGTCATTTTAATTAAGGAATTAGTAACAATCGGTCCCTAAAAGTATTAAAGCAATAAGTGATGCCCTAAAGTATTTGTCAAGTGTATAGAAATGCAAGAATGTTATTGATAGAGGTTTAAAAAGTTGACCAATAGATTAAGGTAACTTTTAAAACAGGATAGAGGGTTTGGAGTAGAGGGAACATGATGGCCTCCATGCTTACATATACATGCCTCTCCTCTCTCTCTCTTCACAATCATAAAACCCTTTCAAAAAGTTATTTGCTGCTTCTTCAATCTCTTGGAACTTGCAACTCTTTCTTCTTTCAAATCTTTTCTATGCATTATTTAACTCTATTATTCTCTTTCTCCCAACTTCTTGCTTTTCTTGATCAAGTAAGGTTTAACTTATTTATTTATGTGGTACCCAAAAAATACTAGGAATAATGACAGCATGTTTATGTCACCATCATGTATGTACATTATTTATATACTTATGTGAGATTCATATGTTAATTGTATTAGTAATGTCTTTGCATGAGTCCATATATCTAAAAAATAAAATGTACTCCCTCCGTCCCATAAAACTTTTCATACTTTCCTCATTTGTTTGTCCCACAAAGCCTTTCACACCCCAAAAAAGGAAACATCACTTTATCTAACAACCTCAAAAGTTCCTTTAATTTCAAATTTTCTACTCTTTTTTTATACACATATCATTAATTTATACTTTTTTATTATCTAAAAATACCACAATACCCTCCAAAATCAATAAAGTTGGTCAAGAAGTGCACATTTTCTTAAACAATGTGGAACAGTAAACGTGAAAAGTATTATGTGACGGAGGAGGTATACATTTGATGCAGAAAAATGAAAAAATGCATATTTTACTAGCGGTACTAAGGAGTACTATATATCAAAATTAAATATTCTCTCCAATCGTATTAAAATTTAAGTTTGTTTTTTACATGCATGTATTAAAAGATAGTATAATAAGTATTTCAATATATTTCTTTTTCTCTAACTTAGTACTATAAAATATTTCTCACAAATAATACCCAGCATAATATTTAATATGTAAAAGAAATTATGTTAACCTGGAGAAAAAACTTAGACAAAATATAGAAACTAATTAAAGGTTTGATTAATCAACTTTAAGTTACTTAAACTATATTAAATCTTGTTTAATTGCTTGCAAAGAGCCATACATTTGAAATTAATAACTATTTTAAAATTTGTATATATGGAACGACATAAAAGAAAAGTAAAGTGAAATTGAATAGAAGAGTGGGATTAAGGGGTGAGAGAGAGGAAAGAAATGATGATTTGCGTGGAGCAATCAACTATAGATTCTTTGCTAAAAACATTTATAATTTAAAAAATAATATTCCCTCCGTCCCATAGGAGTTGACACGCTTTCCTTTTTGGTTTGTCCCACTAAAGTTGACACATTTTTCTTTTTAATACATGGGACCTACACAAAAACATTTAATCTATTCTCATGGACCCCACATATCACCTCTAATACAACTACCCACTACACATTAAATATTATTTCTCTCACTTCACTTTATATTAAATTATTATACTCCTTAATTTTCGTGCCCAAAAAAAATTATACCAACTTCTATGGGACGGAGGGAATAATAAATTATAGTAATAAAAAGCACGAGAGAATGATGCAGCGTGTAAGGGGTTTCATCCACTTAGACAAAATCTTCTTGTTTGAAGGGCTCGAGGAATAGTGATGAGTACTATATATATATATATATATATATATATACACATATGTATTGTAGTGATGAAGTTGTATGTGATGTCGACTATCTACCAAGAAAATATGAGACATAATAGAATACCATGTCACTAATAGAAATTAATGAAAAAAAGAAAAAGAAATTTGATTATTTAATTTGTTATGCAGTGTATTATGGTATAATTCATCTTTTATTTAATTTGTCAGATGAATAACCATCGAAAAAAATATCCAGAGTTCTTTATCTTTGAATTCATGCTTTTATTAGTACGATATAGTAAATTTTATTTCTTCCATATAGCACTCATTCAACGTTTTTGAAACACAAGATGTAATATTAATAATAATACTGAATATATATTTTCTGCGAAAGCATTATACTATTTAAATTAACTTTCTAAAGGCGGCCACATATAATTACAAACGCATGTCTAATTTCTTAAAGTGGATGAGAGTTAATCAAAATAAAATACTATCAATAATTTTCTTATGTTTAAGTGCAAATATATTACTCACTTCTTTTGTTCCGTTATACTCCCTCTATCTCGGGCAAAGAGGTGAGTTTGCTTTTTGCACGTAAATTAAAGAGTATTATTATTTTATTTAAAGTGAGTTGGTGTATTAGAGAGATGTGATGGGTAGTAGTGGGCCTTGGTGGGCCATTTTTACTAAAATAGAAAAATTGTGCAATTTGGATGGAATGGAGGGAGTAATAGTTACATGGAGTAATTGCATGTCTCACATTAATAGTTATATTTCCTTATTTGATAGGTTGATGAGAACTCACAAAAAAATTAATGGGTACTCTTTATGGGGCTCTCATTCAATACTAACATAATAACTAATTATACATTAAACATTTTTCAACCCATTAAATATATTAAAATATTATATATATATATATATATATATATATATATATATATATATATATATATATATATATATATATATATATATCTTTTAATTTCTTCATAAAAAGAAATATAATCATTATATATACGTGAGGAGTATATATTTATATTTTATGTCATATACTTTTATGAAATGGTTTCGTTCAAGTTTATGAGAACCCATGTTTTAAGAAATAAGGTAAGACAAATAAAAAGTTATAATAGTTCTAATAAAAATTGATAAACTTAATTTAATCAAATTATTTTATAAACAATTTGTATGATAAAGAAAATATATTCATAACATCTCATAAAAAAGATAACGAACTAAGAAAAGATAAAATGCTTATATATAAATAGGGTTAATCATGCTGCCTGTTGCATGTTGTTGATGAGAGATCCATTCTAGATTGTTAATTCTTTTCCCCCTAAAATAGACCATAGATAGGTTGGAGAACCAAGTTTGATTTTCTTATTAATTTTTCATACATAATGTATATTAATTTCTCCTATCCCTATCATGATTGACGTGAGTGTTGGTTAGATGTTGATTAAGTTATTTTGATGAGCATATATAATTAAGTATATATGATGATATTGAGAATAACATTTTGCTCGACAGGGTGTGAGGCTAAGGTTGGCAAAGTGATGGATTCCATAGTTCGAATACAAATATATATTTTTTTATTTTAGGGCTCATAATGTAAGTTGAGTGGGAAACTAAAGTCCTACATTTAGACGTGGGATGAATTTGAGTTTATAAGTGTGACTGCATTCTCTCCGAGGCTTCTGAGTGAAAGTATAAGAGTAAATTTGTGTGATTCACTAGTGACCCAAAAAGGGCAATATCATGCTAATTGGATCTAATGGTCCATTGGGCCCTCTGTGGGCTTTGCCTCCCTATTGGCTTATAAACTTGACAATGGTATTAGAGTCAGACCCTTGACTTAATCGAGGATATGTTGTTTATCACCTAAACTGTGGTCAAACAGCAGGCGAGCCCATCGTTAGGTGGCTCAGTAGACATGCACTCTCCTTAATATGGGCATTTTGGGTGAAAGTCTAAGAGCATAACAGTGAGAGTTTGTAGTCGTTCAAAACGAACAATATTGTACTAATTGAATCGAGTGGTACACTTGACCTTTTTGTAGGCCCCAGATCTTCGTGAGTCTATTAACCCAACACATAAATTTCTAAAAATGTGAAAAAAAATTTATGGGATAGATAGAAATGAAAATTAGTGTGAAAACTATTTTTGGACAGATGATGGAGTGTGTGTATATATAGTTGGTCTTGGCATTGGAGAAGACCATTATTGTATGCGAATCAAACCCTTTTATTGTATTCATTAATTTCATTGGCTGGTTACAAGTGAAACAAGACTCAAAGGATTCATGGAGATGAAAATTTTCTTCAGATGAAAAATACTCAAACAATGAGGCATACATACTTCTCATTACTAACCGTCGGAAGCTAACTAGGGATGTGGAGAAAGAAATAGACTTTAAATTTATTCGGATTTAAGGATTAATTGCAAGAAAATCTACACTCCCTCTATCATGAGTTAACGTTTATGTTTACTTTTTGCATATATATTAAGATATATATAATATTTTAATGTGTAGTGAGGTGAGAAAAATAATATTTAATGTGAAGTAGATAGGTGTATTAGTATTGTGTGGGGTCCGTACATAAAATAATTAATTTTTTTGTATGGGCCTAACTTGACAAAAAAATAAATATAAATCTTAACTTTGGAAAAATCAAAATGAAAAATGTAAATTTTAATGCAGGATGGAGGGAATATATATATAAGAGTATATGAATGTGTGTATATATACATTTATGTGTGTGTGGGGGCAAATTACTCCATTAGCAGGCATTGGGAAATGGGGAGGGATGGATAGTGATACATGTAGAAGCACTTGAAAGTCTGCTAACATATGTCTTGTTTGGCTCAAAATGTAAAAATTTTTGTGGATGGATATTATTGATGGGATTAATTAATAGGGTTTTAGCTCAATTAATTTTATATACCGACAATGATTACGGTTAGATTAGTATGATGGAATGGAATTATGATGAAATTGAATGAAATCCTGAATGGAATTGAGATATTAAATGAATGATTAAAAATAATAATTATCATGATTGGTATGGTTTAGGAATAACTCAAGTAATAGAAAATGTATTCCTTAATTGGATCCAAATTCATTAATAATATTTTTATAGAATTAAATTTACAATTTAGATTATATAAATATTTAAATTGATTAAAATCTCAATGAAAATTTTATATATTTTTAAAAAGAATTAAAATTTAAATAAAGGTTTTATATGATTTAAAAATTATACAAATTTAAATTGTGTTAAATTAAAAATAAAATTAAATTTTAATATGTTAAAATATAATATATATCTATTATAAAAATTATTTTATATATAAAAAATTAATTTTATATATAAAAAATTAATGTTATATTTAATATTAATTTAATCAATAATATTACTTTTTATATATAATTTACTAATTTTATTTAGAATAAATATTAAAATAATTATATAAATTTTTATTAAAATTTTAAAGAATTAAATTTAACAATATATATTTTTAATATATATTTTTATTGAGTATATAAAAATGAATGGATTTTTTATTTTAAATAATTTAATATTTTATTTTTATTAAATAATTTAATAGCAAAATTTTTAATTAATATTACATGTTAAATAGAAAAAGATTAATTTTTTAATTATATATAAGTGTGTGGGGGGCATAAAAAAAATATTTTTTATAATTTTTTATAGTATATATTATGCTACATAAATAAGAAATAAAAATAAAATGTTGATTCCGTTATGTGTAGTGTAGGAATGGGAAATACCATGGGGGTGGGATGAATCATTATTCCTTTATTTAAAGGAATGATGATTTCAAATGGAATGGTGATTCCAATTCATTAAATGTACCAATCATGATATTAGAAATAGAACAAGGAATGATGATTTCATTCCTAATTGATTCTTATATACCAATCATGCGGTGTAACAACAAATTTTGTATTTATAATAAAATAAATACAAGTTGAATTACAAAGATAATTCGGATGGATTGAACTTAATAATTTAGGAAATAATCTCTATCGATCCTCTGATTCTTCTCTCTCGAACCAACTTGGACTTTGACTTTGACTGGTTGTGTTGACTGGAGTGTACGCTGACTGTGTTGACAGCGTGTGTGGAGTCGGATCTTCAATTGAAGCTTGTCCGAGCTCGAATTTAGGACTTTGTAACGTTTATCCAGAGGCGTCGAGCTTTTGTTTGGATTAAACGTATTTGATGTGAAAACACTCGATCTGGGGGGCTCAGCACCTTAATCCCGGGTCGTATGTTGTTCTTGTCTCGAAGAACACTGAAGAACTTAACGTATGCAAAATATTCGATCTGGGGGGCTTAGCCCTTTAATCACGGGTCGTTTGTCGTTCTTGTCTTGAAGATCCTGAGGAGCGTTGCTCGTGTTTCAACCTCTTCAGAGTGTCTGTGTCTTCAGATGCTTCAGTGTGTGTTTGGAATTAAGATCTTTTTGTGTGTGTTTGGAATGAATGGAGGAGACCCCTTTATATAGGTGAGAGGTGAAGACCCCTCATAAATGTCCTGCATTCTGATTGGTCCAGAGTTATTTGGGCCATATCCTGCGGGCTTGGGCCTCCACTTGTTTGGGCTGTAATCAGGCCTATTTTATTTGGGTCTGATTTAATTTGTATGGGCTTGTTTGACTTCAGTCAGACCTCCTTTAATTTGGGGCTTATTTGAGTTGGGTCAGGCCTCATTTAATTTAAACTCCATTTAATTTGTTGGGCCCAAATTATTTATTAATTTACTTTAGGAATTAATTTATTTAAATTCCAAAATAAATTAATATTTAATTAATAAAATCCACATGTCGTCATTTAATTGGACTGTAAATTTTAATTGCTTACATAGGGTTTTGGGGTTATTCATGGGCTTCTCTTCCTAGTACACCAATTCGTATGTTATACAACTGTAATGGTGGACAAGGATCAACAACTAATGCCTAAGAATTCGACAACTCCATATAAATATCTCTATCATCCTCTTTGTCTCTCTATCTATGTGTATATACAAATTAAATAAGCAAAAACTTGTATGCAACCGGGTGCAAGGGCACACTCCATGTGCCTTTATAATTTTATGTTAAATTGTATACCATTTAGTATAAAGATGTGTACTCTTTATTTTCTGAAGAAAAATAAAAAAATATTAATGAAAAGTATATACACTTTAGAACAAAATGGTGTACCCTTATTAATTAAAGTGTATACCCTTTAGAACAAAATAATATGCCCTTACACATAATACTAAATTCTAAAGGCTTACCCGGGTCACGCAATACCAACTCAATTAAATATACCAATGTAATTTTGTTGTGTGAAACTCAATGTAATTTCATCCACGAATTTTAGCTTTTTTCTATGAAATAAGTTAAGCAACCTGGTAGGTAACCAATCCCATGACGAGTCTTCAAACCATTGTAATAAATGCTTTATAAGGGGAAAATTATTCCATATCTCGCACAATTGTATAACCAATCGCAAAAACTCCAACCTAGCTAATGTATAGTATGTCTTATGAGGAGGCTAATATTTTTTTGTATAACAAATTAGACTATATGTTTGTAGTGGTTTTTGTAAGACATCAATATGAGAATAAGATTAACTTAATTTGAAAAATCACCCTAAATTATTGAATTAACCCTAAAACATCTTAAAATGCAAACATTTTCTTATCAGTAAGGGTTTTTGTTATGTATGCTGTATGCACATATATATTGAATTTAATAACTCTATATAAATGTGTATATATAGATAGAAAATTCAATATTCTGGATTATATATTAGTATAGGTATTCCCCGTATGTGATCATGTTCCATCCTACAAACTCGTGATTCATGTTTATTCAATAAATTTAGGGTTAATTAAAAAAAAAAACCACGAACTTTACTTCTATTACAAATTAATCATCACTTTTGAAAAATTACAAAAAAAACCACCACCTTTAAGTATAGTTGCAAAAAAACCCAAAAAACCCTATTTTTAATCATAAATTAGGTGCGTTTTGCAACAATACTTAAAGGTTGTGGGTTTTTTTTTGCAATTTCTCAAAAGTGAGAATTAATTTGCAATAGGAGTAAAGTTTGTGATTTTTTTTGCAATTAACCCATAAACTTATATATAATTAATTTTATTCAATTACCTTATAAAAAATACTCCATAAAAATAAATTCACGAAGACTTGAATCGATCATCGTCGGACCGGCCGGTTAAGTGCCGGTCCATCACTACAAAAAAGTTGTTCGATAGTAACGGACTTTTGTGATGGAAAATTTACCGTCACAATTGTGACGGACTTTATGACGGCATTTTGAAAATAGTGACGGCTAATAATTGACCGTTTAAAATTTCGTCATTCCCAATATTTGTGACGGCATTTGTGACGGAAAAATTTGTGACGGACTTTTTTTCGTCACAAAAATAATTTTTATTTTATTTTTTTTAATTAGTCACGGAAAAATGTGATCACAATGCAAAGGGTCTCATTTGTGACGGACAAAGTCCGTCACAAATTACAGTTAAAAAATCATTAAAATTGTACTTGCTCGTTACACATGTAGTACATTATTATGCTATTTAATTTAATTATATAAAACAAAAGGTTAAACTTACATTTTTTTTAAGAAATTATTATTTTTTTTAATATGTATTGTGAATTATTTAAACTTAAATAATTGAATATATTGTATTGTTGCATATAATAATATTAATTTTAAATCAAAATAATTATAAGAACATAATTACTTCTTTTTTTAAAAAAAAATGAATTATTATTTTTTTAATATTTATTGTGAATTTATTGAAACATAAATAATTGAATATATTGTGTTGTACATAGTAATATTAATTTTAAAATCTTTGCCAAATAATAAAAAAATATGATTAAAAATATGATTGACTTAATTATCTATTTTCAATAAAAAAAATATAATTAAAGGTGATATTTAATTTGAAGATGTACATGAATAATAATATTAATAAATTAGATATATTTTATTGATTATATATTCCTTAATCAATAAAAAAATATGATTAAAGGTGATTTTAATTTATTGTATGATTTAATATATACATGATGATATTGATAATAATAATAATAATAAATAAATAAATAAAATTAGAAATATTATATATGTAATATTAAAATAAAAAAAAATAAAATTTAAACGTTGCAATATCTCATATTTTTAAAAAGTTATTTATAATAGTGTATTCATTATATATATATATATATATATATATATATATATATATATATATATATATATATATATATATATATATATATATATATATATATATATATATATATAAAGGAAAGTTGATGATTGAATTTAGAAAAAAAAGATAGTGTATTGAATTGATAAAAAAAAATTATTGTGATTGAATTAAGAAAAATATAAAGATTATGTATTTTCTTATAAGAGAATTAAATTGAAAAATTATAAGAATGTTATTTATTTTAAATGCAAATTAACCTATTTTACATCTATAAATAAATAATATATTTAGATATTATTTATAGATTGAGAATTTAAAATTTATAAGGATTTTTTAATTTAATTATGAAAATTTTAATATTTCTCTTAAATAAATTATAAAATAAATAAATTAATGTTTTAATAATTATTAGTCATATTAATATATATTACATTAATCAATATTACCACCATATTTATTTTGAAAGTTGGTTGATGTTATTTTAATACAAATTAATTGAATATATACAATATTAATTAAAGACTAACACAAAACACATCTAGCCAAATTGGCTCAATATTTGCTCACAAGCACTCTTGCTTGACATCCACCCAGGTTCAAACCTGATTGGGAGCCCAAATGAAATCCGTCACTAATAATTTCCGTCACTAATTGTGACGGAACTATCACAAACAGTTTGTAACGCATGTTCGGGTGACGGGCGCTTTCTCGTCACAAAGTCCGTCACTGTCGGTCAGTTTTTTTAGTGCATTATGGACGTAATTATCATTATGATTAGGCACACAAGCATGTGGGAGAAAGTGCTAAATTAGTGGTTTGGAGGGTTAACAATCTACTTCAAACTCTTTCCAATATTATTTTACCTTTTTTTTTTTAAATTAGTGTCCAAAAATTTACTCCAAATTAAAGAAGTGGTGGGCACCTCTCATGCAATATTATTTGTGCGCATGGTACAGTGCCACTCACTCTCTTATTGCTCAAAACCCACATGAAATTAACCCCCCTTTCTAAAAAAAATATAAATTAACAAAAAATCTTTTTAACAAAATAAAAAATAATTTATGTATTTTCTCATGTGTCTATATATATTTTATATTTAGTATAATGTATTTGTGTGCGCATGCAAGCATGTGTGGCGGCTAAAGTGAGTTGTAACACTCTGAAATTATGTATTTGTCGAGCTATGTGTTTGTTAGTGGGGACTTTATGTTTCTAAGATTATTATTATTATTTTTTATTTTTTATTACTATTTAAATATTAATGTGTTGTAAGTTTAGATTGGAATTGGGCCTTTCTTGTCGTGGTGGTAGGGTGCACTCTAGATTATGTGTAGTTACATGGGACTTTGTCGGGGGCACATCTACGGGTACTATCATTTTTCTTTTCTTTTTTTATACTAATAATTAGATATGACAATTTAAATGCATAAGAAACTGAACAATGGATTTTTTTTATATTTAAAATATTTAGCTTGATTTTAAAAGCATGATCTAGTATAATTAAATTTATTTATATTATATCCAACACGAGAAAATTAGTATATATTTGGTTCTAATTTTTCAATCAAAATGGTAATAATAAGATCAACTAAAATAGTTATTGAATCAACAAGAATTATTGAGGAATTTTAATTCTTATTAAAACAAGCATTAATAATAGTAATCAATATATCTCACTCTCATTAACCACACCCAATGCATTTATTCTTCAATGAGAGTATTTTTTTTAGAGTATACTCTTCCTTCCCACCCAAAGAGTCTATTTTTGTCATTTTGGGTGTTCCACCCAAAGAGTCCTCTATCATTTTTTATACACATGAACATATACACACCCACTAATACAATTAAAATATGAGGCATATAATTCCACAAATATAATTACCCACTACACATTAAATAATAATTCTCCTTAATCCACATGCAAAAAGTAAAAGTAATCCTTTGCCCGGGACGGAGGGAGTACACAATTTCTTCTTTCTATGTATTCCCTACGTCCTATAAAACCATTCACAACTTCCTTATTTATTTGTCGTACCAAATCGTTCACATCCAAAAGGGAAATAACATGTTATTCAATAATCTAAAAAATTACTATAATTTCAAATTATCACTCATTTTTCACATTTATAACATTATTTTATACTTTATTTATTACCTAAAAATATTAAAATATTTTTAATGATTAATAAAATTAGTCAGAAAGATATATATTTTTTAAATAATGTGGAATAATATAAGGGAAAGGTGGTTTAGAATAGAAGAAATTTTATTCTTGACCATAGTAGATGTTACATTAAAATAAACTTATTTCTATAATCATGTTAATTAATCTTTCTATTTTCTCTTGTTGTGCGTCAAATTCAACCATCATAATTAATAATTAGGATTCTGATTTTAAAAATGACTTTAAATAACTAGCTAGTTTTTAATTATATATCCCAGTCTTTATTGAATTGATAGGTTTTATCTTTGGGCCGTGAATTCGTTGTTATTTTATCTTTTAGTATTTTAATCCAAAAAATAAATAAATTGTTTAGTTCAAAAAATTTTCTCATCCGTACGATATTAGTTTATTCTTAAAAGGAAGAATAACACAACACTATATTATATAATTATAATATTATACTCACTCTTATTACATATATATATTTCAATGATTGCTTTTGCCCGGAATCCACTCAAAATAATTACTCCCTCCGTCCCATTAAAGTTGGTATAATTTTTTTTGGGTACGGAGATTAAGAAATATAATAATTTAATGTAAAGTGAAGTAAAGTGAAGTGAGAGAAATAATATTTAATGTGTAGTGGGTAGTTGAATTAGAGGTGATATGTAGGACCCATGAGAATAGATTAATTGTTTTTATGTGGGTCCCATGTTTTAAAAAGGAAATGTGTCAACTTTAGTGGGACAAACCAAAAAGGAAAGTGTGTCAACTTCTATGGGAGGGATGGAGTAATATATTTTCATAAAATTTACACACAACACTAATACTTATTATATATTGAAATACTATATTTCTTAATTCTCGCGTAAAATACAAATGTAATTAGTCGGATGAGACAAAAGGATATATATAAACCTAATAATTTTATGAACTTTCTTTTGGGCGAGTAATCTTACATTAATTAATTTCTGACAAACCCTTGTGTAAATCGCGTTCATAGTATAAATCTTGTGGTCCCTCATTCCAATTCTATTATATTCTATGTATTGTTAGGGTTTAAATTAAAAGGGAACTATATGTTGTTAACTGGATGAAAGAGGGATTGGAGTTTTGTTAACTGGATGTATTGCTATCGTGGAATTGGTTAAAGTGAAAAAATCACAAATTGATTAGAGATGAGAGTTTTGTTAACTGGATGTAGGAGGGTATTAGCTGTCTTTAGATTTATTTTTCATGATAATTTATCGAATGTTAATTGTATGGTGCACTGTATATTAGATATGAGGTAAATCTCTTGACCCATATACTTATAATAATAAAACTTTTTCTTACAAAAAAAAGAGACTTTACATCATGAACCCAATTCATATTAGAGTAACTCTTAATTTCTAGTGAATTTTCTTAATCTTTCGCAACCTCGAATTCATAAGGAAATACATGATAAACTACACAAAACTAAAATACTCAATTGAGAGTGAATATAAAATATAAGTTTTGAAAGAGTGTACATCCACAATATTGTCCCAACCTAATTATCCAAATTCAAGTATACTCTCTTAATAAAATACTAGATTGAGAGTGAATATGAAATACTTAAGTTTTCAAATACTTTATATTGAACATCCATATTGTCCCTTCCTACTTATCCAAATTAAATTGTACCCTTTTTTCCAATTCACCTTTTGATGTAAAAAGTTAAGATTTTGTAATAGTCCACTTTTTAAGATAGATTTGGCTGGAAAAATACATGCCCTTTATCCCTTTGAAGATCAAAAGTGGTTGACCAATTTCACATACAAAAATCCACACAAACATGTGGGTGCGTGTTGTGGTGAGGGGTGTGTGTGTATGTGTGTGGAGTTTGGTGGTGCGCGTGCTGGGGTAGTGTGAGTGTGCCAGCATAGCATAAGATTGTGCATGACGCATACATTATGAATTCTCTACAATTTCTTGAACTCACATTTTCCAATCATTGCTTATCCAACCTTTTTTTTTTTTTTCTCTTTCAATTTCTTCCTATATACTTTTTCTTTCTTTTCTAATTTTTATTTTTATGATTGGGTTGATTTTGTACAAACAAGTTGTTGTGTATAGTTTTGATATTTTGCCTATAGTCAATTTATAAGTAGAAAAAGACTTGTCGAGTATGCATCATGGAATGAAAGAAGTGATAATTATTTTAATGAAAAATGATATTCTATTAATAAAAATGATTACGGTAAAGAGAACTATTTCATGAATAATTTATAGTATAAATAAAAAGTGATAACATTTTTAATATAATAACTAGTTACGAAAGCATCATCGTGAGACAGCCTCAAGGCTATCCCATATATAATTTATTGTTTTTCTATATTGTAACTGAAAATATATACAATATAGTATATGTATGAAAATCAACGTATTTGAAATTTTATTAAAATTATATGAAAATATTATTCAAAGTTATTAATTGAAAAATAAGTACTCATAGTTTTTCATTGCTTGAATCTGGTAAGCGGCTTTGAGCCAATTTTGAAAAAATAGTTATAGTTATACGTTTGTGTTATAAAGAGTATTCATAAATTGTTTTGTTCAAATCATGAAAAATATTCTACTAATTGATCGATATTTAAATTCAAATTTTGATTATTTATTTTGGATCATCGTATTCGTTCTTGAATTTTACCCTCTTCGTATTATTTTATCATCCCTGCAGCTTTCATCTCGAAATAATGTGAACATTTTACATTTTCGATTGTCCACTCAAATGTACATTTATGCTGGTTAAATAACCCCTCATCTAAAGGTTAAACTAATAGTGAATAATCGTTTAATACTTAATCAAATCACTCTAACACGCCTCCTCACATGCAGACGGGATTAACTTTTTGTCTCAAGCATTGCATGTGGAATTTTCTCATAAATGGATGGCGGTAAGAAAATTCCACATGGCTTGAGGCAAAAAGTTAACCCCCGCTTATATGTGAGGGGTATGTTAGAGTGATGATTAAGTATTAAACAATTCCCCTCACTATGAATTTAAGTTTTTAAATGAGGTGATCATTTAATATGGTATCTGAGTCATGACCTAGCAAAGGTTCAGAGTTCGAACCTCATCGTCACTCATTTATGAAAAAAATTCTATATGTAAGGCTTGAGGCAAAAAATTCACCGCCTGTGAGGAGGCATGTTAGAGTATCTTGATTAAGTATTAGAAAATGTAATGAGCCTTGTGTTGTACCTTTTTTTACTGAAAAGGAAAAATGAATACTTTTAAAAATGAATACTTTTAAACTGGTGGAGGAAATAAAAAAATAAGAATAAGTGGAAGATTAATTATACTTAACAAAGAGCTAAGCATTCTACACCTGCCAATCTTGATTCAAACTCGTCGTATTGAGGATGGTTGTGCCAAAATTATACAAAATCAATATACTAATATTATATTTGAAGTACGAAATATAATAATAATAACGTTATTATTAGATTAAAAATCGAACATTTTATATATGACGAACTTTTTACTTAGCGTAAATCAAATGCTTCGTTCAGTAAACAAAAATCTAGGGTTATATATGTAAAAATTTGTCCGCATTAGTCATATGGATGGAGTATTAATCGTGTAAATAGATTTCACCCAACTCTTTTAATCTGTTTCGACTCTATTTTAAAGTCAATTTACTGATATGATACTATAAGATTAGTGTGTCAATACTATAAGATTAATGTATTAATACTTAAAAAAAAAACTCACACGTATGCATGTAGTACGTATGTGTCAATATTTTAAGATTAATGAGCTAATACTATAAGATTGATGTGCTAATATTAAGGGTGAAAAGGCAAAAATATGTATATATATTTTCTAAAAAAAGTTGCAACCCCCAATCTCAACGGTCCGATTCTTATGCTATATTTTGGTGTTACATCTCTTATTACGCATTGTTGGATGATTGACACGTTTGATATAATAAAACATACACCCAAAAGGAAAACTTAAAACCTAAGGGCAATAGTTGAGATTTTCTTCCCTGTACATGTGTCACTCATCTTAGGGTGCCTCTTGGTCGACGGTCTTGGAGAGTGACTGTTCACCTACCCAATTTGGCTTGATGTATTAATGCTTTAATGTTAATGTGCTAAGTTTAGAATTGATTACTTGGATTTTATGTTCGTATAACTGATACGTACAAATGTAATATATGTATGTATGTATGATATACTGTATGTATGTATACTAACAAGTATAATGTAATAATGTATATATGTATGATATATGTATGTATACTAAGGAGTATGTAGAATAATTGAGGTCAGTCTTCAATTGTTAGGTGTGATAACAAAAGTGACTTGAAAGCAAAGGGGAAATCTTCTTGGTGGACGTATAGGTTTTGGTACAACTTTAAGCTTCGTAATAGCCTTCATTATCTTTCTTCAATTAGACACTAAATTCAAGATAATAATTCCTTAATTCGTGCCTTCACTACCCTATCCTCCCTCCGTCCATATTTGTCTTCACAGTTACTGTAGACAAGAAGTTTAGAAAAATTATTTTTTGACCAACTTTATTGGCTTTTAAAGGGTATTGTGGTATTTTTAAGTAATAAATAAATTATAAAGTATGTTATGTGTGTTAGGTGAGGGTGGTATTTTTGAAATTAAGGTAACTTTTGAGGTTGTTGGTTAATGTGAAGTTTCCTTTTTTGGGTGGTGAAGATAAATGTGAGATGGATAAAAACGAAAAGTGTGAAAATAAATGTGGGACGAAGAGAGTATATATATACTCCTCTGTATGAGTGTTACTTATAACCTAGCTAGCTACACAATACAAGAATTCTAAAGATGAGGCAATTATAATTTTTAATATTTGTAATAAATTAATGACTTAGAATTGTAACTAGTAATAGTATTATGTGGAGTAACATATATAATGACACCCAGAGATATTTAGCAGTAACTAATTGAAAGGATAAAATCTTCTTAATTAGTCCATAAATCAAAATACAATAATTACTTAAATGCCAAATAATACAATAATTACAGTGATTATAAAATCTCTATAAATAAGCAGGAATATTATCTCTTGCCATCACCTCTAGTTAGAGCAAGATCTGGGGTGAGACTCCACTCAATGCAATCGTTTAACGTGGTTGAGTGAGACTCTTAGTAAAAATATCGTCAAATTGTAGTTTAGATGGAACAAATTTAATGATGAGTTTTTTAAATGACATCAATTCACGAACCAGTGGCGGACCCAGAAATATTTTATTGGGGGTACGGCACAGAGAAATAAATAAATATATATGAAAAAAAAGGAGAAGGATAAAAAATTGACAAATTCAAATAAAATTTTATGGATGTTGGAGTCGAACACGCGACCTCATCTTCAAAATTTGACCCCTCGACCATTAAACCATACACAAATATTGTAAATTAGGTACAATATATATAGGTATTATTTTGAAATTTGGGGGTACAGTTTGGGGGTACAGCTGTACCCCCATGAACCTAGCTGCGTCCGCCACTATCACGAACAAAATGATAGTCAATATTTATGTTTTTAACTCGTTTATGTGCAACTAAATTTTGACGAAGAGAAATAGTATCGTTGTTTTCACATAACAAAATTAGAGAGTTTGGGGAGGATACTTGAACCACTACATCATGCCCGTATATATTTGTCGTTTTTTTTTATAAGTTTATTATAAATCTCTGTCATTTACAAAACACTAATATATATAGTAATTACATTTTTTAACCTAAAATTTAAAAATCAGATGTGCATAATAATATCTCGCAACAATTTCAAAAAAAAAAATTCCATTTTTATTTTCTCATTTAGAAGTACGTATTCATTATTAGAATTATTCATAAGTTTCGCAAGTTCAAATTTAATATTGAAACTTAATTAAAAGGAATGTGTCTGCATGCCCTATTTTTCTCTATCGGACCCCCAAACCCCATCCATATATGAATATTCTAACAAGGCAACACTTGCATGTGACGTCTCGTCAATAAGTGTTGACAAATATTACCCTACTATATCATGACTCAAGAAGAGTAAGTTAATTAGCATTTTAAAGAGTGATAAACTTTTATATATATATATATATATATATATATATATATATATATATATATATATATATATATATATATATTCTAGATCTCTTTTGCGTGTTTCAATCTTTACATTTCCTATTTGGTAGATGGGATCCATACATAACAATTATTCCCTCCTTCCCATAATATTTTTCATATTTTCCTCATTTGTTTGTCCCACAAAATTTTTCACACTCCAAAAAAGGAAACATCACTTTATCTAACAACCTCAAAAGTTACTTTAATTTCAAATTTGTCACTCTTTTTTCACACACATATCATTACTTTATATTTTTTATTATCTAAAAATACTACAATACCCTCCAAAGTCAATAAAATTGGTCAAAAAGTACAAATTTTCTTAAATAACGTGGAACAGTAAACGTGAAAAGTATTATGGGACGGATGGAGTAATATATCTCCATCGGACCTACATGCAACACTGATACAATTATCTACATTAATTAAATATTACTCCTCTTTCAATCTACTACACATTAAAATACTATATTCTCTCATCTTCGCACAAAGAACAAACGAAAAGATTGAAACGCAATGGAAGGAGTATTATACAATTTATTGGAAGTATTTATGAATGGTATATATAGTATACCCCACCATTAGGGGTCCCCACCGCCCCTGTCCTGGGGATTGGTGGAGGAGGTAAATCGCAGGATGTGCCTCAAGTGGCTTATAGGGAGGGCTCACTGTTAAACTTGTGCTTGCAAGAGGCCAAATCCATGCCAAAGACAAGATTCGAACCCCCACCCTACAGCAACCAAGCTCAGCTGGAAGACCTTTCCACCCTCCCCTCTATCACTTGAGTTATGCCCTGGGCATGAATGGTATATATGTATATGTGTGTGTGCACTTGAGAGCAAGACATATAAGGAAATAGGCCTGCCTCCGCTTAGGAGCTCTCATAATTATTATCATGCATTTGAACCATCTAACTTTATAATTATGTCTCTCTACTTCTCTCTAAGCGACCACCTCCAAATATTACCATATCATATTGCCCCTATTCAATCATCCATCTCTCTACTTTCTTTTTTTTTTTCATATACACGTCATTATATAATTTAATAAAATACCACAAAATCATTTGGGCATTAGCAAGAGATATCAACATGTTTCATTTTACTCCCAATACTCGAGTTATTTTGGACGTATATATATAAATTAGACCATCCACATTTCGACCATCAATCAAAACTATTATTGTAAAAGTGGGTTTAATTTGGGTTTTATTTCTTTTTAGTCTAAATAATTAATTGGGTGCAAATAGAATTAATAAGTATTAATGCATGTTTGAAATAATTAATTTGCATGGAATATTTTGTTATTCAAATTTGGAATGATAAGTTAGTAGAAATTAATCTTGTATAGTGAACAAGAAAATGGTGCTCACTAGTGGTACACCTTTTGAGCAACAATAAATGATTCCTAAACTTGAATACTATCTCTATTGCACTATCCAAACCATTGCATTAATCCATCTATTCAATTGTCATAAACTACATACATTGTACTAAAAACAAAACTTAATTAAATAAATCTTGATTTGTCCTCTTGTTGCAAGATCACTATCAAATATCCCATTTCTCCTCTATTTTATTTCACTCTGCATGCTATACACTAGTTAATAAACAGTAGGTTAGTTACATAAATTAAATAAAATTACTATATATAAAATGGGAGATTAATTAATTTAGAATTTAGAGAAGAATTAGATGAAGCAAAAAATGCGCGTGGCCATGAAACCAGATTCATGTTGTTGTCTTCCAAAAGATCTCACAAACCCACAAAAATAACCATCATCTTGCACTCATTATGCTTACAATCATTCTTTTTGGTTGCCTCACCCGCATGCCCCCCCACCCCACCCCACCCCCACCCCTCTCTTCTTCTTCTTCCCCCACCACCTATATATACCACTCTCCTGTACCACTCACCACACCCTCCTCACACTCCAACAAAATCCCACCATTTCCTTCCTTCTCTGCTCTTCACTTATCCATTTTTTCCGAACGAGTAATTTGATAAGAGTACTGTGATAGTTGAAAGCTAAAGTTGGTCGACGCTAATGGCGGTTTCAGGGTTTGAGGGATTCGAGAAGAGGCTGGAGCTCCACTTCTCCGGCGATGATCCAGCGGCCGGGAAGGGGCTCCGGAGGCTGGACTTCTTCTTGCTGGAGAAAGTATTGCATGCGGTGCAGTGCAGCGTGGTCTCGGCCGTAGGGAATAAATACTTCGATTCGTACGTGTTGTCGGAATCCAGCCTGTTTGTCTACCCGACAAAGATCATCATCAAGACCTGTGGGACGACACAGCTACTCAAATCTGTCCGTCCATTGGTGGACCACGCTAATACCATGGGCCTCACCCTCTGCGGGTGTAGGTACACCCGGGGCAGCTTCATCTTCCCCGATGCTCAACCCTACCCGTATACCAGCTTCAAGGAGGAGGTGTTCTATTTGGAGGAGAATTTGCCTAAGAATCTTTCATGTAAGAAAGCTGTGGTGATGAATGCCAAATCGGATTACAAGTGGCACGTTTTTACTGCGTGTGATGACGGGTGCATGTTTGCTACGGAGGACGCGCATGCAGAGGATCTCTACACGGTCGAGATTTGCATGACGGAGCTGGACCGGGTTCTCGCGAAAAAATTCTTCCGCCGGTTCGTGGACGGGAAAACCGGCGACTCGGCCGGGATGGAGATGACGGAGTTAACCGGGATTCAGGACGTTAACCGGAATGCCCTCATTTGCGACTACGCCTTCGACCCGTGTGGATACTCCATGAACGGAATAGACGGAAACCGTTACTCCACCGTCCACGTCACGCCGGAGGATGGGTTCAGCTACGCCAGCTTCGAGTGCGTCGGTTCGGTTTACGAAGACCGGGAGCGGTTCTTCCAGACGTTGCAAAAGGCGGTGAGCATATTCCGGCCGGCGGTGCTGTCGGTGTCGACGACGTGCGCCACCGGACACGAGGTCTGGAGAGGGGTGGCGAAGGCGTTGGAGCCGCTAGGGATGAGGTTGAGGGGTCGGGCGGCAGACGACTTCCTCGACGCCGGAACCGTCGTTTTTCAAACGTTCACGGCTCGTCGGAAGTAGGCCGAGTCGGCGGCGGCGACGGCGGCGGCGGTGGTTAGTGGGGTACTTTTAAGGGGTTTAGGTGGAATTCTTTTTTTTCTTTCTTTTTCGTTGGGTGGGGTGGGGTGGGGTGGGGGGTTGGGGGAGGGGTGGATTAGGAAATATAAATATTTGATTATGCATGCTAATTGATGTCATTGCATGGATGATGATGATCAAATGTGGGGTTGACTTTTGTCTAGAAAATTAAAGATTAAAAAAAAGAAAAAAGAAATGTTGCAAAAATTAGATGTGGGAATATTGTTGTAGATGGTATTGGGTTCACCATAATATTGCACCCCACTTAAATATGGCACGCCTAGATTTTTATTTATTTATTTTTCTTTTCTTCTCTTTTTGAGATTGAAGTATTT
The DNA here is from genome assembly GCA_023678885.1 of Pogostemon cablin. Taxonomy (NCBI): domain Eukaryota; kingdom Viridiplantae; phylum Streptophyta; class Magnoliopsida; order Lamiales; family Lamiaceae; genus Pogostemon; species Pogostemon cablin. The sequence goes on along the minus strand of CM043009.1, from coordinate 21,666,688 downwards.
AATTATCAAAGGGGTGGAAAATCTACAAAAGGTGCTCATATATGTGTAATTTTTCCCATGTTTATATGAACTTTCTACCATCTTTTTCTCATGCTTACTCCATCTTAATTTCTTCCAACACACTTCTGTTTAATATACTCCTAGTATATTTTTCATTTCATACATACTTCCTCTATTTCAGAGTAATACTCCTAGTATATATTTCATTTCATATACTTATTCTGTTTCAGAGAAACTTCAGTAAATTGTTTCACGTTATTTAAAAAAATTATTGATTTAAAATGATATTTTAGTATTTTTAGGTAATAAAAAATAATACTCCAATAATGTGTGTAAAAAATACTTCCTCCGTTTCATAACAATTTTCACACTTTCCTCATTGTTTGTTTCACAATAACTTTCACACCCCAAAAAATGAACAAAACTTTATCCAATAACCTAAAAAGTTAATTTTATTTCAAATTTGTCCTTCTTTTTCACACTCATAACATTACTTTACACTTTATTTATTACCTATAAATATTAACATACCCTTAAAAATTAATAAAATTGATAAAAAAAATTAACTTTTCTTAAACAACATGGAACATTAAAAGTAAAATCAATAAAGTTAGTAAAAATAATATTTTTTTTTAAACAACATGAAACAGTGAATGTAAAGATTGTTACGGGATGTGGGAGTAAATGGTAAATACGGAGGAGGAAGTATTTATTTACCCAGATTAAAATCTAATTTGGTAGTGTGTCGTGGGTGTGCCATTTTTCAAGTTAAATGATTGTTTGAGGTTGAAACGTTATAAAAGTAAAATTTTTTAATCAAATCAGAATGGGTTAGATCTCCACACACACAAACTATTATTCATCTACTATAAATTAATTAATTTTCGTTTACATTAATAAATTTTTAAAAATAATAATTTATCATTTAGAAAATAATAATTTGTCACGGATAGTGTGAAAATAGTGAGAAAATCGATGGTTTTCGTGTCTTTATGAAGCAAACTCCCTCACTTTTCCGTTGCAGATTGCTATGTTAGAATTCCTCCTTCCTACTTAAAAAATTATTTAAAAAATTAAAAATAAATAATTAAATAATTATATTGGATTTAGAATTTTCTAAAATCTAATAGTAATTAGTTAAAAGAAATAATAAATTCTCATAAATATTATTATTTCATATTTAAAGTGTTAAACCAATAATATACAAATTGATGTTGCATAAAATTTAAATAATGTTGGCAAATTAATTATTAATAGCATCCTGCTATACGTAAACTCAAATTTTACCTTTTATTATATAAAAAATTATTCTTTAAAATAATATATTATATTAAATGTTAAATTAACGGTAAAACAATTTCTCCCTTATCCCATAAACAAATCCAAACTTAATATATTTGTTCATCTCATAAATAATTAAGTTTGCACTTCTAATAAGAAAAGAGCACACAATTTAACAACGCACTATATATATTTTAATTTCAAAATTGATGTAATTACAAACAATATTATAATTTCTCATAATTTATTTATACACTAAAATAAAATACCTAAAAATAAATCAAAAAATATTTTTTCTCAAACTCTTTGTCTACATTAACTATGAGTTTTGTTGTGGTTTGAACATTTTTTTACTCTATATCTGATGTATAAAATAAATTTCAGGTACTAGAATAGACCAATTCCTCGATCATTTACATTGAACAAATTAAGTTTTAACAATATTATTCTTCCAGAAAAGTGATATGAGACGATTATTTTTATTAATAAAATCCACATATAGGTCGATTCAAGCATGCCTAAAACAGTGCATCAAATAATTTAATTAGTTGGTCAATTAATTACCAAATTATCTGTTGATGCAAATGGGCTCCCATTGTTAGGGCCACTTGTTCAGTTGAACCTTAATTTTATTAATAATATTATTTTTTATTTATTTATTTTTTATTTCATAAAGGAGTGCATGCTTTGAAAGGCCAAGAGTGCTGAAAGATATAATAAATATATATACTTGTAAGAATATAAAATATAAGGCAACATATATTAATTATGCATGCACGTCAATGTCTTGAATATTTGAGGAATAATCAGCTATGTATTTAATTATTTATGTGTGGTAAAATTAATAATGTATATGTGCCACTTCATGCAACATTAATGATTGATGTTTAAATGATCAATAAATTCTCTACACTTCATGCGTAGTTATTTTTTCATAGAGAGTAATAAATATAGGTGTCAAAATGTGCTCGTCCGGCCAGGGACACCCCACCCCCACCAAACCTGCATAAAAACTCTACAAGAAAATGGTGATTTAGCTGCGAAATATTTTATCGTTAAAGTAGTGTATTTCATCGTTAATTCATTTTAACAATAAATATTTTTGTTTTTTGTCGCTAAATTTAGTGAGAATATGGCCGTCACTATATAAGTCTGCTCAAATGATGGGTTGTAACTTGTAGGTCAATTCAACTCGCATGCCATTTTAAACAGCTCTAGTAAAAAAAGTATACTCTCTCCGTCCTGTTTCAATATTTACGTTTGCTTTTTGCACGTTGATTAAAGAGTATAATAATATTTTAATAGATAGTGGGTGAAAAGATATAATATTAATGTAAAGTGGGTAGGTGTATTAGTGTTGGATGATATATTAAATATTTTAGGTGGGTCCCATATTCCAAAAAGGAAAACATAAACATTGAAATGAGACACGCAACATAGAAACGTAAACATTGAAATGAGATGGAGTGAGTAATTAAATTGATAGTATATTGAAAAAGAAAACATTTGCATTTGCCGGAATAAATATTAAATTGTTAATAGTACATTGCAATGAAACTTATAAATGAACAAAGTGCAAATTGGACATGGGGAGTGAGTTCTCTCTCTCCGTCTCATTACACATAGAATGGGAAAATTTCACTTTTGGTCCAGTAAGAATTGTTCAATATCAAAAAAATCTCAAAATTGGCAGATTTAGTTCCATAGAAATTTTTCATCAAAATCTGTTAATAATTAACTAAATATTCTGAACTGTTAGTAAGACCAAAATGACAACTTGTAGATTTGATTCCATAATTTGCAAAAAATAATTCCCAAAGAAAATTAATACAATGTTTATTGGGAAAGAAAACAGAGGGGAATTATCGTAATGGACTATGTCTGTGTTGAAAGAAAGAAAATGATATAAATCTGATAGTTTATAATAATATAAGTTAATTTGGGATGAAAATTTTTGAAAAATTATAGTTATAAAATTCTTATGGGACCAAAACCACTAGTTATGGGATCAATGAATTCTTACGGGACTAAAATTGAATTGAAGGAATTCTTATGGTACCAAATATAACATTTTCCCCTCATAGAATATATAACTTCATTTGTTTCTAGAAAAAAAAATATAGTAAAATTTTTAAAACAGATTGCTTTTCAATACAATTTATTTTAAAAAATACCAACTCTATCTACCAAACATAACTTACTAATTTATTTTATCATTTATTTATTATTAAAAAAATTACATTACTCTAGAAAAATCAACGAAGTTGAAAAAAATATTTTTAAACTCCATATTTATCTGCTTTCATTCAAAAAACTTCAATGATGGTATCTTTCGTGTCTAAAGATTTAAAAAAATGTCTTTCTAGAATTGAATTGAAAATACTCCACTTTATTAGTAATATTTAAAAAACTTCGCCACCATTTCATTTTATTTTAGTTTTAAATATGCATGCTCATTGATTACATAAAATTCAATATTAATTAAATAAAATAAGAGAATATATGGTCAAAATAAATTATCTGTATCAGTGATTGAGGCAAAACTCATCGAAGGTTCTTTTCATATATTTTACCTTATCTGATTACTAAATTAAAGAAATAAATTTGAATTGACTTTTTTCTCCCGTACAATTGAGGTATGACGCTAAAATTTCACATAAATATTTTTGAACTAAATATTTTCCTGAATAAGAAAAAAAGAATTTAATAAATTAAATGGGCTGCAGCTTATGTCCTAATTAAATACTAACAAAATACGAAGGCATGACTGTAGACACATTGGGCCCAAAAATGTAGTTTACTTCGTATAAGATTCGATCCAATGGGCTTATAATGTGGACTAGTGAATTGAGCCCACTTCTAACTCAAATCGCAGGAGAATAATATTAATCAATAATCTATGTACTATCTTAATTCATGGACACCACCATTATAATTTGTGAACACTATTATTACAATTATTAAAAAAAAATTAAAACTTATTATGTTTAAATCACTTCAAAATTAATATTATATGGAGTATTAAAGAAATTAAAGTTTATAAGTGTTAACTACTCGTAATTAAAAATTACAAAGGAAGTGCGTACCTTTCAGCGGGACGGAGAGAGTAGTAATTAAATGATAATAAAGAAGCGCGTACCTTTCTGCGGGACTGAAGGAGTAGTAATTAATGAAACTAAGCTCTTACGAGCTTTTGGGTGATCAATATACTATAGTGAAATTAAAATACAAATCTCTTATTACATTTTGATCTTACATCTTTCATTATAAATTGTTAAATGATTAATACACAGAATATAATTTAATCTATACCTTGAAAGAAAAATAACAATCATACAAGGAATGGTTAATATTTTCCTCCCTACATAAGCGTCACTCTTTTAGTATGTTTAGTATGTGTAATAAGAAATATATCATGCACCAAAATATAATAGAACGGGATCGAAACTAAATGAGCATGTTCAGGAATTTTTATCAGTTAATCTTGTATCGTTGATCAAGCTCAAACTCACTTGAAATAATAAAAAAATATTGTAAAATGCTAACTGGTATAATTAAATGAACAAATATAAACAATGTTATCAAGTCTAACAGTAAGTGAATTTACTTTATTTGTTTACACCAGTTAGCCCTTAGTTATAAGATCTTTATGTATAGGAAGGAGTATATAATATATATTTTTTCTCTTATTATTATTTTTTTCTTTTGAAAGCACTTATTTCTTAATTTTTTAAAAACAAATATTTCAAATATGTACTATTTAATTAGTTCATTAGCAAGTACTCCACCATTTGAACATTTATCATGATTATCATTATTTTACAATGTTGCGTTGTATACCACCATTTATAATGTGGGGAACTTATAATTAAATATCTCCAATTAAGTAAAAAGTGTATTGTTAGAGTATTTTATTAAATATTTGATGATACTCCACTTTAGTCTACCGCTTAAATTTTTAGATAAAATAATTATTTAATTAATATGATATTAAAATTGAGTGATTTGAATTAATATGATATTAAAATTGAGTGATTTGATTGAGTGTTAAGCGATACTTCACACTACTAACATAAGTTTTAAATTAAGTGATCATTTAACAATATCACAACATACATTACTCCCCCAACCAATGCAAACATTCCATTTTAACATTTTGAGCCTTTAACTTAAAGGTACACATTTTTCAATCTTTTTAGTAAAGGATTTTAAATATGACCTATTACTCACTAATCATTACTAATACAAATACACACTATACATAAAATAATACTCCATTATTTAATTTAAAAGGCAATGAGTGATATTTATATTGGTATACTTTTAAAATAAATTTATATGTATATTGTTAACAAGATTCTCATACCTAGAAAAGTTGTGTAGCACAATAAGACAAGCTCAAACTATGTGTAACCCTACGTGACAAAATAAATCAAAACATATATTATATGCTTTTAGAGACATCAAGATAAGAACTTTGACACTTCAAAACCCTAGTCTAGATTCATCCTTCAAAAACCCTAGGTCTAGATTCATCGTTTTCTTATATAATTTGATGGAAAATAAATTAATTAATTGGATATGTATCTCCTTCCATGGTCAATATTTTTAGAAAATAAATGAATTGTGTGAATTAATGAGGAATACGTATACCATTTTGAGCTTCATGATCTTGATTTTAATTATCTTTTTATGTTGGATTGTCTGAATTTAATTTACAACAGATTTTTACCTTGTACTTCCAAATTTAATGGACTATATTATTAATTAATACTAGTTTGCACCTCCACTTAAAGATAAGATTAAAATTAGTGATAATTTTAGGTTATTTAGTTTTTTTTAATAAATAAATAATAAAGTATATTAGGTGTGTTAAATACGTGAGTTTTTTTTTAAAATAAAGTATATAAGAAAGGGTTACTGTTTTGATTTTTTTGCTTTTTTAGGGAGGTTAAATTTAATGGAACGACCCAAAAAAAAAAGAGGGTGAAAATTAAGACTACTCTCTCTCCCACATTAAATTTCACACTCTGTTTTTGTCCGATTCATATTGAACTTCACCACAAAATAAAAATAAAAAAATAAAAATAATAACATCAATTCTTAATAAAGCAATATTATTTATCACTCTCACCTAATATACCTAACATACTTTATAATTTATTTATTATTTAAAATAACATACATTAGTTATTAAAAACAACTTCATCTTTTTTTTTAACAATGTATTTACCGTAATAATGAACACAAACATTGGACGTGAAAGTATATCAAATAGTATTACGATCACGTGTTTTATTTTGGAGGCTTCTGTTTTAAATTTGAAAATTCTTCTATGTTATAGTATGTAAAAATATTTAGATATTTTTAAATTGAAAGAAGGTGTGGCATAGAATCGATTAACCAGATTTTTAGAATCAATTTATTCATAATTATTCCTATTAAGTTTACACTCCAAATTTAATCCCAAAACTACTCAAGCACTTTAATAATTTTAAAATTATCATTCATTTTAATATAACTTTCCATATAATTTATTTATTAATTAAAAATATCAAATTATCCTAAAATAAATTAAAAAATAAAATTTGTTAAACTTCATATGTAACTGTTAACTTCTAACTTCAATACAAGACGAAGAGAATATAATTTTTTTTAGAAAAATTTGCTAATATGATAAAATAATTAACTTTTTTAATAAATATGATAATTTATCATGTATATTGATCATGATTACCGTTAAAAATAACAAACATAGCGCACATAATTAGGGATGTAATCGAACCGAGTCGAGTCGAACACTACTAGGCTTGAGTATCGTTTGTTAAGAAATTATCTAACTCGAGCCCGAGCTCGAACTCGTCAAGAAAAAAAATATCGAACTCGAGCTCGAATTCAAACTATTTGTTAAGACTCACGAACATGTTCACGAACACATAAAGTAACTTGTTTATGAATATATTTTCATGAACATTTAAATAATTTTGTGCCTGGATATTAAAAGAATGTTTCGTTTATAAACATTTAATGTTATTCATAATATTAAATAAACAAACTAACAAAATATAATAATAAACGGTAAAAAGTATTTAAATATTTAAATAATCACTTAAGTTATTATCATATTTGTGTGGTTTAATATAAAATATTTAATTATTGAATATTAATAAATAAATAATAATATATAATTCTAAAGAATTACTATAAAATTTACGAACGTGTTTGCGAGCCATTAGTGAGTTTATAAACGAATATGTTCGCGAGCTTTCGAGTCGAATACCCTTAGGCTTAAGTTTGGTTTGATAAACTATACGAACCCAAAATTCAAGTTTGGTTTGGCTCGTTAAGGTTAACGAACGAGTTCGAACGAACATTTAATCAAACCGAGACTCCAATAGTTCGCAAACGGTTTGGTTTGATTGCATCCTCCACATAATCTTCCATTAAAAAAATTTTAGTATCGTACATAATCCTCTATTTTGTGATTAATGACTTGTAATAATTCATTCATTCTTATAGTGTCCTTGAAATTACATAATAATCCTACAATTTTTTTTATTTTTTTTTTGAGTTATTATTAGATTAATTGTCCTAATCAACCTTCGATTTGGTCCTTTGGAGGCTATTCAAAACATCAATAAAGATGTATATGGAATAGAGAAATACACCCACAAAATAAAAGGAGATAAAATTATAAATACATCAACTTAACCTAGAAAATATTCCCCAATGAAAGAAGTTGAATAGGAAGCTTCGTGGGGTTAAACTTGTCAACATCATTTAAAAAAAAAAAAAACTTGTTAACATTTCAAATCATAATAATTGCTTTAGTTATTTTGTCCTTAACTTCTAATAAAACTAATTTTACTCTTATTTAAAAAAAATGTAAAATAATCCCGTGTCAAGCTCCCTTTCATTTAAAAATTTTTTTATTATAAACTTTGTGGATTGACTTCACAGTTATTGATCGCAATTGATTGACTTCACAGTTATTGATCACACTTGCGGATTTTGAATCTGAAATTTTAGGGAGTTTCACTCTTAATTTAGAGTTAAGTTTAAAAAAAAATCCAAAATCATATAAATATAGATGAAGTAGTAGGTATTTGAAAAACAAGTAACAAGTAGATCTCCCTACCGATTTAAAATAGAGTGGATATTAAGTGCATCTGAGTGCAAGAGTGCACCCATATGTTTATAATTTTTATTCTATTTTGTATATATGTTATTCTATTTTGTATACGTGTTTATTAATAATTGTATACTTTTTCGCACTAAGTTTTTCATTAAAAAAACTAGCATCCATATGTGTATAATTTTTTATTCAATAGTATATACATGTTTTTTAATAATTGTATATCTTTTTACACTCAATTTTTCATTAAAAACTAACAATTAAATTATATACATTTTTATTCATAATTATGTATATTTTTATTTATATTTGTATACGTTTTTTAAAGTGGGTGCACCCTAAATAGGATGGACGAGTGCCCAGTATAATTAGCCTTTAAAATATGGGGTGGCTATTTGCACCCCTGAACTTACTGAACAAACCCCAAAAAATATTTTAATTAATCTTTTTAAAATTAATAAGACTAAAATACCCTTATTACTAAACATATCCCAAATTATTATTCATCCCCTAAATAAATCATCTCATTCTCTCCCCTCCGAACACGCCACCTTGTTGTATGCCACTGCCTCCGCCTCCCCGACGAGAGAACGTGTCCAATCATCTCTCATTGGGCATTTTGTGTTTTTGAATTTTAGAAACCAATTTCTTGCTGCTGTTTATAATCTTTGACTCACGGTGGGTGGTGCAGCCAGAATACTAGATGGTGATGAAATGACGGCAGGGCAGCGCCGTGAATTAATTGCCACAGCCCATATATCGCATTGACGGAATGCTGGAAATGTGGGTTCTTGAATCAATCGGTGATGTACAAGTTCCTTAGGAGAAAAAAATTTATAAATTGATCCATATAATTTCTTGAATTGTGATTGCAAATAATGTTCTTCCACTACCACATTATCAAATTCGGTTGGAACATGTATAGTGACCTAGGGTATCTGTGCAGATACCATTTTAGAAATATATTGTTGTAACAATGAATTCTTGAAAATTGTATGCTGTTATTGAGGTCATTGATTGTCGATGTCATTTGATTTTTTGAACTAACCCAAATTTTACCCGTAAGCAGAACATCAAGATGGATAAAGTTTAGGAATTGTGTTCATAAGGTATCTTGATTTTGGGGTATATGGAGAGAATGGGATGATTTATGGAGGGTATGAAATATGGGGGTATATTTAATAATTAAAATAAGGGTATTTTAGTTTTATTAGTTTTAAAAAGATTAATTAAAAGATTTTTGGGGTTTGTTTAGTAAGTTCGGGTGCAAATAGTCGCCCCTTTAAAATATTATGAGAAGAAAGATTTTAAAATGTTGTAATATAACAAATTAATAATTCCATTAATTCCTTTAGGGAAAAAAAATCTAATTACTCACAAAAATAAATAAATAAAATCTCCATTTTTGTAGCGATTGATCTTGATTTCTTGGGGCAAAAAGTGCATTCTTCTTCTGCGGAACCCACAAGGGCTGCCCCACCTTCTCCCCCTTCAATACCAATTTGACACACAGCAATTTCCATTGTTTTGATCAAGAAAACCCAATTAATGTTTTTGCCTTTTTGCTTCTAATTAGGGTTGATTCTTGCGATTTATTATTCATTCCCCCCTTCCTGAGTCTTCTCCATGTCAACTCTTAAATTCCTTCCTCTCTGATCATTCAATGGGTTATTCCAATCTTCGTTGGAAATTTCTTCTTCAACAATGAATACAAATCATACGAAGCCCGTTTTCCGTTTCTGTTAACAATTTGGAGCCTTGCCATTTAAGAATTAGTATTCAATTCCAAGAAACCGCCTCTGGGGGTTTCGTTTTTCTTCCTTTTTTGAAAACCCATTTGATATTTTGTTGCAATCCTCGAGAATGTTGGGCTTTGGGAAGCAAATTTCGAAGAGAAATTCATTGTTTTGTGGGTTTTGCTGTGCTCGCCATGCCTAAGTTTTTCTCGGGGCTTTGTTCAAGCAGTTGGTGTTGTAAGTGTCTCCCTAAGTTCTTGAATTTCCGTTGGAAAATGGGTTGTGTTCATGGGAAATGTTGCAGAAGATTTGCCACATCTTCCGAAGGAGATAACAAGGAAGAAATGGGTGTTTTTCCTGGTCAGAATACTCATATAATTGCGAATACTTTCTTAGATGTTGTTGATGTTCCTTCACATAATTTGAAGCTGTCATGTTCTGTTCTTTCTCAGCGTGGTTTTTACCCTGAATCCCCTGATAAGGAAAATCAAGATAGTTACTGTGTTAGAACTAACATTCAGGGTAACCCAAATGTGCATTTCTTTGGTGTATTTGATGGGCATGGTTTATGTGGCACACAATGCTCCAATTTTGTGAAGGATAGACTTGTTGAAGTATTGGCTAATGATACTGCATTGTTAGATGATCCCATTAAGGTTTACAGTACTGCTTTTTTGTCAACAAATGAGGAGCTTCACAATAATAGTGAGATAGATGATTCCATGAGTGGTACTACAGCTATTACAGCTCTTGTTATTGGGGATAAGCTGTATGTTGCTAATGTTGGGGACTCGAGAGCTGTTTTGGCTGTTAAGGAAGGCGATAGAATCGTTGCACGAGATTTATCTTATGATCAGACTCCTTTCAGAAAAGATGAATGTGAGAGGGTGAAGAATTGTGGGGCTAGGGTTTTGAGTGTTGATCAAGTGGAAGGGCTTAAAGATCCTAGAATTCAGTCTTGGGGGGATGAGGAGACAGATGGCAGCGATCCCCCGAGGTTGTGGGTACAAAATGGGATGTATCCCGGGACAGCATTTACACGAAGTGTTGGTGATAACATGGCGGAGAAGATTGGCGTGGTTGCTGATCCAGAGGTGTCTACGGTGGAGCTTACGTCTAGCCATCCGTTCTTTGTTGTTGCTAGTGATGGGGTGTTCGAATTCCTGACCAGCCAAACTGTAGTAGACATGGTACGCTTATGTTTTTTGATGCTGAGTTTTCTTCTGATTTTTACTTAACTTTCCCATTGTAGATTTTCAACATAATATGGAAGTTTATTGAATGCAGCATGTTTATTTCCCTCTTTAGTTGTTGGTATTTGTCAAACACCACTCAAAATCAGTCATACAAGTGAAATCAACTGATAATGACTAGCCTTTTACGTTAAAATCTTTGTATAGTTTTTTGAAGAGGTTTATAATTAATGGACGATAGTGACCCTTTCTATTTATTCTAGATATATTTTCTGCATTGCTTCGTATTATGGTGAGATCAATTTATGTGAATGTTACATCTATAGAAAGAGAGACCTGATATTTCTGCTTTAAGCTACCCTTTATTTTTTATCATTCACATAAAAGAAGCCACTATTGATATGGTTGGATTGTGATTCTTAGCCACTACCCTATGTAGGCAAATATTGCGTGCATTCGATGTTCAGTACATCATGTGCATTATTGCGCAGTGTTACCATTTTATCCTTGTAGGTTAGGTATATCATTTACCCTAAAGCTTTAGTTTTTCAAGGTTTTACCGTCAGTTCATTCCAATTAAATGGAGTTAATCGGGATGTCATTCCTATTTTACCCTTGTAATTTATTGTATATAATTTGCCTTAGGGTTTATAACATTCTCAGTTTAGTGTTTTATTGTCAATATTCAAATAAAATGGATCGACCTGATGCATCAACCTATGATCAGTAAATCCAAGCGTACAAGAGAATGACTCCATGTATCTTATGTTTACGTCAAATAGCGATTGGTTGGTAGGGAATTTGGATATCCAGAACCAGAAGGACTTGTCCCTGCATTAGTCTTGGTGAAGGGTTAAATTTTTTGTTTTTAACAGGATCTGTGGTTAAAATGAAAATATTTATAGATTTGACCTGAAGAATAAAAGAATTTATTTCATATTGATTACTATCAAAAGCATGTCGCAGCATAGTTTAAATAAATGCAACGGAAGTTGAAATGAATCACTTTTGATTAGTCACATCAGGTTTCTCTAACCTAATGTGGATTAAAGCTGAGGCGCTCACTACACCGTCTTTCACTCTTAAATGCATCACAATTTCTTGATCGTGTATTCTCTAGTGACCACAGAGTTTCGGTTTTGTATCATTTACCCTATCTGATTGTCTTCATCCTTTCCTTACATGCAGGTTAACAAATACCCTGATCCCAGAGATGCTTGTTCTGCCATTGCCAGTGAATCATACAAGTTATGGTTAGAGCACGAAAGTCGAACAGATGATATAACCATCATCATTGTACACATTAAAGAATCGAACAGTGTATAAATAATGAGGCCCTTACTCCATTAGATCATGGAGTTATCTCATTCTTAATTAGCAGAATTAGTTTTGGCTGATCATCTGGAAAGTAGTAGAAAATATTTCTGATGACTGCAGGCCGAGATGTACACTTTCGATTAGATTAAGTTCTGCAGATATGGTTGCCTGTGGCTTGGTTTTCTATGTGTGATGCTTGAACTAAGGTTCTTTATCTCTTGTGTTCATCTATTTTACACCATTGATTTAAGAGCTGTGTGTTCGTTGTTGAAGGTGAACGTGTGTGTCGTGTGCTATTAACGGATCGATTTTGATCTGGTGTTAGGGTCTAGAATTTAGACCTTCCTGAGTTTGCATGTTTGTTTTACATTCGTTCCATAGGTTGATGTGGTTGTCATAATCGACTTTCTACTCCTTGAAGGAGTTGGTAAAAAACTAAAAAAGAATATATTTCATTGCAATATTAACTTAAGCCTCATCTAGGCAGGATCACCCCCATAGTATTTCTATCATCTTAATTTACTTATTTTTTTCAGATTGATTTTTACAGTTTTTAGGTTATAATTTATCAGATTTTACATTGATTTTATGTGACTAATTTTTTGGAATAAAAACTACATTTTTTGAGCTTTCAATGTTTCCTTGATAAACCTTACTAATAGTCCATTATGACAATTTTGTGGGTGTAATATCAAACTATCCATGATTAGAAAATGATTTAGATTAAACATAGTTTACTAATTATGTGATAAATTTATAATAACATTGGATTGTTATAATCATAAAACAAGAGATGTCATATTAATTGCCTATGAGATGCTGAAAAGGTAATAAAATAAAACAAGTGCTGCATCATCATATTGAACATGAACAAAAATGTTTATACAAAAATTGATAAGAAAAGATACACCTACAAATCAAAAATAGATCGACAACGTCTCTTCAATCTGGTTTTGGACAATATTACACTTCTCCAGCAATTCGCTTAGTTTATCAGCATCTCTACGAGCCCTACCGGGGGATCGTGGGCGAACCCCCATAACTTTACTGTTCCTTTCTTCTTCAGCAGCTGAGAAGTCGAAACTTGTCAATGCACCATCTAGAGGTCTCGTCTCCTCATTCTCCATCGAGACCACATTTCCATTGAAAGTCACAGCAGCAGCACCATCTGAAGCCATAGGTGAACATGGTCGAATGTCTTCGTGTTCCATATCATGTGCAGGGAAACAGACAACTTCAATCAGTTCATCGAATGATGGCTGGTTAGTGTAAGAGGGCAAAGATGTAACTTCGGACGTTGGGGTGGTGGGGTAATGCTGCGATAGGAGATAAGTTGAAGATGCTTCGCCATTGTTTAATCTCATCAGTCGCCAATTAAAAATTCTTCGAAAGATTGAAACCCACTTTGGAGTGATGTAATAGGTAGTATTGCAAAGCTCAAGCAATGTGCAGCTTTGAATCATGATACCTGCCTCATTTTGAGCTGATGCTGCTCTCATCATCTGACTAGTCTCGGATAAATAATCGACTAAGCAATTTTCTAAGAACGATTTCATTTTCCCAATGTCATCATTGGCACACAAGCCTCGAGCTAGCCAAGACAAGTCATACTCAAATGCACGTAGCTTGGAATCATTCAATGCTGACATCAGCGATGTGGTTCTTGAAGATGAGCTCCATCCTATGTCTGGCAAGTACAATGTCATGGCTCTGTACTCGTCGCTCGACTTCCCAAGCTGGGAAATTTCAGGACAGGGCCAACTGGTGGGGTTTGCATGGGCTGCTTCAGCAACTTCATTCATGGATCGATCCAAAGCTTCATTAAAAGCTGAAATACAGTCGTTAGGACCAACTCTGCGGTTATCCATTTGATCAAGAATCTCCAGGGTAGTGATTAAGTGAGATAGAACCAGTTCACGTGTTTTTGTTCTTCTGACATCAATCTGTGGTTGTGATTCAGTAGCCAGCCATTCTAGTCCTTCTCTCAAATGTTTATCGCTGAAAAATCCATCCAGCTTCTTTGTCTCGTTATCTTTAAGAAAAGTAATGGAAGACGTAGTTACCCTTGATTTGTCAATGTTATGGAGCTCCAGAACTCCTGCTATGTTAAACGGATTGGAGTCATCTTTGCAAGAGCCACTCAAGATAAGAATGGGTAATCGAGAACCAGAAGGAAGCATTGTAACAAGGTCATGAAGCCATTTCTTCTGGACTTCGAGGGGAATAGTCTCTGATAAAACGAAGATAACTGCATTTACTCCTGTTAATGAATTGTTCTCATCTTTGATTTTCATGCTCTTGATAACTGACAAACAACAGGTTAGATCAACACCAGATTGGCTAGGTATCCAGCTTCTCCAAATTGCAAGGTCAGGAGATGATACAAGCAGATCGTCCACAGCATCGTTGTTAGCATGTACAAGCTTAGAATGCAACCATGAACCTGTAGCTGAGAGGCAAGGTTCATTCTGCAGAGAATCCTGAGAATATAAAACCAACTTCCAACAGAGACATTTGGCATCTGGATTTTTTTCAACAAGTTTAGTGGCTATTACATCCGAAGGATTCAGAACCGAATACGATCTTTCTTGAACTTCATGTCTCTGACTCATGATGTGATCAATGTAAAGCGTTCCAAAATTGCCTGGTTGCTTTAGAAGAAGGAACAGAAAGAAGTGAAACATAGATGTTATTACTTAACATATGCTTTAAGTCCTTAACAATGCATGAACATTTTACATATGTTATACTTCATCCGTCCCAGAAATTATTTCGCGTATTTTTGTGCGCGGACTTAAGAAAATTTGTTTTTTATGTATAAAGTAAGAAAAAATAGGAATATTTTAGGTAATTTAATGAAAACAGGTGTATAAAGTGATGGGATGTGTGTAAAAAGTGGATATTATCTTGGGATTTGTGTAAAAAGTAAATATTATTGAGATGTATTTTTAACACTTCTAGTAAAAGGAAAGTGTAAAATACTTTGTGGGACAGATAAAAAGGAAAGCGGAAATACTTTCCGGGACGAAGGGAACAAGGGAAAAGGAACACAGATAAAGCAAATATTCAAAACTTCACAATATGCATAGATCAGACTGCAAAAACCTTAGTGATATAACTTCAAGTGACTTTTTTAATGACCACTTTTAAGGAATAGAAGAAATAAATTCAGCGACAGTATTTTAAAAATGACGACGTTTAAGGAAATCCTGATTTCAGGGTAAGTCCACAAATCCAAATTAATCTTGAGAACATAATTATTTTAATAACAATTTCAATGAATGTCCACATTCCTAATTCATCTTGATTTATTAGTACATAATGACAAAACAGAACAGACCACTTTCCAACAGGGAATAATGATAAGTATTTTAATTCATACCAAGAAAATGGTTTTTCAGGATACTCACTTCTTCAAACTTCCATATCGGTGGGCCCAGTGAAAGCAGATTCAACGCAGCATTTGCTGCAAACTGCTTGTGTTCACGCAATATCCTTTTCTTTGTCGTACGGCGTTTCCATATCCTGAAAAATAAATCAATAAGGAGAATATCCAATATGACAATCACTTCAAACAGCCAAAAGTATACCAAATCTACAACCTTAGTATCAGCTTAAGTTTAGCTTCCACAACTTCTTTGTCGTAATTACTTGTTACTTCATCAGGCACATCTTCTTCCACTATTTCTGCCAGTTCTTCATCTCCAAAGTCTTCATCAGCCATAGGCTGTGGACTTATTGCATTTATAACAGAATCAAGAGGGATTAATGGATCTGTTTTTTCATCAGCTGTTTGTGTGAATGCAGCTGTTGTTTCTTCCAAGTCATGCTTTTTCAATCTACCAAAAGAGTTCCTAAAAGCAGATTCGAACTTGGATTTCTTGGCAGATTCCATTCCATTTTGATGATGAACAGAGAAAATATTGAAGAAATTTGATACCAACGGACCAGCTGGAGCCTCCTGAGCCTCAACACCAACTGTGCTACTATCTGATGCAGTTTGAAAAATGGATGCCTTGAGCGTGGAGTTTTGGAAATTGCTTTTGGGTGATAAGTTGGTAACTGAATCATGCATTTCCTCATCATGGAGTTCGGGAGTGCTTATAGGAACAACAGATAGAGGAGGCTTAGGTCTTGTCTCAGCATCCTTCTTCGGCTGAAATACTTTTTCCTTCTCAACAACATACGATTCAGTCGGTGAATGATATGAGACATCAGCAACTATCATCCTTGACCTTTTTCTCTCAACAAGCTTGGAACGCTTAACAGGAAAATCATTGTCGACATTAACAAATGCACTCTCCTTCACCATATATGGTTCTTCGAAATCCTTCAATGAAAAGCCATAGTATTCCAGAAGCTCTCCTATATCCTCTTCCTGATTAGAAACAGAGAGTAGGAAAAACTAAGAAGAGTCTTTAAGACATCTAAAACAATATAAAGGAACAACCACCATAAAAAATATACTACCTCCATCGCAAGCCATTTAGATACATGAGTTACAGGAATTCCCTGATTGATCTGTAGACCAGCGTGCAATGAAGCAAGAGCTTGGGTACGTAACTGGCCAAAACAGCAGAGACATGAAGTAAATGAAAGCCCTCATACTGATTTCGACATTAGTTAAAAAGCTAGAGTAAGAGCTGCTGTAATAATCATCAAGACAAAGAAAAGTACTGAGTAGCTAATTGTCTGAGCAGGCAGGTCTTATAAACTATATAGTATACCTTCACTTTGAACAGTAACAACTAAATATAATCCACTTCAGATTCCAAAAACTACCCCTAATGTGAGCAGTAGAAATTCCTGCCTAACAAAAACGATGAAGCAGTGCAAGGAAGCAAATGCTGAAGAAAAGCAATGCATCTATAAATTTATTTGATTTACTAATTCATAGTAAATGATTACTATCAGTAAATAAGGCCATACCTTAGAAAAATGAGCATGCATTAGACAAGCTTGAAGATAGCTAGCTCTACGGGCAAGCCTAAAGAAGGCAATAAAATTGCCAGTTCTGCAGGCTCTGCAATAAAGTAAAAATATTGTTATTTATACAGAATATTGCTAACTAGAAAAAATCATGACCATAACATTAACTAATATATGGGTATTACAAAAACCTGGCAACATCACGAGCAAACATAACTTCTGGAGTTTGCCTCATTTCTGGGGTCATCTTAGCAAGATCAAGTGACAGCTCTGCAGGTTCAACCTGGCATGATTTTCTTACTTGATAGAAAACATTAAAATGACAAATCAAGAATCATTTCCCATTTCAGACAACTTACTTTATAGCCTGGATGCTTGTCAAGCTTGAGAAGTGCATAATAACCTCTAAATTCTCTTTCAGATGGCACGTGTATTCCTTTTTTTCGGTGATCATCATACAACTGAAATAATTCTACAGATGTTTTGTTCATCTGCTCAATATTGAGATGAGCATCAAACCCCTCAGAGAATCCCTCTCCTTTGGTGTATTCACATAGCTCATGCATGGCTATCACGTGAAGTCTTATCTGCCAAGAAAACACTAACATTAGGTGGGTTTCATTAAATGTTTCAAAACCCTAAGGTCTGTAATCGAACCAGGAGGAAACACAGATAAAAGCACAGAGAGAAAGAAAGTGTTGAGAGGTGATCATATTACAGAAACTTTGTAAGTTGTGGAACAACTAATTACATAAGATAAATGAATTTTCTCATCATTAATGGGCTGAACAAGCAGTGATAGAGCTATGCAGGTATCCTGATCTCTAGCTAAGTTAATTTTAAAAAATCCTATTTACTGGTGAGCCTACTCCTTCATTTTGAAAAACAAGTCCTCTAGGGTAATAAATGTACCAAGAGACGTCATGACATGGGTTTCAGA
This sequence comes from Pogostemon cablin, assembly GCA_023678885.1. Taxonomy (NCBI): domain Eukaryota; kingdom Viridiplantae; phylum Streptophyta; class Magnoliopsida; order Lamiales; family Lamiaceae; genus Pogostemon; species Pogostemon cablin. The sequence goes on along the minus strand of CM043009.1, from coordinate 21,648,157 downwards.
CACAAAGACACACAGTATTTACCCTGAGAGCAAGTAGAGTAGGAAAAAACAGCAATAAATAAAAATACCATTTGCTCCAGCATGCTGATAGCCGCTAGATCGAAAATATGTTGCATCCTCAAATCCATACGGATGGCTCGCATCCTATCCCACAGGAAATTATACAAACCAAGAAATCTATCATCATAAGGTTCATCCAATAAATTCAGCAGATAGTTCATTGTCTTCTGCAAGACTGGCATTGAACGAATAAGCATTGGCTCCCTCTCTGCAGTCCTAGTGTACTGGAGAATCATAGAACAATGTCGTTCAGCAAGTCAATGCTATTGAAAAAACTGTTTGCCCCACCATCACTATTTTATACTGAGTAAGAGAACACATCCAATTATATACCTTTTTTACAGCAAGAAATTCGCTGGTCAGATTCCTATCTCCATCCACGCGTTCATACTGATCAAGATCTCCTTTTCTTTCACGTTCACCTCTCTCAGACTCTGTTAGTCACAAGTTAAATGGTCAAAATACTAGATGCTTTAGTAATCATTATGAGTGACAGGCGTTTTGGTTCATAATCCACAGTCAAGGAGGCATTTTTCTCACAAACCCTCTTATCTGACACTACATTAATTTTTTGCACAACTAGTTAAAATGCATGACATGTGCAAGCATATTGCATCAGAAATTGCGTTGATTTCATTTGAAATGTTTGAACGTAACGTCAAGCAAGGGGCATAGCAATGCACCAACTTAGATCCTGTTAACATACTTTAAATGATGAAAAACTTGAATTAAGTACCTGGACACATATCTGGACATAATCCAACTATACAACTCGATGATGCTACCCCTTCATAGTCTGAGGAAACATTACCACCAGCAGAATTCACCATCATATCCATTTGTGCATCCTCAGAAAAATTTTGTTTTTCATATATAGATGAATGCTGTCTTTTGGCTGGATCCTTTTGGTTTTTAGTGGAATGGCTTTGCACAGGCTCGCTTAGTTCATCCTTAAAGCGAGCCAAACGCTTTGCTTTGGCATGTAATTCTCTGCATAAATTATACGGCTCAGTACAGTAAAGAATTCATATGTTCTACCAAAAAAAGACAATTTTTTTTTTTTTAAATATTACCTCTCAAGCTCTTGTGCAGGATCTAAGTTCTCTTGAGAAAGTAAATCAGATGAAGATTGAAGGGGCATCCTCGTTCTTTTGACAGCTGGAAATTCGTTTGGCTTGTCAGCAGCAGCTTCAGTACCATTTGCTTGCACAGACAAAGGAGACTCACTTCGACTTCGAAATCCAGGAGCTCTGAACAGGAATACAAGGTAATAAACTAAGCAGAAACACAGTTTTAGCACAATTGCACAAATATATTTCATTGCATTCACAATTTTGTAATATGATCAAATTATCATTTTATTTTAAAATCAGAATTTCTATCTAAACAAATATAGGAGTATAATAACAGACCTCAGCCCAACTCCTGACGGTTAATTGATTACAAAGTGATGGTTGAACACAAGAATGAAAACAGAAAACAACCTGAACCAGCCATAATATCAAATTAAATGGGAATACTCACACCAAGAAATAACAGTCAAAGTCAAACTAAACAGATCCCAATTACTTCCCTCAGTTCAGTGGCATCATTCATTTTAAAAGGTTTAAGTAACTATAAGTTCTAATTATCTTATACCTTTTGTTGCTATCTGAAACAATAGCAGGATTCGGCGGGGACCCTCTATCAGTAGATGGAAGAACTGTAGGGGACCTTGCTCGTTTTGGAAGCTGAACATCTGCATGATCTATCTCAAACTTTCTTCCAGGTTGATAATCACCCCGTGTAATCAAGGCAGAAGGCTTGTCATCTCGAACTGGTGGAGAGTTATAATTGAAGGAGATTTCTGATTGACCAGACAACAAGCTGATAGAGGGAAATGTCCAGTATAAGAAGCCAAGATTTAATATAATCAAACAAAATGATTCAGTATTTTGACTGAAAGCAGTCTTGAGACATTGATCTCACTCTTAACTAACACCTAAGGATTTGAGAGAATTAAACATAAGCAATTATAGCCTATAGGCATGCATAAAATTAACCAATGAATAATTTTCTAACAATTTGAATCCAAAGCTACATCGAAAACCAATTCAAAGTTAAGTAAAGCAGAAACCTTCATGTTAAGCAACATTTGAGTGTTCATACAACCTCAAGAAACTTTGACCGCTATTAGTACACTTTATATGTTGTATCAGAAGAAATTAGGATTCAACTATACAGAATTGAATAGTAGTGTAGTAAGAGCACTAAAGTGTTACTGAAGCAAAATAGTGGTTGAACTCATGAAGACAGAGAATGAAGGTGAGGTCGGATAGATATCAAGATCAATATGTGTTGGAGGCATGTTACGTAAGAAATTACTGCATATTTTAAGACTCGAAGCTTCATCTCTCGAGCATACATGGGAAAATAATATACATACATTTACATTCACATGCGCACAGAAGAAAGTGGTGGAAAAAGGGGGGAAAGAAAAAGATTTTCCATTTTCCAGAGTTAAAAGTTGATAGGGGATGGCATTATTCTATCAATTGCAACTCACACAAGTATCCACTTCTTTTTAGGCAGTAAATTCCAATAAAATTCCATGCAGAAAGAAGAAAAATATTATAATTTGAAGTGCTGGAACTAATTTATCAGCATATAAAAATTTGTGGTACCATGGCAAATATACACTGGAGGGACATTACTCACCAGACTGTGCAGTGATACTATAAATTTAGAAAGTTACCCCAAAGAATGAAAAATAAGCTTGGATGGAATACAGATGATTACGTTTGAGTTCCAGCAAAAGGCCGAGAAGATTCCCTACTGGAGGAGCTGCTTTCAAAAGCCAAAGGTGGTGAAGACATATCCTCAGGAGTATCAAGGTCCCTATAGTTAATTATTATTCTAAAGAAAAGCCAAGAATTAGACATAGTACATGCATTGATGCACAACTAAAAAATAAAGTTAGACAACCATTTCAACTTCAGGTTATTGGCTACAGATCTATTTGTGAATATATTATTTGAAGTTCCTCATTTTTTAAACTAAAATTTGCCAGAAGTAGGTTAAAGCCTCCACAGATTATGTTTTAGAATTTTTACTAAAATACATGTTCGAGTTTCAAGCATATAAGCTAATTAAATTTTCATAACTATTCCATTCTTATTTTCGTACCATATGTTGTTTGTTGTATCTATACATTGAAGCAATATAACTGCAAGAGACATACAAGAAGACCTAACACCCCAATAACAAAATTGATTATATTCAGTGGATGTTCATTAAATCTTTCATTTTAAAGTGTGACCAAAAGAAAGGAATAAACAGATAATCATTTTACAATTTTAGCCAAACCCACCATTCTGGAAATAATTATATCATTCAGTACTATACTCATTTGAAATTCAACTTTACTTCATAATATAAATAAATGGCCTTCCGTATTATTCTATATGAATGCAACTACGAACACTATAAAATTCAAACTTCCAGCTAACCTCTTATGAGTATCTGAACGCTGATTTGGGGAAGACAAAGTGGTAGAAGGAAATATTGGAGATCTCGCTTGCTTTACGAGTGGACCGTCCGCATGTTTGGTTTGAAACGCTTGTTCAGATTGATAAGCATCTCTAGTCGCCAAAACTGGGGAATAGCCTTGTTGAACTGGTGGGGTAGTATTATGGCTAGATAACTTTGACTGGTTAACCCACACACGAGAGGAAGCGCGCCTGCATAATAACTCCATCATAATGGGCATAAATTATACTAGTTCAGCAAACATAAATCTGCATGACTTCTTAGCTTGAAGATAACAAGTAAAAGAAAATTAGGCAAGCAGCTCCAAATAATACTGAAAACTAATTCATATAGACCTCTCATGCACACTGAATAACTTAATCCAGATGTCGAATACCAAGACATAAGGTATGCAGATCCAGCATAAAAAAAATGGTACATCGTTAGATAGAGAACACTTTACATATAGCAGTATCTGGAAACTAATCAGCATATGTGTTTCGAGTCTGGTTATTAATGCATTGATCACAGACAAAGATAGAAAGAGAATAACAAACCATTTCAGAAACGTAAATACTATTTATCACTAAGAAGCTAGAATCTAGAAGATGAGGAGGTGGCATAGACACAGTGAGACAGCTAGAAAGTAATATGCATTAAAAGCTAAACTTACTGCTGAACTTCTTCATTGCGAGGATGCTGGACAGCATACTGATTGTTCTGGGAAACCAGGGGAGGCGATTGTGCTCCATAAGGAACGAAGTAGCTCTTATTACTAGAAGGAAAATACAAATGACTATCAAAAGCAATATATTTAAATAGAAATAGCAACATATATAAATATAAATATGAATACACACACACACACACACAAACAAGAAAGAATTTTGAAATCAAATATCAGTAAACTTTCGAGGTATAACACTCTTTCAATAAGCAACAAATATTATGCAAAAATTTTCAGTATCATGAAGAAGGTTTCCAGATTTTACATCAAACAAGTCACTGATATGACACATTTACGTCAGTGCTAAATCAATTCTCACCAGGAATATACTATATAACATTGCATTAGTGAAGATATATAATACTGGCAGAAAGTAAATATGCAAGTTCACTTGCTATTTGTGCAACTACAGAAGCTTAAAGAAAGAATTATAATTAAGGAGAAATCATAAGAGAAAGGAACATACCTATCCATAAATCTCCTGGATATATTTGACATTTCATCTGGAGATTGAGAATAAGATGAATTGGTTCTTTTGTTAGATTGAACTTCTCCTTTTTTGGCAGGAATTCCAGTACTGTAGTTTCTCGCAGCAACCTGAGGCAGAAGGGTTGAAGGCCTTTGGAATTGGTCACCATGATCTTTAAATGAAGATGCCTTTATGTCACCCCGTCTCAAAGGAGGCTCATTGCTTCTAGAGGAAAACTCAATCTATCAGAGATACAGTACATAGTTCACTGGGTCATCGGTATACAATACAATGAATGTTTACAAGTAAATGACACTTATTCCCTACATAAAAACCCAATGATCTCTTTATTATAGCATTGATATCAAACTCAAATTCAAGAGGCAATATGCCAATATAAAAGAAAAAATTTGACCAGATATACAACAGTACAAACAATTGAAGAAACAATTTAAACATGGTTGAAAAGTAACAGCAATATTATACAGATAATTACTTGTTTGTGCCCGGAAAAGGCCGAGAAAAATCCAAGGGTTGAGAGGATATGCCTCCAGAAGCATTAAGATCTCTGTAGTTGATTGAGGACCTGACCAAGACACACTTGATCGGTCAATAAATAGATCATGAGAAATCATTTATCAGTTACTTGTATCAGTGTATGAATGCGGAAAATTTCCACAAGATGAAAAGTTTATCATACAAACATACCTCCTGGTAATGGTTCTTAGCATATGAAAGTCTATTTAGCATTTTTCAAAAGTACAATTGATGGTTAATCACATCACTTCTTAAAGTAGTTCATGGTATTAAGCAACAATATTTCCTACCTCAAGAAAAAGATAGTTAATTGAGCTAAAATAATTAGCAAAGTTTGACCCAAAAAGCCACCCTCTTAAGAATCTATTTGATGACAAAAGTTCACACAATAATACCTGAATGACCCCAAATATTAATAGAAGATTAGTCAGAAGAAATTCTAATACACCAATAAAAACAAAAGTTCAGCCTTCTCTAACTAAATCCAGCCTAACACTTTCAATTTCCTAATTGACGGTGTAATATCTTTAACCTACAGCTCCTCTTAACAAGAAGAGAAACAAAAACAACTGCCGTGTTGATGACTATAACCATAAATGCATTCTTTTAGCAGCACTTCAGTACATAATGAACTCAATTTTAAGAGATTCATGTTTGTTACTTGGTTCACTTTTTCACATAGACCCTTTTCAATGTGTTTTAAACACATGCATAATTGAAGTCTCACAACAGGCGCAAACCATGTCGTATGATAACATAATTTAAAAATGAGCTCCAGATTCAGAATACAACATATACATATCCCACCTAAGAAAACGCCTGATAAGTTTGACCAGTTCTCACAATCATTCTTGATTATTCATAAATGACTCTAAAACAACTTCCAGGCTTCTTCAAGAACATCATATTGTTTGTTGATTACAGAAACCAGTATAAAAATGTATTTCTTTGATTATCAGAGTAATCCCATGGTAATTTATCGACCTACGGCAGATTTGGTTTAGATAATCAGCAATTCAGATTTTTACTAAAATCTACAAAACTTGTTAAAGTACTACACTTTTTATTAATTAATTATTTTAAGCACTGAACGAATTTCACTCATTAATTCTAACACTTGAATCTTGATGTGCCACGACTATTTATTAGCTTACACTATGATGCTCAGCATGAGTAACAAGATAAATTTTACTTCTAGAAACAACACACAGTAAATAAAAGCAATCAACTAGAGATGTGTTTGGATTGACAATTAAGCCAGACAATGAGACAAACGAAATATTATCATAACAATTTTCCTTCGAGACCAACCATCATATAAAGACAAACTAAATATATGGCATAACTCGTTTATTAGGACGATAAGCTTCGTATTTCCTTGTACAAACGAAACAAAGAGAAATGCTTCCGCAGCTGCTTAATTGACAAGAATCACTGCCAAAACGTACATTGATGCAATTCAAAAGTTCAAATTCACCGACCTAGGTGATGTCGGAAGAGGAGAAGAGGGTGACGGAGTCCGAGGAAAATTGAAAGGATTCTGAGCTGTAGGCGTCGTACTTGGACCTGAGTTCTTCCCAAATCCACTAAATGACATGTCTCCTTTAAAATTTCAAATCTTGATTCTCAATACATATGTATATCTCGCGTGTAAGTGTATACACACACGCATATAGAGAGAGGGGGAGAGAGAGAAAGAAGGCAATATGCGATCCTCAGTTCCGTTGGGGTGGAATAACTTCCATTAATAGGGTTCTTTTTGGGAGAGAGGGTTTTTGAATCGAAGAAGACAATGATGCAGATTAACAGAAGAAACGGGGTCGTATCATACGGTTTGACGCAATTTTGACATTTATTTAAATCTTGAGACAATTTTCAAAAATAATTAACAACTTTTGGGTATTTGGTTTGAGTTTTAGCTTTATTTTTTATTTTTTAAGCTGTTAGCTTGTAATTCGTGGAAGGTAAAATTTTAATTTCAATTTTAATTTTAATTTTAATTTATAAGTATATTTAATTTGTGGCCAATTTTTGTGTGACATTGGTAATACATGGCCCAAATAGATAATAGTCATTAGAGTATTACATAAGAATATGACCGTTAGATGAAAAAACTTACGTGACCCAGGTCACCTATTACCCTAATATCTACCGGCAGTTATCGGCTAATAATTTTTTTATATTAATTATTGCACCATTTCGCCTATCCACATGTACCTCTCCTAATTTATAGCTTTGACTTATCTATTTAGTATAAATTTTTTTTATTTACATGATCTAAATAATAATAATAAAATTAATTTAAAATAATATTTTTATATTAAATTAATTCAGTAATTTTTTTTCATTATTTTAAATTAAAATTTTATACAGATATGATTGATTTAAAAAAGAGTGAGGCTTGCGTACGCACGGGAATACATTTCATGCGCCTTTAAAAATTTAGTATTATTGGTAAGGGTACATTGCTTTGGTCTAAAGGGTATACACTTTAATTAATAAAATGTACACCATTTTATTCTAAAGAGTATGCATTTTTCATTAATATTTTTTTCTTTATAAAATAAAGGGTACACATTTTTATACAAAATGATATACAATTTAACACAAAATTTTAAAGCCGCACGGAGTGTTGTTCATCCCAAATACACACAATAATTTTCTTTAGAAAATAAATGATACACATCTTTATACTAAAAAGTATACAATTTAACACAAAATTCTAAAGACGCACGGAATGTGGTACGTGCGCCCGGGTGCACAGAAATTTTTGCCTTTAAAAAATATAACATCCTGTTGGAAGATTTTTATGTAAGGCTTAATTTTTAGTTTAAATTTTAATTTAAGACTTGATTTTATAAAAATTTCACTTTAAGGCCTAATTAATTAAGTTTTTTTTATTTTTAGTTTTGTTTTACATTTTAAAAGTAATTTTAAATTAAAAAATTCGTATTCTTTCTAAATATGAAACATGATATTAAAAAGATATAGCGATACAATAATTCAAAGGCCTATAGATTTTTTAAAATAATTATAAAACTTATTTATAAATAAAAAAATTAGATTAATTTTTTTCTCTAAAATCTTAAAAATTATTTATTAGATTAATTAATAATTTATTTTAATTATTTTATCTAGTAATGCCCGCACATGGAATAAAAGAAAATGGATAATAACTTGCTACCTATATAAACAATTAATCTTGTAATAATATTTTCTTTATCTAATAATAATCATTGAATCTAAAGGTGATTAAACACCATGTCATCTATTACATGGGTCACACAAGAATCTGTCTAAAATTACGTTTGAAAGAGTAAGACTAAAGAAATCAAAATAAAACATCTTAACATTATTAAATGAGAGATTTATTTTGATGACGTATCGTCTTCAAAATTATTTTTAATTTTATTAATTTTTAATTAAAAATTGGGTAGGTCTTGCGTGAGATCGTATCACGTGAGATCATTTTTCACTTTTTAAAATAGTTATCACTTTCGCTATAAAATATCACCACTTTCGCTATAAAAAGTTATCACTTTTTATTTATATTATAAATTGTTCATAAAATAGCATTATCACTTTTCATTATTTTATTATCACTTTCCTGTATAAAAGTTATCACTTTTTTGTCGTTTACATGAGACGGTCTTACACAAGTCTTTGTCTTAAAATTTAATATAGATAAGTACAAATTTTTATTTTAATATTTAAAAATGGATATAATTAAATCAAAGTAATATATTAATTATAAGTATAAAAAAAATCCAAAATTTTCATTCACCTATAAATAAGTTTTTTATTTATTCACTTCAAACACATAGAAATCTTTATAATGAAAAATGATATACGGATAAAAAGTGAAAATCTATAATCTTTATAATGAAAAGTGATATCTAACCGATAATAAAAAGTGATAACGATATTGTAAACTATTTCATGAATAATTTATAGTAAAGTTGATATCTGGTGCATCCAGGTGCACGCGTCCAACTATAATTGTTTTTATTAGTATATATATATATATATATATATATATATATATTATATATAGTTTTTTTCATTTAATTTTTCATTAATAAAATTAACAGAAAATTCGCTGATAAAGTGTATGCATTTTTATTTATTAGTTTATATATTTTTATTCATAAGTGTATAAGTTTCTGAATTGCACAGAATAATTTTTTTTTATAATATAAATAAGGATAGGTCTTGTATGAGACATTTGAGACAATTTTTCACTTTTTTAAAATAGTTATCACTTTCGCTATAAAATGTTATAACTTTTTATTTATACTATAAATTGTTCATGAAATAATATTATTAATTTTCATTAGTTTATTATCACTTTTTTATATAAAAGTTATCGCTTTCTGACCGTCTCGTAATGGCTCACCCAAGTCTTTGATTATAAATAAATGGAAAGTAATAATATTTTAAAAGAAAATGATAAATCTTTAATAAAAATTGATAATTAATTACGAAAGCATAAAATTATATTAATATAAGACGGTCTCACACAAGATTACCCATAATTAATGGCACTAATTTACTTTTTTTTAAAACTGTTATAATTTTTTATTGCTTTTATTAATACATACAGTATTAATTACGTTATATTTTTTTATATTAATTTTACTTTCTATTTTTCAAGAATTTCATCTCATTAGTTTGTTATTATTATTATTATTATTATTATTATAAATATATATTATTTTGATTAATTAACGTAAGTTTTTCTTTTAAAAAAATTAAGACAGAATTGGTGGTATCAATTCACATTGTTATTACTTTTGGCAAAGACTTGTGTGAGACCGTCTCACGTAAGGACTTACGTGAAACGATCAGAAAGTAATAACTTTTATATAGGGAGGGATAATAAATCAATGAAAAGTGAAAATGTTATTTTATGAATAATTTATAATATAAATAAAAAGTGATACTCCCTCCGTCCCATTGAAACGTACCCATTTTTCCATTTTAGTCCGTCCAAATACAAGGTGTGCATTTTCCTTTTTAGTGAAAGGACCCACACATGTTAATTACTTCTCTCTCCATGGGCCCACATGTCATACTAATACACCTACCCACTTTACATTAAAAATATTATTTTTCTCACCTCACTATACTTTAAAATATTATATCTCTTAATCTACGTGCAAAAAGTAAACGCGTACGTTGTAACGGGACGGAGGGAGTAACATTTTATATTGAAATTGATAATGATTTATAGCGAAAGTGATAACTATTTTAAAAGTGAAAAATGGTCTCACGTGAGACGGTCTCATGTAAGACCTACCCATTATTTTTTTTTAATTAATTTTGTTATAATGTTTTTATTAATTTATTAATAATTTTAGCATATTTATGAGATCATGCATAAAAATTTCTCTAAATTTTTGATAGGGTAGATTTTGCGTGAGACAGACACCATTTTATAATTTTAAAAATAGTTATTACTTTTGTTATAAAATATTATCACTCCCGCTATAAAATATTACAACTTTTTATCTATATATTATACATTGTTCATGAAATTATCACTTTTCATTAATTAAAAATTATCACTTTTTATTATAAAAGTTATCACTTTTTATTAGTTTCACGTAAGCTATTATGTAAGACGGTCTCACACATGTCTCTGCCATATATATATATATTAATATATTAAATTTTAATTTGAAATATGAATAGTAGTTATTACAAAATTAATTTAAATTTAAAGAAATATTATTTTAAATTAATTTTATTACCATTATTTTATCAATTAAAAAATAAGGCCGTAAATAAAGATAATTTGAAAATATAATAAGGTCAAAATAAAAAAAAAAAGGGAACGTGATAGGGAATAAATAGCTGACGTGGCCATCATAATAAAATCATAAAAAAACCGATAATAACCTGTGAAAATTTGGGTAATAGATAATTCGGGTCATGCAAGTAATCTCCTTAATTTTTGGGTTATATTCAACGGTTGATTTGTGAAAAACGACTCCCCTCGACTGCGTAGAACTGAATCGTCCAAAAACATGAATCCTGTTTTCGGCCCATTACCGTCAACACAGAGCTCCAAACACGATCTCCACCGTTCAGAATGTGCTTCGTCAAGTTCCGAACGTGCTAACCAAAATTCAGCTCGATCTGACTGTTGAAACTCCAATTATTGCCTCTACAATATTACTGCGCTAGATTCTCTTTTAAAAACGTGAATTTTGTTTTTGCCCTCTTTTTCTTCTATTTTCGCTCAATGACTTATAGGACAAGATAACACCAAGTATCGGGCTTACTTGGCTTTTCCGCCTTGTTGGCCATTGAGCTCTTCCACATATTTGAAAAACCCAACCCAACAATTTTGGGGTAATTATAGAGTGCACCGGGTGCCCCTAGAGTTTATAAATATAAATTAAGGGTTAGTGGTTAGTTATTTATTTATTTTAATTATTTTATTTTATTTAATAATTGAGATTACATTAAAACTTAATCTAACAGTTATGATCGTCCAGGTGCATCGATGGATCGGATGTATACTCGTTAAACTCACAAAATAGTGCACTTAGAGATTTATAGAGTGGGGGAGGGGGGTTGTAGTGAGTAGTTATCAAATTTATTTTTAATTATTTTATTTTATTAAGTGGGGAAGATTAAATGAGAATATGATTTAATGGTTGAGATTATTCGGGTGCAGCATATTAGTTAAACTCTTGATTTGTATGTTAATGATGTTGTAGGCAATTAAAATTTATTGCTTAGTATTGATTAAATATTTATTTATTAAGGAATTTAAATAAATTAATTCTTGATAATTAATATAATTATTTGAGCCAAAATTCAAGTCAAGTGGGCTCAATTCAAGTCAAGTGGGCTCAATTCAAGTCAAGTGGGCTCGATTCAAATCAAGAGGGCCTGATTCAAGTCAAACAAGCCCAGCAAATCAAGTCCAGCAGGCCTAGTTAAATTAATTAGGCCCAGGTAAAATCCTACGGGTTTAATTAAATTAAATAGGCTCGTATCAAGCCCAGCAGGCCTAGTTAAATTAATTAGGCCCAGGTTAAATCCTACGGGTTTAATTAAATTAAATAGGCCCGTATCCAGTCCAGCAGGCTTAAAGCCCAACATATCTTTTGAAGGAGAAAATATCTCTCAAGTAGTTATTTTCTCTACCTATAAATAAGGACCTTCAGTCCTCATTCCAAACACTCTGAAAATCCTGAAGACCTGAAGAACTCTGAAGATTAAAGTGAAAATCAAGTTCGATCAAGATCCGGTCAAGTGAAGTTCAAGTCAAGATCAAGACCAAGTTCAAGATCAAGATCAAGTCGAAGAACACTCAAGATCTTCAAATCAAGTTCAAGTCATCTTCAAGTCAAGAACAGCCTCCGATCAAAGACCAAGGTGCTAAACCTCTTCGATCCGGTGTTCTTCATATCAAATTCATCCATCTGTCTCCGTGAAGTCAACGTTCTACCAAATTGAGCGCCATACCTCACAATAAATTTTCAAGTCAACGTTTGATCCGAACAAAGGCTCGACGCCTCCGGATAAACGTTTTAAAGCTTCAGGACATCTCGAGCTCGGACAAGCTTCATCCGAAGATCCGGCTCCGAAAGTTAAAAAAGTCAAGAAGTCAACTCAAGAGAGGAATCAGATGATAGTTAGAGACTGTCTACTTATATTCTCAAGTTTAATCCATATCGGATTATTTTGTAATTTATTTTGTGTTTATTATTTTAATAAATACAAATTTTGTTGTTACTGATGTAATACTATAATTTTAAAAAATCGATGATGTTGTGAATGTGTGAATGTTATAAAATGATTTAATAATTGAATTATTAAAATAATAATAATAATAATAATAATGGAACATAAAAAATTCACATAAAACTGAAACTCGCTTTTTTAATACTCCCCCTTCCAATGTCTGGCCATATTTGATAAAATGGTTGAGATTTGAGTGTTTAGTTGAAGAGTATATAAGTAAAGGAATTGAAATGAAATTAATAAAATTATGAGTGGGTGTCTTGTGCGTCCGGATATACGAATGATTTAGATTCGTGTCCCTTTATAATTTTCGTATCCCTTTACATTTTAAACTCTCAGTTTAAATAGAATAGGATGGGAAGAGTTGCGTTCATATGAGAACATGAACAGTGTCCCGGGCACAGTAGCTCTTGCCTAAAATTATTTGGTAATAAGGTATAAATATGGAAATAAAGTTTTGAAGAGAAATATTGATCAATCAAATTCAGGTAAAAAAACAGAATCATTCCTAAAGTTGTGCGTGAAAGCGTCCACATTCATTTCTCTCAAAAGATTCGGTTTCCAAGTTGGTATTATAATTTATAAAGCTCCCACTTCCAAATACTACCTTCAACAATGGCTACCATTACCAAATCAGAGGAGGAATGGCGAGCGATTCTCACACCCGAGCAGTTTCGCATTCTTCGTCAGAAGGGCACCGAGTTTGTTCTCTCTCTCACTCATTAATTCAAATTTTTGGTGTCTTCCAATCCTTGTCTCCATATTTGAAAATTACTTTACACAAATATTAGGTTTTCGATGAGAATTTATATGTTTTCATATGATTATGTATGTTGTTTTGATAATTTCATGCCTTTTGTGGATTGTATTGAGCAGCTTATTTGACATTTTCTCAGATATAATTATTTGACTCTTGCTACTTTGTAGCAAGGTTAGGGTTTAGGGTTTTGACATTTTCACAAGTTTCTGATCTTCTTGTTATTGTAGCCATTGGATCATCTTGTGAGATTGTCAATTAGTAAATAAAATTGTTAATGGGGTTGTGACTTGTGAGTATTGACAATTAGTAGGAAGAAAATTGTTTGTAACTAGGTGGATAAAAGTTCCATCTGTCTCTATTTTGGTTTAAATAGGGAAAAAAAACAGAGACAAGATCATTTGTTTCATACAAGGCTAAAAGATGTCATTTTGAGCCATTTCTAAGTTACAAACACAACAAATGTTTAAGAAGAAGCTATGTGTATGTTATTTCAAACTTCCACAGGACTAAGGGGACCGGTCACTACGATAAGTTCTACGAAGAAGGTCTGTACGGCTGTGCTGGTTGCGGCACGCCTCTTTACAAATCCACGACCAAATTCAACTCCGGCTGTGGTTGGCCTGCCTTCTTTGAAGGTCTACCAGGAGCTATCACCCGTTCGGTTAGCATCCCGTCTTCTTTCATACTAGTACCCTGTCTCGTTTCATGCATTGTCTCATTCGTTTTAGTATGCAGCCGGACCCTGATGGGCGGAGGACTGAGATCACTTGTACCGCCTGTGGTGGTCATTTGGGGCATGTCTTCAAGGGAGAGGGGCATCCGGTGCCGACCGACGAGAGGCATTGTGTTAATAGTGTGTCCATTAAGTTTGTGGCGCAGGCCTCTGCTCCTACAGCTCCATAGTATTAGTATACATGTGTGTTGATGTTGCTCAGTTAGCAACTGTAACTGAGATTGATGCCAAGAGTTTGGATTAGGCACTTGGGTTTATTAATGTGTAAATTAAGTGAATAAATTGCAGAATAATGTCATCTGGTGGTTTTCATTATGGATTTATATGATGATATTCCAGCAATATACATTTTTTTTTCTTTTTTAATTAGCGAATTGCAATGTTATTGTCATCTAAAACAAGACAAAGTCTTATTTGCGTTTAAATCCGATCCGATCAAGAAATTAATATAATTATTTGTTAAATTAGATATTCTTTAAAATAAAAAATTAATATTCTTTACGTTTTAAATTTTAATTTTAATTATTTCAATAATGATAAATTATTATAGGCAAAGACTTGTGTGAGACCGTAAAGAATTACATGAGACGGTCAAAAAGTGATAATTTTTATATTGAAAAGTGATCTTAGAAAGTGATAACTTTTATATTGAAAAGTGGTATTAAATTAATGAAAAGTAATAATGTTATTTCATGAAATTTATAGTATATAAGTGAAAAGTGATAACGTTCTATAGCGAAAGTGATGATATTTTATAGCGAAAATGATAACTATTTTAAAAAGTGTAAAATGATCTCACGTGAGACGATCTTACGCAAGACCTACCCATTATTATATTAATCCTTTAATAATACTTTTAATGTTTCAATTAACTCTTTTGAATAATTTTATTTATTAAATTACATGAGAAGTTAGCGTAAGATAAGATGGATTGAACTATTTTAAAAATATGATTAATTCATATTTTAAAGCAGTATCCTGTGATAGGCGGCCAACACATAAGTCACCATAAAACATAAAGATTAAGGCCAAAAGTCTCCTAGGATCAGAGTCTTCGAGGTCAGATTAAGGGCAAAAGTCTTCTAGGATCAGAGTTTTTGAGGCCAAGCCTCCGGCCTAATCAAACAAAGGCCAAAGGTCTCCTGGAACTAGGGTCCTCAAGGTCGAGCCTGCCTGTCAAATCGGAGCCAACCAACTGAGGTTCCTTGAGAATATCAACCTTCCCATCCCCCAATAATGCAAGTTTTTCCATCCTGGCTTTTATATCTCTTAATGCAAGCTTTCTCATCTCTCAATACAAGTTATTTATCAATATCGGCTTTCTTATCTCCCAATGAAGATTTTCACATCTCTCAATGAATAAATTATTAGCCTAGGGTAATAGATGTTTGAAAGCTATTTACCTAAGTATTAAATGCAAAAGTAGTAGGCTAATATCTCAACTCCCTTGTATAAATTGGAGACTACCCCCAATGTAAGGCAACATCAAGAAGATCACTCACCTCTCCTTCTACCCGATGCAAAGGAGGAGACTAAATCTCCCCTCCACCAACCAAAACAACGTAGGGAAAAATAAATTTCTCCACTTTAATTCACACCCATTGAGAGGAATTCTTGTTTGTTCTTCATTCATGCTTTCTTTCAATAGATTAGTGCGATTAAATTATACTACATCCACCTTAAACTTATACTACATCCACCTTAAATACTTCACGTTAAAAAAAAGCCTTACTATCAAAACACTCAATAACATATTTTTATCTATATAATAATTGGAGTATATTTAAATATCGACACTTTTTTTTTTTTTTATGATCGAGGTTCCGGGCTTACGCCCGACTAGTCCTCGAGGAAACAATCCCGGTCCCTCAGAACTGCCTCCAGGTAAACCGCGGTAGACACACAATGGATCCTCAAGTAATATCTTTAACTACTGCGCACAAGGAGTCGATCCTCCACCGAGTTTCAGCCTCCCACACTGCCGCTTCTAGCCCTCAATATTAATTATTTCACCATTGTGCTCCGGGGGACTACTTCAATGTTAACCCAGACAACTAGGTCAACACATCATTGGTGGAAGGCATTGGGGAATAAATTCCTCTTGTCATGTCTCGAACCCTCGAACCCAAGACCAAAATCTTAGGTAGTGGGGCTCTAACTACTTGAGCTACCCACCTTTGACACACGTTTCATTACTTAGTCTCACGTTCACGTAGCCCAATAAGATGGGGGGAGAGCAGCTCAACTTCCTAATTTACCGCATAATTAAATGGGAAATACCACAATTTGTCCTATATGGGGAAGTCAACATCTTTTTTGCCCTACCTTTTCTAATACATCTAAATTGCCCTAAAAATACATGCAATGCCATGAATACCCTCAAGGATGGTCCACCTTTTGTATTGGGAATGAGTTGACAAGTACAGTTGCAGGCAAAATAGATGTGTCAGGAAATATGTTGATTATTTAGGTTTGACACATTAATTAAAGAAGAAATAAATAAATAAGTCTACTAAAATATAACCCCTAATTCGGCGGACAAGCTGAATGAAAATTTTAAATTCCTTAAATTGTTATATTATAATAGGCTTTTTATTAATAAACACATGCAGTAGTATTTAGGTGATTAAACACATGCAACTACCTACCACTCCACTGAAACACACTTCATTTAATGGGGTGAAAAGGTCATGTTTTCACAATCAGTTCATTTATGTAAATTCTTGTCACATTAAACTCTCAACTATCCCCACCAACCAAATAACTTCACCACCAACAAACATAAAAATTGGGCACAGTGGATTCAAACTTTATTCATCTGTATCCACAAATTATTGGAGCATAAAAAGGTCATCAACTCCCGCATTTACCCACCGGTTTTGTCGACGGATCCATAGTTAGAGCCAAAGGTAAGATACGAACGCTGTTTGCATTGTATTTTATTTATTACCTTCTTTGAATGTTTTAGGGTTTTAGGGCTTTAGGGTTTCAAAAACGCATGTCCGCTGAGTAAAATGGTTATATATATCCATGTCCACCAAAGAAAATGGTGAAGTATGCATGTAATATGCATGAATACCATTACGTACACCCATCGTAGACTTTTTCGCTAATATGCATGGTTAATTGTGCATGTCCACCCATTATTTGAGACTTATATATTCCATATCCGCCTATTATTTGAAAGTATTTTAGCTTGTCCGCCGAAAATAGTATCCCAAAATTTAAGGAGTCCGCCAAAAGTAGGTGTCCAGTAGATCATGTCCGCCGAAAATTTAGCCTGTCCGCCGAATATTGAGCCTGTCCGCCGATGTTTTCCCCATATTTGCGCATGTCCGCCGAATCTGTACCATATATGAGCTTGTCCGCCGATGTTTTCACCCTATTTGAGCATGTCCGCCGATTTTCTCACCCTAAATTATCATGTCCGCCGTTTATTTCACACTATATGAGCATGTCCGCCGATTTTCTCACCCTAAATTATCATGTCCGCCGTTTTTTTACCCTATATGAGCATGTCCGCCGATTTTCTCAGCCTAATTTATCATGTCCGCCGATTTTTTCACCCGTAATGGTCTTGTCCGCCGATTTTTCCTTCCTAAGTGAACATGTCCGCCATATTTTCATCCTAATTGAGCATGTCCGCCGATTATTTGGTGGTTTTTGAACATCTCTGCCGATTTGTAATGCATTATTGAGCATGTTTGGCTATTTTTTAAGCATATTATATGATGTCTTTCGATTATAATAGACTTGTTCGTCGATTTATGAACTTAATTGAGCTTGTCCACGTACGTACGACTTAATGTTTAACTTTCATGTGTGCTTGATAATTTAATGCTTAATTTGTGTGTACCTACTAAATTGACGTATTATTTTTTATGAATTTTGTGTAAATATAACAATTAATTGTCGTTTTGTTGAAAGATTTAGGCGTTGGATTTGAAATGAGAAATTTTTGTATATGGTGGGGCGACTGGTGGCAAGGTTTAGAGTATGTACGTGGCCAACAGACGAACTTAGTTTTAGATTCAGATCAGCTGACGTTGGATTTTATTATCGGGCATGTGCACGTTTAGTTTGCATCGATTTGAATCATTTCAAATATGTTATACACACACTTGTGGACATCGGTGGTTATATAACAAAACATAAGGTGAATGATGATATGGATATAAGGGGGTTGTATCAGCAGGTTGATGAGCCGATGCTGTTTGTCACAGTTAAGGCCACTACAGTGCATGCCATCTCGATTAGATATAAGACGTGACTACATTTTATACATAAAAACATCGGCGGACAAGCACAGTAAAGGCACAAAAATTGGCGGACAAGCCATTTGTACTACAAATATTGACGGATGACGGCACTTTGCATACAATTATCTGCGGACAAGTTCAAATACACTAGAAATATCGGCGGACAGGCACATTAAAGGCACAAATTTGGCGGACAAGCTATTTTATGAAGAAATAATGGCAAAATAATGCTGACTAATGGTCAGAAACTCGGCGGACAGGCTCAAATAACTCGTAAAATCGGCGGACAAGCACAAACAGGGGCAAAACATTGGCGGACAAGCTATGTTGTACTACAATTATTCGGCGGACAAGTTCAAATACACTAGAAAAATCGGCGGACAAGCACATCAAAGGCACAAAAACGGCGGACAAGATATTTTATGCAGAAATAATGGTAAAATAATGCTAACTAATGGTCAGAAACTCGGCGGACAGGCTCAAACATGGCCAAAAAATTAGCGGACAAGCTATTTGTACTACAAATCTTGACGGACGAGGTCACTTTATGTACTATTATCGGCGGACATGTTCAAATACACTAGAGAAATCGGCGGACAAGCACATTAAAAGCACAAAAACGGCGGACAGGCTCAAAATAATGCTAACTAATGGTCAGAAACTCGGCGGACAGGCTTAAAAAACTCATAATTTCGGCGGACAAGCTCAAACAGTGACAAAAAATTGGCGGACATGCTTTATTGTACTATAATTTTCGGCGGACAAGTTCAACTACGCTATAAAAAGCGGCGGACAAGCACAGTAAAGGCACATCAACGGCGGACAAGCTATTTTAAGCACAAATAATGGCAAAATAATGATATTTAATGCTCAGAAACTCGGCGAACAGGCTAAAAAACTCATAAAATCGGCGGACAAGCTCAAACTGGGCCAAAAAATTGGCGGCCAAGGTAAAAAATATTAGAACAAATATGCCGACAAATTCAATTACACTACAAATTACAATAAAATTTCCAATTATACTCAACGGCAAATTCATACGGTGCAGACTCTACTTCCTCGGGGGACAAGAACAGTTACCATTAAATCGCAAAAACCCTAAAACTCTAAAATCCTAAAGACGGAATACCTGGTTATCTATATTTGCTACTGCTAATTTTCGACGTGGAGATGACGATGGATTGAACGACACGCCGGAGGCCCGGACGGAGAGCTGTGTTCGACAGAAAAATCGAGTTTGAGAGAGAGAGAAAGGGAGAGTATACAGGGAGTTTGAGAATGGTGCCGATGAAAAGAGAGAGAGAGAGAGATACAGGGAGTAAATAACAAAAAAAAATTGAGATAAGGGGGTCAAAGATTCTCTCCCCAAATTCAATGCCATTAAAAGCGGTACTTTTAACCGCTGGGCAGTAATCACGAGATTTAAAAAAAAGTGAAAGATATGACATGTGTCGGGGGGTAAATTATGAATACACACAAAAAACAGGGGAAATTAGATGTTTTAAAAAGTATAGGGCAAAAAAGATATTGCATTTGTGCAGAAAAAGTGCTCTCCCTAATTAAATTCCCACCGAATAAAGCGTCGTGCCCGCTCTCACTCTCCTAAACCCCATTCTACAAAACAAAACCCTAATGCTCAATTGAAATCATTTTTCATGTTTCTTCACTTTCAGAAATTACGCCTTCGAATATGTGGCCGCTGAAGATTTGATTTTGAAATCAGCATTTCGTAAAATTTGGGTTGCGATTTTGCCGAGGTACGTGTTTTTATTCTTAAACTCGTCAATCACACTGCTCATTCTTTGGAACTTGGAATTTAGCCAAGTATGCACCACGATTACACCTCGATTCAATAGGAGAAATTAAAGAAATTCTAATATGCTTGTAATCATGATTTATCATACTAAACACAAAAAAAATCGTGTTATTCCGTTTCACAATAAGACTGGAAATTTTCTGTTTTATTAATGGGTGTTTGCATTTGATTTTTTGTTTTCTTCACTAAATTGCTGAAATTTTCCTTTACTTATATGTTTGTTTATAAATGTAATATGAATTAAAGAAAGTTGGCTTTAGCTGTTTGTGGGGTATGCAGAAGTTACATTTTTTAGTTATTCATACTTTTAAGCTAGTTCTACCTAACACAGGTGGATTGTTTCATATACTTGAGAAATGATTATGAATTTAAGTTCTAAGCTAAATTAATTTGCAAATAAACTTGTTTCAAGTGAAAGTTATCTTGTTGATTCACCTGAACAAAATTTGAGTCATTTTTAAAAGTTTTTTTTTTTAAATTTATGTCAAGAAAGTATTCCATAACTATATATTTGTATGTATTTATCGTGGAATTTAGAATCCCATGCCGATTCTTGGCGTTTTACATTTTCGTGTGGAGTTTTGAAATACTGGACAAACTGAAATGTCATATTTTTTGTTGTGTTCTGGAACTGGGTACTCTTTCTGAAGATCAGAGGTATTAGACCAGCTTGAATTTTTTGTTACAGGATATGATCCCCTCATGCCATGGCCCTTGGTACATGCCTGTTCAAAACTAAAAGATTGGAAGGAAATTGAAAATGGGAAAATTTATTTATCAATTAAGTGGCGATCACAAATCTTGTTGCAAATTAAGTGCTTCTCAAAGGCATGGATTGCCTATCAAATTTGAGTTTCACGATTTCTTTCGATAAAATGGATAGCCACTCTGAATTATCTAGTTTTGCATCAAACAGTTTATGCACCCAATGAGTTCAAAATTTTCTTGGTTGAGAAGAAAATAAATGATAGTTCTAATGACCTTAGAGAGTAGTATATTTTATTTGCATGTTTCCCTATATGAATATGCATGTTTCTTAATTTTCATGACATGAATCTATGAATGCATACATGAAAGCAAGTTTGTACTTAATTGTACCATGAAAATTAGCCAGGGTCCCTTAAGGACCGGGATTGTATGAAGATCCCCGAGGTGGACTCACCGTGCTCATGTTATTATCGATCGATCAAGAGACTTAAAACTATTTTTATGCCAAGTTGATGAATTCATGATGTTGATGCATGTCATTATTTATATTTTAATATGCATATGTTCCCCACTGAGCAAGTTGGAATGTTCACCCCAAACACTTAACATTTTCAGATTATGAAGGTTGTTGCAAGGCTTGGTCGGAGGTGTAATTGACTTGGGCATCCACACCTCAATTGCTATGAATTTCTTCCATTTTAAGTTTTATGCATGATTTCCCGCTATTTAACTAGAGGCAAAACACTATGTTTTTATCATGAACTACTTTTTAGTACTCTATTTTCAATTATGAAGTTCAGCTTATATGTTTATGTGCTCTAATTTCCTATTTTAAATTAATTAACATCCTATTTTATAAAAAATATTTTTATAAAAAACTCCCGATTTCTTATAAAGATATTTTTATTAAAAATAGGGTGTTAATTAATTTAAAATTAGGAATTTAGGGCACATAAACAGATAAGGCGAATTTCATAATTGATAAAATAGTACTAAAAAGTAGTTCATGATAAAAACATAGTGTTTTGCCTCTAGTTAGATAGAGGAACATGAGTTCATAATGCATAAAACTTAAAAATAGAATTCATAGCAATTGAGGTGTGGTTGCCCAAGTCAATTACACCTCCCACCAAGCCTTGCATCAACTTTCATAATAATCTGAAAATATTCAGTGTTTGGGGTGAACATTCCAACTTGCTCAGTGGGGAACCATATGCATATTCAAATATAAATAATGACATGCATCAACATCATGTATTCATCAACTTGGCATAAAATAGTTTTAAGATCGATCCGATAATATCATGAGCACGACGAGTCTACCTCGGGGATCTTCATACAATCCTGGCCCTTAAGGGACCCTGGCTAATTTCCATGGTAAAACTAAGTACAAACTTGCTTTCATGTATGCATTCATAGATTCATGTCATGAACATTGAGAAACATGCATATTCATATAGAAAAATACATAAAAATTCCCACACCTTAGTCTTGATAAAATAACTTGCTTGAGAACCTCTTTGAGAACTTGCCTAACTCTTGAGAACTTGTAGGATTTTAGAGTGAAATGTGGTGGTGTGAGTAGTGAGCTTGAGGTTTACATAGGGGTTTGTGAGCTAGTGAAAGGTTTTAACACTAAATAAACATAAATGTTATCTAATAATTACCCTATATTAATGGTAGATCGTGGGTTGTGGAGTTTAATTGTAGATCATGGATAACTTGTGTGTTAAGCTCACATGTGAGGAAATATGAAAGGTCTCATAAGCTTCTATGTTATAACATTTTAGTAGGAATTTGAAGGGTAACTAGTGTGCTTACATTATTTTATATAGTAAAATCTTTTCTTTTAAAATAATTTTATTTAATTAATTAGTTAAATTTAGTGGGGTGTTACATATCAAACTATTCTTTATCAAGTGGAATTATTCTTTATCAAGTGCCTGATTATTTTGATTTATTCTTTCTACGGCAAAAGCTTGAATTGAAAATTCTCGGTAAAGAATCACTCATTGGCATGAACCAAACAACAGAACCTAGCCCTAGCTCAAGCCAAATACTGTCACCACCACCACCACTGGAAGAAGAATCACTCATTGACATGGACCAAACGACAGAACCTAGCCCTAGTTCAAGCCAAACACTGTCACCACCACCACCACCACCACCACCACAGGAAGAACTGCATCGGAATGATGCCGACGAGGATGATGAGAACGTCAAGCAGCTTCGGGAATGCTCCCCCCTTTATTTGGCTTTACAGGTACACTAGCTCGTCACATTTATGTATCATATATATGTGCATTTATATGTTTTTGTGGATTGGTGGTATCATATATCACATTTATGTTCATAAAACTCGTTCAATTATGCAGGATTGTCTTGTCAATACCAATAGGAACTGGAAATCTTGCCAAATAGGTATTTCTTTGCTTTTCATTTCCCCTAGACTTTTTTGGTAATCTTGCACAATTGTTTATTACTTTTCTTTGATTTGGTGCAGAAGTTCAAAATCTGAAATCATGCAACGACAGAAGAAAAAAATGATCAGATGAACCTAAAACTATGATTATTCACTAACTTTTACAGCAAGTTTATATTTTTTCCTTTTCTTGGCTTCATTTGCATAATAATTTCCGATATTTATATATATATCTTTTTTTTTTCTTTTCATTTGATATCATTATTTCTCTGTTTTACATATAATGATAAGAGTGAGGCTTGAATGCGTCTGGGTGCACACCGTGCGCCTTTAGAATTTAATATTATGGATAAGGTTATATTATTTTGTTTTAAAGGGTATATACTTTAATTAATAAGGGTACACCATTTTCTTCTAAACGGTATATACTTTTTATTAATATTTTTTACTTATTTTTCTTCAGAAAATAAATAGTACACATCTTTATACTTAAGGGTATACAATTTAACACAAAATTCTAAATCCCCGTGCGGTGCACATACACGTTTTTGCCTAATGATAATATGCAAAAGTTTATAAAAGGATGAATCAAAATGCTAAAATGAACTTATAATCTTTGTGTGGGACAGTAGTATTTAGAAAATTTTAAGTCATATTGTTTAAAGTGTTCGGTGCCGAATACAAAAGATTTATTTATTTATTTTTTGAAATGAGGGTTTGCATTTACAAACTAATTGTATTTCAATTTTTTTTTACAGAGCTTCAACTTATGAAATCTCTTTAATTTAATACAAGTCATGATGCAATAACTGTTAATTAAACATAAAATAATACTCCACCACTCAAATCAACTTTTATAGAATACATTTATTCTGATAAGGGAGTGTGTATATTATTTTATTTCTCACATACTTATTAGTACACTCCTATTAAATGGAGTACTTAAAAATTATATATATACTAGTTATGGCAACACCTTACTTCGTAACGTGTACCCGGGCTTGAAATGTGAATCAGCAAAGATAACTAAAACTAATTATTTATAACTAACCTGGACAAGAAGATAACTAACCTTCAGAAGTTATAGTGTAAAACTAATTATTTATAAATAGAGAGAACAGATAAAGACAAATAACAGTCTAGGAGAATTATGAACGCCACTAGAAGTATAAATTAGAATAGAAAAATTGAGCCCAGGGCATAGCTCAAGTGGTAGAGGAGGTGGAAAGACCTTCCAACTGAGTTTGGTTGCCGCAGGGTGGGGGTTCGAATCCTGCCTTTGGCATAGATTTGGCCCCTTGCAAGCACAAGTTTAACAGTGAGCCCTCTCTATAAGCCACTTGAGGCACACCTGCAATTTACCTCCTCCACCAATCCCCAGGGCAGGGGCGGTGGGGGCCCCTGCAAGTTTAACAGTTAGCCCTCTCTATAAGCCACTTGAGGCACATCCTGCGATTTACCTCCTCCACCAATCCCCAGGGCAGGGGCGGTGGGGGCCCCTAATGGTGGGGTACACCATTTTTAGAATAGAAAAATTGAAGCTCTTGTTTTTTCTCTCTGAATTCGAGATTTTATTTTAAAGGAGAGCTTGATTGGATTATACTCCTAATACGAAGTAGATTAGGTAATTCCTAACATTCAACATAACTATAATCTTATGCAAAGATTAATTCCCTCTGTTTTCCTCTTTTACATATGAGCAAGCAGATGTGACAAAGTAGATCAACAATCCCCACAAGACGTGGCAACTACTTTTCATGTTTCTTTGCAGTAATTGGGCCTTCTCTCAAGCCAAGAAGATTATAGCCAAGAACCAAGATGCATTCCTCAACACCTTTCAACTACGTTCTCAGCCTTACTCAGCAATTGACATAGAAACAGGAACAGTATGCTTCTCGACGATCGACAAACTAAGGGTCGCCAGAATCGTCAAGGAGGAAAACAGAGACTACATGAATCAGATTGGAGGGGTTAAGAGGACTATTCTTACAGCTCAAAATCGACGTTGACGGGGAATTGAGCCTGATGCTCGAGCCATTTCCATCCGCCAGCAAACCTTTGGTTTGAATGTGATTCGGATGCCATCTGCAGAGATGTTGCCAGTTGTGCTAGAAAACTGCAAAGACCCCTTCCTTGTTCCGGTATTCCTCTCTACTTTACTGTCTCTAGTTTTTGGCGTCAAAAGAGACGGGCTCAACGGAGTTTATGATGGGCTATTCATCTTCGGATTCTTAATTGTGGTAGCGGCTGCCATTTCTCTCAGCAATATCTGGGCTATGACACAATTCCATGGCCTATCAAAATCCAACAGTAGTGTTCCAACTGCTGTCATAAGAGATGGGATGGAAAAAAAGATATAGAAAATTATGCTGTTGTTGGAGATATTGTCTACTTGAAGATTGGAGATCAGGTTCCAGGAGATGGGCTGTACATAGATGGGCGTTCATTCCAAGTTATAAATGAATCAGCCCTCTCTGAGAAGGCCAATGTTGAGGAGTTCCCCTTCTTGATGAGCGGCAGTAAGGTGGTGGATGGTTGTGCTCGAATGCTAGTCACCGCAGTAGGCATGGACACAAAATGGGGAGAGATGATGAGCTTCAAAAGCGTTGCTATTATTCGCACACCCTTAAAAGTGAAGCTACACAAGCTGACCAAGAACACAGCTGAGGTAGGCTTTTCTGTGGCAACAATGGTCCTCATAGTATTGCTATTCCAATATTTCACAGGAAAGATGAAGGATGATAGTGGAGCAGGGCATTATACCTCAAGCAAGAGCACCCATCATGTCTATCAGAACATCATCGGAATTCTCATCATGCCAATAGTCATTGCGTCGACCACCATTCCAGAAGGTCTTCTACTGGCAGTCACAATAACTCTTGCATACTCAACCAAGAGAATGGCAGCTGACAAGGCAATATTGAGAAATCTCGCAGCTCGTGAGAAGATGAGTTCGGTATCAGTAATCTGTATCAACAAACAAGGTGCTATTTCTTCATTTTCCTGAGGTGGAGCAGTTGTGGCTGGGCCAAATATTTTGTAACACAAAGCGGAACCGCCCTCCAATTGATGAGAAAGTCCTTCAACTGATACACGAAGGTATCGGATTGAATACCACCTCTCGATCATCATCTAAATTTGATGAGCTTAAATCTGAGAAGGCTATTCAAGCATGGGCAGTTCATAAATTTTAAAGAGTGTGTAGGAGATGCTATTAAGAGACAAACCTAAATGATATTGGGCTTCTAATAGTTGTCAACATATCCAAGAGTTCTTTAAATTCAGTGGCAGAGGCATCTTCACCATTAGTACATAATCAATATTCTACCTGCATCAGGTAATTACTTTACTGAGTATTCAATTCAAGTAGTTGACTGTAAACTGTGGGTAAGCATCTACGACGACACACACACACACACACAGAACCTCATTAACTTTTTCGATGAAAGGTTCTCTCTTGTTTGGAATTTTTTTTGGAACTCTTCAGATGTAAGCTAATACATCAGCAATCAGAAAATCACATGTGATTTTACAAATTAAGAAACTACGAAGCAAGCACACGCATTTGAAAACAAAATCGTAACAAAACTAATAACAGTCGAATTATCTCAATATAAAGGAGAATGGAAAAGCCACTTTAGCCCCAACCAGCATGCTTAGGCAGCAATTAAAAGGAAAACAAAATGCACAAAGAAGTAATATCATTATTCATACTTATTCATACAACTATAGTTCATACATGATAAATACAGCATAAACCTCTTGCCTTGTCTTTAGTAGAATATATGCATCCTTCAGGCTTCAAGGTTATTTTTCCAATACAGCTGCTCTTCTCCTTGCTACATCTTTCTTGTCCAAAGCTTCTATTTTATGTTAGGTCTCATTAAAAGATTTTTTGGAGATAGGTATTCCAGTATGGTTGTCCACACAATAAGTATAACCTACACAAAACATTACTGGATTCTCAAACAAGTTATGACATAACTATGGGCTACATTTTCTAAATTTTAAATTTTTATTATAAAATGTAGTAGTAAGAAATATTTGAGATCAAATTATTAGATAAATAGCAAGAGACAACAAAGCAGGAGGAAATCACAAGAAGATAGACAATACAACTATTAAATTTGTATGGAGCAATTTGTCGTACACTTGGTGGGCAATAGTATTATACCAGCAAGTGGAGTGAAAATTCAAAGACGTAGATCAGCCATTAATGTTACTAAGAACGGAAGTACATCTAAGAAAAACTAAAGCACATAATCGAAAACACAGCAGAAACAATGGGATGAGCCACATGTTAAGTGACATTACAGAAGAAGCCTGCATTATTAATTTATTCTTGTTTGGATAGTAAATCTTGAACTATAGGTAGCTTTGAGTTGTAAGTGCGTAGCACAGGCATGCTGAAGACAACAACTCCGATTTTGCAGAATTCAAGAATGGAATTAAAACTAAAATAGAAGTAAAATTGAAAGTTTTGGAAAAATTGTGCTTTATTTATATGGAACAAGGGAGTACACTTGCCTACCCTGATGTCGTTGCTTGAGAGGTAAAAGAGCCGCAACTGAGTACAGAGAAGCGTGGAGCCCTGTCGCGGAAACAGCAGGAAAACACAAACAGAAAATCATTAAAATGACTACATGTCTTTGGGGAAATTTCTCATACACCTAGTGGGCGAAGTGTCTAAGCAGATAGAGTGAAAATCTATAATAAAAGCAACGACACCCAAGGAACGGCAGGGGAGAGAACACTGAGTCAATGGGAAGAAGCACACATTCAAGATAATAACACATCCACTATAAACCCTTTTCTAAGAATACTTATCGAATATTAAGGAGCAATAAAGCAATCAAATTCACGTTGTAAAGGAGAATTAACAGTAACTCGCTCAAAGTATAAGGAATCGCAAAGTGAAACCAAAACTCACCTTAAAGTCAAAGTCGGAAACAGGGGCAGTGGTAGGCCGTAGAGGAGGAAAAATTAAAATTGTAGGATAAGAAGTAAATTAAACAGTGAATAGGAGAGGTGTCGAAATTGAAGAAGCTGTGCGTCGAGAAGTTGGCGTGGCTCATCCATGTAAGTGAAAGAAGGGGGAGAGGACGAAGAGCCTTTAAAAACCCAGAAGTACAAGAAGACGGCGGAGAAGGAATCAGCGTAACTAAGAAGTAGCTGTGCTTGAAAGTGCCGCCACAACCGAAGGATTGGAGTAATTGGAAGTACGAAGTGGGATAAGAAGCACGAAGAGAGGGAGAGACAGGTGGAGGGAGCGGGCAACAGGCAGGATACCGTGCCAAGTTCCCAAACTCACTCTTTTATATAGTAACTAGTAAATGGTGGCACCTTACGAGCCGTACTGGAATTTACTATAAAGTGAAGAATGGTTATGTTTAATTAACAAATTGGAATTTTATTTTACTATAAAAGTGAAGAATGGTTATGTTTAATTAACAAATTGTATGCGTATCAAGAAGATAACAAAATGTAAGAAGTTATAAGTGTCATGATTATGGTAACTCCAGCTGGTGTTCTTTGGATTACAGCCTGTAACTATTCTCCATTCATGAGTTTCCATGGCTGGATAGCATATCTTCAATAGAATTTCTCCGACGAACTCATCCCAACGCGATTCAATGAGATCCGTTATAGCTGAAGCTTGTTCCAGAGTTGCCATGGAGGACAAAATAGCGACGCAGTTTCCCAACGGAAATCCATCCTTGCTGGACTAACATTCCCAATGAAATAACCACCACATTTTGGCATGAAATCGAGCACCAATCAGGGAGGGAGTCCATCGGAGTTATTTCACAAAGACTTGCCGGGGTAAGGAAGAAGGGTAGGCGTTTGACTACTCTGTCGACACAATACTTGCCCTAGTCGTCTTGCTTAAGTAGGAATAAGGCGCACCTCAGCGCCATAAAGAAAATGCTTGTATCTCTATAGGATACCCGTAAACACCCTGATATTGATCAACAAGGAAAAGTAAGATTAAAAAGTTTGGTACCATAAATTAGATTGCAAAAATAGTAACTCAAAGAGCATCCATTGAACACCAAAGACGAAAGACTGCTCATCATTCTACGATCAATCATACTGCATCCATCAGCACACAACAGGGTTGGGAATGTATTAAATTCTTCAGAAAGGCATAATGTCAAAATTAGTTGTATACCCCTCTGAACAAAAATCCTGAAGGTTCTTATGACCTCTCAATAGGTTTGAACTGTAATCCCTAAATGCTAACACATTCATTTGTTCGCCTCATATGATTTCTCTTACTATTTTCATGTCGAAAATGCATATTGTAGTTCAGTTGCAAACGCAGAATCAAAATCTTTTGAGAGAACTCCATTATAGTCTGTGTATGAATCCCACTAAAAATGATCAGTACTTGCATAATACATACATATACACCTTATTGGAGAAGGCAATTTGTGGATTGTTCATTGTCCTCTGGAAATATCGAACAACTTGACGGCCTATTCGTTTAGGCATGCATAGTTGTTCTTATTCCAAATCCAACCTGGAGTGCCATTTGTAAACTGCTAATCAATTTATTAGCGTCTCCAGACGCTTCAAAAACAAAAGGTACTCCTAAAATAGATCAATGCACTGATGTTGTTCTCATTCTTCTTATATTCATCCTCCAAGAACTACACAAGTAGCAAGTAATCGTATTGCGCTGGCAGGAACCTTAATACAGTCACCACACAAATGCATAAAAAAGACAACCTATTGGAGCAACATATCTGTGGCACATATTAAAATAGTTATTTAACAATCAAATATCAAGAATATTTTGCAAGAATTATGCATTTGAAAGTGGCTGTATATCTAACTCATTGCAAAACTGTAATGCATATTAATTCTACAGGCAAACCACCAATCCCACCAGCAACAGTGAAGTAAAAAATGAGAGTCGAAAAGGGGCCTCAAAGGACGGCAAATAATCCTAATTTACTTTAATAATATGATCATGTATACCATGGTGTTGTAGAAATCAGTTCAAGATAATTGACAAACATAAATGCATTATTACTGATGTGTAATCAACACTTCTTTTACAGTTGATTCAGCATGAGATTCCAGAATCCAAAAACATTAAAAAGTTTATATGAATAATAGGTTATCAAAATTGAATCATAATGTAGTTCATCTCCTACACTTAACATTGTATCATGGGATTATTTACTCTTCATCCAAACCAAGAACTAACTGCTCAAACATACAGTGATGAACTTATAATCAATTAAGAGTTGCTGATATAAAAAATGTACAACTATGTCAACATATTAAGAACTTATTTCTATGTAGTGCATCCAATTAAGAGCACAGGTAAGAGAAATGAGAGAGAAGGGACAGACATAACCTTATTTCAGGATACACGAAGGCGGAGAAGACCCGAGGTAGGCACGGAGGAGAGCATAACAGTGGCGGCGAAGGGTAGAGACCACGTAACTGGATTCTTTTTCAGTTGTACAAAATCAAATGAGGTCTCCATGTGAGAGGTGCTCAGCGTATTAGGTGTAATTAGTGGGCAGTCTGAGAGTGAGGGTCGGGAACGTCTGTCGGAGCGTCGTCGGCGAGAAGGGAGGACAGAAATTGTGTTGATAAAGAGCAAGAAGTAGATGCAAGTTTTTGACCTTGTGGAGCGGTGAGGGCAGCCTACGGGTGGAATCGAGAGAGAGGTTGCGGGCTGGAATTTGCTACGTAAGCGTCTAACGTGGAGAGGGGACACGTAACAGATGAGAGACCGGGTTATGGCAATACCTTACTTTGTAAGGTGTACCCGGGCTTGAAATGTTAATCAGCAAGTGCACATCCATTCTGTTTGAAATGTCGTAAACAGCGAGAGCACATCCATTTTTGTTTTCGAGCTGCTTTCTGGCAAAAATAAGAGAGTTGAGTTAGAGGAATT
Organism: Pogostemon cablin; assembly: GCA_023678885.1. Lineage (NCBI taxonomy): Eukaryota > Viridiplantae > Streptophyta > Magnoliopsida > Lamiales > Lamiaceae > Pogostemon > Pogostemon cablin. Next base: position 21,616,480 of record CM043009.1, on the reverse strand, counting down.
CCTGAACAAGAAGATAACAAACCCTCAGAAGTTATAGAGTAAAACTAATTATTTATAAGTAGAGAGAACAAAGATAGAGACAAATAACAATCTAGCTGGATATGAACGTCGTTAGAAGTATATATTAGAATTGAAAAACTGAAGCTCTTGTTTTTTCTCTCTGAATTCGAGATTTTATTTTGAAAGAGAGCTTGATTCGATTACACTCCTAATACGAATTAGATTGAGTATTCCCAACGTTCAACATAACTATAATCTTATGCACAGATTAATCCTCTGTTTTCCTCTTTTACATATAAGCAAGCAGATGTGACAAAGTAGATCATATATTTTGATTCACAATCCGTGCCGAGGACTGATGTATACATTCGTTGAGTTTATTCATGACCCACCAGGTGGACCACGAAAAAAAGCTCCAATTTGGCTTCTCTTGATGACTTGTGTGTGATTCAAGACGGAAATAAAGGGAGCAGAATGGATAAGAGGAAGCGAATTGATCAACCGGAAAGGAAAGACGAAAAGCACAAATCAAAGAAGGTATTTTCTTACGTTTTCAGAAAACAGGGTCTTTGAATCCATATGTTTCGTCCATCTATCTTTTCTCTTTACCCTTGTCTTTCGGCAATGACATTACAAGAGCTGGGCGTATTATTACAAAATATGGGTATAGATTGCAAATCCTATGACAAAATTTCAGCTGTTGTTATTTTTAAAGGAAATCGTACCTAAGACAAGCTAACAACGCATAATCCAAAACAAAATGAAAACAGTGAAATCGCATGTGCATTGTTGACATGATGCTAACAAAGTGACATTATTCTTAATTAGATAATAAATCTCGAATGATAAATAGCTGTGAATTTTAAATGTATACCCATCTCTGCATATAGTATAGATACTTGGAGTAGAACCGAAGACAACTCCGATTTCAGTAAGAGAGCACATTTTAATTCAATTGTAATGGTCTAACACAATCAAAAAATCCACTGGTTAGTTTCCCAAAAACTGTGATATTCACACATAATTTTTATTAAAAAGAAACCATAAAAATAATTACCACAATGTAACAACTATGTTTATCAAATATAAGAAAGTGATGAAGAAATCAAGCACCGAAAGCAAGTAAAATGGGATTCCATTAATGGACCAAATTAATTAAAGTCGTTGGACAAACATAAAATTAAGCACGCAGCAAGATATGATACTGATTGGAGAGTTTAAGCATGGGAAAGGAGTAGACCCTGTTGTGGTAGAGATTAGAGTGCCTCCAGAAATAGATATATTCGCATGGGTTGAGTTCAGCTTCTCCGATGTTGGTCGGTAGCACTTATGAAGGAGAAGGAGCACCACCACCGACTCCGCCCACTTCGAATCCCGGTCGTCGCCGCCTTTAGCCACTGGTTACACGCCTCTTCTGATGCCGTGAGGAAGGCCGGCCACTGGCGCCAATTTCTGAGATGGAACCAAAAATCAATTAACAAAAATCGTTATTAGAGGCAGTCCGACAAGGTAGCAGAAATTGAGGAGCGTGAGTACCAAAAAACAACGAAGAGGGCTGAAGTTAGACCACGTACAAGGTATATGAGAAGATGGGAGAGCCTAGCCGTCAGAAGGGATCGGCGATAGTGAGAAGTACCGTGGCACGGTTGGAAGTGCCGCTGCAACCCAGGGATTGGGATAAAGAGTAATAGTGTGGGATAAGAAGCACGAAGAGGGAGAGACAGATGGAGGGGAAGAAGAGAAATAACCAGGTGGAAGTCGTAGGATATATATATATATATATATATATATATATATATATATATATATATATATATATATTTTAGATTCAAAACTAAATACTTATTTTTACGAATATTTGATTCTTTATATTTTGATAAAAAAATAACTTGTATTTTTACCAAAAACTATATAAACTTTTATGGGAAAAGACTTAGTGTTACGTGAGACGATCAAAAAGTGATAACTTTTAAAATAAAAAGAGATATTAAATTATTGAAAAGTGATAATGTTATTTTATAAATAATTTATAGTATAAATGAAAAGTGATAACATTTTATAGTAAAAGTGATAGCGATTTAAAAAAGTATAAAATGGTCTCACGTGATACGGTATCACGCAAGACCTACCCTTTTTAATTTTGAATTAATGAAAAAAATATATATTTTTAATTTTAGACAAGGAAGATTGTATAAAAGAATTCCTAAATTCTTTTAAGTAGCAAGTTATACTTTTATATTGCACTATTTTGATTCATTTCATCCCATAATTATATTTACACTTTCAATGTCTATTCATCGCGCAATAATTTACGACAACCAAAGAATGAAATATCCCAGCAATTCAATAACATTAAAATTCATCTTAATTTAAAAAATACCACCATAACCTAACATATATTACACACTTGGTAACAGTCATACTAGGTAAATATCCTTTACAAATTCTGTTAGATTGTAGCTTCATGATTTTTACCGTCACGTCTTTGTTTAAACCAAACTCGTGCTTCACATCTCATGGTTTCACGTTTCTTGTTGTGTTTAGAAGTCAACAACCAATGAACCACCTTTGTCCTGGCTTGTTGGCTTACCACCTAAATAGAAATTTATAGATTAGATTGGTAAAATTAGAATAGAATATACAGTCAAGAAGTATGAGTAACCTCGACATCCAAGAATTTCCCCAAGGAATAATTTTTCTTGATTTTTTTGCAGACCTCATTGTTTGAATGACATGGATCCCACAGTCGTACCTGATATTAACAAAAATCAATTTGGTATCTAAATTAATTAGTATGGAAATGAAATGTAAAAAAATAGCTGACGTGTTTCTCTGCTTCTCCACATATATAAGTCAGTCAATATTGTAAGATGGAGAGGGACAGATTGTAAGCAGGTAAATCAGAACAAAAAATATCCTGGAGTCCATTCAACTGCGTAGAAATATTTAAAGATTATGTAAGTTAAAAAGTGTTATTGAATAAAGTAATTTTTCAAGAGAACGTTTTACAATTAGTTTGATTGATGCAATGGAGTCCTCTTGAATAGTTACTGCAGACGAGATAGAATCATACATTTGAACACGTTTGTCTATCAAATCTATAATGAGTAATTTAAAGTGACCAGAATCACAAGAGAGTAATGGTAAGCACATCTGCATTTTTATAAGCGCATATCTTACTAAATAGAGACATTATAAATGAATTACGACGATGCAAAGTAATATATGTATGTGTCTTAACCTTTGCAGATGAAACCACTTTCGTGTGCGCTTCCAAGTCGTTCAGTTTAAATACGTTGCAATATGCTACGAACTAATCCTTATTATTAAGAGATTGAACCTATAGATGTGTTAGTTTAAAATTGTTTAAATATGTGAACCTATTAAGTACACACATTGTTGTTAAAGTATAGGGCTTGTATCTACCACATCAAATATAGGAAGGTACCAAATCCGCATTCCATTCATTGTTTGGTCTTTTTCTTCCAAATTTAGAATTGAGGAAGTTGCATTCACCACATGAATATGTAAACTAACCACTTAAAATTAAAAAAACTAGATAAGAGATGTAGAACGAAGTCATGTGTAAAGTTAAAGGAAAGGTGTGCATACCATATTAAATATCCATTGCGTAGGAAGTAGAGAACGCATGTCATGACGTGTTAAATATGTTGTTTGTGTATCCATTATTATCTGGCTACAAATTGATGTGAAACCCAATAATGTGTAAAGCTTTTGAAAAATAACATAAGAAACTATCCTCATAATTCAATTAAGTTGATAATCTCACCTGCGATCCAAGTCTTCATCCAATGCGTACATGATCATGTACATGCTCTCCGCATCTTTTATTTGAAAATGGGTATCCGTGAATCTTGATTGGTGCACTTGTCTTATGAGAAGTTATTTTTGGGATGGGAACTGAGGGGGCCGTAGTAGTCGAAGTAGAATACCAGTTATGCTTAAAATGGATGTATAATTGTTGTCAAATATCAGTAAAAAATTTTAGTATTTCATAAACTTGTAAAATATTACTTGTATGCTCAGATATGAAAATATAGATAACAAAAAAAAATTAAAATTTCAAGATGTATCATTTTTTTTTAAGTTTTCATCCTTGATTATGAAGAACATCACCAACATCAATTTCATGAAAGTTCAATAATTTAGGAGAAGCAATCAATTGTTTATGATTTTCTACCAAGGTAGTCTCTAATTTGGAGGGTTTAGAGATACCTTAGTTTAATGATTAAACTAGAATAATCTAGATATAATTTGGGCGACTACTTATTCATTAGAATATTCTAGATAATTATAGAATAGATCATCCACTTTATTAAAGAATATCATCAACATCAATTTCATGGAATTTCAATAATTTAGGAAGATCAATCAATTGTCTAGGATTTTCTACCAAGGTAATCCAAAACTTGGAGGGTATAGAGATATATTAGTTTAATGATTAAACTAGAATAATCTAGATATAATTTGGACAACTACTTATTCATGAGAATATTCTAGATAATTATAGAATATATCATTCACCAACTTCTAAGGCCTATAAATTTTTTAGGATAATTATTGAATAGATCATGATCCATCAACTTCCCATGCCTATATATTTTCTACCAAGTAGGAATTTTTTTCCTCAAAAATCAAATAATGTTGCTTTCAAAATAATAATACTAATAATAATGCAAGAGATTTTATTTTCTAAATTAATATTAGCATTAAATTGATATACTAATTAATTACTAAAATGCATATTGAAAATTAACTTATTAATTTTTCTTTTCAGTTTAAAAGAAATTAATAATAGTGTATTAATAATATTTTCATTTTTAGGATAATAGGACTAAATAAATAAGTAGAGAATTTATGGTATGTGTTATGACCATTGACTGATGAATATGGTAACACATCTAAAACGAGCTCTACCTCGTACACGTGTACATTACCAAGCCACGACACGTGCAATAAAGAACACCTATAAATAACAAAAAAAAAATTGGAACATTAAAATAAATAAATAAATAAATATAAACAAACATAAAAGAAAAGGCAAATACTTGCACAGAAAAAGGGAAATAAATTAAAAACAAAAATATAAAAGGCACAGTAGAAAATTAGAAATGAGAGAGACACAGCAAGAAGAGAGAGAAAGAGGAGAGAGATTCAATGCTCCAAAGCTATTAAGCTAATATATATGAAATTAATTAATTAATTGAATAATACTGTAATAAGGAAAAAAAGAAAAGAAAAAGAAAAAACCAGAGTAAAAGAAAAGAAAAAAACCCAAGAAACAAACAAACACAACTATCCATAATCTCTCTACTTGCATCCATGCTCTTAGATTTGTCCGACGTCTGATCGCTCCAAAAATCATAAGCTCGAACCGGTATGAATCGATGATATGAATCCTCTGAAGAATTGCGAAAAAAATCTCCCAATTCTACCACTATTTTCTTGGATCTTCAGAATATGTATTGAATTTGAATCTTTCTATGATTTGGGTCTTTCCCAGTTTTGATTACGTTGATCTATCGATTCTGTTGAATTGGAAAGCTGTTAATTTGCATTGACTATTGAGTTGGGTTGTATTCCCGTTTTATTATTGATGTGTGTTCTTCTTTTGATGCAGAAAATCCTGGTTGTTTTCTTGTGGGTAATGTTAGTGAGTGAAAAAAGTGATATGTTTTCCAAGTGTTTCTTTTACCTGATTACTTGTTTTCTCCAATTTATTTTATTGGTTGGGAGTGATTCTTTATTGATTGAGCTGGTTTCCTAATGTTATGATAATTGTTATCTTGTTTCTAGTGCCATCTATTCATATGGGAGTTGGATGATTAGCATTGAGCTCTTATTTTAATATGTAGAATCAAGATGAATATAATAGTTGTAATCACCTTTATGTTATGTGGAATATTGCAAAGTGCTGAAAACACTTACCTTGCAGATTAGATATGGCATCAATGGTTGCAAAGTCTTGTAGCAGTACTTCTAGTCAAATGCCAGCAATGACGGTCCAAGAAAAAGGTAGTAGGAATAAGAGGAAATTTCGAGCAGACCCACCGTTAGCTGATCCGAGTAAGGTTATACCTTTACCTTCTAATGAATGTACCAGCTTTGAATTCTCTGCTGAAAAGTTTGAGACTCAGGGGTATACAAATGGTTGTGATATGTGCTGTGTAAACCATGACAATTCTGATGCATTGAAGCTCGGCCTTGGGTTATCTTGTGTTGAAGAGACTTCTGAGGTAGGTGTAAATCGACCTAGAGAGGAGATAGATGCATCATCTGATGATTTCCATGATGCTGATTGGAGTGATCTTACGGAATGTGAGCTAGAAGAGCTCGTTTTGAGCAATTTGGGCACAATTTTCAGGAATGCGATCAAGAAAATAGTGGCTAGTGGTTACAGTGAAGATGTTGCTACTAAGGCAATTTTGAGGTCTGGTCTTTGGTACGGGTGTAAAGATATTGTACCAAATATAGTGGAGAACACGTTGCTGTTCCTCAGAAGTGGGCAAGAAATTGACCCCTCAAAGGAGCATTATTTCGAGGACTTGCAACAGATGGAGAAATATATATTGGCGGAGTTGGTTTGCCTTCTAAGAGAGGTCAGACCCTTTTTTAGCACTGGTGATGCAATGTGGTGTCTGTTGATATGTGATATGAATGTATCTCATGCTTGTGCCATGGATGGTGATCCTCTGGGTAGTTTCGTTGGTGATGCAAATGCGACGCCCTCTATATCTGCTCAATCCCAGTTGAGATCAGATCTCAAGAGTTGTGAATATAATGTTTTAGTTCCTAGTAAACAAAATGCCTCAGTTCCTTATGCTCATAATTCTCCATCAGAACCTTCTAACATGGCTTCTGTGCATGGCGGGCATAGCTTCCAATCTGAGGCACCTAAAATAACCGACGGTCCTAATTTAAAACTGAAAAACACTTTTGCTCCAAATGGACTAGTTCCAGAAAAGGATGGTCAAAATCCCACATCTAATGTAAACGAGAAACCCTTTAGCGCATCAGGAGTATCTCACACTACAATAACAGAGGAGAGGTTTGTTGGCAGTAGAAAAGTTTCTGCAATTACCAAAAGGGAATACATATTACGTCAAAAGTCAATGCATTTTGAGAGACACTATCGCACATATGGTTCTAAAGGCACATCAAGAGCTGGTAAACTCAGCAGTTTTGGGGGCCTAGTCTTGGATAAGAAACTTAAAGGTGTGGCAGATTCTATGGGCGTAAATGCTAAGAACGCCCCCTTTAAGATTAACAAGGCAGTTGGATTTGATGTCCCTCCAGAAACTGTTAACAATCTTCCTGCACCTACTGCGTTCACTTCAGCGCCAACATTTGGTTTAGAAACTGTCAAACAGAGTCCAGTATTGCCTAAATCAACTATCTCATCTGCCTTACCATTGGTGCCTGTCAATACCTCACCTTCGTTACCTGTTGCTGATACCGAGCTTTCACTTTCATTCCCTGCCATGAGCATTCCTAACCCATGGCCGATCAGCTGCAATATTGAGGCTGCAAATTGTAGTTATCTTGGTTCGTCAAATGATAGGTCTCTTGGGCAGTGGGCTCCCCAAGATAGAAAGGAAGAGATGATTATGAAGCTGGTCCCAAGAGCGAGGGAATTGCAAGCTCAGCTTCATGAATGGACCGAGTGGGCAAATCAAAAAGTCATGCAAGCTGCACGTAGGCTGGGCAAGGACAAAGCTGAGCTTAAAACTCTAAGGCAAGAGAAGGAAGAAGTGGAGAGGCTGAAGAAAGAAAAACAAACATTAGAAGATAACACCATGAAAAAACTTTCTGAGATGGAAAATGCTTTATACAAGGCAAGTGGGCAGGTAGAGCGAGCTAACACTGCTGTAAGAAGGCTTGAAGTTGAGAATGTAGCATTGAGGCGGGAAATGGAAGCTGCAAAATTGCGTGCTGTAGAATCAGCTGCAAGTTGCCAGGAGGTCTCAAAGAGGGAGAAAAAGACCCTGATGAAGTTTCAGTCATGGGAGAAGCAGAAAGCCATTTTTCAAGAGGAGCTTTCAGCTGAAAAATTGAAACTGATGCAGATGCAACAAAAATTACAGCAGGTGAAAGATATTCGGGATCAAGCTGAGGTATATATAGCCCTTAATTTAAATCATATAGATTGATCTGAGAAGATATTATAACTGCTTTAACTTGTTCGTGTTAAGAACAAATTTGCATGCATACTTAGACAAACTAATAAAAATGTTTGTTTTCAAGGTGTCCATGATATTACAGCCACTTGTATTGTTAAACAACTCTTTTCCTTTATCTCCATGTCAATATATTCCAGTTGTTCTGTGTTTGTGTAGGTGTGTGGAACCATTTTTGATCGATACACATTGACCGTTAGTATTGTGATGTGGTTTCTTGCTTTGATGATGATTAATTAGTATTTCAATGTTGATCCTAGATCTTGCAGTACCAAATATGGTGTGTTTGGAGGTGTGGGAATGAGAGTTTTTCCTGCGTAAACGGTTACCTCATGATTGCAAAAGTGCAGGGTATAATTAAACCTTGGACCATATAATAACTTAATGAGCACTATGTGAGCCATGATATTGATAGAGATGTATATTGATCATCTATAAATATTGAAAGACAGAATTGCATATTAAGTGGAATCCAGAACTTCATAATTTTTTCCTCCACGTCGTACTGACACAAAAGTTACTAACAATCAACTTATGGTTAATGTTGATGCAATGATGGGCTGCAGTTTATTAAACATCCTATATAGTGACAATTGGCGAAAATTACTTGCATGCTATGGAATCTGCATGTTATTCTCTTAGTGTTATTTCAATAGATTTAGGGGCTGCTTGTTGTTGGTCGTGGTAGGGGTAATGGGAATAGATGCATATTGTTTCCCATAGTTGATGCTTGGTTGGTGCAGTGGGAATCAAAATTCCTCAATCACTCCCATTGATTCAACAACTACTCCCCACTCTTCATTCCCGTTGTCATTGACTCCTTAGTGATACACATTGCCATTCCGATTGAGGAATTGGTACCAAGTTGGATGGTTCAATATCATTTATGCATAAACTTTCTGTTGGACATGCACACACCAATTTTAATTATGAACTCATACAAAAACCAAGTCCTGTACTATTCAGGTTTGCATTCTCGTGAAAAGATGCTGTTGTCTTAACGAAATTGTGATGATTGTAGGCCAAACTAAATCAGGAGGAGAAGGCGAAAGATGAATTGCTAACGCAAGTCAGTTCAATTCTTAAAGAAAGAGAGCAAATTGAAGTCTCCACTCAATCCAAAGAGGATACTATCAAATCGAGAGCTGAAAGCAATCTACAGAAGTATAAAGAGGATATTGAGAGGCTGGAGAAAGAAATCTCTCAGTTGAGGTTGAAGACGGACTCATCAAAAATAGCCGCCCTTAAAAGAGGTATAGACGGGAGCTATGCAAGTAAACTCACAGACTTAAGAGATACCCCTTCCCTGAAAGATTCTGCCAAGTCTTACATCTCCAAAATGGTGTTGACCACAGATCTCCACGAATTCACCGGGAAGGGGGGCGTGAAACGAGAAAGGGAGTGCGTGATGTGCTTATCCGAGGAGATGTCTGTAGTTTTCCTCCCGTGTGCACATCAGGTGGTGTGCACAATGTGCAACGAGCTCCACGAGAAGCAGGGAATGAAGGACTGCCCGTCCTGTCGGAGCCCAATCCAGCGACGCGTTTGTGTACGGTATGCTCACACTTGAAGTCATTTCAGACATGAGATGAGTTTTTTAATAATGCTGTGTGGGACTGATTTACAATAAACACTGGATATGGATGCTATCTTTTCAGAGTTCTGATTTTGAGCTTGCATTATATACATATATATGCTTATAAGTTATAACACCCCCCAAACAGAGAGGGGGGGTGGGGGGACACAAAGGGCTTGTGTTGAGTCTGGTTTGTATATGCTTTTTTCACATTTTATCAAATATAATTATAAATAGTGTGACATATTTCTGAGTGTTGGTAGTTTTCTGTTACTTCTACATACTTTCTTTTGCTGCCATTTCAAATGAAGCCCTTCACTATTAGGTTTACTTTAATGGTTCTTGAATTTTTGGTGTAAAATACTACCTACTTGGATGCAGGTTTATTATATTTAATTATTTTTCAAATTGTTAAAATATGTTTTAACACAAAGTTTAATGACATGGTTATTAAGTTTTAATGTGTTAATTAGTTATTAAGATTTAACAAATGCAAAATTTGAAGTTTGAATGGTTCTTAATTGAAAAGACACCTAAATAAAACGAAACCTTACATAGTTTTCTTATTTTTATATTTTTAAATTATAATATTAAAAAAACATAAAAGACGATAAAAGCCTTTTCCCCCCGTATTATAATTATGGAAAAGATGGCTATAAATGTACGAATTAATGTCACTCAGTTGAACGTATTAATTCTTCCAAATTTATCATGATTACATTAATTACGAATTTTCATAAGTATATAATTAAAATATAAATTTTTATTCTTTAATCATATCAACCTCTAAATGCTAATTATCATAAATTTCATTATAATTTAATTTCCATCCTAATTTATATGATGCACGGATATATATCATAATATATTAAAAGTGCCTTAGTAGGTGTTAACATTTTTTTCCCATTTTATCCCCACCTATATTTCTTTACAACATTTTTACCCTCTATTTATCATATTAAAATTCATAATATTTATCATATTAAAATTCATAATATATTAAAAGTGACATTATTAATTATGAAATATAGATGTTATGTGTTTTCATTTTTCAAATCATTTATTTCAATAATTAATCTTCATAATATTAATTAATTTCTAATTATTAAAATAACATAAGTGATGGCTTTTCATTTTCTATTCATACAACATTAATAAATAAATTTATATTTAATAAGCAATACAAGTAAAATATTAAAAAATGTGGAGTATTGTGTGGTGATGATGGAGGTGGAATTCCTGAGAGTTTAAGACGGTAGGGTGTTTGCAGTCGAAAAATCACAAAAGATAGCTGAAAAGGAAATATGTAGAGGGACGAAAGTATGCAGAGATGAAAGCAAAGAAAGAGAGCGAAGAAAATTAATAATACAATTATGGAATTTTTTCTAACAAACTTTTCCTTGTGATGCATAACTGTAGGTACAAGTTCTTACCTCCATGAGACATCCAAACAATAATCCGTATGGTTAGAGTATATTTCCTATAATATGTCGCATGAGAATTTTTAAAAAACAAAAATCCTTTTTAGATGGGATAAACATTGTCTAAAAAAAATATCATATAAAAAGAAGTTTTAATTTTATTAATTAGAAGCTTTACTTATATTATTAATTATCATTTTGAAAATTAGATAGATTTTCAGAAAAGAAAAAAGAAAAAGAAAAGCATTCATTAATAAATGTATTTTTACTTAACAGTATATTGATTATTATGTTGAAAATTTGCATTTAAATAATAATAATAATAAATCTTTAAAAAAAATATCGTTAACTTTGTTATAGAAACGAATTAGGATCTTCCAAATTATATACATTACTCAAACAGCCATTCATGTTGATGAATTAGATTATGATTGTAACGACGTTTCTAATAAAAAGCATCTGAGTTTATCAGCTATGATAGTCATGTTGTTGATGATCCAAAAGAATTACTATCAAGAAAAGTTGTTGAACATTATATATATAAAGAAATTTCGATCCAATTAATAATTAGAAAATTTAAGTAAAATTATTCAATATTATGTTTAAAATAAAATTTCCTGAATAAAAAATATACATATTATAAATCGCACAAAAATCACATTAAAAATATGACGTGCATATCTCTACATATTTTTTTGACAATAATATCCCTATATATTCTTCTTTTTTCCACCTTTAACCTCTTATTTAATTATATAATTTAATTAATAACATATTATTTAATATTCTCACTTATAATTAATTAAATTTTTAAATTTTATGATCATAATAATATACTAAACTATTATTTCAATTTAATATTAAAATTTTATATTAGTAATGGCTTTTTGTATTAAGATATTATATATTTGATTTTGTTAATAAAGAAAAAGAATTATTTTAATGTAAAATAATTATAAATTTGCAATCATGATGATATTACATAACAAACAACCACTAACAAGACTCCATTGAAGAGGAGAAACAGATGTATTATCATATGAGTTGATGAAGAATGAAGAGGTGGAGAAAGTGAAGAGAGATGTTTGGCGAAAATTAGGAGCTGAGAATGAGATCATAATAAGCAATTAGCAGCAAATGTTATGCAACTGGGAAGACAAAAAGAGGTTGGAAGTGAAGAGGAAGAACTAGCAAAAAGAGAGGTGAAAGACAGGATGTAAATTGTAAGGATAAGACAAGTAATTTGCAGTATATCAAATTAAATTGTGGAGATTAGAAATGAATGATGGTATGAGAGTAAAATGAGAAGAGAGACTAAATTACTTCACTCTTAGTATATATATTCATATTTTAATTTTATATACAATTTAAAATTATAATCATTTTCAAATATACTACAAAGTTCGACGCGAAAGCAACATGCAACGCACACTTAGAAAATCTAGTATTATAAAAAGATTAATATGACGTTGCATAATGCAAATTTTATTACGCCACATGATTTTACTCATAATTCTTAAAATTCTGTTGTATGCAGAAATTTCTGCACATCTCTTAATAATTGCATAAATATATAAAAAAATGACAGATTCTTGTGTGATACCATCTCACGTGAGCTCTTAGATGAGATAGATAAAAAGTGATAAATAAAAAGTAATACCCAATCGATGAAAAGTGATAATGATGCAGTTCACTATTTCACGAACAATTGATAGTAAAAATGATAATATTTTATAGCGAAAATGATAATCTTGTTATCACTTTTTATCAGTCTCATATAAAAATTTACGTGAGACGGTCTCACACAAGTCTTTACAAAAAAAAATTATATAGGAGTACTACTAATTATTATACTGTTTATAATTTTTTTCTTTTATTAAATAATTTTAAAATAATATCCTGGGTATTTTTACCCGTAGACACGAAGATTAAGAAGTGTTTTTTTTAATATATAATGTAAGAAAAAGTAGGGATAAATTGATAATTTTGAAAGAAAAAGTAAAAAAAGTTGTTGAGAATGATGAATTAAGTGCAAAAAAGTAAATAGAGTTATTGGAATTAATGAATAAAGTGTAAAAACTATGTAAGATCATAGTATATTTTTATATTGATTGATAGAATGAATAAAAATACGTGGGACACCCCAATATAGAAAGTGGTTAAAATACGTCGTACGAGGGATTATATGTAATGAGGAACTTAAAAAGATACTCCCTCCGTCCCATACAAAGAGTTGTATTTGCTTTTTGCACGTGCATTAAGAAATATTATTATTTAATGTGTAGTAAGTAGTTATATTAATGAGAGAATGAATCCCATATTTTAATTATATTAGTAAGTTTCAAATGTATAAAAAAAATTAAGACTCTTTGAATGGACGACAAAATAAAAATAATGAACTCGTGTGATGGAGGGAGTACAGATCTATAATTAATATTTTGAAAAATTATGTACTCCCTCAGTTCCATAGAAATTGAGATTTTTTTTTTAGTTTGTCCACTAAAGTTGACACATTTCCTTTTTAATACATGGACCCACATAAAAAATAATTAATCTATTCTCATGAGCCCCACATATCACCTCTAATACTACTACCCACTACACATTAAATATTATTTCTCTCACTTTACTTTATTTCACTTTATATTAAATTATTATACTCCTTAATCTCCGTGCCTAAAATAAATTATATGAACTTTTATGGGACGGAGGGAGTAAAAGATAAGATTAGAGAAAAATGTTTCACGCTTCTCTTTCGTTTGTGAGCAAAATTATGCCACGTGTCATTAAATTGAAGGTCAAACAGTATATTCTAGCATCGATGCAAGTGTCCCACTTAACAGTATATTCATTTCCTTTGAAAAACCATCACCACCCATTAACTATAATTGAGGATAAAATATTAATATACTACTAACATTTAATAAAAATATAATTAAATAAATATTGTGGATGAACTAAGGTGTAGCAATTTTTCTAATAATCAAAACAAAACAACTATTGAAATATTTGATTGGACGCCGACAAAAAAATATTTTCTAGTCAAAAATTATTATTATTATTATTATTTTCTTTAAATTTAGTAAATATTTTGAAATTATAATTTTTAGGATATATGGGGTATTATATTTTATTTGTCTAGATATGTGTGCCTTGATAGACAATTGAAGCCCATGATGGGTCAAAATCGTTAACATTTTTTTTAATATGAAACTATCTTTTGTATCAAATATTACTCCCTCGCATATTATTTTAATGGATATTAAGCAAATATTTTTCTTTTTTTTTGTTTGAAAAAAATTAACATAGGAATGAGATGTGGAGCCATTTTAATAATTTTTTTAATATTATTTTATTATGACACAAAATATTGAATGAGATCTCACGCAATACATGCTGCAAATCACTTTGGTAATCTTTCTTATATGCAATTCAACCATAATATAGTTATGTAGGCAATTTAAATTAAATAAAAAGAATATTACAAAAATAAAAATTTCCTTTTATTATTCCGTTAATTTACTTAGTTTTGAAATTAGTTCGTGTATTTTTTAATTTTGTAATCGGTCTATTAACTTAAAAAAAAATTGACAATTTATTTTATTTACTGTGCGAGACAGGTCGCCTAATTGGTAATGTCATGTGGCATTTTAGATGTGACGGGAAAAATAAATTTTTTAGTTTCTTTAAGTTTTTTTTCTTTTTAAATTAATCAAAACTGTTTTAAAATTTTAAATTGATCCATGGACTTTAAATTTTTCAAAAAATTAGTCCATTTATAAGTAAGAATGAGATTACGAGATACCATACTTGTTAAGTGATTGCGACTTTTCTTTTCCTTTTTTATAGAATTTTATTATATTCAATTTAATTTGTGGAAAATAAGTTTGATTTGAATCAAATTTAGAATTTTGTCACTCTCCTTTTCACTAACAGAAATTTAGCATTGTTGAAGCTTATCTGTTATGATTACCTAAGAGATTCACAAACCAATATCACTTTCATAATAACTCAATGTCAACCCAACTTAGCAATAGAGAATGAGTAGTACTAAATGATACATCTTCATAAGTTTACAAACTAATGGAAAATGAATTAAAGTTCTATAAAAAAAAAGTTTGTTTGGATTTTTAAAAGATTTGGTTGATCTATTTGAGGTCTCAGGTTTCAAGAGGTTTTCCTAAGAGTCTCACCCAGTTTTGCTTTTTCATCCAACGGATAATTATATGTTTTTTTTTTTTACTACTGATTTCATTTCGATGCACATTTCCTTTATTTCATCTTGAAAAATAAAATATTACATAGGCTCTACAATTTTGGGCCAAATAGAAATGTAAAAGTTTGTTGAGTTGACCAATATTAATTACCATAAATACACATTTGCTGAGTTAGAATGAGTTAGGTTAAAGTTGGGCATTTGTTGGATGGGTTATTTCCGAGGTGAGTATTGGATGAATTTTAGTAGGGTTGTCAGTATGTTAGACTCGTTTTGATATTTTTGTATGATTTTTTTTTTAAAATATGAAACTAAAATAAAATTATAAAATATGTAATTGAAATGAATAATTCACAATTTAAAAATATCATATTTTATTTTGGATTTCAAAGTGGTGAGTTATTGTTATGTTGGACCTTTTGAGGTACATATATACAAGGAAGCAAATATCGATATCGGTTAAAATATCGCTACCTCAATTTTACGAATATATCGATGGATATATCGAATATCGATATCGATATCGAAAAAAATTTTAAAAATCACGGAAACTTGAAAAAAAATAGAAGAAAATTAATTTATTAACTTTTCAATATATTATAACTAATTTTAATATTTAAATACACTTTAAAATCTCAATAAAACTCATAAGTCATAACACATGATAAGCAAATCATTAACGACATATTTAAATAGTCTGGAGTGATACAATAATTAATACTTGTTGTTTAATACATAATAACTAATACCAAAATGATGATCTATGAGGCTCAAATGTAAAACATGTCATGCCGTCTAGATCTAAATAATATTGGTACCAGCTCATCGAATTAGAGAAGTTCTGAACATAGTTCTGAATGTGCCAGTAGTATGTCGTTCTATCTTGTTCAACTGTTTGACCATGGATTGGATAATGTGGGCTAATCCAATCACCATGTTGGTAAGGCATGATTGAACCTACTCCATATGGCAATTGAGGGATAGGGTAATCAAAATGACTTGAATTGCTCCAATTAAATTGTGACTTTCCTCGTGAATCATGACCACATAATTCTTGATCACTACGATCTGTATCCAAGCTCATCGAGTCAATACTAATAGCAAGTGATTCTATGTCAGTATTTGAACTCCCACCTTGATTCCATGCACGCCTCCTTATATATTCCTTACCAAATAGCACCTATTCCAGGACCTCCTAATCTAGATCCATGATCTGAATCCTGTGTTGCATGTGTGAATTCTGCTTCACCTGTAAATGGACTTAAAGAGTGGAATGTGATTATGTGAGTGACAATGTTGGGAAATAATATATTGCACCCGTTCCGATTGAATGTATTAAAATAATTGTATTTTTAGTCACAATATTAAGTGTACGTGAACCCTCTTGATTTACTTAGTCATAATAATGTTAATGAAAAGTGATAACAATTTTAATAAAAGTTATAATTAATTAATTAAAAGTAAAACAATTGCACCATTAGATGGTTTCATGCAAGTGTTGCTTTATTTTTTTTAAAATTGAACATATTAATAACAAAAAAACGTATTTGGTTAGTAAAAGTAAGATAAAAAAATTATTTTATATTTTTTTTAAATTATAGATAAATTTTTGATATATCCGATATATCCTCGATTTTTGTCGACATTTTATCGATATTTCCTCGATATATCTCGATATCTGGGAAAATTTGAACTGCGCCAATTCGATAACGATAATCTTACCGATATTTCCCGATATACCCGATATATCCTCGATATCAGAAAAGATATATTCTTTTCCTCCATATCGATATCTGCACTCTCAAAAAATGGATATATCGTGAATATATCGTGGATATATCAGGATATTTTCGTCCTTGCATATATATCACATATAGGGCGAGTTATGGTGCGAGATATTTTTAGAGCAAATTATTTGTGAAGTATTCGTGGGATAGGTTTATTATGACTTTTAGAAACTACTGCGTTGAATTTTAAAATAATAATTGAATTTTAAAAGTTAATGCTTTATTATTTTATAATATTGAAATATTATAGGACGAATTAAGGAACTAAAAATTCTATTTTTTCTTGTCATGTCAAAAAGTGTTATATGACATTACCGATTAGATTTTTGCTTCAGCTGATCAATAAACTAAATTGTTAAATTTTAAAAACTTAATAGGTCAATAACCTAATCTAGATCCATAAGCAGTCGCATGTGCTTAATTGTAAACCAGTTTGCCTTTATTATTTTCTCATATAATTTTCAATATAATTAAAAAATATACTCTTATTTCTTAGTTCTAAACATGCAAATCAGATACAAGTTTTTTTTTTTCCACATTTTTTCGCATTTTATTCCCCTACAAGCTTTTCATCGTTATTCACATAAAAAGAAGGATTTTTCAAACCAATCATTGCTATAATTTGTGCAGAAGATAAAATTTCATAATTTCCACGCCGGCTCCATACATATATTTTTGTTTGTTTGTTTCTTTAAACAACGATTTTCAAAAATTATAAATCAAATTTAAAAAGTTGAAGAATAAAACGTACATGTCCACACTTTAGCTGAGAAGGTATCGTTTTTATATTTTTTTAATATTTATTTTTTATTAATAATATTATTACCTTTTTATTTATATTATAAATTATTTATAAAATAATTTACTGTATTTCTACTATTTTTATTAATTTTAGTATCACTTTTATTAAAATTCCGTATCAAATCAATTTAACAGTTACACAGTCTCACACGAACATTTGCCGAATATATATTATCTACTATATGGTGGTTGTGTGGTAAATAAATAAATAAATATTATTATTATTATTATTATTATTATTATTATTATTATTATTATACTTGATCTAAATATGTATATTAATCTCATTTTGTGATCTAATGATTCCCACCTGTTACACTTCTAAATTATTATTACTATCAATTGTAAGGTGAATTCAATGTGAATTGAGTTTATATGTAAATTTTATTATTAGTTTTTAAAAAAATCGTAAAAAATTATACTTTTAAATATTTTAAGAGTTAATCTCATGTGAATCAGATTTACAGTGTAAACTATTTGTCCTCTTTAATTTAAACTCATAGCAATATATACGGTATATCATATTGGAATGGGGGGACCACAATTTTTAGAGTAAGAAAATACTCGAATTTATAAAAATACTAAACTATGTAAATTAGATTTATAAGAGTATTTGTGATATTCTAAATCCTATGAATAAGCGTTAAACTCTAGGAATAATATAGAACATAAACTATTATGATTCACAAATGTAACTATATGCATCTTGTTCACGTAAGAGTTTGTAAATTGTACTTCATCTGTCTCACAGTTATTGTAGATATAGAGTTTAAGAAAAAATTACTTTTTGCTTTCTCTTTAAGACAATTGGTATTTTTAGTTATAAATAAATTATAAAGTAAATTCTCCTAGTTGAAAAATAAATTATAATATTAAAATTAAAGTGTATTGTATGATTATTAGATTGAGTATTATTTCTTTATTTAAAATGTTAACTTGTTAATAAGGGTGATTATGTTTATGAAAGGGAGGGAGTATACTTCAAGTAAGTGTTAGTATTTAGAAGTGAAAAAGTAGTTTAAATTAAGAAAAATTTAGCGCCATAAATTAAGCGTTATTAGGAGTTTGAGGTCCACTCATTTCAAAGGATCGACAGGATAATAAATCCAACTAAAATCGCATTCCGCCATTTCTTTTTTTTTTTTCTTTCAAAATTGCTCTCTTCTTCCATCTCTGCCTTCTTCTCCCATCAACCATATACCATAATCAAGGTAATTTAATTTAATATATAAGTTTATTTATTTAATTATGACTATATTTTTGGGCTCAATGATCCCAAGTGTGTGTATGTTCTAATCAAGCATACATACTTTATTGGATGAACGAATTTACACATGCAAACACACATTACTGCGTGTAAATTAGAAATTTTAGTTTCTTGATGATGATGTTGAGTTCTCAATTTCATATTTTGCTGCTATTTGGGATTCTGATCATTTGATATTAAGAACACGCAGATACACACATGAGTGGGTGTATTTTTGCAGATATTAATTTAGAATAAAATAGAGAGAGAGAAATGTGTTCATTGGTGAAAGAGGTGATGATAGGATGGAGAGTAATGAAGGAGAGATATGGGGATGAAATTGATGTGTTAAGAGTGCACCCATGTTCCACCACATCGGGCCGGCACCCCGGTCGGGCTCGGGCCATCCGGTGTGATGGGTCAAGGCTTGGGTTCGGGCTCGGTAAACTCGAACCCGAAAGAAGATCACACCCACCTGCACAGGCCTTACTCACCCCAGTTTCCGACCCCACCCAAACCACAAAAAAGGTTAGATATATATTATATAGATATATAAATTCTCTCCTCTTTATTTTTATTATTATCATTTTATAATTAATTTTGGAAAATGTTATTCAATATATTTTTTTTTTGAAGGATATATTTTTTCGTCTTCTTCATCACGTGATTAATATAGAACCATATGTAGAGTTGTGTGTATGCTCATAGTTGTGATTATCAAATAAGGTTGCACAGACGTTGTTTAATTGAATAAAACTTGTATTCATAAGCACCGGAGTATTTCATCCTTGTATTCTAATTTTTATATAATTCATATGTGTCATAATTGGTTTTTTAAGATTAATGACACACGCTCGAAATGTTTAATAGCTATTTGTAAAAGGGGCGGCTATTCGCACCCCATAATTACTAAACGTACCCCAAAAATATTTAATAAGACATAATTACCTTTATAAAAGTTATATCTGTTTGGTTGAAACAACTGAACAATCATCTATTTATATCCTAACAAAACAAAGAATTCATATATCTTATGTGTTCGGTTGAGCAACCGAATAGAACAAGATTTTGTGATTTATTTTTTTAATTCATATCTACATTATCGAATAAATAAGATAACATATAATTTTGATGGACATCTTTAAAGAAATATGGTGATTCGTGGAAGTAAGAAAGTTTCTACTTTATCAACGGGCAGTGATTATGATTTAGACGAATTTATAACCACTACCATTACCACTTCCGTTGATAGAGTAGAAACTTACTTGCTTCCACGAATCACCATATTTCTTTAAAATTAATGTCTATCAAAATTATATGTTATCTTATCTATTCGATAATGTAGAAATGAATTAAAAAAATAAATCATGTTCTTGTTCGGTTGTTGCAACCGAACAATATATAAATTCTTTGTTCTGTTCGGTTGCAATATAAGTTTTATAAGGGTAATTATGTCTTAAATATTTTTGAGGTACGTTTATTAATTTAGGGGGTGTAAATAGCCGCCCCCTTTGTAAAATATAAATTTTTATGTCATGAAACACCAATAAAATAAAATTATGAAATAGAAAATTCAATCCCACAGCATAGGCTCATAGCATTGCATCATGGTTGTATGGTCACACCAGATGCTGCAGGTGCAGGGGTAAAGTTTCTAAAAAAATTACTTCCTTCATCTCATGTCAATAATTACAAATTGGAGTACTATTATCGACACCTCACTTAAATAGTTACATATTTTTTCCAGTAAATTGGAATCCACATGAATCAATATATTTTCATGAAACCTAAATACAACACTAGTAAAACTAATTTATATGAAAATATTATATTTCTTAATTACGGGTGGAAATTAACGTTGCACACATTACATACATTACAACACAACATAATATGTAACCAGACAAGCAGTTTAATATTTGGTATATATAGTATGTGTATTTAATATTTAATGCAACAATATTACCATGCATCAAAAAGCTTAAGAGAGGAATATTAGTTAGTACGTAATCAGTATTCTACACTCTAATACACTTAATTCACTACTTCATTCATACACGCCCCTCGCTGTGTTATATAGAATTTTTAATAAATGGATGACGATACTGTTCAAACCTATATTATTTAAAAATTTTAATAAATAAGTGACATTAAAATTTGAAACTGAACATTTACTATGTCATGACTCTAATATCATATTTACAATCACATCTAAAACCTTAGGAGTGTCAATTAAATCAGTTCACAAATATATTTCGTAAATTAGGCATGAATATTACTTAAAATAGATAATGATGCATTTAAAAAAAAATTGGTCATACCCTTGTCCTAAAAAGAAGGTAAAAACTAGAGAAAGATTTTCCATTACAGTAGGGCTAGTATATCCAATCAAACAAGAATGAGTCTTTCCTGAATCTAGAAGCAGTGAATGAGTCATGTAATAATAGGATAATATCTCTTAATAATAATATTAATGATTGCACACATTACAAGAACAAACTTGGATAACTACAGCTGAACTAGGCAGAGGAAATGGACAAAAATTGTTTAATCTTTACATCACCAACTCCACGTGGCATTTTCTGTATTCCACGTGTGTAATTCTCCTAATTCTCTTTTATAAATATGACATGAAGTTTACACTGAAACTTACAACTTATTTTCATAGACCCAAATTTGAGAAGCCATGAAGGTAGTAATTATAACTACTTTTGATCAACATTATTGTTTATATATTATGTATATTATATGTATATGTGTGTGTATATGCATATATGCTGATGAGTTTTGTTTTGTTTTGGTATGACAAGAGGGTATTCAATTTTGGCAAGGGAAGGAGTGAGGGGAACAAGGGCATGAAATCCTTGGTAAGTTGGTTGTTTTATGGAGTGATCTGTTTTATTAGTTTTGGTTTATTTGATTTAATCATTTGTAAATAATTTGATTTCTCTTGGTTATAAATAAATTGCATCTATATTGGGGTGTAATGTTTTGAGGAGAGTGTTTGCTGTGTGTAATAAGTTTATCTGACTATCTTAAATTGTTAATTTATTCTTTAGGATATTACCTCAAAATCTGTTGTTTTAAGGATTATTGGATTATTTATCTTTTTTGAAAATTCATCATATTTTTTGCATCTATATTGGTGTAATCTTTTTTTGGAGTATAACTTATTAAAATTTTGAAAATTATTGTGTTCTTACATTGGATAAAAGGCAGAACTGTATATATTTTTATCATACATAACAGAAGAGTAATTACACTAACAAACTGTTTTTTATCAACATAAAATTCGTTGGTAAAAAGGTAAAAGAGTTTTCTTTTGTAGTGTTATTTTCTCAATCAAATAATTTCGATTGCAAAATTTAAAAAAATAAAAATAAAATTACTTGGTAGATCAACTGAAAACTAAAAAAAGTGGTAATTTTTCAAAGGAGAATAACTATTGTTTTACAATTAGTTAAGCAACTGAAGTAGTAATATTTAAGTTTTTTTAATAAAATAATAAAATAATTTGAATATTATTACAACAGTTGGGAGGGAAGGGGGCAAACCTTGCAGAAATGGCTAGCATTGGATTATCAGTGCCACCTGGACTCACCATTTCCACAGAAGCATGTCAAGAGTATCAACAAGTAGGCAAGAAGCTGCCCCCTGGCCTGTGGGAAGAGATCATCAATGGCTTAAAGATCGTCGAGGACGACATGGGAGCTTTCCTAGGCGACCCCTCCACGCCCCTCCTCCTGTCCGTTAGATCGGGAGCTGCGGTAATCGAATGTTTCGTTTACGGTTTAGTGTGATTATATATGCCATCATGCATGCATGCTTATCAATTTACATATTACATGTGTTAAAGACAATAGAATGTAGGGTGAAGTACCATGTTTGTTGTGAACTCAATGTTGTTAAATGACTATCTAGTTTTATAACTTAAGATGAAGTACTAGAAATTTTACGGGTGGAATTCGAACTAGGGACTTTTAATTAGGCCAATATGGCTCAGTAACCATGTTAAATGATCGTCTCGTCTAAAAAATCAAGTTGTTAAAGATGTCCACTAGGAGTAGGAGTCATATATATACATCTCCTCAGATTGCAATCTGCATGATAAATAACTCCAAGAATGTATTTTTATTGAGATCAGATTTAACAAGACATTTTGAAGCTGGATTTGAAACATGTTGAACTTGTTTGACTTAAAAAAAAACTCAAAATTGTGCTCAATTATCTTGAATTAATCTCAAATTACTGTTTTGATGGTGTTCAATGTAGATTTCTATGCCTGGAATGATGGACACAGTTCTGAATCTCGGGCTCAACGACGAGGTGGTTGTTGGTCTGGCTGCTAAAAGTGGAGAGAGATTCGCATACGACTCGTATAGAAGGTTTCTCGACATGTTTGGAGGTGTTGTAAGTCTTCTGTCTCGTATATACAATTTCAGTTGCTTAAGAAACCAGATGATGTCTACTGAAGATCATCTCTGGATAAATTGAAGGTCATGGGCATTCCACATGCATTGTTCGAGGAAAAACTCGAAAAGATGAAAGCAGCGAAAGGTGTAAAGCTTGATACTGATCTAACAGCCTCTGATCTGAAAGATCTTGTTGAAGAATACAAGAAAGTTTACCTTCAAGCTAGGGGTGAAAACTTCCCATCTGGTATGATAGTACTAGTATTCGTACACGAATGCATGCCTTAATGGTCTTGTTTAACTCGTGTTTTCTTGTCGTATCGTATTGATTAGACCCAAAAAAGCAGCTGGAGTTGGCAGTGAAAGCAGTGTTTGATTCATGGGACAGTCCAAGGGCTGTGAAGTATCGGAGCATTAACGGGATATCGGGGTTGAAGGGGACGGCCGTGAACATTCAGTGCATGGTGTTTGGTAACATGGGGGATACCTCGGGAACAGGTGTTCTGTTCACGAGGAATCCGAGCACTGGTGAAAAGAAGCTCTATGGGGAGTTTCTGATCAATGCTCAGGTCAGCTCTTGTATATCTACTGTTATAACTTGTTCAATTTACGGTGAGCTCGTTTTAGGGTGAGTGTAACATCCGTGTATAGGGAGAGGATGTCGTTGCTGGAATTAGAACGCCGGAGGACTTGGAAGTTATGAAGAAATGCATGCCGGAAGCTTACCAAGAGCTGGTGGAAAACTGTGAGATATTAGAGAGGCATTACAAGGACATGATGGTAGTTTCTTTTCTACTTTCGCCTATCTTTGATTCGACGAAATGGATGATAATATGGTATGGTGTGTGGTGTAGGATATTGAATTCACTGTACAGGATCAAAGACTATGGATGTTACAATGTAGAACAGGAAAACGAACGGGTAAAGGTGCAGTGAAGATAGCTTTCGACATGGTGATGGAAGGGCTGATTGATACTCGAGCTGCAATCAAGATGGTTGAGCCTCAACATCTCGACCAACTTCTTCACCCGCAGGTGATTGAATGAGTTAACACTTAACTGTTTGCATTGTTTTACAAGTGTATGTAGCTTGTCTTTAATCTATTTATGTGTAGTTTGAGGATCCATCCGCATACAAAGACCATGTGATAGCGAAAGGATTGCCCGCGTCCCCTGGTGCAGCAGTCGGACAGGTCGTGTTTAGCGCCGAAGATGCTGAAGCATGGCATGCACAAGGGAAAAGTGTCACCCTGGTATGAATCTATGATTCATTCTACTCGTTGCATTTGTTTCGATTAAATGAAAATGAAAATGTGATCTTTCTCTGCAGGTAAGAACAGAAACAAGTCCCGAGGATGTTGGAGGAATGCATGCAGCTGTTGGGATTCTGACTGCTAGAGGTGGAATGACGTCCCACGCGGCTGTTGTAGCTCGTGGTTGGGGGAAATGCTGCGTTTCTGGTTGCTCTGAGATACGTGTTAATGATTCTGAGAAGGTAGTAATGTCCTATACATAGTTGAAGTTGATACTGTTAAGTAGACTAAAGCTTAACTTACATTGCTTGGTGTAGTTGGTCTTGATTGGGGACAAAGTAGTACGAGAGGGAGAGTGGCTCTCGCTTAACGGGTCGACCGGTGAAGTGATCTTGGGGAAACAACCGCTGTCTCCGCCTGCTATGAGTCCGGATTTAGAGATTTTCATGTCTTGGGCAGACGAGATCAGGCAAATCAAGGTGCATATGATCTGTTGTATCAGTAGTAGTACTACTTAAGTTTCAAGAAAATTCGAGTGTCATACTTATTGTGTTTGGAGTTGTAACAGGTCATGGCGAATGCCGACACTCCAGAAGATGCAGCAACAGCTCGTATCAACGGAGCTCAAGGGATTGGGTTGTGTAGAACAGAGCATATGGCAAGTTTAAGTCCCTATTTTTTTGTTCATTTGAACATCATTACTTGAATCAAATACTTATGACATAATTCATCCTTGTCTGTACTAGTTCTTTGCCTCTGAAGAGAGGATTAAAGCTGTGAGAAAGATGATAATGGCAGTTACACCCGAACAGCGCAAGGCGGCTCTAGACGTGCTACTGCCTTATCAACGAGCTGATTTTGAGGGGATCTTCCGAGCCATGGACGGTACTTATTGCTTGCCTCTACTGTAACATGTCTTGTTGTAGCATATACAGTCTAAGTTTCGTATTTTAGGTCTTCCGGTGACGATCAGACTCCTGGACCCTCCACTCCATGAATTTCTACCGGAAGGCGACATAGATCAGATTGTTAGTGAACTAACAGCTGACACTGGCGTCACGGAAGAAGACGTTTACTCGAGGATTGAAAAACTGTCGGAAGTGAATCCAATGCTTGGATTTCGAGGATGCAGGTTAATCATATGACATTTCACACATTCACATTCACATGAATAGGCTGGATAGCTGGACTAATCTGGATTTGTTTTTGTAGGCTTGGCATTTCGTATCCTGAGCTTTCTGAGATGCAAGTTCGTGCTATATTTCAAGCTGCCATCTCGTTGACCAATCAGGGCATCACGGTTCTGCCGGAGATCATGGTTCCTCTCGTGGGAACGCCTCAGGCATGTCTTCCTCATATTCATTCATATGCTACTATGCTAGTTTCATGTGATAACATGGTGAGTATATATATGTCATGGAAGCAAATTTGGCTGCAGGAGCTAGTGCACCAAGCACGTTTGGTTCGTGCTGTGGCGAAGACGGTGTTCTTGGAGATGGGGACGACGTTGAGCTACAAAGTAGGAACCATGATTGAAGTTCCTAGAGCTGCTTTGGTTGCAGATGAGGTATGTATATGGACTACTTTAGTCATTTGTGATGTAATATTGCTTGGAAATATTATGTGTTGTCGAAACAACGTTGTTGTAGATTGCCAAGGAAGCGGAGTTCTTCTCATTTGGGACGAATGACCTCACTCAAATGACGTTCGGATACAGCAGAGACGACGTTGGGAAGTTTCTCCCAGTGTACTTATCTAAGGGCATTCTCCCACACGATCCCTTCGAGGTTGGCCATTTCCTCGTTGTGTATGACCAAAATTTAGCTCGTTTGATAGCTAACTACCTGCACGTACGTTTGGATCTATTTCAGGTGCTCGACCAGAAAGGCGTAGGCCAACTCGTCAAGATGGCAACCGAAAAGGGCCGTGCTGCTAGGCCAAACATCAAGGTTAAGCATTGCACTTCATCATAGTGTGACTTGAATTGTTTTTGTTTTTCAGCTCGACTAACAATGTAAACTCGGTAGGTTGGAATATGTGGAGAGCACGGCGGGGAGCCTTCTTCCGTTGCCTTCTTTGCAGAAACGGGACTCGACTACGTCTCGTGCTCTCCTTTCAGGTAAAGTCGTTGTATCTTGAAGACGAGTATCGCATTTGTTGTGAATTTTCTAGTTGAAATGATCTCTTTTTTATGTTCCAGAGTGCCTATTGCAAGGCTTGCTGGAGCTCAAGTTGCAGTGTGAAGTGAAAATATTGAAGAGAAGCATCTTCACCTGAATTGGCACTTGTATATATAAATAAGACTTTCTATTTAAGACATTTCTTTTCTGACATAAATTATTCATAAAATGATAAGTGGGAAAATGAAAAAAAAAATAAAAAAAATTGTAGCATGTAAAATGTAAATTAACATGTGAAAATAAAATATATGATGTTGCTGTTTCTTGGTAAACTTTACTCTATATGCATTTTTTCCATGTTGAATTTGCCGATAAATTATTACTTTCCTTGGAAGTTAAATGATACCATGGTTTAAACTTTAAAAGATAACCACAATTTATTGTTTGAATCTTAGTTTAAGTTTCATTCTTTATTTAGACAATTGTACTTAAGAGTTTAATTTAATTTCACAAAATAAATAAATTTCATGAATCGATTTACAAAACAATTCATCTTTCAAAATTCTCTCACAGTGCTTCTATGAAAAGTCATTTATATTACCAATTGTTTATAAAATAATTTAATGTACAACTAATATAGTATTTATTAATTCATTATAAAATTTTATTAATTTTTATCTATTTTACGAAAAAAATTTTAATTTAATGAAACAATCTCAAACAAGCGTTTGCCAAATTCTATAAAATCTTATTGAAAAGTTCAAAATGTAACGAGCAACGGAGCTCTTTACTTTTTTTTTTAAATCATACTTTTAAGGATTTTGTTTTAATACTCAATTTGATAAAAATAGTTTTGTATATATTTTATGGTTGGGTTGTACATATTTATCACTTAATTGTACATATTATGATTCTGTTATACAATTAAAACTTTTAAATCGAGTAACAAATAAAGTTTAATGGTATTTTTATTATTTGAGCATTTAAACATTCATCATTAAATATAGGCATATAAAGAAATTACTAAATCAAAAATGGTAGAATGAAATTTTACACCAAATTCAATTCTAAATAAGGTAAAAATCAAAATAACCTAAGTAACCGATATCATATGCTTTATACGATCCAGAAATTTGATTTTTAAGATCGTGTAGAAAGAATAAAATGAGAAATAAGGGGAAATAGTTGAGATCCAACAAGTTAAGGGACTAAAATTGAATAACGAAGGAGCTATGGGGTCCAATCCACATTTACAGAAACATGGTAATTTTGTCGTAATGCAAAAGATATTTCATGAGAAAAGCTTCCATCTTTTAAGCTGAATCAGTCTCACTCTTTTGTTGCCATCTTCCTCGGTTATAAAACCACCCCCCCATCACCAGCAGTGTAAAAAATCTCATTCATTCTGCTTCATTCAAGCACAAATATCTCATCGGATAAGGTTTCCTTTTTCTTTTCTTGTTTTTCCCCCTTTTGTTCCTTCTAATCTGTTCTATCTTCTTAATCTTATGTTTTTCTCACTGTGATTGCATTGCATGTTCTGGTTTGGACAAATTTAAATTGTGGGACTACCCCTTTTCTTGTTCACTGTTTGGTTTGGTTTGAAGAATTTGAGATGTTTATGATTTGTTGTTGCATAATCATTGTAATGGTTGTAATGGACAGACAATTTCTTTATGAATTAGTTAAGACACTCTGAATCTGGATCTAATCCTGGTTTAATTTGGGAGAATGTCATGACATGTAATGGATGTAATCTTTATTTGTTGTTAGATTCTTTGAAACACAAGATAGAATGAAAAAATTATGTTGCCATCTTTGAAGCTGAACATGTAAATTATTGGGTATTGATTGGTTGGTGCTGAGCCTTGAAAACGATCTTTGAAAAAGAAAAAAAAAAGAGAATTCTTGAAAATGTTTTTTAATCTTATGAACAGGGTGTTTGAGTAATTTATTCAATATTGAAGATGAACACTTCCATGCAACTGGTTGTATGGAAGTGTTAGTGTGCACCCTTGTGATGTACTTTATGATTCATGGCTTATTTTAACTTTGTGGTTCATATTCTATAATATTCTAGGATTTAATATTTGCCTTAGTATTTAGTAATACTTCTTAAAGTATGATTGTAATTTCACACATGTGGTCCATGATGTATAGTGTATTTTACCCTTGTGGCTTATTTTCTATTTTAACCCAAGGATTTAATATTTACCTTTAGGATTTTGTATTAATTTTTATTCTTATGGTATAATTGTAGTTTCACTCTGGTTGTTCAAAGTATGTTTTATCACTCATTGTCAATTTTACCTATGCTTATGTGGTATAATTATAATTTCAGAAGAGTTCAAAGTGTATTTATCATTCATGGTCAAATTTACCCTTATAGTTTATGGTTTACCCTTACGGTTAGTATTAATTTTAAGTGTATAATTGTGTTTTAATCATAATTAAAAATATATACACTACTGGTACTTTGTTACTTCAATCATCAATTCAGATGTAGAGGTTATTACTGTATTATAAGGTTGAAGATGTGACTAATACTTTCTTTTTCGTCTAAAAAAGTATCACATTTATTGTGTTTATTAGTGCATATATGATTAAAAAGCAATAGAGATAAGTGTTCTGTTAGCTTTTGTTAAAGATTTACTTACTTCATATACTTGACGATGTTCATCATGTTTCTGAAATTCACTTGATCTGTTACTAACTTGATGATTTTGTTCTTCATTTACAATCTCTATACTAGAGATGGCATCTATGCAAACTAGTTTGGCATCAGCTGTGTGCAACAACAGAAGCTGTTCGACTTCATTGAAATCTCTGAACAGCTCCTTCCTCCATGGAACTGATATAAGTGGACAGGTTGCCAGCATAAGGCGAAAAGAGACTGTGTTTTTGTGCCCCAAAGCTACACTAACGTTTGATCCTCCGACTACGAACCAAGAGAAAGTTAAGCAGCGGAAGCACACTGTTGATCCTAATGCTCCTGATTTTCTTCCACTTCCATCCTTCGAGGAGTGCTTCCCTAGAAGCTCCAAGGAATACACGTGGGCTCATTTTCTAGTTTTAAATTTCTGTATTAGCAACTTGATATCCATGCACCAATTTAGCCTTTTCATTTGTTTGATGCTTCACTAATTCAATGGCATTTCTTCCAGGGAAGTCATTCATCAGCAATCGGGTCATTTGATGCGAGTTCCTTTTAGACGTATCCACCTTTCAGGAGACGAACCTCATTTCGACACCTACGACACCAGCGGTCCACAAAACATCAGCCCACGCGTTGGTAGTTTTTAATCTTCCACACTTCTTGTTTATTACCAGTGATCAGGTTTTAGTCTTCTCTTGTAGTGACTCTGTTTCCTATACCTTATGGTTAATGTTAGATCAATTGGATTTGGTGTTTTGGTCCTTAACATGGATTTCATGCCTCTAGCATTGATCCTAGTGAGAATAGTGTTTAAAATCTACATATTCATTTCCATAATTTTTTTGGATTTTGTACATACAGAGCAAATGATTGCATGAATTTTTGAGAAATCTAGTTGAGCTTCATGATTGCATTTAGTGGCTGCTTGTGTTCTAAGCGAATGGCTCTTGAACAGGACTTCCCAAGCTACGCAAGGAGTGGATCGACAGAAGAGAGCAGCTGGATGGACCAAGGTATACTCAAATGTTCTATGCTAAGCAGGGAATCATTACTGAAGAGATGGCATACTGTGCTGCTCGCGAAAAGCTTGACCCGGAATTTGTGAGATCCGAGGTTGCTCGTGGTCGCGCAATCATCCCCTCCAACAAGAAGCACCTTGAGTTAGAGCCTATGATAGTTGGACGCAACTTCTTGGTGAAAGTCAATGCTAACATTGGAAATTCTGCTGTTGTGAGCTCAATCGAAGACGAAGTCCAAAAACTTCAGTGGGCTACAATGTGGGGTGCAGATACCATCATGGATCTTTCAACCGGACGACACATCCATGAAACTCGAGAGTGGATCCTACGCAACTCAGCTGTACCTGTCGGCACTGTGCCCATCTACCAAGCCCTGGAAAAGGTGAATGGCATTGCGGAGAATCTCACTTGGGAAGTCTTCAGGGATACATTGATCGAACAAGCTGAGCAGGGTGTCGATTACTTCACCATCCATGCTGGAGTCCTCCTCCGTTACATCCCACTTACGGCTAAGCGCATGACAGGCATTGTCTCTCGTGGCGGATCCATCCATGCAAAGTGGTGCTTAACGTATCACAAAGAGAACTTTGCATACGAACACTGGGATGATATACTAGACATTTGTAATCAGTACGATATATCCTTGTCGATTGGTGATGGTTTGAGACCCGGGTCTATATACGATGCAAATGATACTGCACAGTTTGCAGAGTTGCTAACTCAAGGAGAATTGACTCGTCGAGCTTGGGAGAAGGACGTGCAGGTAATGCAAATGATTCTGTTTCTTGCAATATTATCTCTGTTGTGATTGTGATATACTGAGTTATCCCGTGTTTGCTTCTTGTATTGTTTGCTAGTGCTGTTCTTATAAGCTTCGACTGAATTGTTTCTGTTTCAGGTGATGAATGAAGGGCCTGGACACATTCCGATGCACAAGATTCCTGAGAACATGCAGAAGCAGTTGGAGTGGTGTAATGAAGCACCTTTCTACACTCTCGGACCTTTAACGACTGACATTGCGCCTGGATACGACCACATTACCTCAGCCATTGGAGCAGCCAACATTGGTGCTCTTGGCACAGCACTTCTCTGCTACGTGACTCCTAAAGAACACCTTGGATTGCCAAATCGAGACGATGTGAAAGCTGGGGTTATATCATACAAAATAGCCGCCCATGCTGCTGATTTGGCAAAGCAACACCCCCATGCTCAAGCTTGGGACGACGCTCTAAGCAAGTCAAGGTTTGAGTTCCGTTGGATGGATCAATTCGCTTTATCTTTGGACCCCATGACTGCCATGTCCTTCCACGATGAAACCCTACCATCGGATGGTGCTAAAGTGGCACATTTCTGCTCCATGTGTGGGCCTAAGTTCTGTTCGATGAAGATAACCGAGGATGTAAGGAAATATGCTGAGGAGCATGGGTATGGAACTGCAGAGGAAGCTGTTCAGCAAGGTATGGATGCCATGAGTGCAGAATTCTTAGCTGCAAAGAAAACTGTCAGTGGAGAACAACATGGTGAGGTTGGAGGTGAAATCTACTTGCCCGAGGAGTACGTAAAATCTATAAGGATCTAAATGTGAGTTTGTTTCATCACTTCTTGGAATACTTAGCTCTATGAATACATGTCTCTGACTTGATTTTTCGACTCCAATATAAATCGAAAGATGACGACAATTTCTTTACTTAAACCAGTCGTACGGCTGCACGGATGTTAGATCCATGCAATTGGAGTACATAAAACTGGTCATATATAAGGCTTAAGTTAACAAATTTTAGGCATGCCTGTTCCTTTGTGTGTTAAATTTGGATAATCTCGTTCGAATATGACCCAACTTTAAAATGAAGGATCTATAATTCAAGAAACTATTAGATTTATGGTGGCTTATATTATATGTTTCAACCTTTTATTCTAATCATTCCATTTTTACTGCAGGTGTTCATCCAAGTAAAGGTAATAAACTCCGAGATATGTCATATGATCTCGGAGCTATGATGCATGCATACAAGAAAGAAGGAGGTTTCAGAAACCTCTTGAAGCATTAGGTACGTAAATAAGTAGTTTGAAAGTTGTCGAACATCTTAAGAGATGGATGCACCTTTATCTTGATCATGTTTAGGTATCCTTGATAGAAAGTAATGAGAACACTCTTCCTTGGATGGTTTTTCTACGTTGAACGCTCTTTTTATCCATTCATTGATGAATGAATGCACCGGGGGTGTCTGTGCCTGCTCAAGTGCTGGTCGTTTCTGGCCAGGACTCGAGCAGGTCAGGCTGAGAAAGTCCCTTTGAACCTGAACAGGATAATGCCTGCGTAGGGAGCGTGCTATTTTTCGTGTTTTCGCAGGTCCGGAGATCCGAGTGCAATGTTGCAGCAATCTGCTAGCTAGCTCCCTACTTGGGTAGCTCAATCTTTATCATCAGTTTTTAAAAGCTTTATCTTGTTATAGATCTGCCTTGAGGTTCATTCAAGATCTGTTGTGAAATTTAAACATTTATAAACAGTTAAAAGTTTATGTTGATTGGACAGGAAAATTAAAGATATCGACAATAAATAAACTTACAAAACATAAATTTACGCTAGTGTTAGTATGTCATATGGCCACTGATCATTAAAAACCATGTAGTCTAAATTCCGACTAGAGTAGCATTAAAGTCCTGTTTTGCAGGTGGGGGTTGTTGATAATCATTAAAAAGGTGATTAATTAATCCTAATTCATTGTAATAACCAGCATTTTCCATCCTCTACTTCACTATATTCATATTAATTTCTCGCACCAATGAATCCTTATACCAATCTTTTTATTCTCAATAAATTTACACACTCCATGCAATCGACAAAACATTCATGCACCACCATGTTCGGTCGGAGGCTCCGCCGTCTCTGCTCGACCGTCCGGCGCTTTATACAACGGCGGAGCTCCTGACCGAAACTCGTGATTAGAACGCTAGGAGAGTTGAACTCAAAAGGCCGCCACAACAATAAAAACAAATTTGAGCCCTCATTTTCTTCGAGTAACAGGCCGCGGCCTATTCGTATCACAACTTTCAATGTGGCTTTGTTCTCACTCGAAACCTATTAAAATCGCAACTTTTGCCACTCCGTATGACCATCTCATCTAAAAGTTTAAGCTGATAGAGAGATTAATCGTTTAATACTTAATCACGCCCCCTCACATGCAGACGGGGTTAACTTTTATCTCAAGCCTTTGCATGTGAAATTTTCTCATAAATGGGTGGCGGTGAGGTTCGAAGTCTAGACCTTTGTTAACCATGGGCTCTGATACCATGTTAAATGACCACCTCATCTAAAAGCTTAAACTGATAGAGAGGTAAATCGTTTAATACTTAATCAAATCACTCTAACACAACTACAAACCCTACTCACAAAACAAAAGCTAAAGTGTCAATAAACCTCCCGGAGAATGAGATCTCATTGGCAAGGGCGGGGATGAGGTCTCCCACGACAAAGGGGGCGTTGGAGGGGGGAGATCGAACGGTGTACGATGTGTTGAAAGAAGTGGATGCAGATATATTAGGGTTGCAAGATGTGAGGGCAGAGGAAGGAAACGAGATGAAACCGTCGTCTGATCTGTGTTGTGCTTTGGGGATGAATTATTATGTGTATGGAGAGAGTTGTGCACCTCAGTATGGCAATGCTCTTCTATCTAAATGGCCTATTAACAAATGGACTGTTCACAAAATTGTTGATGATAATGACTTCGGGTTCAATTTCTTTCATTTCCACATTACTAGTAATACAATTTCATTAGTTCTACTAACATACTCGTGCGAAACAGGCACCGAATGTCCTGTTACATTTTAATGTAATGTGAGAAAAAATCTAAACATTTTTGGGTATAAATTTGATATTCTCTTACGTGTCATTCATTCAACGATTCATATTAAGATATGTAACATAAAAAAAAAAAGTGAAACGGGGCCTATCATGTAAAATTGAGCTTCAACTTATAAAAATGCATATAATAATATGTTTGTTGTTGAGTAAAAGGATCGAGGTAAGTTACTAGGCTACGTGATTTTTCTAAGTCGTACACAATAATTTAAAACTGAATGTGATTTTAACTATCGATAGTTGATTATAGGGAGTAAACCGATTCGAATTCACGAGAATGACACAAGAAATGATGTAACAGAATCTAATTAGAGTATTAATTTAAAATTGAGAAACCAAACTGAAATATCTCACATTCTAACATATTTACTTCTACAAATCTCTCAATTAAACACTTATTTATACGTATATAAAAAGGCTTATACTGTTATGAAAGCACACACAAACACACAATTAACACAGGCCCTTAATTAGGTGAACTAGTTGAAGTTGATTTTTGGCTAAAAGGGTAGCCTATTCCATGTCTTTCATTAGGAAACACGACGGATATGTAGCCGGCAACCGCCCCAATAACCGGTGGCAACGCCATGATCAACTCCTTCTGTTTGGACCCAAAAGATGGATAGAAGCATTCTACGGAGTTAGGGTCCAAAAGAGCCACGACAACAAACACAATCAATGAGCAAAACGCATGCACAAAGTCTCCTAACCGGAGTTTGTACGATGATAGGTCTTTTTTGGAAGAATTAGGCCATAAACCCTTGTTCGTTGCGATGCCATAGCGTATGTTCTCCTCATCGTCCATGTAGCTATCCGTGAAAGAGGCGAAGCAGCACGACAATCCACATAAGACTATCAAAATGCTTGACAAGTACTTATTCGCAACGTGGCATTGGCCATTGTTGGTGAGGACGGGGTTGAGGAATTGGAAGACAAAGAATGTTCCGGTCGGAAGGAACTTGATGAGGTTGCCGATGCCGGAGAGAGTTGTTTTTGTTAATGACTTGTTTGATTTTGATGACATGTTTTTAAGTGTGTGTTTTGATTTTAGGAGTGTTTCTTGCATGTTTTTGAATAGGTAATTGTGTGTCTAGTATATATAGTTGTGGGGTGGGGTGGGGTGGGGTGGGGGGGTTAGGGTTGTACTTGTTGCTTATACGTAAATTGTGGTGAGTTTCATTAGGCAACATGTACACAAGTAAGTTATTTAGGGTTTGCTTTTACTCTTCGAAAGGGTCATGATTATTTTTAAAATTATGGGAATTTTGAAAATGAAATGACATTTGATCTTATGATGATAAATTTTATACTCAACTCAGCATTTTTAAATTTGGAAATCGCTCCTTTATAATTCAATGAGGAGGCCAAAACCAAGATGAATTCTTTATTTTAGCAACAAAAGTCAACAAATTTATTCATTTTACCAAATAAATCATTATATAAATTATCAACAGAATTATTAGCAACAAATTTATGCCAACGGACTTGATTTTCGTTGCTAAAAATTTACCAACCACTACTTTACCATCGGATTCCATTGCTAATCCGTTGGTAAGCCAACTTAACAATAGAAGTAAGACTTTTACCTACGGAATATTTCGTTGGTAAAAAATAGTTTTTTTTAGTGAAATGATCATTAAACCCTTGGGGCAAGCATTTAATTTGTAGAATAAGAGATGAAACATCATTGCGAAATAGATGATCCCATTTGAAAATATTTTATAAATAATTTATAATATAATATAAAAAATTGTTAAATTAATTCCCCCTTTTTATTATTTGCGGTTGTCAATTAGGATTTTTGAAATGCACAATTCAATTTAGAACACAATTAAGTTTAATAGGATAAAAGAAGCATGATTTGTCTAATTTAACGTTGACTTGTTTTATACTCAATTCCACATTCTAATTTTAGAAATGGCAAATTACTTTTATCTAATTTCTTTGTATTTACCAATCCTGAATTCTTCATTAGTTATTAGATCTTGAATCACGTTATTGCAGTTCCATAGAAACGATGCCGTAAGCCACTTGAGGCACATCCTGCGATTTACCTCCTCCACCAATCCCCAGGGCAGGGACGGTGGGGCCCCTAATGGTGGGGTACACCATTAGAAACGATGCCGTATGATGATAACAAAAAAAAAATCATCAGTGAAAAATCAATTCTCATTAAATACGAGATATACGACCATAAATAGGAAATGAATTATCCAAAGTTAAGAAATTGTAATTAGAAATGATTAATGCTTTAAATTGGCTTTTAACTTTTGAATTTTTTAAATTATTATTATTTTTATTTCTTTGTAGACATATAGATCCATGACATTTACGGATTTTCTTTCGCGTTTTTATATGGTAAATTGAACTCATACATAATAATTAATATATTTCTATAAAGTCATAAACAACACTAATACAACTTCTAGTATACATAAAATATTATTTTTCTTCCATTCATTATATATTAAAATAAAATACTACTCTCTCCGTCCAGCACTTATATTCACACTTTTCGTTTTCATCCGTCCCACACTTATCTTCACTACTCAAAAAAGGAAACTTCACATTAACCAACAACATCAAAAGTTATCTTAATTTCCTTGCTTGTAGCTCTTTCTTTAGCTTTTACTTGAGCTAATGAGTTATTAAAAAAAAAAAAAAACTCTCCCACCTAACACACATAACATACTTTATTATTTATTTATTACCTAAAAATACTACAATACATCTAAAAAAATTAATAAAGTTATTTAAAAAAAATCTATAGAAACTCTGTATCTATAGTGCCGGTGAACATAAGTCCGGAAGGGAGGGAGTATAATTTTTAATATCATTGCAAAATGGAAATATAAACCTTTACTAAGTGTTGGTGTGATATTATCACAATCTTTTTAGTTTTGTCTTTCCCTGTTTTTTCGTGTGTTGTTTTCCAGGATGTTCCAACATTATCGACAACAAATCTATTTTTCGAATGGATAAGGTCATAAACGGTTATTCATAATTGCTGAAGTTTTTCAGATGTTGTTAGAGCCTCTAGGAACGGATTATACAATGGAGTTGCATAGGAGATGGTAGGAGTTGAGATGATAATCACCTCTAACCACCACAACTACCATGAAGATCTATCCACATCTAATTGTCTATAAATAAGTGATGCGTGATCAGATTTATGCAGATATTAGAGATTAAAAGATAAAAAAGAGCGTGTTCATAAGATTACTTTTCAGAGAATTTCTCTATCCTGTTTGTAATGTGAGAGTAGATAGTCGGAAGACTTGTCTCTTCAGTTGGGTGCTTATGACAATCGGGATGATTGCTATAGTAGGATAGATTTTCTCTTCTTAGTTTATCACTTCCTTGAAGTGTGTCGTTGTTCAAATTTTCTTGTAAGAGTCAACTTGTATTTGTTCATAAACATGTCAGCGATGATATGTCTTTTGCCCTGAAGGCCCTACTGGTGAAACACCCAGTAAAATTTTTGAAAAATCTCTGTGTTAATCTCTTATTTTAAATTTCTGTTGTTTACTGTTACTGTATTTATTACAATATTCTGTGTAACAATGTACACTTCGATCAGAAATCCACTAAGCACACCCATCATGTTCCAACAATAACGAACTATGAATTTTAAAAATAAGTACTCTTACTGCGAGGCTTTTACACATGTTGCAACTTTTTTCTTTTTAATGATTTGGGTTAAAATATGTTTATTATTCTCATTATTATATTTTAGTGTAAAATATTTTTAATCATACTATTATAAATAGACAATGCATAATTAACAATGGGAAAGTTTTGTGTGTGTAACTAGGGATACGAATCTAGGCCGTGCGACGACATTGAATGTTATACCATTTGTTTGTTACAAAAATATATGAGTGAGGCTCTTGTGCACCCGGGCGCACGAAACACATTCCGTGCGCCTTTACAATTTTCATGCCCCTTTACAATTTAAACTCCTAGCAATACATAGGTTTAAATAGGATTGGAGGGGAGGGTTGTGTTCACATGGGGACACGGAGCATCTTTCCGTGTCCCCGGGCGCACGGGAGCTTTTGCCAAAATATATACCTTTAATTTTTTGAATTTTTATTTAATTATATTAATTAAATATTAATATTTTTGATATTTCAATCAATGATTTACATTTATTTACTAAATAGTATACGTAGTACTTCTTAGAATAAAATGCAATATTCTTGAATATTCGAATACACAGTAAACCAACTCTTTTACAATTTATGGTCATAAATCCTAAATTTTTTAAAACATCAAACATTTGCGTTTGTTTAATTGATTATATTGTACTTGCATAATAAATTATATTTTTTTCAAATTATATGCATGTTTGAACTGAATAAAGTGGTGCATGAACTAAATGATCGATTGAAAGTTGAAATACTGATTACATATTTCAATGTTTTAAATCCATAACCTGTAGGGCCCATTAAGCCCAAGACCCATTAAAATTAGAATTACATTCTCATTATTAAAGATATATCATAGAAAGCATGCCCTATAAATTAGAATTAGTTAGTTTAACATAAGGGTCTCGGGATTTACAAAATTATCCTCAAACAATATGTATTCAACATATGAACTAAGTTATTAATAGATAAAGAATAATTTTTATTTTTGAGGTGCCCAACCAATTCTTAATTTTCATCACTCCATTAACATCAAATGTTAATTATTTTAAAACTCAAGAAATAGCTATAAAGTATTCCGAAATTTCAAATAATTGAAGTTTTTAAATAAATTAAAAATAATAGAAACCTTGGAATCACTCGCCTCACGTGAAAATATTTAACATTTTAATTACTTTTTAAATTTTATTTTTTTAATTAATTATAGAATAGTATATTTTACTTCAAAAATATCATCACTTGTAACTTATACTACAAATTAAAATGTGTTCTCAAGTTGTTGCCCACTAAAATAAATCAAAATTGTGAAATAGAATTAAGGATGATAATGGATAGTGTATCAATTTATTTTTTAATACGTGTATTCGATTAAATTATCACTATATTGCACCCCAAAAAATATTATATGTACCTAAAAAATATATAAATAGATTTTTTATAAGGATTAATTGTTGAGAGATGCACGTTATTAACCTTAATCACTCTTAGATACATACAATATAAAATATTATTGTTGGGTATAAAAAAATATAACAGTATTATACCCTCAATTACCCTAATTAAGATTTATAATGAGAAAATGTAATCCTACTTAATATATATCTAATAATTTTCCAAAATATCAGACATACATACACAAATGAATTCATCTCAATTGACTTATTTTTGCTGCACATAATATCAAATCATTCTAAATTAGTGTTGCACACGAATTATTTTTTGCTGCACACTAAAGTATATTAATGCACATAACAATTATGCTATACACAACATCCTTATACGCTGCACATAACATCAAATGAGACACATGTTACGCAGCACACGAAAGTTATGCAGCACGAAACAACACTTTATGCTGCACATAACATCATTTTACACAGCAAATAAATTCAAAAGATACAATATTAACGCTGCACACGAAAAAATAAAATATTAAATTAAATTTAAATTTAATATATTAGTTATTAAAAAGGTGTATTAAATATATTAATAAAAATATATAAATTAATAATTTGGGTAACTCGAACCTATACAATTTTTCTGAATTTTAAAATATTATATATTCATATAATTTTACAATACAACCCTTATAGTTATTAATTATAAATGATGAAAAAAATTTATGGAAAGTCTGGATATTAAATCTAATTTAGAAAATAATATATTATGTACGAAAATTTATGGAGAAGAATTTGGGCATTCTTATTGCACAATTAGTTATGAGCTAGGGGTATTAAAGGCATTATATGCTATAATTGTGTAGTTAGTATAATTTTTTTCAAAGCAATGTATTCTATAGTAATAAAGAGATATTCAATGTACTTGATGCTTACTAACCCTAGATATAATTATTTTTATAAATTTTATATTTGTTCAGTTGCAACAACCGAACAGATAAGAATCAGAATTCATCTGTTTGGTTGCAACAAGCGAACATGAAAGCTAGGATAGCGAATAGGATTAGATACCCCAGTAGTCCTACCCTTAAACGATGGATACTAGGCGTTGTGTGTATCGACCCGTGCAGTGCTGTAGTTAACGCGTTAAGTATCCCGCTTGGAGAGTGGAACAGAATTGACTGGGTGATAGAGTGGTGGAAACGCTTATTTCTT
Source organism: Pogostemon cablin (assembly GCA_023678885.1). Lineage (NCBI taxonomy): Eukaryota > Viridiplantae > Streptophyta > Magnoliopsida > Lamiales > Lamiaceae > Pogostemon > Pogostemon cablin. Next base: position 21,575,655 of record CM043009.1, on the reverse strand, counting down.
TCAAATTTTGGACCTTAACTCCATGGAACAATATATTACTGCTAAAACACTGAAGAATTGAAATCTTAGATCAAAACATAAGTTTTCGATGAAATCCTGAATAATAATATCCTAGAAAATGTACGATTTCCTCAATAAAAAAATTCTAACAATTGAAAAAATAACATAAGTTTTAGAGTATATACCTTAGATTCACACACTGAACTTCGTGGACAATCGCCAAAACCCAGGCTTACTCCATTTTCGCATTTTTGATCCTCTCTCCTGTGAAAGAACCTGATTCTGTCACGGTGGTGACCAAACAGAATCATCCTCTCAATTTTTTGACCTTCCCTCCGTCCCTTTTCCGATCACCTGATTATCGTCGTATTTTCCATCTTCGCCGGAGATCTCCTCCAGCGATTGCCCCTTAGTTTCCGCCACCAGAAAAGTGCAAAAGAAGTCGATCAAGTTGGTAACCGCCAGAATGATCATCGCTTTCTTGATCTTCTTCACATCTCCATCCTACGTGCTGATCATCGTTCTGAATCCCAAACGCGCTGATCATCGCCCCTGTCTTCTCGGAGGCGGCGCTAATCGCGTGGCAGGTCGACCTCACCCTCGTCGGAAACAGCTCCGCCGAGAGGACGAAGGTGGTGCTGTTGGGCTCGAAGTTGGAGAAGAAGAAGGTGAGACAGTAGAGTGCTGCCAATGTCCATTTGTGGTCTTTGTTTCTGAGGTAATCGTATTGGATTTTGATTATGAACATGAAAATGGACATCATGAGAAAGCCCACCAACTGTATGTAATAAAGACCAATTTTTATGAACGCCACCGTGAACCAACTCGTTCTGTCATCCCTAAAGCTAGGTTCCCTCTCTATAATTTTGTTTAATTAGAATAAGAATTATAATTTTAATTTTGTTCGATTATTGCAACCGAATAGATAAAATAGATGAATTCTGATTCTGTTCTGTTTGGTTGCAACAATCGAACAAATATAAGATTTATTTATATAATTTTGGGGATACGTATAGTAATTTTGGGGTGAAATTAGCTTCCCTTTAAAATATTACTTGCTATATTCATATTCGTTTTGAAGCTGATTATACTATCCATAGAGTATCCGAACCCGTCACATACGTTCTTCAAAATTATGTTCATATTCTTTTTGTGCCCCAAAATTTGGTATTTTTTATATATTAAAAATTAGGATTGTTTTGTAATGCATCGGTGCACTTGAGTTAATAGAGTTTTTAAAATTATGTTTATATTCTTTTTGTGCCCCAAAATTTGTTATTTTTTATATGTTAAAATTAGGATTATTCTGTAATGCACCGATGCGATAGGGTGATTTTTTAGGGTATAGTTACTTTATTTTTCTGCTCCCTTCATCCGCTTCTAAGGTGTCCATTTTACTATTTTTGGCGTCCGCTTCAAAGGTATCCATTTCTCCTGTTTAGTAAAAAAGTACACAATATGGCCCACCACTTCCCTCTAATATAACTACCCACTTTACATATAATAATAATACTCCTTAATCCACGTGCAAAAAATAAACAGATACCTTAAAACCGAACTAAGGGAGTATATTATTTTGTTTGATCTATTGGTGATTATGAAGTAGTTTTCTCATCCAATAGTATATATTAACTAGGTGCACCGTTACCCAGGTGCACCCTAATTTAACTCTAAAAATTATTATATAAATTACTTTTGAACTAATAGTGAAAGGATATCTTTTTTAATACTCCTTCCGTCCTACAATAATTTCACACTTTTCGTTTCTGTTCGTCTCACAATAATTTACACCATCCAAAAAAGGAAATATCATATCAATTCTTGACCTTAAAAGTACTCCCTCTGTCCCCTTTAAAGAGGGTCATTTTTTTCATTTTGGGCGTCCCACCCAAAGAGCCCCTTTTTTTTTATACACATGGGACCTACACACACCTACTAATATAATTAAAATATGGGATCCACATTCCCACTAATACAACTACCCACTATACATTAAATAATAATACTCCTTAATCCACGTGCCAAAAAGCAAAAGACCCTTTTATTGAGGGACGAAGGGAGTACATCTTAATTACAAGTTTTCAACTCTCACCTAACACACATAACATACTTTATAATTTATTTATTATCTAAAAGTACCACATTACCCTCCAAAGGTTAATAAATTTGGTCAAAGAACAACTTTTTAAACTCCGTATCTACAGTAACGATGCAAGTTATTGTAAAACAGAGTGAGTATTATAGTTTAAATCCTATTAGAAATATGCAATTTATAATTTAAATGGACGCATACCATACGGGCACCCAATTCTTTTATCCAAAGGGAAATTTTTAATAATACCACTTTCAATACTTTTTTTTAAATGCCACCCACAATAATATTTTTTTAAAAATGCCACTTTTTAATTTTTTGTACTCACATACCCCTTGACTCACATAAAGTCTATTCTCCATTCTTTCACTATTGTTCATTTTGTCTCATTCTCTCTTCTCACTCTATTATTCTTCTTCAAAAATTCTAAAGATTTAGAAGACAACAATACGAGGAAAGCGACAACGGCACAACACAACCCAAGATGAATCTAGGTTAGTAAATCTTACAATTTATTTTTCATAAACTAAATTTAGGATTTTGAGAAAATAAACATGTGAATTATGTTGGGATGATGTTATTTTGGTGTTTGATTAGATGACAAAGAATTTTTACATCACCTGAGGTGTTTAGAATATTGATTAACACAGATATTGTGAATATTTTGGTAAAAATCTAAACTTTGAGGCATATAAATCACAATTTGTGAAGAGTTGTGTGACAGGTTGCGTGACAGGTTGCGCGTAAAGTCGCACGCACCTTTAATAAGTAGTCACTTGTAAGTCGCACGAATGGTTGCGTGAGAAGTAGCATAGTTAGTTGCGTGGTTGGTCGCATGAATGGTCGTGTGCATGGTCGCTTGATTAGTCGCGTGAGTAGTCGCATGCGTGCATGGTCGCTTGATTAGTCGCGTGTATGGTCGTATGAGTAGTCGCGTGCGTGGTCGCTTGATCAGTCGCGTGAATAGTCGCACTTTTGCATGGTCAATTGGTTAGTCGCGTTTATGGTCGCATGTGTTGTAGTGAGCATAGTTGCTTGAGTAGTCGTGCATGATCGCATGAGTAGTCGTGTGCATGATCGCTTGGCTAGTCGTGTGCATGGTCGCATGAATGGTCACTTGATTAGTCGCTTGAGTAGTTAGTCGCGTGTACATAATTTGTCAAGCATATAAACAAATGAGGTTGCACGTAAATAACGTATGTACAATTTTTTATATTTTTTTAATATTAAATATATATTTCAAATTTCAGATAAGATTCTTATTCTATGCATTTGGAATGGAAAATGGCTACATGATTCCGGTCAATGGAAATATGATGGAGAGAAAACAAAGTAAAAAATTGTGTGGAAAGATATAGACACAAATTATGAACAATTATTAGACAAAATGTTTGATGTGATCAAAGTTAACAAAGAAAATCATGACATTAAGATATCATATTGGTTTGGCTATAAATCAAATGGAATCGTGCCTCCTTATCCGGTAAATGAGTTATATGACGTGCAATTATTGTTGATGATGAATAAGAAAGATCCATTATCATTACCCTTGTGTTTGGAAATTATTATGGCAAGTAGAACTTTAGCAGTTTCTCCTAATCAGATTTTGAATAATTCATCAAGGAACACAATTCTACATGAGAATCGTGATGATATTGGTGGTGGCATTCAGTTTGAATGTGATGCACCCAACAGTTCTTTTGTGAGCGAGCATGATTTCTTTGAATCCGAAGAAGAAAATAGTGACCAAAATGAAAGGATCAATCTTGATGAGCCTATTGATGAACACATTGAGTGGATAAATTGGCATACATCAAATGGAACAAATAGAAAATGAAAGTGGGAAGACAAAAGTAAGGTGATAATGGAGTGGAGGAAACGATTTTGTGCGGAGCTATTCTCAAATAAACTTGTAGTACTGTAATTAGTAGTACTTCAATTATTTAGTTGTTAAATGAATTTATAACAATGCAGTTTGCAAAACATGCTAGCTTAGCATTTTTGTTGAGTTGTGTACTCAAATCATTGTAAATTTAGGTATTCTTATTTGGACCATTGACTTTTTATGTATTCGAAGTTGCTTTAATCATTATTTTTCGAGCTTTCAAATTGAGGATTGTAATATTTGTCCTTATACTATATGTTTCAACTATGTGATTATGGGCTTCTATTACAAATGTGATTACATGAACAATCACGCAAATGCTTATGAGACCACATGCAAACCTGCATGCAACCACATTAGCGACCCTACCTGCGACTGTTGTTGCAACTTATTGTGCGACTTTACGCTTCAAGTATAAGCAACTTCTTGTGAAACCAATTACGCAACTTCTTACGAAACAACACACGCGACCATTAATGCTACCTTATGTGCAACCCTACATGCGACCTCTTGTGCGATCCTGCATGCGACACTTATGCGAATATAGGCAGAAACATATAGTCACATGATTGGTTACACAAACAGTCGCAAGAAAGGTCGCACAATACCGTGCGACCAATTGTGCGGACCCTATACGCGACCTTTTATGCGACTAAATGTGCGACCTTTTGTGCGATCCTATACGTGACCAACTGTGCGGTCTTGTACGCGACTTTTTTGTGCGATCCTGTACACAACCTAAATTCGTATTGGGTTGCGTTGTGCCGTTATCACTTCCCTCGTATGATTGCCTTCTCAAATCTTTAAAATATTTGAAGAATGAATGACAGAGTAAGAAGAGAGAATGGGGCAAAATGAACAATAAAGAGATGAGAGAGAATGAGGTTTAATGAGTAAAGGGGTATTTGAGTCCAAAAAATTTTAAAAGTGGCATATTTTAAAAAAAATTATTGTGGATGACATTTTTAAAAAAAATATATTTAAAAGTGACATTCTTGGAAATTTCCTTTATCCAAATAGTTGGGGTTAAACTCATACCTTACTCAAACACTAAGGGGGTGTTTGGTTAATGGGTGTGAAGAGATGGTATTGGAATGGAATGAATGTAGTGTGTTTGATAGGAGGGAATGGTAGCTGTACAATACTTTTAATTCCCAAAAAACAAGGAATCCTCCATTCCATAGTGATTTGGGTACTATGACTATCCATACCCAAGGAAAAAAGCACAGACCCATTTTATTAATGTTACGAAATTTTATTAAAAGAAATAATTTATTCAAATAATATTTTCCTTTAAAAGACAACAATATTATATTGAAAATTTTTTGAATAAAAAAAATATAAATTAATCATACCAAACAATATAAATAACCATAATTATCATTCCTTAATACTACTAGAGCTGTTACACGAAACGAGCTGCTCGAGAGCTGGGCTCGGCTCGTAACTACTCGAGCTCGAGTTTGAGCTCGCTCTTATGCTCGTTTCCTTAACGAGTCGAGCTCGGCTCGTTTAAGCTCGATAACAGTAATAATAATTAATTAATTAATAATAATAATGATAAGTATTATTTAACTATATTACATTAATTATTATTAAATACAATAAAAATTAATTAAATAAAGCTCGATAGGCTCGATAAATCTTGAAAAATTCGACTCGTTTTGCTTAACGAGTCGAGCCGAGCTCGAGCTCGAGTATGTCGGGCTCGCTCGGCTCGTTTAACAGGCCTACATACTACCAACCAAACAACATAATTATAAAAGACAAACCCATTACCATTCCCACTACTATTACTATCATTTTCATTCCGATTTCTTCTTATAAACCAAACGTTCCCTGATATATAACTTTATTTTCAATTTTCAAATCCATCTCAAAGTTCATTTAAAAGTATCCATACCCATCCAAGTTGGGTTCTCAGATTTCATTTAAAAGTGTCCATACCCATCCAAGTTGGGTACCCAATACTACCCGAAAACTACAATTCCTACATAGCAGTGTTTTTATAACCGGACCGGAGAACGAACCAGTGTCCTCAACGGTTCGAGGTTCAACCGGTTCAACCGGCGATTCAACTGGAAAAAACAAAAATTAAATATTTTTAATATATTTATTATATATAGTTATTTATATCTTATATATAATTTATATTACCCCATGGGCTAAATTGTGCAAGGCCCAATAATATTAGCTAGCCCTATTTTAAGGCCCAAGAGCAGGTATATTGCTGTAAATTCACAGCCTGCGATTTAATTGAATCACCTACCACCACCGACGCCCCACTATTTCTCAAATTCTCTCTCCAATTTCCCTTTCCCCCCCCCCCCCCCCCACCAACAAACTTCTGCATTTTGTCAACACCGCCGCAGCTCTCCAATCTACTCTCTACTTCAAGTCCAAATTGTGGACGTTCCACTCAAATCTAGATATGAACGAAAGATTATGAATTTGAAGCAAGTGGAGAGGACATGGAAGGAGATGAAACGACAGAGATTGCCTTTCGATTTTGTCTGTAGGTTGATGCGGATTCTCACCACTCTTGTCGTTGTGTTTCTCACAGGATGGCCAACGGATTTGCGGAGAAGAATGCCCAGCGGCGCCGTTCACGGTGCTTGTTGGCTTGAGCACGAAGAGGGCAGGTTTTATTATGTTCTGCTTTCTCAACGACCCACCCGGTTGCCGGTTTGGCCGGTTGACCGGTTATTCCGATTTTGACCGGTCCAAATCGGTTTTTTCCGGGTTAATTGCTAAAACGGTTTTATAGGGGTATCTGAATCGGTCTCGGCTCCGGTTTCCGATTGAATCGGTCCGATCCGATTTTAAAAACAATGCTACATAGGATGCTCGTAATTTCCAGGCAGGCAACCAAAAAGGAAAAGAAATTGTGGACCTAAGATGAAAATAAAAGCATGACCCACAAAACGAAAATAATAAAGCCAAACTGATATTTTAACACCAAAATAGAAAGCGAGTAGGTGTGAGTGTGTGAGAGAGAGAGAGCGACCGGGGCAGGTAATAGGAAAGAGCCACGCAAAGTATTAGGCCGGTGGGTCTAACATCATAAAACCTTACATTTATTATTAGGTCGTGTTTGGCATTCTCTAATTTTAAAAGCTGTGGTCTGAATTTGACGTTTCTTCCTTTACTAGTTTACTTTGTTGACGGACTACCCCCACCACCCCCCTTTTTCCAAACCAACCCATAGTTTTCTTCACTCCCATTTCCGGTTTTTCTCATTTGCTAATATCTTCCTAATAATAATAAATAATTAAAATTTTCACCAAAATCATTTCTACAAATAAATCAGTTTAAAAATATAAAAATAATAAAAGCTTAACCTAAACATCAATTCTAGATCCTTCCCAACACCGCCTCCCGCCGCCGTAAGCAGATATCACCGCCTACGGCAGCGGAAACCTATCAACTTCAAAGAGGGAAATCATCAATCAGTCCAGAAAAGAGAGATTTTAATTACTAAACTAAAAAACATATAATTATTTTGATTAATACGAAGAGAAGATACAGATGAGAAATTAAAACTGAGCTACACAACCATGGCGGAACACTAGAAGTAGTTGAGGAAAACCAACCAGACCCATTTACACATAATATAATCTGTGGAGTCTAAATTATCAATCTAGAGGGAAGTTATTAACTCACACATCTACATAATCATCAAGATATAGATTACATATTACTGATTTGATTGGAAACGGATTTGCAAATCTAGAGAGGTTTAATTTAATCCCATTTTTCTCTCTCCTAAATCCCGGATCTCGGATCCTCCTTGCCCGTATTTGAAAAAATATCTACGGTCGGAGTCCGAGGTTGCCGGGAAATTCAGAGCCGGAAACTGGGGGTTCAGTCGAGTCGGAGAAGGCGTCGCAAATCTCGAGTCGCCGGATTCTCCGATGGACTGATCTTCATGTCATCTTGCTGTTTTTTGTTGAAAAAAGAAGGTAATGGTAAAGAACGAGGAGATGGAGATAGAGAAAAGGCTGATCCGGCGTACACGTCGGCGCGAGGCGGCGGAGAGAGACGGATCTGTTTCAGTTCCGGCGATTTAGGAGCTTTCAACACCGCCAGATCGTCGGCAGGCGGCGGCGACTTCGGATTAGGGCTTCTTCCGCCGTTAATCTTAGATGTCAGCGAATCCAACGATTCGCCTCTTCTCAACAACACCACCGGCGAGCTTACGTTTCCGTTTCCATTTCCGTTTCCGCCGCGCTGTTCCTCCTTCCTCCGCCCCTCGCCGCCGTGGGTGACTTTCTTCGATTCGTTGGATTTCTTCTTATCGGGCTTGGGAGACGTCTTCCTGTGACCGGCGTTGTAGGTAGGTCTCCGATTGACGATCAAATTCGTCAAATTCTCGTTCGCCGGAAAATTCCTCCGGCGGTGGAACTTCGGCGGAGCGACGTGGAATCTCTCCACCAACAAATCCTGCGGCCGTAGCACCTCCGTCCCCATATCTCAGCCAAAAAAACGAATAAAATCCAGAAAAAAGAAATCAACCCGATGAAATCTTCAACACACAGAGGAACTCGGATTAAAAATTCCCCAAAAATTGCAGAAATTGAGCCCTCTTTTCAAGAAATTGAAATTGAAAAATAGATTTCTATCCAACTCCTCTTCCTAAAACAGGAGGGAGCAAATAAATATTTCCTTCTTTTTCTGTGAAATCTACAAATGCTAATGAATATTATATAAATAAGACGATGAAATTTTATGAACAGAGATGGATGTTTATATATAGAAATGTAGAAAGAGAAAGTGAGGAGAGAGAAAGTAGGGTTCAAACCGACCTTCCCTGGGACGCGTGAACTAATCAAAGAAGAGAGAGAAATTTGAAAATGGGCCGCCGGGTTTGATTCAACTTTCGGAATGGAGCGGGTCGTTTGCTCACGCCGTTTAGTGCTTCCGTTAAACTAGGGGGGTGGATTTGGTGGGGGTTGTGGGGTGCAGATGTGCACTAATGAATGTCGCTTGCTTTTTATTTGTCGGAATTTGTATTAATTCAGTTTAATTTATCTTATTTTTAAAAGTGATTCTGGTTTTGTATAATTAGGTCTATAATAATGATTTAGGATATTATTTTATAGAATCTTACAATTATTAAGTAGATTCATCATGAATATACACTCCGTCTGTTTGTCGTCGTTAAAAACTGTTTTAATACTAGTATTAAAATTAAAATATGCAAAAGAAGAAAATTAACCATAAAAAAAAATAAAAATACAGCGTCAAAGTTATGTTTTAAATAAAATTAAAAATATTTTCAATTACTAATGGATACTTGTGGAGAAGGTTTATTGATTAACTTAATGATATACTTTCATACGTGTTATACACTTAAGAGAGTGCATAAGAGATGACACACTAAATTGAAACGGAAGATCCGGATCCCGTGGAGTCTTGTTATGGTTATTATTTTACGCTTTCGTAATAGTATTATTTTTTATTAAAAATATTAATTTTCTATTAAAATGATAATTTTCTATTTACGCTATATCATGAAATAATTTACAATAATGTTATCAATTTTTTATTAATTAAATATAACTTTTTATTATAATTATTACTCTACTTTTTATCTATTTTACAAAAATTAAAAAATTAATTTTTATTTATTTTATGTATCACCTTTTATTATAAAAAATATTATTTTACTTATTTTACCAAAGTTAAAAAAATTATTACTTTTTTTTTTTTAAGAAGGTTAATTCCGATTTCCAAACAACCTTTCCCTACTTTTTTAAATCATTTCAGATCGTGTAAAAAGAAAAGGGAATATTATAAATATGAGATTGCACACCTTTTTTTTTTTTTTTGAAAAAAGAAAAAACAAATCTTCCATTAAACCAAGCAAATCTTGAGTGCAAGAATTAATTTTCGTGAAATCAATTTGTATTAATTTTATTTATGATATATATTTTCTAATAAATATACTTTTTTTTTTCATTATCCCTTTGTCCACCTCAAATGTCTCATTTATCCATTTTGAATATTTACATTTGAGGTATTTCATTTTTTACATACATGGAACCAGACACAATCACTAATACAAATAAATATAGGTAAAAACTTTTATTTTTGGGGCACACGTGCCATAGGAATACAAGAGACTAATTCAATGAAATATGATCCATACACAACAAATATTATTCGCTACATGAAGTATTAAATAACAATATTTCTTAATTCACGAGAAAAAATAAATGAATTCTTTTGAGGCGAATGTAGTTTGGGATTTAAATTTATTTATTTATAAAGTAATGGAGTAATATCTTTAAGGAATAACTCATTTTTTTAGTAATATCTTTCCAATAGGGTGTACTCCCTTGATCCCATAATAATTTTTAAGTACTCATCTGTCCCACAACAATAGTTACATTTTATTAATTAGTGCGCTCAGTTATAAGAGTTACATTTCTTTTTTTAGTACATGAACCCACACAAATTAGTCACTTTATTTTTATTGGGCCCACACACAATACTAATACAACTAACCACTATACATTAAATTATTATATCTCTCAACCCACTACACATTAAAATATTATATTTCTTAATCTCTGTGCAAACAGTAAATGTAATTCTTTACATGGGACGGATGAAATATTTTTAATTTGGGCGTCCCATAATAATAATTATATTTTCTTTTTGGTAGATAAGACTTACACAAAACAATAACTATATTTTCATAGAGTGAAAATACAATATTAATACGACTTTCACTTTACATTAAAATATTATATTTTTCAAGTCGGTAGTATATTAAAAAAAATGGCAAAGATGTTTGTCCATAACATTCAAAATTTTAAACAAACTTCGTATCAATACATTTAAATTATATTTAGCTCTATGGTTTTAAGTTATAATGGTTTATGATTTATAGTTTTAAGTTTTTTTTCTTTTATTAAAGGTAAATTAGTAACATTCATTTTTTATAACATATGGATATCTATAATATGGATATTTAGCATCACCAAAAATATACTCCCTTCGTCCCCTTCAAAGAGAGTCTTTTATTTTTTGCATCTAAATTAAAGAATATTATTATTTAAAGTATGGTGAATAATTGTATTAATGGGTATGTGAACCCTATATTTTAATTGTATTAGTAAATATATGCATAAAAAAAGAAATTAGACCATTTGAGAGGAACGAAGAAAATGAAAAAAAAAATACTTTAAAAGGTATGAGGTGAGTATTTCTTATGGCTAAATATAGTGTGCACCCGGGTGCAGACGAAGCTTCGTGTGCACCCACATACAAATATAAACAAAAACATATACAATTATGAGTAAAAATGTATACAATTTAAGTGTTAATTTTTTTAATGAAAAATTGAGTGTAAAAAAATATACAATTATTAAAATACATGTATATACTATTGAATAAAAAGTTATACACATATAAATGATGGTTTTTTAATGAAAAGCTTAGTGTTAAAAAAGTATACAATTATTACAAAACACGCATACAAAAGAGAATAACATGTATGCAAAATAGAATAAGAAATTATACACATATAGTGCACCCTTGCACCTGGGTGCACCTAATATACACTCATTTCTTATTCACCACACAATGAACAAACGTTGCTTTTATTATAAGATCTGAGGGGACCTTATTATCACTTTGATAAAGTATTTTGTGAGACGTGTTAAAGTATGTCTATTGTATAAATAAAGTATAGTTAATGGTTATTAAAGTATGTTTTCTAAAGTATAATGAATGATGAATTAAAGTATGATTTTATGATGTTATAATTTAATTCATTATTGACATATTTTAATTACGAATAAACATACTTTAGTAATGGATCGATTCGTTTCACATAAAAGTGTTTCTAGTACTTTAGAGAGTGTTTGATTTAAGAAATTAATAAATTAATTAATAAAACTTGTAAATGAAACAAGTAAGGAATGAATATTAGAATCTCCTTAATTTCATGTTAGTTTTATCCTGTTGTATTTCTCCGTGCTACTTTTTTTTGCTTATAAACTTGGAAGAAAATTAAACATGAATAAGTACAATTAATATATAAAATAACTAATTTTTAATGATTTTTTTAAAACCCAATAAATATTACTTCTTCTGTTCCAAATTTATCTTCACATTTACTATAGATATGGAGTTTAAGAAAAGCCTTCATTATAGATATGGAGTTTAATAAAAGTTACTTTTTGACTTTACTTTTTAGAGTAGTATGATATTTTTGAATAATAAATAATGGGTTAATTGCGCCAAAATTTTTTACCTTTGATTCAATTGCAAAAAAGTCTCAACCTTTTAAATTTAGCAAAATAAACCTTCATCTTTATAGTATTTGACACTTAAAACTCATTGGGCAGCTGCAGCTGACCGGATGCTTACGTGGCACATACAAGACAGAACTCGATGTGATGCCGGATCCGGAGCTTCCTCCGATCGCGACGAAACCAGCGAAGGTCAGGAACTCGTCGCCGTCCATCAATTTTACGGCGAGAAAAACTCTCGGCGGCCGGAGATCGGTTTCGCGGTCGGGCGGGATGTATTAAGCATCCTGTAGCTGCCCTAAGTTTTAATTGCCAAATATTATAAAGGTGAATGTTTTTTTTTTGTCAAATTTAAAAAGTTGGGATTTTTTTGCAATTAAATTAAAGGTGAGATTTTTTAGTGCAATTAATTCATAATTAAATGATAAAGTATGTTATGTGTTTTAAAAAAGTGATTATAAATATGAAATAAAAGTATTTAGAGGATACGGAGTATTAACTCATAAAAACAAAACAAACTCTCGAGTGTTAAATTACGTTGCATCTTTGTAGACCTACATTAATAACGGCGTGGAAACGGCGAACTGCCCCGTTAATTCGGGCAATTAATAAAAAATACAGGTGGGGCCCACGTTGCTTAAAATAATAATGGTGGGACCGGTAACTATGCATTTTGATGTTTATCCCCCCAATCTGTACGTGGGCTGTAATCCGATACGACTACTTGTTTTATGACACGTGTCGAGGTTGTCTGTATATCATTCATGTATGTATGTATGTATTGTACCATTTGATATTTAAAGCGCCTTTGTTTTCACCGACTTAGCGACTTATATACGGAGAATATATCCAGAAACACGCTTATATTCTAAAAGAATTGTAACAAATCGACTAAATTAAAATAATTCTAAAAATAAAGTAATTCTAAAACTAAGATAAGTTCAAAGGTAAAACACGGATTGCATGTAGAGATGGCAATGGGTAGGGTAGAGCACGGGTATGGCAAATTCACGTACTACCCTATACCCTATCCTCCCTACCTATACCCTACCCTTTTACTCTAAAGTAGAATTTCGGGTAGGATATGGGTATACCCATCGGGTATACGGGTAATCCGTGGGTAAATCTTAGTAGATTTTGCGGATAATCCGCGGATACCTGAATCTACCCGACCCGACATAATTTTTTTAAAACTATAATCCACCAAAAAATAATTATAATACATAAATGAATAACCTAAAATAAAATGAGTAAGTCTCTTGTGAGACGGGTTATTAGTGAGACGGATGTGAGACGGGTCAACCCGTCACTAAAGTATGCTTATTTGTGGTTAAAGTGTGCTTATTTGTTGTTAAAGTATGTCGATAATAAATCAAATTATAGCACACTAACATCATACTTTAATACATAATCCAACATACTTTAAAAAACATATATTAACAACTATTTAACATACTTTATTTAAATAATCGACATACTTTAACACGTCTCACAAACCCTCTCATGAAGGTAGCGTCTCACAAGAGACTTTGTCAAATAAAATATGCAAATTAGAAAACAAAGTCAACAACAATAACGTTTAAGTCCGTTAACAAAAAAAATCATAAATTCATAGTTAATCAAATAAAATTATAAAACAAACATCATATTCCAACAATTGCTTCAAAGTCCTTGGTTTAAGTATGAAAACTTTAAAGTCTTGCATCTCCTTTTTGCCACCAAGATATCTTAATTCGAATATCATTTTTTTTGTTAAAATATTAAAAAAAATAATTATAATTCTTAAATATAATTATAAATAACACATAACATTACTCCCTCCGTCCCGGTAAGTATTTCACGTATTGGTGTGCGCGGAGTTTAAGAAAATTTTGTATTTTTATGTATAAAGTAAGAAAGAGAATATATATTTTAGTTGATTTAATGAAAAAAGTGTGTAAAGTTGTTGGGAGATGTGAAAAAGTAAGTAAAAGTAAGTATTATATTGGGATGTGTGTAAAAAGTGAGTATTATTATAATGTATTTTTTTACCAAATTTAGTAAAAATAAAGTGTGAAATACTTTGAAGGACAGATGAAAAAGGAAAGTGTGAAATACTTTGGGGGACGGAGGGAGTATAACATAGAACAAGATTTATTATAATTCTTAAAAATTATTTATATTTATATCGGGACAAGAATATAAAATTTAATTAAAAATATTAAACATATTATAATAAATACACCATAAATTTTTCATCAACAATATTATTATACTAAAAGAAATATTAGATTTAGACATTTAATTAAATATATAATACTATTATTAAATATATATATATATACATTCGGATAATTTTCGGGTCGGGTACAGGTAAATTATAAGGGAACCCGTACCCTACCCTTACCCGTACAGTTTTTCTTTGGGTTCGGGTACTACCCGACCCATTATACGATTTTACCCGATTTTTTATACCCGCTATGCGGGTAACCCGACCCGACGGTAAAATTGTCATCCCTAATTGCATGCGTCCTCCAATGTTTGTGTATTGATTTTAATTTTAATCAGTACTCATAAATATCGTGTGCCAAAAAAATTAAATACACTTCATTTAAAATTTAAGTCATGAAAGAGGAAAATTTTCATAAGTTTATCATTATGATTGCAAATAGTAAGAATATTAACAAGAATTATTTATAAGCTCATTTTACATACGAATTTGAATGTTGAATAGCTCATTTGTTAAAAGTTAAAACTATGTGAATAGACTTATTAAGTGTTCGTTTAGCATGATTGTAAACAGGTTAGTTAAGAACTCAATAAATATAGTACTCACTCTGTCCCACATATTTTTACCCACTTTTCATTTTGGGGTGTCCCACGTATTTTTACTCATTCCATTTTTGACAAAATTACATAATATTTTATTACCTACTTTTTACAATCCCAACAATTTTAATTACTTTTTTACACTTTATTCATCATTCCCAATAACTTTATTCACTTTTTCTTTTTAAATTACTAATTTATCCCTACTTTCTCTTACATTATATATTAAAAAAATAAAACGTCTTAATCTCCGTGCCCGTACAAACAGGTAAAAATACCCGGGACGGAGGGAGTATATAATCCCTCCGTCGGCGAGGGTAGTTTTTACTTTTTGGCACGTGGATTAAGGAGTATTATTATTTAATGTGTAGTGGATAGTTGTATTAGAGGGAGTATGGACCCCATGCTTTAATCGTATTAGAGGGGATGAGTGGGTCCATGTGTGTAAAAAAGGAAAGAGGACCCTTTGGGTGGGACGACCAAAATGAAAAAAGAGATCCTTACTATGGGACGGAGGGAGTTGTATTTAATTAATTTATTAATATTTATAATTGAATAGTTTTTTATATAAATATACATAATTATGATAATAATTTAACTCATAATTTCAAACTTATATATAATTTAAAATTTTATTACTATGTACTCCCTCCATCCCGAACTTATGTTCGTCGACTCTGTAAATACGGAGTTTAATAAAAGTTATTTTTTTACCAATTTTATTGATTTTTAGGGGTATTGTGGTATTTTTAGATAATATAAGTAAATTATAAAGTATGATATGTGTGTTAGGTGAGAGTGATATTTTTGAAATTAAGATAACTTTTGAGGTTGTTGGTTAATGTGAAGTTTCCTTTTTTGAGTAGTGAAGATAAGTGTGGGACGGACGAAAACAGAAAGTGTGAACATAAGTGTGGGAATGAGGGAGTATTATATTTTACTTGTTTAATTATGTTTTTTGTGAGACGGGTTTTTTGTGAGATGGTTGTGAGACGAGTTGACCCATTATCAAAGTATACTTATCATATAAGTAAAGTATGCTTGTTTGGAGTTAAAGTATTATCAAAATATGCTTATCATATTGGTAAAGTATGCTTATTTGTAGTGAAAGTATGTCAATAATGAATCATATTATAACATCTTAAAATCATACTTTAATTCATCATCCATCATACTTTACAAAACATACTTTAACAACCACTAAACATACTTCATCTATATAATAGACATATTTTAACGTGTCTCACAAACGATCTCATATAAGTAGCGTCTCACAAGAGACTTTGTCTATTCATTATTGTTCACCCTAGACAAGACAAGTTGTAGTCTAAAATAAATTCTCTAAAGACGTGCAGTGCACCAACATGGTAGAGAAAATAAGCATGGTATAACATTTTATAGAGAAAAATTACTCCATGGTGACACCTTTTAAATATATAAAAGAAAAATATTGGATCAATAAATAGTAGGTACAAAACGTATTTAAAAATTACTAAGCGATGCATTCACTTCAGAAAATTACCGATAAATATAAAATTATATTTTGTTTTTCCCATAATACCTATACCTATCTGTACATTAGCGTGTATTGTTAAGATGAAAATAAAAATACGTTATTTATACGGATGTATTTTAGTGTACATTCTATTGATAAAGAAACTGAATATACGCGATTAAATTGAAGAACCATACTAATGTACATTAATGTGCATTCTTGAGAGATAAATAAAAAATACGTGATTAAACTGAAAAACCCTGCGAATGTACATCAATGTGCATCTTTGAGAGAAACGAAAAATATACAATTTAGACTATTGTTAAGTACATTAGTGTGCATTTTTAGAGAGAAACAGAAAATACGCAATTAAATTGAAGAACCTTACGAGTGTACATTAGTGTTCATCTTTGAGAAAGAAATAGAAAATACGTGATTAATTAAATTGAAAATAGGATTGTTATAATTATCCTTAAATCTCTCACCCATTGTTTTTATTTAATTTAGTGTACATTAATGTTCAATGAAACTAGTGTTAAGTGAAAACGTTGAAATATTCACCGTTGTAAATAAGGGTAAAGTTGAAAAAAGAAATAGACGTTTAGATCAATGTATTTATTAGTAATTAGGTTATATACACGCGTACCTATCAATAATAATCCCAAAAATATTTTTATTGCAGTCCCCTTTCCAAGTTATATTTTTGAGTAAAATATATTATTATATCATGTTTACTTTGATGTATTCGATCCCGTAAAATAATTTTACATTTACCACATTATTAAAAGATAATTGTAAAAGTGAAATTAATCTCCAAGATTCATTTATAATTTTGAATTCTTATTTCTCATGATCGTACATAGAACTAGGAAAAATAAATTATTAATTGTCCCAAACGACAATAATGTAGTATATACCAAGTTGTATTCATTCTTTCAAAATACATAGTCCTAAATTATTTATAGTGTCCCACCCAAAAGCAACACTTGATCATTTTACAAAATTTTATTATTATAGCCATTATCATTATTATATATTTTTTATAATAATTAAATTAATTGTTATCATGATTAATGGAAGACCAACTGGCTTCTACTTTTTATTGAAATTGACTAAATTATGAATTAAACACAACTTGCGAATATTTAATTTGTTCAAAGCCTAATGATTCTGATGGAGTATTAAACAAACGGGTGATGCTATTTGGATCAATTTGATCCAGATCAAATGCATTTATTCTCTCTCAAATTACTATTATAAACTTGATTGACAATTCATTTTATTTAATTTTTTAAAGATTTAATAGGCTATAAAAATTCTCTTTCCCATATTCCAAGATTTAACATTTATTATTATGTATTAATACTTCTATTGAAAAATTCAAAATTTATATTTGGTTCATTATTATATACGGTTAATCTAAACAGAATTATATATACTATTTAGTTATGCGTATTCATAATATATATACATAATAACTTTTTTATATATATATATATATATATATATATATATATATATATATATATATATATATATATATATATATATATTATAGGAATATGATTCCATTTGTTATAGTTATCAATATTCGTTAATTAAAGCCAAGTTAATAATATAAAATAGAAATTGAAGTAGCAATCTCACATTAGAGTTGTTTAAATTTTATTAATCGATAAAAAATGATAATGACACAATTAACTATTTCATGAATAATTTATACTATAAATAAAAAGAAATAGAAAGTTATAATAATATTTTATAGCAAAAATGATAAAAATTTTGTAGTATCATTTTTTTTTCTGTCTTATGTAGTATAAGTATATGTGAGAGGGTCTCACACAAGACATACCTTTTATTAAAATATGATTATTAAATAGATGAAATAAAATATTAGAGTAATTAAAATAAGATTTATTAAAGACAAAGTCTCTTGGAAGATGTTACTTATGTGAGACAATTTGTAAGACGTGTTAAAGTATGACTATTATATAGATAAATTATGTTTAATGTTTAAAGTATATTTTTTAAAATATAATAATGGACATTGAATAAAGTGATTTTAGAGTGTTATAATATGATTTATTATTGACATATTTTAATTATAAATAAGGATATTTTACCTATATAATAAGCATTTTTAAGTAATGAGTCAGTATAAATGATTTATTAAAGAAAGTTTATTAAAACATGAAAATATTAAAAAAATAGTATTTTTTACTAACGGAATATCCCTTTGATAAAAATTGGTGATTTTTTGTTGGTAAAATGGTGGTTGATAAGTTTTTAACAACAAAAATTCTAGTATTTTGTTCGATAAATAATTTAGTTGGTAATCGATACTAATAATTTTGTTTGTAATTTATATAATGATTATGTTGGTAAAATAGCAATAAATTTTATTTTTGTTGGTAAAAATTTAATATATTCGTTGGCAATCCATTGCAAAAAGAAAATTACTACTCCCTTCGTTCCGAACTTATATTCGCCAACACTATACATACAAAGTTTAAGAAAAATTATTTTTTAATTGACCAACTTTATTAATTTTTTTAGGGGTATTGTGGTATTTTTAGGTAATAAATAAATTATAAAGTATGTTATGTATGTTAGGTGGGAGTAATATTTTTGAAATTAAGATAACTTTTGAGATTGTTGGTTAGTGTAAAGTTTAATTTTTTGGATGGTAAAGACAAATATGGAACGAACGAAAAAGAAAAGTGTTAATATAAGTGTGGGATAGAAGGAATATAATTTTTGTTGGTAATACATTGGAAATTATCATAAATTGAATTCTTTTAATAAAATCCATTGCTAAAAAAAAAGAAAAAAAGTGAAGTTAAAGTATAACTCAGTAAAGTAATATACTTAGTTGAGCGACATCATATTCTAATGAATTATACTTTATTAACTCTAAAATCATATTTTAATAAATTATATGTCATATCTTAATAAATTAATCATAATATTTATATAAATAAGTTATTATAAATTTCATTCTCTACGACAAATCACTTTTAATAAGTAAATAATAAGTAAATTAAAGAAAAGTAACTGTTCCTATACCTTTTTTATATATATTTTTAATTTAAATAATGATAATTAGGTTATTTTATTAATTTAAAATAAAAGATGGGTTATTTGTGAGACGGGTCGACCCATCATTAAAGTATGTCTATTGTTGTATAGATAAAGTATGATTATTTGCAGTTAAAGTATGTTAATAATAAATCAAATTATAACACACTAAAATCATATTTTAATGTATAATTCAACATAATTTAGA
Organism: Pogostemon cablin; assembly: GCA_023678885.1. Taxonomy (NCBI): domain Eukaryota; kingdom Viridiplantae; phylum Streptophyta; class Magnoliopsida; order Lamiales; family Lamiaceae; genus Pogostemon; species Pogostemon cablin. The sequence goes on along the minus strand of CM043009.1, from coordinate 21,555,825 downwards.
AAACATATTTTAACAACGATTAAACATTCTTTATCTAAATAATAGTCTAAATAATAGGCATACTTAATATGTCTCACAAACCGTCTCACTAGAGAATTTATCATACTATATACTAATCTATTAGTGAGATGTGTGGGTCCATGGAGAGAGAAGTAATTAATTTATGTGGGTCCCATATTCTAAAAAGAAAAATGTAACCATTGAGATGGGACGCCCAAAATAAAAATATGTAACTATTAGGATGGGACGGAGGGAGTATAAAAGTAAAAGTATTTAAAAAACAATTTTTAGAACAAACAACAAGTGATAACATTAATAATAAAGTATTTTAATTTGTTGTTGGTTGAAGATATAATAATATTTTAGAGTTAAACTTCAGTGTACATTGTGCACCAGTGCTCTTGGATAATTTATACCATTAAATTAGATTTAATTTAATTCTACTAACCACTAAATAAAATAAAATATTTAAAATTAAATAAAATAACCACCAACAACTCTTTAATATTTACCTTATAAATTCTCGTGTGTCACCAGTGCGCCCCATAATAGTTGTATTAGTGTTGTATGTGTTTAGTGTTGTATGTATTTAGTAAGAATATATTAATTATTTGGTGTAAGTTCCAAATTAAAAATATTTAAAGATTGAAATGAGATAAACGACTATATATGAAAAATAATAAATGAATAATAATATGTGATAACATGAAAATTTTCATAAATTAATTTTAGAATGGATGAAAATAAAATTTCATTAATAGTAGTAGATTAAGTTTGATGGATTAATAGTAGTAGATTAATAGATTTGTGGATCTGTTATATTATCTCATCCAATATTCCCGTATATATATTTTTAAATTTTAAATTATTCAAATATAAATATTTATATATATAAAAAATAAAATTATAAATTAGACTATTAAAGGCTACGATATTATAAATAATTTTAAATATAGCATGTTAATATCAAAATTTATTTATAAAAAATATCAATATTTTAAAATATAATTATTTTAATTTCTATTTTTAATAAATTTTTTATATATATAATAAAATTTGCAAAACATTGTAGTCGAATGTTAACTTATTTTGTAATCATATTTTTTTTATAATATATATAAATGAACAAAAGTATAAGAAATTGTAAAATAATTTAAAAAATATTTCATTTTTTATTTGTAATATCCTTGTAAAAGAATCTGTAAAAGAATTTGAAAGATTATAAAATCCTTATATCGATGACTTATTTCATTTTATATTTGTAATCCTTTTTTTTATACTTTTATATATATATATATATATATATATATATATATATATATATATATATATATATATATATATATATATATAAATAAATGCAATTCAAGAATTTGAAAAATCAATTTGTAAAAGAATTTGAAAAGTCATTACAAAAAGAAAAATAAAAAATAAATAAGTATATCAATCGTTATGGAGCATGGATGTGATTTGCGTCAGCAACCATGGATGGTGTTAATGATGAAGAGGCTAGAAGAAATCTTATGGAACAGTTGTTTGGTTCAAGCGAGGAAGATAGTTTCATGGAAGAAGACGTGAAAAATCATCAAAATGCTAGTATAAACGAAAATGCACACATTGAAGAAGAAGAACTGATCAATTTGAATTTTGAGGAAGGCATAGAAGAAAATACTGATTTGAATTTGGAAGAAGGTCCATTACCAGGTCAGACATTTCCTAATATCACCACGTTGTTTAATGTTTACAAAGAACATGCAAAGTTAAAGGGTTTCAGTATTGCAAAAAAATCTGCTAGTAAAGGAAATAGTGACCATTAGATTTATCAGACAATTAGCTGTGACAGAGGAAGAAAGTCGAATGCTAAAAAATCATCAAAAAGAATCAATTGTCCAGCAAAAATTAGTGCAATTTTAAAAGACAATGTGTGGTTGGTTTCTAAAAGAGTTGATAACCATAACCATGAATTGGATCCTGATATGTGTAGGTTGATGCCTAGTCATAGAAACCTAACTGTGGAAATGAAGAGACAATTAGAAGCTAATGATATTGCAGGAGTACGCCCGTGTAAGAGTATAAGGATGGTTGAAGTCCAAAATGGTGGACCGCAGAATTTAGGTTGTTTGCCTAAGGATTGTAGGAATTTTATCGACAAAAGTAGGACATTCAGGCTTGGAGATGGGGACGCTGAAGCTATTCGCAAGTTATTTTTGAGCATGCAACAAAAGGATAGAGATTTTTTTCATTTATTCTATACTGGTGGTGGAGATAACAGATTAATAAATGTGTTATGGATTCATCCACGTAGTAAAGCTGCATATGAAGAATTTCATGACGTGGTGAGTTTTGACACAACTTATCTGGTTAATAGATACAAGATGCCTTTCGCAACAATGGTAGGCATCAATCATCATGGCCAATCTATTCTGTTAGGTTGTGCATTTATTTCACATGAGGATATAAAATCTTTTGAGTGGATATTTTCTACGTGGATTTCTGCTATGGGGGGTATTCATCCAAATGCAATTTTAACAGATCAATGTGAAAGTATCAAGAGTGCTATTCAGAAAGTCATGCCTAATACGGTACACAGATTTTGCTTATGGCATATCCTTTGCAAATTACCTGAGAAATTTAAGCATGTTTCTGGTTTTAATAAAGCAATGAATGAATTCAAGTCCATTGTCTATAATAGATTCACCATTCAAACTTTTGAGACAAGTTGGAATGAATCAAAAATATAATTTGGAGAATAATTCATGGTTGATTAAGCTTTATGATGAGAGAGATAGCTGGGTACCTGTTTATTTAAAGCATATATTTTGGGCTGGTATGAATTCTACACAGAGAAGTGAAGGTATGCATGCTTATTTTGATGGTTATGTGCACTCAAGAAGTACATTGAAGCAATTCGTGGAACAATATGAAATTGCAATTAGTGCCAAAACGGAGAAAGAGTTTCTCTCAGATTTTAAATCGATGCACAAAGTGATTAATTGTGTATCAAATTTTGAATGGGAACGTCAATTTCAATGTTCATTCACAAATTCGATGTTTGAGTTGGTTCAAGAGGAAATCAAGCGGTTGATGTATTGCCATTTAATTCCAGCAGTTGATGGAGTAGAAATGCAAGATGGTGTTGAAAAACACAAAATAATGGAAAGTTGTATGACATATAATGGATCTTTTAGAGAGGTTGAACATACAGTTGAGTTTAGAGAAGTTGGACAGTATTTCAACTGCACATGCAAGAAATTCGAATCAAGTGGATTACTTTGCTGCCATATCTTCAAGTTGATGTCCCTTAAAAATATAAGGAATATCAATGATAGGTACATTATCAGAAGGTGGAGAAAAGATGTGCATCGTCCCCATACAAAGATTTTCTTTCACGGAGGTTATCCCCATATGACTGAAGAATATAAAAAATTCAGAGAGGTGGAATATACTTTTCAAGAATGCACTGATTTGTCAATGGGTTCTATGGTGAAAATTGAGCAAGTCAAAAAATATTTGGAGTTTCTAAAGAAAGATCTGCTAAATTGGGATGACAATATGCACGGTGAAGAATGCACCAATCAAAGTGTGAGAGCTACAAATAATGTCCATGACACACAAATTCATGATCCAGTTATAGTTAGTAGTCGTGGAAGGCCACGCTCAAACAGATATAGAGGAAGACATGAAATTTATAGTGGAAGACACGGGGGTCGTAGAGGACAAGATGGTGGAGCTACAAACATGAACTTGAATGAAACTCAAAATGGAGTTGTTGCCCTTAGTCAAGAATTTGATCGTGGAATACGAAGCCGTAGAGGACAAAGTAGTTGCCCTACAAACCAAGGGCATATAAGGAATGAGGTACAATATTATTTTTTGTTAACTGTCATGGATTACATATCTAATATATAACTTCTTTTTTTATTTGGTATGTAATAGTTAAACATGAACCTTGAGTTTAATGAAGTCGCTGCCCTTAGCCAAGAATTTAATCGTGGAAGACGAGGGGGCCGTAGAGGACAATGAACAAATCAAATTTATACCGGGCTAAGGGATGAGGTACAATATTTTTTTTAAATTGAATATAATGTAATACAAATATGACATAAAGCTTATTTTTTTACATTATTTTGTATGTAACAGTTAAACGTCGACTCAAACGAAATTCAAATTGAAACTGTTGCCCTCAGCCAAGAATCTGGTCCTGGAAATCATGGAGAGGATAATTTAGGTAGCTGGTTTAGTTTATAAATACTTATTTTATTTAAAAAATTTTGAATGTGATGATGTTGCCTAATTAAATTCTGTATTCACCGTGGACTTCTAAGCGGGCATTTTGATATTCGTCTCACGAATTAAGATTTGTAAGATGATCTCGTACAAGTCTTTGCTTTATATTGTGTATAAAATCGTCTCATAGATCTCCTTCCATTAGATAGATTATCCACCTGGGTGCACCCTAAGATGGGGTGCACATACTTTAAAAAACATATTCAAATATAAACAAAAACATATATAATTATGAACAAAAATGTATATAATTAATTATTAATAATGATAATCTATATCCATATTGATAAACGATTACTTAGAATAATTTTTAATTGATAATAATAATTCATTTCATAGAATATTATAAGCCAAGCAGAAACAAAATTACTATATATTAAAAAAAATGATAATTGAACGATTGATAAATAACAATTCAGAATAATTTTTCATTGATAATGATAATCCATATCCAGATTGATAAACGATTACTTAGAATAATTTTTAATCGATAATAATAATAATAATAATTCATTTCATAGAATATTATAAGCCATTTATCACTGAAAAGTGATTCATAATATTAAAGGCTGATAGAAGCAGCTGAAGAGGTATCACCCTCATCTTCATAGGCTTGTAGAAGGAACTGAAGAGTTATCACCCTCATCTTCATCTGATGATATGTTTATAACTGGAATTTTAGCTTCTTCATCTTTGACATATTTCGCTGCTTCCAGAAAGAGCTCGTACAAATTCAATAATGGAGGCTCTTTCAACAGAATCTTACGTGCATCTTCTTCACCAAATTGCTTTATCTCTCTCGTGAACATCTCTTTGATGTCTTTTTTAAGATCATCCATTTGATCTCTCACTGAATTGTATAAAGCTTCTAGTGAACTTGGTGAAGGTGCAACATCCCATTCACGGAATCTTTTGGATGATGAAGGGGGTGTGTGAGCCATTTTTTTAACTTTGTGATTGTATATGTGTGTGTGTGTTTTTTATAATTATATATAATGTTTAAAAAAAATTTGGTAGGATGAAAAAATTAATGTAGATGGCTCTTCAACTTTTTATTCTTTATAATAATAATAATGATACATTTAAGATTCAATGTAGAGTGAATCTGCTACGCCACTTCATCTATTCAAATCAATTTTATTTACAAAAATAAATATGGGTTATGGGGTTGAAAATTTTTCTTAATATTTTTTATAATAATTTTTTTTAATAATACTTAATCACCTAACATTTTAAAAATATTTTAAAACATAATGAATTCATTAATAAATTAAAATATTTGCTAGGCAACATTTGCAAGAGACCGACTTACAAGGGATGGCTACGAGCACCCGCTTATTTTATGTACCGACAACCCATATTCGATTGAAAAGATGAAGTATTTTTTATTAGAATATTATCACTTTATATTCGTGTAGAATGCATTTGTGAAAGACAACTGTTCAATCATCAATGGAGTAGTGCACTCGAATAAATTCAGATGTATCGTGGGGTATATTATTTCAATTACAAAAATTATCTTAGATGTGATAATTGATTTGGTGGTTAAAATTTTTATAAATCATAAACTTGATTTACTCCAACTCGTAACATATTAGAAGCTCTGTATAGCCAATCCATTTGTGAAGAAAAATAAGAAAATTTTTCTTTAATGAATGGGTAAATATTTTCCCATATAACATAGTACAGTGAACGATCTCAAATAAATATAGGTCTTTTAATAAAAAGCAATATATACTCGATTTAATCAATTTTATCAATAATTAATAAGAGGAATAAAATAGTGAAACATTTTGATTCATTTTAATAATTTAAATTAATCAACAAAATTAGTAATTTTAAAACGTTTTATTGAAAAGAGAAAAAAAGAACATAAAATATAAACGTTTCATTGGAAAGAGAATATAAATTAGTATTATTTTAATTTTAGACAAGATATCTAAAATGAATAATTTGATATATATAATATACAGAGATTCACTTAATATGATTTAAATTATACAATATTTATGATGTAGAGATTCAATGTACAGAATAATAAATGCAAAGGGATAATCATATTAAAATTGAATAAAAAAATAATTATAAACATAAGGGTATTTTTGACATAAGATATTATTAATGTTGTGAAATGGACTATTATAGCCCTATTGAGTTGGATCAAATTGATCTGTTTAGATTAACCCTAAACTTTAATTTGATTAAGAATTTGAAAATGGCAGCAGGGTTATCCCACTAAATATCCTAAAGCATAATTATTTCATATTAAAGTTATGTTTTCTTTGTAATTGGATGATTTGGTCAAGATTCTAACATGTGTATATACTACTCTATGCTTAAGGAAACTAGAAAGGAAGCACCACCTTAGTTTTTTAATTAATTTTAATGTCACATCTTACAAGACATTATTTTATTTTTATATTTGAAACTTACTTGAGGTTATATATCGTGATTAGTTAATTAAGAGAAGGTATTATGGTCTTTATCCCATTTATTATGTGAGAAGGAGATCACTAGAGAGAGTGATTTGACCTAGTTAACAACATGGAATCCACTAAATTTACTGATATTTTTCAAAAGGAAATTACTAATAGTGACATTTCTTCAAATTAAAATAAAATGTTAAAATTGACATTTTAACAGATACTATCTCTTTAAAAAGAAAAACCGATTACAACATTTTACATTATGAGGTGGAGTATTACATTTCAATATTATTTTCCTGCAAAATATCATGTGTACCCAGTTGTAAGAGTGTAAGTTGGTTTTTTTTTCTTTTATTAAAACGTGTATTTGGTCGAAATCAAAAATACAAATAAGTATTTCCTATGTCTCATAATAAACTTTAAATTTTTTGTTTTTATTCGTCTCATATTAAACTTCACCGAATCACCATTCAAAAAAGAAAACATCATATTAATCTCTACCCCTAAAAGTACATCTTAATTACAAATTTACCATTCACTCAACACACATAACATACTTTATAATTTATTTATCACTTAAAAATACTACATTACACTCCCAAAAGTCAATAAAATTGATCAAAAATCAACTTTTCTTAAACTTCGTATCTACATAAAGGTGAAGTTTATTATGAGATAGAGGGAGTATATATATAATATTTTTTTATTGATTATTAAATTAAATTTTCAAAATTAAAAAGTAAGGGTATTATTATTTATTCTAATAAGTCTAAAATTCAATCTCAATTTATTACCTGTGCCTCCATTTCCGCACAAAGTGTAGAAAAATGATACTCCACTTCAGGGTATAACGATTTTTTTTAATAAATAAATGATAAAGTAGATATGTTAAGTATGAGTGATTTTTTTTAAGTAAAATGTATGGAAAAGATGATTGTGTTTAAGTTTTTGTATTTTAGATAAAGTGCAAATTTTTGTGGGAAAATTTAAAATAAAAAGTGTGTCGTGTGAAATAGACGGAGAGTAATACCGACCAAATTTATATTGTTAAAAATTTAGATGTTTAGAGAAGAAATACTCCTATATATTTAGAAGTTGAATGGAGATAACATTAGTTGAGTGGGGTAAGTTTAGAAGTTGAGGATAGAATAGTAATTTTAATATTATCATTTTTTTTATAATGTTGGGTGTCCTTAGCATTGGTTTAGGTGATAATAATGTCATTCATATATTTTTCCTTTTTTATTTACTATAAATATTTATTGAGAATATAATCATGGATTAAAGAGGCCACTCCCAAATTATAATTTCCACTGCCCAATAAAAGACTCCTATTAACCATGCCTACGAAACTGCTATTGAGCCCAAAGGTACTTCAGCCCACTTTCTATTTGGGCTCAGTATTTATTTTAAATATGGTCCAGTTAAATATTTAATAAGGTTTGTAACTATATAATCTTAGGTTGTTTAGATAGATCCTTAGAATTAGTGGACGACTATATATACTTAAACTCCTAATGTAAAAATTAATTTCATGATCCTGGAATAATGGATAACATGTTCAAGAAAGTACCTACAAAGCCAAGAAGTTCTAAATTGTCAAGTAGAGAATTACTTTCCATTCGAAATAATTCATTCAAATTATCTTCGTTTAAAGTAAGGAAGCCAAGAAGCCTCAAAATATATAATAGAGTTTCACTCTCCAATCGGAACAACTCGTTCAAAATCAAAGAATCTGGAATTCAAGAAGATTCGATGGTCATCAAATCAACACAAGAAGAGAAAAACGACGATCAAGTTGAGATTCAACAAACACTCGAGCAAGTTAGTCCCGCGTTTAATCTTAAATCCTTTGCAATTCAAGATTTATATACAATTATAGATGAAATTGTACCAGATACAGATGATGATTGGTTGTATAAACCTTTATCAGAATATATTATTCCTTTGTAATTTTTTTTATATAGTGAATTGTAGTTTATAAAGTAATGTAGAATGTATAAATATATTTTTTTTCATGAAATTTAATCATGGGAATATTCAATGATTTAATTTCATGAATATATATTTTTACCCATTAAAAGTAATTTCGATTTATAACTATTTAAATAGATTCACATGGATTTGTTATGAAATTATGATATTTGTAAATACACTCTCATTTATATGATTACAAATCGAAATTTAATTAGTTATAACTTAAACTCCACCTCAAATCAAATGATGTAATTTAATAATGGCAAAAGCTCCTGTGCACCCGGGCGCACGGAACACTTTCCGTGCGCCTTTAGAAATTTGTGCTAAATTGTATACCTTTTAGTATACAGATGTGTACCCTTTATTTTCTAAAGAAAAATCTGGGCGCACGAACAACACTCCGTGCGCCTTTAGAATTTTGTGTTAAATTGTATACCCTTTAGTATAAAAATGTGTACCCTTTATTTTCTAAAGAAAAAAAAATATTAATGAAAAGTGTATACCCTTTAGAACAAAATTGTGTACCTTTTAGTAATTAAAGTGTATACCCTTTAGACCAAATTAATGTACCCTTACCCATAATACAAAATTTCTATAGGCGCACGGAATGTGTTCCGTGCGCCCGGGTGCACGCAAGCCTCACTCTTTAATAATATCACTCTTTCTAAATTTTTATTGTTCATTAGATACATGCGCGTTTAATTCTTCTTATTTTGATTTAGAATTGAAATTTAGAGTAATTCTCCGATCCACTTGGGTTTAGAATTGAAATTTAGGGTAACCTGGATTAATGAGTAAATGGTTATATTTTAAAAATTTTAATTATTTTATTTTATTTATTTGATGGTAGATTTCAAATTAAAATTTAATCTAATAATTAAGATAGTTTTGATGAACTGACGCACATGTGCACAATAGTTGAACTCTGAAATTTAATTGGATATTGTATTCATTGATAATAACTGTCTTTTGAAATTTTTAACAAATTTTTTTAATGATAATATATATCCATATCAATACTTTATTGACAAACTGTGAATTAGGTTCACATGTAAACCCTTTTAAAATATAATAATCCCCTTACTTTGATGGAACTCTTCATGGTCAATTTTAATATGATTACATCTTTCATTTTATATGTGAAATTTTAATATGATTACATCTTTCATTTTATATGTGAATATCAAATATTTGGAAGATAGAAAAATAATTTAAAAGATATATAGTACTCCAAAATAACATCTTGAAATAAATTCTCTTATCTTAATAAAATTATTCAGAACATAAATAGGATTGCTTTTTTTAAAAAGAGGATATTAAATAAGTCGCACAAATTATAAAAGAAGCTAACATAAAAAGTTGGCATTATTTGCATTTTCAGTTCCAATGACCCAAATTTTTGGTCCAAACTTTACCTCCATAGTTATTACGATTCATAATTTCTAAACCAAACAAAATATTTCCTCTAAAATTAAATTTTACTAAATCTAATCCAAAACAATATAAATTATTACGATTCATAATTTCAAAACCAAACAAAATATTTCCTCCTCCCAACTTTAACTTTGTATTTTTCATTTTTGTTTCGTTTCAATTTTAGTTTCATACTTCGTAAAAGGAGACATTTAACTAATATCTTTACTAATATAAAAATTATCATCATCTTCTTAATATGTATCACTAAAAAAAACTTTTTTTTACTAATGGAATATTTCAAAAAAAAAATTTTTTACTAATAGAATATTTTGTTGGTAAAAGTCTTAATTCTCTTGTTAAATTGATTTAGTGTAAAAAAATTAGTAGAGTTGATAGGGTGAATGAATAAAATATAAAAAGTAAGTGAGATAGTATAATCAAAGAGTGGACACTCATTTTGTTTTACATATTGTTTCACTATGGCAGGAGTCGCCAACAATCAGAACCTCCTCGACAGATACATGCTTCTCACGCTTCCTACAAACAACCTGTATACCGTGTTTATGTTCACTCACTCAAAGGCCGGAGTTTATACAGATTCTCAGAAACAATGCGCACGACTTCCGTAGCCATCGCCTTGCGGTGGAATCTGTCCGTACAGTCCAGGAATGCACAGATGCACAATAGTTGGACTCTGAAATTTAATTGAATATTGTATTCCTTGATAATAATGTCTTTAGAATTTTTTAACAAATTTTTTTTAATGATAATATATATCCATGTCAATACTTTCTTGACAAATTGTGAATTAGGTTCACACCGTAAACCCTTTTAAAATATAATAATCAACTTTCTTTGATGGAACTCTTCATATTTGGTCAATTTTAATATGATTACATCTTTCATTTTATATGTGAATATCATATTTGGTAAATAGAAAAATAATATAAAAAAATATAGTACTGCAAAATAACATCTTGAAATAAGTTCTCTTATCTTAAAGAAAATTATTCAGAACATATTAAATAAATTCGCACAAAATATAAAAGAAGCTAACATTAAAAGTTGGCTTTATTTTCATTTTCATGTTCAAATGGCCCAAATTTTAGGCCCAAATTTTACCTCCATAGACACGGTCACATGGATGATCATCTTTAGGGCGGTACTATTGCCACCCAAAGTTCAATTGAAGATGAAAAATATGTGAAATTTCAATTATAACCTCACCCCTTTTTTAAACCCTAACTCTTTAATTAAATATATAACTCAATTTGCTATCTACATCCAACCACCATACACCTAAACACACACTAAAAAACACACTCACACACACATCACACGCATCACTACATCAAAATAAAACAACAGCAAGAGTAGAGAAAAGAAGAGAGAAGAAGAGGAGAAAAATGGAATTAAATTTCACACCCAAAACATTAAAATGTGAAACAAGCAAAATAATTGAGCAAAAGTATATAATTTTACACCACATTCTTTATCGAAATCATGCTTAGTATTATAGGGTAATTAGTGAAATTGTGTATTTCATTGTTAAATTATTGGTGGATTAATAAAATTATAAATGTAATTTGAGGATAAATGGTAGCAATATGAATTAAAGTTTTATGATGTTTTGAGGTTGAAAATTAATACTTATTTTACATCTGGTTGGTTGAAAATATGGTTAAATATCGATTAGACGCAGCCGAAATTTTGTTAAAAAAATCAATGGAGGGTTGCCGATTTTCTATTATCTTATATTTTTGCCAAATTTAACTTTTTTATACTTTTAATATTTTATTTTTTCAATTTAAATTCTATAATTTTTTATTTATTAGTATAGGTAATTTTTCAAATTACTTTCAATCACCTGAAAAAAATAAAAAAAATAAAATTTGGAGGGATTCAAATTATATATATATATATCTTTAATATATTAAAGGAGAGTTTAATTTTAATGAGGTGTCGCTACCATAATTAATCTCAATTATTTTAATTATTAATTAAAATTTAATGAGATAAGTACATGTATTTATTTTAAGATTTGAATTAATATTATCGGATCAAATTAATTACTATTAAATAAAATTTAATATAGATAAATATATATATTTACTTCAAGATTTGAAATTTTTATTTCCTCCCCAATTATAAATAAGATTCTTTATTCATTCGTTCTACACACATAATTTATTCATCATGACAAACAAACGCTTTCTTCAAATTCTAAAAAAAGGATTTTTTTTTTATATTATTATTGATTAATTTTTGTTGTTTCTTTTATATTTTTTAATTTCTTTTTGTTGTTATTTAATTTTTTTAGTTCTGTTTTGTTATTTAATTTTTTTTTGTTAATCGTTTAGTTAATTTAGTAAGTAATTTATAATCTTTAATTAACTTTATTTTCATAGTTAATTTTATAATTTTTTTAACTAACTTATTTATGATTTCACTTTTGATTTTTTTACCGTTTCTTTTATATTATTTAAATTCTCTTTTGATTTTTTTATTTAATTTATTTTGGTGTTATTTTTTTTTTAATTGTTAATGTAACTTTTTAATCTTTTGAAATTTTTTTACGTAATTAACATTTTTTTTCATAGTTAATTTTACATTTTTTTAAAATTAATTTTGATATGGTTTCACTTTTTATTATATTTTATTTATTTTGGTTTTAATTCTGTTAGGGTTATTGGTCAATGGTCGATTCCACGTCGAACAAATTCAAAGGAAGTAGCATGTTTGAAAGTAACTCTTATAGTCTTATAGATGAGCAGATATTTGTATAGTTGTATATATTTGAATAAATTATTTTTTAATTCTATTATTAATTTCAAAAAAAAAAAAAAAAAAAAATATATATATATATATATATATATATATATATATATATATATATATATATATATATATATATTTATATTCAATCACAGGGTTCAATTGGCGCAGGTGTGATTCGAACCTGCATAATTAATTTTTAAAAGTGAAACTAATTATAAAAGCAACAAATATGATTAAAAGTTAATTTAATTATTTTAGTTTTTGTTTGTCTATGTAATGCAATACTTTAACTATTACTTGATTTTTCTACAACGATGGATGAATATTTGAAATTGATATTCATAAATTTATAGGACATCAATGACGATCTCTTCCGTGAAGGACTAAATCTCATTTTGGATATGAGTTTTTTTTTTTTTCAAAATTCGTGTAATCTGATTATCCATTATATTTTATAAATAAACTAATTAGATAATCTAATATTAAATGCATATTGTAGTTTAATAATAGGATATACTCAAAATTTTTGAAGATATATTTTTATTAATTGGTTTATTTATATAATTTTAAAATTTAATTTTTAATTCTAAATATAAAGATATACACATTACTAATATTATAATAATAAAAAATAGAAGGATTATATGTGATATTAAAATAAAAAATAAAAAAATCTATTCTAACTAATAAAAAATTATGATTAAATGTGGTGTTTAATTTAAAGATATACATGAATAATAATAATAATAATAAGTTGGATATATTTTTATTGATTGATTTAATTATCTATTCCTAACCAATCAAAAAATATAATTAAAGGTGATATTTAATTTATAGATAGATACATGAATAATATAATAATAAAAATAAATAAAAAATAGAAAGATTATATATCTAATATTAAAATAAAAAATTAAAAAATACGACAATTAACCACATTGCGACACCTCATACTTTTAAAAAGTTATTTATATTAGTGTATTCTCAATTAGTATATATAAAACTAAATAAAATTAAATTCAATTTATCTGTATTTCAAAAAGTATGTTTGTAAAAATGGGATTCACATGTGTACTCCACCCACATAAAACTTACTCATAATTAAAAATTTAAATTATTAGATAAAGAGTAAAAGCAACAAATATAATTTATGTGTATATGATAAATAGTACATATTATTTTTCAAAATATAATTCAATTTAAAAACAAAAAAATATTAAGATTGAAGTTACACTAAATCATAATTTATGGCAATGATTTTTTGGTATTAAAGTTCTAAATACTAAAATATCTTATCGACACTCATATAATTTTTTTCCCGTATATATTCTAATAATTTATATTTTATTTGCATATATTGTGTCTTAATATGTATATTATTTATATTTATTTAAAAGTTTAATTTTATATGTTAAATCATGATTATTATGAATTATGAATTATATATACTCTACAAATTTAAAAAGATTGATCTATATATAAAAATAAGTTACTGGAAATTAAATATATAACATATACTACTATGTATATAAATTAAAATTATATATCACCCAAATAATAAAGTTCTTAATTATTGTATATTAATCCTATTGAGTATTGTATTTTAGAGTCACATTGCAGTGCAGTCGGTGCACCTAGATAATCTAAAATCCTAACCATTAAATAAAATAAAATAATTAAAAAAAATATATAATAACAACCCACTACACTCAAATTTTTACTCTATAATCTCCTAGGTGAACCGATGCACCATAGAATAACTCTATATTTTAATATAGTTAATCAATAATTTTTTAATTTTTAAATACCATGGATTGCGTATTTTTTTTTTTTTATTTTTTAAAATTATGAAATTAAAGTATATCAAAATTAGATTCTGAACCTATGAATATAATTATAAAAATTAAATAATTATATTAAATTTATAATATGTACTTTTAATAATTTTTAACTTTGCATTCCGCGTAATACGCGAGTTTTGTACTAAAAATTTATAGTATATATATAAATAAAAGAAATGCTAAAAATTAATTGATTTCATAGAAGTGAGCAAAATTAATTGCTGGTAAAAAAAAAATTACGCCGACTCTTACCAAAATGTTCTCAAATTTTGGAAGCATTCCATTGAATTTAAAAATAAAAAAAATAAAAAAATTCGGCAACGTTACCATTGAATTTTTCCCAAATTTTCGGCTGGCCGATATTTAGTTATATTTTCAATCAATCAGATTTGAAATTTTAAGTTTTGTATTTCAACCCTGAAACATTGTAAAACTCCGATTCATATTGCTACCATTTATTAAACTCAAATTACATCTATAATTTTATTAATCCATCAACAATTTTACGATTAAATACACAATTTCACTAACCCTATAATACAAAGCATGATTTTGATAAAAAATGTAGTATAAAATTATATACTTTTGCTCAATTATTTTGCTTGTTTCATATTTAATGTTTTGGGTGTGAAATTTAGCTTTCTCCTCTTTTCTCGTCTTTCATCCCTTTTCTCTTCTGTTATTTTTGGACGCACAGAGTAGTGGATGTATTTTTTAGGTGTATTGGTAGTTGGGTGTAGAAAGCAAATTGAGTTTTTTTTTTTTTAATTTAATTAATGGGTTATGATTTTAAAAAAGAATGGAGTTATAATTGAAATTTCACACAATTTTTGTTTTTAATTCGGATGCCTTAAAGAAATAATTGGGGTGGCAATAATGCCTCTCCTATCTTCACCCTCATATTTTAACGTCAGTTTTAGGCCCAATTTTTCGTATCCCAAATATTCAAAATTAAGTAATTAACCCATTTGGAGTATATAATTTTTAATGAAAATTACAAGTTTAATTAATAAAATAAAATAATTCAAGATTTGATCATTTCAAAAAATACATGGAGTATATTGAATTTAAAAAAACATTTTTTTCTTATTTAAATTAATTTATGAAATAAAAATATTTAAATTTAATTAATCATAAATTAAAAAATGTATATTATAATTTGTGTGGTGGAGAAGATGATTGGAAAATCTTATCATATGTAAGTATAAGGGGAAACATTATTATCACTAAGTATTATTACGAGTGTTATTTTTTTTTGTTAAATAAAATCTATATAAGGGGCAACATTATTATCACTAAGTATTATTACGAGTGTTTTTTTTAAAATAAAATTTGTATTAATGACATTTGGAACAAAAAAAAAAATTGTACTTCTACAACTATTAAAGGATCAAATTTGGCTTAACAAGTTATTCATTAAAAGAAAATTTAAGCTTATTTTCATAATTGGCATAAAATTATCCCATATTCTACTTTTCATTTCTTCTATCATTTTTCGTAACAAAAAACTATTGCATTCATAACTTTTCAAATCAATTATATGTCATATTGACAAATAGTTGCGAACTTCACTTTAATCTTTATTTTCTTAGCATAATATCTAGACACATCAAGTTCCAATAAAAATTTGGATAAAGAATGAAATCATAATCCAATTCATATAAGTCATTCATATCTTATAAAAGATCAATTATATATTTGTTATTGTTTTTAATTTACAGATACACAGTAAAAGAAGAAGTTGAAAATAGATGGAGATGGAAGAGGTCCAAGCAAAACTATTATGAAACAAATGAAGTTTTGCTTATGGAACTGCAAGGATTCAATCCTATTGAAAAAAGATAATGAAAAAAGCTTCAAAAGCATATGAAATAAGTTCACACCTGAAGGTAATTTGTTCACTTATGAAAAGTCCATTGAAACTGTTTATCTAAAAAAAATATAGGAGCGACATTCTTAATTCTATCTATGAGTGTTATTCTTTAGAATATTTAGATGTCATTCTTACTGGATAAATTAAAATAATTTCAACAATATCAATAAAACAATTATACTATATAGTGCTTAACACAAAATTAATAAAATCCATTTCAATCAATTGATTATCACATCTAAAAAAACTAGTTGTTCTACATTAATTTAAAATTATGAAATATGCACACTCAGTGTGTGTGTGTGAAGTCATTGTCTTCTCATCTCTTTACTAGCCAACCAAAATACTACATCACTAAAATGAAAGCAACCACTAAATTCATTTTTCTACGAATAATGACAACAATATTATAATTATTTATATTCCACTCAATATAAATATATATTTAAATCATAGAAAAGGAAATAAATAAACACAAATAAGCCAATTCCTTATCCTAATATGTGACCTCACAAAGATACTAGTGGCTGCTGTGTATTCGCTCACACAATATAAATTCCCCACAATTAAAAATAAAATAAAATAAAATAAATAATTAAAAAAGAAAATACAGCACAAATATGCTGGCGAAGGAATCGCCGAAGTTCGACCTTCCCGACGAATTGCTCGATGTTTTGCCGTCCGATCCGTTCGAGCAGCTAGATGTTGCTCGGAAAATCACCTCCATTGCGCTGTCGACACGTGTCGAGTCCCTGGAATCGGAGATTTCCGAGCTCCGCGATGAACTCGCCGACAGGGATAACGTCATTGCCGGATTGGAGTCGCAGCTGCAGTCGTTCGACGCCTCACTCAACGAAGTGTCGGATAAACTCGTCCTAGCTCAGCAGGAAAAGGTCCGAATACCCGTTTGCAATACCAGAATTCATTTTCACTTTGATTAGTTTAATTAATTAAGTGGATATGAATTGCGGAAGTATTAGTTAATTGAGTTAATTAAACTTAATTGAAGAGTGCTTAAACAGTATCCACATAGAATGTAAGAGTCAAATTAGATGAGACGATAGGTAATAGGTTTTTCTGTCAACTTGAATGGAGAACGAATTCAAAGTAGTTGCTACAGTCTAAATTTAGTAATTTTAAATATATTGTTATTTAAGTTAATTTTTTTTTGTTTGTTTGCTATATCTTGTGATGTAGGGAATTTATGTGAAAGCTTTTTTTATTTATATTTATATTTATTTATGATTTATTGGTTTGTGAATGGTAGGAGGATTTGATGAAGGAGAATGCACAGCTAAGCAGTACTGTGAAGAAGCTGAACAGGGATGTTACCAAGGTATACATTATTGTGTTTTTTGTCAATGGTTATGGATTTTGTGGTCTTTAAGGCTGTTATAAAATGTTGGTACTTTATAATGGATTCGGATCTTGATCACGTTTCTGGATTCTTGTGTGGTCAAGTTTAGTTCTCTTTGGCAGCATCATGCATTGAAATCATTGAGTTAAGATTAAAACTGCACATTGTCTGTTTGGAACGTGCTTGAAGTATATGATAAAAGAAACTTATATATGGTTGAAATGAATGCGTTGTGGTTTTTGATTCGTTATTACTGCGTAAAATTACTATAGAATTCTGGATACTCACATCTTGGTTTAATGGCCATTGTTCATATTTGTATCACTAATAATTCAGTTTCTATTTCCAATGTTGATCTAAATTTAGCAAGTTCAAATTTTCTTGTAGTATTCATAATATATGGTGCCTTTTTATTTCAAGAATGCGTCTGTTATTAATGGATCCATGGGTTGATCAATTATTAAATACTTAAAGTATGATTTTTGGACAGGTCAAGGTCATACGTTACCTATCTAAAAATCTGACATATCTAAAAATCATACTTAATAATGAATCAAATCATGAATAAATGAAGCTATTCGTCTCATCACCCGCCTTTCAAGAGAGTGATCCTATTTTAAAATCTTAATGCCAAATTTGTGTTTGTTTAGACCCTCTTACAGTTTAAGTCTTTGCAGTTGGAAGCTTTCAGGAAGACACTCATGCGATCGCTTCAAGAGGATGAAGACAACCCTGTAAGTGAATAAGTTTTACTGTTTTCGTTAAGTTCCTTGGACATTCATACTTGTCTGTTACATGCATTCAATCTTGCTCGACAATTGAATCTCATATGGACTTAGAATCTGTCTTGGTCTTTTTCTTTTATTTAATGTTTGTTAGGCAAGTGCGGCTAAGGTTGCTGTTCCAAATCTTTCAAGCAATAATGGTTTGTTATTCTGATCTCTTGTTTTTTGCATTTATGATCTTTTAATTTGTAAAGCTATTGTTGTTAAGTGAAGATGTTTACGGAATACTACCTTTCTTAACAAAATATTGTATATTTATGAATATAATTTGTATAATCACATTGTCTGAATTCTTTCAGAAGATGTGTCACCACAACGAACAGCTTCTATTCAAAGCCAATTCTCAGATGCTGGAAACTCCAATTCTGGGGATACTGAGACTGATGGTATGCTTCGTTGATAACTGATTAAATTTTCAATAGATTACTTTAACTGTTTATAACTATTTTTTGTGGTCATTGATAGCTGTGAAGCCACGTGTTCCTCATGGTCCGTTACTAGCGTCTCAGACTAGCACACCTCGACTCACCCCTCCTGCTTCGCCTCCAAGCTTATCTGCGTCTGTATCTCCGTCTAGAACGCCCAAGCCAGGGTCTCCGAGGCGACATTCTGTTTCATTTTCGACAGCAAGAGGCTTTTTTGATGATAGGACTTCTGCGTTTTCTTCTGTGCCTTCGAGCCAGTTCAGCTCAATGTCTAGCCTGGACTCAGGATCACAACCAGCAGGTTAGTCAAATGGACAACATATTGGTTGTAGTTGTACCTTTGTTCTTTATGAAGAAAATGTATTTATAATCTTCAATTATTCGATTTATTTGCCAGGGAAAACTCGTGTTGATGGAAAAGAATTCTTTCGGCAAGTCAGGTACATGATGCTCCATCAAAAAACATAGGCAAACAATTCTTTTAAGCCACGAGCGAGGATCCACGTTTAAGTCTTTTGTCGACAAGTTCATCAAACAATTTCTTTCTACAAACTATGATACTTTTCTTGACCTATCCATGTCATTTACTTTAAAAAACACATACTCCACATTATTGTATATTTACTTCTATTCTATCAAAGTTGTGCTATTCATTCATTCATACATATCTGTGATAGAGTTATTCTAGCAGCAATATCTACATATAGGTTGTCCTAAATTGATCAACTCTACTAATCGTCTCATGCTTGACAAATGTGCCTGGTTCAGAACTCGGCTATCCTACGAACAGTTCGGCTCATTTCTTGCAAATGTGAAGGAACTCAACTCCCACAAGCAAACAAAAGAGGTATGTGATACCATATGGGAAAATGACCTTTTTATCCCTGCACATTTAACCTCCTTGTATTCAAACAAAGGGCATAACATTTTTGGATCTTTTTACATTATTTTATGAGCTTAACATATTTTTTTAACATTAAATGTGGTATGGTGTATAACCCTAATATTCAATGATTCATAATGTTAAGTAAGTTGATAGCTCAATGCATGATTCATCAATTGTTTTCATGATGTAACTCTCTTAACATGCATACAAATATCAATGTCGACGAACTACCTTGACTCATTTCATTGAACTCTAAACTCATGTTAGGAAACCTTACGGAAGACGGATGAAATCTTCGGCCCCGATAACAAGGACCTTTACATCATTTTTGAGGGACTGATTACTCGTAATGTCCAGTGACAAGCCATGCATTTCACACAAACCTTCAAGATCTTAGCATTTGTTTCTCCAATATTTTAGATTTTTTTATTGTAAAATTATAGTTGTATAAGTTATGATCATCACATTTGTAAATGCAAACTGTTCTGTAAGTTTCTTTTGAGGAAGGAATTGTTTGTAATTGATATGTATCATATTACAATTTTCTTTCTTGATATTCAATAGTAATTAGCTATATATTGTAATTTCACGAAGTGTTCATTTATTGCAGCAAGGTATTTTATTTTTTGTGGAGTATTTCATATTATGCCACTATATACTATTTTTGTAGATACAATATTTATTTTAAATTGATATAACCTTAATGTTTTCAAAATGATAAATCATTTTGCGGTTCAGGTATTAATATTGGAGAAGGCGAAATTTTAGCATGAAGATCTTGCATATAATGTGGAGAATTCATACACACCACTACTACCATTTCTCCTTTTTCTCTCATTCTCTCTCTAACCATCTTGTTTGCTTTCTCTCTCTCTCTCTCTCTCATATTTTGAATTGAAATCTGTAGCCCTGAATCTTGGTTCCTGAGGCACCTGTTTTTTGCTGTCATCAAGGAACCATGGAAAATGCTGTTGAATCATCTACTTCTGACAGGTAATCTAATTAATCCCAATATGTTTAATCTTTTTTTTTTGGTTTGTTTCACATTTATTACATCTGCATGATGCCCTGTTTCTGCAAAAAATTGAATGCAGCTTTATTATTGTTGAATTCTTTTGATCAATGCAATAAATAAATAGAAGGATGAAAATTCAGATTCATATGAATGATAATCAATGATCAATGCGTATATTGGGTTTTCTTAATCTTTTCACTTGGGGTTTGATGATGTATTAATTGGGGGATTCCAATACTTATGATATTTATTAGGTTATTTTCAAAATTTGATTTCCCTCCACAATTCCTTGTTTCATATGTAGTTTAAAATAGATTGAAGAACGTCATCGTTTCGGATAGTTGTTAACTCGATTGATTTTTTGTTGAATTGTAGAGAAAGTGAGAATGCAAGCGAGGTTGCTGTGGAAAGTACAGATGGACAATTTCTTGTAGTTGGGCAGAAATTACTGTTTTCTACTTCCTCCATCACTCTCTCTGCTGAAGGTATTTGCACATTTTTAGATGATCACATACAACTAAGCATTGGATTATAAGAAAATTTAAAAACTTGAATTGTTTCATGGCTTAGATTTAAGAGCTTTAGATGTGGATGTCAACGCGTTAGAAGAAGAGTGCTCATCGAGCGGAGATGAACAAGATGAAGAAAAGGAGGTACCTATGAGCTCCATGGTGAGCACTTCAGATGCAGAAGCGGTTAAAGTCATTGATAAATCTGACTCCCAATGGAAAGGGTTTCTTCGTAAACTAAAGAAAGGCCCCGATGTGCATTTTCGTACTTTCCATCCTATACCTCACCTTCTTTCCATAAAGAAGCTTTCTTCGAGAAGAAGAGGTACCAGGAGCACACAGAGTTTGCCCGAACTTCCTACACAGATAGACGGGGACTTGTATTATTGCTTCGAAACTTCATGGAAGAATTTTACACTTTCAGACCTCAAAGAAATAACAGACAACTTTGACAGGGGTAACTGAGCATTTTATTTCTCGAATCTTGATGACTGAAACCTGTGGTTTTATTTGCATGAATGCATAATAACAATGTGATTTTGATCATCTAAAACATAGTTTGGTTCTTTTTGTTTGTGTGTGTGTGTGTGATTAGGGAACTTGATTGGAGAAGGAGGCTATTCTGAAGTTTACAAGGGGCACTTGGCAGATGGACAACTAGTAGCCGTTAAAAGGTTGATTCGGGGATCTCAAGAGGAGATGACCGCGGATTACTTATCTGAGCTCGGGATTTTAGTTCATGTTAACCATCCAAACATTGCCAAAGTTATCGGTTATTGTGTTGAAGGAGGGATGCACCTTGTTCTACCCTTATCTGCTAATGGGAGCTTGTCGACTATACTCAAAGGTTTAACTCTTAAGTCCTTTTTCCATATGATGTATTCGTGTTGCTTTCTGCTTCAGAAACCCAATATTGTTCATTGTCTTCTCAGAAGCAAAGGAAAAACTAACATGGAAACTCAGATACAGTGCTGCTGTTGGCATTGCCTCTGGTCTTTGTTATCTTCACGAGGGGTGTCAACGAAGAATCATCCACCGAGACATCAAATCTGCGAATATCTTGCTTACTGAAGAATTTGATCCTCAGGTAGATAGATATACATTTTTGCTACACTCTAGTTCTTCCAGTTGATGCTTTAGGGTAAGATTGGTATCTGCAGATTTCGGATTTTGGGCTTGCAAAATGGCTTCCTGATAAATGGACTCACCTTAGTGTTGCACAATTTGAAGGCACATTTGGGTACACCACCTTACTCTTTCTGGAACGAAACTAGGCGTAATTTCCATCAGCTTTCGTTCTAAAACACTTTCATCTCTGTCTATGGCAGCTATCTTCCTCCTGAGTTTTTCCTGCATGGTACAGTTGATGAAAAAACCGATGTTTACGCATTTGGAGTGCTGTTGTTAGAACTGGTTAGTGGTCGCCCAGCTATAGACGATGCAAATAAAAGTGTTGTGATGTGGGTAAGTTTAGCCTCGACTACACAATATACACAAGATTATAGCGTAGAGGATCAGATGATGTATACATTTTTATCATCTGGTGAACACTTTTGCAGGCGAAACCTCTGCTACTTAGTAAAAGCATTGGAGAGATGGTCGATCCAGCACTCAATGGTGATTACGACTGGGAAGAGCTGAATCGCGTGGTTATGGTTGCTTCTTTATGCATTCATCAACATTCAACAGATAGGCCACAGATGAGCCAGGTATGCCATTTTTCACATCATCATTTGGTGCGTATACAGAATACTCGATTGCATTACAGCTTATAAACGCACAAGAGTGAGACTAGACCGCACTAGTTACCTACAAACACGGTACCGAGATCATTGTCGAATAAACGAGCATAACATGCAATGCAGGTTGTGAGGATGTTACAAGGCGATGAAGGGATATTACAGAGCAAGAAAAAGTTCCAAAAAAGGCCTGCACTGAAGAGGACATGCCCCTTGGAGATGATCGAGGAAGAAGAAAGCAACTCGACCAAACCTTCCAACCATAGAAACCACAAAACCGATACTGCTTTGGAACTAGATACCTATTGTCTAGAGGAGAACTCATAAAACGCGGTGTACAGACGAGCATTGGTATGTACAGTCTTCGTCCAAGACACTCCTCCCGTATTTTCCTCCAATACTTGTAGGTTCCGGGGGAACTATAGGTGCTTGGCCAGTAGTTCAAATGAAGAGCTGTTTGCAGCAGCAGTGAAACAGCTTGTGTGTTGAATGCTGTTGTAATGAGTTATCAGCGTTATACATAGGAAAAACAAGAAGAAAAAACATACATAGATTGCATTTTTTTTAAAAATTTTATGACTTTTTTTTTTAATTTTTTTTGATGACATATACTCGAGATTAGGAAATTGGGTGTTATATACTGTTCCAATGTATGTATTCTCCAACCTTCATGAGTACTGTTGTAAATTTAGATCAAGAATCTCCTCACTAGTTCATATCTGCTTCATACAGCTTTATATTATTACAGGGACTCTCTTTTTCTCTATTAATGTTTTAATATTTTTTGTAACGTATAACCCTTCACGCTTTTCTGATATGTTGATCTCATAAAATCCTTTATTTGTTTATTTTACAAAATTCTTCCCACCCTAAAAATAGAAATAACATTTTATCCAAGGTTATTTTAATTTCAAATTAATTAATGTTTCCCCACACTTTTAACATTACTTACACTTTAGTTATTACTTAAAATAATAAAATATCCCAAAAATTAATAAAGTTAGTACACTTTATTTATTTACTTAAAATAATAAAATATCTCTAAAAATTAAGTTGGCCCATTTGTTTTTTCGTAATTAATTAACATGAAATAGTAAACTTAAAAAGTTGCATGGGATGGAGCGGGAAGAGAGTATTTTTTATCAACTAGTGGTAACGTGTGTGATGCATGTAGTAACTGTAGGTCAAGAAACTCATATGTAAAAATTGTAACATTTAAATTGGTAACTATATTATTATTATTAAATTGCATTTTCCCTACGCAAACTCATAAAATGAGTATAAATTCATTATAGAATAACAAATCGAAATTTTCGTTTATGAGCATATTACTCAAGAGTATTCGTAAACAATTAAATAAGTGATAGCATTAAAAGTAAATTATTTTACAATAAATTTTAATACTCCTCCTATTCTGAGTATTTTTACTCAATTGCAAGGACAAGAAATATTGTTTTTTAAATATACTCCCTCCGTCCGCTTTTGTTTGCCTATTTTTATAGCACTCACGAGCAAGAATACCCGATCGTTGTAGTAGTATGTCCCAAGAAAAATTATCAATCCAATAAGGAGTTATATTCGTACTAGCAAAATACGTGAGCTCATGTTCATTGTTGTTTTTGTAAAGATGATCGGGGGTTTTGAGATTGATTAACAACTAAAACAAGTAGCAAGTAAATAACAATATCAAATAAGTAGAATGACAAGTGAAGAAAATGGGTGCTAAAGTTCAAGTATGGAAAAACATGGGATTAGAAACATCCAAGCACACTCGATTCATATTATCATGCAAACGGAATTCAACTCAATTGATGTAGACTAAGGGTGATCACGATTGTATCCTAAGCTCCATTTCGGGTTACAAAGGTTGTTGATCCATTTTAGACTCCCAAAAGCACTTAAGATCAAAGCCCAACATTAACCCCTTCCATCTAGGTACTAGTTAGATTAAACTCTCCCTTTTTGTGTACTAAGGCCAACGAATGGATTGGTTCCCCTCATTGAATTCAAATATCCTTTCGGTCAAACCCAAACTCAATGTCTATTCATGCCTTCCTAATACTATAGAGGGTCGTTTCCGTCTCACTCCAAGCAATACATACATGAACATCATGATAGCATTTAATTACCACAAATAATCCATTGATCAACAATCCATTAAACCAATAAACATTCATGAATAACAAACCATGCCATCACAACATCAAGACAATTAAACTCCATGAATAGAAATCAACATCAATTAAATCAAAAACCAATTTAATCCACATGATAATATAAATCTAATATGCTCTTCATATTCCTAATCCCACTAGAGGGATTAGCCTAACATCATAAAAGTAATAAAACAAATAAATGATTCATTACAAATACACATAGTCTTAGATCTAAAGAAATACAAAATGAATGGATTCTTCCCTATCAATTTCTTGAAGAGAATCTTCTATTCTTCTTGATCTCCACCTCTAGCTCTTGATTTGAAGCCTTTAGCACCAAAAATGGAAGAATTGATGGGTGGATGAAGATGGATGAAGATGATGGTGGAAAATGGAAGAAATGGTGTATGAGGTGTGTGTAGATGATAGGATTTCGGATCTGCCCTGAAAAATATTGAAATGTGGTCTATTTATACCCCATGTGGGCCTTCTAGAAGATTCTGATTTTTTAGCAGGAATTACACCTACACGGCTCGAGCTCTGCACACGGCCACAGGGGTGGCCGTGTTGTGTAATCTGGTGTCCGCACACGGCTTCTAGGACAGGGCCGTGCGCGGTACACGGCCCGTGTTCTGTGCTCGACTCGTGCTCTGCGCTCGGCTACAGGGGTGGCCGAGTTGGTGTTTCTGGCGACATCACATGGCCTCATGCACAGGCCCGTGTGCGGAACTCGAGGCGTGTTCAAGACACGACCCGTGTTCCTGCACACGGCCGGCCGTGTTGTGCAGCTTCTTCTCCTCTTTCACTATTTCGGCTCGTTCTTCCTCGTTTCAACTCCGAATTGAGATCCGCTTTTTCCTACATCTTCCTTATCATGTTTATCATCAAATAAAAAGTAAAAATCTTAAGTTTAAGCTCATTCACACACATTTCAATAAAAACACAAAACACAACCAAATAACACATAAAATACGGATAAAATAATACGAAAACACATATAAAAAGACACTAAAATATAGGTGAAAATAGCTCTAATCAACCCCCCAAACTTAAGGTGTTGCTCGTCCCCGAGCAACGAAAATGACAAATCAAAAGGAGAAATTTTCACCTAGAAAAGACTAAACGAATATAAGCAATAACACATCGTTAGCAATAATAACTACAAACTATGCTAAGTCATCCTACAATATTAAAATCATGACATGAGAAATTAATAAGTTCAATCAAAAGAGAGTAATAGTGTAATATAGTCCCTTTTAGTCCAAGCCTCATAATGTATATCGATGTCTCTCAACACTCTTTTGAACTCGGATAAATCACACTCATTAATCGATTGGCTCGACTCGCTATAAGCTTGCTCGCGGACTATATTCACAAACCACCAAAGTTTCAATTAATGATCAAAAAGGTCTTTAATTAGGATGTAATGATAGGCTCTTTGGTAGGGTAGGAAGTATATGGATAAGAGTGACTAATCATGTGTAAGTAATCAAAGAGATGGCCAATTTTCTCAACTTCTTCACTTTCTTTTCTTCCTTACTTATCTTTACAATCTCAAGCACTATTCATTAACTTTCCTTGGATTGAGCTTCTTTTGATGTATGCTTCCTATCTTTGAATTTTGTTTACTTGAGTATTTTGATGTTGTTTTACTCTTTCTCTTGCTTTGAGGTTGCATGTCAATTTCTTATTTTTGCTCTTTTCATCATTTTTCTTGCTTGTTTACCATTCTTTTTTCTTCTTTTACTAATCAATCAATCCTTTCTAGCTACCATCTCCTCAATCACCCACACAAAGATATATATAAGCTTGAATGGGTAATTAAGGCTTGTAATGTGCTAAATTCACAAGGAATAGGTTTATAGGCTCAAAGTGGTTAACTAAGGATGATGTTCATGGTAGGGAACATATATGGCAATGACTATAATAACAAGGATGGCCTTAGATCATTTCACCAATCTCCACTAATCGGGCTCGTTCCTATAGTCCTTGAGCAAGTTCTAACTTATCAAACACAATCGATCCACTCATGAAGAAATACCATGTATGCATGGTTGAGGCTCAAATGCTCACAAGCTTGTGCTCGGACCTTAAGGAACTTATTACACCACATTCATCTCAAAATTGAACAAGTTAAGTAAAACATGTCACAATTTGAAAGTGTAGAGATTCTTAATCATAATTTGTCATCACTTATCACCACAACTTATCATCACTCACATTCAAAAATGACTCACGACATCCCTAAACAAACCACCAAACATCCCAAGACAAGAATGAAAATCACATAACATACAAATAAGGACTCAACAGACAAGACACAACAAAAACACAAAACATGCAAAAACACAAAATACCATCATCCATAAGAAAATTAAGCACACATTCATCTCAACCTTTATTGAAAAGAAAATTCTAATATACGAAAGTAAACCTCCCATAAACATAACAAATGAAGTAGCATGCTAGTCACAACAATCCAAATCAAAATCAAATCATTTCAAGTAATAAAATAATAAGGTGTAGAGTACTCCCTCGATAGGCATTTGGTAAGGAAAGCGTTAGCTCCAAGCTCCATCATGCTTCCAATACCTCTCATTCATGCTCAAACCCTCAACAAACACCATTATTTCAACAATTTCATTATAAATATGGACTATCATGCACTTCAACACCACTAATCATGCCAAAATCAACCCAAACTCATGAGAAAATTTTTAAAATTGACCCAATTTTACAAGAATCATACTCAAGTGGTGAGTCACACCACACACTCTCCCCCCAAATTTAAATCGAAACAAGAGTTGAGACTTAAGTTTGCAAAAAGTGGTGAGACTTACCCTTGTAGTTTCCATTGATGATCTTCTTGTAGAGAAGTAACCGCATCCACACGACTCAAGCTATGCCCACCACGCACTATCATCCCCCCAAACTTAACTCGAGACAAGAGTCACGAATTAAGTTTGCAACAAATGTTGGAACATATCAACTTGAATCCATGAAGCATTTCTCTTTTCTTCAATGTGCATTTTTCTCCATGAGCACAATCAACCTACAAGTCCAAAATACAAAACAACAAAATCACAACATTTATTGAAAGCACTAAAATAAAGCAATAAAGATAGTGATGGGGTGCCTCCCATCGAGCGCTAAGTTTAACGTCTTCAAGCTAGACGGAAAATTTCAAACTCATCGGAATGGCCATGGATAACGGTCGTCCTTGCCACCATACTTTAATCTTTGCGCTTCTTCATCTATTAAGTACTTGTGGCAAGCAATGGCCTCGTTGGCACTCTTAAGATTGAGCTTGAAATTGCCAACTATCCGTGCATGACATTCCATTGTCCTCTCCATTCTAGCAAACCACTTATTCCTCCTTTCAATGAATATCCCCAAAGTTTCTTCCAACTCTCTTTTGTCCCTAAGAATTTGTGAGGTATCAAGAGGTAAGACAAAGTCAATAGAAACAATGTCAAGAAAATCATTGCAACTTAAAGAATTTAAGGATTTAGGAATGCTCATTTCACTCTTCAAGTCCTCTTCATTTGCTTCCATAACTTGCTCTTCTTCTTCTATTTCATTGGCCTCAACGGGCTCTTCAATCTTCTCACTTGATTCCTTTACCACCAAGTTCTCTTCTTCCTCCAACCCTTCGTCAACCTTACTTTCCTCTTCCCTTTTATCCTCCATAGAATCTCCCTCTTCAATTTGTTGTGAATTGTTCAAAGAACTTACAAGTTGGCTCATTTGATACTCAAGGGAGTCCATCCAATCATCCATCTTATTCTCATTTTCCTCCATTCTAGCCTCCATCTTTTTCATGAATGCTAACAATGTATCCTCAAAGGTCGACTTCTCTTCTTCATTAGATGGCTTGGCACTTGGATCAAAACCTTGATATCCTCCTTGGCGATTCTCTTGACTTGGTGGATAATTCCCTTGAAAACTTCATTCATAGGTATTTTGAAAATTCCCTTGGAAATTACCCACTCCCATGAAAGGATAATCTTCTTCTTGAGGATTGATAGGAATCGATTGAGAAATTTGGCCTTCACTTCCTTGAGAACATCTTCCAAATAATTCGAGTAAGGCATAATTTTGGAACGGAGAAGAAACTTTGAAATTCGGAGTGGAATAAGTGTATCCTTGTTGTGGTTGGAATGTGTTTCCATTGTAAGCTTGTGGCCATTCATCATATCCGCCATGATTGTAGTATTGAGAGTGAACTTGACTCAATTGGCAATCATATCCATAGTAACTCTCATTTATATAGCCTTTTTGTTGTGGAGGAGGAACTCTTGCATATTGATTTCCATAATAACCACTTGTTCCATCCATCCATCTAATGCTTTTCTCCACAAAGTTTACTACAATCTTCCTTCAACTTTCTATTTTTGGGCTTTGTTCTTCCTCCCCTTCTTTTAAGGTAAGAGTACCTATCAAAAAGAATAAGTAAGAACAAAAATTTTCAAAGCAAATATAAGAAATAAAACAAGATAAAAAGATATCCTTATCAAGAACAACTAAAACAATAACACAGTACTCGACTAGTCCGTCAAACTCCCCTTTTGCAACGGCGCCATTTTCTTGTTTGCCTATTTTTATAGCACTCACGAGCAAGAATACCCGATCGTTGTAGTAGTATGTCCCAAGAAAAATTATCAATCCAATAAGGAGTTATATTCGTACTAGCAAAATACGTGAGCTCATGTTCATTGTTGTTTTTGTAAAGATGATCAGGGTTTTGAGATTGATTAACAACTAAAACAAGTAGCAAGTAAATAACAATATCAAATAAGTAGAATGACAAGTGAAGAAAATGGGTGCTAAAGTTCAAGTATGGAAAAACATGGGATTAGAAACATCCAAGCACACTCGATTCATATTATCATGCAAACGGAATTCAACTCAATTGATGTAGACTAAGGGTGATCACGATTGTATCCTAAGCTCCCTTTCGGGTTACAAAGGTTGTTGATCCATTTTAGATTCCCAAAAGCACTTAAGATCAAAGCCCAACATTAACCTCTTCCATCTAGGTACTAGTTAGATTAAACTCTCCCTTTTTGTGTACTAAGGCCAACGAATGGATTGGTTCCCCTCATTGAATTCAAATATCCTTTCGGTCAAACCCAAACTCAATGTCTATTCATGCCTTCCTAATACTATAGAGGGTCGTTTCCGTCTCACTCCAAGCAATACATACATGAACATCATGATAGCATTTAATTACCACAAATAATTCATTGATCAACAATCCATTAAACCAATAAACATTCATGAATAACAAACCATGCCATCACAACATCAAGACAATTAAACTCCATGAATAGAAATCAACATCAATTAAATCAAAAACCAATTTAATCCACATGATAATATAAATCTAATATGCTCTTCATATTCCTAATCCCACTAGAGGGATTAGCCTAACATGATAAAAGTAATAAAACAAATAAATGATTCATTACAAATACCCATAGTCTTAGATCTAAAGAAATACAAAATGAATGGATTCTTCCCTATCAATTTCTTGAAGAGAATCTTCTATTCTTCTTGATCTCCACCTCTAGCTCTTGATTTGAAGCCTTTAGCACCAAAAATGGAAGAATTGATGGGTGGATGAAGATGAATGAAGATGATGGTGGAAAATGGAAGAAATGGTGTGTGAGGTGTGTGTAGATGATAGGATTTCGGATCTGCCCTGAAAAATGTTGAAATGGGGTCTATTTATACCCCATGTGGGCCTTCTAGAAGATTCTGATTTTTTAGCAGGAATTACACCTACACGGCTCGAGCTCTGCACACGGCCACAGGGGTGGCCGTGTTGTGTAATCTGGTGTCCGCACACGGCTTCTAGGACAGGGCCGTGCGCGGTACACGGCCCGTGTTCTGTGCTCGACCCGTGCTCTGCGCTCGGCTACAGGGGTGGTCGAGTTGGTGTTTCTGGCGACATCACACGGCCTCATGCACAGGCCCGTGTGCGGAACTCGAGGCGTGTTCAAGACACGACCCGTGTTCCTGCACACGGCCGGCCGTGTTGTGCAGCTTCTTCTCCTCTTTCACTATTTCGGCTCGTTCTTCCTCGTTTCAACTCCGAATTGAGATCCGCTTTTTCCTACATCTTCCTTATCATGTTTAGCATCAAATAAAAAGTAAAAATCTTAAGTTTAAGCTCATTCACACACATTTCAATAAAAACACAAAACACAACCAAATAACACATAAAATACGGATAAAATAATACGAAAACACATATAAAAAGACACTAAAATATAGGTGAAAATAGCTCTAATCAGCTTTCAAGGGTATTATTTTTTTATTTTGGGCGTCCGACCCCAAGGGTCTCATTTTCTTTTTTATCCACACACATCCACTAATACAACTAAAAAATGAGACTCACACCTCCACTAATACAATTACTCTAAAAAATGAGACTCACACCTCCGCTAATACAATTACTCACTACACATTAAATAACAATACTCTTTAATCTCCGTGCCCAAAAGCAAATGGCACCCCGGACGGAGGGAGTATAATGTAAGAAAAAGTAGGAATAAATTAATAATTTTGAGAGAAAAAATAAGTAAAATTATTGGGATAATGAATAAAGTGTAAAAGAGTAAATAAAATTGTTGGAATTTTGATAAATAAAATTTAAAAAGGTAGTAAAATGTAGAGTGTATTTTTACTATTTATGGAATAAGTAAAAATACGTCGGATGGCTCAAAATGAGAAGTATGTAAAAATACGTGGAATGGAGGGAGTATCATCCGTATATATTGACATAAGGAATTTTACGGAGTATTTAACTAATAATAAAAGGAATTTTACATATTTATTAACTAATAAAATAAATTATTAGAGTGGTTGATCTAATTTAACCAGATAAGCATTAGCTAGCATGTTCATGTTGACTATCATGCAGAATTTGTCAACAGAAATTAATACTAATCACGTTCATGAAATGAAAGTTTTTAGATAAGATATTATATTTATCATTTTAGTTTTGTAATTTATAAACTATTCTCAAATCTTCAAGTTCACTTTCCAACTGATTTTCCGAAATTATTATTTAGTATATTAAAATTTACTCTTTATTATTGTTAAATCAAGATATATAATGAACGAGTTAACATACGCATGAGACACGCATAAAATTTATTATACCAAATTTTAAAAGGTTTTTATGATCATCCATTGTATGTGAGTATTACTAATTTATTTACTCTTATAATTTAAAATTTTATTTTTTATTAATAAATTTTGTTACATTTTTTCTTTAAAACATTTATTTATCATCAATTTGTCAAGATTCTACGGAACGACGTCGCTTCAGTTCACATATAAATGATACTCGTTCTCGTCAACTGACAACTCCCACCGAATGATCTACCTAGTCTTCTTAGCTGAAGAACTCTCATCAGATTCAGTAGTTAATTCTATTTCTCCTCAATAATTCCCACATTAAAATCATCAGCAATCTGTAGTCATGATTAAAATTCCTAATTTCCCATTGTTTCTGCTGCTGTTGATCGCATCAATAACGCGGAGCTCCTTGTGCAATTCCATCATCAATCCATCCAAAGTCAAAACCATTTCATGGAAACCCAGGTACTTATTTGTGATTTCATCAGTTTTTGTTTGACTGTTTTTGAGATTGAGCCACATTTTCTGCATTGCAATTTAGAGCATTTGTGTATGAAGGTTTTCTTACGGACGAAGAATGCAATCATTTGATTTCTCTGGTGAGTTTATAGATTGACTGGATAGATTTTTCTCCTTTTTTTCCGGTGAAATTTTTTGAATTTTCGATTTAAATTTAGGCTAAATCAGAGTTGAAGAGATCACAAGTGGCGGATAATGAGTCTGGGAAGAGCAGGCTAAGTGAGGTTCGGACCAGCTCCGGAATGTTCATTCCGAAAGGAAAGGTTCGGATTTTTCTCGGAATACCTTTACTTAATTGTTGCTAATTTTCTGTAGAACAACTCTTTTTTGAGATGTTTGTAAATCTCTACTGTGGTTATCTTGCAGCTATTGGAATCTAATGCTAGATTTTGTTATTCATTGTAACTTACTTCAGATCTATTTTGATATTGATGTAATACAAACGAATCCACTGGAATTATATGTAATAATATAGCTAATGAATGCTATGATTAGGTTGATTGCATTTGTTGTGGTGAATATATGCAAAGATTAGTTGGTGTTTGATTTAATGATTGCAGTTAACATCTCGCATATCCTATTATACAGAGTATAATGTGATACACAAACTGGCTCAGATTGCCGAGCTACAACTTGATGAAAATTTTCGGAGCTTAATATGGCATTTGATATGCTTTTTGATCTTGCAAGCTGACATTTCTGGTGTTTTATGTTTGATAGATTGTCGTGTGTTTTTGTTTTCAAATATCTTTGGATGTGAATTTGGGTTTTCATAGTGAGTAATTTCTGGTAGAAAGGTACATTTAGGAATTATATGAAGTAGATCTTGTAAAGTCAGTGTTGATTCAATCAAATCATGGATAGATTGATTGATGTAGTGAACTTTGTGTTTCCATATGACATTTTATCTATTAAAATGTTGTGTGTGTTGTGATTTTAACTCCTTTCTTCCTCCCATTTCTTTTGCTGATAGGATGCTATTGTCTCTGGCATAGAAGAGAAGATTGCTACATGGTCATTTTTACCGAAAGGTGACACATTTTTTTATGTATTTCTGATGTAGAATAAAACATCACCTTACATCGATTACGCTCTTAGCTCATTAACAATGTTTACAGTCTTTAATTCTTAGATTTTGTGTTACTTTTGGGCAAAGAAGAATTACTATCAGATGGCTGGACAATAATCTTGTAATTATTGTTAAACTTAAAAAAATTAATCTATAAATGTAAATGTATTTGGGTAGTAGTTTCTGATGGATGATTTACTTGCTTGACCCCCCACCCACCAGTTTCTGTAACTCATCTTTGCCCTTCACATGGGTTGAAGCCCTTAGGACTTCTTTGAGACCTTATACATTGATGATTTTTTTCACATATTTTGAGTTTTGAACGATGTGCTAGCATAGAGATTGATGATTATACTATTTTTACTTGTGAGGTCTGATGGTTGTTTATTTATATAGAAAATGGAGAAGACATACAAGTTTTGCGTTATGAACCTGGACAGAAATACGACCCTCATTATGACTATTTCGTGGACAAGGTCAATATTGCTCGTGGCGGTCACCGGGTAGTTACTGTGTTGATGTATCTTACTGATGTTGAAAAAGGAGGTGAAACTGTTTTTCCCAGTGCTGAGGTAATTCTTAGTTGCTCCGTCCGCCTTAATGTTAGATGTTGTAACTCCATACCATAGTTTTTCCTGTTTACTTGTCTCTAAAAATAAACTAAATCCATTTATTCCATTCCCTCTTTAATAGCACTGCTGTCCTTTTCATTTGGCAAGTCAATTCATGTTGTCATGCAGGAGTTCCCTCGTCGTAGATCAGTCTCATCAGTCGAAGAATTTTCCGAGTGTGGAAGACAAGGACCTGCAGGTAAGCCGATACCATATCCCCTCTAATTGAGAATTTCCACCATGCCACAAGGAACTTTGTTTTATTTATTTATTTATGTTTTTTACAGTAAAACCGCGCAAAGGGGATGCCCTGCTGTTTTACAGTCTTTATCCAAATGCGACTCCAGACACAGCGAGTCTGCATGCTGGGTGCCCCGTGGATGAAGGTGAGAAATGGTCGGCGACAAAATGGATTCACGTTGATTCTTTCGACAGAATGGTGGGTGGAAATTGCACAGACACAGAGGTACATTGCGAGAAATGGGCTTCACTTGGAGAATGCACCAAGAATCCAGAGTACATGATCGGGTCTTCGGATCTTCCAGGTTACTGTCGGAAGAGCTGCAAGGTATGTTAACTATGAAAGTAGTTGAGTACCACTAATTTGATACACTTTCATTTTGCTGTGCCTTAAAATGTGATTTTCTTTTTCTTCTATACAAATTTTGTATTTCTGGTAAATAACTGAATTTTGTATCTTTACTTGGATGAAAAGTTCCATCTTTATTTATTTATATACGACTTTTCCTTTGATCCAATAATTTCTTGTTTTTCTACCTTCTCCTTCTCTTGCTATCTCAGATTTCAAATTGGATATCGATTGCATTTATAGGGAATTTGAATTTTTTTTCTTTAATACATACATTTATCTACTCTCTCCATGATTAAGAAAAAATGATTTTTAGATGTAAAGGGGGTATTTTGTATAAAATTCAATTGGGATAAGTAAATAAAGTTGTTGGGTATGGGATAAAAAAAATGCATAAATCAAGTTGCAATTTTGTATTATTGTAGTGTCATAAGAGGATGTTAATGTTCTACTTCCTTCAGCGGAAATTTCACACTTCTTTGTAATTCTATTTTTTATTTTTTATTTTTAAAAAAAACTCTATTGGGAGGGTGGGTATAATGTTAGTGATTTTTTATTTAATAAGAACCGATATTGGGCCCAAAGTAGGTGCCCCATGTTGTTAGGTAGGGCTTGGGAATACTTATTAATTATAAGAGAAATTATAATATCCCCATATACATATGACATATAAGTATTATTGTTCTATTAATAAAATCTTTTTTTTTTCTTATTTTATTTTTTTCTATAACTTTTAGTTTACTTTGCCTTGGGATTTAATATTCATATTAAAATTTAATATTGATTTTAAGGGTAATTATATAATTAGCTCGATGTGAATTACTTACAAAGCTTCCACACGGAATGACCCCCTCTCCATCTCTCTATCTATGTATGTTAGAATCTTAAAAATAAAATTCTAATCTATTATAAATATTCTCTCCATCCCTAAACTTCTAAGGAAATGTGAAAACATTATGAAGATAGTTTCATGAAGCATGCCAGTTCCCCCCCCCCCCCCCCCCCCCCTCTCTCTCTCTCTCTCTCTCTCTCTCTCTCTCTCTCTCTCTCTCTCTCTCTCTAACAAGAACTAAACATGTCCAGTTGGAAATTAACAACTATGGATTTGATTTCATAGATGGGTAACAAAACTAATTAGTACTCCTATATAACTATTTCACATATATATCATCATGCATGGTTTCACATTAAGATTTATGAATGGAAGTATACTACTTAAAAATACTTTTGTATTAATATATTACTCATAAAATAACTATTTCACTTTTTACTTTTTCTTAATTAAAGATATATCACTATTTATTTATGAATTGTTAATAAAATACTCCCTCCGTGCCATTGAAAGGTGGAGGTTTGCTTTTTGCAGGTAGATTAAGGGATATAATATTTTAATGTGCATTGAAGTAAGAGAAATAATATTTTAATATAAAGTGAGTATGTGTATTAGTGTAATGTGTGAACCCAGGGGGAGAGAAGTAATTAATTTGTGTAGATCTCTATTACCAAAAAGGAAAATACACACTTAGTATTGGGACAGATCAAAATAGCAAAACGTCGTACGATTTCAATGGGACGGTCAGAGTAGTTTATTAGAATGATTATCATTTTACGTTAATTAAGTATCATTACTTGTTATTAAATATGTTATCACTATAGGAATTAAATTTATAAATCTTAATTAACCATATAATGATAAATGAGATTTAGAGCAGAATCATATCTGAATCCATTGAATTGTTTAGGTGGAACATTTACAATCAAATATCAATTGGTATTACGGTTTTCCCTAATTAAACTTTTTTATTTTCTATGGACCGTCATAATTTCTTTGATGGGGAGAATACGGTTCGGATCTTCTGTTACATTTGATGTTACATCTCCTGTTACAAATTGTTGGATGATTGACACGTATGATAGACTAATCTATACCATAACAATCAATCCTAAGGGGGAAGGTTGAGATTTCTCTCTCCGCACACCTGTCACTCATCTAACACGTGTAACAGGAGATGTAACACCAAAATAATTTAGTAACTAATGAGCCTTATATACTACTCAATATAGGCCACTTATAATTATATAAGTATCTACTCAATTAGCACATATTAATATTATAGTCCATAAACTTTTACCTTCTAATAAGACCATTTAATTAAATTTATAATTTAATTGAATAATTAATATAATTATCTATAATTAAATCATATTGAAAATCTAAAATTTACTAAAAAGTCATTTCGAAAATTTAAAATGCGTTAATGTAAATATAAACTTAACTTTTTGACAATATTAATGAAAAGTTTTAACATAGATGTTAGTGTGCAACTACTATATGATGTATCATTTTAAGAAAGGTTACTTCTAAAAATAAAGAATTATATTTTAGAATAAATAGGATTGTTTTACTCGAAAAGATTCATTAACATGCAGCAGTAATATTACTTTTGTATAAATTAGTAATCGTTGCTTATACAGTAGAATACTTTCCAAATTATAAATAGGATTATTCTTTATGTACTACAGTAATCCCGATTCCAAATTATTTTTTACACAGTTTTAATTGAGAATATAGGCTTCTTGCATGCTCATGGCACCACCTTGCAATCCTCGTTCATATTACTGAATGCATTAATAATTTCAAACTACGAAATACACACAAATTAATAATTCAATAATACACTTTAATTTCAAAATTGCCACATTTTTACAACTCACATAATTTATTTATTACCTAAAAATATCAAATTACTCCAAAAAAAAACTTTATCTTAAATTCTGTATCTACAATAATTTGGAACTTCTCTTTTGGATGGAGGGAGTACATTTTTTTCATTTTGATATGTTCTAAAATAAAATAATAAATAATACAATTGTCTTTTTTATAAATGAAAATCATGTACACAAATAATTATTACATTCATATGGAACTCACACCTAACCTATTTTATTATTTATTTATTATTAAAAAAATACTACTCCCTCCGTCCCAAGAATACATTCGCGTATTCTTGGGCACGGAGTTTAAGAAAAGTAACTTTTTGGTGGTGTGATGTAAGAAAGAGAAGGGGTATTTTGGGTAATTGAATAGAATAAAGTGTATGATATAGTTGACTTTGACTAAATTGTGTGTAAAAAGAAGGTGGCATTTTTGTAATATTGTAGTATTGTAAGGTTATTGATATTGTGTATTGTTTCCATTTTTAGGGGGCGAATGTATTCTTGGAACGGACCAAAATGGAAAGGGCGAATGTATTCTTGGGACGGAGGGAGTATAATAGTACTCCCAATAACTTTTTTTAATAGGGGTGCAAAAATACTTCTCAATTAATGTGCAAATTAAAAAAGCAAACATACACGTGGTTTCGAGACAAAAGGAGTATATATTTATTGTGGGGGGGGGGGGGGGGGGTGGGGTGGGGGTGGGGGTGGGGGGGGTTGTTGGAATTTATTCGAAAAAAACGTCAGTGGACCATAAAGAGATTCCCTAGGGTGGTGCCATAAATAATTGAAAGCAATTATAAAGTTGTCATCATTGCCATGGTATACTATATCTTACTCTATTAGTATTATTACTCCCTCCGTCCCGGGTATTTTTACCCGTTTGTACGGGCACGGAGATTAAGACGTTTTATTTTTTTAATATATAATGTAAGAGAAAATAGGGATAAATTAGTAATTTAAAAAGAAAAGGTGAATAAAGTTATTGGGAATGATGAATAAAGTGTAAAAAAAGTAATTAAAGTTATTGGGATTGTAAAAAGTAGGTAATAAAATATTATGTATTTTTGCCAAAAATGGAATGGGTAAAAATACGTGGGACACCCCAAAATAGAAAGTGGGTAAAAATACGTGGGACGGAGGGAATATTTTTAATCAGTATTTGTTTATTTTTAATTTAATATATATACAGCATGATCATATATATGGTATAGAGAATAAAATCGTGGATGCACGTTTAGCATGTATTCAACTATTAAATAAGTAATTGATCACATACATTATTACTGGAATTGTGAAAACATCCATCAACCAATAATTCGATGCATCATGCATGGACATTAATTAATTTGTTTAAGATATTAACTAACTCAGCAACAATGAATTTATTCTGTACATTGAATTCTTTAAATTACTAGCACATTAAAAAGTTTAAAGATGCATGGTATAAATGAATATCATCGACATTATATTTGAGTTGATATTTGCGTATTAATTTGGATGTACGAGTTCATTTATATATGTATTAATTATTTAAGTATAATTTTTTATATTAAGTTTTTTAATAAAATCTAATAAAAAATTTGCTAAAAAAATATATAATTTTTTATTTATTAATATATAAGTTGTGAATTTGGGTGTACCCAATTCACATAAATGCCATTATATTTTGTTTTTAAGAGTAAAAATTCAGATTTTACGAACTTACTCGAATGAAGCTATTTTAGTAAAGAGATTTCCCAATTACAGTTCAACGAAGCTATATTACTCAAATCATTTTCTATTTATCATGCTAAGCAAAATAAGGAAAATTAATTAAAAATAATAACAATAATAAAAGAAAAAGGACATCAAGTATGGACAGACAGCAACAAATGCATCTGATTTGAAAGTCTCTGTCCATTTACGTGTCGACATTATATTAAGTGAATATAGGACATCACCCTTTTTTAACATTAATTATAATATAATCAACCCTTATTTGACACCTCATCAATTTTATATGGGAAATATTCAAACAATTTGAAATCTCAAAACATGGAGTATTTATTTTGCCAACTATTTTCAATGACGTGGGTAAAATCACGAACAAAACCATGTTCACATGCGTTTATATAAACCATGTTACCATACTGAAAAATTACTCTTTATACACATAAATTGTTATTCTTTTAAATTAAATACTTACTTTTTAAAATTTTGTAAATCTTGATTTATCAATTACTTTTTAATACATGAAAAATTACTCTTTAAAGATATGAATTATTACTCTTCTGTATAAAAATTGGAGTATTACTCTTCAAAGAGTAATTTTTATACTCCCTCCATCCCGGGCAAAGGTTCTCATTTGCTTTTTGCGCGTAGATTAAAAAGTATTATTATTTTATGTGTAGAGGGTAATTGTATTAGTAGTGAGTGGTGGGCCATATGTGGGGCCTTTTTACTATAAGGAGGAAGAAGCCGTTAAGAAGCTTAATTGTGTAGTTATATTGCTTAATGTTCATCTAAACCCCTGAACTAAGTTATTTTGAATCGAAATAGGATCGTCTTGTTGTTGTATGATCGTGTTTGGCAAGAGAAATTATGAAAATCGGGTCCAATTATTCGGCCATGGTCAAACGCAGACGAAGCCTCTGTTCGACCAAGATTGGACGAAAAATCATGAAACCTGCATCCAATGTTGGCCGAGAGATGCACATATGTTCGTCCAGTGTTGGACGAACAATCTAAGAAAACTCGTCCAGCACTGGTCGAACGATCCATGAACCCTCAGCTCTGGTTGGACGTGATTTCCGTGACAATATATATACATAAATGCTTAAAAATAAGTTTTAAATCGGTGAAAATGTTTAAAATAATGCAACTTAAGCTTCTTCACTGTTTCATCCTCCAACATTTTACTTTGTGGTTAATTTTTTTTTTTAAATGGATTGAGAAGTGTGTTCTTCTTCTTTCACTATTTTAATTGCTTAAAAAAATAGAGGGGTTAATGTGGAGGAAGGAATAAGAAGTATATAATGTTATGTTGTTTGAAATGAATGTATTTTTTGTGATGGGTGTATTGTGTTAAAAATATTAAAATAAGAGTGAGTGTGTGAGGTGGGGTAGGCTCATTAATTAAGGGTATTTTAGAATTTTAACTCTTGGTATTTTTGTAATTAAGAGAAAGTGGGTGTATAAAATAAAAAAAGAAGTGTAGATATCCGCATCTTTATTTATTTCACACAACTCCACCTAAACAATAATTACTATGTGATCGTATTTTGGATAACTTATTATATATTAAGTTGATATATTCAATTAATCTTAATATATTAAAAGTGGCAACCATTTGAGAATTTTTTTTTTCAAATTTATCCCTACTTATTTTTCTTATCTACAATTTTAACCTTCTATGATATTTATTACTTTACATTAATTAGTTTTATAATAATAATAATAATTTTTAATTTATATTATTAATGACTTCATATTCATATATTCAAGAATCATAGAATTCTTCTTTATGTATTTATGTTTTATTCATAATAATAATTTTGTTTATAATTTGTAAGAAAAATTAAATTTTAAATTATAATTTATCATAGTATTCTAAACCTAACAATCAAATAAAGTTATTTATTTTTTCCTTTTAGAGGTGTTATTTTATTATCTACATATATGTCATTATCCTAATAATCATTCTATCATATCCTAATCCTAATATACTAAAAGTGTTTTGCACTTGTAAAATATTTTTGGACATTTATATCCCTTCTATATTTTAATACTTACAATTTTATGTTAATTTTAATAACTCAATTCAATATTAATGACAAAACATAAATATGATGTCTACTCATTTTTCATTTATTTCATTATTTAAGTCAAAATTTAAATAAGATCTTTTCATTTTTCAATCAAATTAAGATGTCTTCTATTTTTCATTTATTTCATTATTTAGTTTAAATTATAATCATAATCTTATCGTGGTTAGCACCATGGTTAATTTTTCCAAAATTTCCCTATCTATCTATCTATCTACCTATTTTTTTTTTTTACATTTATAACATTAACTAATTATTATATTAAACTATTTGTATACCTAGATTTATCCCATATTAGAATTACATATTCCATACTAATTACATTCAACTATTTGCATTCATGTACCTTAATTAATTACTAATGATTTGTTTGAAACGTTATAGTTCTTACATTTAATCACATCTTAATCATCATGTTATAAATAGTTGCAAAAGAAAGGGAGCCAACATAATTACGGCTTGGGCTCCAGAATAAATTCAGAGTATTTCAGTGCAGTTTTTTTATGACAATTCATGTAAAAAATTGAGAGTTTAATTGCACTTCATGACCGACAAATGTAAGAGATAATTGAAGATACCTACTATTCATCTTTGAAGATTATATAATCAAAGATAATTGAAGAAAGAAGGATTCTCTTTTGCATTCCATAGATTAGCATAGCTGTTCATTTATATTTTATCAAAGTCTCATCTTTACTATTCATGTTTAGATATTTTTTTTATTTGTTTTTTTTGTACGACTTATTATTGTATTTAGATATAGTTAAGTATGTATTGCTTTTATTTATTTATTTATTTTTAATGTTGATCATGTATCATTCCTAATACTATTAAATACAGTATGGTATATGTATTTAAAGTTTTATGAATGCCAGAAAAAAAATGTTCTGAACTTTTTAGTTTCTTTCTCGTATTGCACTATTTCTCAGGTATTATTATTAATAATAATATTTTTTTTTTCTTTTTGTTATTGGTTATATATTGTTATTATTTCATGTACCTTATATATAATTATATTCGAGTGAAAATTTGACTTAATGGTGAATTCCGTATAAAATTAAAATGTCTTTACCTTTTTCCAATTAATAATTTGGTCTTTAAATCTGATGCTAAAAGTTCAAAAAGAAATACTACATTTAGATCTAGATGAATGGATTGATGTATGTTATTAACTAAATTCATTATAAAGATGAAGCAAAGATTTAAATATATGATAAATAAATTTGGCTTTTATACGATGAAATCCCATCTCTCCTTTTTAAAACATTCAACCTTCTAATTTCAATTCATTAAGGTTGTGTTTGGATGGATGGATTTGAGGAAAGATTTATAAATCCATCCCTCAAATACATCCATCATGTTTGGATGATACTTGAAATTAATGGATTTATAAATCCAAGATTTTAAATTAATGGATTTCAAATCATGAATTTGATTTTGAATTTTTTAGTTGTTTTTGAATGGATTTCAAATTCTTACTCAAATCGTGTCCTTTGAAATCCTTCCGTTGTTGTGTAATTGATTATATTAATATATAAAAATTCCGTTGTTGTGTAATTGATTATATTAATATATAAAAATAGTATAAAAATTTGATAAATTAATTAATATATATATATATATATATATATATATATATATATTATATTTCAAACTCTATCATCCAGTCCACCCCTATCCACCCCATCCCACCCCCACCCCCACCCCCACCCCCACCCACTTCCCTAAATTTTTTTTTATAAAATTTTAAATTTTTAATATTTGAATAATAAAAATATTACCACCCATCCCTATCCCCTACCCACCCGCCCACCCCCACCACCACCCCCCCATCTAAACCAATTTTTTTTTTATAAAATTTTAAATTTTAATATTTGAATAATAAAAATATTACCACCCAACCCTACCCCTTACCCACCCATACCCACCCCCACCCCCCACCAACACCACCCCCAAGCCAAAATTTTTTTTTAATAAAATTTTAGATTTGAATATTTAAATAATAAAAATATTACCACCTGACCTATCCCCTACCCACCCCCAACCCCCCTCCCCCCACTCCAAAAAAAAATATTTTTTATAAAATTTTAGATTTTAATATTTAAATAATAAAATTATTACCACCCAAACTCAACCCACCCAACCTACCCCCTCCACACCCCACCCCACCCCTCCCCCAAAAAAAAATTTTAAAATAAAATTTTAGATTTTATTTTTTAAATATTAAAATCTAAATTTTTTTAAAAAAAATTTTGGGGGTGGGGGTGGGGGTGGGTGGATGGATAGAGTGGTAGGATTGGACGATAATATTTTTATAATTTAAATATTAAAAAGTAAAGTTTTATATAATTTTTTTTTGGGTTGGGGTGGTGGGTGGGTGGGGGTGGATAGGGGGTGGGGGTGGATAGGGGTAGGGTTGGGTGATAATATTTTTATTATTCAAATATTAAAAATCTAAAATTTTATAAAAAAAAAAATTTTAGGTGGGGGGTGGGTAGTGGGTAGGTTGGGTGGTAGAGTTCCTTCGCAAAAAAAATATTTTTAATAAAATTTTAGATTTTAATATTTAATATAATAAAATTTTATTATTTTTATTTATTATATATAAAATTTTATTTTAAAAATAATTTTTGAATCATGGATTTGAAATCTTTCCAAAGATCCATAATTTATCAAAATA
Organism: Pogostemon cablin; assembly: GCA_023678885.1. Classification (NCBI taxonomy): domain Eukaryota; kingdom Viridiplantae; phylum Streptophyta; class Magnoliopsida; order Lamiales; family Lamiaceae; genus Pogostemon; species Pogostemon cablin. Next base: position 21,511,214 of record CM043009.1, on the reverse strand, counting down.
TTGAAATTCAAATGAATTGATTTAAAATCTAAGGAATTTAAAATCCACATATTTTCAAATCCATTGAATTTGAAATGACTCAATCCAAACACAACTTAAGAGTGTGAGTTGAAGAGGCAAACCAAGAGTTATAAAATGTAGGGTGATTTTTTGTAATTAGATACTATTAAATATACTATTCATTGAATGGAGTACTCTTTGTAATTAGATATTTGCTATTCGTTAAAATGACTATAATTTAGAAGTATAAATAATCAAGCCATCTAAAATCACACCTCCATTTTGATGCAATCTACTTGAAGACGTCTATGATTAAGTTCTGAAATAAAGAACTTAAGGTAAACATGTAATAATAATAATAATAATAATATATTAAAAGTTGTTTTGAGAAATATTTTTTTCCAATAATATCCCTACTTATTTTTCTTTAATTTATCTTTAACCTTGATTAATTAATAGGAATAATTAATATTATTAAATTATATTACATTTTTTTTTCCAAAAAATTCACATTCAATAAATGAATAATTATGAAAAGTCTAATTAAATATTCTCATTTTTTTGTGATTAATTAAATTATCAAAACATTACATTTTCATTTACTCAAACTAGCTTTTGAACCCGTGCGATGCACGGGATAAAGGTAAAAACTACAAAATTTTGATTTAAAATTAGTTTATGCATATGGATTATATTAAGTAGTGACGTTGATAATTGTGATGTTGATAATTGTTTAATTATAATTGTAAATAAGGTGTCAATTTAATGTAATCTCATAATTATGATGAATGGATAAGATTCAATAATGTGATGAATGGATGAGATTAAAAATAGATTAGTAATCAAAATCAAAAGTGTAAATTAAAAATTGGTTCACTAAACCCTAAACCCTTAAACCCTAAAACCCTAAACCCATAAACCCTAAACCCTTAAACCCTAAAACCCTAAACCCATAAACCCTAAACCCTTAAACCCTAAAACCCTAAACCCTAAACCCTAAAACTTTAAACCCTAAAACTCTAAACTCATAAACCCTATGTATAATCTATAATATAAAAAAACATTATATTAAAAAGATTATATACTTAATTATTTTAATAACTTAAATTATATCATAAATAAAAAAAACAACTAAATTTTGATTTAAAATTAGTTTATGCATATGGATTATATTAAGTAGTGACGTTGATAATTGTGATGTTGATAATTGTTTAATTATAATTGTATATAAGGTGTCAAATTAATCTAATCTCATAATTGTGATGAATTGATAAAATTCAATAATGTGATGAATGGATGAGATTAAAAATGGATTAGTAATCAAAATCAAAGGTGTAAATTAAAAATTGGTTCACTAAACCCTAAACCCTAAAACCCTAAACCCTAAAACCCTAAACCCTAAACCCATAAACCCTAAACCCTTAAACCCTAAAACCCTAAACCCTAAACCCTAAAACCCTAAACTCATAAACCCTATGTATAATCTATAATATAAAAAAACATTATATTAAAAAGATTATATACTTAATTATTTTAATAACTTAAATTATATATCATATTTTATTAAAAAGATTATATACTTAATTATTTTAATAACTTAACTTATATATCATAAATAAAAAAACTACTAAATTTTTATTTAAAATTAATTTATGCATATGGATTATATTAAGTAGTGACGTTGATAATTGTGATGTTGATAATTGTTTAATTATAATTGTAAATAAGATGTCAAATTAATCTAATCTCATAACCTTAAATCCTAAAACCCTAAACCCTAAAACCTTAAAATCCTAAACCCTAAAACCCTAAACACTAAACCCTTAAACCCTAAAACCCTAAACCCTAAACCCTAAAATCCTAAACTCATAAATCCTATGTATAACTACCCGTACTCGTTCTTTTTAAGGTTTTGGTAAATCAGATATTCGAAAATATCTGTCATGTGATCACCCTAATGTTTATTTAGTCAAATTCGTACCCACTTTGTTAAAAAAATTATGATACTCATACTCATACAAAACTCGTTTATCATTACCCGTTGATTATACATACTAATTTAAAATTATTAAGATGTTATGACGAATAATATTAATTCAAAATTATTATTAATGAAGAAAATAATTTAATAATGAATTAATTGTTACGTACTCGTATCCATTTAAATATAAACTACACATTTAAGTACCCGTTTCATTAAAAATATATATTATGATTCTCCCTGTCTCTAATCTGTTTATCATTACCCGTTGATTACACATACCCATTTAAAATTATTAAGATGTTAGGATCAATAATATTAATTCAAAATTATTAATAATGAAGAAAATCTAATCTCATAATTGTGATGAATTGATAAGATTCAATAATGTGATAAATGGATGAGATTAAAAATGGATTAGTAATCAAAATCAAAGGTGTAAATTAAAAAATTGGTTCACTAAACCCTAAACCCTAAAACCCTAAACCCTAAACCCATAAACCCTAAACCCTTAAACCCTAAAACCCTAAACCCTAAACCCTAAAACCCTAAACTCATAAACCCTATGTATAATCTATAATATAAAAAAACATTATATTAAAAAGATTATATACTTAATTATTTTAATAACTTAAATTATATATCATATTATATTAAAAAGATTATATACTTAATTATTTTAATAACCTAAATTATATATCATAAATAAAAAAACTACTAAATTTTTATTTAAAATTAGTTTATGCATATGGATTATATTAAGTAGTGACGTTGATAATTGTGATGTTGATAATTGTTTAATTATAATTGTAAATAAGGTGTCAAATTAATCTAATCTCATAACCTTAAATCCTAAAACCCTAAAACCTTAAAACCCTAAACCCTAAAACCCTAAACCCTTAAACCCTAAAACCTTAAACCCTAAACCCTATAACCCTAAACTCATAAATCCTATGTATAACTACCCGTACTCGTTTTTTTTAAGGTTTTGGTTAATCAGATATTTGAAAATATCTGTCATGTGATCACCCTAATGTTTATTTAGTCATATTCGTACCCACTTTGTTAAAAAAAATTATGATACTCATACTCATACAAAACTCGTTTATCATTACCCGTTGATTATACATACCAATTTAAAATTATTAAGATGTTAGGACGAATAATATTAATTCAAAATTATTATTAATGAAGAAAATAATTTAATAATGAATTAATTGTTACGTACTCGTATCCATTTAAATATAAACTACACATTTAAGTACTCGTTTCATTAAAAATATATATTATGATTCTCCCTGTCTCTAATCCGTTTATCATTACCCGTTGATTACACATACCCATTTAAAATTATTAAGATGTTAGGATCAATAATATTAATTCAAAATTATTAATAATGAAGAAAATAATTTAATCATGAATCCATTTAAATATAAATTACTCCATTTAAAATTATTAAGATGTTAGGACCAATAATATTAATTTAAAATTATTAATAATGAATAAAATAATTTAGAAATAAATTAATTGTTAAAACTACATTATAAGTTATAATTATTAATTAATTAATTATATAACATAACATATTTGAAATACATGTAGTCGTAATTATTAAATAATTTAATAATGAATTAATTGTTAAAACTATATTATGGATTTTGTTAAAATATAAAAATTAGTGAAATATGATATTATTATTTTAAAAATTAAATAAGGATTTTAAATAAGGTATCATTATATATAATAATGTAATTACATGAGTTTAGGAATTAAATAAGGTAATATAAGGAAATTTAATTAAATGGCAAAGATCTTTTCTCATAATTATGATGAACCCCAAACCTCTAAAATCCTAACCCCTAAACCCTAAACCCCTAAACCCTCGTGTTTATTATAGTACATTAAATAATTTTATTTCATAATATTATTAATTATTAAGTGTTAATTAATTCTCTAATTATATAATATATTATATAATATATTATTATGTGTTAATTATTTCTCTAATTTTTCTTTTTTTTTCTTCTCTTTTATACATTTTATTTTCATATTATTTATATAATAATATAATTACATGGGTTTAGGAATTAAATAAGGTAATATAAGGAAATTTAATTAAATGGCAAAGATCTTTTCTCATAATTATGATGAATGGATGAGATTAAATTATGTAATGAGTGGTCAAGATTCAAAATAATTTAGTAATCACATCCAATGATGTAAATTAAAAATTCCCTCAATTTTGACTTTTTCACTTTGCTATTATATTACTATATATATATATATATATATATATATATATATATATATATATATAACCCTAAACCCCAAACCCCTAAAATCCTAACCCCTAAACCCTAAACCCCTAAAACCCTAAACCCTCGTATTTATTATAGTACATTAAATAATTTTAATTAATAATATTATTAATTATTATGTGTTAATTATTTCTCTATTTTTTCTTTTTTTTTTCTTCTCTTTTATACATTTTATTTTCATATTATTTATATAATGTAATTACATGGGTTTAGGAATTAAATAAGGTAGTACATTAAATAATTTTATTTAATAATATTATTAATTATTATGTGTTAAATAATATTATTTATTATTATTAATTATTAATAACCCCTAAAACCCTAACCCCAAAACCCCTAACCCCCTAAACCCTAAACCCCAAACCCCTAAAATCCTAACCCCTAAACCCTAAATCCCTAAAACCCTAAACCCTCGTGTTTATTATAGTACATTAAATAATTTTATTTAATAATATTATTAATTATTATGTGTTAATTATTTCTCTAATTTTTCTTTTTTTTTCTTCTCTTTTATACATTTTATTTTCATATTATTTATATAATGTAATTACATGGGTTTATGAACATTTTATTTTCATATTATTTATATAATGTAATTACATGGGTTTAGGAATTAAATAAGGTAGTACATTAAATAATTTTATTTAATAATATTATTAATTATTATGTGTTAAATAATATTATTTATTATTATTATTATTAATTATTAATAACCCCTAAAACCCTAACTCCTAAACCCCTAACTCCCTAAACCCTAAACCCCAAACCCCTAAAATCCTAACCCCTAAACCCTAAACCCCTAAAACCCTAAACCCTATTAAAAATTCTCTCAATTTTGACTTTTTCACTTTGCTATTATATTACTATATATATATATATATATAACCCTAAACCCCAAACCCCTAAAATCCTAACCCCTAAACCCCTAAAACCCTAAACCCTCGTATTTATTATTGTACATTAAATAATTTTAATTAATAATATTATTAATTATTATGTGTTAATTATTTCTCTAATTTTTCTTTTTTTTTTCTTCTCTTTTATACATTTTCTTTTCATATTATTTATATAATGTAATTACATGGGTTTAGGAATTAAATAAGGTAGTACATTAAATAATTTTATTTAATAATATTATTAATTATTATGTGTTAAATAATATTATTTATTATTATTAATTATTAATAACCCTTAAAACCCTAACCCCAAAACCCCTAACCCCCTAAACCCTAAACCCCAAACCCCTAAAATCCTAACCCCTAAACCCTAAATCCCTAAAACCCTAAACCCTCGTGTTTATTATAGTACATTAAATAATTTTATTTAATAATATTATTAATTATTATGTGTTAATTATTTCTCTAATTTTTCTTTTTTTTTCTTCTCTTTTATACATTTTATTTTCATATTATTTATATAATGTAATTACATGGGTTTAGGAACATTTTATTTTCATATTATTTATATAATGTAATTACATGGGTTTAGGAATTAAATAAGGTAGTACATTAAATAATTTTATTTAATAATATTATTAATTATTATGTGTTAAATAATATTATTTATTATTATTATTATTAATTATTAATAACCCCTAAAACCCTAACCCCTAAACCCCTAACTCCCTAAACCCTAAACCCCAAACCCCTAAAATCCTAACCCCTAAACCCTAAACCCCTAAAACCCTAAACCCTCGTGTTTATTATAGTACATTAAATAATTTTATTTAATAATATTATTAATTATTATGTGTTAATTATTTCTCTAATTTTTCTTTTTTTTTTCTTCTCTTTTATACATTTTATTTTCATATTATTTATATAATGTAATTACATGGGTTTAGGAATTAAATAAGGTAGTACATTAAATAATTTTATTTAATAATATTATTAATTATTATGTGTTAATTATTTCTCTAATTTTTCTTTTTTTTTCTTCTCTTTTATACATTTTATTTTCATATTATTTATATAATAATGTAATTACATGGGTTTAGGAATTAAATAAGGTAATATAAGGAAATTTAATTAAATGGCAAAGATCTTTTCTCATAATTATGATGAACCCCAAACCCCTAAAATCCTAACTCCTAACCCCTAAGCCCCTAAAACCCTAAACCCTCGTGTTTATTATAGTACATTAAATAATTTTATTTAATAATATTATTAATTATTATGTGTTAATTATTTCTCTAATTTTTCTTTTTTTTTTCTTCTCTTTTATACATTTTATTTTCATATTATTTATATAATGTAATTACATGGGTTTAGGAATTAAATAAGGTAGTACATTAAATAATTTTATTTAATAATATTATTAATTATTATGTGTTAATTATTTCTCTATTTTTTCTTTTTTTTTCTTCTCTTTTATACATTTTATTTTCATATTATTTATATAATAATGTAATTACATGGGTTTAGGAATTAAATAAGGTAATATAAGGAAATTTAATTAAATGGCAAAGATCTTTTCTCATAATTATGATGAATGGATGAGATTAAATTATGTAATGAGTGGTCAAGATTCAAAATAATTTAGTAATCACATCCAATGGTGTAAATTAAAAATTCCCTCAATTTTGACTTTTTCACTTTGCTATTATATTACTATAGATACATTTGTTTATTTTCTCTTATATCATAGAGATGCTATAGTTAATCGAACGTTGAAGAATGAAAACCACTTATCTTGAACTCTTAATAGCTAATATCCTTGTCGCTCAATAATGAAAACCACCGATTCTTGAACTCTTAATAATTAATATCTTTCTCGCTCTACAATCTGAACTCTTTAAGGTATTCTTATTGATTTTAGCTTATTAAATAATTTCTTAATATGATTCTGTTTGAGGTTAAGAATTAAAACTAATTGAGAACTTTGTCATGGTTATAGGTCTGAAAGCAACACAAAAAATCATTTATCATTAGAAGATCGTTGGATGATAATGTAAGGAATTTTGATAACACGCTTCTTTTATTCCTTAATTTTTTTACTTCTCTTTCTAATTACTATGTTTTTGTTGTCTTGGTTTTCATACTCTCACCATTGGCAGGTTTAAAGGTTTAGGGGAATGAAAGTTATTATTATTATTATTATTATTATTATAAAACTTAATAATTTTGAAATATAGCTTCGGAGTTTGAGTTTCAATTTTCTTACGAAAAAATATAAAAAAGTGTAGTAATTTTTATTTACTTATTTTATTCATTTAGGTTAATGCTTTCTCATGTTATTTTCCCATTCCATAGCTGATGTGAAATATTAATTAAGTCATCGAAAATGTGAAAATTGCTTCATACACTTATTTTTAATATAAAACTAAATTATTATAAAATTAGCCATCTAATCAACATTTGATTAATAATATAATTTTGGGAAACTAACATAATAAGAAATAAAATAATAATACTAACTTAAAATTTATTATTATTATTATTATTATTATTATTTATTATTATTTTTTGTTATGATGTTAATCAATTAAAAAAAGTTAGATATTATTTAAAAAGAAAAACTTAGTGAGGGTGTAGTAAAAATTAATTATATGAGAAAAATAAAAAATGATAATATTGTTTAAAAAATAATATATTATAAATGAAAAATAATAATCATTTAATTTAATTATTTTATGAATAATTTTTAAAATAAATAAAAATAATAATATTTTTAATAAGAAATCATCATTGATCAAGAGAAAGTAAAATGACTAATTCATGAGATAGTTTTATTTCACATTGACTCACACTATTGGCAGATTTTCTGAGTCAACACTTAATTTTTAATTTTTTTTTCAATTTTACCCATACTTTTTTTTCTTTTCTACAATTCTAACCTCCTATTTGATTAAAAACATTGTAAGCATTTGAATTTTATTATCTATTAAAAGAAAATATGTGGCAAATTAATGCAATAAAAATCAATTAATTATTTATTAAGGGATTTAAATAAATAAATTCCTAAAATAAATTAGTGAATAATTGATAATTGTGACATATCCAGTCAAATAAGCCCAAGCCCGCAGAATTAGGTCAAATCAGCCCTGGACCAATCAGACTGCGAGTTATTTATGGGGTTTCCTCATCCTCCACCTATATAAGGAGCCCTCCTCCATTCACCCAAGACACTAAAACTTCTGAAGAGATCAAGAACACGAGCAGTGCTCCATTGAGATCTTCAAGCATCTTCAAGCCAAGAACGGCCTGCGATCCGAGATCAAGGTTCTAAGCCCCTCCGATTCAGTGTTCTTCCAGCCAACCGCCTGCGATCAGATATAAAGGTGTCAAGCCTCTCCGATCCGGCGTTCTTCCAGCCAACTGCCTCCGATCAGAGATCAAGGTTCCAAGCCCATCCGATCCAGCGTTCTTCTAGTCAGCCGCCTCCAATTAGAGATCAAGGTGCCAAACCCTTTCGATCTGGCGTTCTTCAAGTCAACAGCCTCCGATCAGAGATCAAGGTTCTGCACCCCCTCTGATCCAGCGTTGGTCAGAAACAACACTCGACCTGAGATCAAGGTGCTAAGCCCCTCAAATTCGATATTTCTTCTAGTCAGACTCATCCAGCAGTCTTTGTGAAGTCAATGGTGTTCTATCAAATTGAACGGTGTTCTTCATAAGAAGTCTTCAAGTTAACGTTCAATTCGAATAAAGGCTTGACGCATTCGGATCAACGTCAAGACTACACATCCGAGTTTGGACAAGCTTCATCCGAAGATCCAGCTCAACACATACGCTGTCAACACAGTTAGCACAGTCAACATACAGTCAACACACACTCCAGTCAAAGTCAAGTCAATAAGTCAAGTCAAGACCAAATTGGTTCGAGAGAAGAATCAGAGGATTAATTGAGATTGTAACCCGTTTACATATCTTATAAATTAAATCCATCTGAAATTATCTTTGTACTCAATTTGTATTTATTTTATCATAAATACAAAATTTGTTGTTATAAATTTTGGCACCCCCGGTGTAACCGTCTCAACCTCTCATCTCTTCTCTCTACAAGTACAAATAATGACTCCTTTTAAGATCGCGATCAAAAGGTCATCTACTTAAAAGCCTTCAGAGCTGCAAGCTGTTAAGACTCAAATGATGACTCCATTAAAGATTGCGATAAGAAGCCTATTGCATCAAAACCTCCAGAGTTGAAAAGTGACAAGATTGAAGACTTTACAAGAAGTATGTCTGAAGGCTCCTCAAAGACAAACCATATGGTGGGGATTACTCTCAATAAGCTATTGCACAGCGATAAAGATGTTGAAGATGACTCTATCTGCTCAACTCATCGCTCCACGCCAAGCTCATCACATGCCTCAACTGAAGCTGCAGTGATGATGATAAGTACTATGACCATTGAGGATCAACTCGCAACTATGATGAGAGCCATTGAAGGACTCAACAAGCACATAGAAGCTCAAGATATACGTATGAAGAAAATGGATAATGCGGAGACAAGCCATGCAAATAAGAAACAAGTTGAGGATGAGAACGAGAAGGAAGACTCGATGAATCACCATCCATCTGAAGAAAAGCCAGCTGAGGATAAGATACACGTTTCAACTGACGGAACGCTTCCTATCAACAAACTAAAAGCCATCGTTTTGGAGACGATAAAAGATAAGTTTGAAGGGAGCTCCAAATCTTCTTCAACCTACAAAAAGCCATATACAAAGAGAATTGACAACTTGATGATGCCAACTGACTACCAACCTCCCAAATTTCAATAATTTGACGGCAAATGAAATCCAAGACAATATGTGGTACACTTCATCGAGACATGCAATGATGCTGGGACCTACGGAGATCACTTGGTGAGGTAATTCGTCTGATCTTTAAAAGGAAATGCCTTTGATTGGTATATCGACTTGGAAGCCAACTCCATCGACAGTTGAGGGCAAATGAAAAAAGTATTCTTCAACCACTTCTATAGCACACGAAGAACTATTAGCATGATGGAGCTAACAAATACTCGTTAAAGTGATGAAGAATACGTCATCGACTACATCAACAGATGGAGGAGCCTAAGCCTCAATTGCAAAGAAAAGCTCTCAGAAACTTCAGCTATCGAAATGTGCATTCAAGGTATGCAGTGGAATCTTCACTACATACTCCAAGGAATTCAGCCTAAAACTTTTGAAGTGTTATCTACAAGAGCTCACGACATGGAGTTGAGTTTGACATTAAATGACATCGAATGGCTCTCTATTCACGACTCTTATAAGTTTGAAGATATATCTTTCGATGAGCCCATGGAAGATGAACCGCAAATAAAAATTGCGGTGTCTATAAAGATCCATAGAAAGAAAGTTGAAACAAAGGAAAACAGTGTATCCCTAGATTGGGGGCAGTGAACTGTTGATAAATCAAGCTATGCTCCTTGATGCGAGCTAAAACTGTCTACATTACACTCCTTGATATGAGCCTAAACTATCTGATACAAGTCAAACACAAAGCTCCTCGACACGAGCAAAAACTATCCACACAAAGCTCCTCGACACGAGCGTAAACTGTCCATATTATGCTCCATGATATGAGCTAAAACTATCCACAAAAAGCTCCTTGATATGAGCGAAAAATGTCTGCATTACGTTCTTTGATACGAGTTTAAACTATCTGAAATCTCTCAAGTCCACATTACGCTCCTTGATATGAGCTAAAACTATCTACATGTTATGCTCCTTAACACGAGCTAAAACTGTCCATACTATGCACCTTGATACGAGCTTAAACTGTCTAACTCAAATTAAATCTCCTTAAGAAGAGACAAAACTGTCTACACATTACGCTCCTTGATATGAGTTAAAACTATCCACACAATGCTCCTTCATATGAGTATAAACTATCTACACATCAAATCAAATTTCATCGGGAAGAGAATAAACTCTCTACACACAAAGCTCCTTGACATGAGTGAAAAATATCCACACAAGGCTCCTTGACACGAGTATAAACTATCTACAAGATCAAATTCAAGACTCATTGACACGAGTATAAATTGTCAGCAAATTTAAGTTCAATGCTCCATGACGCATGAGTCTAAACTGCATGTTACTCCTAGCCCGCATGAGTATAAAATTTGTCACCCCCCATTCAAAATCAATTCATGTCCCTTTGAACTACGTTATGACTTGATCATCTTAAAAGAGGTACGTAGGCAGCTTAGTACTCTGCTAAGTTCAGTCATAATTAAGACTATTCATATCAAGTTGGTGAGGCAAGCAATAAAATTCAATCATGTTGATTAAGAATAGATTATCACAATTTGTTCACTTCAACACAAATGCATACATGAACAAAATGCAAGGTGGCGTTTGTAAGCACTTGAATTTTATTGTCTATTAAAGGAAAATATGTGGTAAATTAATGCAATAAAAATCAATTAATTATTTATTAAGGGATTTAAATAAATAAATTTCTAAAATAAATTAGTGAATAATTGATAATTGTGACATATCCAGTCAAATAAGCCCAAGCCCACAGAATTAGGTCAAATCAGCCCTGGACCAATCAGACTGCGAGTTATTTATGGGGCTTCCTCATCATGCACCTATATAAGGAGCCCTCCTTCATTCACCCCAGACACTAAAACATCTGAAGATGCAGACGCTTCTGAAGAGATCAAGAACACGAGCAGTGCTCCCTTGAGATCTTCAAGCCAAGAACGGCCTGTAATCCGAGATCAAGGTTCTAAGCCCCTCCGATCCGGTGTTCTTCCAGCCAACCGCCTGCGATCAGAGATCAAGGTGTCAAGCCTCTCCGATCCGGTGTTCTTCCAGCCAACCGCCTCTGATCAGAGATCAAGGTTCCAAGCCCCTCCGATCCAGCGTTCTTCTAGTCAGCCGTCTTCGATTAGAGATCAAGGTGCCAAGCCCCTTCGATCCGGCATTCTTCAAGTCAACAGCCTCAGATCAGAGATCAAGGTTCTACACCCCTCCGATCCAGCGTTGGTCAGAAACAACACTCGACCTGAGATCAAGGTGCTAAGCCCTCAAATTCGACATTTCTTCTAGTCAGACTCATCCAGCAGTCTTTGTGAAGTCAATGGTGTTCTACCAAATTGAACGACGTTCTTCATAAGAAGTCTTCAAGTCAACGTTCAATTCGAACAAAGGCTCGACGCCTCCGGATCAACGTCAAGACTACACATCCGAGCTCGGACAAGCTTCATCCGAAGATCCGGCTCAACACACACGCTGTCAACACAATTAGCGCAGTCAACATATAGTCAACACACACTCCAGTCAAAGTCAAGTCAACAAGTCAAATCAAGGCCAAATTGGTTCGAGAGAAGAATCAGAGGATTAATTGAGATTGTAACCCGTTTACATATCTTATAAATTAAATCCATCTGAAATTATTTTTGTACTCAATTTGTATTTATTTTATCATAAATACAAAATTTATTGTTACAAACATAATATTTAATACTTTACATAAAATTTAATTTTATAATAATATATTATTTATATTCTTATATCTTATAATAATAACATTAAAATTGTGATGATAACTCTTGATATCCATGATAATTCCCAATAAATAGATTATTCTTAATTTTCAATAAATAAATTTATAATACACCATCAATAAGTAAATGATTTGAAAATCTTTTTTTTCATGGAGATGTTATAATTCGCATGTTAGTTAGAGAGTGTAAGTTATTATTTGGTATGGTCTTCAAACAAAAGGAAGTATGACATTGAAGTTTTACTTTTAATGCTATATATAATATGTATACACATGTTTAAAATGATTATTAGACGTAATGAATTACATGTAACTTCTAATATTCATTATTTGATGTCTATTATTGAAATAATTGATTATTATATTAAAATTGAAAAGATAACTAAAAGTTACACCAAAATATAATAAATTTTTGATTAAAAATACAATAGAAAAAAATGAATTTTTTTATAAATAAAGTAATATAGCAAAAAAACCATGTCACAAAGTGATAGATGCATGCGACGTGTAACGCACGTATAAAAATGTAGTGTTTTAAAAAGATACTTACATTTGGGGAGAAAAAACAGACGTTATCGCATTAGTTTCATTTGTTACCCATTAAGATTTAGCTAGCTTAATTATTAATGTGACCCTGAAATTATTATATCATAGAAAATTTACCAATTAAATTAAATTGAATATTACAAGGTGTTGGATACATTCCAACTTAAAATATAGTAGTATTATTTCATTATCTTAACATTAATAACATCTCTATAATTATAATGTATAGCATCTTCGTTTCGTATTGCCACAAATTTTATAATTAGAAATTAAATTTTACTCCTGTTTTTAATTAAATTTAATTGTAAAGAAGCAATAAGTTATTACTCCTTCCATCCCACACTACGTTTCCCGTTTACTGTACCACGTTGTTTAAAAAAAGTTGCACTTTTTGACCAAATTTATTGACTTTTGAGGGTATTATAGTATTTTTAGGTAATAAAATATTATAAAGTAATTGTATGCGTGTAAAAAGAAGTGACAAATTTGAAATAAAAGTAACTTTTGAGATTGTTGGATAAAATGATATTTTCTTTTTTGGGGTGTGAAGGATGGTGTGGGACGGACAAATAAGGAAAGTGTGAAAGGTGGTATGGGATGAAGGGAGTACTAATTAGTGATGTGTTTTGGCATGCATTAGACTTGATAAATATATTAATTGTAAAGGGGTTAGGTGGTGGAGATTTGATCTTGATGTGTTTTGGCATGCATTAGACTTGATAAATATATTATTCTCTTCGACCACTATAAGTTCATCTCCAGAAGTTTGCACAATTTTGCAGCACATTTAACACAAAAATAGTACACGAACAGTAATTCATCTCTAGCAATTTGCACTATTTTTAACACTAAAAAAAATAAAAAGTCATTTAATCCTTATTTTTTATATGTTGTTGGAACTTTATAGGATTAGAAATAGGGTGAGAGGGGTGGCGTATGGTTGTAGCTTAGAATTAATAAAGTGGAGTATTAAGAGTAGGGAAGAGATATTGGAAGTGGGTGTTGTAGAATGAATAGTGGTTTTATTTAATATTTTCTCGCCCACATTTACAATGCTTTACAAGGCTATTTATAAGTGAATACCCCACCATCTCAAAGTAACTAGATAATTCTAGCTAATTCATGATTATTTGCTAAACTAGGTAGTTCTAGAATTTTTCTACCTTTTTACAATCATTCTACAAAATTCTTGGTAGGTAGTTCTAGAATAATCTTAATTTACTAATTAATATTTCTTTCTTATGATCTAATCTAGAATGATCGGGAAACAACATCGACTACCATTCCCATCCGAGAAATCTTGGAGAGCGAAGAAGTCATTGGAGCTCGTGCACACCGACATCTATGGTCCAATGCGCACTCTATCACACGAAAAAATAGGTACTTCATCCTATTTATCGATGATTTTACAAGAATGACATGGGTCTATTTTCTACGTGAAAAATCGCAAGTTTTTGATATTTTCAAAAAATTCAAGACCTATGTCGAAAAATAAAGTGGCTACAAAATTAAGACTATACGGAGTGATTGTGGAAAGGAATATACTTCCAATCAGTTCACAAAGTTCTGTGAAGATGAAGGCATGGAGCACCAACTCACAGTCGGATATGCTCCAAAACAAAATGACGTATCTGAAAGAAAGAATAGGACCGTGATAGAGATGGCAAGATCTATGCTAATGGAGAAGGGTCTTCCAAAGATGTACTGGGCAGAGGCCGTGAGTACTGCTGTCTATCTCCTCAACAGATGTCCAACTAAGACAGTACAACACAACACCAGTTGAAGCATGAAGTGGACGAAAACCATCGGCGAAACATCTAAGAGTCTTCGGGTCCATTTACTATGTCCACATTCCCAAAGAGAAAAGGAGCAAGCTCAACGAGAAGACAGAGAAAGGAATTTTTCTGGGCTATAGCACTAAATCAAAAGGCTATAGAGTCAATAGCTTGGAAAATAAAAAGCTAATCATTAGTCGGGACGTAATGTTCGATGAAGACGCAGCTTACAACTGGGAGACAGATCAAATTGAAAGTAAAAACATCTACTTACCAGCGCCAGCCCAACAACAAGAAGATGAAGTCGACCCACAGGACATGCCGAGACAAGCCACAACTGAAGATGCAGCCGCATCTCCAGAATCCATTCCAAGAAAGTTTTGATCTTTGACATAGATCTATGAAAGATGCAATTTTACAGCAGTGGAGCCAAACACCTATGAAGAAGCTTCTAGAGAAGACATTTGGAGAAAAGCAATGGAGGAGGAGATACGTATGATCAAGAAGAATGAGACATGGGAGCTCGCAGACCTTCCCAAAGACAAAGAAGCCATAGGAGTTAAGTGGGTCTACAAAACAAAACTTAACTTTGATGGTTCAATACAAAAACACAAGGCAAGGCTTGTCGCTAAGGGATACACTCAACAATATGGAGTCGACTACAATGAGACATTCGCTCCAGTTGCCAGACTTGACACAGTACGAGCATTGATCGCGCTAGCAGTACGAAAGAAGTGGAAAATCTACCAGCTCGACGTCAAATCAGCATTCCTCAATAGATATCTCGATGAAGAGATCTATGTGGAGTAACCTCAAGGGTTCGTGATATAAGGGCAAGAAGACAAAGACCTTAAACTAAAGAAAGCTCTCTACGGATTAAAGCAAGCCCCGCGAGCCTGGCATAGTAGAATCGATGACTACTTCACCGAACTTGGATTCAGAAGGAGCATGAGTGAGCCAACACTATACATCAAGACCTAAGGTACGGAAGACACACTCATTGTCTCTCTATATGTCGATGATCTAATATACACAGAAAACAACGAGACAATGATCAAGGAGTTCAAGGAAGACATGATGAAGAATTTTGAGATGACGGATTTGGGCTTGATGCAATATTTTCTCAATATCGAGATAGATCAACGAGAAGATGGTATCTTCATCTCTCAAAAGAAGTACGCAGAAAGCCTGCTGAAGAAGTTCAAGATGAAGGATTGCAAGACCGTAGCAACTCCACTTGACAATAACAAAGCTCTACAGAAGGAAGATGGCTCACCAAAAGCAGACAACTCAAAATTTTGAAGCCTGATCGGAAGCCTACTCTACTTGATGGCGATTCGACCAGACATAATGTACGCAACAAGTTTCCTATCAAGGTTCATGCAAGATCCAAGTTAGACTCACTACGGAGCAGCAAAGAGAATACTCCGATATCTTCAAGGAACGAAGAACTTCGGCATCTGGTATGCATCAACACCTGACTCTAAACTAACAGGCTATACGAACAGTGATTGAGCAGGATCAGTTGATGACATGCGAAGCACATCTAGCTACGCATTCACAATGGGTTCAGTAATATTTTCCTTGGCATCTAAGAAGCAAGCTACAGTTGCACAATCATCAGCCGAAGCTGAGTACATAGCAGCGGCAATGACTACGAGCCAATCAATATGGTTAAAGCGAATACTTGAAGATATGGGAGAGCCACAAGAAGAAGCCACAAACATTTACTGCGACAGTAAATCAGCAATCGCTATGGCGTAAAATCCAGTGTTCCATAGCAGAACCAAGTACATCAAGATAAAGTATCACTTCATCAGAGAAGAAAAAGCAAACAAGGAAATCGAGTTGAAGCATTGCAAGACGAAAGAGCAGCTAGCAGATATATTCACGAAAATACTACCACGAGAAAAGTTCGAGATATTACGAGAGCTTGTTGGAGTACAAGAAATATGCACCAAGGAGGAGTATTAAATAATATGGTGCACAATTCTTGTAACAATTCTAGAAATCTCTAGCAAAATTAAGAAAAAGATAGAATAATTAGAACTAAGTGGAATAATCTAGATTATAGATAAAATCTCTAAATATTTTAAAAATGTATGGAATTATCTAGAACATATGTAATCTGGATGAGTGAGGAATGATCCATTAAGGATCTAGAATCATCATCTTGTACCTATAAATATGGGTAGAAGGCATTGTAAATGAATGAATGAAAACTACAAACATTCATCCAAAATTTTAAGCCTTTCAACTCCCCTATTCTCCTAAACACCTATTTCCAACATTCACTAATCTAAACATCTAGCCTGAATCACTAACCACTCACATATAAACCTTCCATTCTAAATACTACCCCAACCTCATATCCCATATCCTAAATACCATCATATGTATATAATTAAAATTGTTTTACTTTTTTATTTTGATATTTATTTTTAATTTAATACAAACTTAATATAATTAAATATTTAGTAAAATTTATATTAATTTAATAAAACACTTGAAAATTAAATTATAATATAATTAATAATTAAATATTTGGAGAATATATATTAATAAAAATATTTATTTTAATATCAATTAAAAAAATTGAAATGTTGCACAAAAGAATAAAAAATTACATGCCCAGTTGTTATTAATTTTTTTAAAAAAATATTACATTAAACTTTTTCACATGTTACTTGTTATAAACTTAAATAATATAATTAAAAAAAAAGGATAGTGTGACACGGTAAACCAACCGCATTTTGGTGATGGTTTATGAATCCACACAAAAATGCCATGAAAATAGCACCACTGCTGGAGATAAATTTCAGACCAAAAAAGCACTTTTGCACCATTTTATACAATAGAAAAAAATATTATTAATTAATACATTAATAATGAGTAAAATATCCTTCTTATCCTTATTTTAATTATGTTCAAAAATAATTTAAAAGAGTAGATATTTAATATAATATAAAAGAGAAAAATTATCACACGATTTACTCCTTAAAAATAGGTGGAATTTTACTGCAATCAGTTGATTGAAAGCCCGATAATACTCCCGTATCCTTATTTGTGTTCAGAAATTCATATTTGTGTTCAACATATTTGTGTTCAGAGTTTAATAATTTATGTTCAAAAATTTATATAGTTCAAGATATTTGTGTTCAAATTTTAATAATCAATTTTCTCTTACTCACACTGTTAAAAAGATTTTACTTGTATTCAGAAATTTATATACTTTGATCATTAAAAAAAATATTACTTGTGTTCAAAAATTTATATACGTGGTATTCAGGATATTTGTATTCACAATTTAATAATTATTCATACG
Organism: Pogostemon cablin; assembly: GCA_023678885.1. Taxonomy (NCBI): domain Eukaryota; kingdom Viridiplantae; phylum Streptophyta; class Magnoliopsida; order Lamiales; family Lamiaceae; genus Pogostemon; species Pogostemon cablin. The sequence continues at coordinate 21,492,804 of CM043009.1, read as the reverse complement.
TTGATTTATGTAAGTAAAACTCTCACATGTGTTCAGAAATACATATATATGGTGTTCAGAATATTTGTGTTAAAGACAAAATAACTCCGCAGAAGAACAAGATTACCATTACAAGATCCAGAAGTCCACCCCATATTAGTGGAGAGATGGGAACCATTAATTAGTTCAAAGTAATATACTAATATCTCAACAAAAAAATATACACATACATATAAACAACCCTAAGAGGATGCAAAGGCGTTAATTATGAGATATAACAGAATAATATCGTTAGAAGGGAGAGAAGAGAATAGTAACTTTTGCATAATATGCTCTTGCTTTAGAAGATGATGATGATGCGGCAATAGAGAGGAAACCGATGACAGAATGAATCACGTTATATGATTTGAGATTTTATTTCATTGTTATATAGGGATATATTGGGTATCTTCCATTAATAAATTGTATCTATTAATAATATTTTCATGTTAATGTATTTACTAGTAATATTGCTATATATTTTGTATTAGGAAGTAATAAATCAAAAAATTAATATCCATATATTTTCAAAGGCTAATTATACTGTGCACCCTAAGATAGGGTACACCCACTTTAAAAAACGTATACAAATATAAACAAAAACATATATACAATACTTAAGAACAAAAATATATGCAATTTAATTGTTAGTTTTTTTAATAAAAATTGAGTGTAAAAAATATATAATTATTAAAAATCATGTATACACTATTGAATAAAAAGTTATACACATATATATGCTAGTTTTTTTAATGAAAAATTTAATGTGAAAAAATATACAATTATTGAGAAACACATATATATACAAAATAGAATAAAAAGTTATACACATATGGGTGCACCCTTGCACCCAGGTGCACCTAATATGTAACTTATTTTCAAATGAATAAATTAATTTTCATAGAACAACTTTAATATCCTTAATATTTCATTTGACAATTTCAATGAAAAATTAATACCATTATTAATTAAGATTATCACTCTCTAAAATATACTAATATAATACAACCGATATTCTTTACACACGGGTGTATAAGAGATCAATTCTTTTTTTATTTATATTGTATTTATTGGTTTTTCCATGTTCTAAAAAAAAGTGTTGATTTATGTGTGACAACACAAAAAGAAAAGTATTAAAAGTAAATATTTATTCCGTCCCACACCACCATTCACATTCTAAATAGAAAACATCACTTTATCCAACAATTTCAAAATTTACTTTAAGTTTAAATTTGTAACTCATTTTTCAAACACATACCATTACTGTATATTTTCTTATTAGCTAAATATACTATAATACTCTTTAAAATTAATAAAATTAATCAAAAAAATACTCCCTTATATATTTTCAATTTTGACGTCTCATTTCAATCTTTACATTTCCCTTTTTAGTAAATGAGATCCACATAAATTAATTATTTCTCTCTTCATGGGCCCACATATCACAATAATACACCTACCCACTTTACATTAAAATATTATTTATCTCATCTCACTACACATTAAAATATTATATTCCTTAATTTACATATAAAAAGCAAATGTAAAGTTTGAAACTGGACGAAGAGAGTATAATTTTTCTTTTAACAACTTAACACAATAAATGAGAAAGAGGGTTGAGAATGTAGGGAATAGATATCTTATGAGAGGGTGTATTCACGAAGGTTTGTATATAATTAGTGAGATGACGCAGCAAAACACGCCTAGATGTAGCACATCATTTTATTTATTTATTTTTGTTAATAAATTGCAATAATTGGTACCCTATATTTCATATGTTATAAATCAAGGAAGAATATTTAAAGAAAAATATCTACTCTAAATCTCAATATTTAATTTAATGTTATAATGACTTATGGTAAAGTTGTGAAAGTTTTCCTTTTCTAGTATTGGTAGAAACAATACTCCACAATAATTGAAGCTTATCTAACTAAATTAAATTAAAGAAGTAATGCAGTCTTTTCAATGAGGTGGGAGGTAGGCATAACCTAGCTAAGATTGTAGACTAGGTAAGAGGTGAATACAATAGTGAAAGTCAATCTTCATTTCCAACGCAACTATTTGCACCATGTAAAGAAGAGCTACACTTTCTATATTGCGGAATTTTATGCAGGATTAATTACTTCATGTTTCTAATCGTGTTTAGCTTATTTTTGTGTTAAACTTAAAGAAATACTCGTTTAATTTTTTTATTGGTAAATGTTAGTTGTTAATCTGATTAGTAGTTCGTATACACCAAGCACCCTTACTTTTTCTTTTTCAAGTCTCCTTATATTATCTCTCCTAATTTGTTCACAATGAAAATCGAACCTGAGACTCTCACTTAAGTGAAGAGTTCAGTGGCCAGGTGGGTTAGCCCACCTAGTTAAATACTCGTTTCATTACGTAACCATTTTGTTTGCCAAATATGCATATATTTACTTTTTAACGTTGATTAAGGAATATTATTATTTAATATATAACAAATAATTATATTAATGATGTGTATGAGTCCCTGTATTTTAAAAGAAGAATTATGAAGATAAGTGAGATGGAAGGAGTAAAGCTTTTAGGGATATTAATTTTTACATATAAGACCCACAATTGCTAAATGAGAAATACTGTATAAAAGTTTAGATGAGATGTCTAAAATAAAAATATATAAACATCATGGTGAGATGAGTGAATACATACTCTTTCCGCTACAATTTAGAGTTCACATTTATGATTTATACAAATATTAATAAAATTTACCTTTTGACTTACTTAGTAGGGTAATTTGATATTTTTTATAATACATTAAATTGTAAAGTATGTTATGTAAGTTAAAAAATATATTCCTTCCATTCCATAGAAACATTTACACATTTCCATTTTAGACGTTACATTAAAAGATTTAAATTTTCCTTTATAGTAAATGAGAACCCACATAAAATATTAAAATATCTTCATGGGGCCCACAACACTACGCTAATATAACTATCAAATGCACATTAAAATATTATTTTTCTCACCTCAACACCTATTAAAATACTATTTCTTCCGTCCCCTTCAAAGAGTCTTTTTTTTTTTTCATTTTGGGCATCCCATCCAAAAAGTTTCCTTTTATTTTCTATATACATGGGACCCACATACACCTACTAATAAAATTAAAATATGGGGCATACACATCCATTAATACAACTACTTACTACACATTAAATAATAATACTCCTTAATTCACGTTTAAAAAACAAAAGCACCCCTTTATATGGGATGGTGAGAATATATTCCTTAATCTCCGTGCAAAAAATAAATGTAAATATTTCTATGGGACGTAGGGAGTAATAATTTTGATATTAAAGTGTATTATACGGATATTAATTAATCTATTTTTTATTTAAGTAGGATAAATTTTAACTTTAAAATAAATAAATGTGTAAAATGTATGAGTATTAATATTTATGAGAGAGTCGTATGTGTTGCTGAGTGTAAAAGATATTTAATTTAATTTAATTACATAATCTTAATATTTTTTTAAAAAAAAAACTCCTAAAATTCCAGCCTTGTCTGATAATTTCTATATTTAAAGACAAAGTCTATTGTGAGATCTTAATTTTATGAGACGGCTTGTGAGACCGGTTAAAGTATGTCTATTATATTGATAAAGTATGTTTAATTGTTGTTAAAGTAGGTTTTCTAAAGTATAATGAATTATGAATTAAAATATAATTTTATGGTGTTATAATATGATTCATTATTGATATACCTTAATTACAAATAATTATAACTTTAACTATATAATAAGTATACTTTAGTAATTGATCAATCCGTCTCACGACCGTATAAAAAAACCGTATCAGTAACTCATTTTTAAATTAGGATAAACATATAAAGTATAAACAACCAACTTTTTAACAAGTGATTAAATTAGCTGAGAGATTTAAGAATTTTACCATTAGAAAAATAAAAGGGCATCTGTCACGTGTCCCTTTCCGAGTGGAGTTGGTACAAACAAACAAAATAAATAATTATAAATTAATGAGAGTACTAAAAGAAAATTAAATTATGCACCATCATCGAATCTTTATGAATAGTTATCAATACATTACGTCCATTTTAATAGATAACGTTGAATTTCTCAATTTTCGCAAGTAAACACATTGATTTATTACGGTGATGTAACTTCCAAATGACACAACTAAAATTAATTATAAGAAACAAATACAAGTTATTGATTGATTGATTTATTTTTTATTCTTTATAACAAAAACATCTTTGATACCGTCTTACATAATGATTTCCATAATAATTTTAATAAAAATGGATAATTAATTAAAGTAAAAGTAATAATAGTATATTGCACTATTTTATAAAAAAATTATAATATAAATAAGAAGTTATAACATTTAAAAAAAGTAATTATAATTTAAAATAAAATGATAACTAATAACAAAAACTGATCTCACCCAATACTTTCATTTATTCCGTGACATAATCTCACACAAATTATAACTAAATTGTTTTATTAATCTCTCCATTACGCCGAAAGGTCCCCATTTTACTATATTGTGCGTTATATCCAAAGGTTCCCATTTTTTCTTTTTAGTAAAAATGGTCCACCATTACCGTCACATTTTTTTAATACAACTATCCAATATATATAAAATAATAATACTTCTTAATTCACGTTCAAAAATTAAACAACCACCTTTTCCAGGACGGAGGGAGTAGTTTATTTGATTTTTTTTATACTCATGTTTTGTCCTCATGCATTAATATATAAATATCAATATTTTTTTAATCTCAAGTTTGCATTAATATTAATGAAATCTTGGATAAAAAATGAAGTGGCAATAGAGATGCATCTAGGGGGGCCTAATGTAGAGTCTTGAAATTGATGTCAAGTATCAAAATATAGCAATTAGGGGCCTCCAATCTTCAATCTTGTGTGTGTGTGTGAGAGAGATAGAAAGAGAGAGAGAGAGTGCACAAATCCAGAGAGAGCAAAGGAGTAGACTCCAAATTTGTAGTAACATATCACCTTAAAGCTGGCAAAAATTTGGATTCGTCCATCTGGTTTTTTTTGTCGCCACATAATTAAATTCACCAAATAATAATTGCCCACTTAATCCCTCATCCCCCAAAACACCAAACAATTAAACAGTTATCTTCAACCCAACATGGAGTTGGAGCAGTTGCAGAGGAGTTTTCTTGAATACACCACTGCTTTATTTCGCGAGGTAAGAAAGTGGGAAATGTTTTTTTTGTTTTGTTTAAGAATTGTTGTTTTAATTGTGTGTTGTTGGTATGAAGGGATTGTTGGATGGGCAGTTTGGTCAGCTGCAACTTCTTCAAGATGAGAGCAACCCTGATTTTGTTGTGGAAGTGGTGACCCTTTTCTTTGAGGATTCTGCCAGAATTATTAATGATCTCTCTAGTGCCTTGTCTCTACTCCCTCTCTCTCTCTCGTCATCTTTCTCTCTCTCTCTCTATGTTGTTTTGTGTGTGTTGATTATAGTATGTTGTGCAGAGATCAGCAGTATGTGGACTTCAAGAAGATTGATGCTCATGTGCACCAGCTCAAAGGCAGCAGCTCTAGGTAACAAAATCATGCTACTTACTCATCTTTGAGAGAGAGAAAGAGAGGAGGGGGGGTGGATGGGGTGTTTGTTGTTTCTTATCAGACAAAAAGGAAACATTTCAAAGACAAATTAAGTGAAGAGAAAAAATGGGATATATGCTCATCAACTCTTTGATTCAAGAGTGATAATGATGATTTTACCAACAAAAAAAAAAGTGATAATGATGAGTGAAAAGTTTTAGCACTAACTTTTTTTGCTTCTTCTGATTTTATATTACATGTTTATATAATTTGCTAATATAATGTAACAAAATTATCATCTGCAGTAATTAGACAAATTAATTATTTCAAGGAATAAAAAAAAGCAGAATGATTATGATTTTTTTTTTTTGATAATAGCATTGGAGCTCAAAGAGTGAGAGATGCTTGCATTACTTTCCGTGATTTCTGCCAACAACAAAACGTTGAAGCGTAAGAATTCTTTTTTTTTTTTTAATTTAATTAATATTTGTGTTATACATGTATATGTTTATATATTCATAAGAGAGTAAAGCCCTTCAATTCTCATCTAACATATTGCATTTTTTTTTTTAGATGTGTTAGATGCTTGCAAAAAGTTAATCAAGAGTACTTGCTAGTGAAAACCAAGCTCGAGGCGCTGTTTAGGGTAAATATTCCACATTTTCATCTTGAAATAAACTACTGTTCCCTTCCCTACGACTCGGGTGACATTTTGCATTTTTGGCATCCGATTCCAATGGTACCACTTCTCGATTTTAGAAGAATGGGACCCACACGCACTCTACTAATGCAACTAAAATATGTGATTCACACACTATACTAATATAACAACCTTCTACACATTACATAATAACATTACTTAGTTTACCTGAAAAAGAAAACGTTACACTTAACGGTGGATGGAGACATTATTATATATTTTCAAGATTTTGCCGCATAGATTTCTTGTTACACGAAGATGTAACATCCTTTGTTACACTTCTTGAATGAATGAATGAATCACATGTGAGACGGTTATAAAGGACTTGATAATCATCATTTTATCAAATTATCAATCTCGTTCTTATGTGTCATTCATTTAAAAGATGTAATGTGAAAGTTCCGATAATTGCGACCTAACTTGTGGTGTTGGTTTCAGTTGGAGCAGCAGATTGTAGCAGCTGGTGGAGTGATTCCCATGTTGAATGACTTGTCTTAAAAACAATGGCCATATATCTCTAGTTTTTGGTTCATGCTTTTGGTAAAGAAACTTTCTATTTTTAGAAGTATGTCTTCTCTATAATTAGTAAGGTTGTGCAAGCTTGAAGTTCTCTCCACTTTGTGAAGAAGCTTGTTGGTTTGAACTTGACAACACCTTGTCCTCATAATGCAATTCTAGTTCCAATCTATCTTTGTCCCTTGTACGATTTCGAACCTAAACCGATCGACGGCTGAGATTGAATCACCATTTGTATGATCAAGTACTATCCGTTGTACACTCGATTCCCTTAAAAAGAAACGGCTCAAAGTAGACAGTTCGGGGCCGGTTGTAGGGTCAAGGAACAAAAGCAAAGGATTTGAATATATATATCAAACATATACGAAGGAACCTTTTATACTTTCCTATATTTGTTCATCACATTACACCCTTCATAACCCAAAAAAAAAAACAACTTTATCCATAACCTCAAAAGTTACTTAAGTTTCAAATTCTCCAATCTCACCTAACACACATGCTATTACTTTATATATTTTAATTACCTAAAAATACTATAATACTCTCCAAAATCAACAAAGTTTGTCAAAAAGCATAATTTTTTTAAACAACGTGGAACAGTAAACGTGAAACGTTATCCGGATGAAGTAAAAGATATTTGAATTATATACTATTTTTATTTCCATTGTATTATCTGTGTGTATTTGTTTTTGTTAACCGTATAAATTGTGTTAATGCTATGATATTTACCTGCAAAACATGTTCTACTTTGTTATACTCAACAGTGGAGTATTTCATTTCTGTGGAGAACTCCACAGTTTCTTCTGCTCTTCAAAGCTTCCAATGACAGCAGATTCTTTCTCATCAGCTAGTCGATTCGCAAACGTGTCGAAAAATGCTGAAGGATGAACTTGTTCCAACACTCTAACTGCATTCCCTGTCTCTTCGTCTTCGCTCATTACTCCATCCTCCGACTCAGTGCCAGTCGCCATGACTTTAACCCCTCTACGCGCATACTTTGTCCTTAGAAACGAGTCGTTTCCTGCTAAGACTACAGCACCAAGAACTTCCCCAAGAAACACATCCTGCATTGGATCAAACACAAAATGTAGTAACCGTTTCAAAGACAGTAAAATCTTTTTCTTGTAGCTATGTATTGTATGTATGCATACCACATGATCATATCTAGGATCAGCCATTTTCAAAGAATGCAATCTTGACACCAAATTCTTGGAAAATAACAGCTCTGGTGTCTTGTTTGTGAGGTGAAAGCTCTGTAAAACTCTGCTGAATCGACTGATCGTACGTTGGACGTTGAGTGGGATAAGCGTGATGTTATGCCTTGAATCGAACACTGTTTTTGCTGCTAAAGGATCAAGAAACATGTTGAGCTCAGCTTGTTCATTTGAAGGAATGTTGATCACATTTCCTTTATCTGTTTTGTGTTTGCTTAAGTGTCCTCCCACTATGAAGATATCCTGCAAGAAAACGAAAGACCTACGGATTCTTGATGTTCTTCCAATAGCACGTACGATCGTATGTTAGACTACTCATTCTTGGATTAAAACACACCTGGATGGGAGAACTCAAGTTGTTGCCCAAAAGAATGATCTTTGCAGTGTTTGTCAATGGCCCGTTTGTTAAGATGGTAATCTTCGATCCTGGTTCGAGTGACTCTACTAAGGATCTCCACGTTTCAAGAGCTAGTGGCTGTCTAAGTTCAGGATGATCAGTGTCTCTTGGAGCTCCAAATTTGACAGAGTTCTCTGCTGTGAACCTACAAGGAAAGACATCATGTGATTCAATATTTTGTTGTTATAAATCTATGTAGCACTTGTGTAATCTATCCTTGGAATGGATGGACAACTCGAAACATTAACTGAAAACCTCCGAGAGCTACGAGGAAGATCACGAGCAAGGCCGTACAGAGTGTCTGAGTCGATTAAGCCACCACTGCCCTGTGGGATGGCTTTTTTGTACTTGCAATCTCCAACGGATGGTGAGATCAGATCGGACTGGTTGAGTGCAAACACGTCGCCTAGACCAACCGGGATGTCGTCTCGTCCCATCATGTGCAGCAAGTCATAGACAACATCAATTGTGGCTGCATTAGCCCAACCAGTTGGAGTTACTAAGATTGCCTAGATAGGAAACAGCAAATGACTAGAAAATTTAGGATTATAACATGCTAGATTGATATATAGATAGATTGAGGTAGTGAAATCGTCGAAAATCGGAGAAATCACCTTGAGATCTATGACTTCAACTGGTGTTTTGAGGAGATAAAAGAGAGCTAGAAAATCACCAGCACTCATATCCATATCAAAGACAACGCTTTTACCGCGTTGTCTTTTCTTGAAATCCGGCATGTAGACAACTTCTCTGTAGTGAGGAAACTGTGTCGTGAAATTGAACTTCGCGGTTTGTTCTTCCCGGTTCAAAACCTGCATTCGTCACGACATAGTTTACCTCACATTTTTCTACTTAGTCGTGAGACGAAAAATGTAAGCAAAATCAACAAACTCACATCAAGAAAGCTTTTGAAGAACTCTCTTTCAAGTCCAATGTTTCTGTCACTGCTAGGCTTTGCTCTTACTGAAACAAGAACACCTACTCCTTCGTCGCCATTCACTACCGGTGTATATCCATCCTGAATACGCACAACACAATGTAAACGAAAGCAGAGTGAAAAAAGATCAAGAAAAGCTCAAAGGACAGAACTGTTCAACCTTGCAATTGCCAGTGTCATTCTTAACAATGCAGAATGGATCTCTAAGGCCTGTCTGAACATGTCCACTGTGAACTCCATTTCTATCCAATCCGAACTTCGGTTTCTCGAGGCCATAGAAGAAGGGGTTGGAGGCATCCACCACCCCATATGGCTGGTTTGATGTGATCACTGTTATATTCATGTGTTCCATCTCAGAGAAATCGTTGTCGCCATTAACGTTGTCGTTCTTGAGCATGATTGAAGTAGCAACACCGGATAGAAACGAATCCCACAGATAGTAATACTGCAAGAACCATGAGTTTTCATGCAGTTAAGCCTCTGTTCATCATATTCAGATTCAAAGCTCTATTTTTTTTCAATCTTTTACCGTGAAAAACTGACCATCTAATCTGGTATCACGCGTCATTTTCAAGGACATGAAGCAGTACTGTGCCTCGTACGTGCGCTGGTTCTTCTCAAACTCGTCAAAAAATTTCATCGTGATGGGGATAGTGTTCGTGGCATCAAGTGGTACCAGAGTGATTGGAATGCCGGAATGTATCACCTTCAGAGACGAACAAACCGATTGTGATGAATGAAACAACAACAGAAGTAACAGAGATGCATATTATCTGATGCATATCTCTACAAGCTTGAGCTTTTAGACGATAATTTAAACTTTACCTGATAAGCAGCAAAAGGATCTCCAAACATGTTGAACTCTGCATAAGGATTTGAGGTGTAATCAGTAAACAGATTGCCTCTATAACCACAGTTTTCAGGTTTGCACGAAGAGCTCGTGTTCTTGGGACAGCAACGGCTGAGGTTGCTCGACTTCATAGCACCACCCATAATGTACACATGCTGCACATTCTTCTTTAAATGTGGATTAGACATCAAGAAAATGGCAAAGTTAGTGTTGGCTCCTATGATGAATACAGTGATTGGACCTTGAGAAACCTTGTCAACCATCACTTGCTGAACTGTGGGCTGTTGCAAAGGCGTATACCTCCGACTGCCCTGGTCGAAAAACACTCGTAAAAACCAATGATCATCGCGTAAAAACAGAAAAACAATGTACACAAACATACATACATACATACTTGAGGAAGAAAGCTCTTTCTAAAGCCATAGTTAGTATCAATGTCTAGTCTTCCTCCAAAGCCTACAGGGATGGCTTGTCTGTACCTGCAATATCCAGACGTACTATCTCTCTGCATAGAGGAAACGCCATCGTAGAATGTCAATGCAATGCAGCATGATCAATCCCAAAGATCAAATCTTGAAAAGGAACCAACCTGTTCAATGATGGGGTGATATCCACCAACATTAGGCATGATTGTACCATCTTCGAGTATCCCACCTTCACCACCCACCCCAACAGCAATGTCGTCTCGTCCCATCATGAAAAGAACGTCGTAGATCTGGTTCACCGCGTGCCCTGGATCAGTCCATCCATTCGAGTTTATGGTAACTGCCTGAAGCAAGACAATGATCATATGATCTACATTCTACAACATTTTTTTTACCATATCCACTAGTTATGTATAGTGGGATAAAGGGTGGCTTTAGCTTTGTAGATACATCACTCAAATTAAAAAATTTGAATAAAGAAAATCAAGAATCATCAACTTTTCAAAGGCTAACTAATAACTTTACATGCATTAACAATGGTGGATACAGTCAGATTCTATACACTAAAAATGGTCAATGTATTTGCAACATGAATGCAGAAAGCATGTATAAAGTTTGAATATTATATCCAATAATTAGCCTTTTTTGACACGTACTACTCCCTCCGTCCCACTGGAAAGTGTGCATTTGCTTTTAGCATGTAGATAAAGAGATATAATACTTTAATGCATAGAGGGTAGTTGTATTACTGCTGTGTGGGTCACATGGAGATATGTAAATTGATTTGTGTGTCTCATCTACCCAAAAGGAAAATACACACTTTGTATTGGGACGGACTAAAATGACAAAATGCATACATTGCAGCGGGACGGAGGGAGTAGCATGCAGTAAATGGGAGTGTGTATCAGTGCTAGTGATGATCATAGAATAAGAATAGAAGCATCTGTCAGCTAATTACATGAACACCTAAAATCTCTGACTTTAGCATGATATTATTCGTTTTGGGCTAGCTCGACAGAGATGCTTAGTAGTGTTTTCCAACTTTTTCCAAAAAGAATCAAGAAAAGAAGAACATTATGGAAAAAAGAAGAAAGTAACAAGATTCTTACCTGCAAGTCAAATTCTGATCTATTGAGCTTCAAAATGTACAACAGAGCAAATAAATCATCTGTATCAACATCTGTGTCCAAAAGAATCCGACGTGGCATCCCCCCCACATACTCAATTGTGTTAACTCCCATCATCACAACTATACATACATGTATACATACACCTATCATCATCTTCTTCTCTTCTCTCATCACCTCAGTACTCTTTATGTAAGCATAGATTTATAAGGCTCATAAGACTATACAGTGAAAAGGTAAATGAAAGAAAAGATATGATTTTTTCTTGTTTTTTTGTAACTATTATATCAGAAGTTGATTAGTGACAAATGGCAGGGGAGGATTGGCAACTGTTAAATGATGATCATAAAGAAATGCAAAGAGGGAACTCAAAAGAATAAATATTATTAGTAATAAAAATAAAATATAGAATAAAAAGAAGATAAGAAGGCAGAAAGAAAGAAGAAGTACAACAGAGCTTTGCAAGATTCTTGTTCTACAGAGAAGAGAAGGGATTGGAGTTGGTTTAATTTATGTTGATCTTTGCTCTTACCTTTGCCTTTTATAGCTCACATTTAGTTCCGAATCCAAACTCCCTTATGATTCCAGAATAATCATTACGTGATAATTTTCTTTTTATGCACGGGTATCCGTAGACCATCTAATCGGGGGAAATCAGATTCGATATACGTAGACTGAATAATCAGGGGAGGCTAATCGGGAAGATTAGAACCCACCATCTAATCGGGGAAATCAGATTCGGTATACGTAGACTGAATAATCAGGGGAGGCTAATTGGGAAGACCATAACTCACTGTCTACAAACGACCCTCATTTAAAGTCATAGTTCTGCGCTCTTGTTATTGATCACACCTCCAAAATTAATTTGAGACTTCAGAAAATTTCACTCTAAGACACATCAAACTCTCTCAAGGTTAACTCCTAAAAGTTAACATTACATGCTAATATTCATATTAAATTATTTTTAAGTGTAATGAATAAAGTTATGAGTCCTAGAATTTTACATTTTAAGGAGAGAAACTAAGTATTTTTCAAAATGATTAACTATTACTCTTGTTGAAACTCTATTATGTCATTAATTTTTACATTTTTGGTTGAGACGAATAACAATTTATTCATCTAAATAAATAAAATTCAAATGTATCGCAAACATGTTTACAAGAACATATGTTCATATTAAAACTTGATCTAAACTACTTTAAAATAATAATAATAATAATAATAATAATAAAAAACTACAAAAGTCAATTAAAGGGAACTTCGTAGGTCCATTTGCTACTGCCACGCAAATTACATTAAATTATACGCAAATAGATAACTGAAAGATTGAAAAAGATACGAATGGGATTTGCCTTGACACCAAAAATAAAAGTTTTATATTACTATTTTATAGTATTTGTTTTGAGAGAGTATATATTTTTATACTGTTGGGTGTAAATATTCTTTAAAAAAAAATACTCTCTTCCTCTCCTCTCATATTAAAGTTCACACTTTATGTTTTTTCCATTCAATGTTTAACTTAATCACTAGAATAAAAATTATCACATTAATCATTACTCTTAAAAGTACATATTTATTACAAATATGATTTCCACCTAACAAACATAATATACTTTATAATTTATTTATTATCTAAAATATATAATTATTATCATTAAAAGTTAATAAAGTTGATCAAAGAATAATTTTTTTATAAACTCCGTGTCTACTATAATTATGAGGATTAAATTAGAATGAGGGGAGTACCGAATATTCCCATTAATTACTACTTTTTTTGATTGAGTAAACATTTGTCTCGTATAAAAGAGTAACATGAACAATTGTATTTCATATAAGAAGCAATAGTGTATTATTAAAAAGTGAGAAAAATACTTCCGTGACAAAGTCTTATGCGACCACTACCATGTTGTGAAATTGATAAATGTTATTTTACAGGAAACGATTACAAAGTACTTGCGTACTATGCGATTACAATGTTTATCCATCCTATCCAATCTACCTAAGCCATGTCAATTCAAATCATTACTCCATCAAAAGTTTAAATATCTGAAGTTTGATTTTATCAGCTATATGAAGTCTTATGCGACCACTTCTATGTTTTTATAAATAATTTTTAACTTTTCATTAAAGATATTATATTTTTTATTAAACATATTATTAATTTTTACTTATACTACTAATTAATCATAAAATAATTTATTTTACCACTACCACATTTAATTAATTCAAATATAAGTTTTTATCACACGTTCCGTGTCATGAAAATCCTTCTGATGATCTTACACATGTAATTTGGTCTCATACGTCACACACATGTTTGCCAAAGTGTGGAGTGGTTTATTGTGAAGAATATGCATAGAAGTCTTAAATTTTTATTTTAATGATGAAATGTTAATCCTTTTACTTCTATTAATTAGCCAAAAGGCACGAATTATTTAAATAAAATATTCAAGTTTCTATTATAGGAGTCGACTTCCGACAATGGGACCTCAAGGTTTGGAAATTGTTTTTACAAATTGAAAAAAGAATATAATTAAGCTGTTGACTGGATGAGAAAAAGAAATTACCTTTTCAGGAAAAAAAATGGAAAAAGAAATATAAAAATCTTAAATTGTAATATAATCTAATGATGTAACATTTAAACGATTCTTGTCTTCTTATTAGAAAACCATATGAGCTCAATACCCCCTTTATCTTAGTCGGATTTTTGCTACTTTTACAATATGTGTACTTTTACTGTTTTCTTTTCTTTTGATCATGATTACGTTTATTTTTTCACTCATAATTAAAAAAAGAAAATTTAATTTTGTGGTTTGACTACTTAAAAGATTTGAAATTTCTCTAGATAAGTATAGTTGTTCTTGTTCTCACTAATTAACAAAGAGTTCATGCCGTGAATAGGGATGCCCTCTTACACCCTATCTTTACTAGATTTATTCAATACACTAAGTTGCATTAAGCTTTTCAATCTTTTTTTTTTAATCTTTTCTTATTTGTCTGTCTAGCTGCACTCTTTGTTCTAAAAAATGTTAAAAAGTTTTAAAATAAATAACTTCTCAATACAATAGTACTTTAAAAAATGTCACTATTACCTAACACACATAACTTATTTTATCTTTATTTAAAAATACAATTTTATCCCAAAAAATCAATAAAATTGGTAAAAAAAAAATTCTTAAACTCTATATTTACTGTAAATGTAAAGAGCTTCCCAGTACAGATGAAGTAATGTATACTCTTCCATTCCATAAATATTGTTATATTTTACTAATTAGGGCATCCCGTATTATTGTTATATTTTTCTTTTTACTCCCTCCGTCCGGTCAAAAGAAACCAATTTACTTTTTGCACGTGGATTAAGGAGTATTATTATTTAATGTGTAGTGAGATAGTTGTATTAATGAGTGTGTGAGCCTAAGCTTTTAATTATATTAGAGAGAGTGTGTGAGTCCCATGTGTATAAAAAGGGAAATGAGTCTGACGCCTAAAATGAAAAAATGAGATCCTTTGGAACGAATGGAGGGAGTAGTTTTGACCCATACAAAACAAATTACTATATATGGAGCTCACATACAACACTAATACAACTTCCTCGAAATATTATATTTCTCAACCCATTATATATTAAAATATTATATTCTTTAATCTCTGTGCAAATAGTAAATTTAACAATATCTATGGAACGAAGAAAATATTTGCTTTTTAGTAAAAGTATTACTTTTTATATTCAATTTTTTATTAAAAAAAAATTCGTTAATTGACATATCACTAATTGTGTGAATTTTAATTAATTAATGTATAATATATATATATATATATATATATATATATATATATATATATATATATATACTAATTGTGAATACGCCGCTATAAATAATTTTTTAAAAGTATGAGGTATCGCGACGTGATTAATTATCGTATTTTTTATTTTAATTTCATATATATAATCTTTATACTTTTAATTATATTATTTATGTATATTTATAAATTAAATACCAACTTTAATTATATTTTTTTATTGATTAAGAATAAATAATTAAACCAATCAATAAAAATATATCCAACATAATAGTAATAATAATAATAATATAATAATAATAATAATAATAATAATATTATTATTATTATTATTATTCATGTATATCTTCAAATTAAATACCAACTTTAATCTTATTTTTTGATTGGTTAGAATATACTCACTCCATCCCATTTCAATCTTTACATACTTCCAATTTGAGAGTCACATTTCAATCTTTACATTTTCCTTTTTGGTAAGTGGGACCCACACAAATTAACTTTTTCTCTCTCCATAATCCTACACTTCACACTAATACACCTACCTATTTTACATTAAAATATTATTTCTCTTACATCACTATATATTAAAATACTACATTCCTTAATCTACGTGCAAAAAGCAAACGTAAAGTTTGAAACGGGACGGAGGGAGTATATTTTTATTTTTTATTTTAATATCACATATAATCTTTCTATTTTTTAAATTATTATTATATTACTAATGTATATCTTTATATTTAGAATTAAAAAGTAAACCTTAAAATGATAAATAAATTAATTAATAAAAATACATCTTTAAAAATTTTGAGTATATCCTAATTATTAAATTATAATATGCATTTAATATTGAATTATGTAATTAATTTTTTTATAAAATATAATGCATACTCATATTATGAGGAAATATGTACTCGTATAATGTTAATTGGATTTTAATCATAAAATTTAATTAATCATAAAATTTAATTATACTAATAATGGATTTTATTTTTTAAATTTTACTTTTTTTATTTAACAGTATAAACTTGACTGATTTTTAATCAATATATGCTTAATTTCAATTAATATATCAATCAATATTCATTTAATTTATTATTATAATTTAATTTAATATATGACATATGATTTTTCTTAATATTAATATATAAATAAATATTCATTTAATTTAATATATTATTATAATTTAATTCAATATACATATGACATGTGATTAAAAATTCAGTGAAAGTTCGCTATCATTAACTAATTAAAGAAAACTTGAAGGATTATTTTGTAATAATTTATTTTTGACCAAAATTATTATAGCTCTAATGTTATTCATCCCCTCATTCCTTTTTGTGATTATTTATAATAAATTATTTTTTGTCAAAATTATTGCAACCCTAATAATACCCCATCATTCCCTTTTGTTTTTCCCACAGCCATAAAGAGTTTTGGGAAAAATTATTGTAGCCCTAATCTTATTCATTCTCGGATGTTGGCATGCTGAGAATTTATTGGAGTCCAGCAATGAAGAAGAGAATTCGTGACGGCGGGTCCGACGGAGGAGCATATAACCAGTTCAACTGTAGTATACGTGATCCAACTTGAAGTGGGCAGCGATTCGGTGGCGCAGAGGCAGAGAAGATACGGAGTCGGGGGAGAAGAAGAGGGAGAAGCTTACCAGGTGCTAGATTTTTTAGTCAGAGGACACTTGAATATTTTCTTGATGCTCATTGTGGATTTGAAATAAAAACTTTTGGTTGCCTCATTTTTTTTATAGGCGGGATTAATGATTTAATGATTTGTCTCAATTTTATGTTATTTATTATTGTCTCTTCTATGCCTTTCAGTATAGAAATAAATTATTCTTATCGATGCCCTGCCTCTCCGGGAGAATCAGCTATCCTACCGTTGAATTTAATATAAGAGGTAAATTACACAAGCTTTAAGCAAAAATTAGAATTTAATTGGATTTTTTTCTGTTCCTACTATGTGATATAAACACTATCATGAATGTTTTCTCATAATCTAATTCTCATTACGTGTTAGGGTGAAATAAGAACTTTGGTGCTTTTTTTATTTTAGAAAATCTCATGGTTGATGTTTCTTTTCTTTTCCTTATCAGTTGCTGCCATTGACAAATTCTCTGGGCATAATGTTACGGATTAACTTACCTAAGCAGGTAAGCTAGGCTTGACCATTTTTAAAAATTCACATTTCTCAAATCATTATAAGCAAATAATTTTTTGTTCTCTTATGTTTTTTCCTTACCTTGTAACCTTTTCGACTTGATGCGAGGATTCAATATGTAATGTAAGGCAGGAAAGTGATCTTGCTCAACTCCTTTTGATTTGCAAATTGATCAATGGAGAAAATTCAACAAAACTATTTGGGGGGAAATCTATTATTTTGAGAGGAGATAATTCCGACAGGTACGTCTAGTGAAACCAAAGGGTACCAGACATGATGTTGTAAGAGCAACAATAAATTCTTCATACATATGGGATGAGTGTACAATGCTGAAGCTGATGAAGAATATGCTCTTGATGTCGATGGGAAGTACTAATGATGAAAATGAACTACAAGATTTCACATATTGGATTTCAGGAATAGGGGATGACACATTATGATCCGTTGGTGAACATGGGACTGATGTATATATACCAGAAGATATACTTCTTGAATGTGGTGATGACCTTGTGAAGAGTATTGTGGACGCAATATATCCTAGCTTCTTGAACGCGATGGATGACCCAAGTTATCTTCAAGAGCATGCTTCTGTGAATTCAATTAATGAGTACAGGATATCATTGAATAAGAACGTATCCAGGATATATCTCAGTAAGGACTTCGCATGCAAATACCAATGTAGACATCTTGGCCGACAATATCCACACTCCAGAGTTTCTAAATTCGATAAAGTGTTCGATAATGCCAAACCATAAGCTCATTTTGAAGGTTGGCACACCAGTTATGATTTTTAGAAATCTAGACCACACAAGAAGATTGTGCAACGACATACGTTTGATAATTACAAGACTCAGAGATATAGTGATACAAGCTAAGGTGATAACAGGTAACAATGTCGGAGATTATGTTTTAATTTCGAGACTTACTTTAACACCTTCTGATGTTACGATTCAATTCAAGTTTCAACGGAGACAGTTCCCATTGATAATCTCATATGCCATGACCATAAATAAAAGTTAAGGACAATCTTTGAAGATTGTTGGATTATACTTGAAGATGCCAATTTTTAGCTATGGTCAACTCTACGTTGCTGTATCTAGAGTTATAATAAGGAAAGACTTGAAAATAATGCTTTGTGATGCTAATGATTGGGTCACGGGTAGGTGTAAGAACGTTGTGTTCAAGGAGTTCAGAAATATTTAGAAAGTAACAGCTGCAAGGCTCTGGAAGGTGAAAAACATGAATGAATTTATTCTTGATTTGTATGATAATCATCTTCTTGATGAAGAAACATGTATGTCTTTCACCTAAGTTTCTATGGAGCTAATTTTTCCCTATGCATTCAGAATTTTTTTTTCTTTTGATTATATAAATTTAATAGTTCAAGTACTAATTTAAAAATTGTGTGAATCGTGGTTATTAGGTTTGATTACTTTTTACTGCTTTATCGAGTCTGCTCTCAAATGATTTATTACTGAATCTTATTTGGGTGTTGTTTTTCTCATCGATTTGTATTTGGAGAATATAACTATGGTGGAAATTTCATTCACTAAAGATCGTATTCATGCATTGTTGTGTGATTTGTGGTTTTTGGTTACTTTCTACTGCTTTATCGAATCTTAACTGCAGTTTTTGACAATAATAATTTAACAATTGAAGTTAATGGAAGGATTCGTATTTAACATGATAGGCACATAATTAAAAGACGGTTTCAATTGTATAAATCATCTGCAAGCAAATAAAAACAGTTACTAAATGGTTATGGACATAGTTTCATTATTTAGAGATTAAAAAAAAATCTTAGAACACTGGCACCTGCATGGAATTTATAACAATTATTAACTACTAAATTCATAGAATGGTCAATGGAAACTAACCAAAATGGTGAACATCTATTGAAGCTATTGTTTTGGTCCTAAGGTTGAATGACAAATAGAGGATTCGAAATTTTTTTGGCATCTCTAAATAATTTGGTTTGTGCCCCCCATTAAATTCTATTACTACAAATACACAATACACAAAATAATAATAATAATACTCCATTTGTTCCGTCCTAATGATTACGTTTGCTTCTAGCATGGTAATTAAGTAATATAGTATTTCAATGTATAGTGGATTGTTGTATTAGAATTGTATGCGGGTCACATGAAGATAGTTTAATTGTTAATGAAGCCATTAGAAACGGATCCCATATTGGAAATATATAACTAGAAGGCCGGAAGGACATAGGAAATATAAGAAAGAAAACCAATAATAGATAACAATATTTATAATTATTTCTGTGTAAAACAAATATGAGATAATTAAAAATATAAATAAATAATACTACAACAAAATTCAAACCATACCAAAACCGGACGAGACAATTTCATTCATATTCGTAGAGATCAAACTATTAAAAATAAAATATAATTAACAATAATCCTATAATAAAATGCTTAAAAATTATTTGCAAAATGTAATTATTTCCGTGCAAAATACATGTGGGATAATTATAACCATAAATAAAGAAATAATACGACAACAAAATTCAAACCACACTAAAATCGGATGAGAGAAGCTCAAACATATTCATACAGATACATAACACTCTTAAAAAATAAAATACCAACGATCCTATAATAAAATGCTCAACGTGCAATGCACGGATGAGAAATACTAGTATATATATATATATATATATATATATATATATATATATATATATATATATATATATATATATATATATATATATATATATATATATATAAATTAGCATCCGTGCACCAAGTATACATGATATTTTGCTATTGACAATATATCCCAAACTCTACACTTGATCGTCTGTCAGCCAAGGGTAACATGCACACTATGGAATTGCACGAGTAACTCTGGGATGGAATGATGGAAGGGGTATGAGACAAGTATCTAATACTCCTATAGACGGAATGTTTTTTTAGAAAGACCCATAAAAAACAATTATTATAGGTAATCTATGAATCCACATACAATGCTTATACAACCATTCACTATATATTAAAATATTATATCTTTTAATTCTCTATATATTCAACTCTTTAATTCACTTATAAAAAGTACATGAATACACTAAACTATATATAATCAACTCTTTAATTCACTTATAAAAAAATTGGTGGCAAGATTCTGTCAGTCAGAATTCTTACTCTTATTTCAAAATTACTATATTGTCCTTAATTAATTTTTATCAACTTCCTAGACAAATCTGTTGGTTATCCGAAAGTTTCCGCCATTAATACTCTATTTTTTAATGAATTCATAAATCTTAATGAAATTAATGCTGCATGCATGTGACTTAATCGATTATTTTTAATTGATAGTTTTCTAATTTAGTTTAAATAACTTACAAAAGGATTAATTTGCTAATATGAAAATAATAAGGGCATTTTAAATTAATTAATTAATAAATATTATGCGTATGTATTTTAAATTATTTTTAATTAATCAAAATTTATATGATACTAATTAAATATTTTAAAATTCCTTATATTAATATTATATTAAAAGAATAATACAAATTTTACATAATTTATATTTTTATTAATATTATAACGCAAAATCTTATGCCCACATTTTTCTAAATGAAATATTATTTTTAATTTAAAATATTTTAACTTATTATTTAAGGCATTTTTTAAAATATATATAGGAAAGTTTTGGGCTAGATCATATCATGATGATACTCTTTCCATCCCGCCCAAATGTCATCGGTTGCTTTTTGTGCATAGATTAAAAAGTATTATTATTTTATGTGTAGTGGATAATTGTATTAGTAGTGAGTGGTGGGCCATATGTAGAGTCTTTTTACTAAAAGTGGAAAATAAAAATTTTTGAATAGGACGCCCAATATAGTAAAATGAGACCTTTCGGTGGGACGGAGAGAGTATAATTTTATATTTTTTAATTAGTTATTATTTTTATTAAAGATATTATCACTTTTTTTAAAAAAATTGTTATCACTTTATATTTATATTATAAATTATTATTTAAATAATTTATTGCACTATTATCACTTTTCATCAATTAAGTATCAACTTTCACTAAAATGTTATCACTTTTTATTCGCCTTACGAAAGTAATTTCATAAGACTGTCTCAAACAAGTCTTTGCCAAAAAATATACTCCCTCCATCTCGCATTAACGTTCAGCCATTTAGATTTGCTTTTTGCACATAGATTAAGAGATACATATTCCATCCGGCCACTTACAAGGTATCCATTTATTTTTTGCACGTGGATTAAAATGTATTATTATTATTATTATTATATGTGTAGGGGTAGTTGTATTAGAAGGATGTGGTAGGCCATGTGGGGTTCCTTTTATTAAAAGGAGAAAATTGATACTTTTGAATGATTCCAAAATGATAAAATTAATACATTGTAATTGGCCGGAGGGAGTAGTATTTAAATGTATAGTAGGTTAATTAATTAATATATATTTAATGTGTTGTGGGTGTATTAGTAGTGTGTGTGAGTCTAATAGAAAAATATTGAGAGAATTGAAATAATACACAAAATTTATTGTGTAAAATATTTACCAATACTTCATTGTGTCTATTATTTTTTTTACAATTGCATTTTTTTTTTATTTCTTTATCCTTGCATTCAAAAATCAATACCCAATAATACTATCTCATTTGTTCATGAGTAACGTTGTAATTAATGTTTTAATAGTATAAAAGATTTTAAAAGTAACATTCTACTTAATAGTATATGTTAATATGTAAATAAATTAATCATAGTAAGCACATAATATATAATTTAAGGCTAATTATACTTTGTACTCAGGTGTATCATAAAATATAGTGCATCCATTTTAAAAAATGTATACAAATATGAACAAAAACATATACAATTATGAACAAAAATATATACAATTTCATTGTTAGTTTTTTTAATGAAAAATTGAGTGTAAAAAAATATACAATTATTAAAAAACATATATACACTATTGAATAAAAAGTTATACACATATGGATGCTAATTTTTTTAATGAAAAACTTAGTGTGAAAACGTATACAATTATTAAGAAACACATATACAAAATAGAATAAAAATATATACAAAATAAAATAAAAAGTTATACACATATTGGTGCACTGGTGCACCCTTGCACCGGGTGCACCTAATATCAACTCATAATTTAATTTTAAAAGAAAAAATCCATCAAAAGAGAAAAAAAATTATAAGAAATTTAATTAGGATAAAAAGAAAAAAAATGAAATTAATGCAATAAAGGAAAAAAAAAACTTGATTAGAATAAAAAGAAAAAAAATAATAAATGCAGAACAAACGTGCTTTAGTTACATTAAAGGAAATCTTGAAAATTGTAGTAATACACAATCTTGGAAGTATCAAGACATTAATAAGGAAGATAGTATTCATAGATTACACTATAGTGGGCATCAAGTTTTAAAATTTTATTTTGTGCTCACTTTTTATGTGGATGTCAAAAAATGCTAAAAATGATAAAAGAGAGCTTGATTTGATAATGAGACGACTGTAATTTTTTTAAAAAGTCATTATCGAGTCAACATTTTTATAATTTTAAAAAATTTTCTTTTGTGCTCACTTTTTATGTGGATATCAAAAAATGCCCAAAATGATAAAAGAAATCTTTATTCAATAATGACACAACTGTATTTTTTGAAAAAAGTCATTATCGAATCAACATTTTTAAAATTTTTTTTTGTGCTCACTTTTATGTGGATGTAAAAAAATGTCCAAAATGATAAAAGAGACCTTGATTCGATAATGACACGACTGTAATTTTTTAAAAAAGTTTATTATCGAGTCAACTTTTTAATTATAAAAATGTTGACTCGATAATGACTTTTTTTCAAAAATACATTCGTGTTATTATCGAGTCAAGATCTTTTTTGTCGTTTTAGGTATTTTTAAACATAACCTTAAAAAATTGACAAAAAATAAAATTTTTAAAAAATATTTGCCCACTGTAGCGTTTAACCCTATAAAAGTGTATATTAGTCATTTAATTTACTTTCTTTCTTATTATTTACCCTTTTTCCTTTGATAATATTTTATGACAAAAGTAATAAATATTTCTAAATAAAGTTTTATTAAATCATAATTTTTTAACATTTTGAAATAAAAAAAAATATTTTTATTAAAAATGAAATTAAGATGGTATAATGCAATTATTATTTCTATCTGGATAGATTCTATCCATCATGCTTTACCGTATTTTTTTTCATTTTGGGCATCCACTCAAAGAGTCTCATTTTCTTTATTACACACATGAGACCCACATACACCCACTAATACAATTAAAATATGGAGTTCACACTCCAACTAATACAACTGCCCAATACACATTAAATAATACTAATATTTTTTAATCAACGTGCAAAAAAAAAGCTACCCTTTGGGTGGGACAAAAAAAAGAGTAAGTAAAATACAATTGTTGAGTACTCTTTAGTATTAAATGTTATACCCTTTATTATTTTAGAAAAAAACTTAATTTTTTTAATGAAACATTAATACTATTCATATTTCAATCGAGTTTTTCAATAAAAAATTATACCTTTATTAATTAAAGTGTATACACATTATAACAAAATGTTATACCATTATACATTTTGTGTACCTGAGACACAAAAAATCAACTCGTTTTAAAATTAAAATTATTATTTAACAAATTAAAAGATGTAATTAAAACTTAAATAATCATAAATCAAATACTCCCTCTTTCCGCCGAATAGGTGGACATTTTGTCATTTTGGGCGTCCGCGACAATGGTATACATTTTATTTTGTAAACACATGAGACTCACACACACATCACTAATACAATTAATATATGAAACCTACAAACCTCACAAATACAACTAGCCACTACATATTAAATAATAGTTCTTAATTCACGTGCAAAAAGCAAATGCCCACTTATATGGCGAACGGAGTGAGTAATATAAATAGTACTAATGTGTTAATAAAAAAAAGTTATTTCTGTGAGATGATCATATTTCATACTTAAATAATTAATAGAGTATTATACATGTATTTTGAAGAATATATTTTACTATAAACGTTATTCCTTCCTTACCGCTAATTAATTCACAATTTTTTTGATTCGTCTCAATATTTGTACATGCTTTTAAAATAAAAAAAATACATTTCAATAAAACTCACTTTTAACATATATTTCAATAATTTCACTCATATTTTTTATTAAGTTATCTAAAATATTCACTTTTTATACACATTTTAATAAATTTACACATTTTTATACTTAAAAAGCATTTCTTCTTAATTTCCGTGTATTATTATACATATATTATTTAGCAGGAGGGAGTATAAATTAGGATTGACTAACATTCTAGCTAATAAACATTTTCATAAATAAATGAATCACGGTAAATAAATAAATACTATATAAGCTTTTAATTATAAATTTAGGAATTAATATGTTTTTTATAAATTTTAAAAAATTATTCAAATAAAAATAATTAATCAAACGAAATATTTCCTTATATATTCTTCATCACAGGAACTCCAATTATTCGAATTTTTAGTACTATAAAAAAAAATATGCTCCACCTGAAAGAAAAAAAATTAGCAAAAATTTGGTTACAATAAAAGAGAAAAGAAAAACGGTTGAAATGAATGCTAATTATTTGATAAAGGCGCTTTAATTGAAGATCTTAAAAGGTAATACACGGGTATCAAAGCAGATAAATTAATAAGGAAGAGATTATTAATATTTGTTAAAGGATATATTTGTCATTTAATCTTTTAATTTTCCTAT
The DNA here is from genome assembly GCA_023678885.1 of Pogostemon cablin. NCBI lineage: Eukaryota > Viridiplantae > Streptophyta > Magnoliopsida > Lamiales > Lamiaceae > Pogostemon > Pogostemon cablin. The sequence goes on along the minus strand of CM043009.1, from coordinate 21,467,297 downwards.
TATTTACAGGTTTGCCATTTTCTGACTAGCCAATTCTGGCCATTTAGCACTGTCCTTAAGATAAATGCAATTCTCCAATTCAGACATGCATCTTGCGTGTGTTGTAATCACTTTTAGACACGCTTCTTGTTTGTGTTATCACTTTTAAAATGGTGTACCACCATTAGGGCCCCCACCCCTGTCCTGGGGATTGGTGGAGGAGGTAAATCGCAGGATGTGCCTCAAGTGGCTTATAAGGAGGACTCACTTTTAAGACAACACTTCTCTGTGTTGATTTTTACACTACACTGAAACTGAGAGCCCGCTTTCACAAGATATTATACCCCTTCATGCACTAAACTATGAAACATCGACCCATCAACACCATTCTAGGAGTTCCCAACAATCAACATGCGTTATTTAGGATCACTAGGCTGTCTATTACTCAACTATAATAAGAAAAGGAATAAGATAGAAACCAAAATCCACAATTGAAAGGTTATGCAAGAAAGACACAGTTATGATTGAAGATAAGGAATAGTTGGAAAGATTAAGATGCTTTCATGTAGGCAGATGCATCAAAGGTTTTGCAGAATACAAGCATGAGAATATTATCGGATGACTCGAAAACATGGCAAATTATAACATATTACAGCAAATCATCCTCACAAGTAATCACCCAGCTCGTGGCTGGTTCAGGAAAACAGCAGAATAAGCATGATGTAACATCATCAAGTTTTCCAACAAAATATCGAAGAACAATCATGTAATAAATTCAAAATGCATGTAGTAATAACCAAGCATATGAGTTAAGAGAATGGATGTTGATTTTCACTCGAGAAAGCATTGGAAACTGGCTTTATGGCAGAATGCAGACAAGTTTTATAGAAAATTCTTACCACTATTTTGTGGAAAGGCATCTCCATGAAAGTTTAACTATTCTTGAACCAAGCCCCCTAAAATAACTAAAGCATATTATAATAAAATGATGGCAAAATTCCAGAAATCATTTGCATGACAAACGAATTAATTACTGTAATCTTAACATACAGTCAGATCATCATTCAAATCTCTGATTAATTAGAGATGCCCAAGAATTAACACATGGAGTATTACTTAGACTCAATTAAGGAGTTGCATTGGTGACATAGACTTCCCAATGCTTGATTTCTGCGCACTGTCGGACTTTGGTAGACAAATACCTATGTTATGCAACATTTACAAATAGTAAACTTTCAAGGTTCTAAGGTGACATTGTCCACAAGAATACACATATCAAACCAAGCACTCATTATGAAAGGCATTTTACAGCAAATGACCAATGAATAGAAACTTCTGAGGAAATCTAATAACTCAGAACAAACGATTGACGTAATTCCCAACATCAAAACAGATATTACGATAAAAAATGAAGAGGCTCATGTTTCAACATTCAAGAGACATTTCAACAGATATTACCTAAAAAATGTGTTTAGCCATTTCAACAGAACCAATGAAGAGGCTCATGTTTCAACATTCAAGAGACATTTCCAAAATCAATATGTATTACTGCAAGCATAATGTCCGTAGTCATGATCATCTCTTGTACTTACAATGTCCGAAATATCAGTATTACGATAAAATGCAGTATATACCTCCGATAGTCCATGTTCCAAACTCAAACGTAAGAGGAACATCAAATTTATTCAGCCGAATATCTATCGTGTTGACTATATATATTCTATAAAGGCAAAACATGCTCCATTCAATTTCCATGGGTACAATTAAAATGACAAAAAATCCACAAAACAAGAGCATTTCAAATTTCACATAACCTGACGCAGGAGAAGCCTCCTAGCTGAAGCAGATTTCTGGTCCTCACTAATTAATCCTGAATCAGATTCATCATGGAACCACCCCACTGATCTCTGAGCTTCTTGCACAATTTGAGAAATTCCTACGCATAACGCATTTAACATATGCAGACGAATTAGAAAATTAGAAAACTCGAAAATCCTGGAACAGAACACATGTAGCATCAAAACCAAACACACAATTAAACTATGCGATCAGTATCCGTACACATATTCCTATCACCAATCAACTATTCCGCGATTGAAAACATGAATACACTAAGAAACGGTAGATTTCCTTCAGAAGGTGATGTAGTTCCGGAGCAAAGGGGCAAAAGGTAATAGGAAGAGAATTTTAAATAAAAATCCTCCAATCACGCAATCATAGAGTTCCAGCATTATAGAAGCTTGAAAAGAGATAAAAAGTGAAGAACATAACAACTGTAGTCACGCGAATTACCTTCGGATACAGTTTGTTTGTTGTGACGGATGTCGTGAACGGTGGCGGAAATCTTCCAGTAGAGCGGCCGTCCGACGTAGAAGAGTATGAGAACCGCCGCCGCGACCAGCATTAGGCGGAAGGTGAGTTTTGCAGTGGGAGACGACATTGTCGCTCGCTCTTCGGTTTCAGTGCGCGAATGTGAGAGAGGAGAAGAAATCTAGGGAGATAATCGAAGTTGTACAATGGGAGCTGAAAACACGTCTTTTCCCCAATTCTATTTTAGAAATATTGTAGTGTAAAATTCCTAAAAATATTCCTATTTCATTGAAAATAAAATAATAATGTTTCTACTTAAATCATTGTACTCCCATGGAATAACTTAAATCTTTACTCTTCATTTATTGAAATCATAATTTATCATATATATATATATATATATATATATATATATATATATATATATATATATATATATATAAAATCACTAATATAATACCGAACCTTCAATAATATGTATATGGTAGTATTTTTTCTGCCTGTTAGCATAACAATTTTATGATAACTTAAATCTTTACACTTCACTTATTGAAATCCTAATAAATAAATATATATATATATATATATATTTTATTGTTTTTCTAATATTTAGAAATCATTTTTCGCTCTTTCCATATATATGTGTATATTTATTTATATTCTTCCAATATTTTAAAATCATTTTTTTCACTCTTTCTCTATATATGTGTATATTTATTGTTCTTCAAAAATCACTTTTCACGTTTAACTTTTTTTATCACATTATGTTCTACTTCCTACTCATTCTCTCTCTCTCTCTCTTTTTTATATTCTATTTTTTACTCTTTCAATTTTTTATATTTTTTATATACAAATTGTACTGTTATTATATATATATATATATATATAATAACATTATAATTTGTATATAAAAAATTGAAAGAGTAGAAAATAGAATATAAAAAAGAGAGAGACGATTATTTAGATAAAATATGTTTAATGGTTGTTAAAGTATATTTTCTAAAGTATGCTGGATTATGCATTATTATATGATTTTAGTGTATTATAATTTAATTTATTAATAACATACTTTAATTGCAAATAGGCATACATTATTTATACAATAAACATACTATAGTGATAGGGTAAATATAAAAACAGTGTGTTTCCATGGTCAATCAACCAAGTAATTTGCAAATGGTGTATTCAAACATCATGCTAACAGTCGGAGCTACCAGTGGTTCGTCTCACGAGCAATCAGATGAAGATGAATTAGAAATAGAAGCTGGTTCATAAGCACGAATCCTATGGATGAAGAGCGCATAAAAAAGTATGCATGTGAGTTCATTTCACTAAACGTAGCACGAGAAGAAGAAAGCTGCTTCATTTCATTAGCAGATCTTGAACAACAGTATATATATACAAGTTGCAACTTCGTCCAATTTTTGTTTCTAGAAAATGCGTTCCTGTTCAAAGATTCCACCACGAATCGTCGAATAATCGGGGTTTGAAGTTGAACCTAAATTAATCAGGGTGAATTTGCTAATTATAGAGAGGGTTTATAGTTTATGAGATTAATGTATGTATAGAAATTTGGGGTAAAAATAAATAAGAAATCTTAATTAGATTTGAGGATATTCATTCATGTCTTAGTACATAAAGATATTTTAGTCTTATGTATTTATTAGTACGGTAAAATCAATATATGACGGACAAAATTAGATTATACTCCTTACCTTAAATAATTAAATATATTTTGAAATTAAAAAAAGAAAAGAATATCTATATATGGAAAATTAGGGCAGGCAGTAGGTATATATAGATAGGTCGGGATTGAGAGCTGTGAGTTTAAGAGAAGCATGGAAGACATTAATGGCGAAATTTCAGTCCCTCAACACATAATTCAACACATTCAATCTTTTGTTAATGCTAAAGAAGCCGCTCGAACTAGCATTTGGCACTGCGCCTGGTCTACTCTCCCCACCATAGTTTTGGACTTCAGACTACGTTTTACCCTCGACCAGTTTCGGGATATGATCGAGAATACTCTGCACAGGTACGAGAAATCAACCTTAAAATCGACACTTTTCACCTGAGGACAACAGCCGGATTGATTATGATTCTTCTCTTGCCCAAGACTTGATTGCGAAAGCATTGAAATATTTCAATTTATGGTTTCCAATATTGTATGATTTCATCTTACCGCGTGAGCTGCTTCAATCCGAAACCCTAATCAGATTATCTCTTAGTGGCTGCATAATCCCTCTCCTGAAAGGTGAAAAAATTGCTTGCACCAAACTCAGATCTCTCCGATTAAGCGAAATCACCACACACGGTGCTGATGTTCGGGATATAATTTCCAGCTGTCCATTAATTGAGGAATTTACTATGGGAACTGAATGGAGCTTGATCAGTTTGTTGGCTTATCTAAGCTCAAATCTCTGTCGTTGTCTGGCCGTGTTAAAGTTGATGCGTCGTTTTTCGAATTATTTTCGTCTAAATTTCCTTGTTTGAAGGAGGACGAGTGCGAGGGCTACTCACCGATTAACATCCGCAGCCGTTCGCTTGGGAACATATGTTTCAAGCTGAATGGATCACAATTGAGGGCTGACTTTGACGTTCCAAGTATTCGTAAGTTTGAGTTTAGGGGTGACAAACGTCCCTTGCTTTCCATTGAAAAAGCTTCAAAAAAATGTGAGTCTAATATATTCATAAGAAGCCATGATAGTGCTGGACTGTTCTTGAAGCTGAACAAACTGCTGACATGTTTGAGCTCGTCAAAAATCTCTCTTACTCTGGCTTTGCCAGGATTTGACAGTGGGAGTGAGAGTGTGGACGTTTTCGAGGGCTTAACTACACCTATGCACCATTCATCGTTTGTTCTGAGCTTATGGAATGTGTATTACGGACTTGTCGCCCCAAGTTCATTATGTATGAATGGTGCTTCATTCGCAGTGAAAAGCATACACAGACTTCTTAGAGAGTGTCTATAAGAGATTTGTAATGGGAGTAAACCAAGATATGTTTAACTTCGAGGGATTCAATGTGGAATGGTTTGACGACTAGTGGCGGCCTCTGCCTTGGAAGACATTGTTAACGTTGTTAGACGAAATGGCAGGACGTTGGAATGGATTGATGGACTATATGAGAAAGCTAACTAAGATTCGGTTCCACTTGAAATGGGAGCCATGCAGGTAACAATGCAATTAAGTACGAGTCAATTGTTGTATTTTCTCTGTATTTTAGGGTTCAATTAATCTTTGATATTTGTTTTGATCATTGAGTTTCATGTTTTGTAGGGACAATGAGGATTTAATTGATGTTCGACAACTTTTCGAGTGATTTTGTAGGAAGTTACTTGAAGTCTTCAAAGAAAAGGAAAGGTGCAGGAGATTTTTTTTTTATTTTTTAAATTTATTTTATTTTTCATTATTTTAGGGAACTTTAAATCATAAAATTTGATCTATCTTTATTCAGATTTTAAGTAAAAAAAAAATCTGTCTTCATTCTCGATATATATGTTCTTAATCTATCTTTATTCAGATTTTAAGTAAAAAAGTTCTCTCTTCATTCTCGACCATTTTTTTATTTAATGATATCATTTTATTAATGGTATGTTATTACACACTCCCACAATAAATGCATTTTACTATTTTTTCTGTCACAATATAAGAGGTGAATTTCCTAATTTAGTAAATGAGATCCAAACAAAATAATTAATATATCTTCATGGTCTCATCCACCACATTAATACAACTGTCTACTATACATTAAAATATTATTTCTCTCACCTCAACAATCCTCAACTACCCATTAAATATTATATCCCTTAATCTACGTGTAAAAAAGAAACACACCTCTTGTGCCGGGACGCAGGGAGTATTATTTTTTATTAATCTCATGATAATTTTTTCGTGATACGATTTCAAACAAGTACTGTTTTGTTAATATATACGTTAACTCTAAATCTTAAATATAATACTCCGGTCTCTTATGTCACCAGGTTCACAAAGTGTGAGTGTATAATATTTTGATTTAAAGAGTATACATTTCAATTCATAAGGTTACAATATTTTATTCTAAAGGTGTAATAACAAATTTTGTATTTATAATAAAATAAACACAAAAGAATTACAATGATAATCCAGAAGGATTAAACTTGAAAAATTAGGAAACAATCTCTATCAATCCTCTGATTCTTCTCTCGAACCAATTTGGACTTTGACTTTGATTTTGACTTTGACTGCGTGGACCGCGTTGACTGTGTGTGTTGAGTCGGATCTTCAGTTGAAGCTTGTCCGAACTCGGGTTTGGATCTTATAACGTTAATCCAGAGGCGTCGAGCCTTTATTTGGATTAAACGTACTTGATCCGAAGAACACTCGATCTGGGGGGCTTAGCACCTTAATCCCGGGTCGTATTTTGTTCTTGGCACGAAGAACACCGAAGAACTCAGTATATGAAGAACGCTTGATTTGGGGGGCTCCGCACCTTAATCCCGAATCGTTTGCCGTTCTTGACTTGAAGATGCTTGAAGATCTCAAGGGAGCGCTGCTCGTGTTCTTGATCTCTTCAGAGCGTTTATGTCTTCAAGTATTTGAGTGTGTGTTGAGTGAATGAAGGAGGGCTCCTTATATAGGTGAAGGATGAGGATACTCCATAAATATCTCGCAATCTGATTGGTCCATGACAGATTTGGCCTGGTTATGCGGGCTTGGGTCGTTCCAAATATATCACAGCTTGATTGGTCATTGCTTAATTTGACCTAATTCTGAAACCTTCCATGCTTTACTTAACTTAGGGGTCAAGTTTTACTTAATTTAAACCCTACTTAATTTATTGGGTATTAAATTAATTATCAATTATTTATTAATCTATTTTAGGAATTAATTTATTAAATCCCCAAAATAAAATATAATAAATTAAAATTGATATTTAATCAATAAAATCCACGTGTCGCCATTTGATTGGACCGTGAATTTTAATTGCTTACAAATGCCCCCTTGTGATTTGTTCACGGACAGAATGTCTTGTTGTGAAGGAATCGCAAAAGATTTGTTTCTTGTTCACCAAGATTTCATGAACCTTACCCAAAATTATCAAAGTTATTTGTAGTAAAGAATCTCCTACAATTTTGTAGAGCTTGCGCACCTCACAATAATCTCCATAATTATCCATGTGCTTCTATAATTATCCACAAATAATTTCCATAATTATCCATGAATCCATAATTATCCATGAATCCACTACTATATAATGGTACTTCATGAACTCAATTTTTTATCAAAGCTATCCAACAAACAAGATATTCACTTCAGTTCTTGGTTCTTTCAGATTTTTTTCTCTTCTTCAGCATTGCTCCAAGAGGTTGCCAATTTACAAGTATAAGATCTCAATCTATTCTTCTTTAATTCGCTCTTCTTTTATTTGTCTTTCTTGTTTCTTGTTTATTTTCTCTATTTATAAACTGATTATTTGTCTTCACGTAATCACCAAGGTAAGCCCCATCACTTGTGTTCTCATATTTACTTCTATATCCCTTCAATCCTTTTCCTTGTTGTTTCTTCTTTTTTTTTTTTACAACACAACGAAGCGAAGAAAATAGAAGATTTTTACATGCTAAAGCAATCGAACCAACGATGTCGAGGTAGAGAGCGATCGACGGCGGATCACCCATGGTGGTTGCTTGTCGGGCTCATACCGCGAGGTGAAAAGCAATCAACGGCGGACCACCCATGGTGGTTGCTTGTTGGGCTCACACCTCCGACGACGTTTTGGCGACGAGGTGACAAAAATCCGACCAAGGAGAAGATTTTAACATACTCGAACAGTCGAACCAACGATGTCGAGGTAGAGAGCGATCGACGGCGAATCACTCATGGTGGTTGCTTGTCGGGCTCATACCTCCGGCGTGTTGATGCAGCGAGAGCGGACTACCCATGGTAGTTGCTTATCGAGCTCATGCCTCTGGCAGCATTGCTTTTGAAGAGCGGGAGGGGGGTCGACGAGTGAAATTGAGGGAGCATACTGATGAAGATAACAATCAGACCGGCGGCGGTCGTTGCACCGCGATCCCGGCAGCAGACGATGCGGCTGAGCGGCGGCGGCGTTGCATCGTGATTCCGGCAGCAGACGGTGCGACTGAGCGGCGGCGGCGTTGCATCGCGATTCCGGCAGCAGACGGTGCGGCTGAGCGGTGGCGATCATCCACTGCGCGATCCCGTCGGCAAGTGTTGGGAGTGGCCGAGCCGTGGTGGTCGCTGCGTCGCGATTCCGGCAGCAGCAGGGGTCGGCTGAGCGAGGCGCGGCGGCGATCCCGTCGACAGCTTGGCGAAGCATGCGACACCCGCGATCCCGTCAGCAGCGGCTGGGCGGTGGCGAGGCGTGGCGGCGATCGCAGCGGCGGTGTGCGAGAAACAGCAAGCTTTGGGAGCAGCAAGCTTTGGGAAAAGGGGTGTTCAATTTTGACTTTTCAAGCCAATTTTGACTCCCTTTTAATGGGCTCAATTCTTGATTCCCCTTCAGCCCAACAACCTTTATTTAATTTGGGCCCATTGTTTTAAACTTGGGTCCAAAATTTTAATGCACAACCACTTGGGCTTTTAATACTTTATTTTCCTATATTTCATCTACAACTTTGGATTCAATAATTAATTGATCCCATGAATTGGTTTTGGGCCTTTTAATCCATGAATTTAAATTATACACATCCACTCAACTTCTCATCTCTAATATTTCTTTGTTTATTTGACAGCTAACTCAACTTTCAGCATGGTTTTCTTCAAAACTGTAACGGGAAAGTCCGGCTCAAGCTACTTGGTTATTCTGGAAGATGCACATCAACCTTTGCCCCAAGGAACTCGTCTTTTGCCCGGGCAATCTTTGTTAGGGAATTGCGCTTATGTTCCCCCAAGAAGCAAAAATGAATTTTTCTTGGCCTGTTGGTCTTATGAATCTTCTTCAAGTAAAAATAACATGAGTTGGACCTTGAGAGGAGCTGACGTTGAGCCAGAAATTAATTCGGCACCCTTACCCTCTTTAGGACGCCGCATTGCAAAAGGAAAAGCATCCTGGGGAGAACCCATCAAGTTTCTTGGAGACTTTCACTACATCAAGGGTTACTGGGAGTGGACTGAAGATATTTTAAGCCGATGCGGATCCATTCTTCGAAACACAAAGCTTTATGATGCTATCTTTGCATCCCTCTTTACCTATGATTGCAGCTGTGAAATCATGAAGGCCTTCTGTGAAGCTTGGTGTTCTTCCACCAATACTTTACTTACTAAATTCGGAGAGATGTCACTTTCTTTATGGGACTTATACAACTTGATGGGACTACCCATAGCGGGTTATGTGTATGATGAAATTGTGCCCTGTGCAGAAGAATTGCTTTCCACGAAGGATGGTTTACGTATCCCACGCAGCTGTAGATCTTTACTTGGCGCCTATCACGTACTTTGCAAGGGTGCTAACAGAAGAAATGTAACCATTGACCAGTGGGTAGATTTCTGGTCTAAGAAGGCTATAACATACCTTGAACCTCCTACACGCATTGAAAGAAAGACGGCTTCTCGGCCAAAAAAAACTTATAACCCGACTGGCGTTATTTCAAGTCACCAACCATGGACGTCTGCTGAGATAGATCAATTTAAAAAGTTGGGCATTTCTCAAACTGATCAAGAAGAGACCTATCTAGCCGCTTACTTAGCTTGCTGGCTTTGTGCGTTTGCACTCCTGGGTGGCGAAGTAGGCTTGATACGATCGAGTACCTTTAAAGTGGCAAGCTTAATGGCTGCAGGAAAAAAAGTGAGTCTTGCTATTCCAGTTTTGACAAACATTTACCATGGCTTGAATGTAATTTCAAACTCATCGAGTTTATCTGAAATTAAATCAACCTTTCCGGTTCATTTCGTCCATGCTTGGCTAGCTCACTACTTCAAAACTCATTTTCCGATTGGAAATAAAATAGCATATCCTCGAATGGTGACATACTCTGGAGAGCAGGGAGCAAGATACTTCGATGCTGAAGATGCTCGCAAACGAATCCACACAGCTGATAATGCCTTATGGACTTGCAATATTTTTTCAAAAGACAAAGCAATCCACTACACGGATGATGGAAATAAGAAATGGGATAATTGGGCCCATCTGGTGGCTATCCGTACTAGCTATCTCACTTTGCGGCAAGGTAATCATTTTGTGATGGAGCCTTACTCCCCTCACAGGTTTGCTCGTCAATTTGGCTTCCTACAAGATGTCCCTAAGATGCTTAGAACCAACCTTCGGAAAGCATCTTTAGAAGAAGGATTCAACCATTGGAAACATTGTACTTCGTATAACTCTACCTCCCAAGCTTACTTTCCCTGTGCAACCCCAGCTCCTAAAAACTACTCCACTACTGAGTATAAGGAGTGGTGGAAGCAAGTCCACGAAACTTACTTATCTGATCATATCAAGGCTTTGACTACCTCAGTTTCAAAACCTCCGGAGGAAGAAGTGGACATCATTAATGACCTTGATGATGATAATCAAGAAGTTCAGGATATTTCTCCGGTGTATGATGAAGTTTTACAACCTACAGTGCATAAAAGGAAGAAAAGTTCCCCTCATTCTACAGAAAGTCGTAGCGCCTCTACTGAACACCATTGGAAGAGAAAGAAATCTGTTGTTCACACTGAAAAACAAGATAAAGAGGTTCCTTCCATTCTCTCTCCTTTTTTTTTCATTTTCTTTATTTCATTTTCTTACAAAGCCTTATTTTATTATTAAAGGTTGCGCTGAAAATTTCTGGCTCTAAGGCTGCTGAAGAAAACGAATTAATTACTGCTGTTACTTCAAAAAAATTGGCAGCTGAGGTTTCCCTCTTTTCCTCATCTTATTTTTCATTGTATATCCTCATTTTTATACTAGCACATTTCTTCTCTTATCAGATCTTGGGCATCTCTACAAATTCTGGTAGCGGTGACAATTCTGATGAGAGTGATGATTCTACTGAAAGTGATGCATCGACCACAGGGGCGAATTCTTCAAAGGCACGTCCCATGATCTCAGAATTTATATCTAAGAAGATTACTCGTGATCTCAAAGGGAAATTTGCTCGGAGTGCATGGAGTAAAATAAGAAGAAAACTCAAACGAACTCCTCTTGAGTTTTTATCAACTCTGAGACAAGAAATATTTTCCTTGATAAATGAGGTGAAGGCTCTTAGAATCGACTGTTCCCCTTTAGAGATAGCCTTGGCACCTCTATTTGATAAGGCCGACACTTATACTGCGGCAAAATTGAAGTCTGATGAAGTGGCGTCCACGGGAAATCATGCAAAATGCTTGACTAACGTCAAGGGTCGCCTTCAGAATTGCCGAGACACTCACATGGCAGAGACAAAAAAACTAAAGACTACTTGGGAAGAGTTAGAATCGATAAGTAAAGAGATGACTAATCTGCAGAAGGGAGAGAAAACTTTATCTGAAGCAGCTGATCGTCTCCAACAAACTCTCTGTCGTGCTAAGAAGGAAGTTGAGCTCATAGAAGAGGAGATCCTTATGCTTGATAATGCAACCGTCTTGAAAGAATCATCATCTGAAGATGAGAAAGCAGCTCTGAAGTCTATCTTAGAAAGCATACTCTCTGACAACTTTCTTGTTTAGCATAGGACTGATTTTCTTTTAGTTTGCTCCCTTAGTTATTTATTTGCTTTCCCCTTTTTATGTTTTTGAACATCTAATGATATTATCAATAAAGTCCATTCTCTTCATTACTTCTCCCTTATGTTACATCATTAACTTGTTTTCTTGTCTTTCATATTTATTTGCTGCCTTCACACTCCAATTTACCCCACAAACTTGATGTGAAAAGTCCAAAGGCATGACTGAACTTAGCAAAGTGCTAAGCTGCCTACGTACCTCTTCGCAGAGGATCAAGTCATTACGTAGTTCAAAGGGACATGATTTGATTTGGATGGGGGGATGCCGTGCACAGTTTATACTCATGCGGGCCAGGAGTGACTATTCTTTAACCACTTTAGACAAAGTAGGATATTTAATGCTTTAACCACTTAAAATATCTGAGTGGGATAAATTAATAGTTTAACCACATATAATTACCTTTGGTGGGTGTCATGCACAGTTTATACTCATGCGGACCAGGAGTTTATCGTACACAGTTTATACTCATGCGGACCAGGAGTAACATGCAGTTTAGACTCGTGCGTCAAGGAGCGTTATATATGTATTTGTTTTACGCATAGTAGCGTTTCAAGAACTTCCCATTTATAGGGCCAATGTTCACGCCATCCTCCGAGATCAACTTGTATGCGCCATTTGTGTAGGCTTCCTTCACAACATGAGGGCCATCCCACTTGGGTAGAAACTTATTTCCAACGCGATGGGTGACTACTATAGGTCTTCTCACAGCAAGCACCAAATCACCAACTTGAAAAGAACGTACCCTCACTTTCTTGTTGTATGTTTTAGAAAGGCGAGATTGGTAACACTCAAGTCTTTGTTGTGCTTCCAACCTCTTTTCATCTAACGCTTCTAACTCTTGAAGACGTAACTTTGCATTTTCTTCCTCGGTGAGGCCTTCTTGTATGGCCATCCTCAAAGAAGGGATTTGCTTTTCGAGAGGCACAACAGCTTCAACACCATACACCAAGGAATACGGAGTGGCTTGAGTAGGTGTTCTATAGGTAGTGCGGTACGCCCATAAAGCTTCATTTATTCTTTCATGCCAATCTCTTTTCGACTTGGACACCACCTTCTTTAACAAACTACACAATGTCTTATTGAAAGCTTCGGCAAGACCATTAGCAGCTGCTTTATACATTGAAGATTTCTTTTGTTTGAAATCAAACTTCTCACATAGCTTATCAATCCAACTGTTGCTGAACTGCTTTCCATTATCAGTGATGATGTAGCGCGGGACACCATATCTATAAATGATATTGATCCGAATGAAATCAGCAACATTTTCTTTCTTTACTTCCCTCAGAGGCACAGCTTCAGCCCACTTTGAAAAGTAATCGGTTGCCGCAAGAATGTAGAGATGACCACCAGATGACTTTGTAAGCGGCCCCACCACATCTAAACCCCAAGCATCGAAAGGCCATGAAGCGACTGTCGGATGTAAAGGCTCCGGAGGTTGATGAATCAAATTTCTATGGAACTGACAAGCTTGACATCTTTGTGCGTAATCCATGCAATCCTTCACCATGGTTGGCCAATAGTAACCCATCCTTTTAATTCTAAAATGTAGCTTCGGTCCGGATTGATGAGCACCGCAAATTCCGGAGTGAGCCTCCTCCATTGCTTGAATAGTTTCTTCCTTACCCAAGCATCTCAAGAAAATTTCATCGAATGATCTTCTATAAAGTGTACCCTTGAAGTAGATGAACCGAGGTGCCCGACGCCGAATATCAACCCTTTGTCGTGGATCGTTAGGCAACTTATCATATTTCAAATAATCCACAAGCGGTTGGCGCCAATCTTCTTCTTCAATTTCGAAAACCTCCACCACATGATTTTCAACTTCTTCATAATCATCATCTTCAAAGATTGGTGGTACAACCCAACTTCTACACACCGGTATTTGAATTTGTATTTCTGGCATAGCTATAGTTGATGCTAACTTAGCGAGGGCGTCAGCTTGCTTATTCTCTCTTCTAGACAGATGCTTAATATCAACATCACCGAGATAACCCATAAGCTTTTGAGCATATTTGTAATAGGGGAACAACTCAGGCTTCTTCACTTCATACACTCCAAGGAGTTGATTTATTACCAATAACGAATCACCATACACTCTAAGGTGTAGCTGCTTTATATCGACAGCCATTTCTAAACCAAGTATGAGTGCTTGATACTCAGCCACATTGTTGGAGCAATTTTCCATTAAGGAAAATGAGAAGGGTAGAACTTCACCACTGGATGTTACAAACACGACTCCCGCACCAGCTCCCTCTCTATGAGATGCTCCATCGAAATACATCTTCCAAGCAGAAACTATGTCCACAGTGAAAGCATCTTCATCGGGGAGTTCATCAGATAGTTCCCATTCAGCAGGCATTGGATGATCAGCTAGAAAATCTACCAACACCTGTCCTTTTACGGCCTTTTGAGGAACGTACACGATCTCAAACTGTTGAAGTTGGAGATACCATCTTGCAAGCCGATCAGAGAGTACTGGTTTTGACATGACAAATTTTAGTGGGTTGGCTTTCGAAACTAACCGAACTGTATGAGCTTGAAAATAATGTTTCAACTTCTGAATTACGAAGATAAGGGATAAGCAAATCTTCTCAATGGGTGAATACTTCAACTCGTTTGGAGTCATGGTTCTACTTAGATAGTATAGAGCTCTTTCTTTGCCATCATCATTTTCTTGCGCAAGCAAAGCTCCCACAGAACGCTCTTGAGCAGCTAGATAGAGAATTAACGGACGTCCATGTGTTGGAGCACTCAACACTGGTGCCTTCATCAAGTATTCCTTAATGCTATTGAAAGCATTATTGCAAGCTTCATCCCATTCGAATATGCTGCCCTTCTTCATGAGATGACTAAATGGCTGGCATCGGCCAGCTAAGTTTGATATGAATCTCCTTAAGTATGCCAACTTTCCTTGCAGACTTTTGAGTTCATGTATGTTCCGAGGCACATGCATTTTCATGATTGCGTCAATCTTTGCTTCCTCAATCTCAATCCCTCGACGACGAACAATAAACCCAAGAAATTTCCCGGATGAAACTCCAAATGCACACTTGAGCGGATTCATCTTGAGTTGATGCTCTCTTAATCGTTCAAACACTCGTCTTAGATCACGGAAATGATCTTTCTTTTCCTTTGATTTCACCACAATATCATCAACATAGCATTCGACAATCTTATGAAGCATGTCATCAAATATCTTTTGCATGGCTCGCTGATAAGTGGCACCAGCATTCTTTAAGCCAAATGGCATAACATTATAGCAATATATCCCTTTCGGAGTACGAAAGGCTGTCTTCTCTTGATCCTCAGGAGCCAAACCAATTTGATTGTAGCCAGATGATCCATCCATAAATGAAAGGACCTCATGCCCCGTTGTTGCATCAATCATGAGTTCAGTAATTGGTAATGGAAAGTCATCTTTCGGACATGCCATATTCAAATCTCGGAAATCAACACATACTCTGAGTTGCCCATTTTTCTTTCTTACCGGCACGATATTGGAAATCCATGTAGGATATTTAACTTCTCGGATCTTGCCAGTTTCAAGAAGCTTATTAATCTCGTCCTCAATCAAAGGAATCAACTCTGGTCGAAATCGACGCTGCATTTGTTTAACCGGCCGAGTTCCCTTTTTAATGGACAAGTGGTGCACTGCAATTTTCGGATCTAAGCCTGGCATTTCCTTATGCGACCATGCAAAGACATCTCTGAATTCTCGCAAAAGGCTGACATACTTTGTTTCTTCTTCAACATTTAGCAGAGCACTTATGTAGGTAGGACGTGGGTCATTTTCATCACTTAAGTTAATTTCTTTCAATTCATCAACAGTGGCTTTCACTCCTTCTTCAAATTGTGGAGGGGCATCTTCAGCATCTACTTCCTCCATTTGAGAATCTTCCACAGCAGTAATATGATTGGTGGAAGCTACACTTTCTTTATCATTATTACTATCATCTTTGGTAAAGACGATTCTTCGCACCTTAGCTTTCAATACTCTTCCACTCGAGATAGTCAAGATATTTTGCCGCTTGATACGAGATGGATTTTGACTCCGGAGTTTTCGGAGGTTAAGGGACTTGACATGATTTTGCCTCCTACACTTCCCTTTACAGGGTCCAAGCCTTTCGAAGACACTCCCAAGCCTTTCAAAAATAGATATTCTCTTGACTTCCCTACTACTTGTGTCAAACTTATCCTCCGTGGATAAAGCTTCTCCCTCGGTGATATAATTTGTACTTGCTCTTCTAATTGCAATGCGGACCGGCTTTTGAGGGACATATCCCAAACCTGGCTTATCCTTCTTAATAGTGTGACCATCATTTTTTAATGTTTTCTGAGTAACATTGAGCCCATGTCCTGGTGGGTTGATAGTTTCTTGACACACCTTGCTCGCCATCGCTTTTTTCCTTGGTTCATAACCAGCCTTCATAAGGAGTTTATAAGCTTGTGGACTATACGACTTGGTTATTTCAGCTTCAAATACTTCACCGTGTTCGGTCTTTGGTCCTTCAATAGGACGTGTGAATCCTTTGAGTGGTGGAGAAGAAAGTTTACTAGCATCAATTTTTGTTAAAGGCAATGTCAACTCTTCCGAGGTCTCAAGCCCTTTGCCTTTGTTCTCCTTGAGAGTGGCAGATGATGTACTACCTTCCTCATCCTTTATTTGTTTATTGCCCCCATTATCTTGCACTAGGGCTTCTTCATGCTTTACTTCCTTTGTACTCTTGAAGAAATATTTAGCATCTGCAAAGTAAGCTTCAGCTTCAGTAAACGGCTTGTCGTCACCGAATACTCTTTTCACGTTGTCACCTTCACTATACTTGAAGCACTGGTGTAATGTGGAAGGAATCACACCATTCTCATGTAGCCATGGAAGCCCCAAAAGCATGTTGTAGGAAGTTTTTGCATCAATAACATGGAAAAGGACTGTGGATTTCATCTCATCAATTAGCAAATCAAGAACTATTGTGCCGAGAGTCCTTTGTCCCTCATGGTTGAACCCTTGGATCATCAATCGGCTATGGATTAGTTCATCCATTGGTATTTCTATCTTCTTCAACATTCTCAAGGACAAAATGTTCACTGCCGAACCTCCATCAATAAGTATGCGATTCACTCGCATCCCTTTAGTATAACCAGTCACAAATAGAGGTCGATTATGAGATTGCATACCCAACAACATATCTTCATCCGTGAAGGTCACCTTCATGGAGTAAGCTTTACCCTTAGTTTCAAGTTGTTCGCTTTCATTGTCCTCATTCACGACATGACATGAGCCTCCATTATGACTTTCTTCTACAGAAGTGAAGTTTGTGCCCACCTCATCTTCTAACACAATTTTCCCTTCCTTAACCAGTTGCATGATCTTTTCCTTAAGAACGAAACAATCATGAATTGGATGACTCACCAACCTATGATACTTGCAGTATTTTGGGTCATTAGTTCGGCCGGCTTCTTCTGGACGTTTCATCTCAGGAAGGTCAAGGAGCTTATTTTTCATCAGATCATCAAATATGCCAGAAAGGTCTGAGTTCAGAAATGGATACTCTTTTTCTTGCATCTCCTTCAGAGTTAACCTTCTTTGCCCCCACTCTTGAGCAACTTGCTTCCCTTTGTCTTTCTTATCATTTTCATTCTTTCGAACCTTGACCGTCATAATATTTGTGGCCATTGACTCTTTGTTGGAACTTTTAACATAGGACTTGCCCCCCCTTTTGAAATCTTGTTTATCTTTAGACTTGTAGGAGTCCGACATCGGTGAATGTTTGATTCCACTAGCAGCCATACTTAATTCCATGTCATGGGCTCTAGTAGCCAATTCTTCGAAAGTCTTAGGTTGAATTCCTTTGAGTATATAAAGGAGATTCCATTCCATCCCTTGGATACACATCTCAATAGCAGACTCTCCGGATAATCGGTCCTTGCAATTTAAACTCAAATTTCTCCATCGATTGATATAATCAATCACAGGTTCTTCCTTCAACTGACGAGTATTAGTTAACTCAGTCATGCTAACAGTTCTCCTCGTGCTGTAGAAACGATTAAGGAACTCATGTTCCATTTGTGCCCAACTATCAATGGATTCAGCTTGCAAGTCGATATACCAATCAAATGCATTTCCTTTGAGAGAGCGAACGAACTGCCTTATCATATGGTCTCCATAAGTACCAGCGTCATGGCAGGTCTCAATAAAGTGTGCTATATGCTGCCTCGGGTTTCCCTTGCCATCAAATTGTTGGAACTTGGGAGGCTGGTAGCCAGCTGGCAACTTCAAGTTATCCACTCTTTTCGTGTATGGCTTGACATAAGTAACAGTAGGCTTGGAATTCTCCTCAAACCTTTCTTTTATTGTTCCAAGTATAATATCCTTGAGTTGATCTACTTGGAGCATTCCATCAGCTGAAAGTGGCAATGTTCCTTGAGTTTGCTCCTTTTCAATAGCCTGGCGCCTTGTGACCTCTTCTACTTCACTATCGTCCATGACTCCTTTTCCGTTTGCATGGCTAGTCTCCGCGATGTCTCTTTTCATCAATTGGGAGATCTTTGTGTCTTGAGCCTCTATGTGTTTCGTGAGCCCCTCGATAGCTTTCATCATGTTTGCTAATTGTTCCTCCACAGTCGTGGCGCCTGCCATCATTACTGGAGCTGCAATAGAGTCAGATGAAGAGTTTGAAGATGCAGAATCTTCATCACTATCATCTTTCATAAGTGGTTGTTTTCTCGAAGCCTCCTCAACCGAAGGGTTGGATCCAGATGAGGCTTCCGAACGAGCTTTTTCTGACATGCTCCTTGTAACAACAGCAACATATTCAGTCAATGCCTCTGAGAGCTTAGAAGCAGCAGTCCTACCTACAGTAATCCTGACAGGAGTCATATCGTACTTCGAGCTTGTAGAGAGAAGAGATGAGAGGTAGAGAAGGTCCCACTGGGCGTGCCAAAATTTGTAATAACAAATTTTGTATTTATAATAAAATAAACACAAAAGAATTACAATGATAATCCAGAAGGATTAAACTTGAAAAATTAGGAAACAATCTCTATCAATCCTCTGATTCTTCTCTCGAACCAATTTGGACTTTGACTTTGATTTTGACTTTGACTGCGTGGACCGCGTTGACTGTGTGTGTTGAGTCGGATCTTCAGTTGAAGCTTGTCCGAACTCGGGTTTGGATCTTATAACGTTAATCCAGAGGCGTCGAGCCTTTATTTGGATTAAACGTACTTGATCCGAAGAACACTCGATCTGGGGGGCTTAGCACCTTAATCCCGGGTCGTATGTTGTTCTTGGCACGAAGAACACCGAAGAACTCAGTATATGAAGAACGCTTGATTTGGGGGGCTCCGCACC
This sequence comes from Pogostemon cablin, assembly GCA_023678885.1. Classification (NCBI taxonomy): domain Eukaryota; kingdom Viridiplantae; phylum Streptophyta; class Magnoliopsida; order Lamiales; family Lamiaceae; genus Pogostemon; species Pogostemon cablin. The sequence continues at coordinate 21,447,977 of CM043009.1, read as the reverse complement.
TTAATCCCGAATCGTTTGCCGTTCTTGACTTGAAGATGCTTGAAGATCTCAAGGGAGCGCTGCTCGTGTTCTTGATCTCTTCAGAGCGTTTATGTCTTCAAGTATTTGAGTGTGTGTTGAGTGAATGAAGGAGGGCTCCTTATATAGGTGAAGGATGAGGATGCTCCATAAATATCTCGCAATCTGATTGGTCCATGACAGATTTGGCCTGGTTATGCGGGCTTGGGCCGTTCCAAATATATCACAGCTTGATTGGTCATTGCTTAATTTGACCTAATTCTGGAACCTTCCATGCTTTACTTAACTTAGGGGCCAAGTTTTACTTAATTTAAACTCTACTTAATTTATTGGGTATTAAATTAATTATCAATTATTTATTAATCTATTTTAGGAATTAATTTATTGAATCCCCAAAATAAAATATAATAAATTAAAATTGATATTTAATCAATAAAATCCACGTGTCGCCATTTGATTGAACCGTGAATTTTAATTGCTTACAAAAGGGTATACACTTTCATTATTATTATTTTTTTTTAAAATAAAAGGTACACGTTCATATAATAAAAGTATACCATTTATTTAATAATAAAGGATGTTTGGGTGCACGGTGCACCGGATCACACAAGTTTTAGCCAATTTTTAAATTTATTTGAACAGAAGTTTTACCCGTTTCGCGTTCGTATCGACTGTTGGTGTGATTTGAAAAAATTTTCGACTAACACACAAGTTAAATCACAAAGGTGTTCACATAACTAACTAGTGAACTCGGATGCCTTGAGAATTTGCCTTTAATAAAATATATTACTACACAAGCAATTTTTTTCAATTTTTCTCATGAGAAAATTTCAAAGAAGTATTTTGTCTTTCTTCTCATATTTTCATTAAGAGGCACACTTGTATAATATATATATATATATATATATATATATATATATATATATATATATATATATATATATATATATATATATATATATATATATTATCACTTTTTATTGATTGATTATTATTTATTATTATAAAGCTTATCATTTATCATTATAAAAATTATCACTACTTATCCGTCTCAGTAATATTAGAGAAAATTGCAAAATCAGTCACACCCGTCACGGTCCCGTTTGGGTTTGATCCCAATAGTCTTGACTTCAGTCCCAAACTTTTTTTTCAGCAATAATATCCCGCACAATTTTTTTTGCAACTTTCATCCCACCGCCGTCTAAATTGAACAGAGAAGCTCACGTGTCCGTTAAATCGATAGTAAGGGGTTTCTCTGCCCAAATACAAAACACAACAAACACCTTTCCCCCAAATTTGAGTCTGCCCTAATTCCCTTCCCAAATCAATTACTTCCCGTCGAATCCTTAGATTTTTCACCAGATTGCATCTGCCCTAATGTCGGCCATCAATTTGCGGGATTTTTTGGAGAGAAATGGGGCCGGGGCGAAGGGAGAGCAGACAGAGGCAGAAGTTGGAGTTAGCCCGCAGACAGATGTGGAGGCAGGATATTTTGGAGGGGTCAGGGCGGAGGGAGAGCAGGCAGAGGCAGTAGAGGGAGGGGTTGGGGTTAGCCCGCAGACGGATGGAGGAGGTGACGCATCACCAAGGTGGCGCAGGTGATGCGGCTGCAGGATATATCTCAGATAGTATATCCATTTGATGGAAGGGAAGGGAAGTATGTAAACATGGTGTCATTCTTTTTGTCTCCAGCCTTCGTATCTCACCCATTATAAGAACCAATTTCTCTTCTTCTCAACTACCGCCGCCATCCAATATTCTCCTCCGCCTACTGAACACACAATAGAGCCTCTATCGCCACTACAAGCAGACGTGCGTCTTCCATAACTTATGGTATATAGCTATGTCTGAATAATTTGATGCACAGAATAGATGCTTGGTGTGTGGTAGTTGCTTGGCTACAACTCACATTTCGTCTAAGTTATGCTATGATCCATTTCTCTTTCTCATTACAAGCTGTCCGTAGTGTGATTGCTAATATATTTTCTATGTTATAATCGTCTCAAACTTGATATAGATTGGTTCGTACGTTTAATTGAGATTTTTTTCACATGTGAAGTCATCGTCGTCTATTCGCAGATTTGGGTAGAAATTACTGCACACAACAAATGTAATTCCATCGGGTGTGATCTGATATCTATCAATATAAGTATGCTCTTTCTACAAATAAACTCTGATTTTCATAAGCAATGAAAGTGCACACGAGGTGTTCGTCAAAATGACTGATCTAAATGCTGGCATTTTAACAAATGATGTGTGACACGATTTTCTTTACCACTTCTGCTTGAAGTTGATTGACCTTCCATGATACATTCTTCATATGACTCGTCACCATATATGAAGCTTATTTGCTAGTTTACCTTGTTATGAAGCATTCTTTGGAGTTGTGTGAATGACTTGTAATCTTTGTTTTTTTATTGTCCTTTTACGTTGAGTCACTGTCGAGTACTACTAGTGTTGTAGTCAACTAGGCCTGCGACAAATATGAACTTCAGACGTTTAAACAAATTTTGGCGAGTAAGTTTCGATTTTGAACTAAGGAGAAGGGGACTGCCATTTTTAATTCTGTGGAAGGGCAGGTGCTGGTATTTTCATGTATGGCCTTCTAACGAAAATGAAACATGAAAGAGTGATGAGCATATAATCTAGAGTTTTAGAATTGTGCTCTACTCATTGGAATACTAGGCAGATTTCTTTTTCTATCCTCCATTACTTCTACTTATTCAAACCTTAAAGGTATCATGTTTTTATCTAGCTAGCTGCTGATAAATTGTATGAAACAATGTAATGATTGCATAGCAGAATTTATGAGTGAATAGTATGTAATTTTCCAGTTGCTTGATTAAGTTGCTTGCATCATGCATGGTCTAGATTTCGTAATCTAAATCATTTGAGATACTCTAATGCTTCTATTGATTGATATAGCAGAGCTAAAAAATACACACAAGAGGAGCATGAGTTTGCACGAGCTTCGACATCTTGCTTTTTAATATAGCATTCGTATATCAAGCGTTATAGATTATATTGCGCTCACCAAGTGTTTGATGTAATGTCCGAGAGAGTTTTTATATATGTGACTCTCCAAATTTACATATTTGATGTAACCTCATCAATGATGATCACATCTAATTTTTTTACAATGTTCCTTAATTTCTGACATGGTCACAAGTTATTCTAGGAGATGATAAAAATGTATATAAAATTTTGTTTATGTGTGGTTCTTGGAGATGATAAAGGATATTTATGTAGATCCAAAAGTTATCCCATTTTACTGTCAAAAATGGATGTTACAGACTTACAGGTGCTTTGGGACCAAAATTGCAAGATTTTGCAATTTTGGTCCCAATATTTAAGGTTAAATCCTGTGGGACCAAAATTGCTAAAGGGAATAACAGGAAAGTTGACGGTGGGACCATTATTGCTGAAAAAAAAGGTTTGGGACTGAAGTCAAGACTATTGGGACCAAACCCAAACGGGACCGTGATGGGTGGGACTGGTTTTATAATATTCTCGTAATATTTTAAAAGTTAGGCTATACTACTGTGCACCCGGGCACACCCCATGATACGCGCACTCACTTTCAAAAACGTATACAATTATGAACAAAAATATATTATACACTTTGTTAATGAATTTTTCGTTAGTTTTTATAATGAAAAATTATGTGTAAAAAAATATGCAAATTTTGCCTCTTACTAGCTCTCTTATGAAATAATGTTGTAGCTCGATATGTTTGATCTTGCATAAAAATAGGATTCTTTGTCATGGCAATTGCAGATATATTGTCATAATGAATTATAGTTTCTCAATCTTGCTTGAAATTTAATTCTTCAAGGATTCTCCTTAGCCAATTACAACCTCTTAAGCTGCATTTGTTGCTGCAATATAATTTGCTTCGGCGGAGGATAAGGTAATCAATTTTTGCTTTCTTGAACTCTGAGATCACATTGTTCCAAACGAAAAGATATAGCCGCTCTTTTGACCATCAAGCGATCTGGCCCAATCACTATGCGAGTAGCCAACAAACTTTGAGTTATGCTCCTTCTTGAACTCTATGTCTTGACTCTTTGTACCCTTTAAGTACCTCAGAATTCGTTTTGTTGCCACAAAAGAGACTTTGATTACTTGGTTCATTCATGAACCTAGAGAGAAGACTTACCGAGTGAGCAATATCCGGCCATTTGTACAGATAGAGTAATGACCCTATCAACTTTCAATAAAGAGTTTCATCAGCATTTTCGGAGTCACCATGAACTTGAAATTTTTCGATTAACGCCATGAGAGTAGAGACTGTCTTGCATTGGCTCATATTGAATTTTTTTTAGAAGATCATCAATGTACTTCTTTTGATATAGAAAAATTCTTCCCGGACTTTGCTTGACTTGAATACCCAAAAAATATCGCATGAGTTGTAAGTCCATCATCTCTCCATCATCTTTCTTTTGAAATCTGCCACCATACTTGAATTTGTCAAGAAGTAGATAAGATCATCTACATAAAGGCACGCCATAAGAAAATCATCATTAATATTTTTCACATATAAAGATGATTCACTTAAGCTGCGTTTGAAGCCATTTTCAAGAGAATAGCTGTTGATTTTGCTATTCTAATCTCAAGGAGATTGCTTCAAACCGTACAATATTTTCTTCAAGAGATAAACTTTCTTCCTTTCTTTAAGTTTGAAACCTCAGGCTGCTCGACGCAGACTTCATCTTCAATTTCTCCATTGCGAAATATTGATTTTACGTCAAGTTGAAAAACCTCAACTCTTAGTGAGCTACCAAGGCAAGCGTTGTTTGAATTAGGGGTGTGCGGATCGGGATTCGGTATGGATTTTTAAAAAATCCGTTCCAAATTTTCGGTACGGATTTTTTTAAAAAAATCTGATATTGAATCCATAAAGAAAAAATCCAATATTGAATCCGTGCCAAACTTCGGTTCGATTCGGAATGAATTTTCAGGAAAACGGATTTTGACGGATCGGATCGGATTTCTCATGATAAATGGATTTTTGCATACATAAATACTTAGAAAAATATCAATTAAACAAAAAAAAAAACTAAATTTCCCAAATCCAAATAAGAATAAATAGACAACCAAAATATTCATCAAACAAATTCGAAGTTTTAACATAATCATAAAAGTGCAATATTGATGATTCATAAATCGTGATCATGGAGGTTTGTTGATCTGATTGCCATCACGTAAACTTTCATCTACAAAACACAATTAAAATATCTTGCATTATGAATTAATATTATATATTTACTTAATTCTAAAACAATTAAGTATAATAGTAATTTAAATTAAAATATGAAACATAAAGTACCTAAAAATTTTTCAACAATCTAGTGAAGATCTGGAGAACACGGCTATATATATATATATATATATATATATATATATATATATATATATATATATATATATAAGTAAACTAAATTAAGTTTACAAAGTTTACATTTTAGAGATATCATTTACTTTACACATTATGTTTTCTGAAATAAAACTTTAAATTTGAAGTTTGAGCATATTATTTTATTTATTTCCTATTTTTTTAGAAATTTATTTTACTTTTATGAAATATATATTTTATAATATACAATAATAAATAAATATTTAGACCATTAGATATATTTTAAATTATTATTTGTAATTATATTATAACTTTTTTTAATTTATTAATTATGATTACATTATAGTAATTAGTAGAGTAACATTAATTAATTCACGACATATAAAGTGTAAACTATAAATAATAAGATAAATATATTATATATAAATTTAATGAATAGTTTAAATTCGATTTTTCGGTACGGTTCGGTTCGAATCGGTTAAATCCAATATTCGGTACGAGAAAATGGGAAATATCCAAGTCCGTACCAAACGAAAAATCGGTTCAGTTCGGTTTCTAAAAAAATAAAAAGTCAACAGCTTTTTTCGGTTCGAAATTAATTCGGTGCGGTTTCGGTTCGATTTCGGTTAAATCCAATATCCGTGCACACCCCTAGTTTGAATTGTCTCGATTCTAGCTATTGGAGCATAGGTTTCGGTGGAGTAGATTCCAGGTAAGTGTTGCGAATACCACTTTTCCACGAGTCAAGCTTTATATTTTTGAATTTTTACATCTTCATAAAATTTTATTTTGAAAACCCACTTCACACGAGGATGTTCTTTCCCTTTGGCAAATCAACAAGCTCCCAAGTTTTGTTCTTCTCAAGCGAGCGAATAGAGCTCATCGATGCGCTGATTGAGGAGAACGATCAGCGAATAGAGCAACTAGTGGGTCCGTATCAAAGTCAAGTCGAATTCTGATAATTACAGATCTCTAGGCTCGTCAGCGGCGATAGAGTCGCACTGGTAAAAGAGATAGAGGCCCTGACGGAGGAATTCAATCGGAACAAGGGATTTGCCCACTACTCAAACGAGGAATGGTGGACATTTTTTCATTGATGGTTTTTGTCCATTCCTCGTGTTTTGACGCCTTTCAAAGGACCGGTGTTTAGGGGTAATATAATATTTTTAGATAATAAATAAAGTACATTCTCTATTCCGTTTAAGTTTGTGCCCCATTCCGGCATGAAAATTAAAAAATTGATAACTTTTAGGGGGTATAATGGTATTTTTTTATAATAAAAAAAAAACAAAGTGTGTTAGATGTATTAGGTAGTGGTGGTTTTTTTTTTTTTTGTAAATAATAAAGTGTATGGAGAATGGTGATTGTGTTTGACTTTTTGATTTTTTATATAGGTGTAAACTTTTATATGACAACTCAAAATGAAAAATGTGTAATCTGAAAGGGGACGGAGGGAGTATAAAGTATGTTATTATATGTGAAAAGGGATGACATTTATTAAATTTATGTATACTCTTGTAGTCTTAGATTAGAATGATATTTTCTTCTTTTAGGTTAAGTGGTTATGTGGGACGAATTAATGAGGAGAACAATCTATTGTGGGAAAATTAGGGTATTAGGTTAGGTATATATAGAGAGCAGGGATTGAGAGGATAGCATGGATGAGGGCAGAAGAATGGAAGGCATGAATGGCGAAATTTCACTCCCTGAACCCATAATTCAACACATTCAATCTTTTATGTATGACGAAGATGCTGCTCGAACAACCCTAGTATCCAAATCCTGGCACCGAGCCTGGTCCACTCTCCCCACCCTAGTTTTCGACTTCACACGACGTCGTAACGACGAGTTTTGGGATTCGGTCGAGAATACTCTGCAAAGGTACGCTGATTCGAACCTAAAAATCGAGGCTTTCGAGCTACGTATGAGGAGCATAGATTTTCGTATGTGGAAACACCCTGACTTGATTGCGAAAGCATTGAAATTGGGGGCTACGGATTTCACTTTAGAAGTTGATGTTCCAATTATGGATAAGGAAGGGGGGATCATCTTATCGATTGAGCTCCTTCAATCCAAAACCCTAATCGGATTATCTCTGATTGGGTTCTTAATCCCTCCCGGTGAAAAGATATGTTGTTCCAAACTTAAATCTCTCTGTTTAAGTGACATCTCCACGCATGGTGATGATGAATGATGATATTTTTAGGGATATAATTTCGAGCTGTCCCCTAATTGAGGAATTCACACTGGAAAATCCATGGGGCTTGTCTTTGGGACAGGTTGTTGATGAGTTAAATTCATTTTTTGCTCTATAACTAAGCAAAACTTCGATTTTTGCCCTAAAAAAGATGAATTGTTCAATTTTGTCTTATAACTAATGAATTGTCTCAATTTTTGCCCAATTTTCGTCGGAATCCGCCACGTCATACTTCAATTTGGGGGATTTCCGGCAGGTCAATCCGACGTGGGAATTTTGACTTTTTTTAACCAATAATTCTGCCATGTCATATATCCCATCTAAATTAAAAAAAAAGGTAGTATTAAACTGCCGGCAGCCACCACGTGAAATCCCCAAATCCCGGCGGGGTAGCCGCCGCTCCCCTTTATCGGAGCCTCCACTTGCTTGGCGACCACCCCCACAAATCCCTCATCCGCCTCTCCAAATCCAACAAATCCCTCATGTGCCTCCGCCTCGGCTTCATCAACACCGTCGTCGGAGAGGGCCAAACTGAAAGTTAGGCAGGGAGTAAGAACGGCGGCAATGGCGAAATTCGATGTGATTGAGTCGGAGACGATAGTTGCACATTTGGGTTCTCCCTCACATCTGTCGATCCCCCAATGTCAGCTCCCCGCAGACTGCGGCCCCACTATCTTCTCCATCAGAGTCGCCACCATCACCGAGCTCGCCGGAGACCTCATCATCACCGGGTGCGCCGACGACAAGAACGGCACTGTGTTCGACGCTGCTTCCAGATACGCCCCAAATGTCGTTATCCCCACCACTTGAATCAGAGAATGTTACAGCTGCACCGGCGGCACTATGGAGATCCTATTTTTCGGGTTGTCGTACATAAACTGCCCCACGTACGACGAGTGGTGCGCCATCGGAATCCCCTGCGATGCCAGGTGAGGTCTTGCTCCAATTCCGCTCAGCAGCAGCAGATGGGGGCTTCCAATCTCCCCTGCACACACCAATACCTCCCCCTTATCCTTCCCCATCGCCCGAAGATACCCCCTTCCGATCACGGAAAACCACCCCACTAGCCCCCTCCGCTCCCACCACTATTCTCTCCACGCTCGCTCGTACCACTACATCAATGTTTCCCGGCGTAGCTCAGAAGTTCGGCTGCATTGTGTCTCGTCCCGTAGCTGTTGAAGGTCGGCGGTGATAATATGTATAGGCTGCTTCTCATCTAATTTAATAATATATTAGGCATATTTGGAAATAAAAAATAAATAAATAAATAAATATGTGGATATGACGTGGCAGATTCATTGGCTAAAAAAAAGTCAAAATTGTCACGTCGGATTGACCTGCCAAAAAAATCCCCAAATTGAAGTATGACGTGGCGGATTCCGGCGAAAATTGGGCAAAAATTGAAACAATTCATTAGTTATAGGGCAAAATTGAACAACTTATCTTTTTTAGGGCAAAAATCGAAGTTTTGCTTAGTTATAGGGCAAAAAATGAATTTAACTCGGTTGTTGATCATCTGCTTAACTAAAGTAACCTCAAGTCTTTGTCGTTGTCTCGTGTCGACGTCAACCAGTCGTTTTTCGATGTACTGTCGCCTAGATTTCCTTTCTTGGAGGACTTGACCGTCGACCAGTGCATGGCGAACACTTACTCAGAAATTAGCATCCGCAGCCGTTCGCTTGAGTACATTTATTTCAAGCATCGTGGACAATTGAGGGCTGATTTCAACATTCCAAGTATTCGTACGTTTGAGTTCAGCGGCAACGCTCGTCCCTTACTTCATTTGAAAGCACTCCAAGAAAATGGGAGTCTAATATATACATATGGAGCCTGAATGGTACAAGAGTGTTCTTTAGGCTGAACAAACTGCTGACATGTTTGAGCTCGTCAAGAATCACTCTTTCCCTCCATTTTCCGTATCTCAAGAGCATGTGTGTGGATTTCCAAGGTTTACCTAAACCTGCAATGGAGAATTTTAAGATAGACGCACCATTCCCCTATTGTTCTAACCTTATCGAATGTGTATTACGGACTTGTCGCCCTAACTACATTATTCATGACTCGTATTCTAACGATGATAAACGCACGCAATACAAAGATTGCGTAGAGATTCTCTACGAGAGATTTGTAGTGGGAGCGAACCAAGACATGTTTGACCTCGAGGAGTTCAACGTGGAACGGTTCGAAGACGATGTTGCCTATGCCGTGGAAGACATTGTTAACGTTGTTAGACGAAATGGCAGGTTGGAAGACATTGATAGGCGATGACACAAAGCTAAGTAAGATTCGGTATCAGTTGCAGACGAGGAGGCATTCACATGCAGGTAATGCAAATAGGAGTAGTATTTTCTGTCTCAATTGATCATTTGATATTTATTTTGATCGATCGAGTTTCATGTTTTGTAGGGACAATGAGGATTTAATTGATGCTTCACAACTTTTCGAGTGATTTTGGAGGAAGTTGAATTGAGGTCTTCGAAAAGGAGCACAAGATTTTTTTTACTTGATTGATTACTTTTTCAATATTTTAGGAGCTTTCCAAATTATCTATGTTGCAACTATTTACCTTTTTTTTTTATATATATATTTTTAAAGTACGTAGCACCAACAGAAATATCCTCCCTAATAGGCTTCATGAGTACTTCCAAAATAGCAAACGACCATATTCCACATCAGCATGAACCACAAAAATATCAGCTGTTGTAGCATGTGTAAGAAAAACCTTGAGAAAGTAGCCAAAATAACAAAAGAAAATTAACCAGCAACCTTAGAGCCTGCACAGCAAAATTCCAGCATCATGATAAATACAGCAAAAACACAGCTACAATAACCGAACAGCGGAAAAGCCAGTAGGCAAGCAACCACCCAATGCTACAAACAACAAAGATAAAGAGACAAATAGTGCTGCTGCCGGCATGAAAATACAATAGCCGCGCGAGCAGCAGAAAGCTAGCAACCTAGAAGCCAGCAAACCAGCAGCTAGGAGAGCACAACAACATGAAAGCAGTTACACCAAGCAGTTAACAACAGCAAAAGAAACAAGCAACACATAACAACAACGCCGCTGCAGCTATAAGGTTGAAGCAGCAAAAACAAACTAGAGGTTGGCATGAACATTAAAAATAAAATGGTGTACCCCAGGCTCCCACAATCCCTAATCCCTGCCTTAGGAATTGATGGATGAGATAAATTGATGTGATTTATAGAGAGATTCATTGTTTGGTATAAACATTGTAGTGGCAGAAACTAGAGTCACAGTAATTTGGTAATTTCAATCTTTATATGAAAAAACAGTTGAGTTTATAATATATAATAGGGTTCCGCTAAATGCACACCCCTTATTATATAATACATACCCCTTTTATTACAATATAATAAATACACATTCTCCGCTATTGTTATTTCACCTTTTAATCTTTTTAACATGTAGTAATTCTTTTCTTATTAACTTGATAAATGCATGTCGTTTGAAGAATCCAATAATAATACTTTTTACATTGTCTTCTTTGCACCATTCTCCTCCAAATAAATTCAATTATTATTTTTAGATAAAATCATGTGATGCTCGAATGGCAGTCACCCTTACAGAAAGATTTAATCACAATCACGGTACAAATAAAAATCAATGAGATATAAATAAATAGTTCTTCCTATTTTACATAAATCTCTAATTTGATTTCATCGACGAAGGCCTCTGTTTGTAATAAAATAATAAAATAAAAAGGGATGGTATTTGTGTACGGTCGTCGTGGAGAAAGAGAGATATTAATATAATCGAAATATCATTTCAGTCGTCATTTTTCGTTGGCGATTCGATTATTGCTCATCCATGGTTTTTTAATTTTTTCTAGTGAATGAATTAAACAAAGGATCTAAACCTATAAGAATGATAATAGTTTCACGCCAATTGATCTAACAGTAAGAGAATTAGGGATTTTTAAGGATTAATAATCTTAAAATTAAAAGGGTAATTTTGAAATTTTGAGGGGTGTGTATATAATATAATTAGGATTTAAAATATTAAAAGCGGTGTGTATTCAATAGAGAGTGTGTATTCAATAAAAATGGGTTTGTATTTAACAACACTCTATGTTATAATATTAATACCACACACAATGTAAGATAATTAATGTAAAAGAGATTAGTACTCCCTCCGTCATATTTCAATATTTATATATTTCTATTTTGGGTGTTTCATTTCGATGGTTATGTTTCTCTTTTTGGAATATGGGACCCATCTAAAATAATTAATATATCACCATGAGCCCCACATTCAATACTAATACACAAACCCTAAATATTATCTTTCCACCCACTATCTATTAAAAAATTATACTCCTTAATCAACGTGAAAAAGTAAATATAAACATTAAAATGAGACGGAGGTAGTAATTTTTATCAGGCTACACTTTTAATACAGAGAGCCCCTCCTCAATGTTTGATGGGCTACTTATTAAACATCGTAAGAAGGTGTACTACTAATCTAATTCTCCCTTAGTACGGTTAGGAATTGCAACGGGAAGGATACCCGTTTATTTTTTGGTACTTGTATTTGTATTTAATTCATTGAAAATTTTAATTATGATATCGTATCGATTCCATACCCATTTATCAATATTTTTACATGTTTAATATTTATTTATTTTATCTATTATTTTAAATAAATATTTAATAAATATGATAAAATAAAATTTATAACTAATAACAAAAACTCCCTCCGTGCGGTGTTGAGATTTACAATTTCAATTTTAGGTTATCTCAAGTTAAGGTTTATATTAATTTTTTGGGTAAATTACCAAAACCCCCCTCGAGATTTGTCCAAACTACCAAATAAACCTCGAAGTTTGAAAAATTACCAATTATCCCTTTTAACTTGTTTTTTATTTGAACATTAATAAAATACATTTTTTCTTAAAATAAAGAAGGATGAAAATGACATCAAGACCCATATATTTAACATTGTATTTTTAAATTTTACTATTTTTAAGAATATATATATTTTTAAAGGGGTAATTGGTAATTTTTCAAATCACAGGGTTTATTTGGTAATTTGGACAAACCTCGAGAGGGGTTTTGGTAATTTACCATAATTTTTTTATCAAGTTGGACCCACACAGAATAATTAATTGTTATTCCATATAGGACCACGCACAACACTAATACAACTACCCACTTAAACTAAATATTATTTCTCTCATCTCACTATACATTAAAATATTATATCTCTTAATCTTTGTACAAAAAGCAAACGTCAACGTTAACGCATGATGGGGGGAGTATAAAATATCTCATAATGTATACTCCCTTCTTCAAAGAGGATTTCTTTTTTCTATTTTGGCGTCTCACCCAAAGAATCTCCTTTCCTTTTTTACATACATGAAACTCACTCACACTAATACAATTAAAATATGGGGTCCACACTCTCACTAATACAACTACCCACTACACATTATATAATAATACACCTTAATTAACGTGCAAAAAGAAAAGAACCCCTTTGGAAGAGACAGAGGGAGTAATTATATATATATTAAAATATTAAATATGCTCTTGTGAGACGGGTCGATCCATTGTTAAAATATTGATGCTATATAGTAGACAAAATATGGTTAGTAGTAGTTAAAGTAAGTTTGTAGTGAATCATATTATGCTATTATAAAAATATACTTTAATTCATTATTTATCGTACTTTAAATATAATCAGTTACGAAGAACACAATTATCAACTATACTCCCTCCGTTCCATTGAAATATGGACATTTGTATTTTGTAGATAGATTAAGTGTAGTAAGGTGAGAGAAATAATATTTTAATTAAAAGTGGGTAGGTGTATTAGTGTAATGGATGGGACCTATAAAAAGAAAAGTAATTAATTTGTAACCGTTAGTTTAAAAAAAAATTGCACATTTTATATTGTGATAACCACAAAATACATAACATTTCAGTAGGACGAAGTAACAAATACTTCATCCGTCCATCTTTAATATATCAATTTTATTATTTTGGGTCGTTCATCCTTAATCTATCAATTTCCCTTTTTAAATTATGGGACTCATACCTTTCACTAATACAAATAAAATATGGTACCACACCCACTAACGAATAGATTGACTAAGGGATTATTTGAGAGGCAGAATGGTTAGGGCAGTAGGTTAGGTATATACAAATAGCAGGGATTTAGAGGATAGCATGGAGGACGGCAGAAGAATGGAAGACGAAATTTCACTCCCTGAACCCATGATTCAACACATTCAATCTTTTCTGGATACCAAATTTGCTGCTCGAACACAAATGCCTAGTATCTAAATCCTGGAACTGCGCCTGGTCCACTCTTCCCCACCCTAGTTTTCAACCTCAGACGACGTTGTCATTGGGAATCCATCCAGAATACTCTGCTAAGGTACGCCCAATCCAACCTTAAAATCCAGCTACATATGAATACCAAAGATTTTGGTATGCGGAAACATCCTCCTCTAGCCAACCAGTTGATATTGAAATCAGATTATCTCTCATTGGCTGCATAATAATAATCCCACTCGGTGAAAAGATTAGTTGTTCCAAACTTAGATCTCTCCGTTTAAGGGACATCTCCACGCATGGTGATGATGATGATATTTTTCAAGCAGTATGGACAGTTGTGGGCTGACTTTGGCGTTCCCAAGTATTCGTAGGTTTGAGTTTAGGATGTGTTGATTCATGAAAACGTGACACTTTATATCCATCCCATTGTATGACTTTATGAGACGAATTTGAGACTTCTTCATGTATTGATTACTGGACATTGAATTAATCTCACTTTTCCGACAAAGCAAACAATTCCTCAGAAAACATTGACAAAGCAATTGCACTCTATTTATTTCTATACACAAAAGCATTTCCATGTACCATGAACATTATATTATAATACATAATATAAACCAACTACGGATCCTGTAACTGTATCTTTTAGGGCACCAAAAACTTTTTTTTTATGCACCGGTATCTGATCCGTAGACTAGGGCGCCAAATTTAGTACAAAAAAAGTCGTCTTCTCCTGCTCTTTGCAGGTACTAGGTTATTGCTGTTACCAGGAAACTCCCAACGTGCAAGCGTACCATCCCATGAAGAGCTGACCAGCATTGGGTAGAAAGGATGCCAATTACAGTCCCGAACGGGATCCTCATGAAAGTCGAGTTTTGCAACTTGATTGCCACTCAACTAAGGATGACAGATTAAAGAACAAGTTCAGTTCAAGACCAAAATTCAACGTAGATAGATTTTTTTTTACGTAAAAAGACTACATTCCTAGTAACATGCATGATCAAAATCATGAATCTCGTATACTTTGTACGAAAGTTGAAACCATAACATGCCAATAAGTGGGGTAAAATACAATTTTCACCCATTAAGGTTTTATCTGGTAAGACAAAAACCTAATGTTTGCAAGTTACGTATACGACAAGCACCCACTTGATTGGAGAAACTTGTGATAAAGCAAAGCTGCAATTGTCAAAATTATTTGTAATTATTTGCATAATATACATCTATAATATCTATCTGTGTATATATAGGTTGAATTTCATTAGGAGATTTCAAATTTTATCCCTAAAAGTATGATTGTATTTTCCTTGTATGTATAGCATATACTGATCAACAAAATTTTATGTATACTAGACTGCATAATATGTGAAATAAGGCTTTCATTAACTTAAAAATGAAGTAATCAAAATAAACAAAATGTCATGCCAAAGGAAGCAAAATAAACACATACCACATCATAAACATAAACGGAGCAATCAGCTGATCAGTATATATATACTTCTGCCCGGTGCTGCAAAAAGAAGATATGGAAAAGGAAAGGCAAAATCAAAAGAAGTTAATGACATCCTAACCAATGTATAGATGAACAGAGTGGGGGAAATTAAAGTTAGTTCTACAACAAGCAATGAAAAGTATTGTGCAGTACTCTGTTTATTTTGATTGATACGGCTTGTACGATTTCTTGAAAACCACGACCAAAACAAGCAAACCAGTCACATACGATCACTGAAACCCTCAACCACTAGTATTGTGTAAAGACATAGCCATCAAGTTAAAACATGACATTTAACAGTGAAACATATTGTGAATATTACAGGCTACAGCTCAATCATGACATTAACCGATATCTAAGCACAAGCTTAAGATTTTAAAAGGAGGGGAGAAACCAGAATAACTAACACAAACCCGCAGAAAGAAAACTGTGCATGCGTATTACCTATATGCTGGGGAGAAATAACAGCGAATGAGAGTTTTTAAGACAGCGTGGCCTTTGTATGTAGCCAATGACAAGTCAGAAGGATGTTTAAAATTTCTCGCTTGTTCTGGGTATTCCATCCACCGGTAATCCCATTCCGCATATCGACGCTTCGCTTTGCTGAATCAAGAAAACATAGTGCCAGTTAACAACGTAATAAAGGTATTGAACCCAGGTTCCAAAAGCACATACTGAAATGTGTAGGTGAAAAAGGGGTCCAAATATCTTGTAATATTTTGGTGTAGGGGTCCAGATATCTTGTAACATATTGGTGTGACATCTCTGGTACAACTCCGTTGGATGAGTGATATTTAGGAGAGAGAATTTATGCCCCAAGCCAATTCCATGTCACTCACGCAAGAGGTGGCATAAAAGATGTACACAAAAGTGTCATAGGACATCCAGTGCCGGTGAAAAGGACATATATATTTATATACATGGATGAGTTACCCTCCACACCCGAGGCTCACTACCATGTCAGCAGACGCCCACAGGGAGGTGCAGAGTAACACCCTCTAAATATATAAAAAATTTTGCATCAGCCTTCATCTGTCAACAGTCTGAAGCCAAGTGCAAATATAATATAATCTTTCTTCTTACAGTGAGTTGAAAATGAGCTTATAAAATGAAAACATTGACGTACTAATTGACATTAGATGACATCTTTCTTATATCCCAAAGTTTGACGGCTTGGTCTTTTCCATTTGAGATGAAGTAACGGCCATCTCCACGTGTATCAATGAATGTAATGCCTTCTAAATGCCCCATCAGGACTCCAGCAGCTTGCCCTTTGGTTACAAAACATCGCCTGTCCCAAACCTGAACAAAATAAGCTATATGAAAGCCGAGTCATAAAACAACCACGCAGAGAAATGCTTCCATAGCATAGAAAATTTAAATGCAGAAAAAAAAAAGAGGCATTATTTTTGATGAGATTCAGCACTCAAAGTATATGATGTAGATAAAATATACCAAGCATGTTAACATCCCAAGGTTTAGAAGTACTTCATCCGAAAATGCTGTTGATTTTACATATATTTACAGGGTCACACTACACGTGGAATCAGTAAGCAACGTAGACAAGGATGCTCTAGAGCATTTCAAAAAAATAAATTTCACAAAGGGGGGTAGGTAAGAAAAGGCTTTTTGCAAGAAGAGACATGCAGATGGGGCTTGTCATGTGGCATCCCAATTTAGGCGCAAAATGCAAATAAAGTTCAAAATTGTCTAGCATGTTTGGAAGCAGTTTTGTCTGAACTCTGAATTGAAAGAGCATGTTTGGAAGCAGTTTTGAATGAATCCATTTAGTAAACAGGCTTTTAAAAGATGGACTACGTAAGACTGCTCAAAAGAATTATCTGGTTTTGGTGCAAATGCAGTTTGATGTCCATCCACAGAAATGCAAGGAAAAAAACAAATCAAAAGCTAAAAAATCCTTGAGAAGTTTTTATTCTGAAAATACATATGAAAACCACTAAATGGATTTTTATATCTAGAAGTCCCTTCAACTTTGTTTATGAACAAGACACACTGTTTTAAGACTTATAGAACAATTAACAGTTTTAGATAGGATCAGATCTCTTTCTCTCTCTCTGCTCCAGGCATAACTCTGATAAATTTATCCAAATGCGTTGTATCTTTGGTGTATACTCACACGAAAAAAAAAACTTCAGACCTAGGGTAGAATATACTTATTTTTCGGTTTTGTTTCCGGAACACAGTTAGACATAAAAGATGGGGAAAACAGACAAAATTCAATCTTGAATTCATTCTAGAGCAACGAATAAACATTACTTTGCATAGGTTATCATCACTGCCGGAATATATGATGTGGCCACTTTCATCAGCAAAGCATACTGCATTGACATCAGACTGCAATAAACATAAAATTCAATAAGCACTTCTTAAATAATATAACTTGTCACCTTCGTAAGACAACATAATCTGAATGATTTAATAACTAAAATACAGGTAATTTTTGCAGCATATTGTCACATATAACTAATTCTGATTGTGTGAAATAGTGGTCAACCTTAAAAGACCCTGAGCACACAATCTATAGGTATTTTCAATTTTCAACCTAGTTCATGATCAAATGATGAATTTGAAGTTGTATTAAAACATTTCTCCATCTCCATTTTTCATGCATCTGTTAACAAAATGATTTAAAAAGAAGAGATTCTCTCTCATTAACCTAATTATTTTTTGGAAGTAGATGGAATATCCCTTTTACCCCAACCTGGAATGATATATTTAAAAGAGTACTGCAGAGATTCACAAGTAGAAAACAGGAACATGTTGCATATGTCAATTACATTAAAGAATCCAATACATTTTCCAAATTCATGTTGAATACAAAACCTATGGTCAGAAAGACAATTATAACTAATCAAAGATTAGAGCTGAGATCAAGGAACTATGAATAATTACCCGATGAGCTGGGATTTTGAGGCTTAGTCTTCTGGATTCTAGATCATAAACATATATTGATTCATCATTGCTAGCAGCTACAAGTTCTCGCCCATCAGTTGAGAATTTAACAGAAAAGATGCCAAAAGAATAATCCTCGGCACCAGATGAAAATTCCAGACCCTCGTGAATTTCCTGAAAAAAGAAGAGAGTATGGCTCCAATTAAAATTGATCACATCAAAGTATTCAAGGGAAAATCACATAGGAAATTCCAGAAAAGTCTTAAGCCTTTATTCACCAATCCACCAATCCCCAGGGCAGGGGCGGTGGGGGCCCCTAATGGTGGGGTACACCATTTTAAGTATATGATAATTATGTAATAAACTTCATGCTAGAAAGTATAAAATTCTCATATAAATTATAGGTCAAAATAATGATTACCATCAATAATGCACATCTAACAGGCAAATGGTCCAATAAGGTGATAAACTATATACTTCTCGGTGGAAAAAAGTTATAGACTGTGGCACATATCTTAAGAATCAAATTACAAATTTAGCATTCTTGTAAAGGTTGTTCTTAATTTCATTAAAAGGAATACCAAAAGATCTTGAAGCACACACCGTAACATTTGCACGCGAGTCTTTCGTACCAGATCCAACATCAACGATATGGACAACAGGTGAGATGCTGCTATAAACCTGTGATGATTACATTGAATTCAAACTAAATAAGAAATTTGTACCAGGAGATGGAGAAAAAAAAAGAATAACTCATATCTATGTGATCAGAAATCACTGTGATCACAGTACATAACAGAGAACCTGCATAGAACAAAATAGAAATCATCATAATACCCTATTTAATCCTTATCCGGGGACATATATGATTATTTATTATAAATTGACATTGAAATCAAAATGAATGGAACAGTAGTTCCAACATTTTTATTTTATTTGATACAGATCAGCAGCTCAGCCTCACTTATATAGTGATAGTAGAACAGCAGGTGCATCTATTTTTCCCACTTGCAGCTGATTGTTAGTTCAAATCAAAAGCTGCACCCTTCTTGCGAAAGGGAACAAATTCATCAAAAATATTTGACATGCAAGGGAAAATCAACAAGTGATCACATAAGAGTACTTCACAGTTCCACTTACAAGGAAACGGCGATCAGGTGAAAGTGTAGTATCAGTAATAGTCCACCTCAAGCCCCTGGCACGAATGTCTTTATGAACTTTCCATCTTGAATCAACTTCATATATCCTGATATGGCTTTCCTGTTAAAGAAATGCGGAAGTCTTTCTCACCAAATTCATTGATTACAAACATAAGCTAAAATGCAAAACACAATCCTTCACAATACCTGAAAGCCAGCAACAAAAAGAGACCCATCATCAGAAAACTGAGAGACATATGCACAACTTTTCATCTTATCAATAGCGGAAGGACCATTAACAGGCAAATACCGGCTCAAAACATGACAAGAATCTGACAAAGAGAACCTCCCTCTTCCACTGTAGTTGCATTCTCTAGCAATCAACATATTCACTGGAGAAATAGGTAACCTTGCCTTACCAGGCAATGCCCGTCTCAATCGCTCATGTGGCGCTGACCTTAACTTCGTAAGTTGTGAGAATTCATCATCCTCACAACCCAGCACCACATTTCCACATGATCCTCTATGCTCATCTATGAAGTCTCTAGCACTAATGTAACTCCTAGGCCTACTCATATTTTTTCTAGTAAACAAACAAAAAGTGAATAAACTGCTTTACAATCAAGAAATTCAATCATACACTTAAAAGACTCAATCAAGAAGAGGTTAAACTCACAAATTCTGGGACCAACTCTTGACACTTCAGTTAAATCAAAAACACTGAAAAAAGGGTCATCACAACTAACGATCAATCAATCAAGCAGAATCAAACAAACAACCATTAATTAATGCGCTCTCACAAATTTTCAACACCCAACAAACTTCACACTTACAGAATCACAGCAAGAGCAAGAGAGAATAGTCAGAGCACGGATGCGAATTGTCAGCACACGTAATCAGTGATGCAAGCACTAACGCAAAAAAGATGAACCGTATTTGTAGAATAATCGCAGACAAGAACCAATTAATTAATTTGGTAACTGAAAATTTTTCACTTTTTTCATTTTTAGAAAAAAATAAAAATCTCGATTACCTAAAGTACAGAAGTCAGAACAGCCTCGGATTGATTTTAGCTAAAATGGGGATTGTTACTCGTTTAGTGTGTGTGACGGTTGGCCTTCACAGTTGCTTGGAGGTCGAGTGTAGTTCACGCGCGTAAGTCTAGCGTGCGCCGAATTATGGTGGACACTGGATACAATGTCTGTGTTAGTGGGCCTTAAACCGAGAGGAAGCCCACTTAAGCCCATGATGATAAATCGACATCCGGACTGTATTGGAACGGGTCTAACCAGTTTTTATAATTGGGTTGGATCTTTTAATGGTTTTCACCCAAAATTAAAAAAGTGATCACTTTTATAATTATTGTATTTTGATAAAAAATTTATATTAGGTATATTAAATAGGGATAATTTTTGGCCAATTCTTAGATGACCCAGCTCACACATGACCCGAGTCAGCACAAGTTGCAGGTTAAAAGATGTTAGGAGGGGCCCACCACTTTATCCTAATATTTTGTTACTTTATTTTATTAATTATTATATATGTATTGTGTTTTTTTATCTATGGAAGGAACATGTGTACTTTATTATTATTTTAGTATAAATTTTATATATATATTTTTTTTTTTAGATAGTCGTTACAAATTTATATATTATTAGATAAAATTTTATATAATTAAAATATTATACAAAATACGTTCATAATTTAAAAAATATTTTTTTTCTATTTTTAATTTTTAATTTTCCTTAAATAAAATTTTAATGTTTAAATAATAAATTAAGAAAACTTGTCTTTAAACTAATTTTATTGAATATTTAATATTAAAATTTTATCAAAAATTACTAAGTTGTAATTTTGAGTAATTAAAAGTAGTTGTTTTCATCGAAAAAAAATCAATAATTAATATTATTTAAGATAATTTAATTATTTAAATTATATTATAATTTTGAAAACTCGAAATTTTGTAAACTCGAAATGTTTGTTTATGTAGATGTTGTAAATACATTAATTAATTTGAAAACTTAAATTTAAAGTGATTACTTTAATAAAATAAAAAATAATTATTTTAATAATAATAATACAAATTCTCTTGTGAGAAGGTAATTTTGTGAGACGAGTTGTGAGTAATTTTATGAGACGGGTCGACCCATTGTTAAAGTATCATTGTTATATAGTTAAAGTATATTTTTCTACGGTATGATGAATAACATTGAATTAAAGTACGCGTAGAGTGTTATAATATAATTCACTACATATATACTTGAACCACCAATAATCACACTTCACTTATATACCTAATATATTTTAACAATGGGTCGACTTGTCTCATATAACCTATCTCACAAGAGAGTAGCTCTAATAATCATTTTTTAAAAAATATTATTATTATTATTATATAGTTCAATTATTTTGTTAATTATCACTTTACCTTGATCGAGTTTATATTATAAATGTTAATACTTTTTATTCATCCCACGAATTCATAATAAAATAATATAATTAAACAATAGTGAGGCTTGCATGCGCCCTGGGACACACCGTGCTCCTTTAGAATTTAATATTAAGGGTAAGGGTATATTATTTTGTTCTAAAAGGTATACACTTCAATTAATAAGGGTACACCATTTTGTTCTAAAGAGTATATATTTTTCAATTATTTTTTTTATTTTTTTCAGAAAATAAAGGGTACACATCTTTATACTAAATTATATGCAATTTAATACAAAATTCTAAAGGCGCACGGCGTGTGCTCTGTGCGCCCGAGTGCACACAAGTTTTTGCCATTAAACAATTATCAC
The DNA here is from genome assembly GCA_023678885.1 of Pogostemon cablin. Classification (NCBI taxonomy): domain Eukaryota; kingdom Viridiplantae; phylum Streptophyta; class Magnoliopsida; order Lamiales; family Lamiaceae; genus Pogostemon; species Pogostemon cablin. The sequence continues at coordinate 21,425,764 of CM043009.1, read as the reverse complement.
TTTTTCTTAATCATATCATTTTTATTATTCAAGTGAATTGTTCATGAAATAATTCAATAAGACACTTATCACCACATTAAATGTACTTTTTTATATTATTTTTATTTTATTTAAAATAATTTCAGATATTACACAATTTATACTTATTACATAAGATTTACATAATCAATATAATAAATTAGTGAATAATCCCCAAATCGAATGGATTGTGTTTCATTAAGGTTTTTTCATATTTTAAGATAATTTTCATTTTAATCCGTCCATATTTTAAGATAATTTAATTTTTGAATATATTAATATGATTTAATTAAAAATATTTAAATTTATAATAATAAATTACTTTTCTATTTCAAATAAATTGATGTGGATATCAAATTAAAGATTATAAAAAGCTGATTAATATAATGTAATTTTTACTAATAATAAATTTGTAACAAGAGAATTATAAATGTTTAAATCTTTTTGAGAAAAAGTATATATATGAATAATATATGATTGGATACATGGGAGGAGCGAGAAGAATATTTATTATATTTGACTCTTTATCGTTAAACGTGATTATTCCTTCCTTTTCCCCGACCTGCTATACATGTAGCTCATCAAACCAAAAAAATCTAACCGCTGAAAATAATTTGATCCAATCTAATGATTGATAATACTTGGGTCATGTGTGACCTTGGATCAGTTAAGTAATGCCCATAATTTTTTTTAATTAATAAAGTATATGAGAAAGAATTGGAGATTAGTAATTGTTTTTGATTATGTACCTTTTTAGAGAGTTGAAAACGCCAATTCAAAATAAAAATGGTGAAACTATTGACAAATGGAAATGGTCAAACTCTTGAAGATTAAATAAAATTCACTTTATCAACTTATTATTATTAGAAAATAAAGTCTAAAATGAGTTTAAGTATGTTGGCAGGATTGGAAAATTAAAATATATTATAATTGGACAATATTTTTTTTTTTTGGGTGTAAAAATAATTTAAGTATTGATGAAGAATTAAAATATGAGAATTTTTGGGATGAAGAGTTTAACATTGTAATTTGATTCAATCATGTTTGGATTGTCTCTCCACAACTTAGTTTTTTTTTTCATGTTTATTAAATGATAATATAATATTTTAATATATTATATGTAAACTTTAGTTGTTTAAGACAACTACATAAGGATAATAATTTTTTTTTTTTTTGCTCATGCATGTAAAAAGAAAATATATAATTTGTATTGTACTAACCAAATGTTAAGAAGTACTACTATTAAATAGCAGTTCAATTTTCTGTATGGAATATACTTCATTGTTAATGAATAATAATAAAACATCGGTGCTTTGTTTCACTTTTCTGAAGACAATTACTCTTCTACTTTTAATACGAAAAATTATGGACGTACGTTTCTTTATTATTACAGAACATAAGATATAGTCATATACATAGACAGAGTTAGGGTAGATATGTACATTTGGCTCTGTTTTTACTCAGATCAATATATATATGAGAGCTTCTTCATCTCCCCCATAGGAAGTTGATCATGAAGGAACCATAAGAAAATACTCTTGGAAAGACAGCCATAACAAGAATCCACTGATTGATAATTAATAACTAAATAAATTCCCAATTATTGGAAAAAAAAAAAAAAAACTTCCAACCAGAAATACCCAGAACTTGATGGTTATTAAGTACTTACAATGTCTTCAAAGGAAATAGAGGCTTCACTTTGCAAGATTCATACAAACCATTACTTATTTTGGTTTATCATCGAGTCATGTTCTATCACTCCTTCGACAGGTCCCTTGCGAAGAATCTCCATCGAACAATTTAACATTTTCTGTCTCGAGCTCACTGGCCCCTACCCCATCTCAACTTGAAGCGAAGTGTTCGCATTTTTTGATCCTCATAAGATGCATCAAACCAAGTCTTCCAACAGGTCAAAGGCTTCCACTTTGCTAGATTCTCTTGGAAAAATTCCACGCGCACTTCCTCAAGATCATGAAAACCAAACTTGTTTTGGTTTATTATTGACCTATATTCTTTCACTCCTTTTACGGGGTTCTTGCAAAGAATCTCCATCAAACGATTATTCACTTTCTGAATTGAGCCTGACTGGCCCGACTCGGGTAGTAAATGTAGAGTTATAATCTTCGGGCAAGAACATCGAAATAAACACTCCAAAACCTTAGAACAAGCAGATGATGGTGCATGGATTGTCAGATTCTCCACTTCAGTTCTAGGAAAACCTTTAAAACTCACACCCTTCTTCACAATAGACACAATATCAAGCGAAACAGAGATTTTCGACGAGCTCAAACATGTAAGCAATATTTTCAACTTGAGGAACCACGCAGTACTAGGACGACTGCATTTTACAGAAACATCAGAAGTCCATTCCCCCGAAGGCGTCTTAAACAACAGGGAAGGCCAGCTGGAACCCGAGAACTTAAACTCACGAATCCTAGGAACGTCAAAATCAGCCCTCAATAGTCTCTTCTGCTCGAAGCTAATGCACTCAAGAGAGGAGCTAGAGAGCTGTATTCCTCTGTAATTGTATCCACCACAATTATGAAGGCTCAAATCCTTCAAACAGGGAAATCTAGAAGAGAAATTAATGAAGAACAGGGGATCAACATCCACCCCACCCAAAAACAATGTCTTCAAATTATACAACTCCCCCAATTTAGTATAACTCACTTGCCAAGAGCACCAGCTCTGCAACAATGTCAATTTCTCAATCGAAGGGCAGCTCCCAATTATATCCCTAAGAACATCCTTTCCTAGCCACACTCTGTCTAAACTAAGACACTTAAGCCCCTTACACTCCACTAATCTATCTTCCCCTAACTCAATTTTGCACCCACACACAGATAACCGAATTAGGGTTTTGGATTCAAACACCTCACATGGCAAATTGAATAAATTAAACAAATTATCACGGCGCATAATTCCAATATCGAAATCTAAAACCCCCAATTTCATTACTTTCGCAATCAATTCTCCAGCAAGTAAATCACAATAGAAATTACGATCGAAATACAGCCTGAAACTCTCAATACTCAACCTTAATTCCTCGTACCTTTGCACTGTCTTCTTCGCGATCGCCAAAAACCCGTCCACCTTGCTTCGTCGATTCTTCACCTCAACCAGAAACTCACGCTCGTCGAAATCTAAGTCGGGTCGGGTGGACCAGGCGTTGTACCATGATTTGGACAGAATGCTAGATCGAGCGGCTTGCTTTCCACTCAGAAATGACTGTATGTGTTGAATGATCACCTCGGGTAATCGGAATTCGACTTTAATGGATTTTCTTCTGCGTTTCGCCATAAGGTTGGTTGATCGGAGATTTCAGAGTGCAACTCCGATGGCTGCCACAGTCATCGATAATGTTAATCAATCTCCGGTTAAAATGGAGAACTTTAGCTTGAGATTTAGATTGTGCTATGACTTGTTCTTGGAAAGTTAGCATATTGAACGAGTATTTATCTTTTCATAGTATGCCCCTCGACACATTTATATGTTTACGTGTATTTTTAGTTGGTGCATCTCACCTCAATATTTAAATTTAAGGAAATATTATAGGAGTAGTACATTGTTTTTTAAAGGAGATATGTCTACCCATCACTAAAGTATGTTGATTATATAAATAAAGTGTATTTATTTCCAATTAAAGTATGTTAATAATAAATAAAATTATAACACACTAAAATCATACTTTAATGTATAATTTAACATATTTTAGAAAATATATTTTAATAACCATTAAATATATTTTATCTAAATAATAGACATACTTTAACATGTCTCACAAATCGTCTCAATTAATTAGCGTCTCACAAGAGAATTTGTCTTTTTTAAGTACTCCATGCTCTCATAATAAATTGCATGTAGACACGAAGTTTATGTTATGTTCTTTTTTACAGTGAAATTTAATGTAGAATGAACGAAAATAGAAAATGTAAAGTTTAATATGGGACGGATGAAGTATAATTTATTTCAATTTTTAATTATTATTTTTATATTTAATTATTTTTTTGTTTGATTTTAGCCTTTTTTTTTATTTTTATTATTATTCAATTTTAATCTTTTGTTCCAAATTAAATCTTTTTTTTTCTTGTCCAAAGAATTTAAAATTTTTGGTCCAAAATTTTAAAATAAAATAATTTAAATTGAAACAAAGAATCAAAATTGAACAAAAATAAATAAATTAAAAATAATTAAAATTGGAATCATTCTAAATTCTAAATGGTAGTAATATTTTATCTTTACATTTCTCTCCAATAGATAGAACCAACACTAAAGTAATACTCCCTCCGTCCCTCCTTAGGAGGGTCATTTGCTTTTTGAGATTAAGGAGTATTATTATTTAATGTGTAGTGGGTAGTTGTATTAGTAGGACTGTGGATCCCAACATTTAATTGTATTAGAGGAGGTGTGTAGGTCTCATGTGTGTAAAAAAGAAAATGAGACTCTTTGGGTGGGACGACCAAAATGGAAAAATTATCCTCTTAGCCTGGGACGAAGGGAGTATATCACAGCTCACTTTCAATACTAATATAAATATTTTATATATTAAAATATTGTATTATGGTGAAAAAAATATATAAATATTCATACAAATTGGAGGGAGTATATTTAAGCTCTCATTCCTATTTTTATATCATTAATCTAGAAAATATTTCGCGCTAAGGTTTATGTTTATATTTTCTTTTTTGTCACATTAGGCTCACACACAAAAATTAATTATTTCATAAAGAACGTCAATGCTAACGAGGAACATAAATATAAATTTTACATATGTTTTATAACTTTTACGTATGTATTTTTTTAATAAAATAAAATGCATGAAGAGATTAATTTTTTTTAATTATTTTACATTTTAAGAAAGATAAAATATTTTTCGGCACATACAAAAGTTATAAAAAATAATAATAATAAATAAAATAAAATAAAGAATGAAAATTTGAAGACAGTGGAGGGAGTAAAAAACGCATTATTTCGGGACTGACGGCATACGCTACGCTGTTGCAAGAGTGTTTTAGAGCTTAATGAACAATTTTTTACTCTTAATTAAGACAGCAGTTTTTTTCCTATTTTGGTTCTCAGATGTTTTTTAAATAAAATAAAAATATCCCGAAAAACTTAAGCATACCATTAATGACGAATTAGCGTAATACTAGCAATTAGGATCTTCATTCTAACATAAATTAGAAGCGTAATTTAGAATGAGTCAACCCCTAATTCACTTCCTACCTTCTTAGCTCTTCAATGGCGGACGCCAAAATATTAAAACCCACCGACGCTGAATTCCACCTTCCAGAAGCCATTATTCAACGCATACAATCCTTCCTCTCCCGAAAGCAAGCTGCTTCCACTGCTCTACTCTCCAGATCATGGCACAACGCCTGGCTTACGCGCCCAATTCTCGATTTCGACGCACGCGATTTCCCCACCGACAATCAGTTCTTCAATTTCGTGACGAGGAGTATGGAAAGGTACTCCGAATTGGACTTAAATATCGAGAATTTTAATCTGTGGATGAACGTCAGCGACACTCATTCTTCCTCCCTCGCTGCTGAATTGATCGAGAAAGCTGTGAGAATGGGGGCAACGGATTTCAATTTGGAATTCAGTCCCCCTTTCTCGCAGTACCTTCTGCCGAAGATGCTGTTCGAATCTGAGTCGTTGATTGGATTATCCGCCGTTGGATGCAGGATTTCCGGCGTGCAATTCACGTGTTCGCCATTGAAGTCCCTCTGTTTGCATCAGGTTCATCTCAGGAATTACTTGATTAGGTATATCATTTCGAATTGCCCTCTTTTGGAAACTCTGTTTCTGTCTGATTGTGAGGGTTTTAGGGAAGTCAATGTGGGTGGAATGACTGAACTCAAGAATTTACGTGTTGTTAGACAAGCTAAGAAACCAATTACATGGACGATTCCCCAAGTTGGATTTGAATTTGATGATCATGGATTTTGTAAATTGAGTTGCTTGTTCTTGGAGAGGGTGAGGATTGATGAGATGTTGTTCTGTGATTTCTCGAGTAAGTTTCCTTGTGTTGAGGATTTGACAGTTCGATACTGCGATGGTTGTGTGAAATTTGATATTTCAAGCCATTCTATCACTTATGTAAGCTTAGCACATGTGAAGCAATTGGAAATTCAACTTGATGTTCCGAATATTCGTTCGTTTAAGTTCTCCGGAGCAGTCATACCTTCGTTGTCTGTTGTGTCGTCTTCCGGGGAATGGGAGTCTGATATAGCTCTTAATTGCTGGAACGAACTATGTGTTTCGTGGTTGCTTGAGCTCAACGAGTTCCTAATGAATTTAAGTGCGTCGAAAATTAGTCTTGGCATTGAGTTGTTGAGTGGAACGAACATTTGTCGTCTACCTAAGATTCGAGACGTGTGTAGACCTGTGGTGGAGAATCTAACAATAGGGGTGCACTCGTTAACATCACAATATGATGTTATATTGGATGGTATGTGTTGGTGTTTTCAGCCTAAGATCATAACTCAATGTTTGTTTGAATGTGTGGAATTGAACACGTCTGGATCCCCGCTGCCTCAGTACCGTCTAGCAAGCAACGAATTGGTGCTGTATTTGACCAAGAAGTTCATGAACCTTGCGAGTTCTGGGTTCTCCAATTCCAACGAGAAGACTATGCGTTGGCATGAGCCCGTGGAAGTAACTCCGGAAGTGTTTGAAGATGTACATATGGAATGGCGGCCCTTGCCTTGGAAAACTTTGTTTGATGCTTTAAAAAGTCGAGCAATAGAAATGAAGATTCGCTTTCGATTGAGATGGGTACAGCTTTGAATCGACGAATGTTACCATGGTTAGCTAATGTAGTCCCTTTTCTGCATTTATGTTTCCTTCATTTTACATAGTTTCTTTTCTGCCTTCATTGTTTCCTTCATCATATTATTAAGATGAGGAACCGAGTGTTTTTTTCAAATCTTAACCCTTTGTTACTCCATAGCTGAGTGTTTTATAAAGAGGCAGAAACGAACACCAGATTATTGTAATTATGAACTTCATTAGGTTGAATCTTAAATTGGTTCTCTATGCTTTTTGTACCTTCTCATGAATTGTTTTGTTGCTAAGAGAATATGGATCTATTTTTCATTTACTAAACCTATTTGATTTTCGATGAGGAAATTTTGTAAATTCTAGTAAATACAGCTATTTAATCTGGCCAAAGTATTTCATGATATCCCTGAAGATTCACTCATACTTTTAATACTTGTAAACCAGACTTGACATCTTGACATCTCAACTACATATAACATAAAGCTGTAAAGCTGAAATGACTGATAGTAAAGACACAAGAACTGAAACTAAGACTATTTTTCCTACCATTTCTAACATTTAGGGCATTATCTCTAGGGCCTCCCTTGCTTTCCCCAGTATATTGAAAACTGTTGCTGCAATGTGAGAAGGTGACAACCCTGCTTCCATCACTTGATCAGCTGGGGATCCATGATCGATGTAGCGATCTGGAAGAACCAATGGTCTCCACTGCAGGAAAATTCTAGTTAGTAAAAGAGTTCTCAATCTCATTTTATGGTCAACAGTAGATTATAAGTAGCACAGCACAGATGAGAATTTAGTTTTGGTTCTCAAATGATGGGATCCAGTTGACCAGTTATTAGTAAAAATGCTATAATTCAAGATTTGTACCTTTAACTTGCCATCAAGAAGCCCATCCAAAGCCATAAACTGAGCTACATGAGACCCAAAACCACCAATCGACCCTTCTTCCACAGTAATCAAGACCTCGTGTGATTTGGCCAAGCTTCGAATAAGAGCATGATCCAAAGGCTTACAAAAACGAGCATCAGCAACTGTCAACCGTAAACCCTTTGATTCTACCAATCCAGCTGCAGCCAAACAGCTCTGTACTGCTGCTCCATAGCCCAAGAGAGCCACCCTTTCCCCTTCAATCAATATGCGGCCTTTTCCAATCTAGGAATGTACGTAAGATTATCGATGAGTTTTTATCTAATCTTCTACTTTTAGATTTGGAGGGGAGGGAATATTAGGTTGTAAAGTACCTCAAGGGGAATGCCTTTGTTTCCTGGTGGCAACTCTAAACCAACGCCGTTGCCTCTCGGATAACGGAAGCAGCTTGGTCTATCATCTATGGTTGCAGCAGTTGCAACCATGTGAAATAGTTCAACCTCATCCGAAGGGGCCATCACCACCATGTTGGGAAGGCAAGCCATGTAAGCAACATCAAAAGCCCCACAATGTGTAGGGCCATCTGCTCCTACTAAGCCAGCTCTGTCCATAGCAAACCTCACAGGTAGCTTCTGCAAATCAACATCATGCACTACCTGGATGGTTGGATGAAGAAATGAATTGCTTGGTTAGATGTCTTTTATTTCCTGCAGAAAGTAATACACGATCGATTATACATGGAAGGGGGCAATGACTTACCTGGTCATATCCTCTTTGCAAAAAGGATGAGTAGATTGCACAGAATGGTTTGATGCCTTCACAGGCCAAACCTGCAGCAAAAGTTACAGCGTGTTGTTCTGCTATCCCAACATCGAAACATCTGTTTGGGAAACGGCGTTCGAAGAGGTTCAAACCCGTCCCACCTCCCATTGCAGCGTGGATTGCGACAATATCCTTGTCTACTTCAGCTTCTGCAATAAGAGCCTCCGCAAAGTAGGTTGTGTAAGCCCGAGTTGGAGCACTCGATTTAAACTGCTTTCCAGTCGCTGGATCAAACTTAGTCACTCCTGCAAAAGTAAAGGTACAGGTACGTAAATAATTCCAATTTTATAAGCATTTGATGCACTTGGTCACTCCTGCAAAGGTAAAGGTACGTAAATAATTCCAATTTTATAAGCATTTCATGACGTTTCTTGTAAAAGTTCCCTATATATCATCGTTTCTTGTAAAAGTTCCCTATATATCATGATGAATATTTACCATGGTATTTGTCTGCAGCTTTTTCTGCGTAAGGATATCCCCTGCCTTTCTCAGTCACAACATGGATCAACACTGGACCTGTTGTCTTAGTACTCTTGACTTCTCTAAGAATTGCGGTGAGATCATCGATGTTGTGACCATCAACAGGACCAATATAATAAAGTCCGAGCTCTTCAAATAGCGTAGATCCTGAACCACTGATCAACCCACGAGCATATTCATCAACTTTTGCCGCTAGTTCATGCATAGGACCTCCAATCTGCTTGGTGACCCCCTGAAACAGCACGAACCTTCGATGAGTCTATAATTCTTAATCACATCTTCTATGAAAAGTAAAGGTTCTCAATCACATCTTCTATGATAGAAGGTTTTACTCATGTAACATTCTCAATCATATTACTAACCTTGGCAACTTCTCTCAATTCTCTGAGAGGTCTGTTGGACTGCAACCTACTCAAGGCACTGCTCAAGGCACCAACAGGAGGAGTCGGACCATCTAGATTAGCGGTGGGTAAAGAAACTTGTTTGTTGTCGTTGAGAATAACGATCATATCAGAGTCAAGATAACCAGCATTATTCATAGCTTCGTACGCTTGACCTGCTGTCATTGCACCATCGCCTATCACAGCGACCACATTATTCTTTCTTCCTTTTAGGTCCCTCCCCACAGCCATTCCTACTCATCCAAGAAAATATATATTATTATTATCGAGTATCAAGGATGCAGTACCGATTTTAAGAAACTAGATTGCTATTAGTAAACGTTGATCAAGCAAACGTTGTTTTGGTAGCGCAAACGTTATTTTTGTAGCGCCGTAACTTAGTCCTAGTTAGTAAAATATGCAAAATATTTACCCTATCCAGCAGAGATGGTGGTCTCTGTTTTACCCTGTTCCGTAACTTAGTCCTAGTTAGTAAAATACGCAAAATCATATAGTTTATTTACCCTATCCAGCAGAGATGGTGGTACTCTGTTTTACCTGTTCCGTGTTTCTAAATGTTTTTGTTGATTAAATAAACGTTGTTTTTCTAGCGCCGTACTTGTCCTAGTTAGTAAAATATGCAAAATAAGATAGTTTATTTACCCAATCCAGCAGAGATGGTGGTCCTCTATTTTACCATGTTCGGTGTTTCTAATTGTTGATTAAGTAAACGTTGTTTTTCTAGCGCCTGTAACCTAGTCCTATTTGGTAAAATATGCAAAATAAGATAGTTTATTTACCCAATCCAGCAGAGATGGTGGTAGAACTGTGACCAGCACCGAAGCAATCATAATCACTTTCAGATCTCTTAGTAAAACCAGAAAGACCACCGGTTTGTCTTAAAGTTGACATTTTATCTCTTCTCCCCGTAAGAATCTTGTGTGGATAAGCCTGCAGACACACAACCTCACCACCATCACTACAAAGACCTCCATGAAAACAGAAGAAAATTGTAATGAAATAGAATCATCACCTGATGGCCAACATCCCAAAGAATTCTATCCTGAGGGGAATTGAATACATAATGAAGTGCCACAGTTAGCTCAATAACACCAAGGCTTGAGCCGAGGTGACCTCCAGTCTTAGACACATTGAAGATCACGTCAGACCTCAGCTCATCAGCCAGTTGTTTCAGTTCCTGTTCTTATAAGATGGGACTCACTCAAAACTCAAGATAATTAAAAAAAATAAAAAAATTACACAAACTGGATTTCAATACATGGATATATGCATACCTTCGTAGTGAGGTTTTTCATGTGAATTGGATAGTTTATAGTGTCTAAAAGAGGAGTAGGAGGTTTCTGGGAGAAATACTCCCCTCTCTCCGACAGTGATGCGCATATTCCGGTTGACCTTTTCCTTACCTTAGTCACCAAAACATCAGTTTCAATCAGTTGTTGTAATAAAATTACAGATGAAGTTAGATTCAACCTATTCCTAGTATACATCCAAACATGATAATATAAACAAAAGAAAGATACTACAGCCCTTCTATGTATACAAATAAATAATAAAGTTCCTTAATGAGCAAGTGTTTTGACCCTCTTAAGAAATGAAATCATTCAGGTACCAAATTATACTATGCAATTTTAAAATAATTATTGCATCTTTCTTGGTACCTCTAGTTTTCTTGAACAAGAAGTAGATAATAACTTGGGAAAATTTTTTGTTTTTTCTAATTAAGACAAGATAAGAAAAAATGGAACCTGATTGTTCTTGGAGAAATGGAGAGAGTGTAGATCTGATCCATAGAGCCAGTGAGAGAGTAAACTGGTGTTCTTTTGAGCTTCAGCAGCTGCTAATCCTTTGCCCAAATTCCCAGTAAATGCAAATGAGCACAAAGCCATCCTATGTATGCAGCTTTCTCTTACACACAAAATCAAGATTACAGATTTTACCAAAGAAAAAGAGATGAGTTGTGTTCTCTCTTCATGCAGAAAATGGGTTTCTTGAATCTGGTATTTATTTGTGGTTTTTGAGGTGGTCTGTGGGTAGAAGAATGTGGAAGTGGGCTGTGGTTAGAAGAATGTGGAAGGGCAGTAAAGAGACAGTACATGCAGTTGCAGGGAGTATTCTTGAAGAAATGTTAATTGGGATTCTTGTTTTTTGTTATTCGGTGAGCATTTGCAGTGGACAGCACAGTATATATATATATATATATAGATGTCTGTGTGTAGAGAGAGAGAGAAAATGGGGGGATGAATGGGGTGGGAGGATTCTGGGTATGTGAGAGAAACATAGTGAGAGGTAAGTTGTGATTGGGCCATGTCAGCAGAAATCACTAAATGGATAGAGATATGATAATGTAATTTAGTGTATCTGTTCATTGGGGAAAAGGTGAGAGAAAAAAAATGCATGTCCTTTTATCTTTTAGCTTGCCAACCCTTCCTTGGTTGATGATTGAGATGTTTAATTCAATGCTCCTTATTAAGGACCTTAACCAGGAAGCTATTCACCACGCTAAGAAAGATTATTTTTTTATTAATTTTATTAACTTTTTAAGAAAACATTGTATTTTTAATTAATAAGTTAATTATAAAGTAATTTAGGTATAAGTGATAGTGACATTTTTAAAAATATGATGAGTGGAGGGTTATTTATTTTAAAACTTTTATCTTTTTTAAAGGGTGAAAGTATAATGAAACAGACAACAGTAATATAATTCCTCGTTGTACATTAAAATATGGGAAAAATCAATTGTACTCACTTTAAAATACTCCCTCCACCACTTAGAAGCTAACCATTTGTTTTTTGCACGTAAATTAAAGAGTATTATTATTATATATGTATTGGGTAGTTGTATTAGAGAGAAATGGTGAGTTATGTAGTGTACCTTTTTACTAAATAGGAAATATGGATACATTTAAAGTAGACGCTCAAAATGGTAAAATGAATACCTTGTAAGTGGCCGGAGGAAGTATAACATTTTTTTTACTCACTCAAATAGAAATATATTTTTTATCCACTTTTATGAGTTTGTACCCAATGTACTTTTTACTCAATTGATTTTTATTATTTTGGAAGAAAAATAAATCTTTTCAAAAAATGGGATGAATAGGAAAAAAAAAAGTTAAACATACATAAATTAATTGAATAAAAATTGAGTAGGAAAAAAAATATGAGCTGAAATGACCAAATAAACAAAAATGCCTAAAAAAGGAAATATAATTATAATCTAGAACCTCAAAGTACACATTAATTTCAAAAATTGCATCTCTTTTTTCCCTACGTGACATATTTTATACTTCGTCCTGTGTTAATGTTGATATTTATTTTTTCATGGATATTAAGAGATATAATATTTTATAGATAGTGGTTAAGAAATATTATATTTAATGTGTGGTGGATAGTTGTATTAGTGTTGTGTGGTTCCTATGTGAAATGGAGTGAGAAATTGTGTTGTATGGTCCACTTGACAAAAAATGAAATGTAAACCTTAATAGTGGACAAACCAAAATGAAAAATATAAACCTTAACGCGGGATGGAGGGAGTATTTATTAACTAAAAATATCAAATTACCCTTAAAATTAATAAAGTCAGTCAAAAAAATCACTTTTTCTTCAAGAAATGAGTAGTATACTCCCTCCGTCACGTCCTAATAGTGTTTGTTTTTTGCACGGAGATTAAGGAATATAGTATTTTAATGTGTATTGAAGTAAGAAAAATATGTATAGTGTGTAGTTGTATTAATGTTGTAGGTGGGTCTCATGTAGATATTTTAATTATTTTGTATGATTCATACAAATAAAAAAAGTAACCATTAAAATGAAAAAGTAAAATTAGAAATATCTAAGATTAGGATAGAAAAGATGGAGTATTTCTTTCTAATTACTCATGTTATTTAAATAAACTCCCAAATGAATCGTACGCTCTGAATAAATAACCATTCCTTTGCAATATCATTTACAGATAAAACTTAAGTGACTCAAGCGCAGTGGGTGCATAAAATTCAATGTAGTTAAAAAGATGTATTCTTTAATACTCCTATTATAGTATTTTTTATTTTTTTTCATCTCACTTCAATATTCCTTCTAAAACAATACTTCGTCTGTCCATAGTTACATATTTTTAATTTAGCGTCTCACCCAATAGTTATATTTCTCTAAAACAATTACTCCCTCCATTTCACTCGTACCTTCACGCTTTCCCCTTTTTGTTCATCCCATACTGATCTTCAACGCTCAAAAAATGAAACAGCATATCAATCAATAACCTCAAAAGTCTTCTAAATATAATAAATATCAACCAACTTTTCTTATATATCTACAATACCGGTGAAAAAATATATGAGACAAATTGAGTAATATAGCTAAATGAGTCTCACAAACTATATTAATATAACCATCTACTATACATTAAAATATTATACCTCTTTACCTATTACATTTTAAAATACTATATCTCTTAATTTTTATGTAAAAAATAAACATAATTATTATAACGAGACGAAGGGAGTATAAAAATGCTCCTATTCTTTTGTTCCCCATATTTTCATATGTAGTACATGTATAGTGTTTAGAGATGTTAAGTTTAACGAGCTACATAAGAGCTCTGCTCAAGTCGATTCGTAAATACTCGAGTTCGAGCTCGTCTTATATTTTTTTTTGTCAACGAATTTAGTCGAGCTCTATTCGATAAGGCTTGTTATTTTAAATAATAAATATGGAGTATATTAATTAAAAATCAGTTCAATAAGGCTCGATAAACTCAACTCGCTTGATTCCAACCAATCTCAAGCGCAACTCAACTCAAAATCACTCGAACGAGTTCAAGTTTGTTAGCTTCTCGATTCAAGCGTGAATGCACAATACTCGAGCTTGCTCAACTCGAATAATAGTTTTTATAATATTAAATTTATTATTCAAAATAATATATATATAATTTTTATCAATTCAAAACTTAGAAAAATAAATTGATTATTAATTTGGTACTGACCTTTTTTTTCTATTAATTAGAAGCTCAGGTTATAAAACTATGCCTAAATTTTATAACCGTTAAAAATAATTTAACTACAACTCCATTAAGTTTTATATATTTAATGTCTTTTAATTTTATTTTTATAATTTATCATTCTTAAAATAATGTCAAAATTTTTTAATTTTTCCATCTGAACTAGTCCGACCAATTGAATAACCTTCACCGTTACAATGTTCAATGCGATTAGGACAACAACGATCCTAATACTCTCTTCATCCCATCGAAAGGTAATCATTTACTTTTTATACGAAGATTAAAGAGTACTATTATTTTATTTATAATGAATATATAGTTATATTAATAGTGAGTGATGAATCATACGTGGGGCTTTTTACTAAAAGTTGAAAATAAAAATATTTAAATAAAACATACCCAAAATAGTAAATTTGTGATTTTTCGGTGGAATAGAGGGCTCATCTGATTTCGTGATGGCTCATGTTACTCATTTTGAGGGTACCTTAAACTCAGTGCTTGAATTAAAAGCAAAAAGTTTAGCCAACTCATTTATTGCCTCATCTATGACTCTAGCCAATTTAAATTATTTATTTATGATTTTAATGAATTTTCAATAGCCATTTGCTTTTTCTGCGATTAAGGAGTACTATTTTTTTTTTAATGGATAATTGTACATTATTTAAATTGGTGATTTTCGGTGGAACACATTACATTTCGTGATGGGTCATGTACTCATGTTACTCATTTTGAGGGTACCTCAAATTAAGTGCTTAAATTAAAAGCAAAAAGGTTTAGCCAACTCATTTATTGCCTCATTTATGACTCTAGCTAATTTAAATTATTTATTTATGATTTTAATGAATTTGAGTTTCAATGTAATTATACACAATGCACATCAATAGCAATCATATTTTAAATTTTAATTAAAATAGTTGACCTAAAAGCAAAAGG
The DNA here is from genome assembly GCA_023678885.1 of Pogostemon cablin. Taxonomy (NCBI): domain Eukaryota; kingdom Viridiplantae; phylum Streptophyta; class Magnoliopsida; order Lamiales; family Lamiaceae; genus Pogostemon; species Pogostemon cablin. The sequence continues at coordinate 21,410,464 of CM043009.1, read as the reverse complement.
TGTTTAAAATATTCTTTAAAAAAAACATGAAGTGGCAAAGTCCTATATTGTTGAGATGAAATATGTCACAAGATAATTAGTGGGATTTTGAATTAGAATCTCCTGAAATCCCACTAGTGTAGAGTGCTAATTATATTTACAAACAATTAATTAGTTTGGTAAAGTCAATTTTGTAAGTGGGATGACACCATCTTATTAAATAAACAAATTAATTGCACCAAACCTATTTGCTATTAGTGAAACGTGTTGATTACCTACAGTAATTTTTTCTTTTTTAATCGATGATCTTTATTTTAGAAATTTGTCTACATTACCTATCTATCAAAATTGTGTTTCCAATTAATTAATTTTAATCCATTCGGATTTATCTAAGTCACTGAACAAGTGATTGTTATTTTGTTCAAAGTTACATGAATACACACATTTTATTGTTTGATACAGTTATTATTGCTAAATATACATTTAAAAAAAAATGAACTGATCATTTAAATCTTGATTATTGCTCCTTATCGAAATTGCTTGCACCATTCTAATTTTAAAAAATGTTGAAAAATTATTTTAGAAGAATGAATATAAAAGTACACATTTGATCAGTTCATTTTTTTGCATTGTACCTTAAATAATTATTATGCAAAACAAGTACTTATGCTCCTATTATACGCTTAATAAATGTATGATATGAATGATGGATAAAAATTTGGTAAAAACTTGCACCAGGCGCATGAACCACATTCGTCTTTAGAATTTTGTGTTAAATTGTATACTCTTTAGTATAAAGATGTGTACCCTTTATTTTCTAAAGAAATTTATTGTGTGTATCCGGGCGCATGGACAACACTCCGTGCACCTTTAGAATTTTGTGTTAAATTGTATACCCTTTAGTATAAAGATGTGTACCCTTTATTTTCTAAAAAAAAAATTATTGAAAAGTGTATATCCTTTAGAACAAAATAATATACCTTTATTAATTAAAGTATATACCTTTAGACCAAAGTAATGTACCATTACCCATAATATTAAATTCTAAAGGCACACTGAATGTGTTCCCGTGCGCCCGGGCGCACGCAAGCCTCACTCTAAAAATTTATCCTAATTTCATATTTTTCGAAAATGGCACTATTTAATATAATACCCTATAATATAAGAGTCTAAAACTATATATACTGAATTTTATATTAAAAAAAATTAATATTTGTATTTAAATATTTATATTATTTATTTTTCAGTCAATATTATATCCTCTAGTATAAGATTTTATATACTTGATTTTATGAAAGAAGAAAAAAACTTAAAATTTTTAATTAAATATTTATACTATTTATATTTCAACCGACCTTTTTAATGAAAAAATTATATTCTTATTAATTAAAATGTCAACTCATAAATGATATAGCAAAAAGTTTTATATTTTTATATTTCAAATATATAATATTCTCAAACTTGCTCATTTTATTTATCTTTCTGATTATTTACTAGAGTAAAATGCAGAAATTAGTGAATATATATTTTATATTCTTTTTTAAGAAATTATATTTATTTTTCTATGGTAGTAACTCATGATGCCCACAGACATTGTGATTGTTACGAAATAGTGTTGTGCAAAATATTCTACGTAAAGTCACACAAAGTGTTATTTACGAATTGGTGTCTTGTGTCCTAGGTGTGTTTGTACGGGCGTAAGAGTACAATATTTTATTTTAAAGGTATATATTACTAATTAATAAAGATATAATATTTTATTCTAAAAGTATATACTTTCATTAAAAAAATTTTCAGGAAATAAAGTTACACGATCTTTATATTAAAAGATATATTATTTAATAATAAAGAGTACTCCATTTAGAGATACGGTATACCGGGCACACAAGTATTAGCCGTTCTTATACCCTATAAGATTATATTGGCTCATTTTTTTAGATTTCAATTACTGAATACATATTTTATTCTTTTTAAAAAAAATTATCTATTCTTCTATTTTCATTAACTCGTGATGGCCAAAGGAGACAAAAACATTAATTGTTAGAATTGCGAGGCAAGGCTGATAATGTTGTGTGGAGCATTCTATACTAGCACACAATTATTTTGACATTTTTTCAAATTTTTAAATACAAGAGTTGCAGAGTATTCTATTAATATATGATTATAAATGCAAAGTTGTGTAGAGTATTCTATGATTATTATAAATGCAAAGTTGTGTAGAGTATTCTATGGTAGTACAAGATTATCTTGGCGTGTATTTTTAAATACAGAATTGCACATGGTATTCTATATTAATATATATTTTTATTTGGAGATTTTAAGAGTAGATTGTGTGAGAGTCTCACGTCAGATTATTTTATATTTTTTAAATAAAATATTATCACTTTAATTATAATACGTTATTATTTTCATTTATGCTATTAACTGTTTATGAAATAGTATTATTACTTTACATTAATTTAGTATAATTTTTTGTTATAAAAGTTATCAATTTTCATCCATCTCATGTAAGTCCTCATATAAGTTTTTATGTGAAATGATCTCACACAAGTATTTGCTAGATTTTAATTACAAATAGTGAATTTATATACTTCATATATCTTATGCTGCCAGTAATTCACGATGAACCAGACATTAACTGTTACAAAATTGCGATACAAAATAACTAGGTAAAAATATAACGTTTCCCAGAACATACTAGTACACAATTATTTTAATATTTTTTTATATTTAAATACAAGTTGCACACTTGCACATAATATTATATTCAACTATAAGGTTTTTTTTTTAAAAAAAATAGTATTAGGAATATCATGACACCTTTTATTTTTTACTTTAGTCTCATATTTATTTCCTTATTTTCTATTTTTAGAAATTTACAATAATTTGCATTATATATATATATATATATATATATATAACTTAATATAACCTATATTATGTATTTTATAATCCATATACAGAATCTCGAAAGACAAAAAGGATATTTTATACTCTCTATCGCCCCTGCGAGTATTATTTTGCTATTTTAGACATGTATTTTTATGATATATAAAAAGTATTATTTTGCTATTTTAGACATGTATTTTTATGATATATAAAAAGTAATAGGATATGAGAAGGTAATATGTATAAGTATGTTTGTTTGATAGAGTATATAGAAAAATAAAGTTAATATTGTACTGTGTTGATATACAAAATTAATATTGAGTTAAAAGGTGTAATATTACTTTTATATCTTTATTTAATTTTTAAAATTTAATATCATATCATCTTCTAATGAAATAAATATTTTAAATTATTTTATATTTTATATCATATAAATTTTAAATTATAATTCAGTACATAATTTAAAATTAACGATAACAAACTATCCAATTATTTAAAAAAAAACCAAATTTTATTAATGATAGATCGATCTAAGGAAATTTTCTAAAAATTAAAAAATTCTAAAAAAAAAAAAAAACTGCTTCGGTTCTCAATTCACCTCATCTCCACAATGAAATAATCATTAATCCACCATTATTTTGAAAATCCATCCATTCACCATGAGTGCTCATCTCCACAATCAAATTATCATTAATCCACCATTATTTTGAAAATCCAAACAGCATGCAGAAGCAAACAATAATTGCTTTCAACCAATTCTTTCGCCCTATTGACAACAGATTTTTGGTGATGATACTTTTTCAACTATTTCCGTGAAAATGGAGATGCATAGAAGGTGGATGACAGCAATTCCCTTAGAACTGACTTGTTATTTCGACAGAAATGATACATGGAAACTATGACAGAAGGAGAATTTTAGAAATAATTATTAGGGATTGTGAGAATTCCCAATTGTCAGATTCGAAAGCTAAGACCCAAATGGCAATTACCCAAATTTATCTGGATTCACTGTTGAAGATGTAATATTAATACTACCCATAATATGTTGTACCAAACGTGTTTGAAGGCCTAAATATACAAGCATCTATATATATAAAAATAAATAAATATAAAATTAGACAATTGCAATAAGATGGGTGGCTCAATAGATAGCTGAATCTGACTATTTTAATACAGATAAAAAGGTCCATCAAATATCAAGAAAATCATAATAAAAACCGTCTATTTATAAGCAAAAACAAATTCATATATTCAACAAGAAGTTAATCAATTATTTGATTTCTTGATAGCTATAAACACCAAACTTTTCCTTCAAACAATTTAGAGGGAGATAGATACGCAGTGAGGTCCGTAAATCCTAAGCTACTGAAGTTTAACTCTAAATTCTCATGGAAGCCACACATGTGTCTCTCAGTCTCTCAATTGAGTCGATTTCAAATGGATAGAATTCATTTCAGACAACATTCAGGTCTGCCAATGTGAAAAGAAGAAAATACACATGGCTATTGCATGTCGATAAACTTATCTTGGAATACAAGAAGACCGAACGCCCAGGAGTTGATCCATTGGCATTCTGGGTTTCTAAAGCTATTGAGTAAGGTTGATCTGGCAAGCGACGCTTGCACATTCAAAGAAAGCATTTCCTACATAGCATATTCAACTACTCATTCCGTCTCAAAAATACCTGCACACTTTCCTTTTTCATTTACCCTTACATCATTTACAGACCTCAAATGTGAAAACAAACCACATATTAACACCCTCACAGTACCACAACACAACAAGTATGTCCAAGTCAACAATATCATACATTATTCCATTATAACACCCTACTCATTTTTCTTACATCATCACATCAAAAAGCAACTTTCTTAAATTATGTGCTCAAAAATAAACGTATGTGTTCTCCAGATGAAGAGGGCATAATACATGCATAACTTCAAACCTAAATGATCAGGCATAGGATCTTCAAATGGGAAGCCTATTATCACAGCTACATCTTTTTAAATAGCTAAAATGGTCCACAAGATGTAGAAAGTTAGAAGAAAATCTTCATAGGTTTGCAATTAGCTTATAACTGAGTTTAAGCCAACTATAAGTTCTGTCTATTGTTTCATACCACAGAAATGCTAAACAATGCAAGCCCGAAAAGTTTAAGATAGCAATCAACAGTTTAAGCCTGTCAAACAGCAAATTATATTTAAAATTTTTTAATGCAGAGTAAGCACGTTAGCTCGATTGAAATGCATGTTTTTTCCAATCCAAACTAACAATTTGACCAATCCAAAAACAACCATGAGGATAAGGAAACACGCATATCGACCACATATTGGTGTTCTACTCACTTCATCTTTTGCTCGGTGAACAAAACATGGCGATTCACACGAGGGTCATACTTTCGGAACTCAAGCTTTATGTTATCTCTTTGGAGCCTCTTCGTCTTCGACACAACATAGAAAAATCCAGTCCCAGCAGCCGAAACCAGCCTAACCAATGTTGTAGCCGCCTTCTTCTTCTCACCCATATTATCACGGTAAATCACAGCGAACTAAAGGCAAAACAGTTATTGAACTAAATAAATTCATCCTTCAATATTCAAAATTGCAAAAACTCAAAACACAAGGAAGTTTTGAAAATAAAGGCTGACCGAAACAACACGAGAAACTGCAGAAAACCCATGATTTCAAACTCACATAGAACCTATGCATCAGCTCATATATCGTATTAGTAAAATAGCCAAAATATTCAGAAAATTCTCAATCTTCCACTTTTCGATCCAACATCTGCAACTATAGAAAGCTTAAAACAAAGAGGAAATAAAAATACTAAAACTTTCTACATTCTATCGATAAAGCTCAATGAGGAATAAAATCAAACAGATGGAAGACACCGTGAAAAAATGAACATCCCCCTCTCCCTCACTTATAAGTCTTCGTGGTGGATTCCACAAGACTGAGAGATATTATGAACGCCAGTTGCACATCATGAAATTCTCACAATTTCAACAAAAAAATCCTGTTCACAGTAATAAATGTAAACTAGAAAATCATGTCATATTTCCATTAAATTAAAAAACAAAATTCGTCAATACACTTTCGGGCTCACTGAATCAACTAGATGAATCAATCCACAGAAGAGATAATTGAGAAGAAGAAATGAAGCAGGTTGATGGAGATTGAAAGGCTCACCTTGGTCTGCACAGGGAAGGAAGCCAACGGTAATAGGGTTTTCTATTGTTCAAATTTTTAAGTTAAAAGGAAATTAAAGGCAAATCTGAAAACAATGATAAAAAGTATTATTTATAAATATTTATAAATAATTTATAAATAATTTGTGTTTTTAAGTTTAGCCCACCCTAAAAATATTTTCAGCCCACCCAAATAAAGCTAAAAAAATAAATATATCTTCTTTTTTCTTTGTGTTTTTAAGTTTAGCCCAACCCAAAAATATTTTAAGCCCACCGAAATAAAGTTAAAAAATAAATATATCTTCTTAAATTATAGTATATATATATATATATATATATATATTATTTTTTAATTATTATTATTTTTTTTTATTTTCTTCAATAACTTAGCCCACCCCACCCCAATTTTCTGGATCCGCCCCTGATAAAAACAATGATAAAAACGAACCTTACATGGAATTGTAGAAAGAGAAACTCTCAGACGGGCACTAAAGTATGGTTACAGTATTATATAGATAAAAGAATATATTTATTTGTAGTTAAAGTATATCAATAATAAATTATATTATAACAAGTTAAAATTATATTTTAATTTATACTTTAATTTATAATTCAATATATACTTTAAAAAACATACTTTAACAATTATTGAACATACTCCCTCCTTCTCATCATAATGGTTACACATTTCCATTTTGGGTGTCTCATACTAATGGTTGCATTTCCTTTTTTTATCATATGGGACCCACACAAATTAATTATTTATCTCTCCATGTGCCCACACATCTCACTAATGCACATATGACCTACCCACTTTACATTAATTTATTATTTCTATCACCTCAATACACATTAAAATACTATATTCATTAATCCCTGTGCAAAAAGCAAAAGTAACCATAAGAACGGGACGGAGGGAGTACATATTTTAACACGTCTTACAAACTGTCTCACACGTAAGCAACATCTCACAAGAGACTTTGTTTGTCGAAAAAAGTAATAACATCATTAATAAAAAGTACTTCCTCCATCCTAATAATACATGCATGTAAAAAGTACTTCCTCCATCCTAATAATATGTGCATGTATTCGGTGGTACGAGGTTTAAGAAAATTAACTTTTTATTGTAGTGAACGTGCACATATTCGGTATTATGAGGTTTAAAAAAAATAACTTTTTTGTTGAAGTGGTGTAAGAAAGTGAATGATTGTTTATATAATCATACAAATTTATTAGCTCAATTCATTCATTATGTGAATTCTTGGAACGAATTTTGTAAATGCAGTCCTTAATGCTCATTACCAAATATATTATTTCTAAGGTCCCATCCAATTTAATTTCTACTTGAAATTAGGCATCCACTTGATTCGGAACCGGTTCCCAATTTCCTTTTTTGAAATTAAGCTTTTTCATAAAAAAAAATAAAATAAATAAATAGTAAACCCCGATTTGGAACCATTCCATGAAATGAGAAACTAAAACCAAACCGGACTATATACAATTTCGATTTCATTTTGGCCGGTTTCGAAACCAGTGGTTCCTGTGTTTTTGTGCACTTGAGATTTACACACATGAAGTATATAAAACATAAATAAACAACAATTTGCATGTAAACTTAAACATAAAATTAAGTTCAAAGATATATTTATATAGCACTCCAACTTAGAACTGACGAAGCAGGATCTCAGAAAATATAAGTTAACAATCTAAAAATACCGTCGAAATTCCGTTGATGGCAAACCTGATACAACTAAACAGAAAATCCAGAAACATCACTACCTCTCAACATAGATACTACTACATTAACAAAATAACAAAGTTCTTCAAACAGCAACCTCACAGCAGATTCTTGCCATCATCATATAATGCACGACACAGATTTAATGCTCACAAAGAGAAGCAGCAAAGACAATCTCCAAAGTCGTCACAAGATGATACAAACTGCACAATCGAAGGAAAACAGATAAGGAAAAAGTTGGTAATTCAATTGAGTTGCAGCTCTGACTTGTTAGCATCTCGTGAGAGAGAAGGAAAATCGAGATACACAGGCACAGCTCAGCAAAAGAGAATTTCATTTACACACAACAAAGTCATTATCACATCAGCAATAGTCTTCGCTGGTTGTATCTCACCATCACACTATCATTCGTGTTTCAGTATAGACACATGTTTCAAAGTTTCTTTTCATGTCCTTTTTGGGTGTTTCAGTAATTCTAATTTGAGTATACGTTCTCTAGTTTAAGTGCCCAAACAAGAGCATCTAAAGATTTTTTAATGTATACGCCAAAATTATGTAAAGCGCTTTTATTATTATTTTTTTTATAATTTTGAGTTTATGATTCTCAGGTTCTTTATAATGCATCATCACTCAGTCCATCCATCAAGTATCTAGTGCGACTGTACATTCCTCTCAACCTTCACCTTTTTTACCCTCATTTTGTTCATGTTCAATTTAGTTATTTAAAACTCCTATTTACGTACCAATAAATTGACTATGTTATCCAGATTATGATTTTGATTTTCAAAGCCAAATAAATTGAGAGATGATTAAGTTCTTCCCATTTAAAGTACAAATTTACTAAGATGTGAAGTAAGTAATCTTGCACCTTAGGTTCTGGAACGGGATCTGGCAGGACTCCTAGAGCTTCTTCTAGGGCTAGGAGACCTGCTTGGTGAACGACTGGTATGTCCATTTTCTCGAGGACTAGGAGACTGGAGGTTAGGCCTGTGATTTTTCTCCTCATGTGGAGAAACAGAGCGGGGCACAGACCTGGAATGCCTTCGTGACCTTTCATGAGACTTTCCACTTCTACCAACTCTAGGAGAAAGTGATCTAGACACTGATCTTGATCTCCGTGGAGAGTAGTAATCATCCCTAGCTTTACGTCCTCTGTCTCTGTTGAAAGGAAAGAACAAAAATAAAATCAGATACTATGAATTTCCAGACAGACTGGTGAACCAAAAAGAAAATGTGAAACAAACTACCGCAAGCCCAAACTTCATACAACATCCTGTCCAAATCAGTGTTTCACAGCAGAATAGAGCCCAAAGGTTAATTTCAAACACCCTAGACAATAAAATCTAAACAGATGTTATAAGTGTGACAATACAAGAGAACCTCTTCGAATTCAAAATTCCTAATCACTGAAGCATGACTTTTTACCTGAAACCTTTTCAGATATTCCGGAAAAAACTAGATACTTTGAGCCACACAAACATCAGCATCAGAAAACTTCACAGCTGTCACTGTCTACTATCTTTTCTTGGGCATTTTCACTTCAATCAGTAATAACTTTGAAAGTCTTTGCTTCTTGAAGATGATTTCTTTCTTTGCAAAATATAAGCTCTAGATTCTTTAACTGGATGGTGCGCAACATTAGGAAATCAAGCTAACAAACTAAGGAAAAAATAAATAATAACTCTGTTGGTCCTTGTAATTATTTCAGTAATCATACCAAGTTGGTGGTGCAACACAAGACAGAAGCTTTTCATGCCACAGGCATAAAAACATAATTCCACAGTTTTGAAGGTTAACCATGACGATATGGGATTAGAAACTTCTGGAGTGGCATTCACAAAAGCATAAAGCTAGTACTCTTTGACTTTATGGTCCCTTTTCACATTTCTCTTATTAGACTGGAAATCTTTATCTCTTTCACTTAGGATCGGCATACATAAGGATGTGTCGTTTGAACCTACCATAAGACAAGCAATGCATACTTCAGAGAAATAACATACTTCTCAGAAAAAAATAGCACCAAGAGACGAGTCTCGAGATTCTGGAGATAAAGAACTTTCCAAGAGGTCAAACATTAGCAAAGCAAGTCAGAACAAGAACTTAATTGTGTGTCTTACTGGACAAGGGACAATTTTGCACTAACACTGTAAATGCAAGCATATGATCCATGGTCATTCCCCACAGCATGATATGCTCTACTATAAGTGAAAAGGCCTCCATAAACTATCACGATTACCACACCATGATAAACAATCCAGATATCAATAAACAGAAAATCCCATAACGCCAAATGTTCAAGCAAGAGCCCAAGAGAAGGCTTCAGAAAATTGAACGCTTACAGAACAAGTAAGACTAAATATACAAGGGTTGGGATGGGAACCCATAAAAGCAAACCTTGATACATGTCTTGCTGGAGAAGGGGAGCGTGAATAAGCTGTAATATAAAAAAAAAGAACTCTTTAGTAAGATAAATAATATTTTCCAAAACTGGTTATATACTAAAGTGTTCCCCCAATGCAGAAACAAACATATAAATTCAAGAGTTTGGAATATTTTGAGTTAAGAAACCAAATATAAGTGACTAAATTTCCACTCACAGTTATGTCGGTACTTGGGTGAAAATGATGAACTTCGTCTCCTATGGCTCACGCGAGAACTGCAAATAAAGAGTAAAAATAACTTAGCAATCACCAGAAACAACTAAAGGATCTGACAATCATCAAGGAGAGGAAAACTGAACACAACACACAACCTTCTGTGTGTGATCCTACGCATTTCATGTGGAGTTTTCCTGTTTTCCTCAGCAAATACAATCCTTATTTCACGCCCACCAATGACCGAATAATTGAGGTGGCTTTTAGCTTCAGCTGCATCTTCAGGATAACGGAACTTCACAAATCCAAAACCTCGGGGTTCTCTGAAATTTGATTACACATACAATGGAGCCTAAATTTATGAAGCATAAAAAAATAGACTTGAAAGATCCAACTCATAAAAATAAGTATACCCCGTGTAGTAGTTTTTGGGCAAATAAACATCTTTTACAGGACCAAACCTTTCAAAGGGAACCCTAAGGTCTTCTGGCCTGCAAGGAAAGTACAAAAATATATATATGTATTCAAGTATAGCAATAAATCAAGTCAGAAATTCATACAAGAATATACGATATTTTATGTACACTTGCCCCTCACAAAAACACCAGTTTTTGCATGAGAACTTCAAGCAATTAACCATCTAGGAGGAAGAAAAAACTGAAATTCAAATATATGATAATTAATAACATCCAGCAGCTGATATTATCATTGAATAAATTTACCAAACCGAAGGTCAAGCTTAACAGTTCAAAATTTGAAAATATGCACGTTTACAGTTTACAAGAAGTCAAGAACCAGACTATGGCAATTCCCCACATCAGCTGGAAGAAGAGACAGCTTGAAATACAAACTTGTTAGATCCAAACAACATTAAATGAATTCAGAACTTTGTTGCAGCATTCATATTTCCTCAATCAAGTAAGACATCCTACCATTACAAAAACTTACAGCTCCAAGCCGTATTAATGTGGTTTCAGTAATTACACAATAACTTCACGTAACTCTGCAACATTTCCACATTATCCATGTCATTCTAAAGTTACAAAACCACATCTTGAGAGCAACACATATCCAATTGGGTTAGAGCTCCTTAATGATATAATGAAGTTCATACAGGAACTTTTTTAGTTTGTTAGAACTTGTTTACATAACAAATTAAAAATATGAGAAGGCAAATACAAAATCATTCAACCACTAAAATATAGCTAATTGAACTTTTTACATAAGAAAATAACATGAGTTTTATTAACTTCAATATTAAAAATCTGTAAAATTTGAATCTTTTTATTAAGATAGGCCCTAGGGAATAAACAGTGTCACCAACAAAGAGTTTATACTTCAAATATTGTCAAGTTATCACTTAAATAACGAAAGACTGTAGTCTATCAATGTTAATTAAAAAACTCGGAATAATTTGTCGCTATCCAACTCATACTGCCAAGAAACTCCCAATAAAGATTGCTACACGGAAGGTAAAACATGTAACGAGAGGATTGAAACAGTTTAAAACATAGGAACACAAAACATAAAAATGACGAATGAAATCGAAATTTCGAGAATATCAAAAAGAAGAAAAATCGAAAATAAAATAACCTAGCGCTGAGAGAAATGTTGCGAACGAGCAGGCCCGAGGGAGCCGGCGAGCGGCGGTCACGACGGCGATCGCGAGGGTCGTCATAATGCTTTCGCCTCACGGGGCTTCGACTGCGGCTATGGCTGCGACTGCGACTGCGGCTCCTAGCCATTATCAATAATCTTCAGCTCCTCTAATCGAGATTCTCAATTTACATGGGCTAATCAATTCAGGGAGATGGAAAAACCCTAACCCTATAAAGGGGATGAGAGAGAGGTGAACTATATATGAACGGGTCGCAATTTTGGAGGGAGACTAAAAATTATTTATATGGCTAATACTCATTTGAAACTCACCTTATTCGACTAAAACTAGTATGGAAATATCGTGAGTCATACTTACTTTTTTTTTTTTCGAATTAATCCAAATTTTTTAGAATTTGTAAATAAATACTCAACTTTAAATTTATATAGCAATTTAAATTACCGAACAATTGAAAGCTTGTCCATTAACTAATATGTCAATCTTTCATCACATCACCTTCCACATAAACAAAACGACGCCGTTTGGGCTTTAGATGTTCTTCCAATCGAAATAATTTAAAATCATCACCAATCAATTAAAATTATCCCAAAAAAAAAAATAACTTGATTTAGATTTGTATGCTGGGATTCAATCCCATTCATTTTTCATAAATATATTAAATGTCAAATCTTTTAATATAAAAACTTGTACTACTAATTTTTTTTGGAAAAAAAAAGTTTTTTTTAAGTACTCATATTTTCTTTTGTTGAGCATCAATATCCTTCATATTTTAATCAATACTTTAAATAAATAAATAATACTCTTATTAACAAAAATATGTAGCCTTTAATAAAATGATATGTAAAATTACTCTTTAAAGAGATGCATTGTTATTTTTTCAAATGACTTCTCAAATGTTTGCACCCTTGTCTATCGTAAAATATTATTCCTCAAATTTTTGCATTCTCGTTTACCGATTAATCTTTACTGCCTAAAAAAATTAATCTTTAAAAGTAATATTATATTTTGCATAAAAATATTATTTTTAGAATTTTGTTTGTTATGATTTCTTATATTTTATTGAATAGAATTTGAGGAGTAACATAAGAATATTAAAAAAAAAACTTAAGGGTAAAAAAAATTTAAATTTGAATAGATTATAAATATTTCTTATGGAGGCAATTGGATCCTGATGTAATTCAGCTTGAATTTATTTGTTGGGCCTTTCAGGCCTATTTATTTTTAGCCCACAACCTGGCCCTCTCTTTTATAGCTGGGCTTGTACTCTGGCCTATGATATTGATTCTTAAAAATAACCCAATAACTACTCTCTCATCCCCACACCCTTCTCTCAAGCCATTAGCAGCCACTCCCTTTTATTTTTGAAAGATTATTATTATTTCTCTATATTTTATTAATGGCGATTTCTTCTCCACGTAAACATTTATTTTCTCTTTTTTTAAGAGAAAAAAAAGTGAGACATTTCTTTTCCTAGTATTTTTTAGATTGTATGAAGAAATTAAGTTTATAATTACATGTTCGTGTTATGTACTTTCAAATACACTACAATACTTTTTAATTCGAAGATATAAAATGGAAATTAAAATTTTAGTTTATTAAGTTTGTCTACTTTTTAAAATAGTTCAAGTTGTTTTGAATTATTTTTTTTTGTACGGAAGTTGTTTTGAATTTTTAAAACTTATTATTAAAGTCAAAAGAGAAAATTAGAAACAAATAATAAAGTACATAAACGTTATCAACTGGCTAATCCATTTCAATATAGATTGAATTAAATATAGACATTTTTGATAGAAACTCACTAATGAAAAGGGCTTATATAGGGTGGTAAAAATTCAAAGAGGCACTATATTGTAAGATAGGTTTTTGTGAGAAATGTTATGAGATGGGTATACTTATATAGATAATGTATACTTATTGTATTTATTATAATAAATATATTTGTAGTTAAAATATGTCAATTATGAATTACATTATATTAACACGGTAAAATCATACTTTAATATATAATCTAATATATTTAGAAAAAATATTTTAATAATCATTTAAATACTTTATCAATTATACTTTAATGTATAATAATTCAGCATATTTTAGAAAACATACTTTAATAACCATTAAACATATTTTATCTATATAATAAACATACTTTAATATGTGTAAGTAACATTTCACAATAAACTACTTTTTCAAATTGTAAATGGTTGTCCATTTAAAAACAATTTGAGAAACACAATTTTAATTGTTCAAAAAATAAAATAAAAAAAAAGTAAAAAGAGAATATGATATAAGGTAAAGATTTGTGTTGATCATTTCATGGAAGGACCTGCGATAAGAAAAACGATGTAATTTCTCCCATAACATAACTATTATACTTAAGTTGCACTCATGACTCAACTAACGGATATGACTCACATATGCAAGATTCTCCAACTATTTGGTACAACTTCCTAACAACACTTGCACATATAGTCTTTACCAACTACTCCACGTTTTTTGGGTTTGATTAAAATGTTATTATTAATTAATTTAAGGTTTTAAATGTTTTTTCTAAGTATTCGGTTCATTTATTCTCTTATATGTTTGAATATACACTTAATAAAAACAAAGAGTTGTGTGAATCACGTTAACATGTAAATTATGTTTTATGATTATTTTTTAATACATAAAAAACCTCTCTTTAAAGAGTTAATTATTAATCTTTTAAATAAAAAATATTATTTTTTTTATAATCTTCCAGTCTAATTTTTCGCTTACTCTTTACAATATAAAAAATTACTCTTTTATAAAGATGAATTATTATTCATTTGAATAAAAAAATACTTTTCAAAAAATAACGTTTATGCATTAAAGAGTAATTTTGCAAAATAATAGATTCATATGTAAACCTGACCCATACAAGACTCACTCTTTATAAATTTGTATATTTAGATTGATTCATTTAATTTGAATGAACTGTAGATTAGACTTTTAAATAGATAATGAAGATAATGAAAATTATGAAATAAACATTAATACTTGTGTGAGACTGTTTCACATATCAATATTTTTATTTTGGCAAAAACTCTTGTGTACCCAAGGCCCCAGGCGCACGGACCACATTTTGTGCGCCTTTAAAATTTTGTGTTAAATTGTATACCCTTTAGTATACAGATGTGTACCCTTTATTTTCTAAAGAAAATTATTGTGTGTATCTGGGCGCATGAACAACACTCCGTGCGTCTTTAAAATTTTGTGTTAAATTGTATACCCTTTAATATAAAAATGTGTACCCTTTATTTTCTAAAGAAAAAAAATATTAATGAAAAGTGTATACCCTTTAGAAAAAAATAGTGTGCCTTTTATTAATTAAAATGTATACTTTTTAGAACAAAGCAATGTACCCTTACCCATAATATTAAATTTCTAAAGGCGCATGGAATGTGTTCCCATGCGCCCGGGCGCACGCAAGCCTCACTCTTTCACAATTAATTATCACTTTTCAATAAGGATATTATCACTTTTTATTTATATTATAAATAATTTGTTCATAACTAAAATAATTTAGGCAAAAAGCTTATGTGTCCCCGGGCGCATGGATATAGATCCGTGCGCCCAAACCTGACCCTACCCACATTAATTACCCGACCCGAGTACATAAGGAAAAAAATAAAAATCTCATTCATTTTCATCATTTTTCACGATTGATTCTCTCTCTTTCTCCCTCTCTGCGTTGTGAGCCATCTGCTTCTAGCACTCAAAATCTGTTGATGGAAAATACCATCTCTTTCTCCCACAGATTCTCTGAGAATCAATCAACCGAGATCGATCTCCTCATCCACGCCCACGTAATTTTCATTTCATTTTCCCTTGTCAAACACTACTCTACTCAAATCAATTTATGACGAACTGAATAGAATCGAATTTTGACAGAATGAGAGACTGAGAATGGCGTTGCAGGAGGAGAGAAGGGAGGCGACGACTATGCTGATGAAGAGATACGAGTGGCGAATCGAGTGCCTGATGAGCGAGAGTGAGTAGAGCATGGCGAGAGCGGTGAACAGAAATGTGGAGCTCAATAATCATCTGAGAATCATGGAGGTGGACAACTAGAGGTTGCAGAGATTGGCAGAGGAGAAAGAGGCGGCGGCGGCGTCGCTCAATGGCCGATTCAGCGAATAAGAGAGAGAGTCGCCGGCGCCGACGCAGGGGATGCGGAGTCATGGTGTTGTTTAGAGTCTAGAGATCATCTTAATTGGTTGTTATCAACTCTGTTTTTACAGTTTAATTTGATTTACATATAGTGAAATCTAAAATCCTTGTGTTTGTTCAATTCTATAATAGCTTGTATATTCCAATTGCGTGGAGAAATTGCAATTTACATATCAATATACTATTTGTATGACAAATAATGTACCATTTATTCATAAACAATGTATTCTTTTCTCATTAACAGTGTACCCTTTATCCATTAATAATGTATCCTTTAATCATTAACATCATATTATTTGTAACTCTTTACAGATTATATGACTACGATATACTCTTTAGATGACAAATATATACCCATTACTCATTAATAATATACCCTTTATTCATACGCAATATACCCTTTGCACCATGTCATTATACACAAAATTTCGAACATTCTAAAATCCATACCCTTTTTACGACACCCTTTATTATCCACAATAAATTATTTGCAACTTCATATAATTTACACAACCAGTATACTCTTTACTCATCAACAATATACCCTTTACTTATCCGCAGTATACCCTTTGCACCATGCCATAATACACAAAATTTGGAACATTCTAAACTCCATACCATTTTTATGACAACAATGTACCCTTTACTCGTCCACAATAAATCCTTTGCTACTTCATGCAATTTGCACGACTGGTATACCCTTTGCATGACAAACTATGTACCCTTTACTCATCAATAATGTACCCTTTACTCATACGCAATGTACGTTTTTTGGCCATGTCATAATACCTTCTATAATAAACTTGTAACACTCTAAACTCCGTACCCTTTGTATGACAACAATGTACCATTTTCTCATCAACAATGTAACATTTACTCATCAACAATATACCATTTGCAAATCCATCATGTTTACATGACAACAATATACCCTTTACATGACAACAATGTACCCTTTACATAATAATAATATACAATTTCAATTCAAATACAAGTTAGTAAAGTATAAATGAAAGATAAAAAATATGATATTTCCTTCGCATACAAAAACCCAAACAAATTGAGACTAAAAAACGTCATGTTTACTACAACAAATCTGATGGCTTTCTATGCTTGTTATACTAATAGCTCTACATCTATACAATAATAATAAGCAAAAGCAAGTCTCAATTCAGTTGGGATACTAATCTCTCTCTCCTCACACTGCTTATCCCCTCAAAAAGGCATTTGAAGGTGTACGCGATTGAAAAACGCACTCAAACTGAAATTCATCAATTTCATATTTCCTTCCTCATCTACTAGCAGATTTTATGGCTTCAAATTGTGGTGGTAAACACCGCAGTTGTGGCAGAAATCGAGCAGCTGCTTCACGCAGCCACACCCGCGTGATTTTAATGAATAATTTGTCACCGCAAACCAATTCCATGATGCTCTGGTTCGACTGCAAATTTTTCGCATTGATACACTTTCAACAACATTCCTAATCAAGGAGCTGTCCCAATTCGCATTCACCATGCATCACGCCTATTTTTCTTCCATCTATGGCCATTAATTTCATTTTCAGAGATCAATTAAAAGGAATTATCGATGAAAATTTTGAGAATCTGCAATAATAAGAAGGAAAATGAGATCAGTTTGTGCTTAGGGTGCGATGAAGATACAGAGAATCTAGAGGTACTTTTACAAACAAAAAACTAATGTAGACAGTAATCTCACTTCTTGGCCAAAGAAACAAGAAACCAGTACAGTAGTAAGTCTATTTAGTAATCTCACTAAAGTTAAACAGATTTTGCAAGTTCATTGCAATTGAAGGAGCATAAGATGCACAAGCACAGCCATCCTTAGGTACATACAACATATATAAGATTAAAGCAAAAATATCTATGAGAGCATGGCTAACAAGATTTCCAATAAAAAAAGAAGAGGGAGACAGGTCAACTACAAGCTTGAAGATGCCAACCTGACCTGTTGGCTGATTACAACATAATTATCTCTATATTTTTAAGCAATGTATACAAGTAGGACTAGGATCCAATACATTTAATCACCATATAAATTGCAGATAAATAGAATCACAGACAAAGACTAAATGTAAAACTAAATGTTGTCAGGGAAGGAGATGCAAGTCAAACGAATGTTTAATTACATAAATGCAAAGATCCATGTATCATTAAAACCTGCATAGGAATGACGTAGTGTTGCGGAAGCCCAATCTTGCTAAAAGGCGTTAAAAACCATTGGTTCCATACAAATTCAACATCAGGGTTCAAAACACTGAATAACCTTACTTTCCACCATAACTAAGAACCCTAAGGAACAACATAATTATCGCCAATCAATATACAAAATATGATTCTCAGCATAGCAGAAATAAAAAAAATATTGCAGAATGCAGATTTCTCCAGATTACGAGTGAATGGAAAAAATGCAAATTTATTTACGCTTACCTTCGCTCTCATTTCGACTCAGAAGAATTCAAACTTCAACCCTCGATTTCGTATAGCGGTACAACAATCGCTTCGTGTTGAGGCAGTGATTAAGATGTGAAATTGGATGAAGAATCCCCAAATTAGATCCGTGTTTTGAAATCACACAATAGAAGTAGGTGAAGAATGTGTTTTGAAATTTACTTTTTAATTTATATATGACCCGTTTTCTTATGGATCGATCCGGACGCATATAATTAGATCCGTGTGTCCGGACACACAAGAGCCTCACTCTTATTTAAAAGTGCATATTTTGCAATAATAGTTAATTCCAAACAAAATTTAAACGACGATGCCTTAAAAGAAAAAAAAGTTTTATTTATTTAGTAGTTTAATTATATATTTTGAAAACCTTGAAATCATAAGAAAAATTAACTATATATACATATTAAAAAAATATATAAAAATATAATCTTATTTATTAGATATAATTATGTGAATGTGAAAAAAAAGTTGAATATAAACAATTTATTCTCTATTAGATATATTTATGTATAAGAAGATATATGTAAAAAACTTACGTGAGAGTGTCTCATGTAAGGATAAAAAATAATAATATCATTATCATTTTGTTATAAAATGTTATATCTTTATTTTATCACGGATATTAAGTTATTACTTTTAAATAGTATTTATTTTGTTATTTTGATCTGTCTCATTATAGAGTAGTACTCGCTCCGTCCCATTAAAAGAAATATTTTACAAAAAAAGCACGTTTATTTCAATGGAACAGAGAGAGTATCAAATACTTTCAATGGAACAGATGGAGTATCAAATACTATATTTTTTTTTCTTTTGTTGATAAAACTCACAAAAAAACAAGTACTACTAAATCCACTATACTACACGATTTTCATACACAACTAATACAACTATTCAGTTCATATCAAAATATTATATTATCAAATCACATTTATTAAATTATTATTATACGTGCATATTAAGGGGATGGATGCAATATAATAATTTTATCAATATAATTTATAATTTTAATATTTTTCAATAACAATAATAATTTTATTTGAAAAATAATATTTTAATAATTCCGCGTACTACAGGCTTCGTACTAGTTATAAATGTATCTGAGTTTTTAGACGGTAGAAACAAGAATGAGAGTGGTATGTTGTCGGAGTGTTGGAGAATTGTAGCTTTAAAATTTCAAAGTTGGTCTACCTACCTGAGTTTAATAGACGGTAGGAACAAGAATGAGAGTGGTATGTTGTCGGAGTGTTGGAGAATTGTAGCTTTAAAATTTCAAAATTGGTCTACCGAAAATTTTATTAAATTTAAGTAAGATGTCATCGAAAATTTGTAAAAATTTCGTTAGTGAGCTGCCGAAATTATTTTTCGTTAGTTGCTAGCTTATGAGTGCATGATGAAAAGTCCTCTGGATGATCTTCTGGATCACTCCATCCAGAATGAGGAATGTGAGCTCGCTTCTGCTGTTGATTCTGATCTACTAGCTGGTTTACTGCTGGCCCGAATCGAATTTCTCAATCAGTGGATACGAGGGGTGTCTGTTCTTCGGATTAGCGTTCATGATTTCGACGTCTCGATTGCAGCAGAGGGTGACAGAGGAGATCAATCAGATGCCGGGCTGGGGTGTTGTATGAATTTAGGTGATCGAAGGACGCCATGGATGAGCTCAGGGGGTCGCTGGAGCCTGGAGAGGAGGGGGTCGCAAGGGGGTGAATTGGGAATTAGAAGGGGATGAGAGAGAGTGTGGAAATCATGAAGGGCAATTTTGGTATTTTGAGGGCTGGTAATGAGAATATAGTAGGTCAACTGGATGATTTGTTTATGAAATTGTTGAAGGGAGGAAGCTCTTGGATTTCTGCAGTCATAGGTAGAAAGAATTTCAAAAATTTTTAATTCAAGAAAATAGGTCCCTTGAACATATGTTGGGTTCTTCAACATCTCTCCGGCCTCTCTCCCATGCTCCAATTATCACCACTAACAAACCATTATTAGAAAATTATTTGTGCTTGTTGCAGTGTTTGTGCTGTGTGTGTGAACTAGTGTGTGTTTTAAGTATTTTTGGTGTGAGTGTGTATTTTTAATGTGTATTTTAGGTGTAGTGTGTTGGGTGTGTAAAGTAAATTGTGTTTTTTTTTTAAAATGTAATAAATAGGTTAAGGTATACTCCCTCTGTCTCCTTTCAAATGACACACCTTCTATTTTGGGTTGTCCCACAAAAGTTTGCACATTTCAAAAAAAACAAAAAGTAAAAAACAACCACTATTACCCATACTCATACACTTTATTTATAAAAAAATCATCTCTACCTAACATACTTTATCATTTACTTATTACAAAAAATATCATTATACCCCTAAAAGTTACAACTTTCTTAATCTCCGTGCCACAATTGGGGTGCAATCTTTTGTGGGATGGAGGGAGTAAAAAGGAGTAGGGATATAATTGAAATTTAACACCTTTTTTGTCTTCAATTCGGGTGTCTAAAGTAATGTTGTGGGTGACAATAGTGCCGCCTTTAATTTAATTAGGCATGTAGGATTTGACTTGGGCCTATTTAATTTAATTAAGCCTGTAGGATTTGACTTTGTCCTATTTAATTTAATTAGACCTGCTGAACTTGATTTGCTGGGCTTGTTAACTTTAGTCATACCCATTTGACTTGAATTGAGCCCATTTGACTTGGATTTGAGCTCAAATAATTATATTAATTATCAATTATTTATTTATTTAATTTAAGAATTAATTTATTTAAATTTTTTAATAAATAAATATTTAATTAATATTTAATATATTTTTCTTTGCATTTATATTTATTAGGCAATACAATTTAATTGCATACATATATTTTCTGAGAAACTCTCCTGTGAAACGGATTTTTGTAAGACGGGTGTGAGACAGGTCAACCCATCACTAAAGTATATTTATTATATAGGTAAAGTATGATTATTTGTAGTTAAAGTATGTCAATAATGAATCATATTATAACATTCTAAAAATCATACTTTATGCATAATCCAACCAACTTTAAAAAACATTAAACATACTTTACCTATATAATAGATATGCTTTAGCACGTCTCACAAACCGTCTCATATAAATAAAGCACGTCTCACAAACCGTCTCATATAAATAATAGTATCTCACAAGAGAATTTGTCTATATTTTTTATTTATTTACACCCTCTCTCCCCTCTCCCCTCTCAAATTGCACTGAGACTGAGTATTTATTTTAGTATGTTATTTGTAATCAATTACTAAATGAATCTGTGTTTTCTCCAAATTTAAACTTGGGTATTGCGATTTACCTGCGGACCAATTCCCAAGGGCAGGGCCGGCCCTCGGCATCAGTGAGAAGGGCAATCGCCCAGGTCCCCAAATTCTTACCCGTATAATATTGTTTATTATAATAATTATTGCGATTTCTTTCTTTTTTAATTCTTTCTTTTATATTTTAATCGTAGTAATCTCACACTAATCTATTTCTTATTTAATTTAAATTTTTTTTATATTTTGATCGTAGTAATCTCTTACTAATCTATCTCTTGGTATTTATTTAAGGCTAATTATACTGTGCACCCTAAGATAAGGTGCACTCACTTTAAAAAATGTATACAAAATATAAATAAAAACATATACAATTATGAACAAAAATATATACTCCCTCCGTCCCATTTTCATCTTCATATTTACTGTACACACGCAAATTAAGAAAAATTACTTTTTGAGTAACTTTTGGGGGTAGTTTGGTATTTTTGGGTAATAAATAAATGATAAAGTATGTTATGTGTGTTAAAAAGGTGATGACAATTTTGAAATTAAAGTATGTTAGAGGGATATTAGTTATGTACCTTTTCCTTTTATGGAAGTGTGAAGTTGAAATTGGGACGGACCAAAACGGAAAGTGTAAAGTTGAAGTTGGGACGGAGGGAGTACAATTTAATTATTAGTTTTTTAATGAAAAATTGAGTGTAAAAAAATATACAATTATTAAAAAATATATATACACTATTGAATAAAAAGTGTTACATATATGGATGCTAGTTTTTTTAATGAAAAACTTAGTGTGGAAAAAAGTATACAATTATTAAGAAACATATACTAAATAGAATAATTTGTAGTAAAAAGTTATACACATATGGGTGCATATGGGTCGAGTCCACCTAATATCAACTCATTGATCTCTTTCTTTTTTTTAATTATTTTTTTATTCAATTCTAACTGTTGTGATCTCTTTCTTTTCTTATTCTTTTTTATATTTTGATCGTAGATTAAACTTTGATCGTTTAATTTTTTTTTTGTCTGTAGTTGTTTTTTATTTAATTCTAACTATTTTCTCTTTTTTTCTAATTCTTTCTATTGATCTCTTTCTTTTATAATTTTTTCTTTTATATTTTGATTATAGTATTTTTCTAGCTAATATAGCTCTTAATTCTAATTCTAATTCTAATTCTAATTCTAATGTGCTTATTCCATTTACCTTCTAACTGATCTACCTCCTAATTCTAATTCTAATAAGCTTATTCCATCAACCTCCTTATTTAATGATTTATCCATCATCCATCTGCCTCTTAATTCCTTTTATTTAAATGGGTTTTAGTTTTGATTAAAATAAAATAATTTGAAGAGGAAAATTTACAAAAATAACTGAAAAGATAATAAACTTGAAAAACACGACAATATTTAGAGAATAAAGATCATACTTACAATAATACACTATCTTAGAGTTTGAGATAATATTTATAATATAACATTAAAACTAGAGATATATAGATGGAGAATTATATAGATGGATCCAAAACCCTAATCAAATTGTCTCTCTATGGTTGCAAAATTGATTTAGGGGAACGTGGAAAAGTTAATTGTTCGAGTCTTAAATCTCTTACTTTAAAGAATGTGGTTGTAAAAAGTGATGTAATTTGGGATATAATTTCGAGCTGTCCCTTGATCGAAAATTTTGTTTTGTCTGGTCAGAAAAAGAGTTGGAATTTGTTATCGATTGTGGATGGTCCGATCAATGTGCCTGAGTTACGTATGTGGATGTAGATACCTCGTTTTTAAGTGACATGTCGTCTAGATTTCCTGTCTTGAAGAACTTCAGTCTTCATTATTGTGGTGGCTTTGGCGGTTTGAGATGCCAGGGGATAAAACTTTGTAGTGTTTCACTCGAGTCCTTTAGTTTCAACCAAAATAGAACGATTAGAGCAGAGTTTGATGTTCCGAGAATTCGTATGTTTGTGTATTCCGGTGAAAGCTGTCCCTCTCTGTCCTTTATAACACCACCTTTAGGGGAATGGGAGTCTGATATATCTGTGAGCTTTGGTTGTCAGTATTCTAAATTCCGCCCGTTGAATACATTGCTAACATCTTTGAGCTCCTCTAAAATTTCTCTCTCAATCAGACCAACTGTACAATTTAAATCATTGAGTGACAGTGATGTTTGTCAAGGTTTAGCTAAGCCTGTTGTGTTGTGGAGGATGTGAAGATGATTAATACACTTTGTGGTTGTTTTGTTTATCCTCAACTTTTTGAAGGTATACTTGGGATTTGTTGCCTCAAGTTCATAATTCTGGATTGGGTTCCAAAAGGAGAAGCAACAGAGACATATTTTCACGTTGTTTCTTTGCAAGAGACAGCTACGGCATGTGAAAGGAAATAGCTTGAAGCTAAGACAAAATGTTTTCAATTTGCATTGTCTTGAAGAAGTAAAAGCGGAATGTTTTGAAGAAAGAGTTGCAGAGTGGAGGCCTCTGCCTTGGGAGGCATTGTTAGGTGATACGTTTAGACCAATATTCAAGAAAAAAGTTCGATTCCAATTGACATGGGGAGCAGCGGTACCAACAAAATAAGATGAAAAGAATGCAAGTCTAAATCTACTATTGGGTTTGTTTCCGAGTTGGGCTTAATAGGTTGGTGTAATGTGTGGGCACCAAATCTGTGCCATAGTTAGGGTTGTAAACTAATCGAATCGAATACTAAGATATTTGAATAATATTTGATTAAATATTCGAATATTCGTATTTGATTATTAATCGAATTCGAAATCGGATTCATATTCGATTCGAAAGTAATAAACAAACTATTCGAATATATTCGAATTTGAACATTCGAAATTCAATATTTGAATTCGAATTCGATTCGAAATTCTAAATTCATATTTTTTTTAAATAATATTTTTTTAATTTCTTATACTATTAATAAATTTAAGAAGAAATACTCACTAAATACATATTCCATTAAATTATTAAAAATTATAATTAAATAATTCACATTATATATATAAAAAGTAATAAATTAGATAATATATATATTTATTTATATTTATAAAGAAAAATATTATATTTAATATATATATTATATATTATTATTCGAATATATTCACGAATATTCGAATCGAATATCTTACGAATAATATTCGATTCGAATATTTTTCGAACTAAAATAATTATTCAAATTCGCATTTGAATTCGAATTTTTTGAATTCGAATGTTGATATTCGAATTCGTATACCGAATCGAATTCGAATACCGAATCGAATTCAAATTATTTGATTCATTTACAACCCTAGCTACAGTTGCCACTGAAAGTTAGTACTCTAATGAATGGTGTTGTAGTGTATATGGGGTAGTATTTAAAACGGCTTATGGATTACTTTTGGTAAAGTCGAGTCAAGAGTTACACTCTTTCTCCTTAAGACGAATTTGCTCTGTACTTCAGGTGCTTACGGACTATAGCAATCGCCTCCAAGATACAACGACTTTGAATTTTGGACTTGTAGCACAACTAGTCCAAAATTATCGGCGAACGAACTAATATTTTAGAACTTTCGGACTCGGGTAGGATAATTCTAGAACTAATGGACTATAATGTAATATGCAAGTATTGAATGCAGGATTGGAATGATCTTCTGCAGAATGTGTTGGGGCCTATTTATAATAATTGAAGAGTTGTGATGTCTTTTTGGAATGGACACCTTGATTTAATCTAGGCCCTTGGATCATGTCTTTTTATTAAAGACTTGATCTAATGGCTCATATTGCACCCCTCTATTTTGGATTTGAATTTGAATTTTCAAATCTTGGAGCCAAATTTACCCTCCACAATTTTGAACCACAATTGGGCCTGCGAATCAGGCCCGGCCCAGCAAGTGGACCGGTCAAACCCGGCCCGGCGACCCGGACGACCCGACCCGATCCGATACGTACGGTGCACCCTACGTGTACCCAAGTATAACCCATCGGACCCTAGTTCGGGTCCAAAATGAGTGTAACTATGTGCGAGCGTGGGTGCGGCTCGTGGCTTGGTTGGTTGCACCATGTGGTCCACACATTTAATTTAATTCAATAATGTGTGTAGGTAGTAATAAGGAGTTCAATTCTTCTATCTTTTTCCAATGTGGGATAACTTCCCATTTCAACATTTACTCTTCATTTTTTTTCTTATTTTTCTTGTAATTAATTGCAAACTTCATGTATTAAGTACTCATTCACCCGGAATTGGATTTGAGCAAACGTATACACTAAATTAATCTACTCGAATCGTAGTTTCCAAATATGCAATTTGTTTTTATTTTCGACAAATAAAAATTACAAGAACATTGGTCAAAGGTGGGCTTGACCTACTTCTACACAACCAATTCCAACAATCCCCCACATGAATGTAATTAATGCATGTAGACTCTATCGAAAGTTCCGACGAACTGCTATTGCATCAGGATAGGTAGCTTCCGGCTTTGAACCTTCCTTAGTAGAATGTCATCGGATTTACTTGCTGCTTAGTGAACATGATGTTTTGAACTAGTCAGCATTTTATGTAAATCAAGTCAACGACACCCACACAATAACAATTCTAATATTCTTCGTTCTCACGTTGTGTCCAATTCGGCCCTGGACCATCTTGGATTCATAAGTGTTTTTCTCATTCGAAGCGGCCAAACTTCACACTTATATAGGTGATCTCCTATGTAGAATATCCTGCTATACTCCACCTTTAAGGTATAGGAATCATTAAAAGCTTTTAAGGCTTACCCTCTACCACACTTCTGCAGGCTTGCACTTGATTTGAGAATGAGTTGAGATTATATTTCAAGTACTATTTCGGAACACTTATAACTTAGTTATCTTATTGAACCATGTTCTTGGGATCTCCAATCATCATGGTTAAGTTACCGCTATAAAGTTCTTTAGTGCGTGGATTTTAAACCCATTCCCATTACTGCACTTGTCATTAGATCTCTATTTATGCCTTTTGTCAGCGGATCCACGATATTTTTCTTAGACTTTACATAGTCGATGGAAATTATCCCACTAGAGATCAATTGCCTAACGGTATTATGTCTCCTCCTTATGTGTCGAGATTTACCGTTGTACATGTTGCTTTGTGCTCTCCCAATAGTTGTCATGCTATCGCAATGTATCATTATAGGAGGCACTGATTTGCTCCAACAAGGAATATCCTCTAAGAAGTTTCAAAGCCATTCGGCTTCTTCACCAGCTTTGTCTAATGCAATGAACTCCGACTCCATTGTGAAACGAGCTATGCATGTTTGTTTAGAAGATTTCCATGATACTGCTCTACCACCTATGGTAAATAAGTAACCACTTGTGGATTTGGAGTCTTTTGAATCAGATATCTAATTAGCATCCGTGAATCCTTCGACTACGGCTGGATATCTTGTATACAGTATCCCATAACTTAGAGTATGTTTCAAATATCTAAGTACTCTTGTCAATGCTATCCAATGTTATTTATTAGGATTGCTTGTGAACCTACTAAGTTTATGAACAGAGTATGCTATATTCGAACGTCTACAATTTGTTAAGTACATCAAACTTCCGATAATTCTTGCATATTTCTATTGTGATATGGGTTCGCCTTTATTTTTGGCTAGATGTAAATTCACATCCACAGGAGTTTTAGCCGGGGGTAAGTCATAGGCATCGAATTTCTTAAGTATATTCTCTACGTAGTGAGATTGTGTTAAGACAATTCCATCAGGTGATCTAGAGATTCTTATCCCTAGTATGACATTAGCCTCACCCATATCCTTCATGTCAAAATTTCTTTTCAACATGTTCTTAGTATTCACAATCACTTTGTGATTACTTCCTATTATGAGCATGTCGTCTACGTATAGACATACAATTACATACTCATTAGGCGTGCCTTTTATGTAGACACACTTATCACATTCATTGATTTTGAATCCATTTGATAGCATAGTTTGATCAAACTTTTGATGCCATTGTTTATGTGCTTGTTTTAATCCGTATAAGGATTTTATTAACTTGCACACTTTCTTTTCTTGGCCAGGGGCAACAAACCCTTCAGGTTGTTCCATATATATCTCCTCTTCTAATTCACCATTTAAGAAAGCTGTTTTGACATCCATTTGGTGTATCTCAAGATTATGCAAAGCTGCAATTGCTATGAGAACTCTAATGGATAAAATTCTTGTCACATGTGAATATGTATCGAAGAAATCATATCCTTCCTTTTGTTTGAATCCTTTAGCTACTAAGTGAGCCTTGTATTTGTCAATTGAACCATCAGCCTTGTATTTCTTCTTTAGGATCCATTTGCATCCTAAAGGTTTGTTGCCCGGTGGGAGATCGACCACCTCCCAAGTATGGTTTTGCATAATGGATTCAATTTCGCTGTTGATAGCCTCTTTCCAGAGAGGAGCATCTGGACTAGACAATGCTTCTTGTATTGTCCTTGGTTCATTTTCTAGCATGTAGCTTATAAAATCAGAACCAAAGGACTTTTCCTTCTTGGTTCTTTTACTACGCCTTGGTTCTTCCTCCCTTTGAGGTGAACCTTTTTCTATAGCGTCATGAGTTCTTTTATGCGAGCTCACTTCTTGTTTTTCTTTCTTAGGAAAAATATTCTCAAAGAACACTGCATTTCTAGATTCAATAGTCATTCCCTCATTCATTTTAGGAATTTCTGACTTATGAACCAAGAAACGATATGCACTACTATTGTATGCATAACCAATAAAGATGCAATCAACTGTTTTGGGTCCTAGCTTTACTTGTTTTGGTTTAGGTACCTCAACTTTTGCTAGGCACCCCCACACTTTGAGGTAACCATATGACGGTTTCCTTCCTTTCCATAATTCATATGGAGTTTTATCTCTTTTCTTGTGTGGTAGTTTATTAAGAATGTGGTTTGCCGAAAATACCGCTTCTCCCCACATGTTCTGGGGTAGGCCCGAGCTAATCAACATAGCATTCATCATCTCTTTGAGAGTTCTATTTTTTCGTTCTGCAACGCCATTAGATTGTGGTGAGTATGGTGCTGTAGTTTGATGAATAATGCCATTTTGCAGACAAAATTCTTTAAATGGAGCCACATATTCTCCACCTCTATCACTTCGAATCATTTTGATTCTAATGCTTAGTTGATTTTCGACTTCATTCTTAAAGTTTATGAATGCATCTATTGCTTCATCTTTCCCTCTTAGAAGATATATATAACAATATATTGTGCAATCATCGATAAATGTAATGAAGTAATTCTTACCCCCTCTTGTTGGTGCGAACTTTAAATCACATATATCAGTGTGGATTAGTTCTAGAGGTGTAGTACTTCTTTCCACTAAATGAAATGGAGTTTTTGTCATTTTTGCTTCAACACAAATTTCACATTTCTTTTGTGGATCTAGTTCTATTATTGGCAACAAATTTAAGTTGACTAATTTTCTTAGTGAATTTAAACTTGCATGTCCTAATTTATCATGCCATATATTAGAACTCTCGGCCAAGTAAGAAATAACTTTTCCTTTATTTTTAATATCACGGTGTACAGTCATTACATTTAGTTTGAAAATACCCTTTTCAATGTAACCTTTTCCTACAAACATTTTACTTTTGGATAGTATATATTTGTCAGACTCATACACTTGTCTAAATCCGGCTTTACTAAGCAATGATCCAGACACTAAGTTCTTGTGGATGTCAGGGACATGCAACACATCCACAAGTTGGAGCTCTTTTCCCGATGTCATCTTCAACACAATTCTGCCTAGTCCAACTACTTCGGATGTTGAAGAATTTCTCATAAATAGTTTTTTACCATTTATCGGGATGTAGGTAGAGAACATTTCCTTGTCCGAGCAGATGTGTCTTGTTGCTCCACTATCCACAAACCATTCTTGTGAATTATCCACAAGGTTCGCTTCAAAGACCACAGCCACTAGGTTTAGTTCGGACAAGTTGGCGGATACCGACTTCTCTTCCGCTAGGTTAGCTCGGCTGTTGTTTTCCTTCTTTGGTTGGCGACAGTTTTTCGCCATATGTTCAGGCTTGTCACAGTTGTAGCAGTTGCCTTTAATCTTCTTTGCAGGCTTTTGCTTTTTGTCATTCCGCTTTCTCTTTTTGTTTGCCCCGGATTCAGCCAAATTAACTCTTGCCTCTTTGCTTGACTTGATTTCAGACTTTCAATTATCTTCTTCGATCCTTAGTCTCACGATCAAGTCTTCAAGCATCATTTCTTTTCTTTTATGCTTGAGATAGTTTTTAAAATCTTTCCACAGAGGCGGTAGCTTTTCAATTAAAGCATCTACTTGAAAAGATTCACTCAATTCCATACCCTCGGCATGGATGCCATGTAAGATCAGTTGTAGTTCTCTAACTTGATCCAATACAGTCTTGGAGTCCACCATTTTGTACTCGAGAAATCGTCCGACTATGAATTTCTTCATTCCGGCGTCATCCGCTTTGTACTTCTTTTCAAGTGACTTCCATAGTTCTTTAGAAGTTTTAAAATCTGTATAAACATTATAAAGTGAGTCATCTAACCCATTTAGAATGGAGTTACGACACATGAAGTCACTATGTTTCCAGATTTGAACGGCAACTTTCTTTTGATCATCAGTTTCATCTTCTTCAACCGTTGGCGCAACTTCCGTCAAAAAACAGGCGAGGTTGAGTGTTGTTAAGTAGAACAGCATTTTCTGTTGCCAGCGCTTAAATTCCGTTCCATCGAACTTAGGTGGTCTCTCGGCGTGAACAGGTGCAGTAGTAACAGTAGCAGGTACCGGTGCAGTAGTAACAGTAGCAGGTACATCAGTAGCCATCTTTAAATACAAAAAATAATTTCGTCTTAAGATTGTTGTGTATATGGGGTAGTATTTAAAACGGCTTATGGATTACTTTTGGTAAAGTCGAGTCAAGAGTTACACTCTTTCTCCTTAAGACGAAATTGCTCCGTACTTCAGGTGCTTACGGACTATAGCAATCGCCTCCAAGATACAACGACTTTGAATTTTGGACTTGTAGCACAACTAGTCCAAAATTATCGGCGAACGAACTAATATTTTAGAACTTTCGGACTCGGGTAGGATAATTCTAGAACTAATGGACTAGAATGTAATATGCAAGTATTGAATGCAGGATTGGAATGATCTTCTGCAGAATGTGTTGGGGCCTATTTATAATAATTGAAGAGTTGTGATGTCTTTTGGGAATGGACACCTTGATTTAATCTAGGCCCTTGGATCATATCTTTTTATTAAAGACTTGATCTAATGGCTCATATTGCACCCCTCCATTTTGGATTTGAATTTGAATTTCCAAATCTTGGAGCCAAATTTACCCTCCACAATTTTGAACCACAATTGGGCCTGCCCGGCCCAGCAAGTGGCCCGGTCAGGCCCGGTCCGGCGACCCGACCTGTTGAGTCAGGCGACCCGGACGACCCGACCCGATACGTACGGTGCACCCTACGTGTACCCAAGTCTAACCCATCGGACCCTTGTTCGGGTCCAAAATGAGTGTAACTATGTGCGAGCGTGGGTGCGGCTTGTGGCTTGGTTGGTTGCACCATGTGGTCCACACATTTAATTTAATTCAATAATGTGTGTAGGTAGTAATAAGGAGTTCAATTCTTCTATCTTTTTCCAATGTGGGATAACTTCCCATTTCAACATTTACTCTTCATTTTTTTTCTTATTTTTCTTGTAATTAATTGCAAACTTCATGTATTAATTACTCATTCACCCGGAATTGGATTTGAGCAAATGTATACACTAAATTCATTTACTCGAAACGTAGTTTCCAAATATGCAATTTGTTTTCATTTTCGACAAACGAAAATTACAAGAACATTGGTCAAAGATGGGCTTGACCCACTTCTACACTTAACCAATTCCAACAGGTGTTATATTTTGTTTCTCTAATGATGTTTGGAAGCATTTCTGATATTCAAGAAAGGAGAAGAGATTTAGTGGTTGGTTTGTATTGAGGTTCCTTTTCAACTTTGGGTGTTTTTAATTTTTTTTTTTATGTCAATTTGATGAGTAAGGGTTGGTGACTTGAAGCAAATCAAAAAGTTATCTCACTATTTGCATCACTTGGCTTAGCACTTTATCAATGGTAAGCAAACTGTTAATTTGCTTATTTCTGCTGCTTCGCTAATCATATATTGTGTCAGGGGGCTTAATATTATTTTCGATGGTCAAATTTTTATTGAATTCAATTTTCGTCCTTCTTCTTTTAATTTTTTTTTTAAATTTTGATTCTTTCATATTAATTTAAATCATTTAACTTTTCAATTTTTTTTCAATTCCAGTCATTTTACAAAATATTTGCAAAATTTAAATCAAAGGACTTGGAAATCATGCATTAGGTTTGATTTTTTTTTTCAAAATGATTAGAACGGAAAAATTAAAAGTTGTATGATTAAAATTGATACAACAAATGACTAAAATTGAAAAAATAATAAGTTAAAAAACAATGATTGGATTTACCAAAGTTAATATATAATTTTAATTTTAAAAAGGTATTTTTGGAATTTTTAGAAATGTATATACAATAAAATTAAAAAAATAAAATAAAAGTTGTTTTGTGGAGTATTTTTAATAAAAGGGGTACATTAGCAAATACATCAAATACACCGGACACTTAAAAAAAAATTTAATACCAAAATTTACCAACGAAATTCAATGTGTCGGTAATTATCAATAGATTAACAACAAAAATGACAAATTTCTTTTACCGACGGAATGACAACGGATTTTAGAGATATATCATATTTGAGAAGTTTAAGGCGTATTTTACCACTAAATTTATTACCTTATTATTAGGGTTTAGTGTTAATTTTAAAAATATAATAATTGTAATTTTACGATTTTGGTTTAGGACATATTTTATCTTTAGGGTATAAGGGTTAAGAGTATAATTGTAATTTAATTCTTATTTTACACCTAGTGCTTAGGGTTTTAGAGTTAATTCTATATATTTAATTGTAATTCCACCCTTAGGATTTAAAACATATTTTACTTTTATGATTTAGAATTTAAGGTATAAGTGTAATTTTAACCTTATATTTATGATATATTTTAACTTTAAGATTTAGGTTATTAATATAAGGGTATAATTATAATTTTATTCTTATGATTTAAGATACATTTACCCTTAGAATTTAGGATTTGATGTTTTTTTAAAAACTAGATATTAGCACGTGCGTTGCACGTTACTTGTGTTTTGCTATCATGTTCTATTATTATGTAAATTTTTTTATATATAAAACGTCTTGTAATGTTATTATCATATAGTAAAAGTCTCTTATATACTTCCTCCGTCCCGCACCAATGGTGAATTTTGCTTTTTTACACGTAGATTAAGGAGTATTATTATTTAATGTGTAGTGGGTAGTTGTATTAGTGGGAGTGTGGACCCTATATTTTAATTGTATTAGTGGGTGAATGTGGGATTCATATGTATAAAAAAGGAAGAACCTTTTGGGTGGGACGACCAAAATGAAAAAAAAAGACCCTTGGTGCGGGACGGAGGGAGTATCTCTAAATTGAATTACGTTGGTAAACTCCGTTACTATAAAAAGTTTTTTTAGAGTCATATATTTTTTTTAGTCTACACTCTGCAATCAAATCTACATGTCTTTTTTAAACCTGCTTTGGAAGTATCACTTAAAAAATTCAATCTTTTAGAACAAGCACATTCAGAGGACAACTTAAGAAAAATAATAAATATATTTGCATTCAACAACTATCGACATCACATTTATACTAATGATCAAAACTACTATCGAGTTAACTTTGTGAATGAAGAGAAGTCGAAAGCAGTTGTTCGAGTACTCCATGAATCTAGCTTTGTACAATATTTAAAAGAGATCTGCTAAAATGTAAATTTAACTTTCCACATTTTAAGTAGTTGACTTCTCTCTACTTCTGTGATTTTACTTCACAGCATCCATCCACGTCTTGATTTTGTTGTTCGGGTTGCTAGCTACAATTAATTCTATAATATCACTTATAATTTATATACATATATGCATACATACTCTTTGGATTTTTATCTCCACCAATAATGCTACGCAATCCTGCAAGAGACATATATACATGAGTATATGAGAGAGAATTAAGGGTGAGAGATGAAGAGACAACCTCTATAGAATCTTCAGAAGTGTTGATTAGGGTGAATAACTTGACAAACTTTTTATAGTTAATAACTGGATATATAGGTGATATGTAGAAATCCAAAAGTCGAATTAAATTCAAGATCAATTGTATTAGGATAGAAATAAAGAGTTGCATGAATTATAAATACAAGATGTAAACAAAGATTAAGTGAACCTTGTATTATTAGTGAAAAATAAATTAATAAAATTATTAATATAATTAATAATGTTAAAAGGGTTATTATCAAAATAAAGGAGAGATAAAATGGGAAAAAAAAGTTGTTCAACTCCTTCACACTTTTAATATACTAGAATTTTCAAACGTGCGCTGCATGTTATACTTTGTAATATGTATTAAAATGAATTACAATTTTAAACTTTATACTTAATAAAAGTATATATAATATATATTGCTTATATCTTGGGTATTCCTTCATGTATATGAGTGTTTGGACCAATTATGTAAAAGGGGCGGTTATTTGCAACCCCAAAATTATTATTTGAACCCCAATTATTTATAAAATTAAAATATAATAATGTAAGAAGACATAAATACCCTTTTATAAATAATAAACTAAGATTAAATATAATTAAATTTCTAAATGCACCCCAAAGTTATAATCACTAAAGCACGATCAACCCTAAACCCTTTTGTATTAGAGTAGTATCATGGAAGAAGCAAAAACTGAGAATGATGATCATCCAAAACAAGCAATAATAGTAAAGAAGGATAATAATCATGATGAGGTCAATTTTTAATTTTAAAATTTAGAAGTTTTAATTTGTAAAACAGTAGATTGTATCGTGATGTGTTGAATCAAATTATCATATTCCACCGCAACAAACAAATAGGGATTACGAGGGTTTAGGTTATAATAGATTCAAGTCGATCGACTAATACCAACATGTTGTTCGACTACAGAACTCAGAACAGTATATTCTATCAAATGCCAACATGTTGTTCAACTACAGAACTCGAGCAGTTTATTCTGTTCGACTACAGAACTCGAAGTTCGACTGCTTTGATCGAACAGTTGGATCACGATTGTAATCTGTTCGGTTCTTATAACCGAACAGATTTAAGGGGAAAATTTCATTTTTAGTCCAATGAGATTGAATGATTTTCGAAATGGTCATTTTGCTCTCATAATTAGTCCCTTAGGAATTTTTTTATCACATCCTGTCGTCAATTAACAGAAATCCAGGGCGTGAAAGTGACGCGCTGTTAGTGGTAGTGTGTTATTAGAGAAGTCAAAATAAAAAATTCACAAAACATTTATTTACTAAATCAACCTACAAACCTAATTTGCAAAAGAGTTCTGCCAGAAATGAGTTCAGCCACCAAGCAACCCACCTCCGCCGCCGATCTCACTCCCAATCATACCCCCTGTCGTCTGGTGCACCCTCAACACCGATGACCGGGTTCCCATGCCCAAGCCCCCATCGACAGATTCAACCTCATCAATGGCGCCAACAAGTCGCCCAAATTTTAGATCAGATTCTCCAACTCTGATCCATTGCTCACAGAGACTAAAGCAGCAGATCTCCAGCGCCATGGACTTCTTCTCCTCTATTGTTGGAAAATCCGACAATGTCATCGCCGTAGACATCTTGCAGAAGATCAAGTTATCAGATTCAGAGCTGAAGAAGTTCTTTGCAGACAACAATGGTGAGTTCCTGCAGTCGTTAATTTTGGAATCCGGGAGCTACAGATCTCGATCCCACGCCATCTCTACTAAAATTCGATTCAACATGGCCGACCCGAATAATCTGATCGGATCCACGCCCGTATTATTCAAACACGTGACCCAAATCATAGCCGATAAGATCTCACCTCAAGTGACGATGTCAGCTGCTAGTGGAGCCCTTCCCGTGGGGGAGGAACCGGATCAAGGCGATGGAAAGGTGGAGCCGTCCTCATCAAGCTCCTGCGAGCTGGTCACGATCCTGAACTAGCTCTGCGAGTGCATCGAAGGCCGAGCCCAATTGCTACGTGGTGCGGGATTTCACCATAGTTTCAAAGAAAATCCACAGAGTATCAATGGTGGTGGGTGAGAAAGTTTGGTGTATTGAATCTCACAACAGAATTCGAAGAAACTTGCAATTATTATTTTATTAAAAAGGAGAGGCCAATCATATTTTATTTACCATGTTTCCTGAGTTTTATTTGTTTATTATATGATATTAATTCTTTTAATTGTCATTTGTGTCCTTAATTTTTTTTCTGTATGTTTTTAACGTTTTACATCCATTAATTAATAGTGGGATCAAAAGTGCAACTTTTAGGACCATGACATAGGTATGGGACTATTTTTACAATGGATCAATTCTTGCGGGACTATATGTGAAATTTTTCCCAGATTTAAGTGTGTTCGGTTGTACTTACCGAACCCCTTTTTTTTCTTAAAAGGGTAAGATTGTCCTTTGCATGGGGTGCATTTAGTAAGTTAAATATGTATTTGATTGATCGTTATAGTTCGGGCGACCAATCAACAAAATATCGAACCTAAGGGAATTTAGGATTCATGGCCTTTAGGTATAGTATCGTGATTAGTTAGGGACGATTGAATAAGAGGTTTAAAAATAAAAGAAAATAAAATACATGAAAAGTAAATCTAATTACAATATTTTTGGATTTTCAATGCCTTGGTAGTTACATAATACACTCATATAATCAATCATCCAACAATCTTTAATTATTTTCCATTTTTAAGCAAATCATGGTAAGGGCGATCACGATTTCTACATATCCCCAATGGCCATGGTGAATAGGATGTAGATTGTTTTCACAACCCCTAAAAAGCTCCTAGGATCGATCATACTTATAATTCCCTTCAAGGTACTATGCTCATATGGATGGGGTTCTCCTCACTAGTTTAATCCTCGGGCACAAGTGATTTCACTAGTGTTCATTTATGTTGTTCTAAACATAAGGACTCCTTGGCTAGACTCCCCTTATATTAAACCCACATGTAATAAATGGAAAAAACTCACATAGGATAATCATGCAAAGCAACTAAGGGTAAAGCAATGACAAGACATGTCGATACACAATACACAATCTAATCACTATACACTAATACCAAAGACATAAATCTAATATTATCACAAGCATGCTAATTTCATAAATGAAACCTAATCAAAGCTGGAAATTCAATCAAGACATTTTTATAAATTAATCAATAATCATGCCATCAATCAACCACCAAAACATAGAAAATAGAAAGATAATAAGTAGGATTAGATTACACCTTAATGAAGTTTTACATTCATGAAGATTATCCATCCTTGGTGTCTCCACCTTCTTTAAAAGCAATAAAATCATATTCTAAGAAAACATTTAAAGAAATGGATTCCTCAACTAGTGGAGAGTGAAAATGGATGGAGAATGGTGGTGTGGTGTAGATGTGGGAGATGATGTTGGAGTGGGTGAGAGGCAGCCTCCCTCTGCTGTTCTTCTCTTGGAGGAGTGAGATTTGGGGGTATTTATACCCCCAATGGAAAGCCCTAATATCGCACTTGAAATTTGGCAGAAGTGCATAAAAACACGGTCGTGTTTTTATGCATTTGCCCATGTTTTTCTACATCAGCACTTTTTGACCATGGGCACGGTTTTTGACCAAAGTGCAAGAAAACACGGGCGTGTTTTCCTGCACTTGACCGTGTTTTCTGTAAAATTTTAGCATTCTGTATATTTTTGCACTTGCAGAAAAATACGGGCACTACATAAAAACATGGGCGTGTTTTTATGTATTTTGGCCAATTTTCTATTTTCTTCAACTTTCTCCTTTTTTCATGCTTTTTATCACCATTTATCTTCATAATCACTTCTAGGAACTTATTAGTCCGCCACCATTTTTTTTCGTCTTCGTCCTGATTTAATTCCATTTCTTCCATCACTCTTTCCAGCTCAAAAACACTCATTTCTCTGCAAAATGCACAAAAATACCTTTCTCAAATTAATTAAGCAATTAATAGTATTTTTATTAAAATCATACTTAATTATTGAATTAAAGCCAAATAAATCTAAGTAAATTCATGCAATTTAGCCCATAATTCAAGGTGAATTTCATACCGATCAGTATTTTTTAATTTAAGTGGGGTACATATAGTAATTGGGGTTCAAATAACAATTTTGGGGGTGTAAATCGGCGTCCCCTTATGTAAATCTTTCTTATTTTCAATAAATATTGGCAAAAACTTGTGTGTTCCCGTGGACACACCGTGTCCTCATGTGAACACAAGAATTTAATATATTAACTTTTTGTGTTCACATGGGGACACGGTGTGTCCCCGGAGACACAGGAGACCAACTCATAAGTATTTAGTCTATATCTCTAACATTTTTCAAAATTCAATACTTCAAAAATAGAACTTAATAAATTCAATGATTAAAATGATATCTTGTGTTAATTTCAAACTACATATATGGAGCTTCAACAAAAGTCTCTAAAAGGACCATATGTGATTTATTTTTTCACATCGAACCCCTCTACCAAACACCTCTCCTAAGTTATAGATACTGAGGGTGGAATTTCAAGGGGATACTTGAGTTTCAAAATTCAAAAGTTTACAAATAAATCAATACTGTGAAATTTAAGTGAAAATTGAATTTCAATGGTTTACAAATAAATTACTGACAATAAAAATAGATTTAATTTATAATAATTTATTAAAATAAATAATAAAGTTAAAAATAGTGAAAAGAAAAATATAATAACTAAGCATGTATACTATATCCTATGCATCTTTTAAGAAGAAATCAAATAAATAAAAACATGACAATTGGTAAAAGAATAAAATTTTATCTCATTGCAAAGACAATAAATGTAGAACTCATACTCATGACACCTTAAACGTTTAAAGTTCAGTAATCTATAAGAAAGCTCTATTGGATCATTTCATGTAGTATTATTTTCCAAGAAAATAACAAAAATTGCACATATCTTGCACATTCTGTAAAAACTCAAGGTACCCTGAGAGATTGATGACCTTTAAAGACTGAATGATTACATTTAAGTATGCAATATTATAACTACCTAATTAACCTCGATAATTCGAACAGAATAGTCACTACAATCGCAAACTCCTCTTAAACCACGATGATCCATGCACGTATTTGTTAATGCCGCCGCCGAAATAATATCCCTACAACTTTCATTAGGCATTTGAACATTAATAAGTTCATTGTACTATAGACATATTCAAAATAAGTCCACTGAGAGTGAAAAAATGTATGACAGACAAATTTCCAATTGGGTTTTAAAAAAGGATCTTTCCATATAACATACTTCATAAATACATTTATACCTCACAAAAGACAAATGCTTTGAGAATCACAGTATTCTTCACTTTGAAAGCTGATAGCCCGTATCATGCTGCAAGTTCAGAACATTTTTTAGAAGAATAATTAAGCAGATTCAAGATGTTAAATCATTATCTGCTGTCATCATACCTGCTTCTAGATGCATGCTATGAGAATAGTTTTTAGACAACAATATAATGTTTAATGTTTAGAAAAAAACATGGAACACCAAACTCTTCAATAAATGGACAACAAATATGCATCATGGCTGAGCTGTCAAATAACAGTTCTTGTGGGGTTTAGAAACTGTAGAGGTTATCATATTATTATAATAAACATTCCAAATAAAGGAAACCATTATAATATAAGAATAAACAGTATAGGAAAATCTGCATCCAAGAAACTTCGTCAAGATAAAAGAATGCAGAACTATAGATTACTTAAAACATGTTAGTTCAATTCTAAGGAGTAAGCTAACTCAGTCGGACTATTTAGAACTTCACATTCTCTTCCCATCAATTCCTCTAAAAAAAATTTCTAAGAGCCATGTGAAGGAAGTTGTTTCTTAGCTACGCACCTCATATATGAATTTAAATATGGTTACCAAAACGACTTGGCTGTCCAACATGTAATATTTGATTCACTTGTAACTTCAAAACATTCTAGCAAAGGATCATCCGTAAGGAATCCACAATAAGGCTGATAAGTTTACTTGCTTTCTTTAAATAAAATTTGAACAACTAATTAAAAAGATAATAGTCTATAGGATACAGTACCCACCTACGATAAAGAAACAGATAATATCTAGCCTTAAAGGAAAATTACAGTTACATTGTTTAACTGTTAAGTGTCAAATAAATAAGCAAAACAAAAAATCATCATGTACATGATGTAACTTACTCCATTAATGCAGCACCTCTGTACTTCACAGCAACTTAATTGCAATTTAAGAAATTTGGCATGGTTTATCGTAGACGGATCAACAGCTATTCTTTCCAGAGTCCTCAGTTTTCCTCATTTAATATAGTTAAACTTCTCCCTGCCAACTACATCGTTTTAAATGTTTGGAAATTTTATGCATAGGTAAGAAACATGTAAGGTATATTCAACTCAACATGAATGTATTGCAGCACCATGACCCGAAAAATCAGGAAACTCTTCCCTTTGAAAGACATTGTGTGCTGTGGAGGTAATGCAATTAGAATGCGGATTGGTTGAAGAGCACGAGATCATCTCATTGTCCTTACCAGCAGGGGAACAACTCCTGCCTTCAACCATATTTCAGCAATTAAATACATAAATTCCTACAGTAAATAATAGATAGGACATGCAAAACTTGGTTCATAGCTTCAGAGAATAAAGAAACACCTACTCTCTTGACTTGCAACAGTGAATCCAGATTGCTTTTCAGCATTTCTTTCTGGCCTCAGAGCTCCGAAACCTCTTGACCTTGCTTTCCAAGCATCCTATTTAACCCCTTAACGTTGATACATGTATATTTAAATACGATACAATTGAGTTCATCTGCAAGGTTGATACATGTAATGAAATATGATACACTTGAGTTCATGTGGTAGGTTCTGCAAAAGTTTTAACCAATTTGTTTTGCAAGGGCAAGAAGACTGAATAAGTGATTCAAACGTATAAGAGATCATGGAATACGACAACAACTATTTACCCATATCTCAGAGTCGCATCGAGGATACGACTGTTGCTGCAGTTACACACATTGAGGATATAGCAGCAGTCACACACATTGAGGATATGTCTGCTGCAGAAGTCGAAGCGGATACGACTGCTGCTACAGATACACATATTGAGGTTATAGCAGCAGTCACACACATTGAGGATATGTTTGCTGCAGAAGTTGAAGCGTATACGACTTC
Source organism: Pogostemon cablin (assembly GCA_023678885.1). NCBI lineage: Eukaryota > Viridiplantae > Streptophyta > Magnoliopsida > Lamiales > Lamiaceae > Pogostemon > Pogostemon cablin. The sequence continues at coordinate 21,369,196 of CM043009.1, read as the reverse complement.
TGCTGCAGATACACACATTGAGGATATAGCAGCAGTCACACACATTGAAGATATGTTTGCTGCAGAAGTCGAAGCCTCCGATTTTGATATGGAGAATATGTTTGTTGCCACAAACAATGATGTGCAGGGCTTTGAAGATTGCTTTGCCAATGTTGATCAGATGCTTCCGTCGTTGCTCTCATCATCTTTCACCATGGAATCTACAAATTTATCAACTCCAGATGGATTGAGCTTCACGAACCAACATAATTTAGGAGTTCCCATGGTGGATGATGATATTGTTGGAAGTTCGTTCATTGATGGAGATAAAGCAGATCATGTGGACAACTTGTTATCTGTGGTTAGTTGTGCTAATGATGGATTTAATTTGGTTCACAGCAGTATGAGCTCAGGTGAAGGATTTTATTTGATTCAGAGCAGTATGAGCTCAAGTTATAATCTAGTAGAAGATGTTGTGAACATGGTTCAAAGGCCTCTAAAGGCAACATTGGCAGAGAGGATGATCAAAGCCTTGAATTTATTCAAAGAATTATCAGGAGGTAGAATTCTAGCCCAAGTGTGGGTTCCTGTGAAGAATGGGGATGAGTACATCTTAAGTACCTGCCAACAGCCCTATTTACTGGATCAAACACTGTCAGGATATCGTGAAGCATCCAGAAAATTTACCTTTGCAACAGAATTCAAACCAGGAGCTTTTGCGGGACTTCCTGGTCGAGTGTTTGTTTCAAAGGTTCCAGAGTGGACTTCTGATGTGAATTATTACAACATGACTGAGTTCATTCGGGTGCAACATGCTATAGGGTATAATGTTCGAGGATCGATGGCTACACCTGTATTTGAGGATGAGCCACTCGACAAGCCTTCTTCTTCTTGTTGTGCTGTTCTCGAACTTGCGAAAATTATGATGACATGTGAATCATATTCACTTCTCAGGCTGTGAATCTAAGAAGCACTGCATCCCCAAGAATCTATTATCAGGTATTCATCAAACTAGTAAATTGATAATCATACATTCGTGGTCTCAATGGCCACTTATTGAAGCAAACTGTGAATTTGCAGAGTCTCTCTAACAACCAAAGGGCTGCTTTAGCCGACATTGCAGATGTTGTACGTGCAGTTTGCAATGCACATCAACTGACATGGCTACCGTGCAATTATACAGTGGGGGCTGGTGAAGAGACTTTGAAAGTAGACACTACAGGATACCTACGGAAGGCCAACGAGAGACGTGTGCTGTGCGTTGAGGACACAGCATGCTATGTGAAGGACAAAACTAGGAAGGAATTTGTGCGTGCGTGTGTTGAGCATTATCTGGAAGAAGGGCAGGTATTGCCTGGAAAGCTCTTCAATTCAGCCGCCTTTTCTCTTGTCCTGATGTGAAGGATTACCACATCAGTAAGTATCCATTAGTTCAACATGCACGCAAGTTTGGCTTAAATGCTGCGATTGCCTTTAAAATCAGAAGCATTTATACGGGCAGCAACGATTACATAATCGAGTTCTTCCTCCCTGTAACCATGAAGAGAAGAATGGGACAACAGCAACAGCTGCTCGATGACATGTCTAAAACAATGCAGAGGATCTGCAAGAACATAAGATTCGTGTCGGATATCGAACCGAATCATGAGTTGGGAGGTGATCCGACACCTTTGCTGGATTGTCGACGATCACTTGTTGCTGGAAATTTAACAACTTGTGATCCTTATGCATCTCAAACAACATCGACTGATGGCAATCAAGTAAAAGTGCATGCATAAAAGTGTAGCATGAATGCTATCTTTATTTTCTTTTTGATTGATGGATACTTGTTTGTTTCCATTGTTTCTCATTTTTATTACAATAATGGCTCCAGAATCCTGGCTCAAGCTCAAGTAGGCGGGGGGGTGAAAAGCATGTCGATTTCGACGTTCTTCAGAATTATTTTACTGGAAGCCCTAAAGATGCAGCAAAAAGCCTTGGTGGTGAGTTATTAAAACAAAAAAATTATTGAAATGCAATAATTGAAACATTAGAATCTAAACTTGTTATTTGTTGTCTTATTTAGTGTGTCCTTCGACGTTGAAAAAGAAATGCAGAGAGCATGGCATTTCAAGATGGCCTTCAAGGAAAATTAATAAATTAAACCGTAAAGTACAAACATCTTCGAAGAAGCATGAAGACTCTGCGGATAGAGGAAATATATAGGTGATGTATAGTATTGTTGTACAGGGAAGTTTTGATTCAATTAATTGTTCTACATTGTATTTTGTATATACAATGGTGCAGTTTATATACACATTACATTACACATTTAAAATACTATGTTCCTTAATCTTCTTGTATACAGTAAATATAACAGCAGTTGTGTTGGACGGAGGGAGTATGTATTTTTTACTCCCTAACCTGTGAAACTAAGGAGCAGTGCAACCCCAAGAATCTATTATCAGGTATTTATCAATCTAGTACTGATTCGCAGAGCCTCTCTAACAATCAGAAGACTGCTTTAGTTGACATTATAGATTATCTCTGTGTCGTTTGTCATGCACATCGACTGTCACTTGCATTGACATGGTTACCACGCAATTATACAGTGAGAGCTGGTGAGGGAGGAGACCATGAAAGTACACAGTACAGGATACATGATCACCTTGATGGATAGGGCTGGTGGTGTTGGCGAATAGAACCAGCCCACTACATCGGGGATCACAGGGTTTACACCGTAAACTCGATTTATACAAGTGTTTACACAAATAGATCCAGGACACCGTCGATGATGAATGGAAGTCCGTCGAGCTCGAGGAGCTACGACGGGAAGCATGAGGGAAACTTGAACAAAAACTGATCAGTCCAGAATATGAAGGTTTTGGGCTGCTCCCCTGCTAGAGAGGACATAGATGATGTATAATGTTGTTGTAATATGTAATAGGAAAGTTTTGGTTCAAGTAATTTGTTCTACCTTGTGTTGTGTATATATAATGGTGCAGTTAATTAATTACATTGGATGTGATTAGGCTTCTATTTTGCGCACACTGTTTTTCCCTCTCTAATTAGGGTAGTTAACATTGATTATTAATTTTTAATTTCTACCAAGGGTGAAATTTTCTGTAGGGTTAATTAATTTAATAGAATCGTTTTCTTTTTGAAAGTATTTTAATAGAATCATTTAATGAGACATGGTTTCCACAACTCTCAAGGTTGATTAATTGAGAGGGAGACAATGGCATCTGGGTTCACTTACCAAAAAAAGTGCATGGGAACTTGTATACTCACGGGTGTGAGATTAGGGATGACAATTTTACCCGTCGGGTTGGGTTACTCGATGGGTTCCTGTATAGCGGGTATAGAAAAATCGGGTAAAATCGGGTAACGGGTCAGGTAGTACCCGAATCCGAAGGAAAACTGTGCAGGTAAGGGTAGGGTGCGGGTTATCTTATATTTACATGTACTCGATCCGAAAATTACCCGAATGTGTGTGTATATATATATATTTATTTAATAATAGTATTATATATTTAATTAAATATTCAAATCTAATATTTCTTTTAGTATAATAATATTGTTGATAAAAAATTTATGATGTATTTAATATTTATTTATTATAATATGTTAATATTTTTAATTAAAATTTATATTCTTGTCCTGATATAAATATAAATAATTTTTAAGAATTATAATAAATCTTATTCTATGTTATAATATTATGTGTTATTTATAATTATTTTTAAGAATTATAATTATTTTTTTAATATTTTAACAAAAAAAATGATATTCGAATTGAGATAACTTGATGGCGAAAAGGAGATGCGGGACTTTGAAGTTTTCATACTTAAACCAAGGACTTGGAAGCAATTGTTGGAATATGATATTGGTTTTATGATTTTATTTGATTAATTAACTATGAATTTATGATGTTTTCTTGTTAACGAACTTAGACGTTATTGTTATTGACTTTGTTTTCTAATTTTCATATTTTATTTTAAGTTATTCATTTATGTATTATAATTATTTTTTGGTGGATTATAGTTAAAAAAAAAATTGTGTCGGGTCGGGTAGTGGTCTGGTGAATTCGGGTATCCGCGGATTATCCGCAAAATCTACTAAGATTGCGGATATTCATTTACTCACGGATTACCCGTATACCCGATGGGTATATCTGTACCCTACCCGAAGCTCTATTTTAGGATAAAAGGATAGGGTATGGGTAGGGAGGGTAGAGTATAAGGTAGTAGGTGGATTTGTCATACCCGTGCCCTGCCCTACCCATTGCCATCTCTAGTGTCCATCCAACGGTTTATCACAGGAGATGATATACCAAAATGGAACAGAGAATCTGAGCCGATAAAATCAGTTCTAAACGTGTCCTCAATTAATGCTTTTTATATATATTTTTATTTTTTAAGTTTTTTTAATTTTTATTATATTTAAAAAACATCATACCCTAAACTCTAAGGGTAAAATGTGTCTTAAATCATAAGAATAAAATTATAATTATACCCTTATAATTAATCTCCTAAATCTTAAAGGTAAAATATATCATAAACCACAATGTTAAAATTACACTTATATACCTTAAATCCTTCTAAAAGTAAAATATGTTATAATTATACCTATAAAATTAACTCTAAAACCCTAAGCACTAAGTGTAAAATAAAAATAAAATTACAATTATACTCTTAATCCTTATACTCTAAAAATGAAATATGTCTTAAATCAAAATGATAAAATTACAATTATATTTTTAAAATTAACACTACACCCTAATAATATGTACATCTGATCACAATTCATTTAAGAAAACTTAGTTGAAATATTATCTTTATATCTTTATATATATAATAGCACCAAATTTACCATTTATGCAAGATAAAATTATTCCCCCCAAAATTAATTTCACCATTTTACATAAATAATCTTTACCTTTAGGTAACTTTTGTGCATTAATCTCTACCATCTGTTTCTATAATTAAATCTACACCAGTCATTTATCTTACATATTTCTATTCATATTTACATTACATAAATCAAAATTTTATTACACAAACCCTAATCTATCATTCACACAACTACTGCCGTACATTCTGGATTTTTGAAAGCTATGATCATTAGATTATCATCGGTATCTATCGATATAGTTATTCAATTTCTCACATCCATCTCCTCCCAATTCTGGCAACACTCTATTCCTAATCTCAGCTAATTTTGAAAATCGATGGTGATCAATTACGAAAATAAAGACGATGAAAAGCGTTCATGGAGGGAGGTGACCAATTGTCGAATTCTTCCAACCCACCCAACGAAAAAATTGAGCGGAATTGTTCATTGTCATTGTTAAATGTGTGAAGAAAATTTGGTCAAGACTTTTCATTGGATCCAGACGCAAAATATTGCAATAACATATCCGAGTTCGTCGAAATTGATCCCTCCAGCCGCTCTAGGTAGGTTTGTAATTTTTTGATTTATTGGGCGGAGCAATATTTATTGTCGATTCTTTGATCTTCTGATAATCATTTCAATTCTTGCGTGAAATATTTGCAAGAGGTTAGATAATTTTTTACATATCAGTTTTGTTTGTTTTGTTAACCCTAACATATTCAGATTTATTCATTATTTTGAAGTAATCTATTTGATCGCTTCGAAACGAAGCCATATAATCTGCTGAACTCTGACAGGTTGATGATGCACTTCTGACCCACCTCTATCTCCTTTGAATGTAAATATATATTCTGTAAGTTGGATAGCTTCTTCAATAAGAATATATATATTCTATAAGTTTTTTTGGTGTTGCAACTGTCATTTGGATTTAGTTAATTGATCAGGGATTTTTACACTCCGTAAGGTCTTTTTACTTAAAGGTTATATATATTTAATTATTTAAAGGATTACCAGAAGGATTTTTTACTTTGCCTCTCAATGTTATATATTTCTAATAAATATATTCTTTCTGGTTTTGTTTGCCACAACCTTTTGTTTTTGAGTGATGAAAATTATCTCTTGAATAGTAATCTTTTGATGCCCTTTAGATTCTCCACCATGATAATCAAATCTCTCGATTTCTTCTCATCGCAATTTTTAGAGTTGCATCAGAATGGCTTCGACCCACGTTGCAATCGATGAAATATATTGTCGAATTGATTTTATAATCTATTTATCATGTTTTTTCTTTTTTTTATTTGAAGATGATATGTGCAGCAGGGGTAGAAGAAATTGATGATTACTGGTAGCAGGTAAACTAAGAAATAAGATACGGATCCATAATTGAGGTTTGGAGGATACCTGACATATTTTGAATTTCTTAATACATTATGGTCCTTAAAGACGTCTATTATGTTTAACAATCTCAACTACTTATTACTATTATAGAGATTTACCCTAATCTCTAATATCTCGAAGTCTCCGTTTTCTTATTCTCTCTTCTCTATTCTTTTTGTTATCTCAAATCTCATTCATTTAATTTTGCGTAACTCCAAACACAATTGATAACAACTTTCGATCCGATCAGTGTGGGGAGAATGCAAGAGCTATATGGGTATGTTGAATTCCGATTTACATCTGTCCTTAATTTTTTTATATATTTAAAGAATTCGATGATGTTTAGGTGTTGTGGGTTTTTAAATCTATGAAGAATTTGATGATGATTATTCGAGTTTTGGATTATCTGCTTCGTTATTTTTTTTGGTTATTTGCTTTGTAATTTATTTGTGCAGTGTTTCTTTTGTTAGAACAGTATTTTAGAATGCTGCATGTGTGTTGGTTCCTGGTGATTATGGAGATTGTGGTGTGAATGGAATGATCTTGGCTGCAAAATATAATAAAGGGAACAAAGTTCCATATCTTGGAATTTATTTATGAATGCAAATATGTGTGATTGAGTTGCAAGAAATGTAAGATAATTCTTGATATATACATCTTTTACTTTTTCAACATCCAGTTTGTGCACTATATTAACTGCCATGTTATTCAGGTTTTGTAGTTGGAAAGGTCAAACAACATTGAGTTTGATGCTTATACCCCGACCCATTCGTGATTTTCATTTCAAATGTAGTTTGTATGTTTGACTTACCCTTATATTTTATAAGAATATATAATTTAATTTAGATGTAATCATATTGTGTGAGCTTTTACTGAATGTACAAAAGTTAAATTTTGTTGCAAGCTTTTGGAAGTTTCTTTCTTATAATTGTATTTTATGTACTTATTAGGCCGCTGCAATATTGAGAGGAATGATAATTTAATTCTTACTGTCATTATTCATATCTATTAATCATGTATCTATTCTATTAGTAAAGTTATTTTATTTTATAGTTGCTGTTAATAATTATTATCCATACTTAAAATTAATTACTACCGTGGGTGTGTATATGAAATTTTGGTTATGAATATAATTAGTAAATTTTCTTTGATACTCTGTTATTATTTACATGATTTGAATTGCTATTTTTACTCGATAAATACAGTCATTATTGTTGAATGGACTTATGATAGGGGTTTTCTCAACACACAAATTAATCCTCAAGTATAAGGATATCAATTGTAGTCGCGAAGATGACCAAGTTACAATATCGAACCCACGGGACGAGTAAATATCAATTTTGTGATCTTCTAGTATATTTTAGACTATGTTGGTAATTGTAAAGGTTTAATGGATAGTAACTTCTAATCGAATTAACAAAAGAAATAGCAAAAGTAGAGAGAAGTGAGTTGTGATCGGTAAGAATGATAGGTAGTTCATTGGGTCATCCAGTTTCACTAGCAATTCGTATTTTCGTATGATGGTGTCCGACTCTGCCCTGTGGTTTGTGGACGCATCACTAGACCATGCAAGTTTACTCTATAGACACAAGTAAATATGCGCTTGACACGTGTGAATAACATCGGAGCAAGAGATATGCTTCACCCCCCTTTCTAGGTACTATCATAATCAATTATCTTCTACGTCTAGAATCTAACCCGATTTGATCTCCCTTTTTAGGTACTATAAAGTTATACTCTTCGTACTATTCATCAACCCGAATTCAATTCAATTCATGAATATTCATATAAGACAGTTCTAATAATACTTCGGAATCCCTTCACTTAGAATCATAACAATAAACCCTGCTCAGTAGTGAACGCACTCAATCAATAACCATGTTATGTATTCAGACTCTACACAACGATCATTGATGCACAAAACGACTATGAGTATGGATTAAATATGCAATCTTATATAAAACAAACCACAGGTAGTGTTGTACGGAGTTTTACACACGAAACACGAATTACATCATGAAACTTTCATAACCCTAGAACTACCAAGGTGGTTCTAGTCCATGATTGATCTAGGAACAATCATGGTTAGATTAATCATTCTTACTTGAACCTTCAGTGAACCTCTGTCACAGCCCTCCGAATGGATCACCACCTCTACTCTTGTCTCTCCTACGATTGACGATCAAAAGCTCTCTTTATTCTCTGTATGAGCCTCCTTTTATACTTGTAATCACGTCTCTAGGGCTTGGAATGGGCTTTCTAAGTGATCTCACGCGTTTCGGCCTCGAAAATCCGGATAAGGTAAGTTCTCGCACACAGGTTCGACCACGTCAAGCAGGTCGAACCCCGAGCCACAGGTCGAACCCCAGGTCGAACCCCGCTACTGGAAGAATTCTGCACAGGTTCGACCTTCTGGACAGGTCGAACCACTTAGGTTTTGGTCGAACCCCAGGTCGAACCTCAGCACTGGACAACTCTTGCTCCCGATTCGACCAACGGGCAAGTCGAACCCCAACATCGTGGTCGAATCCTCCTTCTTGCAAACTGGTTCGACCATGGTTCGACCTGATGGCCAGGTCGAACCAACTGAGTCATGGTCGAACCCTTCTCTGTATTGTCCAGCAACGTTGGTTCGACCTGCTGGAGAGGTCGAACCCTCCTCCAGCCAGGTCGAACCCACCTACTTCTTGGGCGGTTCGCGTGGCTTCGACTCCGTCTCTTCGATTCTTGGCTCTTTCACTCCGTTTTTGCTAAGAAAACACTCAAATAGCTCCACTAACATATGATTCATGCTATTTCACAATATATATAGGTTTTCCACCTATTTCCACATCAAAACTCTCCAAAACTAGCACAAAACATAGCGCCAAACTTGTGAATTTACACACTCATCAAACCCCCAAACTTACATGTTGCTCGTCCCGAGGCAACCAATTTAAACCACAGGAGTCGTGTATAATTCAACAAGATCAAGTACAACACATATTACACATGCCACTTCATTGAATCAAACAAGAATTACTTGCATCAAATATGTCACTCATGTAAAATCAATCTAATCACACACCATTCGGAGCACTAAGTAATCTCACTGACAAGATAAGTCTTTACTCTCATTCACTCGTGCGTGAGGCACTATAGGCTAGTATAAACACTCATATCAATTCATATTCACGCGTAACCATAAGCTTGGCAAAGGTCTCAGAAATCAACTTACATTAGATTAACACTAGGATCACAAAGGACTTGTTTCTAGGTTGTAATGTTGGCTCTTTGGAAAGGGTAGGAAAATTTGATCATAGTAACTTAATACACTAGTAGAGAGTTACCTTGGAGGTTCTTGATTTCCCATTCGGCTTCATATACTCCTCCAATTCTTCTCTTACACTTGCAATTATCAATTTTTCTTCTCTTCCTTGCATCAACATCATTCTTCTTTTAATTGCTCGGGTACCAGTTATAGGCACTACCCTTCTCGAACATCATTCGGCTGTTTCGTAGAAACTTCAAGCCCCATGTATAAGCAATTCGGGGTACCAATTTTAGGCACTATCCCTAACAAGATTTAACCATGCATATTTCTTACCGAACCTCATTCCATCTTCCCTTTGTTCCACACTCATTCACCTTATTCTCTCTACCAATGGATAGGGTATTTTCAAAGCTCAAATAAGGTAATTAAAGCTCATATATCTGGCTTGCCAAAGAAAAAGCTTTTAAAAGGCTCAAACAGGGCTACCAAAGATTTATAAGATCATTAGGAAAGGTGAAATTTGGCTAAGTGACTCAATTAATCAAAAATGGCCTAAGATCATATCCTAATATTTCATCAATTGTAAGTTTCACACAAGACTCCAAGCCAAGTTCTAGAATATGTTCATACGAATGATTCTCTCAAGAATAAACTATCATGATTAATCATGATGAAGGCTCAAATCCTCACATAGGTAATCAATTCCTAATACTCCTCATAGCACATAATCAAAATCAATTCCTCATGAATTCCATATACTTAACAAATTATTCATGCTCTTTCCAAATGAAAATAAACACGTAAACATATGAATGCACATAATCAACACCCATACAGAGCAATGATACAAGATCAACTATATCAAGTACATTCCACTCACACATGAATCACACCCCAATCTGTAAAAATAAAAAGAAAAATGGGAGATAAGATGAATCGGAGAAACCAAAAGAAAACCTGAAACTACTCCTTAGGAGCATCATCATCCTCATCATCATCGTCATCCTCATCCATTCTATTTTCCACAGCTCGGCACAAACTGGTAATGTGTTTGTCCATCATATCGACTCGACTACTCACTCTACCAACACGCTCATCCAAGGCAGAATACCATTCGTTCAGCGTGGCGTAGTTGGCGTTAGCGAGCGCGAGTTGCCTGTTCGTCTCTTGTTGTGTAGCTACCACCGCGATCAGCTGCTCATGAATTAAGCGAAGCTGCTCCCGAGTACCTGGAACTGCTCGCCGCTGCTGCGGTTCTGGAGCATGCTGAGGCGCATCGTGCTGCTCTCCTTCCGGAATCTCCATCTCCGGCTGCTCCTCTACCTGATCCTCCTCTTCAGACTGCTGTGGCTGAGGTGGACGGAACTCTCCTCGATCAACAATCTGCTGTAACTCAGCCATCCTTCCCTCAGCACACATCTGTGCTACCGCTCTCCAATCACCCCCCGACTTCGCTGCCACAGATAAAGCGGTGTGTCCTAGAGAATTCATTAGTCTATTCCTTGCTTCCCGAATAGTTGTCAAGTTGCTCACGTCGAAGGGGAACATAAATTCGAAAGGCTTGACACCTCTCGTGAAAAACCAATCTCCATTTCTAAAATGGGCAAACCCTCCCTTCGCGCACGTGCTCATAATCAAATCGGGTTCTCCTTCTACTGGTGTAACGCCGGTGAGGTCCAAATTGTAATGCTCAGCCAAAATCGTCAATAACCCTCCAATATTCACCTTTTGAAAACCAATGGTCTTGAATCGATTCAGCTGCGCAATAAAATAGGCTCCAACGTTGAACTTCACTCCGTGCAACATACACCACAAGGCATATAACTCTCCTCTAGACACAACACTGCCCTCCGAGCGGGCGAACAACGTGTTGCTTAGGATGCGGTCCATGTACCTCAAGACAGGGTTCTTTATTGCGGAAGCACGAGCCTGTCTAGTCTTGTAATCACGAATCTCCCCCGTGATCTCCCTCCAAAATCGCTTTACACCGAATGCAGCATTTTCTAAACGAGGGATCTCCAAAGGTGTCTCAAACATCTCATTGAAATCCTCAGACGTCCATCTCCTACTCACTCCACCAAGCTGAAACGTACACCGATAGGGGTATCCAAGCGGGTCCTTCTCCATCTCAAACGAACAAACCACTTCCGCTGTAACATGGAAGTACGTCGGCCTCTTCAGCTCCATGAATCTTCGGATCCCTACTTGATCAAACATCCAAAATATATCATCCCCTATTCTCATTATCCTCATCGCTTCATCATCTTGGTAACGAGTGCGAGCTATCTTGTCTGAAACTTCTTCCCACTTCTCTTTAATCTCATCCCAACCTTGCATCCTAATCTTGAAGTTATCAGGCAAACGGTCTTGTAACCTCAGTTTTCTTGTCACTTTGTCCAAGTTTGAAGGCCTGTCATGCCTCTTCTTTGATCTCTCCTCCTCTGCTTTTCCTTTCCCTTTGCTTGATACTTGTCCCTTTCCTGAAAACAAATACTTCAATCCAACCAACAAGACAAGAAAGCAAGTATTGCACTAGCACATCACATACTCTACTCAAGACTTCAAGCATCAATGCATATTCATACAAACTATCATCTCAACACCACTTGCTTATTCAACATTTTCAAAACATCTTCAATTATACCTTCTTTAATCATCAAAACAGAACCAACAAGCATGCATTAAGCAATTCAAGTAATTCAATCAAAAATTCGACATGCTTTCCTCCATAAACTACTTTAATTCTATCAATTTCAACCAAATCAACATGCTCATTCTATGATATATTCTATATCCTTGATTAATTCACATAAAAATCCAAGTTCTATCAATAATCAATCAACAACAATCCAAGAAACAAGAATTCATATGAAACCAATCAAAATATCAACATTCACCATGAAATTCAACCATACTCAACATCAATTCTCTATTACACATCAAATTGCTTACCTAAACCTTCAATCCTAGAGTAATTAAGTTGGAAAAAACGTACCTTGTGACTTGCCCATGGTGAAAAACCGATCGAAAACACAAAACACCCAGAAACGCGAATTCAGCCCTAACTTGCGACGAAATCCGCCCAAATCCGCGACCAAATCGATAATTCAAGGTGTAATGTTGTGTAATCGGTGCGAAATCAAGTGTAATTGAAGAATTTGTGCAAGGGTGTAGAGGTTCGAAGAGGGTTCGAGGTTTGATGTTTCGAAAAAGTGATCGAACCCCTCTGAAAATTCGAACTTAAAACGCGTACCTGGCTTGGTTCGACCTCGGGTTCGACCACCTGTACTGGTCGAACCATGGATGGCGAGGTCGAACCTCTCTTCTGGACAAACAATCTTCTTGGTTCGACCAGGGGTTCGACTTGCTAAACAGGTCGAACCTTTCATGAATTGGTCGAACCTCTCTTCTGGAAAACAGAGTGCTTACGACTGGCGGGTTCGACCTTAGGTTCGACCCCATGATCAGGTCGAACCACTATAGCTTTGGTCGAACCTCCTCTCTGGACAACTTTCAACGCCGGTTCGACTTCCTCTGCTTTTGTTCGACCTCTGGCTCTGGTCGAACCACTGCTAGACATGGTCGAACCTACCTCCTGATTTCCAAAACTGAGTGTTCTTCATTCACTACATACTTCAAACTTCAACTCAATCTCATTAGGTATAATCTAGAGCACAACTTCAGAAATTGTTCCACATAATATCATTCATGAGTATCTCCGTATAAGAAAAACACAACCAAAAACCACTGAACATTAGGCAAATTGTAAAAAATCGTCACATCAAAATCGATTAAAATTTCAACATGGCCGCAAAAACCAATTCCCCTAACAAACAATACAAAGAAAAGATTATACTCTTAATGCTTCAATGAGGTAATAACATCACACCCCCCCCAAACTTAGTAAAAACGTAAGTCGAAACTAAGTTTGAAAAGAGATGTAATTGCCTATTGGTAAGCATCTTAAATACAAAAATTTCTTACTCACACGAAAAAATAAAGCAATAAAATGGAAGGGCAAGCCCCCAACAGGCGCTCATGTTTAACGTCGTAGAGTCACGACGGTACCAAATCAGAACAAGGTATCATCAAAAATGACACACGCATCATCCGGCGACCTATAATGCTTCAATCGATGCCCATTCGCCGCGATAACGTCACCATCTTTGTCAATAAGCTCATAACTCCCCCCTCCTAAGGCTCGATGAATCATGAACGGTCCCGTCCACTTAGACTTCAACTTGCCTGCAAAGAGCTTTAAACGAGAGTTAAAAAGTAGTACCTCATCTCCTTGCCTGAACTCCTTGTACGAAATTTTAGAATCATGCCACCTCTTCATTCTTTCCTTATAAATCTCTGAATTCTTGAAAGCACGACTCCTAAACTCATCCAATTGATTCATGTGAGTTAGCCTCAACTCCTTCACATCCCTAAGGGTCAAGTTCAAGCGACGCAAAGCCCAAAACGCTTTGTGTTGGATTTCTACGGGTAAGTGGCACGGCTTCCCATAGACAATTTGATACGGTGACATATCTAATACCGTCTTGTAAGCGGTCCGGAACCCCCATAACACATCATCAAGCTTCATAGCCCAATCTTTTCGATTAGTTCCTACCACTTTCTCCAAAATTTGCTTTACTTGACGGTTGGAGACCTCCGCCTGCCCATTGGCTTGCGGATGATAGGGTGTAGTAACCCTATGCCTAACACCATAATCCCTAAGCACCTTCTCCAGAAATTTATTGACGAAGTGGGAACCTCCATCACTAACTAATGCTCTCGGAACTCCATAACGGGCAAAAATATGTTTCTTTAGGAAAGATAAAACAACTTTCGAATCATTAACACGAGTAGGAATTGCTTCCACCCACTTCGAAACATAATCCACCGCAAGAAGAATGTAGAGAAACCCATTCGACGGGGGAAAAGGTCCCATAAAATTGATCCCCCATACATCAAATATCTCCACGACTATGCTAGGCTGCAATGGCATCTCATCTCTCCTACCTATATTACCCATGCGCTGGCATCTATCGCAAGACGCCACATAGCTCTCACTATCTCTAAACAAAGTAGGCCAATAAAGAGCGGATTGAAGTACCTTAGCTGCAGTCTTTTGCGCTCCGAAATGCCCCCCATTCGGTTGTGCATGGCAGAACTCCAGCACACTTTCCATTTCCATCTCGGGTACACATCTTCGGACAATAGAATCTGTACAAATCTTATAAACAAACGGATCATACCATATAAATGTCTCAACATCCCTACGAAATTTTGCAAGTTGGTATCGGTTGAGATCCCTTGGAATTTCACCAATGACAATGTAATTAACATAATCCGCGTACCATGGATCCATACCTTGCGCTGCAACCACACATGCTCGCTCGGCCCCTTCAACAGCCACAGCCATGATCTTCTCATCAGGGAACATCTCTTCAATATACTCGAAAGAATTATCACAATGCTCCCTAGTCTCCAACCTTGACAAGTGATCGGCCAACACATTTTCTGTTCCTTTCTTATCCCGAATCTCCAAGTCAAACTCCTGCAGTAGTAGAATCCATCGTATAATCCTAGGCTTTGTCTCCTTCTTCTCCATCAAATAACGAATCGCTGAGTGATCCGTATACACAATCGTCTTCATGCCAACCAAATACTGACGAAACTTATCGAATGCATACACAACAGCCAAAAACTCCTTTTCAGTTACCGTGTAATTCTTCTGTGCCGCATCGAAAGTCTTACTCGCGTAGTAAATGGCGCAGAACTTCTTCTCCCTTAGCTGCCCAAGCACCACACCCAATGCTACATCACTTGCATCACACATAAGTACAAACGGTTGCGTCCAGTCCGGTGTGATCAAGATAGGGGCAGTAATAAGCGCCTCCTTCAAAACTTGAAAAGCTGTTAAACACTCATCATTAAACACAAAAGGAATATCCTTTTCAAGTAAATGAGATAAGGGCTTAGAGTATTTTGAGAAGTCTTTAATGAATCTCCTGTAAAAACCGGCGTGTCCAAGGAAGGATCGCACTCCTCTTTCATTGGTCGGTGGTGGAAGCTTCTCAATTGCCACCACCTTCGCACGGTCTACCTGTAATCCCTTGGCGGAAACATAATGCCCAAGAACAATCCCATCTTTCACCATGAAATGGCACTTCTCCCAATTCAAGACAAGATTAGTTTCTTGACACCTTTTCAAAACAACAGCAAGGTTAGACAAACACTTATCAAAAGAAGAACCAAAAACTGAAAAATCGTCCATGAATACTTCCATGATCTTCTCTATCAAACCATCAAAAATCGCCATCATGCATCTCTGAAAAGTAGCAGGCGCATTACACAATCCAAACGGCATTTTCCTAAAAGCAAAAGTCCCGTAGGGGCAAGTAAAAGTAGTCTTTTCTTGATCCTCGGGAGCAATCATGATTTGATTATACCCCGAGTATCCATCCAAGAAACAATAGAACTCATACCCTGCAAGACGATCCAACATTTGATCCATAAATGGAAGAGGGAAGTGGTCCTTACACGTGTTCTCATTCAATTTCCTGTAATCCACACATGTACGCCATCCCGTAGGAATTCTCGTGGCTATCGCTTCTCCATCCTCAGTTTTCACTACAGTCATACCCCCCTTCTTAGCAACTACATGCAATGGACTCACATGGGGACTATCACTAATAGGAAATATAATTCCAGCATCCAACCACGTAAGAATTTGCTTCCTTATCACCTCTTGAATTGCGGGATTCACCCTACGCTGATTCTGAACACTAGCTTTGGCTTCATCCAACAACCTAATCCGATGCATACAATACGAAGGACTAATACCTTTCAAATCATCAAGTGACCACCCTATTGCAGACTGATACTTCCTCAAAATATCTAATAACTCCTCAAGTTGATCATCATTAAGAGAAGAAGATACAATTACCGGATATTGTGCATCATTACCGAGAAAAGCATACTTCAAGTGATCCGGCAATGGTTTCAACTCCTCTTTTCTTTTCTCCACTGGAGTGTTTTCATTATCCAAAGGCAAGTACTTCCTGGTCCATTTGACTTCTTCCACTTTATTTCTCTCCAATGCAAACCTGTCATCACCCAAAGCAAGTAAGTTTTCAAGAAATTCAATACATACCTCGTTAGAAAGTCCGTCAAGCTCCGTAGTGGGATAAGTAAGAGATTCCATCAAACATGTCTCAAGAGGATCCTTTGACAAGATCAAAGACATATCCTCCTTCACAATCTCCTCCACCACGTCAATACTATAACATTGGGACTCCATTGGCATTTTCATCGCTTTGTCCAAGTTGAAAAGTACTTCTTCTTTGTCCATTCTCAACTTCAGTTCTCCTTTCCGAACATCTATCATAGCTCCAGCCGTAGCAAGGAATGGCCTCCCCAAGATTAAATGAACATTATCCTTGTCATCATCCATTTCTAATACAAGAAAATCCACAGGAAAAACTAGCTTCTCCACCTTTACTAGAACATCTTCAACTATTCCTTTCGGAAACGTCATTGATCTATCTGCCAATTGGAGAGCAACAGTTGTCGGGGTCATCTCCCCCAAACCAAGCTTCTGAAAGATGGACAACGGCATCAAATTGATGCTTGCCCCAAGATCACATAAAGCTTGCCGTGCTGGCCCCTTCCCGATCTCACAAAGAATAGTAAAGCTCCCCGGATCTTTCATCTTTGGTGGCAACTTCTTTTGAATAATTGAGCTACAATTCTCAGATAAGTTTACCGTTTCAACTCCGGTTAAGCTTCGCTTCTTCATCAATATGTCTTTAAGGAACCGAGCATAATATGGCATCTCCATGATTGCCTCTGAAAAAGGGATGTTCAAGCTTATCTTGTTCATTATCTCTGAAAACTTCTTGAACTTCTCTTCCATCCCTTTCTTCACTAGCTTGTAGGGAAACGGTGGAGGTATCTTTGTTTTGGGAATCCCCCATTCATCACGATCAACCTTTTCCGCTTTCTCCTTTTCGGCTCTTAATCGCTTAGCTCTTTCCCATTTTTTCTCAGCTATTATGTCTGTACTTTGCTCATTCCGTACCACTGGAATTGCATCAACATCAAAAGGAACAACAGGTGCATCAAACAACACATCTCGGCGAGGTTCGACTGGGGTTCGACCAGGCTGAAAGGTCGAACCAGGACTGTATTGGTCGAACCTCTCTCCTGGAAGACTGATCTCATTCTGCTCCGGAGGTTCGACTTGGGTTCGACCAACATTAGAGGTCGAACCACTGACCCTTTGGTCGAACCGCTTCACTGTATAATTTCCATCCTTCGGTTCGACCTGGGTTCGACCTGAAGAGTTGGTCGAACCTTCGTGATCGTGGTCGAACCGTTCCTGCGTCAAAACAGAGTGCTCTGGCCGATGAGGTTCGACCAGGGTTCGACCTGTAAAGTTGGTCGAACCCTCCGCGTGTTGGTCGAACCGTTCCTGCGTCAAAACAGAGTGCTCTGGCCGATGAGGTTCGACCAGGGTTCGACCTGTAAAGTTGGTCGAACCCTCCGCGTGTTGGTCGAACCGCGGCTTAGAAAATTCCAACTTCGATTCCGGCCTCATCGGTCCCTCGTACTGCGTTCCTGACCTCAGTGTGATGGCATTACACGACTTTGGATTCTCTATACTCTGAGACGGAAACTTACCTTTTCCTACAGTTTGAGTCAATGTGTTCACATTCTCTGCAATTGTACCCATCAACAATGTGAGATCTTTCACTTGAGTGGACAAATCTCTGTGGTGATCATCAATCTTTTTCTCAAGCTTTGCCTCAAGGCGATTCACTCTTTCATCATTCTTTACCATGTACCGGTTCACAGTATCCTCGAACCCAGGCTTTCCTTCTTCCACCTTTTCTCCCGGATCAACACCCATCGGAAGTTGCACTGCATTGTTCGTATTGCTTCATGAAAATTCAGGCCTCCTTGGTTGCTGTTGATAACTACCAGATGGACCACGATTATTCAAGTTCCCTCGATAGTTCCCTTGGTAGTTCCCTTGGTAGTTCCGGTTTCCTTGATTTGGGTACCTCGTTCCTTGGATACTTTGACCCGTGGCATAATTTGCTTCCTCCAATTCGTCTTGGATGGTTCCATTATTCATCATCTCTTGCTGCAAGATTGGCACTCGTTGGGATATCTCGCTGATCTGCTTCTGTTGAGACTCAAGTAGCTTGTTGATATTAGACAAGCTCGAAACGATCTCATCTTCTCTCTTAGTCTTCACCATTGCTTGTTCAACCTGAGCTACCTTTCCAAGAACATACGTACCTCTAACTCTATCAGTGGGCCAATCCCTCGAATTCATTGATATGTCTTCAAACAATCTCTCGGCCTCAACGGATGACTTTGTAAGTAATGCTCCATTAGAAGAAGCATCAAGTAGCACTCTTGATTCACAGTCCAATCCGTTATAAAATATACTGATATATTGGGCTTTAGATAACCCATGTTGAGGACACTTCCTGAGCATGTCCTTGAATCTATCCCACGCTTCATGAAATTTCTCTCCCCCACTGATAGCAAATTGGTTAATATCTTGCTTCATCTTAAACACCTTCGAAGGTGGCATATACCTCTCCAAGAATCTTAACTTCAATTGCTCCCACGTGGTGCACTCAGCTGCATTAATAGTATCGTACCAATCCCTCGCCTTTTCAGTAAGCGAGAATTTGAACAAAAGGATCTTCCTAGCATCTTCATGTTCTCCTACGTTTTTTTGAGTACTTGCATAGCCCAAGAACTTGTTCAGATGCTGCTGCGGATCCTCGAAAGACCCTCCTGAAAAGGAGTTCCTTTCTATCATGCTAATAAGAGCGGGATGAAGATCGAACGCTGTGTTAGTTCCCCTTGCTCCTAAAAGCTCATAATTTCCAGCCCCATTATTTCTGAAAACCTCACGGATGGCTAGATTATCCGGATTCGCTGCCATGTTGACTGTTACTACTTCCAAATTAACTTCAGTTGTAGCCTCAATCGCTTGCGAAATCTGCTCGTCAACCTCAACTCCAAAATTCAGAGCTTCAGTTGAGTCTATTGCCTTTGCCTTGCTCTTCTTCTTTTTCTTCTTTCTTGATGATGCTCCAATCTCAGGATTATACGGTTCAAGATTACCTTTCTTTGATCTTGTGAGCATACACCTAAAACGAATAAGAAAGAAAACAACAAAACAAGGTAAATAGTCCTAATAAACTAGAAATAATACAAAAAAAAATAGTTTACGCCGTCCCCGGCAACGGCGCCAAGAACTTGATAGGGGTTTTCTCAACACACAAATTAATCCTCAAGTATAAGGATATCAATTGTAGTCGCGAAGATGACCAAGTTACAATATCGAACCCACGGGACGAGTAAATATCAATTTTGTGATCTTCTAGTATATTTTAGACTATGTTGGTAATTGTAAAGGTTTAATGGATAGTAACTTCTAATCGAATTAACAAAAGAAATAGCAAAAGTAGAGAGAAGTGAGTTGTGATCGGTAAGAATGATAGGTAGTTCATTGGGTCATCCAGTTTCACTAGCAATTCGTATTTTCGTATGATGGTGTCCGACTCTGCCCTGTGGTTTGTGGACGCATCACTAGACCATGCAAGTTTACTCTATAGACACAAGTAAATATGCGCTTGACACGTGTGAATAACATCGGAGCAAGAGATATGCTTCACCCCCCTTTCTAGGTACTATCATAATCAATTATCTTCTACGTCTAGAATCTAACCCGATTTGATCTCCCTTTTTAGGTACTATAAAGTTATACTCTTCGTACTATTCATCAACCCGAATTCAATTCAATTCATGAATATTCATATAAGACAGTTCTAATAATACTTCGGAATCCCTTCACTTAGAATCATAACAATAAACCCTGCTCAGTAGTGAACGCACTCAATCAATAACCATGTTATGTATTCAGACTCTACACAACGATCATTGATGCACAAAACGACTATGAGTATGGATTAAATATGCAATCTTATATAAAACAAACCACAGGTAGTGTTGTACGGAGTTTTACACACGAAACACGAATTACATCATGAAACTTTCATAACCCTAGAACTACCAAGGTGGTTCTAGTCCATGATTGATCTAGGAACAATCATGGTTAGATTAATCATTCTTACTTGAACCTTCAGTGAACCTCTGTCACAGCCCTCCGAATGGATCACCACCTCTACTCTTGTCTCTCCTACGATTGACGATCAAAAGCTCTCTTTATTCTCTGTATGAGCCTCCTTTTATACTTGTAATCACGTCTCTAGGGCTTGGAATGGGCTTTCTAAGTGATCTCACGCGTTTCGGCCTCGAAAATCCGGATAAGGTAAGTTCTCGCACACAGGTTCGACCACGTCAAGCAGGTCGAACCCCGAGCCACAGGTCGAACCCCAGGTCGAACCCCGCTACTGGAAGAATTCTGCACAGGTTCGACCTTCTGGACAGGTCGAACCACTTAGGTTTTGGTCGAACCCCAGGTCGAACCTCAGCACTGGACAACTCTTGCTCCCGATTCGACCAACGGGCAAGTCGAACCCCAACATCGTGGTCGAATCCTCCTTCTTGCAAACTGGTTCGACCATGGTTCGACCTGATGGCCAGGTCGAACCAACTGAGTCATGGTCGAACCCTTCTCTGTATTGTCCAGCAACGTTGGTTCGACCTGCTGGAGAGGTCGAACCCTCCTCCAGCCAGGTCGAACCCACCTACTTCTTGGGCGGTTCGCGTGGCTTCGACTCCGTCTCTTCGATTCTTGGCTCTTTCACTCCGTTTTTGCTAAGAAAACACTCAAATAGCTCCACTAACATATGATTCATGCTATTTCACAATATATATAGGTTTTCCACCTATTTCCACATCAAAACTCTCCAAAACTAGCACAAAACATAGCGCCAAACTTGTGAATTTACACACTCATCAACTTACAAGCCGTTTGACTAATCATTTCAAGAACTTTAACAGATTACACAACTATGAGAGCTCTGACACCAGTTACGAATTTGGCACTTTTTCCATGAATTTTCATGACATGGCTTATCTGAATGGTTAGGGTTCTGCTTGCATGATGAAGATTAACTGAGTTTTACATTTCTGCAAAGGTGGGATATTTGCTTTTGTATTTGCATTTGGTCATAATCTTTTTAGTGAGGATTTCTGTTGCATAGTTTGGTTTATGAAATGTTTATTGAGTGAATTACAGTTGCAAGAATCATTTATTTTTTTAATGGAATTATTACAAGCATTTATTACACGCTTGGTTTGGTTTGTAATAAGGAATCATAGCTTAAATCCATGGTGTTTCAATTATTTATAGTATGTGTATATGATTGATTGATTCATGTTTTCTGCTTAATTTGATAGATAAATGCTGATTAAATTTGTATTCTTTCTTTTGGACTAATTAAAGGATCAAGAAACATGAGATGATCAATCTAATGATGTGTGCATATATACATAATACATATGAATGTGGATTGGCATGGCAGGAATTAGTTCTTGGAACATCAGCATTGATAGAAGGGAGACGAGCAGCCGTCGATCTTCGTCCTCGGTGACGCTAACTTGCAGAACGAGGGCGAAATCTTGGAGGCCCCGAACCCCAAATTACAATCTAATGGAAGGTTGAGTTGGATATTATTTGGTCAAATCCCTTTTAATTATTGAAAACTTCATCAAATTAGTAATTAATTAGTATTGCTGTTGAGATGTTTAAATAAGTAATCTTGTGTGTACATATTTATTTTTATATTGGAGACTGTAATTTAATATCTTATCTAAATTTCTGCCCTTTTCTAAAAAAAACTCTACTAATTTTGTTTGGTTGTTTGTTGTTATGTATTGTGAATAATAGAGAATAAGTTGTTATAATTTTATGATTAATATTGTTGTTAATGAATCATGAGGCAATCCTTCCATTAGCATATATGTATAAGAATCCCTTTATTTCTTTTCCTGCTATGTCTAAACTTTGAATGATTTTTTCTGCTCCCTTCAATTATTCTTATTGGATTTATGTTTATAGATTTTTATCTTAGACATTATGTTGGCCACATAAGTGGTTTATTATTATTTTTTCTTTTCTTTTTAAATGTTTTATGTCATGTATTAATTAGTGTGTGTTTTTCAGTTCATTCAATTCATTATCACCCTGCTTGGTGCATGCACCTAATTTTGCTGTTAAAAACGTGTTTCGATTTTTCATCTTTTTGTCCTTGAAGAGAACATGCTGGAACTTGACTGCCCATGTGTAACACCAGAGATTTTTTTGAAGGCATCCGGGCATGTAGATAAGTTCCACTAATCTTATGATTAAAGATGAAAAGATTGGAACTTGCTATTGAGTTGATCATCAGCTCCAGGATTACTGCAAAGACAAACTTGAAAAAGTCAGCAGAACTAAAGCATATGCTTCCCATTTTTGATAATCTGTCTTCTGAAGAACTTTACCAAGATCAAAAACATGGTATCACTGCTCTAGATACGAAAAAAGACTATCTGATAACTATCCTTTTAATTTAATTTTTCAGGCATCAATTGGGCCATCTGATTTAAGCCCTTGGTGAGAATACATTTGCATAACAAGAGCACACAGTCGTATACATACAATACATATTCACCTGTACAGGTAATATTCTGGTTGGTTGATTTTTTTTGCTCTGTCATTTCAGCAAGTTAGTTGCAAGCAGATAATTCTTTCTTCTTTTTTTTCGGTGTTGGTTATTATCTATGATTGCTTGGTGATTTATTAGAAATCCTTGAAATAATCTTGCATATCTTCTAAATTTGGTATAGCATGAATGAGTAACAATATTATATATGGCCTGTGTTGCTCTTGCATAGCTATTTTCATGAAAGATCCTACATAAAATTATATAATTCATTTCGCATATTCGATTTACCTAAGACATGTTCGTTGATTAGATGTAACATTTGATCATAGAGTATCTCTATGTCATTCATCTGCTCTTAATATTGTCTCTTGATTCATCAAATTCTCATTTTTTTGTGTTTTCTTACATCGGGTGGAATGTCTGCTTAAAACTACAGAACCCGGATAGATGTTACGTATGAGAGTTCTGTTCCAAATCGTCAGGTTCAACTTTTTGTTCTTTTGTTTTTTTTAATTGTTGCATTTTCATTATTCAATTTGGTCTGCAAAGCAAGTAAGAACTTTATAACCTTTTAATGAATTTTTCTTAACGGGACTTTTGCTTCATAGGATGGTCTAAGGACATTGTGGCAATGTATCTATTATAATTGATTTGTTGTAAGAAATTATTACTTTCATTTATTTGCACATTGATAGTCATTATATAAATTAACGTATAAGTGTTGTAATTTTGTACAGATATTAAATAGATTAATTATATTATAAAGTCCTTTTGTTATGTGTATCATTATGAATCTGAAATTTACTCTTACTCTACTTTTTGTTTGTCCTCTATTTTAGAAAGTTGTTTAAATTTTTTATATGCATTATAATGTTTAATTTGCAATGGGTTATATGCTAATTAACTATAACTATTAGATGGGTATTTTTAGCAATAAGTCTGTTCAATTAATAGTTGAGGTATAAATATGTAATATTATTAACGGATGTACGAGTAACTTAGCTACTAATAACTCAATTTTAGGATGGTATCATAATGAATTTTAGAATGGGTTGTGTTTGGGTACGATGGTAAACATTTATATGGATACGAGTTATGATTCTTAAAACTGATATCAGTTATCTCTAATAATTATAGTACCCGGTACCTGTTTTACCTTAAACCTATTGAAAATTATGTGTAGTTCTAAATGTGTTTGAGATATTTAGCAAATAAATATGAATATTTAGTTGGATATTAATTGCCTCCTAATATGAATATTTAATTATCATAAGCTATTGTTTAAAGTGCATATGAAAGCAATTGATAAATTCTTGAGTTGATCACTTATTTAATACATGTTGATGTTAGGAGACTATCATGACTCCCTAGGAAAATCATGTCGTAATCTTATAAGGTTTTTGTAATTCATTGTATAATATTCTAAGGGAATTGATTGTTACTGCATCCTTGCAGTTAAAAGTCCAAGTTATAATCATCAAGCATAAAGCTGGCTCTGTGCTTCATTCAATAGGTTTTAATCTTGATCCCAAAACTTATGGTGGATCATTTTTGTATCATATAAAGATTGACAAGTATTTCTAATTACAATGTGCATATTCTAATGGAAATAATAGTTGCTATTTAGATTCCTATGATTATGATTTTATATTAGTGGAAAAATTAACTTAGACGCCCTATAATAGAAAACATCAAGTGGGATGTTTTTTTTCTGAATAAGTTCATTTACTTTTGCATACTACTAAAAAAGTAGATAACAAAAAGTTTTTTAAAAGGTCATTATCTCTCTCTAACATATTGATATTGTATATCAATCTAACTTCTGATGCATATTATCATAGAAATTACAATTACATCACATGCAGTTGTACTTACCGCTAATTCTTCAGCTTATGGTGTCCTTTGTTTTCATAAACTGTTTCACAATCTCAGTATGTATAAAGTCTATTTTAAAATCTATTGGCTGAATGTTTCTTCTTTGTTCTAATTGGTTTTCTAAAGCAAAATATAATTAAAATGTAACTTCTAGAATTTGCTTTGGATTGGGGCATTCTAGATTTAGAAATGGAACCACTTTTCCAGATGAAGAAATGCATCCTTATCTTTCTCAGGTAGAACTAAGGGTGAGTTTCCTGATGCATCCTTATCTTTCTCAGGTAGAACTAAGGGTGAGTTTCCTGATGTTCATTTACAGCATTTCATGAACAATTAATGACTTGAGCAAATGAGTAATGATCTTACCCTTCTCTTTATCTTTGTTTTTAGAAGATTTTACTTAAGTTGTTACATATAACAAATTTATTACGGATCCCAGCGCATTTGAATCATAATTTTGATCTTTATCAAACTATGTAATGATATATATTAGACACCCAGATTTCTAGAGCACAAGAAAACTGTTCTATAGATGTAAATGTTGGCAATTGGATCGTGTGGTTCAAACGTGATCGTTAGGTTTCCAGGCAAACAATTAGCGGAAGCGATTAATAAACCGTTTACCGTACTTCTGGGTTGGTGTAGAGGTTGATCGTCGCAGAGAACCACCTCTCGATCTTCTGCTGTATGTCCCAAGTGTGATCCTGCTGTTGTGTGGGCAACAGTCTGCAGGATCTCTCAATCTGCTTCTCTTCCCTTCTCTCACCAAAAGAGGCGCAGGAATAATCTGAGGGTTCCAGGAAGCTGAGTTCACTTATATATTGGGCTACAGCAGGGACCAGGAGGAGAAATTGGGCTGGGCCTCAATTGAATTTAATTAACCAAGCTTAGCCCAAAGCTTTTAATTAAATCCAATAATAATAATATAGTCCACTAAAATATTATTACTGCACTACCCGTCCAATCCTAAAATTATGTTCTGGGCTCCTTCTTATTATAAGCCCGATAGTCTCCCCATGTTTAAGATATTCAATGTCCATTAATTAATTAAGTTACTGACAACTCAAATTAATTAATATCTCATCCGAGAGTAGTACCACTCAACCTTATTATCATGCCGGAAATTAATCCACTTGCAAGATTTACATGATAAACCTTATGAGCTCCTCAAGGGGACATCATCAACCTATGACGGACATGGATTCCTTCTACAATCAACAGCACACCATAGATACATCACTACTTCCCAACTCACCGAGTTTGTTGATTTAATACTTATAAATCTCACCCATTGATGAATCAAATAAATACATACTGCCCTACGTGTCGAGGTTATTGTATAGGGATTAAGAGCACGAACTTCCATAATAACAGAGATCAAGTTCTACTATATAGTCAGTATAAGAAGAACGATCTCAAGCGGTCCTGTTCAATACACACAAGTGCACTAATGTGATTCTATAGCCAAGACAAGCTAATACCAAACCACACTACAACCATACCGATAGAGAGTCCCCGTCTATCTCAGTTGTGAGCATCTGTTTATACTTTATAAGGAAACCGATAATATGATCTTCCGCGTGTTGTCGCACAACATATTATCTACAGTATAAAGTAAGTGGACTATTGCATCATGCATATAAATAAATTATAAGATGCAATCATTTGATCAATGATTCTCAATTCAAATATTGTTATGACATTGTTCATACTAAAGCTAGACTTTTAGTATACAATCCAACAGTAAATAACAATAATATTCAGCAATATTTCATTACTCGACAGCGTATCATCTTTGCATTCATAATATTTGATTGTGTGTGTGTGTATATATATGAGATATAGAATATATATATGTATATATTTATGTTGTATACAAATGTACCATGGAGTTTTCATATGTAGACGGTTATGTAGACTATGATGTATTGCATATTTTTGTAGTTTGCACTATTCTACTTTGCATTCAGGAGATATGTGGCATTGTAAACCTTAGTATAATGTCTATCCTAAATAAGTTTTTGCTGAAGTTAGTTTTGTAATATGAAATCTTATGTTTTATCAGTTGTACTACTGCATTCTTTTGGGCATTTTAAATTTCTAAGCCTCCATCAATATGGTGTATAATGACACGATATTTATGAGTAAATTGGATTTTTCAGTTCCTAAGAACTTCAGATTATTGGAAGAGTTAGAGATAGGAGAGAAGTGTATTTAGAAGAACATATGAATAAACATGCTCCAGATGTATACTTAGGTTGTTGCTATAATATTTATCTCAAATTAAGCAAGTAAAAATTATAAAAAAGGTATATGTTATTATCATGTTAAATTTACTTTTGTGTATTTTTAATTTTATATTATGTGCTTTTGTTTCTAAAATTGCTATAATTTTATTTACTTTATTTTTAAAACAACTTGATTTTTCTGTATATCATTGCTACAAATCTCTATGTCTGTCAGTTAAAATCTTTAAATTAGAAATGAGATAGATGACAATGTTGTAGGAATGACTTGGCACATATGTAAACTATAAATCCTACTTAATTTCCTTCTTTGCTATGACATGCTCGACTGCTTTTGACATTTTTAAGATTTGCTTAATGTTTGAGTTGATTAAAATAACACATTTTCCACTCAAATTGTCTTTGATGGCAAGAGGCAAATAATGTGAGTCATCTCTCTTTAAATCAACTTTGGAAAGAGGCAAATAATGTGATCTCTCTCTCTTTAATATTGAAGGTGAAATATCACTAGAATGTTGATGACACGATTTAAAAGACATGCTGCAATAATTCAATATCAGTTGCATCTTCTGATCATGATATGACCCTTATATATATTTCTTTTCTAATGTTAGAATATGGTTCTTATCATCGTACCATTTGAATAGTATGGTGATTAAATTCTTCAATATTGTAAATTTTTACATAGGTAAATAAATAGGTAAATAGGTAAATAAATAATAGTGGTATGAAGTCATAGAATGCGGGCTTAATTTTTATATGTTAGCATTATGTTCTCTTTTATATTATTGTATTTGTATGGTGTCCTCTTAAACAAGATGTTAACCTATAGTTTCAAATATTCAAATTTTGTTATATTCACATATTTTTATGATTGCAGTTAAAAGAAAACAAAATGAGGTTGGAGATTTTATTTATATAATAGGCAGACATGGTAAGAATATCTAACAAAATGAGAAATCTTGAAGAAGCGCATCACTATGTTATGGTCTCTTCATAAACTGCTCTTTCTATCGATCGTATACACCATTAAGTGGTAGTTACATTGCTGCAAAAGTTAATTGAGACACATATTTTGTCATATTAGATAAGACACATACAAATGGAATCATCTCTATTACTCTTAACTTTGTGGAAGCTTATGAAATTAATAAAATCAGGGTGTCAACTTTATCTTCTATGTATAATTCTTAAATTTTTTTCTTGATTTTTGTGATCTTGCAAATTTATTTTTATCCTTTTGTCAATCGATGCATAATATTTTAGGTATTTAATCATTTAGTCATCTATTCTCCTATTTAAATTATTTTTTTTTGGTCTTCTTCTTATCAATATATGAATTTAAGATCTTACTTTTGTGTAGTAACTGTTTATTTTGGTTATGAATTTAAGATCTTAAGTAACATGAAGAAAGATCTCAACAATTGTTGATTTTTGAAGAATTTAATGGCTCTCAAGCAACTGCTTATGATATTTTTTAAACAATCCTTACTTACCTTGAGAGATCAAGTGATAGTTTTATGTTAACTGCACTTCTAAAAATTTATATTTTTAGCTGATTACAGTGATGTATTAATGAAGGTTTTGGAATTTTGTTGGGCTCAGTGACCATTTGTTCAAAGTATTGTTCTTACTGAAACTGAAAATAAGGCACTCTTACTCGAGTATATGCTTGATTGGTTACATATCATGTATAATTTTGGAGTTCTCTATATAATTATGATTTGACTCTTTTTTTCATTTTATACTTGAATGAAGTTAAATCAGATGGACTTAAGGCCCTATTAAATTGAATGCAGTTAATTGGGTTTGAGAGTATCCATATGGTATTGTTAATTATGGTTTGGGACGTATATTGAAAAGGTATATCTTAAATGAATTTCCGTATGCCAAGAATACTTTTGAACACTAAATTTTGAATTGTCATTATTTTTTAATACCAACATTTTGGCAAAGAGTTGTTTGAGATCGTCTCACGTAATGGCTTACGTGAGACGGATAAAAAGTGATAACTTCTATAATGAAAAGTGATACTCAATTAATAATGTTATTTCATAAACGAATTATTGTATAAATAAAAATTGATAACAATTTATGGCAAAAATGATAAATAATTATGAAAGCGCAAAATGTTTATGCTCCATCCGTCCCACTTATTAATATATTATGCATGTTTCATTAACAGTAAAAATGTATTATAAATCTTATTTATTTTTTATATTTTATTCATCAATCCCAACAACTCACAAAACTTTATTTACTTTTTCATTTTATATTACCAACTTACCTCCTAATTTTTCTTACATTATATATTTAAAAATTATTTCTTAATCTACATGTTCATACAAACGGGCAAACGTATTTGTAATGGAAGGAGTAATATATACGTGCCCAGTAATTTAATTTCAATCATGCACCTATAAGCATTGATGCTATAGTTTTTAGAGATTTAGTTTCAAATTATAAGAGTCCTAATTCAATGAAGTTACAAGTTTTGAATATAAAAAATAAAATGTGTTATATTGATATAAGTTTCAAAGGGTTATATTTAAAATAAAAATATTACTTATTTTATCATATAAAATATTTAAACTTTGACCCGTTATCAGAAAGGAAGATGCAAGAAGGAAGCAAGTCGTCCTAAGACAATTCGCTCTTCAAGGCTTACTAAGAGGTTCACTTCCACTAATTACTACTATTCATACGTCCTGGTATGGGATCATTTGGACTACAAAATCAAATCAGATTCTAGAACTGTTGGCAATTGGATCTTGCGGTTCAAACGTGATCATTAGGATTTAAGGCAAACAATTAGC
Source organism: Pogostemon cablin (assembly GCA_023678885.1). Lineage (NCBI taxonomy): Eukaryota > Viridiplantae > Streptophyta > Magnoliopsida > Lamiales > Lamiaceae > Pogostemon > Pogostemon cablin. The sequence continues at coordinate 21,339,144 of CM043009.1, read as the reverse complement.
AGCGGAAGCATAAAACGTGTTTACCGTACTTCTGGGTTGATGTAGAGGATGAAGATCTGTGATGAACACCTCTGATCTTCTACTGTATGTCCCAAAGTCAACTCTGGTGTTGGGTGGTCAACAATCCCCAGAGTTCTCTCAATCTGCTCTCTGTTCTCTCCCGTATGTCAAATGAGGCACTGACTTAGGTTTAACAGGAACTGAGATGACTTATATACTTGGGCTACAGCAGGGACCAGGAGGAGAAATTGGGCTGGGCCTCAATTGAATTTAATTAACCAAGCTTAGCCCAAAGCTTTTAATTAAATCCAATAATAATAATATAGTCCACTAAAATATTATTACTGCACTACCCGTCCAATCCCAAAATTATGTTCTGGGCTCCTTCTTATTATGAGCCCGACAGTCTCCCCATGTTTAAGATATACAATGCTCATTAATTAATTAAGTTACTGACAACTCAAATTAATTAATATCTCATCCGAGAGTAGTACCACTCAACCTTATTATCATGCCGGAAATTAATCCACTTGCAAGATTTACATGATAAACCTTATGAGCTCCTCAAGTGGACATCATCAACCTATGTCGGACATGGATTCCTTCTACAATCAACAGCACACCATAGATACAGCACTACTTCCCAACTCACCGAGTTTGTTGATTTAATACTTATAAATCTCACCCATTGATGAATCAAAGAAATACATACTGCCCTACGTGTCGAGGTTATTGTATAGGGATTAAGAGCACGAACTCCCATAATAACAGAGATCAAGTTCTTCTATAAGTCAGTATAAGTCGAACGATCTCAGGCGGTCCTACTCAATACACACAAGTGCACTAATGTGATTCTATAGCCAAGACAAGCTAACACCAAACCACACTACAACCATACCGATAGAGAGTCCCCGTCTATCTCAGTTGTGAGCATCTGTTTATACTTTATAAGGAAACCGATAATATGATCTTCTGCGTGTTGTCGCACAACATATTATCTACAGTATAAAGTAAATGGACTATTGCATCATGCATATAAAATAAATTATAAGATGCAATCATTTGATCAATGATTCTCATTTCAAATATTGTTATGACATTGTTCATACTAAAGCTAGACTTTTAGTATACAATCCAACAATCTCCCACTTATACTAAAAGACTATGCTGTCATGTCTTCTGCCATACATCTGATTCCTACTCCAACTACACGACCATTAAAAACTCTCGCCTTAAGGTCCTTGTAAATGGATTTACTAGGTCATCATCCGATGCAATCTAGGCGACAACAACCTTCCCCTCATCATACGATTTCTCGTAATAGGTGGTACTCGCGCTCCATGTGTTTAATTGCCTTATGGACTTGTGATTTCTTCAAGTTTGCAACTGCACCAATATCATCAATGTAAATTGTGATTACCTTGGGCAAACTTAGAAACACTTCAAAGTCCATCATGAAGTCTCTAGAGTCATATAGATACTTTGGCTGCCTCATAGGCTCCATTTTATCATCTTTCCATGATGGAGTCCGGAGTTTGAAATATATTTCTATATAACACTCCTCCACATTATGACTCTACTTCCTAAAATTAAACACATAACCTTTGAGGAGAATTTACTACCGTCCAATCTGACTAAAAAATCCGAATCTACGTAATCCACAAGAAGCAGTGAATCTGCTCAGTAAGTCTACATATGATTTCCAGTCCTTCTCAGGCACTTCATATATGTCTTACAACAGTTCATCATTCTTGTTTCGGGTTACGTTGATACCCTCTGTTCATGCATCCAGCAAAACAGATATCCAACTTCGTTCATAGCATTCCTTAGATTAAGCTTCCTTATTCGACGAAGTATAAGGAACCGCTTTCATCTTCTTTATCTTCCTTTTGTGTCTTAAGACACAATCACTTAGATAAGTTCACATGCTAAACGAGTATGGACTGTATCATTTTATGAAACTTGAGATAAGCATAACATCCTTTCTTGTGATCCGTATTACCGTGATCAAAAGGATATATTTTGCCTTTCTTAAGTCCTTCATCTCTACCGCTTTATTAACCGTACCCACACGCCCGATAATACTCTTTCATTGTCTCCAATGAGCAAGATACTATCTACGTATAGTACAAGAAACACCACCACATTTCCGTCACTCTTTACAACACACAAGACTCATCTGCTCATTGATTTAAATCCATGCCACTGGATTACCTAATTAAAACAGATGCTTCACGATCTTAAAGCTTGCTTTAGTCCATCGCTGGACAATTTTAAGCTTACTATCAAAATGCTATTAGTACTTTGCAATGAATCACTCCGGTTGTTTCACATGGATGTTTTCCTCAAGACTTCCAATCAGGAAAGCTGTCTTGACATCTATTTGCTGTTCCTCATAGCAGCAATAAAAGAATCCGGATCAACATAAGCATAGCTACCAGCGAACATGTTTCCTCATAATCGAACCATTTCTTTCTGAGTACACTTTTTTGCAACAAGCTTTGCTTCCAAGGTTTTCACCTTTCCATATGATCCTCTTTTATTTCCTTTGACCCTTGCAATGGCTTTTACACCATTTAGTGGTCATACAAGTTCCCAAACTTAATATAGAATTCGTAGATTCTATTTTAACATGCATTGCAACTTACTAAGATTCCGCATTTTCATCTTGTAGTGCTACGTCGTATCCGTGGGATAATGCCATATTCACTAGGGATCAAGTCTAACGACTCTCCCAAAACATATATTTATGGGTTGTCACACAACCCTCCCACTACGACAAGACACTACATGTAATTGTGTATCAGACGTGACACGCGTTGCAGTTTACCTTGTGGTATATCCTCTTGTACACTTGGTACTTACACTTTGTGTTTTCCTCTCACTTCCTTTAGAACAACTTATACATGGGTTTGTGATTTATTACATAGTCCTTTTCTAAAAATCTAGTTATTGAGTTAACAATTATCCTTCGATCTTTTGGACTAAATAAATCACCCTCCATTTTGTTGGCAATTGGATCTTGTGGTTAACGTGATTCGATAAGCAAAACAGATAATCAGAAACAGCGGAAGCATAAACGATTACCTGTCTTCTGGGTTGGTGTAGAGGATGATGATCTGAGAAGAACACCTCTGATCTTCTGCTGTATGACCCAAGTCGAATCATGCTGTTGTGTGGGCAACAATCTGCAGGATTCTCTCAATCTGCTTCTCTCCCTAACTCACGTTGAAAAAGGCGCAGTTCCTTAGGTTTCCAGAAGCTGAGATGACTATTTATATTGGGCTACAGCAGGGACCAGGAGAAGAAATTGGGCTGGGCCTCAATTGAATTTAATTAACCAAGCTTAGCCCAAAGCTTTTAATTAAATCCAATAATAATAATATAGTCCACTAAAATATTATTATTGCACTACCCGTCTGATGAGTGATATTTTCACCTAGATTTTAGTGCCTTTTTATATGTGTTTTCGTATATTTTTATCCGTATTTTATGTGTTATTTGGTTGTGTTTTGTGTTTTCATGGAAATGTGTGTGAATGAGCTTAAACCTACTATTTTCACTTTTTATTTGATGCTAAATAGGATAAGGAAGATGTAGGAAAAAGCGGAACTCAATTTGGAGTTGAAACGAGGGAGAACGAGCCAAAACAGTGAAGGAATCAGGGCAGCAGCAACACGACTGGCCTTGTCGGTGGCACGAGCCGTGTCGAAGTACACGACTCGTGTAGCTAACACGGGCCTGTCCAGAATGGTCGTGCGGCAACATCTATTCATCCAACACGACCACCACTTGGCCGTGTTGCGGAGCTCGACTCGTGTTGCAGCACACGACCCGTGTAGCCAACACGGGCCTGTAAGCGATGGCCGTGCGGGAGCATCAGTTCACGCAACACGGGCACCTTATGGCCGTGTTGCGCCACACGACTCGTGTCGTGTCAGGGATCAGAAAAATTCAGAATCCTTCTAGAAGCTTGTCAAGGAGTATAAATACCCCTCCATTCATATTTTATAAAAAAATCCGAAATTCCACCTTCCCCACACACCTCACACACCTTTTCCTCCATTTTTCACCATCATCTTCATCCATTCTTCATCCACCCATCTATACTTGATCCCCTCCATCAAATTCACCATCCAAGTGATCAAGGAAGCAAGGGAGAGTGAGATCACAAGAAGAAGAAGGAGATCTCCATTGGAGCACTTCAAAGGGGGAATCTAATTCTAATTTTTGTGCATTTCTTTATAGATTGATCATGTTTTGTAAGGATCTTAATGTCTATGTTAATTTTCTTATGGATATGAGAGGCTAATCTCCTTTGTGAGATTAGCTCCATGATTGGTGTTGGATAATTTAGTTTTTTAATGCAAATTGATTTTAATCTTGAATGGGCTTTGTGTTATTTCTATCATTGATTGTTGATTGCTTAATGTATATGATGATTTGTGTGATTAATTGTCATGGGCATGTGATTAGATTGAGAAATCAATTATGTGTTTAGGATAGTTCATTGAATCATTTCATCATACACTTCATGTGCATTAATTTAGAATGAGATAGAGATATCCTTCTAGATTTAGAACCCTTTGATAAAACATTTGATTAGCTTAATCGAGAGGTTGGTTGATTAAATGAGGAGACCCAAACAATTAGTGAATTCATAGTACCTTAAAAGGGAATATTGCTTATGATTTAGTACCTAATTAGGGAACTCATAGAGTAATTAGTACCTAGTGGGAGGTGTTTGCTATTGTCTCGATCCTATGTGCGTTTGGGAGCCTTGTTGAGGGCCTACATCCTATCCATCTCGAGAGAGAGTTTAGGTGGAATTAGTGATCGCTTCTATACCTTGTCCATGAGAGATTAGAATTAATTGCATAATTACTTAATTATCTATGCCATGATTGTTGTTAATCTCATCCTTGCATCATTTGGAACCATCTTATCTTTGCATTCATTTTATCCTTATTTCTTGCTTTAGCATAACTGCATTCATTTGCTCCTATCCGCTCCTTTCCGTCATCCTTATAAAATCACGATAAACTTGAGATCGCTTAAACTCTAGTATCTTCCTCCCTGTGGTTCGATAATTTCTTTAATTGGTCATGCCCACTATATTATGGCTAATCAAATGGCGCCGTTGCCGGGGAGGTAACGGTCGCTAGTAGTTTGACGAAGGATTGTTTAGAGTGGTCTTAATAAGGATATATTTTTTTTATTTTTGCATCTTATATTTGCTTTGAAAATTTTGTTCTAATTTTTCTTTCTTTTATAGGTGCATACCTTGAGAAGGAAGAAGAAGGAGAGCAACCCCAAAAATATGAGCTACATGGATACTCTTCGAGATATGGTGAATAGAAGTGTTCATTCCGTTATGAACACACAGGGAAATTTTCAAAGATTTCAAATGCCAAATGGTGAACCTAATTTGCAACCGGATTATGGAGTACAAGATATCAATTCCTACAACAAGGTTATGGAGATTTTGGAGTTCCTCATCAAATGAGTCATCAAGTATACCCTCAAGGTGTGGAAGATGTTTTTCAAGGAAATTTTTCTAGTCATCAAGAAGGAAATCAACCACATCTATGGGGAAATTTTCAAGACTCCAACACCTCTTATTCCACCCAAAGTGACCACATAGCAATGTTTGGAGAAAAGATGTTTGAAATGGTTATGGATCGCATAGAGAAGGAGAGTAAGTTTAATGAAATGTGGATGGATCGAATCGGAAATTGGTGTGACATGGTGACAAGTGCAATAGTAGCATTCGGTGCTAGATTGGATTCCATTGAGCACCAAGTTAGTCAAGTTGTATCCACCGTTGAGAACAACAAGCCTTCTTCCTCTATTAAAGATCGAAAAGAGGATAGTTTGGGGGTTGATGAGGTTATGAAGGAAAAGAGAGAAAGGGTGCCTAAGTGGGTGAAAGCTACAAAGTTGAAAGAAGAGTTGACGGAGGAATTCGATAAATTTGTCGAGTCTCTTGAAGAGATGGTTGAGAAAGTAAAACATCAAAATCGAGAAGAGATTCATGCCCTTATGGAAGAAAAGAAGTCTCCGGAAACTAAGATCATGGATTTCACTCCCCACAAGCCTAAACCTTCTCATTCTATTGAAATTTCAAATTCTCTTAAGAACTTCCATGATTTCATTGATAAAAATTTATTTGGTGATTGTAGGAAAAAGGTTGCAAGAGGGCACCAACACTTGTCAATGCCCGAATTCTTACCGGGGGATGTGGTTGAAGTTCAAAATGCATATAAAGCCCCATGGAAAAAGTGGAACAAGTGGAAAGGGCCATTCCTTGTGAAGAACGCCTTCGGAGACCAATTGCTTGAGCTATTTAACAAGAAGGGAACCGTTCTAGTGGTTGAACGGGAGAGCACACGGCACTACTTCAAGAAGAAACCTATGATAGTGCCTAAGGACTATTCAAGACCACCATGAGCTAAAGACTATCGTCCGGCTTGAAGACGTTAAACTTAGCGCTAGATGGGAGGCAACCCATCATTACCTTTTATTGCTTTATTTAATGCTTTCAATAAGGTTGATGGATTTGTTTGTTTGCATTTTTGGCATGTAGATTGATTGTGTTCATGAGGAGAATGTGTATTGGACAAACGATAAGTGCTTGATTTGAAGTGTGAAAGTAAGTCACACCACTTTTTGCAAACTTACCTCGAAACTCTTGTTTCAATTTAAGTTTGGGGGGATATGGCGTGGTGTGTCATACTTTGTCTTGAAAGCATATACTTTTCGTATTTTTGAGCTAATTTTAAAATTTTTCTCATGAGTTTGGTTTGATTTTGGTATGATTGGTGGTGTTGAAGTGCATGATAGTCCATATTTGTTTAATGAAATTGTTGAGCTAATGGTTTTGTTGAGCATGTATGAAGGGTATTGGAAGCACGAATTGAGCTCGGAGCTAACAACTTCCACTATCAAATGCTTATTGAGGGAGTTCATTCTACACCCTACCACTTTTATGTGCTTAGCATAATTTGATTTGATTTGTATTGATGTGATTAGCATGCTACTTCATGTGTTATGTTTTTTTGGGATGTTTATTTTCATTAGTTAGGATTTTCTTTTCAATCAAAGGTTGGGATGATTGTGAGCTTACATTGTTTATGGATGATTTGAATGTGTGCTTCATTGTTTAATGATGGTGATTTTTATTCTTGCATGTTATGTGTTTTTGTTTTGTTTATTGTTTGTTGAGTCTTTATTTTATGTTTTGTGTGTTTTCTTATTTTTGTCTTGGTATGTTTGGTGGTTTGTTTTGGGATGTTGTGAGTCATTTTTGAACATGAGTGGTGATATGTTGTGGTAGTAAGTGATGACAAGTTATGATTAAGAATCTCTACACTTTCGAATTGTGACATGTTTTACTTAACTTGTTCAATTTTGAGATGGATGTGGTGTAATAAGTTTCTTAAGGTCCGAGCACAAGCTTGTGAGCGTTTGAGCCTCAACCGTGCATACATGGTATTTTTCTTCATGAGTGGATTGGTTGTGTTTGATAAGCTAGAATTTGCTCAAGGACTATAGGAACGAGCCCAATTTGTGGAGATTAGTGACATGATCTAAGGCCATCCTTGTTATTATAGTCATTACCTTATATTTTCCTACCATGAACATCATCCCTAGTCAACCATTTTGAGCCTTTAAGCCTTTTTATTGTGAATATAGCACATTACAAGCCATGATTACCCACTTAAGCCTTACATATATACCATTTGTGTGGGTGATTGAGGAGATGGTAACTAGAAAGGTTTGATAAGGAAGAAAAAGAAAAAGGAAATGGTAAACAAGCAAGAAAAAGGATGAAAAAGAGCATAAAAAAGAATGAACATGCAACCTCAAAACAAGAAAAATGAGTAAAGCAACAACAAGATGCTCAAGGAAATAAAAATTCAAAGAAAGGAAGCATGCATCATAAGAAGCTCAATCCAAAGGAATGTTGATGATTAGTGCTTGTGATTACCAAAGTTGAGAAAGGAAGAAAGAAAAGTGGAGAAGTTGGAGAAATTGGCCATCTCTTCGATTACTTACACTTGCTTAGTCACTATTATCCATATCTTCCTACCCTACCAAAGAGCCTATCATTACATCCTAATTAAAGACCTTTTTTATCATTGATTGAAACTTTGGTGGTTTGTGAATATAGTCCGCGAGCAAGCTTATAGCGAGTCGAGCCAATCGATTAATGAGTGTGATTTACCCTATTTCAAAAGAGTGTTGAGAGACATCAATATCCATTGTGAGGCTTGGACGTAAAAGGGTCTATATTACACTTTATTCTCTTTTGATTGAACTTGTTAATTTCTCATGTCATGAGTTTAATGTTGTAGGATGCCTTAGCATAATTTGTAATTCTTGTTGCTAATGATGTGTTGTTACTTATGTTCGTTTAGTCTTTTCCTAGGTGAAAATCACTCTCCTTGGTTTATCATTTTCGTTGTGCGGGGACGCACAACACTTTAAGTTTGGGGGTGTGATGAGTGATATTTTCACCTAGATTTTAGTGCCTTTTTATATGTGTTTTCGTATATTTTTATCCGTATTTTATGTGTTATTTGGTTGTGTTTTGTGTTTTCATGGAAATGTGTGTGAATGAGCTTAAACCTACTATTTTCACTTTTTATTTGATGCTAAATAGGATAAGGAAGATGTAGGAAAAAGCGGAACTCAATTTGGAGTTGAAACGAGGGAGAACGAGCCAAAACAGTGAAGGAATCAGGGCAGCAGCAACACGACTGGCCTTGTCGGTGGCACGAGCCGTGTCGAAGTACACGACTCGTGTAGCTAACACGGGCCTGTCCAGAATGGTCGTGCGGCAACATCTATTCATCCAACACGACCACCACTTGGCCGTGTTGCGGAGCTCGACTCGTGTTGCAGCACACGACCCGTGTAGCCAACACGGGCCTGTAAGCGATGGCCGTGGGGGAGCATCAGTTCACGCAACACGGGCACCTTATGGCCGTGTTGCGCCACACGACTCGTGTCGTGTCAGGGATCAGAAAAATTCAGAATCCTTCTAGAAGCTTGTCAAGGAGTATAAATACCCCTCCATTCATATTTTATAAAAAAATCCGAAATTCCACCTTCCCCACACACCTCACACACCTTTTCCTCCATTTTCCACCATCATCTTCATCCATTCTTCATCCACCCATCTATACTTGATCCCCTCCATCAAATTCACCATCCAAGTGATCAAGGAAGCAAGGGAGAGTGAGATCACAAGAAGAAGAAGGAGATCTCCATTGGAGCACTTCAAAGGGGGAATCTAATTCTAATTTTTGTGCATTTCTTTATAGATTGATCATGTTTTGTAAGGATCTTAATGTCTATGTTAATTTTCTTATGGATATGAGAGGCTAATCTCCTTTGTGAGATTAGCTCCATGATTGGTGTTGGATAATTTAGTTTTTTTATGCAAATTGATTTTAATTTTGAATGGACTTTGTGTTATTTCTATCATTGATTGTTGATTGCTTGATGTATATGATGATTTGTGTGATTAATTGTCATGGGCATGTGATTAGATTGAGAAATCAATTATGTGTTTAGGATAGTTCATTGAATCATTTCATCATACACTTCATGTGCATTAATTTAGAATGAGATAGAGATATCCTTCTAGATTTAGAACCCTTTGATAAAACATTTGATTAGCTTAATCGAGAGGTTGGTTGATTAAATGAGGAGACCCAAACAATTAGTGAATTCATAGTACCTTAAAAGGGAATATTGCTTATGATTTAGTACCTAATTAGGGAACTCATAGAGTAATTAGTACCTAGTGGGAGGTGTTTGCTATTGTCTCGATCCTATGTGCGTTTGGGAGCCTTGTTGAGGGCCTACATCCTATCCATCTCGAGAGAGAGTTTAGGTGGAATTAGTGATCGCTTCTATACCTTGTCCATGAGAGATTAGAATTAATTGCATAATTACTTAATTATCTATGACATGATTGTTGTTAATCTCATCCTTGCATCATTTGGAACCATCTTATCTTTGCATTCATTTTATCCTTATTTCTTGCTTTAGCATAACTGCATTCATTTGCTCCTATCCGCTCCTTTCCGTCATCCTTATAAAATCACGATAAACTTGAGATCGCTTAAACTCTAGTACCTTCCTCCCTGTGGTTCGATAATTTCTTTAATTGGTCATGCCCACTATATTATGGCTAATCACCGTCCAATCCCAAAATTATGTTCTGGGCTCCTTCTTATTATAAGCCCGATTGTCTCCCCATGTTTAAGAAAAACAATGTCCATTAATTAATTGAGTTACTGACAACTCAAATTAATTAATATCTCATCCGAGAGTAGTACCACTCAACCTTATTATCATGCCGGAAATTAATCCACTTGCAAGATTTACATGATAAACCTTATGAGCTCCTCAAGGGGACATCATCAACCTATGACGGACATGGATTCCTTCTACAATCAACAGCACACCATAGATACAGCACTACTTCCCAACTCACCGAGATTGTTGATTTAATACTTATAAATCTCACCCATTGATGAATCAAAGAAATACATACTGCCTACGTGTCGAGGTTATTGTATAGGGATTAAGAGCACGAACTTCCATAATAACAGAGATCAAGTTCTTCTATAAGTCAGTATAAGTCGAACGATCTCAGGCGGTCCTACTCAATACACACAAGTGCACTAATGTGATTCTATAGCCAAGACAAGCTAATACCAAACCACACTACAACCATACCGATAGAGAGTCCCCGTCTATCTCAGTTGTGAGCATCTGTTTATACTTTATAAGGAAACCGATAATATGATCTTCCGCGTGTTGTCGCACAACATATTATCTACAGTATAAAGTAAATGGACTATTGCATCATGCATATAAAATAAATTATAAGATGCAATCATTTGATCAATGATTCTCATTTCAAATATTGTTATGACATTGTTCATACTAAAGCTAGACTTTTAGTATACAATCCAACAATCTCCCACTTATACTAAAAGACTATGCTGTCATGTCTTCTGCCATACATCTGATTCCTACTCCCACTTATTCGACCATTAAAAGCTCTCGCCTTAAAGTCCTTGTAAATGGTATACTAGGTCATCATCCGATGCAATCTAGGCGACAACAACCTTCCCCTCATCATACGATTTCTCGTAACAGGTGGTACTCGCGCTCCATGTGTTTAATTGCCTTATGGACTTGTGATTTCTTCAAGTTTGCAACTGCACCAATATCATCAATGTAAATTGTGATTACCTTGGGCAAACTTAGAAATACTTCAAAGTCCATCATGAAGTCTCTAGAGTCATATAGATACTTTGGCTGCCTCATAGGCTCCAATTTATCATCTTTCCATGATGGAGTCCGGAGTTTGAAATATATTTCTATATAACACTCCTCCACATTATGACTCTACTTCCTAAGATTAAACACATAACCTTTGAGGAGAATTTACTGCCGTCCAATCTGACTAAAAAAAATCCGAATCTACGTAATCCACAAGAAGCAGTGAATCTGTCCAGTAAGTTCACATATAATATCCAGTCCTTCTCAAGCACTTTATAAATGTCTTACCACAGTTCATCATTCTTGTTCCGGGTTACGTTGATACCTTCTGTTCATGCGTTCAGCAAAACAGATATCTAACTTCGTTCATAGCATTCTTTAGATTAAGCTTCCTTATTTGCCGAAGCATAAGGAACCGCTTTCATCTATATTATCTTCTTCTTGAGTCTCAAAGACACATTCACTTAGATAAATTTATATGCTAAACGAGTATGGACTGTATCATTTTATGAAACTTGAGATAAGCGTAATATCCTTTCTTGTGATCCGTATTACCGTGATCAAAAGGATATATTTCGCCTTTCTTAAGTCCTTCATCTCTACCGCTTTATTAACCGTACCCATACGCCCGATAATACTCTTTCATTGTCTCCAATGAGCAAGATACTATCTACGTATAGTATAAGAAATACCACCACGTTTCTGTCACTCTTTACAACACACAAGACTCATCCGCTCATTGATTTAAATCCATGCCACTGGATTACCTAATCAAAACAGATGATTCACAATCTTAAAGCTTGCTTTAGTCCATCGCTGGACAATTTTAAGCTTACTATCAAAGATGCTATTAGCACTTTGCAATGAATTACTCTAGTTGCTTCACATAGATGTTTTCCTCAAGACTTCCAATCAGGAAAGCTGTCTTGACATCTATTTGCTGTTCCTCATAATTCAATATGAGCAGCAATAAATAAAAGAATCCGGATCAACATAAGCATAGCTACTAGCGAACATGTTTCCTCATAATCGAACCATTTCTTTCTGAGTACATCTTTTCGCAACAAGCTTTGCTTCCAAGATTTTCACCTTTTCGTATGATCCTCTTTTATTTTCCTTGACCACTTGCAATGGCTTTTACACCATTTTAGTGATGCTTTAAGCTCCAGACTTAATTTAGAATCCGTAGATTCTATTTCAACATACATTGCAACTTACTAAGATTCCGCATTTTAATCTTGTAGTGCTACTTCGTATCCGTTGGGACAATACCATGTTTACTTGGGACCAAGTTTTACGACTCTCCCAAAACATATATCTGTTTGAGTTGTCAAACAACCCTCCCACTACGATAAAGCACTACATGTAATTGTGTATCAGACGTGACACGCGTTGCAGTTTACCTTGTGGTATATCCTCTTGTACACTTGGTACTTATACTTGGTGTTTTCCTCTCACTTCCTTTAGAACAACTTATACATGGGCTTGTGATTTATTACATAGTCCTTTTCCAAAAAATCTAGTTATTGAGTTAACAATTATCCTTCGATCTTTTGGACTAAATAAATCACCCTCAATTTTTCTAGGATATCCCATATACAGACAAACGTTTCACGAATTACTGTATCTAGGGCATATCCATAAAATGAATTTAATTATTCCAAATAATTCATCATCTATCTAATCATAACCATAAGAGCTAATACCTTCTACCCACCACACCATTCAGCTGGGGAATACCCAGTGTAGTCAACTTGAGATTTAATCTCAACTTCTGATCAATAGCTCCTAACTATCCCAAGAGGTATTCGCCATCATGATTGAATCGTAATTACTTAATATATTTTTCATGACGCTTCACTGTACCAGCCTTACAATTCTTGAATTAATCAAAGAACTTAGACATGCAGTGCATCATATAAATATATTGGTTTCCAGAATAATTTTTGAATATTCATAACCACCTCTCGCCTGGATAATATTAGGTTCGCTTGAATCAGAATGAACTAATTCCAACATATATATCTTTGGCTCTACACCCCACAGCCTTGAAAAGGCAGTTAATCATTTTTACTTCCAAGCAGGATTCGCAAGTTCGATAGTTTCCACTTCAGATAAACCTTACGGTCTATCGGCTATCAACTTTTGAATCCTACTCAAGTAAAATGAATTAGTCTTGGACGCCAAATGTATATTTAGTTCATCTCTGAAGGTTCCTATCTCTTACTAATATTAGAAGATGGATTATTTAATTACTATTTATTGCATCTGTGGGATGTGCATGATTCAAGAGTATCCAAATTATCCACCAACGTACTTTAATGGATTATAGCCTCATTCCTCATTTTTATGACCATATCATTTAAATGAAATGAAGTATCCATCCGTTAATGCATAGAAACCGAAATTAAATTCTTTCTATGGAACGTACGTAAAGACAGTTTCTCATAATCAATCGTTTATTCTTATCATGAGATAAATAAACAACTCCCACTGCAATAGCAACTACCTTTGTAGTTTTTCCCATGTTATTAACAATCTTATCCTTACTTAGTGATAAACATTTAGTGATTCCAGTATCTACATACTTCGTATCAGTAGATGCCATCACTAATCATGTTCAAACCATTAGTAAATAAGATATTAAATTTGTTCACATCATGATGAAAAATGGCTTTCTTTTGCCACATGTTTTGTTAGAAGTTTCCCACCATATACAATCTGTCGTATTTCAGGTAGAACTTGCTCAAAACATCCAGGCAAATTGTGAAGAATAAATTGATTTAGGTTTCCCTTTCAATTTCTATTCCAAGCTTTTCCAATTCATTCATCAATTTAACCATGATCTTCTGCCTTTTAATTTACTCAAGTATCCGAAGAGTTACATGAGATCATCATATTTCTATGAACCTCTCATCTCTTCACTAGAGACTTTAACAGGCATCATGAGACGTCCTTTGTGAGAATACACATGTATTTTCTTAAGCAGTAATTTTCAAAACCAAGATTCTTTTCTAATCATTTAATATGGACGAGTAAATATAATGTCTTTTAGTTAATAATTAGTGAAATAAAACCATTCGAAATTCATAGAATCACAAATAAATATTCTGATCAAATCTTCGAATTTTATCCTTTTATATTGATTCCCTCAAAACAATATAAAATAAAATTCACCGACATCTCAAGCACCGTGAGTCTGCAAGCCACGTTAGGGTGGACGTTTACAAACCCGAACATTTACAAGAGAAGGTTTTACCCATTAATTTCATTTGTCAACCTAACTTTATGACAAAATAATTAATAGTCGGTTCCTCTTTAGCCATGTAAATAATAGCAGTGACTCCGTTGGGGAGGATACTAATTATTCACATCTAAGTGTACACCATTATTTGATCCCAAGTCCGCTGCCCAAGCTTGTGTGCCTTACTGTTAGAGAAGTACGCACGCGCTCAGATAACTTTCTACAACCATCAATTATATAAGTTTGTACTAGTGAACCGCATATAAGCTCATCCGTTAGGGAGGAAGGCACTATAGCCAACGCGCAAGCCCATATGCAACACATTACAAACAATAATTATTTAAAGAAGCTTGTACCAGTGATCCGTGAATAAACTCATCCGCTAGGGAGGAAGGCTCTATTGCCAACGCGCAAGTTTACTCACATCACTTACAAACCAATAATGGAGGCCGCGGGAATTTATTACCAATCCCCTCTCCCACTTAGTTATTTAATTACCGAGGGTTTTTAACATGCATATAATATTCCAGAATAAAATATACAACCTAGACATGCTTCTATTAACAGCAATTTAAATAAATAAATCACATAGAACATGCCTTTCATATATAACAATTAATTGTCAAGTAAAAACAATCAAATCAGTTATATATCATTAATTAATTGCTTAAAATGTTGGATCAATTAAATAGGTCCAGCTGACCCAAACATTATTAGCATAAAATGAGCAACCCATTAATAAAATAATTAAGCCCAT
The DNA here is from genome assembly GCA_023678885.1 of Pogostemon cablin. Lineage (NCBI taxonomy): Eukaryota > Viridiplantae > Streptophyta > Magnoliopsida > Lamiales > Lamiaceae > Pogostemon > Pogostemon cablin. The sequence continues at coordinate 21,323,836 of CM043009.1, read as the reverse complement.
TTACCCTGCCAATTTCTGCATTAAAGTCTAGCCCAATATTTAACCTTGGCCCAACATCAATCCCACAATTAATTAAAACCAGCAATAAAGGTCCAGCAGCCCATATGCATTTTAATTAAAATTGGGCCCAACAGCCCAAAACTAAATAATTAAAATGAGCAGCCTATTATTTATTACTGACTTGGGCCCATAACAATAAGCACAAATTGAGCAGTCCATTAAAAAAAAAAACCCAATAGCCATGCACTATTCTAGCCAACCTCTTAATCAGCCCATGAGCACACCAATAAAAAATAATGTGCCCAACAAAAACTAATTGGCCAGCAGCCCAAATTCAATGAAAAAGGGGCCCAACTCAAGCCCACAAGGCCTAAAGCCCTAGGAAGAGCAGCCGTCCGCTCCTCTTCTCCGGCACAACCAGTCGCCGTCGTGCCGCTGTCGCCGACGGCGCCGCCAACAGGCCACCGAAATCTCGCCGTTAGCCCGCCGCCGACAGCTCCCAGTCGCTGTCTCCTTCCATACGTAGCATCGCCACCAGCAATCGACGGCTGGAAACAACACCGCTGCGGCAACGACCAGCGCCGCCGCCGTCAGTCCGCCCAGAATCGCTTCCTCCGCCCACCGCCGTGTTTGCTTCGCACCGGAGACGTCGCACCAGCAACGACCAGCACCGCCGCACACCGCCACCCCCGTCCACGTTCCGACAATATCTGCCACCCCCGTCCGCGTCCAGACCGCCTTTTCAGTCCACGCACCAGGGGCCGCTTCGATTCCGATGCACCGATCTGCTTCGATCCGACCGGGATCGGGTCGAACTCAATCGAATCCCTGTCCTGTCGGACGCCGCCACGAACGCACCCGGGAGCGTCAAGAGATTGTCCACCACGTTCCCAGCATCGATGATCGACACGCGCCGCCGGAACTACACGGACTCGACGAGAGTCAGCATGAACGCTCCGCCGTCGATCGCGATTCATAACTCGCCGCCGTCGGTCATCTCCAGCGCCGTCGTGACCCACCGTCTGTCGCCCATCGAAAACCGCGTCACCCGCCGTCTGTCTTCCATCAAAGACCACGTCACCCGCCGTCTGTCTTCTTTTGATGTTGACGGACTCAATGAGTGTGTGAAGACGCAGTGATGATATGGTAGTGTGTGTGTGATACAGGAATATGATAGTAATAATAATCAACAAAATCACACCCAATTTCATGAATAAATAACACATATCATATCCCAAACACACAACCTGACTTATGACAGACTGTCTAAGGAACGCATGAATGGCTCAACAAGCATGTGATTAAAACCAGATTAAATTAATAAATCAAATAATCACAAAAACAACTTTACAAATCACGTTTCACCAAGAAACCATGCTCTGATACCAATTATTGGCAATTGGATCTTGTGGTTAACGTGATTCGATAAGCAAAACAGATAATCAGAAACAGCGGAAGCATAAAATGATTACCTGTCTTCTGGGTTGGTGTAGAGGATGATGATCTGAGAAGAACACCTCTGATCTTCTGCTGTATGACCCAAGTTGAATCCTGCTGTTGTGTGGGCAACAATCTGCAGGATTCTCTCAATCTGCTTCTCTCCCTAACTCACGTTGAAAAAGACGCAGTTCCTTAGGTTTCCAGAAGCTGAGATGACTATTTATATTGGGCTACAGCAGGGACCAGGAGGAGAAATTGGGCTGGGCCTCAATTGAATTTAATTAACCAAGCTTAGCCCAAAGCTTTTAATTAAATCCAATAATAATAATATAGTCCACTAAAATATTATTATTGCACTACCCGTCCAATCCCAAAATTATGTTCTGGGCTCCTTCTTATTATAAGCCCGATTGTCTCCCCATGTTTAAGAAAAACAATGTCCATTAATTAATTAAGTTACTGACAACTCAAATTAATTAATATCTCATCCGAGAGTAGTACCACTCAACCTTATTATCATGCCGGAAATTAATCCACTTGCAAGATTTACATGATAAACCTTATGAGCTCCTCAAGGGGACATCATCAACCTATGACGGACATGGATTCCTTCTACAATCAACAGCACACCATAGATACAGCACTACTTCCCAACTCACCGAGATTGTTGATTTAATACTTATAAATCTCACCCATTGATGAATCAAAGAAATACATACTGCCCTACGTGTCGAGGTTATTGTATAGGGATTAAGAGCACGAACTTCCATAATAACAGAGATCAAGTTCTTCTATAAGTCAGTATAAGTCGAACGATCTCAGGCGGTCCTGCTCAATACACACAAGTGCACTAATGTGATTCTATAGCCAAGACAAGCTAATACCAAACCACACTACAACCATACCGATAGAGAGTCCCCGTCTATCTCAGTTGTGAGCATCTGTTTATACTTTATAAGGAAACCAATAATATGATCTTCCGCGTGTTGTCGCACAACATATTATCTACAGTATAAAGTAAATGGACTATTGCATCATGCATATAAAATAAATTATAAGATGCAATCATTTGATCAATGATTCTCATTTCAAATATTGTTATGACATTGTTCATACTAAAGCTAGACTTTTAGTATACAATCCAACACATTTTTCTAGGATATCCCATATACAGAAAAATATTTCACGAATTACTGTATCTAGGGCATATCCATAAAATGAATTTAATTATTCCAAATAATTCATCATCTATCTAATCATAACCATAAGAGCCTTATACCTTCTACCCACCACACCATTCAGCTGGGGCTCGCCCGGTGTAGACTACTTGAGATTTAATCTCATCTTCTGATCAATAACTCCTAACTATCCCAAGAGGCATTCGCCATCATGATTGAATCGTAATGACTTAATATATTTTCCATGACGCTTTACTGTACCAGCCTTACAATTCTTGAATTAATCAAAGAACTTAGACATGCAGTGCATCATATAAATATATTGGTTTCCAGAATAATCTTCGAATATTCATAACCACCTCTCGCCTGGATAATATTAGGTTCGCTTGAATCAGTATGAACTAACTCCAACATATATATCTTTGGCTCTACACCCCACAGCCTTGAAAAGGCAGTTAATCATTTTTACTTCCAAGCAAGACTCGCAAGTCTGATAGTTTCCACTTCAGATAAACCTTACGGTCTATCGGCTATCAACTTTTGAATCCTACCTAAGTAAAATGAACTAATCTTAGATGCCAAATGTATGTTTTAGTTCTTATCCGAAGGTTCCTTTCTCTTACTAATATTAGAAGATGCATTATTTAATTACTATTTATTGCATCTGTGGGATGTACATGATTCAAGAGTATACTTTTTATCCACCAACGTACTTTAACGGATTATAGCCTCATTCCTCATCACTATGACCATGTCATTTAAATAAAATGAAGTATCCATCCGTTAATGCATAGAAACCGAAATTAAATTCTTTCTATGAAAACGTACGTAAAGGCAATTTCTCATAATCAATCGTTTATTCTTATCATGAGATAAATAAACAACTCCCACTGCAATAGCCACTACCTTTGTAGTTTTACCCATGTTATTAACAATCTTATCCTTACTCAGTAATAAACATTTAGTGATTCCAGTATCTACACAGTTCGAGTCAGTAGATGCCATCACTAATCATGTTCAAACCATTAGTAAATAAGATATTAAATTTATTCACATCATGATGAAAATTGGCTTTCTTTTGCCATATGTTTTGTTAGAAGTTTCCCACCATATACAACCTTTCATATTTCAGGCAGAACTTGCTCAAAACATCCAGGCAAATTGTGAAGAATAAATTGATTTAGGTTTTCCTTTCAATTTCTATTCCATGCTTTTCCAATTCATTCATGAATTCAACCATGATCTCCTGCCTTTTAATTTACTCAAGTATCCGAAGAGTTACATGAGATCATCATATTTCTATGAATCTCTCATCTCTTCACTAGAGACTTTAATAGGCATCATGAGACGTCCTTTGTGAGAATACACATGTATTTTCTTAAGCAGTAATTTTCAAAACCAAGATTCTTTTTTTAATCATCTAATTTGGACGAGTAAATATAATGTCTTTTAGTTAATAATTAGTGAAATAAAACCATTCGAAATTCAGAGAATCACAAATAAATATTCCGATCAAAACTTCGAATTTATCCTTTTATATTGATTCCCTCAAAATAATATAAAATTAAAATTCACCGACATCTCAAGCACCGTGAGTCTGCAAGCCACGTTAGGGTGGACGTTTACAAACCCGAACATTTACAAAAGAAGGTTTTACCCATTAATTTCATTTGTCAACCTAACTTTATGACAAAATAATTAATAGTCGGTTCCTCTTTAGCCATGTAAATAATAGCAGTGACTCTGTTGGGGAGGATACTAATTATTCACATCTAAGTGTACACCATTATTTGATCCCAAGTCCGCTGCCCAAGCTTGTGTGCCTTACTGTTAGAGAAGTACACACGCGCTCAGATAACTTTCTACAACCATCAATTATATAAGTTTGTACTAGTGAACCGCATATAAGTCATCCGTTAGGAAGGAAGGCACTATAGCCAACGCACAAGTCCATATGCATCACATTACAAACAATAATTATTTAAAGAAGTTTGTACCAGTGATCCGTGAATAAACTCATCCGTTAGGGAGGAAGGCTCTAATGCCGACGCGCAAGTCTATTCACATTACTAACAAACCAATAATGGAGGCCGCGGGAATTTATAACCAATCCCCTCTCCCACTTAGTTATTTAACACCGAGGGTTTTAACATGCATATAATATTCCAGAATAAAATATACAGCTTAGACATGCTTCTATTAACAGCAATTTAAATAAATAAATCACATAGAACATGTCTTTCATATATAACAATTAATTGTCAAGTTAAAACAATTAAATCAGTTATATATCATAATTAATTGCTTAAACAGTGGATCAATTAATTTGGGCCCTAGAGCAACAAATAAGCACAAAATGAGCAGCAGATTAAATAATTAATCAAGCCCATTATCCATGACCTATGATCTTAGCCCAAAATCAAATTAATTCCACCAAGCCCACTAGCACAAAAAGTCCATTAATAAAATTAATTAATCATGCTTGGCCCATTATCCACAATTAATTAAAACCAGCAATTAATATTGGCCCAGCAGCCCAAAATACATTTTAATTAAATTGGACCCATAAGCCCAACAACCAAATTAAAAAAAAATTGAGCCAGCCTCTTATTTATTACTGAATTGGGCCCTTAAATTAAACCATCAGCCCATGAACTAGAGAATCAAGCCCAAATACACCTTAATAAAAAAATAGGGCCCAGCAGCCCAATATCCTTTTGATTAAAATTTGGGCCCAAATCCCAGCCCAAAACCAATAAAAATCAAGGCCCAAAAGGGCAGCCCATATGCTGCTGCCCTATTTGACAGCCGCCTACATCCGTCCCTGCCAGCCTGACTCCGCCAACGAACTGCAGCCGGCACCCTCGCCGCTGGCCGTGCAAGCTCTGCACCGGAGACTTCGCAGCAGCAACGACCAGTCACGATCTCGCCTTGCCTATCCCGTCGGCCGTTGATAGTCGCCACAACCGCGCCTTCAACTACAGCTGAAAACTCACCGTAAGCCCGCTGCCTTGCGAGCACCCTAGCCGCGCGATCCGACGACGCTGCCACCGACCAACAGTCGCACATGCAGACTGACTAGATTGGCTAAATGCGTCACCGGTGAGACACGATGTAGTCCAGTGCCGCCGCGCTTCTCATACTGCAACCAACGTCGCAGACGAACACCAACAGCAGCCCACTGGATCCGGCCGAATCCACAGCAGTCGATTGTCGGCACCGGTTAGTCCCGCATTACCTTCAGCGCCGCCGTCAGTCCATGAGACTCCAGGTCACGCCGACGCATCGCCCAGACATGCCTCGCCGTGAAGTCGTTGTCGCCGCATCATTTTCGAATCACCACTCGCCGCCGTCAGTTGTACGATTTGCCGTAGAAAACGATCAAGTCGAAGCCTCTCGTCTTTCCAGCGCTACCGTGACAGAACTGGTCCGGTCGAAGCCACCAGCCGTCGATTGTCAGCGCCGGTCAGACGCCGCCGCCTCATCGGATGCTTACCCACCGTGCAGGGTGTGAGTTTATGATGTCCAGGGTGTATTCTCATCACATCCAGAAGTCAGAATCCAGTGTGTGTTAAAACGTGTTCAATTGTAAATAAACACACACAATATCATCGATTATGATAATCATAGGATTTCACAAATAATACAGAATTATTCAAATCCTAAAACATGATATCTTCAATGTGATTAATACCAGAATAAAACATATGATCACATAAGCCCTTTCATTCATGCTTTAATCGACAATAAACGCCTATATGATCAAACCCTACCTAACGACTCACGTTTCACCACGAAACCAATGCTCTGATACTAATTGTTGGCAATTGGATCGTGCGGTTCAAACGTGATCGTTAGGATTTAAGGCAAACAATTAGCAGCGGAAGCATAAAACGTGTTTACCGTACTTCTGGGTTGATGTAGAGGATGAAGATCTGTGATGAACACCTCTGATCTTCTACTGTATGTCCCAAAGTCAACTCTGGTGTTGGGTGGTCAACAATCCCCAGAGTTCTCTCAATCTGCTCTCTGTTCTCTCCCGTATGTCAAATGAGGCACTGACTTAGGTTTAACAGGAACTGAGATGACTTATATACTTGGGCTACAGCAGGGACCAGGAGGAGAAATTGGGCTGGGCCTCAATTGAATTTAATTAACCAAGCTTAGCCCAAAGCTTTTAATTAAATCCAATAATAATAATATAGTCCACTAAAATATTATTACTGCACTACCCGTCCAATCCCAAAATTATGTTCTGGGCTCCTTCTTATTATGAGCCCGACAGTCTCCCCATGTTTAAGATATACAATGCCCACTAATTAATTAAGTTACTGACAACTCAAATTAATTAATATCTCATCCGAGAGTAGTACCACTCAACCTTATTATCATGCCGGAAATTAATCCACTTGCAAGATTTACATGATAAACCTTATGAGCTCCTCAAGGGGACATCATCAACCTATGTCGGACATGGATTCCTTCTACAATCAACAGCACACCATAGATACAGCACTACTTCCCAACTCACCGAGTTTGTTGATTTAATACTTATAAATCTCACCCATTGATGAATCAAAGAAATACATACTGCCCTACGTGTCGAGGTTATTGTATAGGGATTAAGAGCACGAACTCCCATAATAACAGAGATCAAGTTCTTCTATAAGTCAGTATAATTCGAACGATCTCAGGCGGTCCTACTCAATACACACAAGTGCACTAATGTGATTCTATAGCCAAGACAAGCTAACACCAAACCACACTACAACCATACCGATAGAGAGTCCCCGTCTATCTCAGTTGTGAGCATCTGTTTATACTTTATAAGGAAACCGATAATATGATCTTCTGCGTGTTGTCGCACAACATATTATCTACAGTATAAAGTAAATGGACTATTGCATCATGCATATAAAATAAATTATAAGATGCAATCATTTGATCAATGATTCTCATTTCAAATATTGTTATGACATTGTTCATACTAAAGCTAGACTTTTAGTATACAATCCAACAAGAACAAAATTTAATAAGTAATAGTCAACAAATTGGAATTCATTTAGCAACATATTTTTCTTCCATTTGAACGCAATTGATAAGGATATATATGTGCCAAGTGGTATGGAAGATATACCAACCCATAGTAGTTGATGCTACATTTTTTTGGGTTTTAATTCTAAATTATAAAAATTTTAATTATTTAGAATTCAATGTTTCAAATATTAAAAATAAGTATATTATATTGAATTAAGTTTAAGATGATTATATTAAAAAAAACTTATTACTCCATTCGTCTCTAAAATCGTTCACCTTTACCGTACTCTAAATATTAAGAAAATGCTACTTTTTGATTAACTTTGTTTACTTTTGGGGGTAATTTAGTATTTTTAGGTAAAAAATAAAGTATGAAATATGTTATGTGTGATAAGAGAAATGATGACATTTTAAAATAATGTGTACTTTTGAGGTTTCAGATGAGAATAATGTTTCCTATTTTGGGGGACATATGAACTATTATGTGGGACGAACAAATGAGATTAAAGTAAACGATCTTCAAGGAAGGAGGGAGTAAAAAATAAGGGTGTAAATGGATTGTTTTGCAAGAATTATGTGTTAGAAAAGGTATTTTGAAATGTCGGACATGTTGTTTAAACATTAATGTTTTAATTTAGTATAATTTTTTATGTCATTATATTCTTTTTTTCCCTCAGGGTAAAATAAAAAAATATTTTTATTTAATATATGATGTAAAAATAGAAAAACTACGTCTATGCAACACACATGTATGTTTAGAAGTAATTATATTAGGGGTATTTGTCTATTTTTATTTCTTTTTTTATTATAGGCATCAAGAAATAGATATTTAAGATGTGTGAACTATTGTTTAATCAGTAATTTTTTTCAATTAATGACATTTTTTTTGTATGTGCCTTAAAATTAATGCTTTTTGTTCAGGATACATGAGAAATATTTTATTTTTATGTATATTGTAACTTTAAAACAACTATGAACGCGCAACACACGAGTATGTTTATAAGAGTCGAGGGCAATCACTTACGTTCGACTATTCTTGAAAATATCAGTTTTCAATCATGACTAATTGTACGTGGCAATATTAAGTTCAAAAAGTAAGAAGAGTTTAAAATTCTATTAAAGAAGATTAATGCGTCCACAGATCAATATACAAGAATTATAATTGAAGAGAGAGTATTCTACAAATGTGTAAGGTGTTGCTAATTAATAATTTTGAAATAAAAATTAAATGTTCTTAATGCTTTGGATTCTTAATCTATGCTTAGGATATATGATATAAATATTTTATTTAAAAATATGTTGTAATTCTAAAATAACTAAATCGTGTAACGCACAAGTATTTTACTAAGAAAAATATATGGTTTTTTAACTAAAAAAAAGGTACAATCATTTAAATCCTCATATTAAGAAGGATACTTGAACTCTGGAGGAGGAGCTTATACTTCTCAATGCTCTATGGTCAATGGAAATAAATGGGCTGAATTAGCTAAGCTCATACAAGGAAGGTATTTTTCTGTAAATATATGTAGTATTGAGACGAGGAAAAAAATAGGGTTATATATGATACTCTGATTAAGATATTTGTCCTGCTCTTTGCAGTAGTGTATTCTTACTTTAAATTAGTCACTCAATAATATGCCACTTATATTTATGCATTAGAGAACTCAAAATTTATTTACTCATTTTTTATTGATGATGTAGAGATAATGAATTTCTTAAGCGACATAAAAATAGTCAATTGTTTGAATTTGAAAAATGACTCCTTTTTCTTAAACCCATGTATAATCAATTTTTAAGCATTAATATTTATTATTATTATTGTTGTTATTGTTGTTGTTGTTGTTGATGATGATGAAATACTCATACATTATCCATTCAAATAATAGATTTATATTTAAATAAAAAAGATTTAGCAATACATAATAATAAATAGATTTATATTTAACCTATTAATTTTATAAAAATTATGTTAATGTTACACTAAAACTTCGAATTTAAATTGACTAACCAATCCTTTTTTAAGGTCTTCACTTTCATTTTTCATAATATAAAAAATTTCAATTTCAAATTTTATTATTGTAGACCTAAACATCTTTCGGATACATGCTATTACATTATATTAATAAGGAATTCGTCATATTAGTTTTAATACATTAAAAATTAAACAAAAAATAATATATGGGATTGCACTCACAATATCTTACCTTAAATGCAATTAAATAACTTTAATATAATTCTCAATAACCAAAGCTTATTCTTTTACACTTTTTATAAATTACAAATAAATACATTATTTTTGTCATAACGTCTCCCCGTGCATCGCACGGGTTAAAACGCTAGTTGTTAATATAAAATAGTTTACTATTCCCTCCATCACAAAGAACCCTTCTCATTTACTGTTCCACGTTATTTAAGAAAATTTATTCTTTTTAACCAACTTGGTTGACTTTAGAGGGTATTATAGTATTTTTAGATAATAAAAAAATAAAAAATAATGGTATATGTGTATAGAAAGAGTTGCATATTTAAAATTTAAGTAAGTTTAAGGAGTTGGTTTTTTTTTGGTTTTGAAGGTGTTACAGGATGTAAAAATGTAGAGAGTGGGAACGGTTTTTTTAGATGGAAGGAGTACTAATTTTAGTGTTGAGAAATATATTATACACAAACTTACCAACAGCAAGAACTGGAACCCATTCAAGAAATAAAGATTAGCCCTGTAATTAAATTCCAAACTATGTTAGAAAAGAATCACTTATTTTTGTCATATTTATGAAAATAATACTCCTACCTTTTTAGTTGAACGACAAGTGTTTTTTTTACTTCCTATATTAATTTCATGTACCACGAGATTTAAATAGTCATTGATGGATATACTTGTTTTTCACTCTATGAATGAACTATCGATAAAACGTAAAATGTGAGATAGGGAATCAAGTTGCTCTTTATATGAATCCTAATTTTTTTCTCATTTTACGTTCTCCCTTTCCAATTCTATTATACATATGTATTGTTGGAGGTTTAAATTAAACGAGGAAACAGAATTTACATGTAAATCCAGTTGAAAAAAACTAACTCAAAGAAAAATGAGGCGCCTGTGAGGATGCATCCAATAAATGTTCCTCATGTTGCTGAATACTGAAAACACCAAAAATTGGTCTTAACTATTAATTAAGGTAGAAGAGCCATTCTCAGTTATTTGTGAGATAGGTGTGCGACAGGTCGATCCATTATTAAAGCTTGTTTATCATATAGATAAAATATGCTTATTTATAATTAAAGTAAATTAATAATAAATCATATTATAACACGATAAAATCATACCTTAATGCATGATACAACATACTTTAGAAAATATACTTTAACAATCATTATATATACTTTATTTATATAATAAATATGTTTTAGTGATCTACCCGTCTCACAAGAGACTTTGTTAAGGTAGAAATAAAATTAATTAAATACTCTCTCCGTCCCCTTGATACGTATCCATTTTGCCATTTTGGTCCGTCCCATTACAATGTATCCATTTTCTTTTTTAGATTGATGTGACCACACATGACCTCACACTCAACACTAATACAACTACCCACTACACAATAAAATATTATTTTTCTCACTTCAAAATACATTAAATTATTATACTCCTTAATCTACGTGCAAAAAGCAAACGATTACGTTTCAAGGGGACGGAGGGAGTAGTTAATTTCCTCGAATGTTTTCCATTTCCTCGAAGTCCAATAAGATTAGGGCTAGGTTCATGGAGTGGTCTGTTTAAACGGGCCCATTTAGCCCGAAGTATATTAGTACTGCTATAAATTGATTAGGGCATCATAGTTTCGGGAGTTGATAAAAGAGGAGTCAGGAAATTGAAATTAACTTAATGCCAATCCATTGGGTGGGGGGCAGTAGAATCGGAGCCATGAATGTCGGATTTCCTCTTCCCCAAGTGATGATTCAACACATACAATCTTTTCTGAGCGGAAAAGAAGCAGCTCGAACGACCATACTCTCCAAATCTTGGCACAGCGCTTGGTCCACTCGCCCTAACCTAGATTTCGATCAACGCGACTTTCGAACCGATGAAGATGGGTTTTGGGCATTCGCGAAGAAGACTATGGAAAGGTACGAAGAATTGAACCTAAAGATTGAAACTTTCAGGCTGTATATTTCTGCGAGAAGTTTTTCTAATAATGCCCAATATACTTATTTTATTGCTAACGAATGGGATGTGATAGCTATGTTGGCTAAGGAATTAATTGTGAAAGCTATGAAATTGGGTACTATAGATTTCAATCTTGAGAAATGCGGTGCTGGACTATTCGTTTTACCACGTGAGGTGCTCGAATCCAAAACCCTAATCAGATTACGTTTATTTGGGGGAAGTATTTATTTAGGGAAAGACAGAAAAGTTAGTTGTTCGGTACTTAAATCTTTTATTTTGAAGGATGAATTGATTAAATTGGATGTGATATGGGATATAGTTTCCAGCTGCCCCTTCATTGAGAATTTTGTAATCTCAAAGCCAAGTTCCAGTTGTTCTTATTTTGAATCTGTTGTCGAAGCTCCAGTCAATGTGTACAATTTATATAAGCTCAAGTCTTTGATGATGAGCCAGGCGTATGTTGATAATTCGTTTTTCAGTGACCTGTTATTTAGATTTCCTTTCTTGAAGGATTTGACTCTTCATTATTGTCGTGGATACGATTATGAAGGAATAAAACTTCGTAGTCGATCCGTGGAGTGCATAAGCTTTAGAGAAAATTATAACAACATGTTGAGGGTTGATTGCGATGTTCCAAATATTCGTAAGTTTGAATTTGTAGCTCAAAAGGTGCCTTCACTGTCCTTTAAGACCCCCTCGAGAGAATGGGAGTCTGATATAACTATAAGAGGCGATTGTTGTTGTGCTAATTTCTTCCTCAAGCTGAATAAATTGCTCACTTGTTTGAGCTCGTCAAGAATCACTCTTTCTCTGTCCGTTAAAAGTATTGCAGCAAAAGAAGTGGATTTTCAAAATTTACCTAAAACTATGGTGGAGAATTTGAAAATGCAGGCACCCTCCTCTGTTTGTTGTGCCCTTATGGACTGTTTGTTTTGGAGTTGTCGCCCTAAGTTCATAACTGTGGATTGGGTTTTCCCTCCTTTGGCGCTGACATGGCGATGCTGCGGCAGTGATTTGGTGGAGATGCTCTGCAAGAGACTCTTACCAGGAGTAAGAGAGGATTGCTCGATAACAGACCAAAATGTGGTTGTGCAAGATCTCGAGGAAGTAAATGCCGAACGTTTTGAAGAGACTCTTGCAGAGTGGCGGCCTCTGCCATGGAAGACATTGTTGGAAGATTCATTCAGACTAGAAAATAAGCAAAAAGTTCGATTTGTTTTGAGATGGATGCCGGATCCTGCCATGTAGGGATTAGGTTTGCTGTAGCCTGTAGCGAGGATTGTTGATGAAGTTTCATGTTGGAAATCACTAGGGGATAAATAGGTATTTTACTTTTAGGCATTTTACTATCTACTTTATCAATTATCTTTGTTCAATTTTTGTTCTTTTTGTACGAAAATTAAACCGTATTTGAACAAGTCGCTGGAAAATTTCATGTGTCAAACTCGAAAAAAATTGTGACAACTGAATCTCTTTAATTTATATCTCATGTGATAAGTAAAATAATACCAATTTTTTAGATAAAAAAATGTCTAAACTAAATCTCTGTTATGGAGTCTAAAAATCTTCTTGTCATTCATTCAGACAACCTCCATTTTCTAAGATGGTATGGTAACAAAACAAGATTCTTCAGCCAACCTTCTGTATGCAACAGCTTGCTTGTAAGACGTCATAAATGTGTGTTGATTGGCTTTGCATGAAATCATTTCTCTAATCTGATCAAACTTGAATAATTTTGCCTCTTTTTTGTGTTTTTGGAGTCATTAGTATTACTGCTATGAGTTGAGAGAAGCCTGGATTTCTTCGAGTGTTTTCCCCTTCGTCTCTGGCATAATCTTGGCGACGAACAAAACCGTCAACGCGCAAAATCCAGCATAGATTGCAAAAGTGCCTGAACAGTTGTAATAAAAATTGTAGATCAACATATTATTAATAGTATACAGTGTAACATATTATAAGAGCATCATTTTCTTGATTTGGAAATAGAAAAAAACCAGAGTTTCGTCGTGTGATGTTCTCGACACTCACCGGTGGAACTCCAGGTCATGAGAAAGTTGAAGGTGTATGAAACAGCCCATGCTCCCACCCAGTTTACTAAAACTACCAAGCTCCCTGCTACACCTTTTATGTGGATTGGGAATATCTGGTAAAATCAATGTAATGAATTAGAACAAATTAATCACACATTTGAATGATGAAATATCTTAAAACAAGAAGTTATTAATCTTCTTGTTAAGGTTGAATTATTACCTCTGACATTACCACCCAAGGAACTGGCCCTGTCCCTATTGAAAATGCTGATATGTACATCTGATCACAATTCATTCAAGACAACTTAGTTGAAATATTTTTGTTAACTATAAAATAGTTACTCCATCCTAGAAAACCTTTCACATTTACCGTTCCACCTTGTTTAAGCAAAATATATTATATACATACTTACCAGTACACCAGAAACAGCAAGAACTGGAACCCATTCAAGAAATAAAGATTGGCCCTGTAATTAAATTCCAAAACTATGTTAGAAAAGAATCACTTTTTTTTGCCATATTTAAGAAAATAATACCTTCTTATACTTTTTTAATTGAATGAAAAGTGTCATTATTACTTTCGTGCCGAGGTATTAATAGCCATTTATAGGATATAGCAGTTTTTCACTCTATGAACTACCGATAAAACATGAGATGTGTAATAGGGAATTCGAGTTGCTTCTACCTTGAGGAAAAACGAGGCTCCTGTCAGGATGCATCCAATAAATGTCCCTGTTGCTGAATACTGAAACACCAAGAATTGTGGTCTTAACGATTTATTAATTAAGGTTGAAATAAATAAGTTAAAAAGTTATAAGATGCAAATTAAGACAGAGTAGTGATCACCATGAGAAGAGGTCTTCTGCCTGATTTGTCCATTAAAACAGCTCCTAGCACAGTTATAGGGACCTGAAATATCAATGTTAATTTACATTTACAAGAAATAAAAGGGATCATATCATTTGGTCCCCATGAGACGAGACGGTCTAACACAAGACTTGCTCGATTTGCAAACCTGAATGATTGCATATGCAGTAGTCCCAACATTTCCAGGAAATCCAGCAGCTACAAAGGTCTCACTCGAGTAGAATCCGATCCCATTTATCCCTCCGAACTGCTGGAACACCATCAATCCAACACCAATCTGAACAACATCATCAAACTCATTCTCAGTTTACATCATCATTTCACAAGACTTCAATTTAAAAAAAAAATTTGAAAATACTGTTCTTACAATAACAGGACGAATGTATTTAGCATCGAACAAGTCCAGCATTCTAACTATAGGTTGATCGTTCAGACAATCGATACTAGCCTGCAAAGTAATATTCATTTATAATTATTCAAAATCGTATCGTACAAATTTATTTTATTCAAAATAAGATTTATTTTTAAATCTCAATAAACGGATCAAAGTCTTTTTTATTTTTTTTAGGATGATGAGGAAGTGTTTATACTTGAATTTCTTCAGCTTCTTGCAAATAGTTGGAATCCTTGCCACGTAGAATGCACAATGCTGATTCAAATTCTTTTTTGTGGCCAATTTTCGCCTGCAACAAACATATTTTATGGTCGATTAAACTTTAATTATTTATTTCATGAGTTAGCGAATCATGAGCAATCTAGAATTAATTTGAAGGAAATAGACTTTAGAAAAAACAATTAAATGCTAATGACAAATTAAACAATCAATTCTGAGGCTAAACCTTTGTTATATTTTTATTAAAATATTATCACTTTATATTCGTGTTAGGGAAGTATTCCAAACTTCCGAGAGACGCGGCACACAAGTGACTGCCTTTAAAGAATATGAGACAAATTTTAGGACTACTACATAGCTGTAACGGTCTACATTCTACGCCCATTAAATAAAATAAAATAAAAACTATTGTTCAATTTAATAAATGTTCCCTCTCCATCTTATAAACACATCAATTTTGTTATTTGGTCCCTTTAATTAATTGTAAAACATCCATTTCATTTTTTTTATGGGTCTCAATCCAATATGAAAAATTATTTAAAATTACAATATATCAATCTTGTATGATGATAAAAGGATAAAACAAAATAAAAATTTATGTTATACTCATTAATCTTAGTGAGAAATATACATACCAAAAAGACAAAAGGATGCTATATAGCTAGTTTTATAGATGGTGAAGGTTACCAGCCACCTAGGTGACTCTGGAATGAAAAATAAGCCCACCAGATTTAAAATACACGGAACCACCCCTGCATACATCAGTACAAGAAATATAAATTAAATTATTGCCAAAGAATATCACAAGCCTAATTAATTCTACTAACCCTTCATCTCCTCTTAATATCTTTTTACATGTGAATTAAAGGTATTATATAAAGTATATCTAGTGTGCAGTTGATAATTGTATTAATAAAGCGCGTAGGGTTCCCATATTTTTTTTAAAAAGAATTGATTACTTTATATAATATGCAACTCATCAAAGAACGGATTAAAATGACAAAATAATACTTTAACGGATTAAAATGGCAAAATGACGAGTACTTTTAAGATAATACAAAGGCAGTATTATTTTGTAAGAATTTTCTAAATTTGAACTCACCTGTTAGAGCTAAGGTTCTCCATGTTACAATAGATCCTAGTATATAGGCAGTCGATGCTCCACACACAATCATCACCTGTTTAGTATATATTCATGTCAAATATATATATATATATATATATATATATATATATATATATATATATATATATACACGCGGGAACATACTCCATCTTTATAATTTTTTTTGCATATTATTACTTTGCATAAAAATAAGAATTTATTGTACTTGATTCAATGTTGCAAGTCCTCCGCGAAGATTTTTGGGCGAAATTTCAGCTATAAATACGGGAACCTGTTCAAAAAATAATCAACTTTTTTTTATTAAAATAATAATTAATGATGTCTTAAAAAGAAGACTGTAAAAAATGTATTCGTACCACATAAGAGAATATTCCTATGCCATATCCAGTGCAGAATCTTCCTATGTCAAGAAACCGGGCTTCCTATACATTATTACACAAAACATATATGATCAGAAATAACAAAAGTACTAGTAATTAATTAAAAACTCATTAATTAATCATTGCATATATAAACCAGAACAAAGTCTCTCGTGAGACTGTGTTTATGTAAAGTGGTTTGCGGATTGTTTTAAAGTATGATTATTATATAGGTAAAGTATATTTATTGGTAGTTAAAGTATCTAAATAGCAAATTATAGATTAACACGTCTCACAACTCGTTTCACATATAATCGTCTCACAGGAGAGTGTCCCAACAACTACCTTGGCGAAGTAGACGGCAAGCCATCCGGTGATGCAGATAACAGCTGACATTCTCATTGCCTGTTAAGGATAAACCACCACTAATTTACTTTTAATAATAATATTATAAAACCAAGTTTAGGCGGATGCAATTAATTAATAACTTAATTAATGTGGCAAAAGCTCCTTCACCCCGAGGACACGGAGGGACACTCCGTGTCCCTATACGAACACAACCCTCCCCCTCCAATTCTATTTAAATATATGTATTGCTAGGGGTTTAAATTGCAAAGGGCATGGAAATTGCAAAGGCGCACGGAATGTGCTCCGTGCGTCTGGGTGCACAGGAACCTCACTCAATTAATGTTCTAATTATTAAACACTCCGTGCGCCCGGATGCACAGGAGTCTCACTCAATTAATGTTCTAATTATTAAATTTTTTTTGTGTATGTATATATACCCCTTTGCGACCAAAGAAATCTGCAATCCTTCCACTTGTGATAGCACCAATCATTGCACCAATTGTGATTATCGATCCAAACACCGAGAACTGCAAATAATTGGAGAAGAAAATTTTTTTTAAAAAGAAAAAAAAAAAACAGTAATGGCCCCCACATTTGCATTGACCAAATAATATGTGAACCGTACAATATCTTAATTGATTTATAATCAATTTAAAATAATTGATACGACAAACTAAAAAGAAAAATTAAGGGTAAATTATTAAAATAGCACTCCAATTGAATATAGTATGTAGAATAAGACTTTGCCACTTGGGTCGAGCGGCTCGAATTCTCTGTGGCATTTTGGTACATCATTTCCTGTGTCTAATCGTTGGATGCACGACACGTAGGAAAGAGGAAACTATACTCTAATCCTTAAACTCTAGGGGCAATGGTTGAATTCAATTCCCTGTCAATCACTTAAAGCGTGGCACAGGAGATGATGCACGAAAATGGAGCAGAAAATCCGATGTGAATAACGAGTATATTTCAATACAATAAGGTGTATGGTTAATAGTAATTAACACCAAATCCTTTCTTCACACTTTTCTTATTTATAATTTATTTCAAAAAACCCTTTACACCCTAAAAAGATATTTTATTGAATAACAAAAAAAAAATACTTTAATTTCAAATTTGTCACTCTTTTACACACTCATGATATTACTTTATAATTTATTTATTATCTAAAAATAATAAAATATCCCAAAAGTTGCTAAAAAAATCTGTAAAAAATCTTAAATATTATAGAAGAAGTGAAGGGTGGTATGTGATGAAGGGAAGTAATTTTTGACTCGTTCGTTTTTTTTTCCTTCGCCTCAATAATTTCTTCATATTCTTAACAAGAAAAGTACGTCATTCAAATCGTAATAATCTTACACACTTTAATTAATTTAAAATTTTCACTTCCAACTAATTAAATAGCAAATTTTATTTACTACCTAAAATTACTTTCAAATATTAATAAAATTGGTTTTCTTGAATTCGTGAGAAAAACAAGAATGAAAGATTGTAAAAGTATTACACGTATTGAATAAGATTTTGTGTTTGGTCAAATAGAAAAGACTTTTCCTTCTTATCATTACAACATTGACATAATTCATCGAATCCTTATTATTTTTGTCAGATTGACAATATGTCATGACATCGAAAAATAAGAGTTTTTATTTTATAAAATCAATAATAAAGAATGTAACGTAAAAAAATGATAGAGATAGTAACCATTAAGGAAGAAGATGTCAAATTTTTTGCTCATCATGGAGTAATATATATATAGTCTTTTCTAATTAAATATTCGAGCTTGAGAATTTGAAAATTACACTTCCTCTATTACCTGGGATAGAGATAAATTTAAATCTTGTCTAATTGCAGATTGAGTAGGTGAAGAATATCCAACCTGCAAGATTAACATTAGCATAATTAATTAACCAAACATGTCACAATTTTAAAATCCATTGAGGTAAATTAATCATACATATACAGTATACTTACACAAGATCCAAATTCAAATGATCCACAAACAGCAACACAAGTACTCAACAACACCATCCAAATCGCACCATTTCCTTCGTCTGAGTCGACTCGTCCGGCTTTCCGATCAACGAAGGGCTTCTCCAATTCATCAAGCCCATTCTCCACATCATGGTGCTGACCAATTGCCATGTCTGAATCAACAACTTGAAAAACTTGTAGTGAGAGTGAATTAAGAGAAATGAATTAATTATGTGTGAATGCATGCATTAGATTTGGGATATCTACTTATATACACATGTTAACACACACACACAGGTATACACATTTGTGTGTGTACATGCATGCAATGCAGAATACAGCTAGAATATGAGATATTTTGCCATTTATACAGCAACTATTGTACCCTATTAATGATTGGGTAGACCAATTAATAAATCTGGTTTGTTAAATATTCAAGATAAGTTTTAAAATAGGGTGAGGGCTTGAATTCATGTGGAATCTAGCTGTCTCTGACGTGGCACCCTGTCATCCCTATGTACACTGATTTTATTGCATCTGCTGTCTGATTAAAATAACAATTGTTCTGTACAACATGTGCTTAAGATGTACGTAAAATTATATGCTCACTTAATTTATTTTAATGATTATATAATTTGATTTTTGCATTGAAATTAAAAAGTATAGTATTTTAATATATAATAGTTTAAGAAATAAAATATTTAATATAAAATATGATAATTGTATCAGTATATTTATTGTGACTCCAATAAAAAAATACAATTAGTTATTTTGTATGAAATTCATTTATTCAAAAGAAAAATATATAGAGATTGAAATAAAATACTAGAAATAAAAAATATGTAAATATTAAAATAAAATTAAGTGAGTATTTATAAATGAAGAGTGAAAGATTATTACTATGGACTATTTTACCCTTTGACCATTAACCAAACATAATTATTGATGCAAGATCCGCCCCATTTAATACTCTATTTGCACATGTACTCTCAGGCAGCTCTTTGTCATTTTGGTATTCTAGTAATTTTGTTGTAATTTTGTTTGATGAAAACACGTATGAGAGAGTAAAAAATTTACGTATGTAGCATAGAATAATCCACGAATGAAAATTTACTCTTAAAATTATCACAACATATTGAAATTTAACTAAAAGTAATATTTTTCAGCTGAGTGATAATTCATTAATTTGAAAAATACATTTCTAAAAAATAAAAGTCGGATTTACGTGATTCGAATTCAAGAAATAACTTTTGACATATTCTCTTGTGAAATGAGTTATTTGTGAGACGGGTATGAGAGGGTCAACCCATCACTAAAGTATGGTTAATGTATAGATAAAATATGCTTATTTCTAGTATAAGTATGTCAATAATAAATTAAATTATAACACACTAAAATTATACTTTAATGTATAATCTAGCATACTTTAGTAAACATACTTTAACAACTATTAAGCATACTTTATCTAAATAATAGATATACTCTAATACGTCTCATAAACCATCTCACGTAAATAACGTCTCACAAGAGAGATTTTGTCATAACGTAATTGGCAAAAGTTGGTTGGTGGGCCCAAAGAAATCCGGTAAAACTAAGTTCGGACGAACACGGAAGAAAGAGACATGTAGTAATTTTGTTTGATGAAAACACGTATGAGAGAGCAAAAAATTTACGTATATAGCATAGAATAATCCACGAATGAAAATTTACTCTTAAAATTATCACAACATATTGAAATTTAACTAAAAGTAATATTTTTCAGTTGAGTGATAATTCATTAATTTGAAAAATACATTTCTAAAAAATAAAAGTCGGATTTACGTGATTCGAATTCAAGAAATAACTTTGGAGATATTCTCTTATGAAACGGGTTATTTGTGAAACGGGTATGAGAGGGTCAACCCATCATTAAAGTATGGTTATTGTATAGATAAAATGTGTTTATTTCTAGTATAAGTATGTCAATAATAAATTAAATTATAACACACTAAAATTATACTTTAATGTATAATCTAGTATACTTTAGTAAACATACTTTAACAACCATTAAACATACTTTATCTAAATAATAGACATACTCTAACACGTCTCATAAATCATCTCACGTAAATAACGTCTCACAAGAGATTTTGTCACAACGTAATTGGCAAAAGTTGGTTGGTGGGCCCAAAGAAATCCGGTAAAACTAAGTTCGGACGAACACGGAAGAAAGAGACATGTACTAACTTATTTTGATTTTGCCAAAATATAGTTAAAGTTAAATGCAATTAAAAATAGGGGCAGCTATTCGCACCCCAAAAATACTAAATGTACTATATTTACTAAATATATACCAATAATTTACTAATATACATATAAACATTACTAAACACATCCTAATTAAGACTATTATATCCTCTTCTTTTTATCTTTATTTTTCTCATAAACAAAAAAAAAATTCTTATCTTAGTTTAAAAACACACGAACAATTCCCACCTCCGAAACTATCAGAACAATGTCAATATGAGTTTTTCATTTACAAGATTTTGATCCCACAAAAAAATCTATAACAAACAATAGAACAAACTGCATGCAAGAATTGAAAGAGAGTTGGAAATCAATAAACCCTAATCTAGCTGCAATATAAGTAGTATTATCCTTAAAAGAAACAAACTTTGTGTAACGAATTCATCGAACTAATGAAGAAATTAAAATCCCAAAACGCTGCCATCTTTGAATTTCTTTCTCGTGTGTTTGGTTTTGGTTTAGAGAACGTTGAGAGATGATGATGCTGAAATTGGGGTAATTTGCCATACATGCTTTTGATTTTTAGATCCATAAAAGTCAATCAATATAGTCAGTTGTTTCTTGATACATTTGGTCGGGCTTTATTTTTGCACTTTCCGATGGGTTGATTAGGCTCCTCATGCGTTCAGCTTATTGGAATCCGACGCATCGCCGCCAATATGAGTGGTTCTGCGGTGGCGATGTTCTGGTTTTTGGAGCCTTTCGGCTGAGTGGGGTGGTTTCTTTCTCATGGAGGCAGTAGATGTTCTGGGATAGTGAACAAGGGTTTGTTTTTAATTAATTTTAATTATATATAAATGCATAAGGTTATTTATGTCTTATTATCAAAGGATATTTTAGTCCTTAAAATAAATGGGGTACGTTAAGTAGTTTTGGGGGTAAATATCCGCCCTTAAAAATATTACCAGAAACTTTGTTTTATACAATTTAAGAAATTCTCTCTGCTTTCAATTAATAAATAATGATTCAAATCAGTTGATTAATTAAAAATGTACCAAATTACTTTCACTTATTTTTTTAAATGAATAAAATAAAATAATTAAGCTTGCAATTAGTAGAACTAATTTGAATATCATTTTACAAAACCTTCTATTCATATCTTCAAATTAAGTGGCTCTCTACACTAAAAACATTGCCTAATAAATTAAACAAAAATTGGCAAGTTGGAAATATTTTTTTAATATAACTAAGGTCCAACAGTTACAGCTGATGTAAGTTGAAACAATTTAATTAATTTATTATATATATACATAAGAAATTAAATAAACAGACAATCAGCCTATAATTATTTATTGATGGTAATCAACGTACAAAAGTTATATATGCATGACACTACGAAAAAAAATTAGCTAACAGAATTTACCAAAGAAATTCAATCCGTTGGTAATTACCAATGGATTAGCAATAAAAATGACATTTTTCTTTTAGCAACGGAATGTCAACGGATTTATCCTCTATTTTACTAACGGAATTCAATCCGTTGGTAATAATTACCAACGGATTACTAAGAGAATCATTATATAAATTACCAACGGAATTATTAACAACGGATTACCAACGGAATTGATTTTTCGTTGCTAAAAATTTACCAACCACCAATTTCAACGTAATTTTACCAGCGGATTCCGTTACTAATTTATTGGTAAGTCAATCTAACAATAGAATTAAGACTTTTGCCAACAAAATATTCTGTTGGTAAAAAATAATTTTTTTGTAGTGTGGTCCTTCCTTTATCGAATTAATTAATTACACTTATAAACGTACGTATATATCAATAGTTAATGTGATTATATATACACGAGTGCAAATCGGCCAGTAAAGTTATTATATTTGAAAAGGACATGTATGATATGTATCACAAAACATGGGGAGAGTTTTGTGAGATGAATAAAAAATTATAATATTTGAATAAAAAGTATATAATACAAATTGATTAGAATTAAGTAATAGTGATACAGTATATTATTTCATAAATAATTTATATTTAAAATAAATATAAAATTATCTTATATATGTGAGATGGTGTCAAGCAAATATTATCTATTATATTTTGAGTATGAATTGTGTAATATTAACTCAGCAAAAACAAACGCGCCCTTATAGTTTGGCAAAAACTTGTGTGCACTCGGGTGCACGGAGCACACTTCGTGCGCCTTTAGAATTTTGTGTTAAATTATATACCCTTTAGTATAAAGATGTGTACCCTTTATTTTGTGAAGGAAAATAAAAAATATTAATGAAAAGTGTATACCTTTTAGAACAAAATGGTGTACCCTTATTAATTAAAGTGTATACTCTTTAGAACAAAATAATATACTCTTATCCATAATACTAAATTCTAAAGGCGCACGGTGTGTATTCGGGCGCACTCAAGCGTCACTCTTATAGTTTAGTAATTCTTAATTAATGCATATGGTTCATATACTATTTAAACCTAAGGTTAAATTTTGCTCTTAAATTTTATTTGTAACTCTTATCAAATACTCTTACATCCTATCAAAATCAAATTTTATTTATTTTATCATTTAGATCTATATTCTACTGCAAACAAATAAAATTTGAGAAGACGATAATTATTTTTTCAATTCCTAATTAAACAAAGGGAAAATAGATTTTTTCGTCCGCTAATTTTCATTCATTTTGAAATTAGTTCATTAACTTTTTTAATTTTGAAATTAGTCCGTTAATTTTATAATAATTTTGAAATTAGTCCATTAACTTCATAAAATTCAACATTTTATTCCTTTGACCTGCTATGGCAGGTCATTTGAATATTTTCACCCTAATTAATCTATATCGTATTTTTATTTAACCAATTTTATCTCACTTTTCATTTTTCACTTCCGTATACCAAACAAACAATATTAATCTCATTACTAAAGTGGAACAAATTTGACTAAATATTGATACTTCCTCCGTCCACTCGAAAGAGGGTCTTTTTTCTATTTTGGTCGTCCGTTCCAAGGAAGATCACTTCCTTTTTTACATACATGAGATCCACACACATCCACTGATACAATTAAAATATGGGATCCACACTCCCACTAATACAACTACCCACTACACATTAAATAACAATACTTCTTAATCAACGTGCACAAAAGCAAAATGCCCTCTTTCGGGCGGACGGAGAGAGTATAATATAAATTATTAGTGGATGCTATTTTTTTTAAAAATAGTATAAATATATATATATTATTTTATTTTTTTAGAATAACCTGCTAATGACCTGTTGAAACGGACGATTTTGTTGAACTCGGTAAACATGATGGACGATTTTCAAAATTTTCAAATATAATGGACGATTTTCAAAATTCTGCAAATATAATGGACGATTTTCAAAAAGTGAAAAACTTATGGACTAAATTCAAAATTGGACAAAGTTAGCGAATAAAATAATCTATTTTCCCTTAAACAAATTTGATGTAAAACATACTAATACATGATGTCGATTGGCCCGGGCCACTTTAATCTATAATTATAACAAATTATATACAAATCCAAGTTGTAAATAATCAGAAAAGGTGGGTTTTTTGACACCCTGTTTGAGACTTTTTATTGATGATTTAATTCTTGTTTTTTATATTGGGAATGGCTGCAAATATTTAAAATATATTTAATTCTGAAGTGGATTATATTTTTTGTTGTATGTTTTTATTAAACAGAGAAATTAAGTGGTAGATTCTAATTTGGATACTACAAAAACAGGTATATCACTGTCAAAAGCTGTATGACATGTTAGATTCATTACAAAACTTGAGCTACATGGCTAGCTACTTGTAAGAGTCAGCATATGGAATTTTTTTTTTTTTTTGAAAAAATCTTTTCATTGGGGGTGGGTGGGTTGGGGTGGTTATTACATTCTACTCAATTTCACTTCATTTTGATTTGTATTACTCCATTTAATTAATGGGGATATTGTTGGTTTTTTGAAGAAAAAAAAAAGGTCTATTAAATTTTTATTTTATTTTATTTTTTAATCGGTAATATTAATTATTAATAGTTAGAAGTTAGTTCACCAATCGCCCAAATATTTCAAAATCCACCTTATAACTCCCTTAATTAATTCGATTCTCTTAATTAATTCGTTTTCAAAAGGAAGAATCTTGATCACTCACTAAAGTGAGAAGAAAATATAATAATAAAAAGGTCTATCAAATTAATTCAATTTTATTCAAGACATAGATTTATTTTTTTTGTGCTGGATAACATTATGACAGAAACCGAGAAAATAATAGTAAATGGGAAAATAATAAATGTTCAAGTAAACTATTTTACTATAATAAATTAAAAGTAATATTTCCTCCATTCGAAAGATATTGACACATTTTCCTTTTTTTATTGTCCAACAGAAATTGATATATTTTTTTTTAAGAACATTGAACCCACACAAAATAATTTCTTTATGGCAAAAGCTCCTGCGCCCTCGGGGATACGGGACGCAGTCCGTGTCCCCATGTGAACACAACCCTTCCCCTTCCTATTCTATTTAAATCTATATATTGCTAGGGAGTTTAAATTGTAAAGGGACATGCAGATTGCAAAGGGGCACGAATCTAAATCCGTGTGCCCGGGCGCACAAAAGACTCACTCTTTATTTATTTACATGGGCTCAT
The DNA here is from genome assembly GCA_023678885.1 of Pogostemon cablin. Taxonomy (NCBI): domain Eukaryota; kingdom Viridiplantae; phylum Streptophyta; class Magnoliopsida; order Lamiales; family Lamiaceae; genus Pogostemon; species Pogostemon cablin. The sequence goes on along the minus strand of CM043009.1, from coordinate 21,297,803 downwards.
ACACACACATCACATTCACCACTAAGGAGCCGTTTGGTTCAAATTCCGGAATGGCAATGGTAATGGGAATAATTGATGAGGGTAATGGTAATGAGAATGAAAATGATTGAAGAGGTGGGGTATACATTGAATCAATGGGGATGATTTAGGGATTTGGATTCCCATTACCTCTAACCAAACATGAGAAATGAGAATCAATACCCTTTCATTCATATTACCCTCCCCTAATACCTCTAACCAAGTGCCCCTAAGTGTTCTACACGAAATTTTGACACATTAGATTTTTTTCAAATTTCCAAAAAAATAAAAAGTTCGATGTGCCAAAAGTATAACCACCAAGATGAGACACTATTTGGAAAAAGTATATCTTCTCTCTTCACGGGGTCTCTTTGTTTGTATTTGATGTTGTACCGAAACAAGGTTGAGCTGAAATAATAAAGGGGTGGAAAACCTTTTCAATCTAGTTGGCTCCTCGAATCTTGCATCCTTGAAAATGCAGTCAAATAATAAACTCTTTCTATATTTCACTTAAAGACACATCCTACAATTTATCTTCATCATTAATCATCGAAGAAGGGTCGTGAGGCCTGAAGGATACAACATTTTCAGCACCACTGCAGTGAGACCGACTCCATGATGAAACCAGCTTTCCTAGTTATTTTTTTTTAATTAATTTATTTTTAAATACAATTAAAAGATCATAATAATACTCGTAAAAATGTTATAATAGGAGATTATTTGTTTTGATACTTTTATTATTTTTGGAGGACGAAAAGTATGGTGTGACAAACAAATGTAAAATAATGAAAAGCTTGTTAGAACAGAGAAAATAAATTCTAAGAAAAGAGATAGTAACTTTTAAAATATTCTTGTCCCATACGAAAATTTAAAATTCTCTAACCGTAAGCCGGAGTGAGTTCCTAATCTAAGCATTTTGCATAAATCAATTTGAATATAGAAACTTATTTTGAGAACCCCTGGAATCATTACACATTATTTCAGTCTAACATAAATCCAGAATTACAGTAAGGAAACCCTATAATTTGGGGCCATATGAACATTAACTTACAACAATTTCGACACATCTTCTATTTGCAAATTCCCATGAAAGCTACATCAGGAAACTAAGCACGAATGGGTAACCGTTCGCCATATGATGTAATTTCGACGCTAAAAGGAGGAGCCTATCGAGCTATGAACTATCAAAGAGACACCTCCGGATAGTAATGGCGATCTCACTCGCCCTCTGAGGGTGGAGAAGGGCCACACATACTCCCAAACAAACACAAACAGCCGCAATAGCCATTATTAGTGGTCGTGAAGTTACAGATGTTCTCAATAGCAAAAGACCGCATGATTTCCGTGGCCTATCTTGCGTGTTAACCAACCCTACATTGATAAAAGGACGGGTTGTGTGTAGATCAGATGAGGAGTCCTGATACTCCTCCGTTTCTTGAACATCCTGCAAAGAGAAAACGTCACGTCAGACAGCAAGAAACAAGAGAAATTTTTACATCACATTATCAGCTTGATTTGAAGTATCAATGAGCACATGAAAGCCTAAATCAAGCCAAATGATACTGATATTTCCCCTAATACAAACTTTCTCAAATGTCAACTGCTCAAACTTTCTCAAATCTTAAGTCGGATTAAAGGCTTATTTTAGCAAGTCAAATGTGTAAAGGAAATAGTGTGTGTTGGTGCATAGCATGATATATCTACTGGGAAGGAGGGTGTGTGTGTGTGAAGAGATGGAGCTCAACAGTAGGTTCTATCTCTTTTTTGGACCATATACCATATCATGTCGGGTCCCTGTCAAAAGTATCTCTCTATACACACACAGCAAATTTATACTCTACCCCCCCCCCCCCCCTCCCCACACACAACTTTCTTTAATTTCCATTTTTTTCATTTTAAGTTGTCCACAAAAGTTTTCACCTTTTTAGAGTCAAAACAACTACTCTCCCCATACAATTCCCCATACATTTTATTTATAAAAAATTACTCCTACCCAACACACCTAAAATACTATATTATTTATTTATTATCAAAAAATATCATATACCCCGAAAAGTTATCAATTTTCTTCATTTTTTGTTTACGTAAAAATGCAGGGGTGAAAATTATTGAAAGTCAGGAGGGAGTATAATTTGACTGGGCATTGCTATATGTACCGTTTTATGAGCAGGAACAACAAATTGAATATCTTTTTGGGAGCTTTGATCCTGAACACTTCCTTGAAATGCAGGCATTGATGCAGAAACTTCTTCCCGTAATTTCTGATTGAGTATACTCTGTGCAGTCTCCACTTTTTCTCGTAAGGACTTCATATCAGAATCGGAAACACCAGCAGCAAATGTCATACAGGCTGCAGATTTCAAATAGCAAATTACTTTCTCCAAAATGACAGATGACTTTCTTCCAATTAAAGAATCCAACAAGTTGTTGAATCTTTGTACGTGCAAAGACGTCAATGGCTGGTTCGTTACAGGTTTCTTCAGCGACCATGCTACATCCAAAAGAAACCCAGAGAACTGTGTTTGTCTTAATGCAAGAACCTCGCACGAAGGCCTTGGAAAAGCCTGCAGTCGTTCTTGGGAGGATTTTGACATGTCAGACCTTTGTTGCAAGATCTCCATTTCTGCACATGTTTCTTTGTCACCAATAAGTATAGGAATGAAATTGGATAAGCCGGATTGGTTCTCGACCTGTAAAAGCCGACCAATTCATAAAAAGAAAGACGTATATATCATAATCTCGACGTTTCTTCATTCTTTGATTTATGTATCAATTTAATCCAGAAGAATTCCTAATATCAAAAAGTCTATTCATACAAGACTTGACAAGGAAAGCTTAAGTTCACAACAACTATAAACAGTGTTTAAAGAAAAATCAATTCAAAAAAACCATTCAGACCGAATGCTGAGATGCAGAACGAGAAAAACAAATTCAGGTTTATCCAAACCATTTGGGATAGGAAAAACTGTACAGACTGGAAGAACTAATACACTTATTTGAGGCTGGGGGAAAGTGGATCTAACCTCAACAAATGCTGGGCCAAAAATATTCATGTCAGTATGAGGGACAGATATCTTCACCAGTTGATGGTCAAAATTGTTGCTATTTCCTTTCTTACAACATAGAGATGAAACACAAATGTTGTATGGCAGGTAACGTCCGGCAATTGAAACAAGAAATCTGCCATGGACAACCAATATCTCATCTTTAGGAGCTGGAAATAAATCCAGTTCTCACACAAACCGACAATTTATTAGAAGAGTTGAAAAGGTAACGCTCTCTGAAACTCTAATTTAACAGATATGGTGGGTATATATTTATAGCATCGTTGTAATGATTAAACAGAAAATACGAACTCATCTGCCGACAGTTGAATCATGTATCCAGCCCCCTTAAAAGAATGCAATTAACCAATTTATGGACGACTTCAAGACTAATCATTTATATTGTAATTTCTACACGTGGTACTTAATGCTAGAAAAGATCAACCAAGTTTTTTAAGATTAGCATGACCAATTACAAACCCCATTTGTTCATATTTCCCAAGCAGCAGCATTTTTTTATACCAAGAGTACAAATACAAAACCATTTTATAAACCCTTCACAAATGCCTTCTATCCATTATTCAACTAAGCAATCAATCTCACAAATTCTGCGGTCATCTACAGTGCAAAGCATAAGAACTTAATTATCCAAAATCTTCACTTCTTTCTGGCTCCTTCCCGTAGGGGCGGAATGTTGATCTAAGACTGACTTGAATTTTTTAGGGGTGGGGAGTGGAAGGACAAAGAAGAAACCAGAAGAAATAAAGTCAAGTAATATTTTTATAAGTAATATAATTATCATACCGAAACTTAGACTGGAGAAGATTGCTTCCACATGCTACAAACTCCATTGGCCTGCCAGCCTCGAAGCAAGTTGGGTAGATGTAGTGAAGCTTTGGAGATCTATCCTTCACCCTGACTTGCATTACTGAGTCTGTATCATTTTCACAAGGACATAGTGACTAGTTAGGAACATGATTTCAGTAAGAACAATTCTTCATAACCCATAGCTTCAGCAAAAGATCTGTCTATTAACTCCAACTAGGAAATTTAACTCTACGTTTTGAGTCAGAGTCAGAGTCAGAGTACCAAACATGTCTTCCCAGCTCAAAAAAAAAAAAAAAAAATAGTGTGCATATAATACAGAAAACAGTGTTCCTGGATGTTAAAGATTGATTAACGTTAAGATTTAGCCTTTTGCAAATCCCCAAGAGGAAAAGACATTTCACCTGCAAATATTTTCTCCAGAAAAAACTAAACACAAAGCCTACAAGTCAGGAGATATGTTGCTTCAAAAATATTCCAGTTAAAAGGTCACACACATCATGTCAAAGTATAGCATCCAAATCACCTTGACCAAATCAGAAATTTCTGAATAAGCTGTTTGTGACATCAGATGTAGTTACTAAAATCCCCTTAGCAATTTATGGTAAATCATTTGGCCTAAATAATTTTTTAATGCATAAAACAAGATGTGACTTGCTTTGTGAAGAAATTATTAGAATTGTGTAAATCATAAAATAAGATTTCAACTAACCTTTTGTGACACGGAACATCATGTCATTCAAATACACAAGCATTGTGCCTCTACCAAATAACATGTTCTTGGGAGAGGTAACAAGGTCTTTTATATGAAAAGCTGGTTTCTCCAATATCTGTTTGATGCAAGAATAGTATATAGTTAGACCATAAGAAACTCTGTAAACCAGGACATTAGTCACATGACCAAAATTCTCTCCCCATACATACGCTAACATTCAAGTATCATCATAAATTAATGAATATCTATTATTAAGATATTTAAAAGCAATAACATAAAAGCATTCAACATATAATCTTTTGTATTGGGATTATATGACAGGTTAGTAAATGATTAATTATCAGCATTCAGCACATTTACAAATGAAACAAGTGCTACCGTCGAAAAAGATTGGTGTGTTTGGAATAATTCTTTCTTGAGAATTTTCATTACTAGGTCAGAATTATATACAATTATGTGAGCCAATCTGATAGAGTAAAGATGCTGATGTTATTAATGAGGAAGGATAGAAGAACAATAGGAACGTAAAAAATACAATTCCCCCGGGATGACTCCCGTCAGCCAAAGGCTGCCCAATAGACACAAGAATAATTCTGGACAATTCTCCCCCTCTCCTCCACCCATTATTTATAATCCTAAACCTAATTTATTAATATGGAAAGAAAATAATTATTGGCAAATGATTCTCCCTTAAATAAGCATTTGCTAATCCACCAGATTGGTGATTAGCATGATTGCAGCTGATTTGGCTCTATCAATTTCTCCCATTCTGAAAACAGCATTGTCCTCAATGCTGGAGTCAGGAAATTAGAATTTTCGGCGGACGAAGAGAATGTTTCTGGTATAGTAACTTTGGAAGAGCTTTGTCGCCCACTTGTAAACTCACCTCTTTTTGATGTCTGTTTGCTGCCCGCTGCATACGTTGTTGAGCTCTTGTGAGATTATATTTTATTATTTGTAATACCGCATCACGTTGGAGTAATACTCCCACTACTTCTTTCACACGAATCTCTCCAAGTAGGGATTCATGCAGTGTTGGTGGAGAAGCAAAACACCGCCATGGAATGATGAAGCAATCGACCGAAAACTGGGGCGTCCTTAAATTCGAAATTGGTAATTCAACTCTTCTGGTCGTGAGTTGAACATCATTCTTGGTTATGGCCCGGTCGGAGGTGTATTCTTGGAGAGGGCTTTGAGTGCTGGTTTCTCCAAGGTCACTGGGTTGCGAATCCCACCACTTATTTTGCCTCCTTCTTTCCCGTCGGGGTTACATTCTTTGGGAGGGCTTTGAATGCTCGTTTCTCCGAGGCCACTAGGTAGTGATTCCCCACAACTTATTTTGCCTCCTTTTCTTTTTAGGAGTAAGTAGAGCATCTCCTCTATATTGTCCAATTTGTTGAGCCTAGATTCTTGTTCTGAGAATATGTTATCAAGTGAACCGACTTTTTTAGAAAGTAAGCTGACTTTTTCAGAAAGTAAGCTGATTTTTTCAGAAAGTGACTCAGCATTCTTCTCTATCGTCTCCACTCGAGCTTCCATTCGAGTATGTGACATCCGGCAGGTCAGACCAATTTGATAGAGTAAAGATGCTGATGTTATTAATGAGGAAGGATAGAAGAACAATAGGAATGTAAAAAATATGATTCCCCCGGGATGACTCCCGTCAGCCAAAGGCTGCCCAATAGACACAAGAATCATTCTGGACAATCCTCCCCTCTCCTCCACCCATTATTTATAATCCTATACCTAATTTATTAATATGGAAAGAACATAATTATTGGCAAATGATTCTCCCTTAAATAAGCACTTGCTAATCCACCAGATTGGTGATTAGCATGATTGCAGCTGATTTGGCTCTATCACAATCTCATGGCAATAATAAAGGAAATTTTGACAATTACCCTTGGTTCTTTCCAACAGTTCTATATAGGCCAAATGCACAAAAAATATGATCATCCAAATTTACCACAAAGAATAAGAATAAATTCAAGAATACCTTGAGCCACATTGGAGCTGGCATTGCAATGAAAGCTGTCAAAATTGTACAACCAGGACGGATATACCCTTCCAACTCAATGGGCATGCTAGCCAACCATTCGAATATCTATAAAAATTGTCAGACAAATGTAAAAAAATTACCACATCATTGACTGAGATAACATAGATTAATCTCCCTTAAATACTAAACTGCAATAATAATCTTTTGAGTACTTGCAGCCTAAGCCGTCGAGGAAACTCAGCAGGATTCCAGTCGTAGAGCTTGAAGGAGATACGGCCAGCAGGACACTAACAGAATCATAGAAGCGTGTTAACTCATCTAGATTACCAAAGCAAAAGAGATAAAAGAGATGGATGTGTCATTCAGGTATAGGGCTTACTACAGAAGAATATTTATTCTTGTCATCATGGTAAGCAGCAGAGCGTTTAGATTTTGGACTCTGTTTCTGCCCCTTATTTTGAATCTCACCAGGTGCATCAAATGGTACCACACTTTCCCCCGGAAAATTTTGGGAACGTGGAGCAGAAGAGATTGTGGAGACATGTCCATCAGACTCCAACAATATTTCCCTTTCTTCACTCTGACTGCTCAGACTTGTCAGACTTGTGCCATCTGCAGCATCAAAATTCATTTAGGGCGTTCAACAAATAACAATATTTTCCTTAATTTGTTCAAGAAAATAAGACACTAGCTAAAATTAAAGTCTCATATATTTAGGAAAGTCCCCGATCATACTGCCATATCTAAGAAGAAAATAAAGGAAATAGGAGGCAGTTTAAAGTAGTTAGATTATAAATTATACTCTACATTAAAAATACTGTATTTGTACCTTTTTCCATGTCGTCATCATCTTTGACATCATCAGAAAATATAACCTGTTGAGATTCCTTCCCAGTGCCTCCTTTAGAGTCATTAGACTTTTTTCTACGTCTTTCATTATGAATATCTAATTTCATCCGACAACTACGTTTACCCTCATCAAAATTTGACAAGACATGAAACCTGCCAGCGTCACAGATTGAACAGAAAAATTAGTGGTAACATATTAAATTTTTACACAAATAGTGCGACTTATCTAGAATCTTCATACTATTTTTACATTTGTAAAACAAAGGAGTATTTCCAACTCATCACCGCCATAAATCTCATTATTTATAGAGGAAAATGTGTCAGTTCGATCACTGATCATCACACTCATCTTGAGATGTGTGTGATTTGGTTTAGGCTCCTTAAGATATCATATGTATTGAAGCTTAATAGATTCTCCAATCAATGAATTGATGAGCTAACATTCATCCTCGCACTAAAACTTCGGTGAATGAAGTGACACCTTTCAAGTAAAAAGTTGTACTTTTAACATTGTCTTGGAAAGTACCACTTTTTTCGTCTAACAAAACGAGTTCCACGAGACAGTCTTACAAGAGACTTCCCCCTATCCTTAAGCTATATAGAGCAGAGCCATATCCTCTAGCCTATAAAGAAAAATTGATCCTTCACTTACCCACCCACCAAAAACACACTTAGTAAATGCTGAAATAAACCAAGTACTCCCAAATAACATGAATTTTGGAATCTGTAAAAATCTGAGGCACATAATATTTTCCCAAAATTTCACCCAAATTTTAACAAATTCAACTCGTGGGCCAAACTATGATTAAAAAGTCTACATCCACTTGTATTATAGACATCAAATGGAGCATCAAAGCTTCAGCTCACAAAAGCTAGAGGCCATATAACTATCTTGACTATAAACATTTTTAGAGATGATTTTTTAACCTTTTGTGCATCAACTCAACAAAATTACACACTGATTAAGCAACAAATCTTGAATCGATTCATAAAATACATATTAAAGGTAAGACATAGGGATGAATGGATACAGTTGATAGAGTAAAACAGAGAAGCAATAAACACAAATAGGTAATGGCACTCTGAAATCGATGCAGTCGATACACCACCAATTCATTGAAGAAATGAAACGAACTCCCAGCTAATATCCGACTTCACACCTTGCAAATACAATACCATAATGAAGACGAAGATGCCAAACTATCAATTCATATGCGTCGAACCAAATCCAAGAAAAATCCCAAATGAAACAACAGACCGTTTAAATGAACCATTCCCCACCCTTCATTAAGGACTTGAAGAAAAAAGACATTAAGAAAGCAATAAACACATTCTGGTTTAAAAATTATGATACTGTCCGTTTTCATCTGGGAAAACAGAGAAACTTACTTCCCACACTGTTGGCAGTACCTCCTCTTCTCCCCATCGAGAATCACAAAGCTGGCATGTGCACATTGCAAGCACACCCGGTGCCGCTTATGATACCCTTTGAGCTCAGTAATATCCGCCTCACAGCCCGGTATCTGGCATCTTAACGGGCCCCCGCTAGAAGCCCTCACCATCCGTGGCCGCTTTTTCCCGTGAGGCGGCGCCGCCGCCGCCTCCTCTTCCTCCTCTAACTGCTTATCCAACTCCGGACATGCGCACGGGATCAGACCCGCCACGAAATTGGGGCACAATAACCTCGGGTCCCTCTTCCTGACTCGCCCCAAATTCTCCGATGGTTGAGTATGGTTGATTTCGGGTTCGGGTCCGGGTCCCAATTCAGATTGGTGATTGGAAGTATTGAGAGCTTCGTCGATGTCAAAATCTAGGAAATCGGACCAATCGAAGAGGGACGAGGACGTGGGGTCGCCGGAAGTAAATATGGGGGCGGCGGAGGCCATCTCTGGATCTCTAGGTAGGTAGGCCGGAGCTATTGGAGGGGTTGAATTCTTCTGCATTTAGGTATACCCTTTTTGACTTTTCTTCAGTGGTTTACGAAAAAAAATCTCAATGTCGGAGGTTCGATTGTGGTTTACAGAGATTTTAGAAGACCAATCCAACAGAGAAGGAGTGGTGGCCGAGTTGATAGGTGGTGGCGACACGAAGACGATGAGAAGCTTGACAATGGAGTTGTGGAGCTCGGAGGGGGTGGGGTGGGGTGGGGTGAACTACTGATTGGCAAAGTAATCAAAAATGGTGTCATATCATTTACCTTCAGATTTGTTGAGCCTACTATTTCTGCATTGTTTGACGCAATATTAAAAGAAAGATTATACAGTAAGTTTCGTATGAATCGGGTTTACGATCCCTTTAATTTAAACCCTAGCAGAAAAAATAAAATATATTCCCTCTGATCAATGCAAAGGTATCTATTTTACAATTTTGGGCGTCCAATCCAAAGGTATTCATATTCCCTTTTTAGTAAAAAAGTACATTACATGACCCATCATTTCCCTCTAATACAACTACTCATTACACATTACAAATATAATAATAATACTCCTTAATCTACACGCAAAAAACAAACAATTACCTTTGCATTGGCCGAATGGAGTAATAGGATTGAGAGGGGATCACATCATTTATTTAATTTAAACCCTAGCAAAACATAGGTATAATATGATTAGAAGGAGACCACATAACCACACATTGAACCCGATTATACAAGTATTTGTCATTATTATTAGCTAAGTATTTAGGCAAAAACTTGTGTGCCTCAAGGACATACCGTGCTCCCATGGGAACACAACTCTCCCCTTCATATTTTATTTAATCATATGTATTATTAAGGGTTTAAATTACAAATAGGCGCGGTGTCTCAGTGGCACAAGAGCCTCACCAAAGTATTTATTAACCAACATAGTACTCCATTATTTTCTTAACTTGCATTATATTTTGGTTTAATGTGATTCATTTACTTTAGAGTATTACTAGGTGTCTTAACTTGCATTATATTTTGGTTTAATGTGATTCATTTATTTTAGAGTATTAATAGGTGTGATATGTATTGGTGCATCTAAACCAAATTTTGTAGTGATACGGAATACACAAGTGTTTGTGAAAATCTAAATACTTAAATTTTATAATAATCAATCTATTTAAGATTATATTCCAATATTTTTATGTGGGACAGTATTAATGTTTGCCTAGTAATTAATTAATTATAGTATTAAAATGTACTTATATTATTAAAAAAAATCAAAAGTTCCGCATTATAAGTCCTTCCACTAGATCATTTTTTTTGAGTTTATATATAGTATATATTTTATATAATATTTTTATTTATATAAAGTGGAGTGCTATAAATTTTTAAACATACTATATCTTAATGTACAGCACTCTGCTAAATAGTTTAAATCACAAATTTTGTGTACATCATTTGCACGAATTAACTGAATCAAATCCTGGTGATAATTTTTTCACTTTGTTGGTTTTGTTGATCTTTTTATTATCGAGTTGTTTGTCTAATAAGTACTATTGTTTTCCACAGTAATAATTATCCTTGTATTGAGTGTTGTTTTCTTGGGAATTCTTAATTGTCCATGCAATTTGTATAATCCCTTGGCTGATTTGAATTCTGAAATGAGATGTCTATCGTTTGAGAAAAAAAATAAAAATTAGTAGTTCAACATAGATTTTTTTTTTTAATACGTAAAAGTATTAGTATAATGGATGAAAAAAAGAAATAGTAATGTCATAATAATTTTAAAAACATTCGTGAGGTATTACTACCTATAAAAAGTGAAATTTTAATATGCAAATTAATGTATCTCTAAGTTCACCTTTTGCTTTTTAGCAAATTCAAAAGGATAATGATTTACTCCAAAGATAAGTCTATAAATCTGTGTCATGACAATGAAATGTGAACTAATCATACATAATGACATAAAAACAACTGTTTATGTAATTATATTGCAACCAATTTCACAAAAATAAATATTCGAAACATCCACAATCATCAACCTAAAACTAATTAAAACTTAAAAGAAATATTTACGTTGTATTTAATAAAAACAACAATTATTCCTCTTAAGGGGTAACATGAAAATATTTACCCTTTTAACACATTTTTTTTAATAAGTTATTTATCTCAAATTACATTGTTCCCCACATGGGATCTCCTATGTCATTTCGTATACTATTTCATATGTCAATAGTTATATATACTAGTTTTTTTAAAATGTGCACTGCACGTTACAGGTACGTCATATTTTATAAATAGATTTTTATGTGATTTTATTTAAATTTCAAAAAATATTAAATTTCAGTAGAATCTTCTACACATACTATTAAATTTAAAGAAGAAGAAGCGGATGAATTCAATATTTGGCTAATTTGGCTTATATAAGAAATAAAAATTAAAAATGTGAAGTGTTAATATTTAGTTAATTTGACATGGATTTTGCTTTTGGTGTCTCCATCACCTCTGCATACTTTCCACACATTTTATAACGTTGGATTTGGCTCCTTACAAGCACAAGTTTAACAGTGAGCCCTCTCTATAAGTCACTTGAGGCACATCCTGCAATTTACCTCCTCCACTAATCCCCAGGGCAGGGGCGGTGGAGGGCCTTAATGGTGGGGTACACCCTATAATGTTGGATTTGTCTCTTCATATTACTTATTAATGACTTAATTTATTTTTTATATATAGAAGTTGTGCACATTTATTGTTTGGACTTTAAAACTTACTTAAGTGTATGAATATGAATATGAGTTAAATAATAAATAATCTAACTATTATTAATTAATTATAAATACCAATAACTTAGATTAAGAATTAAAAAAAAAGGATAAAATGAGAAAAATTATTTTTCAAGAGGCTAGTACTTTTAAAAATTATGATTATAATTATTATAAGAGGTAAAAATAAAATTTATGAGTTAAGATTAATTATTGAAATAAAAAATATGAAAAATGAAAAGACATCACATTTATATTTATTTTGTAATTAATAATTTTATTTTTATAATAGTATGAATTATAATATGATAAATAAAGGGTAAAAATGTAATAAAAAAGATAGGAGAGATAAAGTGGGGAAAAAATATTAACACTTGCTAAGTTACTTTTAATAATTATAATTATGATTATAATAATTGATACGTAACCACGACATAAAGAAATAATATTTAACCATTGTTCTTATAATAGATATTTTTTTTTTAAAACATGATACTCTCATCTTTTTTATAGGTCAATCATCCATCGTTATAATACGTAAGATGATACATCAAAATTGCATAGGAGATTCGAACCCATTATTTCCCATTTGTTTTTAAGAAGATTAACATTAAATTTTGTATTCAGTAAGATCACATTATAAACATGTAAAATTACGATGTAGATGGGATGTTCATTTTGGGATTCGGTAAAATATTTAGAATTTAGTTTTCTAATTTAGGAGGTTTTGAAATTTTGTGAATAGTTCTGCTTTGTTTTGAACTTTTGAGATTTTAAGTAAGTTGAAATTTAATTCGATTAGGGTGCACGTGGTGCACCGCTGCATCTGGACGATCTTAACATTTACATTAATTTTAAATTTGATCTTCATTATTAAATAATATAATTTAATTAAAATTTCTTAAGAAAAAATTACCCCACTAACCTTATTTTACCTTATAAATAAATGTTGGGGTGCTTCGGTGGACCAGGTCCATCGATGCATCATGTGCACCCCATAATCACCCTAAAATTTAATGAGTATATATTGGATGCACCCGGGTGCAAGGGTGCACCCATATGTGTATGACTTTTTATTCTATTTTGTATACATGTTATTCTATTTTGTATATGCATTTTGTAATAATTGTATATTTTTTTCACATTAAGTTTTTCATTAAAAAATCTAACATCCATATATACATGTTTTTTAATAATTGTATATTTTTTACACTCAATTTTTCATTTAAAAAACTAACAATTAAATTGTATACATTTTTGTTCTTAATTGTATATGTTTTGTTTATACTCCATTTGTATATGGGTGCACCCTATCTTAGGGTGCACACTATAATTAGCTAAATTTAATTTAATGTTAAATCAAGGTAAAATAAAATAAAATATATTTTATAAATAAGTATTGCGTAAACTCGATCAAGTGAGTTAGATGAAGAATTATAAATCTTATCAAGAAATATTTTGGGAACTCAACTTTTGATAAGATTAATTATTATTAATTATAGATATTAAAACATTCTATATTAACGGTATTTAGAAGTATGTTTCAAAAACTTGTTTTGACATATTCTCACACGTCTCATCCATTATGGGTTTACTCTTTAAATAAATTTAGTAGAGTTTAATTTGAATCAATCATCCTTTCATTATAATAAATAATTATAATATTAATAATAATTACAGTAATAATTTATCATTAATGAGCAGACTGTCCTTTATAAAAATTTCAAAGTTCTTTATTTTTCCCACCCCTAATTAGTTTACTCCTTTATTCCCTTTTTCAATTGAAATTAATTTTCCAATCCAAATCTAAAAACACAAGTTAGGGGTGAAAAAAATACTATCAAAATTTCGGGAAAAATACCTATATCGCATAAAAATAAAATAAAAATCTCCTACCTTCTTGATTTTTGTATGGTAATTGAATGTAATTTTTGTGCTAAAATTTTTATTATGGTATATGATATATATGAAAGAACATGTACGATATGATAAGACCGTCACACAAAATGAATTATGTGAGATATAAAACTAAAAATGAAAGCATTGATAATAATAATATATATATATATAATAATTAATGAAAAATGATAATCATTCTATAAATTACTAAATTGAATCATTTAAGTAAATTTTATTGCCAAAGACTTGTGTCGGCCAAAAAGTGATAACGTGTACTAAAAGAAAATGATAATAAATTAATGAAAAGTAATAATGCTATTTATAGTATAAATAAAAAGTGATAATATTTTATAGCGAAAGTGATAAAGTTTTATAGCGAAAGTGATAACTATTTTACAAAGTGAAAATCGATCTCACATGAGACGGTCTCACGCAAGACCTACCCAATTTTATTTATAAATATATCATTTTTTTTATTAAGTATAAAATTAAATAATTTTAAAATATTATATTTAATGTTAAGTTTACATAATTATGATGATATATATATCACAAAATTTCATATACATAATTATAATATGGCTAAAAGTTATTTTTAAAAATATACTCCCTCCGTCTCATAATACCCTTCACATTTCCTTTGTAATTTACAAAGGAAAGGTGAAGGGTATTGTGGGACGGAGTATTTGTTATCATATGACACAAAAATTATTTTTAAAAATATATTTGTCATCATATGACATTGTCAAGTTAATGCATTCTTATCTACCGAGCACAGTATATCTAAGAAAGTAAACAATGACGAAACAGAAGTTTTTTTAATAATTATTTTATTAATTTCATATATTTATATTTCACTCATATTCTATGTTATTGAAATTTTCTATTTACAATTATTCCTTTTTCATGCTACTTGTCCCTCTATTTATTTTAACTATCAACCTTTAGAATATATATTCTTTTTCAATCATATACTCTTTCAGTGTCTCAATTATAAGTTATATAACTTTCATCAAAGATAAACTCATCTGTATTATACGTACAATACAATGAAATATTTTTATAACTAACGCTAATATAAATAATATATTAATGATCAATTAACTCTAACTTATGCTTTAATTATGATTTAGTATTAAAAATTAAAATTGAAATCTTTTCATATATTTCAGTTTGAAAAAATCTTTTTTCTTTTAACATTTTTTTCTTTAGGAAATTTGAAAAGTAATATTTACTCATAAATTTTGAAATTTAAAGGTGATTGCTAAAGTAAAAACTAAGATGTCAATAAAAATCTTTTATATACATGGTACTCCCTCCGTCCCGTTTCAATATTTACGTTTGCTTTTTACACGTTAATGAAGAAGTATAATATTTTAATAGATAGTGGGTGGAAAAATATAATATTTAATGGAAAGTGGGTAGGTGTATCGGTGTTGAATAATATATTAATTGTTTTAGGTGGATCCCATATACCAAAAAAGAGAACATAAACATTAAAATGAGACGCGCAAAATAGAAACGTAAACATTGAAACGGGACGGAGGGAGTATATATCTTTTTAATAAATAAAAATGTTAATGATTTCTAATTTAAATAAACAATATATTATTATTTTTAAATTTTGAAATAGTGTATACTATACTTTAGTATAACAAAATTTTCATCTACATTATATTGATTACTTTCAAAAAGTATATTTATAATTATGCGACACTAATGTGTTTTCATTCAGGTATGTAGAAATATTTTCATGAAAATATTTAGAATTTTCTTATTTTTTTTAAATATTTTTTGATTTTATTTCATATTCAAATATCATCATAATTTCACCCATTTTCTATATCATTCTAATTTTTTTATTTACAATCTTTTTTTTCATGATATTTGTCTCTATATATTTTTATCTATCAATCATTAAAACATGTGCTTTTTCTCTATCATATATTTTTCCACGCTCTCAATTATAGCTTATATAATTTTCACAATATGCTTGCTTTGGGCATCCCTCTTTCTTCTTCAGTCTTGCCTTTTATTTTTGTCAACAAAATTTCATACTAAATATCAACATAATTTCACCCATTTTTTATATCATTCTAATTTTATATTAACAATCTTTTTTTTCATGATACTTGTTTCTATATATTATTAACTATCAATCATTAAAATATGTGCTTTTTCTTTATCATATAATTTTCCACTGTCTCAATAATAGCTTATATAATTTTCACTATGTCACAAGTTCTATCATTTTTCACTTTCATGATTGCTTTGGACATCCTCCTTTCTTCTTCGTCTTGCCTTTTATTTTTGTCAACCAAATTTCATACTCAAGAGCATTATCATATCGCTCCCTCCTCGCAATATATAAAATCTGTGTAATTGAAAAAGAAAATTTCAAATAATCAAATTTAATATGGATCCAACACAATATGTTTACTGATCATATGTTCATTGTAGGGAGAAAATGAAATAATGGACAAAATATTGTCTAAAAAATTATCATATCTAAGAAAATGCACCCCGCATTCATGTAATAAACAATAACTGGAGTAATATTTTAGGAAATCATTGGGAAGACTCAAAATACGATACAAAGGGATCCGAGTACTAAGTGATGTTTATAAAGTCAACCGAAACAGTTGACTTCATTGCTCTTACTCCAACTCACATTGCTCATTACCAAGTTACACCCTTCAAATCAATAATGAATTCACCTAACACATAAAAATATAGCATGGAAAGCTTTAGTTCATGATGAACTCACCAATGCTAATTCAGAAAACAAATTAGACCCTGTCTCATTAATCTTATGTACCATTATATTATATCTACATTTTGCTCTTATTATATGTTCTATAGCCATTGAATTTCACTACCTAGCAGACATTACTGAGGAGATAAGAAACGTTTCGAAAGAATCAAGTAACAATTCCATCCTCTCAATTCTTGAAGCTAAAACATCAATCTCAAGGACTATTTCACACACTAATATACTACTCAATCGAACTACATAGTGAATATGAACTTGAATCAACCACACCAACATACAAAAAATCTAAAAATTTTAGCACAAAAATATATCAAAAAGCTATAGTTTCACACCTCCATTATAGCTAATCACCTAATAATCACCTAACATCTAATCACCCTGATATAATCTTTCTCCACAATCTTCACCAAAGATTTTCCATTTCCCAATTCTAACACCTGTTGTTGATGGCGCAAATTGAGAGATTAGGGCGGAGAGAGGGACGGGATTAGAGAGAAGGTTGGATGAGTATGTGATTTGCCTGCTTACGTTACTTTATTCCTTGAATCTATTAAAATTTGCAAATAAGCCCTACAATACATTAAAACAACAAAATAAGCACCGAATTCCTAATTAAGTGGGAAAAAAATTTAAAATTCTAATAAAATGCCATCTCATTTTCAAATTAACCACATGCTGCCACCTCATCAAAACTTAACCATCCTTTAGTATACTAAAGATTTTACTAATTTAACAATAATTTGTCAATTAATTACACAATTTCATTTACCCACAAAATTTATAATACAAAGCATGAGGAAGAACGTAATTTTTTTTTGGGTGTGTTTTCTCTTTCTCTTCTCTTCTCTTCTCTTCCCTCTCGTTTTTTTTCTCCCGCAGCGAGTTGTTAGCTGGGTGTGTGAGCAGGTGTGTGTTTCAAGTGCATTGGTGTGAGTGTGTATTTTTAGTGTGTGTTTTAAGTGTAGTGTGTGTTGGGTGTGTAAAGTGAATTGTGTTTTTTTTTAAATGTAATAAGTGGGTTAGGGTATAAAGAGGAGGGATATAATTGAAATTTAACATTTTTTTTGTTTTCGATTCGGGTGCCTTAAGTAATGTCGTGGGTGACAATAGTGCCGCCCTTAAATTAAATAAATAGGCCCGTATCCAATCCAATGGGCTTAATTAAAGGAGAAAAACTCAACATATCTTTTTAAATGAGAGAATATCTCACAAGTGGTTATTTCTTCTACCTATAAATAAGGGCATTCAATCCTCATTCCATTCACTCTGAAAATCCTGAAGATCAAGTCAAGTGAAGATCAAAATCAAGTTCAAGATCTTCAAGTCAAGAACATTCAAGATCTTCAATTCAAGTTCAAGTCATATTCAAGTCAATAACAGCCTCCGATCAAGGACCAATGTGCTAAACCTCTTCGATCCGGCGTTCATCATATCAAATTCATCCAGTAGTTTTCGAGTCAACGTTCTACCAAATTGAGCGGCGTACTTCACAAAAAATTTCAAGTTAACGTTCGATCTGAACAAAGGTTCGACGCCTATGGATAAACATTATAAAGCCCCAAATCAGAGCTCGGACGAGTTTCATCCGAAGATCCGGCTCGAAAGTTGAAAAGTCAAGAAGTCAACTTAAGAGATGAATCAGAGGATAGCTAGATATTATTTACCTAAATTCTCAAGTTTAATCCACCTCGGATTATCATTGTAATATCTTTTGTATTTATTATTTAATAAATACAAAATTTGTTGTTACAATAATATATATATATATATATATATATATATATATATATATATATATATATATATATATATATATATAATTCATACATTTTAGAGAGACTACATAGGAAAATCTTATTTATAGGTGGATAAGAGAAAATATTATGGAATTTTTTTCTTTCTGTATTATATATATATATTAAGATTTAATTGATTACAAATAATATACTAAAATAAATAAACAAAAACTAGTTTTGTCTTCCGCACAAGTTCTACTCCCTCCATCATCTTTTAAAGTGTTCATCTTACTATTTTTGGCATCCAGTTCAAAGGTATCTATTTTCCATATTTAGTAAAAAAAAATACACAATATACCCCCACTACTGTAATACAATTACTCACTTTACATTTATTAATAATATTTTTTAATCTACGTGCAAAAAGCAAACGAACACCTTAGAACCAGACGGAGGAAGTATAATTCTATTAATGTGATTTTTTTTTATTTTAAAAAAATATTTTTTTATGATTTTTTTATTTTATTATTACATACTTATTATTTTTTACACCCTCCTTTTTTCATTCCTTGAATGTAAAGACTTGTGTGACAAAATTTTGAGCTTAAATAAATGAGATTTTTTAAGCAATTAAAGAAACATGGAGAAAAATGAGACTAAAGAAACTGTATTCAAAATTGAAATGAAAAATCGGCCAATTTATGAGCCCATAATCCAGAGGATTGGAAGGTATATATGGGTACCACCTCATCACATTACCGAGAATTTGGTGCCTCTTCTAAGTTATTAACTGATAGATGATGGAAACAGGATGTGGGCCCATTAACTAATGGATGATAAAAACAAGATGTGGGCCTAAGTATAATTAGGCCCAATTAATTTAATCAATATGTTAATTCTTCAATTTTATTTTTCACCTTTTCCCTTCTTCTCATTATTAACGCTAGCTCAAAGAGAATAGTACAGAGGGTATTTCCATTGTATTTTCTCCTGAAATGGGAAAGAATTTATTTTCATCATGTAATTTCATTTTTTAGATAAATTTATTGTTTCCAAAAAAAAAAAAGGTGACTAAGTGGTAAAATTAAAATAGGTAGGAAAGATTTAGTCTAATTTTAGATATATTATTTTGCTTTTATATTTGTATGTGTATGTATGCATGGATAGATATATGTATATATTTTGACTGTGAATACACAAATTATATATTTTGATAAATACGGAAAATATATTATTATTTTATTTTATTTTACTTTTGGAATTATCAATTAAAAATATGTGATTTTCTTTTCATGTAGAGGGGAAGTTTTTGATGGAGGGGAAGTTTGAAATTGTAGCGCAAGTTATACTATTTTTTCATTAATTGTGATGAGACACATGAAATAATTTAACTCAACGGCTATTACTTTTTTTTATATATATTTTTTATTAAAAATATTATAATTTTTTTTATTATTTCAGTGAATGGTTCATGAAGCAATCCAATTACACGAATTTCACTATTCTTTTATTAGAAATCACATTTTATTAATATTTTATCTATTCAATAAATTGATCGTGAAATACACTTTCATAATTAAATATCATTATTTATTAAAAATATTATTACGTTTTATTCAATATATATAAATTGTGCATAAAATAGTTTACAACACATTTATTACTTTTTATCAATTGGATATCAAGTGGATACAACTTTAATTAATGAATTGGTATCTTGTGTCCCCACATGCACAAGGTGTGTAAGGGTACAACATTTCTAAAGAGTATATACTTTAATAAGAGTACAATATTTTGTTCTAAAGGATATATGCTTTCATTAAATTTTTTTTCAGGAAATAAAGATACACGTTCTTATACTAAAAGGTACACCATTTAATACTAAAATTTGGGCGCACGATGTCTACGGATCACACAAGTTTTAGCCTTAATTAATTATTAACTACTCTATCATGTGTTAATTAATTATTTAATTTTGTAAAAAAAAATATTTAATGAGGAACAGAAAGCATATTAAATTTTCTAAGAAATAATCAATTAAAAAATATGATTTTCTTTTCATGTAGAGTTGTAGTACTATTTAAGTAGTTAAATTATTCATACTAATAAAAACAAGAATAATAGTAGAAATTTTAAAATGAAGATAAAACATATTTAATTAAATAATAAAGTTTTTGAAAATAATTCCGAAATAAGCACATTTACTTTTATCTTCTTCTCTTTTATTTGCTGTTATTTTTTTATCAACGTATACTACTAATATTTTACAATAAAAAAAATCTGTAAATATAATACACAAAATAAAGACTACATAAATAATTTCAATAATTTGATTTTTTAAAATTTTTATTAAAGTAACCAATAATTCCTTGATTATTATCAGCACCTATTCAATTTTGAGAATTAAAAAAAAATAAAAAAGGTTATAAAAGATAAAATATTAATTAAAGAAGGCGGTAAGATAGGAAGGACAAGAAGCCTGCGTTTTTAAAGTTCCCAAGTGCTTACGTGGCTGCAAGCTATAATGCATGAGCATTCACCACCTTTGGAAAACACCATTGACAGCTTTCTTCACACTAAATATTGCTCAGATCAATAATGTTTTTGTCTGATGTATAAGAATTACCAAAACTCATCTACTACAGATAAATCAACTTCTATCTTATCCGTGACTTCTCCATATAACTTGTTTAAAACGTAGCCGGTTTCCATGCTTGGTTGTGTCCGGATGCGATCTCCCGTTATAGCTTAGCGTTACATCTCTCATTGCGAGTCGTTGGATAAATGGGAAAATATTAAGATTTTTCTCTTATGTGACACGAGATATAATATTAAAATATGACGAAATATTTGGTGTTGTTGTATCCATATAGTTACATTTAATTTAATGTTATATCTCCTATTATGAATTGTTGGACTAGGAGTTGGGTTGAGTTGGGTGGGAAGGGTAAGGAGTGGATTTAAAATGATGGATTGGTGATGTAGCATGAGGTTAATAACTCTTACGAAATAAGTCTTCGATTTATGTATTTTAACTTTTAAATAATTTTTAATAATAATAATAATAAATTGAATTGAAAGTATTAAATAAATGGTGTATGAAATTGTAAAAAAAAACATGATAAAATTAGAAATATTAAATAGATTATGTATTGAATTTACAAAAATAAAAAGTTGTGATAGAATTGAAATTATTAAATAAATCATATATTAAATTAACAAAAATAAAAAGGTTGTGATAAATTTGAAAATTCTCATAAGTTAAGTGAATTTTTGAGAAATTATCCCTATTTCTTATTATACCTTTAGATATAATGTTAGTAATGTTTTTAGTAATATTGACTCGCAAAGTAACACTCCCTCTCCTCTTCATATTTTTTTAATTTTTTTATTGGCAAATACTCGTGTAAGATCGTTTTATATAAATTTTTACGTGAGATGGATATATACTATTGATTATTCATAAAATAATTCACTGCATCATTATCATTTTTCATTTAGAGTGTCTTGATTAAGTATTAAACGATACTTCTATCTATAAGCTTAAGCCTTTAAATGAGGTGGTCATTAATTAATATGGTATTAGAGTCAAGGCCTAGCAAAGATACCGGGTTCGAGCCTCACCGCCATCCATTTAATGAAAATTTCCACATGCAAGGCTTGTGGCAAAAATTAACCCCGTCTGCATGTGAGGGGGCTTGTTAGAGTGATTTGGTTAATTATTAAACGATACCACCTCATTTAACATGGTATCAGAGCCATGACCCCATTTATGAAAATTTCACAAGTGAGGTTTAAGAATAAAGTTAAACCTCCTTGTATGTGTGGGGCGCGTGTTAGAGTGACTTGATTAAGTGTTAAATCTCTTTATCAGCTTAAGCTTTTAGATGAGGTAGTCGAGCCATTTATGAAAATTTCACAAGTAAGGCTTGAGGTAAAAGTTAAACCCCTCTGCATGTGAGGGCGAGGAGGTATGTTAGAGTGACTTGATTAAGAGTTAAATCTCTCTATCAGCTTAACCTTTTAGATGAGGTGGTCGAGCCATTTATGAAAATTTCACAAGCAAGGCTTGAGGCAAAAGTTAAACTCGCCTGCATGTGAGGGCGCGTGTTAGAGTGACTTGCATGATTAAGTATAAGTTAAATCCGCCTCCATGTGAGAGGACGTGTTAGCGTGACTTGATTAAGTGTTAAACCTCTCTATCAGCTTAACCTTTTAGATGAGGTGGTCGAGCCATTTATGAAAATTTCACAAGTAAAGCTTGAGGCAAAAGTTAAACCCGTCTGCATGTGAGGGCGCGTGTTAGAGTGATTTGATTAAGTATAAGTTAAACCCGCCTGCATGTGAGAGGACGTGTTAGCATGACTTAATTAAGTATTAAACCATCTATCAGCTTAAACTTTTAGATGAGGTGGTCATTTAATATGATATCAGAGTCATAGCTTAGCAAAGGTCCAAGGTTCGAACCTCACCATAACTCATTTAATGAAAAAATCCATGAACCCTCACCGCCACCCATTTAATGAAAAATTCCACATGCAAGGCTTGAGGTAAACCGCAAAAATAACCCCTTCTGCATATGAGAGGGCGTGTTAGAGTGAATTGATTAAAGGCTTGAGGTAAACCGCAAAAATAACCCCTTCTGCATGTAAGAGGGCGTGTTAGAGTGAATCGATTAAGTATTAAACGATATTCCTCTTTATCAACTTAAGCTTTTAGATGAGATTGTCATTTAACATTCATTGATTGAGTATTACTTTTCATTAATGATATTATCACTTCTTATCTGTCTCACATAAAGACTTGCATGAGACGGTCTCACACAAGACTTCCCCTTTTTTATTTACCTATTCTATTATATACTATCTTTAAATAAAATAATAACATAAGATTTAAAAAAAAAATGTCACATTAACTTACAAGCCTTCCCCTTTTTTATTTACCTATTCGATTATATACACTCTCTTTAAAGAAAATTCATAACATAATTTATTTAAAAAGAAAATGTCACAGTCTCACACCATTTTACACTTTTTAAATAAATAGAATATTATGAATTATAATCGGTCGAAAATATAGGTTTGCAATATTGACTTAGAATATAATAATAAATTTAAATAAAAAGTTGAGAATTTTTTATTCTTTTAATTCTCGAATTATCTTAAAGATTATTAATTTTAAATGTGAGATATATTATATGAACGTTTACGATTTTTTATTAATTTTTCATATTTAATAGGTAATTTTATTATTATATTTCAAGTATTTATTATGTATTGATTTTTATTAATAATTTAAATTAAATTAAATTATAAAATAAAAAAATCACATATTTAATAAATAAAAGAAAGTTTGTGATAAAGTAAGAAAATTATAATAAGGTTATGTACATAATTGATAAAATGAAGGTTCATGATTAAATTGAGAACAATAGAAAAGATCATGTATTTATTTGAATAAAAAATAGTTCGTGATTAAATTGAAAAAAGAGATAAATGTCGTGTATTTTATCGCAATTAACCCTTAAATTAAATATCTCTTTCATTATAAAATATCATCACTTTTCATTTATATACTATAAATTGATCATGAAATAATATTATCACTTTTTATGAGTTGAATATCACTTTTCAATATAAAAGCTATCAATTTTTATTCATATCATGAAGACCTTTACGTAGGACGGTCTCATACAAATTTTAGCCTAAATAATATAAAATTAATTATATTTATACTATAAAATAACAATACCGGCCTTTTATAGTTAATAGAAATAATTTTTGGTAAAAACTTGTGTGCACCCGGGCGCACGAGGCACACTCCGTGCGCCTTTAAAATTTTGTGTTAAATTATATATAAAGATGTGTACCCTTTATTTTTTGAAAGAAAAATAAAAATATTAATGGAAAGTGTACACCCTTTAAAACAAAATGATGTACCTTTATTAACTAAAGTGTATACTCTTTAAAACAAAATAATGTATCTTTATCCATAATACTCATAATTTTTAGAGAAAAAATCTTAAACGCAATAAAGAGTTCATAAATATCGTCACATTTTTAATGGTAAAATTAATTTTTTTGGTACCTAATAAACTTATTTAAAGGCAAAACACGAGTGATAACTCGTTAACTTTGTTTACAAGTGCATGAAAATTACTTTTTAAAGGCATAAATTATTACTTTTAAATGAGAAAATTACTCTTAAAAATTCAAATTATGGTAAATCATGTCATCATAATTTTGGACATATGTTTGGAAATAGAAAAATTAACAATAAATTGTATATATTTTTATTTATAATTGTATAGTATGTTATTTTTTTATATTTGTATACGTTTTTAAGTGGGTGCACCCTATCTTAAGGTGCACCAGGCTGCACAGTATAATTAGTCTTTTATTGACCACTTCAAAAGGCAAAGACTTATGTGAGACCGTCTCACGTAAGAGCTTATGTGAGACGATCAAAAAGTGATAACTTTTATAAAAGAAAGTGATAACTTTTATAAAAGAAAGTGATAATAAATTAATGAAAAGTGATAATGTTATTTCATGAACAATTTATAGTATAAATAAAAAGTGAAAACATTTTATAGCGAAAGTGATAATTATTTTAAAAAGTGAAAACGATCTCACGCAAGACCTATGCCTTCAAAAATTGGAAAAGAATTTTAGATAAGATAATCTTCTTTCACAAATAAATTATTAAATATATTATCTAAATAACTAAACAAAAAATATTTGGGGCATAAACCGAACGAACGGGTTTAGGGTAGAGGGTGGGGTCGTGGTGGTAAGAGTTAGAATTGTTTATATATATTGCGGAACAAATTACGTCAGTCAAAAACAGTTTCAAGAGCAGACATTCCATAGCTAACCAAAGTAAAAATAGCAGACTCTCCGAGCTCCCCAGCTGAACTAATCGTAGTCTTATTCTTTTCTTTGATACTTTTTTTCATTGCTTGCACTCAGCCCTCCACAGCTGAGCGGTAGTCTTATTCTTTTTTTTTTTATATACTCTTTTTTTCATTGCTTCTGCGCACTCAGCTGAACTTTCCGGTATTCTTTCTTTTCTTTAGTACTCTTCTTATCTGATATTCACCTAGTGAATTATATTGTTCGAGCTCCCCGTATTCTTTTCTTTCTTTTCTTTAGTACTCTTCTTATCTGATATTCACCTAGTGAATTATATTGTTCGAGCTCCCCGTATTCTTTCTTTTATTTAGTATTCTTCTTATCTGATATTCACGTAGTGAATTATATTGTTTCCCGTTGTTGATTATGTTGTTGATAATCATGAATATGAAGTTATTTATTGCACTATTTAATGGTAATACAAATATCATATTTTTATCTTTATTAGTATGACATAATTAGTATATACATTTAAAATGGTTGCTACTCATCTTTACTGCGATATAGTTTCATCATAATAAGTTGAATCATCATATGATTCAATTTTTTATAGGGTATTAATAATTAAGTCGGCTTAATGATATGTTTACTATATAATCTATAAATTTTGTTAATATTTTAAATTATATTTATATATTAAATTTATTAAAAATATTCACAAAATTTCATATGAATTATCCTTATATAAACTACCTATTTTATTGATATTTTAAATTATACTGTAATAATTATATATGAAAGTAATTAAAATTATTTTACAAAGTATCATATAAAACATTTTGTATCAATTTAGTTTGCAGTCAAGTTTTTCAAACGTTTATATATGTATTGAAATATGATACAATTGAATTCATTTGCAAGGTTGTTACATGTATTGAAATATGATACAATTAAATTCATCTATTAGATTCTGCAAAAGTTTTAACAAATTTGTTTTGCAAGGACAAGAAGACTAAATAAGTGATTCAAACCTATAAGAGATCATGGAATACTACAACAACTACTTACCCATACCTGAGACTGGTTCAAATTTTGTCACTGAAGATGCGTTTGCTGCCTGTGCCTCAAATTTTGGCATTGAGAATGCCACAGATGTGCAGATTGAGGATACAACCGGTTCAATTTTTGTCACTGAGGATGCATTTGCTGCCTGTACCTCAAATTTTGGCATTGAGAATGCCACAACTGGTTCAAATTTTGTCACTGAGGATGCGTTTGCTGCCTGTGCCTCAAATTTTGGCATTGAGAATACCACAGATGTGCAAATTGAGGATACAACCGGTTCAATTTTTGTCACTGAGGATGCGTTTGCTGCCTGTGCCTCAAATTTTGGCATTGAGAATGCCAAAGATAATGATCTGCAGATCGAGGATACAACCGGTTCAAATTTCCTCACTGAGGATACGTTTGCCTCAAATTTTGGTATTGAGAATACGTTTGCAGACAATTGTGGCATTGAGAATACGTTTCCTGCCACATACAGTTATATAGAGGGCATAAATTTTGATATTGAGAATACGTTTGCTGCCGCATCGTTGCCCTCATCATCTTTCAACGTGGAATCTACAACCAACCAAAATAATTCAGTGGTTTCCATGGTGGCTAATGATACTGTTGCAAGTTCGTTAATAGGTGATATTGTGAACATTGTTCCAAGGCCTCTCAAGCCATCATTGGCAGAGAGGATGATCAAAGCCTTGAGTTTATACAAGGAATTGTCAGGAGGTAGTATTCTAGCCCAGGTGTGGGTTCCTATGAAGAAGGGTGATCAGTACGTCTTAAGTACCTGTGAACAGCCATATTTACTGGATCAAAAACTGTCAGGATATCGGGAAGCATCCAGACAATTTACCTTTGCAACAGAATTCAAACCAGGAGCTTTCGCGGGACTCCCTGGTCGAGTTTTTGTTTCAAAGGTTCCAGAGTGGACTTCGGATGTTAATTACTACAACATGACCGAGTTCATACGGGTGCAACATGCTATAGGATATAATGTCCGAGGATCTATGGCTACACCCGTAGTTGATGAGGATGAGCCACTCGACAAGCCTTCTTCTTCTTGTTGTGCTGTTCTTGAACTTGCAACGATGATGGAAAAGTCCAACTTCGATTTGGAGATGGAAAATCTAAACCTTGCATTGAAGGTTAGTTTGATAAATCTACTTTTCTATTTTCAAATATATGTCCAAAATTATGATGACATGTGGTAGAAACTAACATGTGAATCATTTTCACTTTTCAGGCTGTGAATCTAAGAAGCACTGTATCCCCAAGAATCTATTATCAGGTATTCATCAAACTAGTAAACTAATAATCATTTATTCGTGGTCTCAATGCCCAATTTTTGAAACAAATTGTGAATTTGCAGAGCCTATCCAACAACCAAAGGGCTGCTCTAGCCGACATTGCAGATGTTCTACGTGCAATTTGCAATGCACATCACCTGCCCCTCGCATTGACATGGTTACCGTGCAATTATATAGTAGGGGCTGGTGAGGACACTCTGCGAGTAGACACAATGGGATACAGTCGGAAGGCCAATGAGAGACGAGTGCTGTGCGTTGAGGACACAGCATGTTACGCGAAGGACAAAACAGTGAAGGATTTCGTGCGTGCTTGTCTTGAACATTATCTGGAAGAAGGGCAGGGTATAGCTTGGAAAGCTCTTCAATTCAGCCTCTCCTTTTGTCCTGATGTGAAGGACTACCACATCAGTGAGTATCCATTGGTTCAACATGCACGCAAGTTTGGCTTAAACGCTGCAGTAGCCATTAAAATCAGAAGCATTTATACGGCCAGCAACGATTACGTAATCGAGTTCTTCCTCCCTGTAACCATGAAGGGAAGACTGGAGCAACAGCAGCAGCTGCTCAAGGACATGTATAATACAATGCAGAGGATCTGCACGAATATAAGATTCGTGTCGGATATCCAACTGAATCATGAGTTGGAAGGCGATCAGACACCTTTCCTGGATTGTCGACGATCGCTTGTAACTGGAAAATTAACTACTTTTGCATCTCAAACAACATCAACTGATGGCAATCAGGTAAAAGTGTAGCATGAATGCTATCTTTATTTTCTTTTTGATAGTTGGATACTTGTTTGTTTCTCATTTTTATTACAACAATGGCTCCAGAATGCTGGCTCAAGCTCAAGCAAGCGGGGAGGTGAAAAGCATGTCGATTTCGACGTTCTTCAGAATTATTTTACTGGAAGCCTTAAAGATGCAGCAAAAAGCCTTGGTGGTGAGTTATTAAAACATAATTATTGAAATGCAATTGTTGAAACATTAGAATCTAAACTTGCTATTTGTTGTCTTATTTAGTGTGTCCTTCGACGTTGAAAAAGAAATGCAGAGAACATGGCATTTCAAGATGGCCTTCTAGGAAAATTAATAAACTAAACCGCATAGTACAAACATCTTCGAAGAAGTGTGAAGATTCTGGCGGAAATAGATGATGTATAGCATTGTTGTAATATGTCATTGGGAAGTTTTGATTCAATTGATTTGTTATACATTGTTTTGTGTATATACTAATGGTGCAATGCATTAGTGTATAGTATTTGTTAGGGAAGTTTTGATTCAATTGATTTGTTCTACATTGTTTTGTGTATATACTAATAGTGCAATACATTAGTGTATAGCATTGTTGTAATATGTCATTGGGAAGTTTTGATTCAATTGATTTTTTCTACATTGTTTTGTGTATATACTAATGGTGCAATACATTAGTGTATAGTATTGTTGTAATATGTCATAGGGAAGTTTTGACTCAATTAATTTGTTCTACATTGTTTTGTGTATATATAATGGTGCAATGATTTGTATTATATCCGCTCCACATTAAAATACTATATTCCTTAATCTTGATGTAAACTGTGAATGTAACAAGTAACAACAGTTGTGGAACGAGGGAGTATGTTTTTTTTACTCCCTAACCTGTGAACCTAAGGAGCACTGCACCCCCAAGAATCTATTATCAGGTATTCAATCAAACTAAGTAAACTGATCATCATACATTTCTTTAGTTTATCGATCTTCCTATCGTGGTCCAAAGAGCCACTTATTTGAAGCAAGTTGTGAACTTGCAGAGCCTCTCTAACAATCAAAAGGCTGCTTTAGCTGACATTACAGATGTTCTAAGTGCCGATTGTCATGCACATCGACTGCCACTTGCATTGACATGTTTATCATGCAATTATACAGTGAGAGTTGGACCATGATCACTTCAATGCTTCCACCTTGATGGATAGGGCTGGTGGTGTTGGCGAGCAGAACCAGCCCACTACATCGGGTATAACGAACTCGACGAACGGAGTTACGGAAGTTCGTCGAGTTACGACAGGAAGCATGAGGGAAATACGGTCGAGAATGAGTCCAGAATATTGCTCTATGTTTGCAAATTTTGGGCTGCTTAAATCCTTCTACATATTATTCAAAGAAGTATTAAGATTTTTGGGTGCTAGAGAAAATAGATGATGTATAGTGTCGTAATATGTAATAGGGAAGTTTTGATCAAGTAATTTGTTCTACCTTATGTTGTGTATATATAATGGTGCGGAGTCGGATCCTCTCCATTTGATAGAACGGTAAATTTCATACATTTTCTTAAATCCACCCCACTCACCAAATCCAACGGTTTTAATAAAGCCACCTCACCCTTCTAATTATTAGAAAATAACTACTGCTCTATCGATAATAACTAGTACGCGGGATTATAAAATTATTATTTTTAAAACATATTAATGAAATTGAAAAATATTAAAAGTTATAATTTATATTAATAAAAGACAAAGACTTGCGTGAGACCGTCTCACATAAGGGCTTATGTGAAACGGTGAGAAATTAATAACTTTTATATAGGAAAGTGATAGTAAACTAATGAAATGTGATAATACTATTTCATGAACAGTTTATAGTATAAATAAAAAGTGATAACATTTTATAGCCAAAGTGATAATGTTTTATAGCGAGAATGATAACTATTTTAAAAAGTGAAAAATGACCTCATTTGAGATGGTCTCACGCAAGACCTAACCTTAATAAAAATATCTAACTTTATTGGTAGAATAAGGATTATAATAAGGCAAAAATTTGTGTGTTCTCGGGACATGTTGTGCACCCATATCTTTAATATAATTTTGTATATATATTTCATTTATATAAAAAGAAATTAATAGTACTTTGTAATGGGAAAGATCAAAATGACAAAACGAATATTTAAAATAATAATGAATTATCTCATGCATTCGAATACACGCGTACACCCATCTATATTAATTTTATTCAATATTAATGTATATATGTATTTCTTAATATTTATTAAGAACCCTAAACCCTAAACTCTAAAACCATAAACCCTAAATTTAGGGTTTAGGGTTTTAGAGTTTAGGGTATATACATTTGTATATATTTTTTTATATTCAGTAATTTATTAAAAAATTAAGTAAAAATCTGGAAAAAAATTATTAACAAACTTTATAAATTCTTTTATTCATTAATATGTAATATGATAGGTCTGGCATGAAACCGCTTCACGTGAAATCATTTTACACTTTTTATAATACTTATCACTTTCGCCATAAAATATTATTAATTTCGATATAAATTGTTATCACTGTCATTTATGCCATAAGTTGTTCATAAAATAGCACAATCATTGGTTTAATATCTTTTTTTATAGTACCCGAGGGTATTGCGGTATTATCCGTACTCGTTCCAAACCCTAATGTGATTTTCACAACTATTTGTATCCGTCTCAAACCCGTTTACAATTACCCATACGTGCCCTATTAAGATTTGGATAGAATAGATACTTAAAATGCCCATTTCATTATCATCCCTAACTATTATCATTTAATAAATAAAATCAATAAATGTATATAATAATTATAAATTATTGTATAATTAAAATTAATTATTAAAAATAATAAAATAAATATAAAATAAATAATTAACAATAAAAAAATTATGAAAATTAATTAATATTAAACTAAGATTTATTTTTTCATGAAATTCCTCATTTAGAATTCTATAATAAACTAAATTTATTAAACTTAAAATTCTAAGGATAAATAGATTAAATCTATTAAATAATTTCTTACTCTTCTAAAAATATTTTATTTATTAATATATTTTATTAAAGAATATTTTACAATATAAAAATTGTTATTAAATTTAAAAATCTATTTCTCCAATCATATATTATTAGTAATATGGATGTCAAATTAAAGATCATGAAAAGACAATTAATTTGATATAATTTTATATAAATTCTATTTAAAAATAAAAAATTTAAAACACTTAAAGTTTTAGGTAAATTTTTAAATAAGATAAAGAAAAATGAAATATTTTGATTGGTTATTTAAAATAAAGTAACTACATTATCTTTCTTCCTAAGCAAGTTTATTATTAAAAAAAATTCAAAAATCTATAAAAATGACACATCACCTAAATTACTCACATGATGCCATATAATAAATTCAAAACCCTCCTTTAGTATATAGTATATTTTCCAAATCACACTCTTAGCATTAATTTATTATATAAATTTCTATAAACTCATTCATTCATTCTTTTTTTCTATTTGTTTTTCTTTTCACTAAATTACTTTTTAATTAATGCTAATTATAATTATTCCATCCAAATTTATACTAAACCTAAAAATAATATATTAAACTCTAAAGACAAAATATACTATAAACCAATAAAATAAAATTATAATTATTATATTCTTTAAATTAACACTAAACTCTAAAAATAAATATTTACCTTGTAGGCAAAATATACCATAAATCACAATGTTAAAATTATTATTTTATATTCTTAAAACTAACATTAAATTCTAAAAATAAATATTAAATTTTAGGAGCAAAATATATCATAAAAAATAATTGTAAAATTATAATTATGTTGTTAATAATAATTAATTAATTAAAAGAAACAAGCAATGAACTAGAAAATAATAAAAAGAAAAAGAAGAAGAAGAAGTGGTCGTTAATTTAAGGGTTATAAAGAAGAAGAAGTGATCGTTAATTTAAGAATTATAAATTTAAAAAAATATATTATTTGACGGAAATTCACGAAATTCACCTACCGTCTAAATAGAGAGGATCAAATCTGCCCCAGGGCATAACTCAAGTGGTAGAGGGGATGGTGAAAAGGCCTTTCAACTGAGCTTGGTTGCTGCAGAGTGGGGGTTCGAATCCTGCCTTTGACATGAATTTGGCCCCTTGCAAGCACAAGTTTAACAGTGAGCCCTCTCTATAAGCCACTTGAGGCACATCCTGCGATTTACCTCCTCCACTAATCCCCAGGACAGGGGTGGTGGGGGCCCCTAATGGTGGGGTACACGTATAGAGAGATCCAATCAAATCCATAATGTTGCAGTTCATTTCATTAATTATAATAGGTGTGATTAGGGTTAAGTGGGCGCACGCGGCTTTACACGCTAATTAGGATAGTAAACATTGATTGTCAAAAGATAATTGTTAATTTTTAGTAATTTCTAGCAATTGTGAAATTTTTTGTAGGATTAATTAATTTAATAAAATCATTTAATGAAACATCTTAATTGATGTAGTGAAAAGCACCATTTTTTTTTTTATAACCCAGTTTCCAGTTTCGCTGACTAATCCAGATCCTCCACTGGCCCAGCCGGCAAAGACCAGAGAGGGTATAAACCAGTCTAGGAAAACCCTGGCTGACCAGCTCCACGAAGTGGCTTCGGAGATTCGAACACGGGTCTCCCCCGTTTTAGTCCCTTTCTACCACTCCGCCATCCCTAAAAAAAAGCACCATTTGAAATAGGTGATCTCTCACGTGATCACCTTGGCACAACTCTTAAGGTGGATTAATTGAAAGGGAGACAATGGCATCAGTGCATGGGAACTTGTACAACTCAGTACTCACGGGAGTGAGGTTTGACTAGGGGTGGAATTAGAAAATGGTAACGTTATTGTCACCCAAAATAATATTAAGAGTACTCGAAAATTTAAAAATACCATGTAAAAATACAATTCTAACCTCCTTATCTTAAACACAAAAATTTACACACCCAACTCGTAAATTACTTTGCACACCCAATATACTTACTCAACTCCATAATCAACCTCTTGATTCTTCATCTTCCCCATCAGTTTTCCCAGAACCTTGATTCGACAATTATATATTATCTCTTGGCAATCATTTTATTATTTATTATTTGTAAGTCTATCCCACATTTAATGATTTTATAAAGAGAGAAAAAGAAGAAAGTTTAATACTCAAAACAAAGCCGAAAGGGGGAAACTATGTTCAATTTCATATTTCATAACCAGTAAATTTTTTATTTCTGATTCATTTGATGGATCTGCTTTCATATGATTCAATCAAAAACTTTTAATAAATTTTAAAAATTACCCACAATAGGCAACCAAAGTGATCCGAATTATAGATGTGTTTATTAGCCAAAAGGATAACTCAACTACTAATAAAAAATTCCCTCCATGGCATCGGCATTGTACAGTACGGCTTTCTGATGGATTTCAATAGGTGGATGAGAGATTATTGGTTGAATAAGTGAAGGCCACTTCATCTTTGACAGCGTATTTTGAGATTGGGTGCGTAAATTTTGTGTTAAACATACAAGGTTAAAATTGTATTTCATATAATATTTTTAAAATTTTCGGGTACTCTTAGTAAAGTTTCGGGTGGCAATAGCGCAGCCCATTAAAAAATAATTTTTTATTTTTATTATTATTTTTTTTGTGGGACAATCTCTTGTGAGACGAGTTATTAGTGAGACGGGTCGATCCATCACTAAAGTATGTTTATTGTATAGATAAAATATATTTATTTGCCATTAAAGTATGTCAATAATAAATCAAATTATAACACACTAAAATAATGATTTAATACATAATCCACCATACTTTATAAAATACTACTTTAATAATCATTAAACATACTTTATCTAAATCATAAATATACTTTAATACGTCTCACAAACTGTCTAAGTAATGTCTCACGAGAATTTATCAAAATCTCTTGTGAGACGTTATTTACAAGAGACGGTTTGTGAAACGTGTTAAAGTATGTTTATTATTTAGATAAAGTACGTTTAATGGTTATTAAAGTATGTTTTTTAAAATATGTTGGATTATGCATTAAAGTATGATTTTAACGTGTTATAATATTATTTATTATTGACATAATTTAACTACAAATAAATATATTTTATCTATACAATAAACATACTTTAGTAATGGATCGACCAATCTCACATCCCTTTTACAAATAACTCGTCTTACAAGAGAGTGTCTCTTTTTTTAAGGAAGGAACTAGTGTAGAACCGTTCAATTGTACTTCATCCTGTTAATGTTTAGATTAAGAGATAATGATATTTTAGTGTATAGTAGTTTTATTAATTTTGTGTGCGCGCATTAATTATTTATTGTGAGTCTTGATAAAAAATAAAATATAAACTTTAACTTAAAATAAATTAAAATAAAAATGTAAAACCTTAAGCGGGACGCATGGGAGTATGAGATAGAATTTGTAGTCCTCACTCTCCCTAATTAATTAAAAGTTAGTCTCTTGTGTCTCCAGCAGTACAAAGTGTATGTTATAACAATTTATTATAAAATGATATATATTTTAATTAATAAGGATAGATATATTATTAATTTTTTTTTTCAGGAAATAAAGGGTACACATAAGAGTATTATTTAATATATGTGGTCCCTACCCAATTAATGTTATCTTTTAATTTTTTATTTTTTGGGTTTTTTTAATTTTTATTATACTTAAAAAGTCATTATACTCTAAACTTATGAGTAAAATGTGTTTTAAACCACAATAATAAAATTACAATGATATCCATATAATTAACTTTAAAAGTAAAATATATCATAAATCATAAAATTATACTTATAATTATGCCCTTAATCCTAAAAATCAAGTAGAATATGTTTTAAACTATAATAATGAAAATACAATTATTATACCTTTAGAATTAATCCGAAAACTCTAAACTTTATGTATAAAATATAATACCTATATACCATAAAACTAAAATTATAATTATACTCCAATCTCTATACCTTAAAAATATAATATATTCTAAACTAAAATAAAATTACAATTAAAACTTTATAATTAAGACGAAATTTTGGGAGTTTGGGCTGGGGGAACGTCCCCATAGTGTTTGCTATGTTTTTATTTTAAAATATTTTATTTTTCTCTTTTACAAAGATATATAGTAATTTAAAATTTTTTATTTTTCTTTGAGTTAATATTAGATGCACCCGGGTGCAAAGGTGCACACATATGTATATAATTTTTTATTTTATTTTTATATATATGTTATTCTATTTTGTATACGTGTTTCTTAATAATTGTATACTTTTTTCACACTGATTTTTTCATTAAAAAAACTAACATTCATATGTGTATAAATTTTTATTCAATAGTGTATGCATGTTTTTTAATAATTGTATATGTTTATAAACTCAATTTTTCATTAAAAAAACTAACAATTAAATTGTATACATTTTTCTTTATAATTGTATATGTTTTTGTTTATATTTGTATACGTTTTTTTAAAGTGAGTGCACATTATAATTATTTTTTTTTTCTTTATGAAGATATAATTTCAAATAACTAAGTTACATTAATTAATTATTATTTAAAAATCTTTCCTAAACAATTAAAAATAATATCGACTCTAAATTTGAAATTTAAAATTCATTCATTTAATCGATGAATTTAGACATTAATTTGTGTTTGTATCCAAATTTATGTAAGAGATTTACAAATTCCTATTTAAATTTGTCAATCTAATTGAATTTTGAAGAATAGAGTATTAAAAATAATATTCACAAGAACATATTCTAAAGGTGTAAAATAATTCAACGTCAAACTTGTGGTAATTCAAGGCAAAAGCTCCTGCGCACCCGGGGATACGGAGGGATACTCCGTGTCCCCATGTGAACACAACTCTCCCCTCCAGTCTTATTTAAACATATGTATTGCTAGGGGTTTAAATTGTAAAGGAGCATGAAAATTGCAAAGGCGCATGGAATGTACTGGCTCGGGTGCACATGAGCCTCACTCGTAATTCAATTAATCAAAATTTCAAATTTCAAATCGAGCTAAATTAGTATTTCAGCATGTTTTGATTGATTTGTTTGATTTTATCCGAATTTACACCCTTAACTCCCACCATAGAACCAACTCATAGTAATATACTAATTAAAAATTTTATGATAAAAAGATAATTATATAGTAACTTATATTTTAAAAATTATGGTTATTCTGTAGTGCACTGGATACATCGGTGCACCTATGGTTAATGGATAGTTTTGTAGGGTATAGTTACTTTTTATTTTTTAAATTCTTAATTATTACTTTTAATTTAAAGGTGATTATAGGGTAGTTTTTTAATCTAATGATCTATATTAACTAAGTGGACCGGTGCACTCTAGTTGGACTTTAAAAATTAATATTACACTCTTAATGTAGGTCATAAACGCAAGATGAGTAAATTAGACCACGAAGTAAAATATATTATAAATCACTGGTCTGATCTTCTGTGTCATTGTGTGATATTTCTTGCGCTACTTCATTGGATGATTGACACGTAGGAAAGAGTAGAGAAATTATACCCTAGTCAATACTTAAACCCTTGAGGCAAGGGATTAGATTACTCCATCCCGCTTCGTATCATTCTCTAAGAAGATGTTATAGAAGGTGTCACACTAAAATGTCAGAGAACATCTCGTGCCATAAATCACTATGGTAAAATACATTATCAACCACAAGGATTTAAATTTAGTTATACTCTAAATATTAATTTTCCCTTCGTCCTGTTCTAGGGTATCTATTTGTTTTTTGCACGTGGATTAAGAAATATTATTATTATTATTGTATGTAAAGTTGGTAGTTAGTTGTATTAAAGGGATATGGTGAATCATATTATGTACTTTTTTACTAAATAGAGAAATAGATCTCTTTGAACCAAACGCTAAAAATAATAAAATGAATACCTTAAGAGCGGGTATTATATTCTAAAAATAAATATTAAATTTATGGGTAAAATAGATTATGAATCACCATAATAAAATACATGAATCACTAGATATAAAGGAAATTCCACATCTAGTCTCATGAAAATTCCATAATGCCAAAAGGTCACTTTTACACGCATAATCAGTACTAAAAGAATTTTAGAAGGTTTCCGTCATTTAACTTATCAAGAACTTATTCACCACCCAAATTCATTTTTACCCTAATTCCTAAGTGAGTGCTGTCATTTGAACACCCTTTTATTAAATACACATTTTTTAATAAATATACACCTCCTTTAATTTTTTACTATTTCTTAATTTTATTATATACACACCACTAAAATATTCGATATACCCTTTAAACATTAATACTACGTAAACACCGTTTCTAAAATACTCCTGGTCCTACCGGTCACCCAAACCCAATCTCCATTAATTATTCTGTGCATTTCCCCCCCTCTCTCTCCCTCCACTCTCACTCCTTCCTTCCTCTATCCTCCTTCCATAAAGACTACGCTTCTCTATCTTCCGTTTGGCCCGAGCTGTAGCCCCATGCAATCCAGATCTCTTGCCACCTTCTCGCTCTCTCCGGCCACCCTCCCACCAATATCATGCTGGAGAAAACTCGTCACTTCTGTCATCTCCGGAATATACCAGAGCAGCGGCGAGTACTTCATCCGGATGGGTCAACCCACCATCAAAGAGTTTTATCGGTGAGTGACAACGGAAGCAAAGTGAGTTGGCTGCTGACAGATTCAAAGCCTTAATCATATGATCAAACACCACAACTCTACCTAAACTTGTTATTTTGTGTGTGAAGATCATGAGTTGCGATTTGCAAAGTAAAAATGAAGACAAAAAGATTTACGTGGTACGGTGCGTCCACGGGAGTATGAGAGCTCTTGGATTAATGACGAATTACAGAGTTTTCACTCTTGATCAAGCTACACTCAATCAATCTTACAGAATGAAACAAGAAGAATAATAAACTTATATAACTGCTTCAAGTGGCTTGCTTTCCAGCTGATTATGACGTGTAGATTAAGAAGTTAGGTAACTACTTTTGCATCCAATGGACGCCCAGATATCCAAGTTGACTCCTTCAGCCAATAGCAGCCATAATACACCTCACTGGAACCAATATAAGTAAGCCACATCAACCCTTCCAACAAGCTGTCAAATGATTCCAACCAGTTGGCATACGGTTATAACTACCTTCTCAGCTGCATAACTCCACCTTTTATTAACGCATCACGTTGTGGATGATCTAAACTCATCATAGAACTATTTTACATCATACAACAGATGCATCCAATCAAGGTTTACAAGTATGCACTCCACAGCTGCAGTGTCAGACCTGCCCCGAATCCGACTTGAGTAGATCTCCAGCTTGAAAGGTACTTGCAAATCTAGACAATGGCATCAACTTGAACGCGGTGCTGGCAAGTCCTCAATGCACTGCTAATACCATCACTGATGAAAATATTAGCTATTGTCTTAAACACTCTCCCAGAACTGTTACTATTTTTTGGAGTTTTGCAACATATAAGCCTGTGTAAACTTTTACAATGTATAATATTTAAAATTTTCGTAGGGTTTGTATAATTATGCAATATCTTGTTTGATAATGGGGCCTTACAATGGGACGAGGTGTTATATTCATTGGTGCAAAACATGGCTCTTTTGGATGTAATAATCAGAATTCATGGATGAGTATATGTGTGAATCTCATACGTTCTCTTTTTTTGTTCACGATGTTAGAGTAGTGTGCCCAACGCGCTAATTAGATTGGATTGTACTCTTTATACTGTGAATATAAACAATCTCATTGAAAATTATATTATTATAGGCTGTTTAATTTATCTAAATAGTGAATTATAAATTTGCTTATTAGATAAAGTCCCTACACTAATTTAAGCTGAAATGTATGGTCACGCATATGATGGTGATCATGAAATTACGTAGAGAGCTTTGGTCTTAAACTTTGTTTCAAGTCGAGAGTTTTCATAAATGAGACAAAGAATAACTCAGTAAAGACTCGTACATATGATGAATGCTTGTGAGATGGGAATATTGCATTCCATCAATATTAGTGTTGTGACACAAGTTCATATATGTGGATACTTATTAGAGAATGAGTTTATCGAACATGATCCGCAGGAAATTCTTATTGAATGTGTCGAAATAAGAATTTTTTAATTACGATAATATCGATTAGTCCTTAGTCTTGAAGCACCACGGTAGTCTTGTGTGCATCTTGTAATACTTAGATTTATCTTCTTATTATTTAGCAATCATAAAGGGGTATGTTGGGTATTATATTGATGTACATGGAGACTTGTGTGAGGCTAAGGTAGAATCTAATACTTGTCTAAGAGATAAGAGAATCTCCTGTGTATTTCATTGTTAATGATTCAAAGACTTTGGCCAAGACAACGGGAATAAAGATTCACAATGAATCATTGTAACATGAAATCGAAACACAATTATTGAGTTAGTAGAGTTTCGACTAACATTCCTATTCTAGACTCAATCGGGAGATTAATTGTTAGAAGGACCGTACGTGTATGTCACTCGTTAATTTGCAGGTTTACTCGCTATTTCACCTAACACTAGATGATCACGCTACTTGCTAGGTGTTACCGTGATTAGTAGGTTCTTGAAATTAATTAATTAATTTCAAGTCAATTAATTAATTGGATTAATTAATATAATAATTGTTATTACAAGTTACAAAGTGTTGTAAGCCTACTGCTAGAGTTAGTAGTGAACCTAAAGGATCACACCTTAATTTGGATAAATGACTTTAATCAATTGGTGTAATAGTTAAACCGTTAACTATTTAATTATAATTGAATAATTTGATTATTTAATTAAGAATTTATTTGATTAATAAAGTTAAAAGAATGAATTAATTGGATTGATTGAAAATAATAATTAGGTTATTATAAATTATATTTATTGAGCCCAATTATAATTAGTGAACTTTATGATTAAGCCCATTAATTAATTTACAACATTCAAACAGAAGAGAATATGTGGGTATAGACTCGATCTTCCCACTCTCGCACGTGAAAGGAGAGAAAACAGGACGATTGAGATGATTAAGGGGTTACTTCCTTTTGAAAAATATGCAGTCAATTTTTGAGTTGGCGTGACTTTTCTTTTATGATTTCTCCGGTCTCAAATTCTCTCTTCTTCTTTTGAAAAAGCATAGTCTTTTCTGTTCTTTTCTTTTAATTGTTGGTGACAATAAATTGATTATTGTTCTTCAACTTATTTCTATTATCACCGATTGATATTAGGAACGCTCAATTGATATAAACCGATTTACACTGCTAGCGAAGTGTAAATCGGGAGATTAATTGTTAGAAGGACCGTACGTGTATGTCACTTGTTAATTTGCAGGTTTACTCGCTATTTCACCTAATACTAGATGATCACGCTACTTTCTAGGTGTTACCGTGATTAGTAGGTTCTTGAAATTAATTAATTAATTTCAAGTCAATTAATTAATTAGATTAATTAATATAATAATTGTTATTACAAGTTACAAAGTATTGTAAGCCTACTGCTAGAGTTAGTAGTGAACCTAAAGGATCACACCTTAATTTGGATAAATGACTTTTATCAATTGGTGTAATAGTTAAATCGTTAACTATGTATTATAATTGAATAATTTGATTATTTAATTAAGAATTTATTTGATTAATAAAGTTAAAAGAATGAATTAATTGGATTGATTGAAAATAATATTTGGGTTATTATAAATTATATTTATTGAGCCCAATTATAATTAGTGGACTTTATGATTAAGCCCATTAATTAATTTACAACAATCAAACAGAATAGAATATGTGGGTATAGACTCTGTCTTCACACTCTCGCACGTGAAATGAGAGAAAATAGGACGGTTGAGATGATTAAGGGGTTACTTCCTTTTGAAAAATATGCAGACGATTTTTGAGTTGGGCGTGACTTTTCTTTTATGTTTTCTTTGGTCTCAAATTCTCTCTACTTCTTTTGAAAAATCATAGTCTTTTCTGTTCTTTTCTTTTAATTGTTGGAGACAATAAATTAATTATTGTTCTTCAACTTGTTTCTATTATCACTGATTGATATTAGGAACGCTCAATTGATATAAACCGATTCACACTGCTAGCTGTAGGCACCTGAATTTCATTGCATATTAAATAAAATATATGGCAAATTAATGCAGTAATTATCAATTAATTATTTATTTATTAAGGAATTTAAATAAATTAATTCCTAAAATAAATGAGTAAATAATTGATAATTGAGTCTTATCCAATCCAGCAGGCTTAATTAAAGGAGATAAGCCCAACATATCTTTTAAAGAAGAAAATATCTCTTAAGTAGTTATTTTCTCTACATATAAATAAGGGTCTTCAGTCCTCATTCCAGACACACCAAAAACATCTGAAGACGCGCTTCTGAAGAGATCAAGAATACGAGCAGTGCTCCCTTGAGATCTTCAAGCATCTTCAAGTCAAGACTTGAGATCTTCAAGCATCTTCAAGTCAAGAACAGTCTGCAATTAGAGATCAAGCTGCCAAGCCCTCTGATCCGGCGTTATTCCAGCCAACCGCCTCCGATCAGAGATCAAGCTGCCAAGCCCTCCGATCCGGCGTTCTTCCAGCCATCCGCCTCCGATCAGAGATCAAGCTGACAAGCCCTCTGATCCGGCGTTCTTCCAGCCATCCGCCTCCGATCAGAGATTAAGTTGCCAAGCCCTCCGATCCGGCGTTCTTCCAGTCATCCGCCTCTGGTCAGAGATCAAGGTGCCAAGCCCCTCCGATCCGGCGATCTTTCAGTCAACAACCTTCTTCCACAGAAAAGTCTTCAAGTCAACGTTCAATCCGAACAAAGGCTCGACGTCTCCGGGTCAACGTCAAGACTACATAGTCAGAGCTCGGACAAGCTTCATCCGAAGATCCGGCTCCGAAAGTTGATAAAGTCAAGAAGCCAACTCAAGAGAGGAATCAGAGGACAAATAGAAGCTGTTTACCTTAATTCTCAAGTTCAATCCATATTGGATTTTCTTTGTAATTTATTTTGTATTTTAATAAATACAAAATTTGTTGTTACAAATTTTGGCACGCCCGGTGGGACAGTTTCGACCTCTCATCTCTTCTCTTTAAAAGTTCAAAGATATAAAGTATGGCTCCTCTCAAGATTGCAATAAGAAGATCTACTGCCTCAAAGCTTTCAGAGTTGCAGGCTAAAGATGTCGAAGTCATTACAAGAAGTATATCTGAAGGCTCCTCTATGACAAACCTTGTGGAGAAGATCTTTCTCGATAACCCAATGCACAGCGACAAAGATAGTGAAGGTGACTCTAACATCCAAACTCTTCAATCCATAGAAAATTCAGCGTATGACTCACCCATAGCCTCTGCCATGGCAACAAATGCTTCGTCTGTCGAAGAACAACTGGCAAGTTTGACTCAGTCCGTTGCTGCACTCACTAAACAAAGCCAAGAACAAGGTCTGTTGATATCCAAACTGATGGAAAATATGGAG
Organism: Pogostemon cablin; assembly: GCA_023678885.1. Classification (NCBI taxonomy): domain Eukaryota; kingdom Viridiplantae; phylum Streptophyta; class Magnoliopsida; order Lamiales; family Lamiaceae; genus Pogostemon; species Pogostemon cablin. The sequence continues at coordinate 21,254,768 of CM043009.1, read as the reverse complement.
ATAGCACAGACAAGCCATGCAGATGATAAGCAAGTTGAAGGTAAAGACGAGGAGGAAGACTCTTCGAAACATCATCTTTCTGAAAAGAAGCCAGTTGAAGAACATATACAAATTTCTGCTGACGGAATGCTCCCTATGAACCAATTGAAGAGCATCGTACTAGAGACAATAAAAGACAAATTTAAAGAGAGCTCAAATTCTTCTGTTGCCTATAAAAAGCCATATACAAAGAGAGTTGACAGTTTGAAGATGCCAATTGACTACCAACCTCCTAACTTTCAACAATTCGATGGCAGAGGCAATCCAAGGCAACATATAGCACATTTCGTCGAGACATGCAACGATGCTGGAACCTTTGATGATCATATGCTCAAACAATTTGTCCGCTCGCTGAAAGAAAATGCCTTTGATTGATATATTGAATTGGAAGCTAACTCCATCGACAGTTGGGGGCAAATGGAAAAAGAGTTTCTCAATAGCTTCTACAGCACTCGAAGGACTGTTAGTATGATCGAATTGACTAACACTTGCCAGTGGAAAGAAGAGCCAGTAATCGATTATATTAATCGATGGAGAAATCTAAGCTTGAATTGTAAAGATCAATTGTCAGAAGTCTCTGCCATCAACATGTGCATTCAAGGAATGCAATGGAGTCTGCGATACATCCTCCAAGGGATTCAACCAAAGACTTTTGAAGAACTAGCTACAAGAGCTCATGATATGGAGTTAAGTATGCCATCAAGTGACTTCGAATTTCCAAGCAACAACTCTTATGAATTTGAAGACATTTCACTTGATGAACCTCTCGAGGAGGAATCACAGTCAAAGAAGCCATTGTCAATAAAGATTCAAAGAAATGAAGTTAAAGCAAGAGAAAGTAATGCACCCAATGATTGGGGGTAATGAACTATTAACAAAGTCAATGCTCCTTGACACGAGCTAAAACTGTCTGCATTACGCTCCTTGATACGAGCTTAAACTATCTAAAAACTCTCCAAATGTTATGCTCCTTTGATACGAGCCTAAACTATCAAACTCAAATCAAATCTCCTTGAGAAGAGACAAAACTCTCTACATGTTATGCTCCTAGATACGAGCTTAAACTATCTAACTCAAATCAAATCTCCTTGAGAAGAGACAAAACTCTCTATATTTTACACTCCTTGATATGAGTATAAACTGTTTAACTCAAATCAAATCTTCTTGAGAAGAGACGAAACTCTCTATACTCCTTGATATGAGTATAAATTGTCAGCAAAATTAAAGCTCAAGACTCCTCGGGAAGAGTATAAACTGTCTACAAATTCAAATTGAAGACTCCTTGACATGAGTATAAATTGTCAGCAAGTTCAAGTTCAAAGCTCTTTAACGCACAAGCATAAACTGCATGTTACTCCTGGCCCGTATGAGTATAAACTGTGTACGGTACCCCCATTCAAACCAAATCATGTCCCTTTGAACTACGTTATGACTTGATTCTCTGTGAAGAGGTACGTAGGCAACTTAACACTCTGCTAAGTTCAGTCATAATTCAGGCTATTCGTATCAAGGTGCTGAGGCAAGCAATAAAATTCAGTCATGTTGATCAATAATGGAGTGTCGCAATTTGTTCACTTCAACACAAAGGCGTTCGTGAACAAAATGCGAGGGGGCATTTGTAGGCACCTGAATTTTATTGCCTATTAAATAAAATGTATGGCAAATTAATGCAGTAATTATCAATTAATTATTTATTTATTAAGGAATTTAAATAAATTAATTCCTAAAATAAATGAGTAAATAATTGATAATTGAGCCTTATCCAATCCAGCAGGCTTAATTAAAGGAGATAAGCCCAACATATCTTTTAAAGGAGAAAATATCTCTTAAGTAGTTATTTTCTCTACATATAAATAAGGGTCTTCAGTCCTCATTCCAGACACACCAAAAACATCTGAAGACGCGTTTCTGAAGAGATCAAGAATACGAGCAGTGCTCCCTTGAGATCTTCAAGCATCTTCAAGTCAAGACTTGAGATCTTCAAGCATCTTCAAGTCAAGAACAGTCTGCAATCAGAGATCAAGCTGCCAAGCCCTCTGATCCGGCGTTATTCCAGCCAACCGCCTCCGATCAGAGATCAAGCTGCCAAGCCCTCCGATCCGGCGTTCTTCCAGCCATCCGCCTCCGATCAGAGATCAAGCTGACAAGCCCTCTGATCCGGCGTTCTTCCAGCCATCCGCCTCCGATCAGAGATTAAGCTGCCAAGCCCTCCGATCCGGCGTTCTTCCAGTCATCCGCCTCTGGTCAGAGATCAAGGTGCCAAGCCCCTCCGATCCGGCGATCTTTCAGTCAACAACCTTCTTCCACAGAAAAGTCTTCAAGTCAACGTTCAATCCGAACAAAGGCTCGACGTCTCCGGGTCAACGTCAAGACTACATAGTCAGAGCTCGGACAAGCTTCATCCGAAGATCCGGCTCCGAAAGTTGATAAAGTCAAGAAGCCAACTCAAGAGAGGAATCAGAGGACAAATAGAAGTTGTTTACCTTAATTCTCAAGTTCAATCCATCTCGGATTATCATTGTAATATCTTTTGTGTTTATTATTTTAATAAATACAAAATTTGTTGTTACACTAGCGAAGTGTAAAATCTGTATTGTCAATCCAATCGGTGAATTTTCTTTAGAGGGATACACTTGGATCCCTCAGTGAGAAGAACAGAGTTTTAGCCACAATCAGGAATCGATTCCCTCACTCCTTGCGTTAACTGGAAGAAAGTCTACGAGGGTAAGAATAATCTTTATGTAGATTTTTTTAGCATATTTTAACACCGGATCTGATAATCGTTTCCGAGCACCGGGTGAAAAATTTGATGTTACTAATAAATGTGATTTATTAATTCTTAAAAATTTTAAATTTCGCTGCGCTCACCCGAATCGTTATAACGAACCCAACACACGAGGCTCGAGATACATCCACTGTTTTTACTTACTTTTGTAGCATTCACAGTTGTGGAAGATTTTTTCTTGGCCCGTATGAATTTCGAGGTTTGCGATGGTTATCTACTCATGTTTATGCACTATAGTGGATAACATTTGTTTAGGTGGCATGTTGGATCCTGCACTGCCTCTTGGAACTAAAATTCAATCTTATATTTTGTTGTTTACCTATTGATTTCTCTTGAAGGTTACTACCATTCCAATTACTTAACACAGCTAACTTTTTTCTTGCTATTCTAAATAAAATTTCTTAGCATACATACTCCTTAACAAGAGAAAGAAAGAAAATATAATTTATTAAAAAATTGTTTGATTCTTCCCTTGTTTTGACATTCTTACCATTAGGAACATCTTTCATTGCATTGTTTCAGTTGAATTGGTGTAACTAAGTTAATCCCGTCATAAATTGTAATTTTTTTTCCTTTAATCAATAACATCAATAATGACTCTTCTGCTCTTGCAGATTGCATTTGATGCACAAACTTTTGAATATATTGTTTTATCTTAGTGTCATGTATTTGATGTGCTCTGGTCCATCTTAGGATGAAGATTTGTTGATCGGATAAGAAAATGTGTGAGTTTTGTTGGACCTTCAAGTGGCGTGGAGGTGTGAATGTCTTGTATTATATCTGCATTCATCTAATCGGAATGTACATAAGTTATGAAATGTGTTTAAAAAATGAGGGAATAGTGTAAATATAGATATATATAGAGGAGGGTTCATAAGAATTAAGATAGTGTATATAAAATAATATAGGTTGCGTATTTAATAAATTAAGGGTAGTTTAGACTTTTTAAAAATATTAATTTTACTTTTATTTTAATAAGATGTGTATTTATTAAGAGGATGTGTGCAAATAAAATTAGTCTTCCTCAATTCCTTATTCGTCAAATTTATTTCCTTCGTTAATCTTCAATTTCTAATTTTTTTAAATTTATGATTAAAATCATTTAATCCTCACTGAAATATTGATTCAACCATTTGACTCAATTAGTAAATCCATTGAAAATTATAAAAATGGCTAAATATAGTGTGCACCCGGGTGACCACTAAGCTTCGTGTGCACCCACGTACAAATATAAGCAAAAACATATACAAGTATGAATAAAAATGTATACAATTTAATTGTTAATTTTTTTAATAAAAAATTGAGTGTAAAAAAATGTACAATTATTAAAATACATGTATACACTATTGAATAAAAAGTTATACACATATGAATGCTTATTTTTTTAATGAAAAACTTAGTGTGAAAAAAGTATACAATTATTACAAAACACGTATACAAAAGAGAATAACATGTATACAAAATAGAATAAAAAGTTATACAAATATGGGTGCAAGGGTGCACCCGGGTGCACCTAATATACCCTCTATAAAAATTCATTGTTATTAAGCCTCAAACCTAGTCTCAAATCTCGTAAGTGTTTAGAAAGAAACTCTAATCCCATCAAAAGATGTTTCGTGCAGGGGGAGAATGGGTGATTTTTCATCATAATGTAAATTAAAGGAGTTTAAAATTAAAATTATCTCATACCAATTTATTTTATTAAAAACAGTCTTCAAAACTTAATTTCTTCAAAAAAAAAAAAAAATTCAACATTTTTAAATTCTCACAAAAACGATTATTTTTATTTAAAAATTGTTTAGTAATTTTTCTAAGAATGCGATTGGTACACCCATTTTATTGAATGCAGCCTTTTATTAAATACAAATAACTTTTAATTCTTTATTTAATTAATTATATTTTATACACACTCCTAAAATTTAAAAATTACCCTTTTAAAATTAAAATAGACATCCTTTAACTTGTTAAATACAATTATGATTTTTTAATTTTTCAAGTTTAGTCATTATGTAAGAATTTTAGTCATACCTTTTAACTTTCAAAATGATCAGAACTGAAGAAAATAAAAAATTAAAGAATTGAAACTAATATTAAAAATAAAAATTGAAAAATTAAAAGATGAAGCACCAAAATTTAATTTAACTAAAATTTGTGAAATGAAAATAATATTAACTCCCTTCAATTGCCGCTCCCCTCAATTCACCAACTTTCAAAAATATAAAGAAAAAAGAAAATTTTATAAATAGCTGTAATTGAAGTTCCCAATCGAAGAATTTTTCGCTGGAGAAATGCAAAAGTATCGAAATCATGAATGGCGAATTTCCTCTCCCCAAAGCCATGATTCAACACATACAGTTCTTTCTTAGTGGAAAAGAAGCAGCCCAAACTAGTGTACTCTCCAAAATTTGGCACAGCGCTTGGTCCACTTGTCCAGCCCTAGATTTCGATCAACGCCACTTTTGCGGAAATGCGGATGGATTTTGGGAATTCACGAAGAAGACGATGCAAAGGTACGAAGAATTGAACCTAAAGATTGAGAGATTCAGTCTGTTTACTACTGTTAGATATGTTCTCCCACGCAATTTCGACGATTTGTGTGTGGAAGACGGGAAATTGGCAGAGGAAATAATTGTGAAAGCCATGAAAATGGGTGCTGTAGATTTCAATTTCGGAACTCAATGGGGTGGATTTACTTTACCACCAGAGGTGCTTAGATCCAAAACCCTAACCACATTATCTTTATCTAGGTGTGATTTAGGAATAGGAACAGAGGTTTGTTGTTCACGACTTAAATCTCTTAGTTTAGATAATGTTGTTTCGAAGGAGTATGATACTGTATGGTCTATAATCTACAACTGTCCCTTGATTGAGAATTTTACAATGCTTGGAATTTGGGGATTCCATCCAGTTGCTGATGGTCCAATCAATCTGTATCGATTACATAATCTCAAGTCTTTGTCTTTGAGTCTGGCTATGATAGTTAACAGCTCATTTTTCAGTGACCTGTCGACTAATTTTCCGTTCTTGAAGGATTTGAGCCTGGATGATTGTGGTGGATTCGACTACAAAGAAATCGAACTTCGTAGTCGTTCCCTTGAGTGCATAAGCTTTACGCATACTAGGGTGTTGAGGGCTGATTGCGATGTTCCAAATATTCGTAAGTTTAAATTTTCAGGTCCAAGGTTGCCTTCAATGTCCTTTAACACAGCTTCAAGGTTATGGGAGTCTGATATACATGTAGAATTCATTCGGGCTGATATTAAATGGTTCCTCAAATTGAATAAATTGCTATCTTGCTTGAGCTCGTCTAGAATTACTCTTTCTCTAATGAATATCAGTTGTACTGTGGATAAAGAAGACATGGATTTTCGAGGTTTACCAAAACCTGTGGTGGAGAATTTGACGCTGTGTGCCCCATCCACTGATTATAGTGCCCTTATGGACTGTTTGTTTCAGTGTTGTCGCCCTAAGCTCATAACCCTGGATTGGTTTCCTAAGTCGGACATAATATAGTATATATGATTGGGGAAGCAGCAGAAATGAATTGGTAGAGTTTCTTTTCAAGGAACTTGTACCGGGAGTGAGAGCGAGTTGCTCGTTGACAAAGCTAAATGAGCTTGCCTTGCACGATCTTGAGGTGGTAAATGCACAAATTTTTGAGGAGAGTCTTGCAGAGTGGCGCCCTCTGTCTTGGGAGACATTGATAGACAATCCATCTACATCAAAAAATAAGCAAACAGTTCGCTTTCAATTGATATGGCGCTCGACCGGATCCCAGTGATGCATGTTTTGAATTGCTTCGGGTGAAAAGAAATCACTTATGGGGATATATGTTTTGAGTTGTTTCTGGTGAAAAGAAAAGAGAACACTTTTTGGGATATATGTTTTGAGTTTGTTTCTGGTGAAAAGAGAACACTTTGGGGAAACATGTTTTGAGCAGTGGAAATTGGGAATGTTAATGAAATTGATGATAGGGTGAGTGGGAATTATGATATCATCCTTTTAATTCCATACACAATATGAAAATATATCCTTTTTCTCTTCAATGTATTATGAAGACCGATTCTTGTGTGGAAATGATATATTACCGCCACAAACTCTTTGTATTTTGATGTGCTTTAAATCATCTATTAATTGAGTTTCGTTTTAGTTTAGTAATCTATATCGTGTCTCATCTTTTTGGGTTGTCTTTGGGTTATTTTGCACTTTTTTTTTCTGGAATTTTTAATAAGATTTGTGCTAGTTATTAATGTCAAACTTGTTTTCTTATTTGAATCATAAATTTTTGGCATGTAATAAGATAAGATTAAAATAAGGAGAAAAAAATAAATCCTGGAGTATTATTTTTAATATTTTCTTAATGAACAATGAAAATATGGAGAGAAATACAGCAATTTCCTGATGATAAAATTTAAAAGTTGCTTTTGTTCCAAATAAGATACATTAAAAAAGTGAAAAAAAAATATTTATATAACACTTTGTTACATTTTATATGGGTATAATTATTTATTTATGGTTGAAACAGTATAAATATTTAATTAAAAAACTCAATTTTTCTTTAACTATTAAATATTTAACTCAAGTTTTAACCTACTTTTCACTATTAAATTTAGTGTTTTCAATAAAATAATTGAATATAAAAAAATCATTCAATTATTAAGAAACACCTACTTTTCACTATTAAATAAAAATTAAGCCTCCACTATTAGGGTGAACAGAGTATGGATAGAATATGTCATTTATTAATAGTGAATAACGATTTTAAAATTAAAACAGAGGAATGGAATTGATTACCCAATTTTAGGAGGGATTGCGTACTCGTGAACTGATTATGCGGAATCGTTAATATCCAGCTTTATTTCACAGCAAGGGTCAAAAGTAAATCTCTGATTTTATTAATTTTTTTCTTCTTCTAATTTTACTCTCAATCCACCGCTTCTTCAATTGCCACCGGAGTGTCCCAAAATCCCCAATCGAAAGTTTCCGATGAAGAAACGCAAGAGGAGTAAACCCATTAAAGGGGAATTTCCTCTCCCCGAGACGATGATCCAACACATACAATCTTTTCTAGGTTGCAAAGCAGCAGCTCAATCGAGCTTATCTTGTGAATATGTTTGAAATCGAACTTCAGTTTGATCTCACTCTCATACTCTATCTTCCTCGCTTTCACTCACGGTTTGAATCAAAACAAATATGAAAATGAAAACTAGAAAACACAAGGAATTATAGTGGTTCGATCATGTTGATCTACATCCACTTTCTAAAGGAGAAGAATTCACTATGATGATGATGATACAAAACTTACAAGCACACTTATCAGAAAACTCTATTGCTTGAAAACTGATATGTGAAGATGATGTGTTGAAGACGATGATCGATGCAAGTTGCTGCTCATTTTTTATAGTCACTATGCATGTATAACTACCAGCAAGCTTCCCACGTGTTTTGCTAGTTTCCCACGTGTTTTGCTAGTTGCATGCGGTTGTAACTGACCTAACAACAACTCAAGATTCTTGCCATGTCATCAATCTATCGGTTTGTTCTTCACACTGATCATAACTGACATGCAGCATTCTTGGTTCGACCTGATACCATATCGAACCCAGGTCGAACCTTGATCGAACCACCATTCTGTTTCAGTTTATCATTTGGTTCGACCACGACACTTATGGTTCGACCAAACCTACTGGTCGAACCTAGGTCGAACCCTGCCATGTTTTTGGATTCTCATTGGTTCGACCCCGTCACTCATGGTTCGACCTTACCTTCTGGTCGAACCTTGGTCGAACCCTGTCAAACAACCACCATGCATGCACAAGGTCGAACCCTGTCAAACAACCACCATGCAAGCTTGTGCATGCATGATCTATATTTAACAAATCTCCACCTTAGACCATGCATCACCATAAGTAATACTTCTCCACCTTGCTGCAATTACAGGCTGCAGCCCACCTTTCTTTCTCCATCTTTAGGAAATACCAATAAGACTCTTACACAATTCAAACTTTTGAATAGGTAGAGCCTTGGTAAACATATCAGCAGGATTCTCAGTTGTCTTAATCTTTTTGACAGTAACTAGCTTCTCATCTATCATATCTCTTATGAAATAGAGTCTCACATCAATGTGTTTAGTTCTCTCATGATACCCCTGATGTTTTGAGAGATGTACAGCACTTTGGTTATCACAATACACTTCAACAGTCTCTTGCTGAACACCAAATTCTCCCAAAATTCCAACTAGCCAAACACCTTCCTTGATTGCTTCTGTGAGAGCAACAAATTCTGCCTCTGTGGTAGAAAGAGCTACAGTGTGTTGATGTGTAGCCTTCCAACTTATTGCTGTACCAAATAAATTGAACACATAGCCTGTTATGGACTTCCTTGTATCAAGGTTTGCTGCATAATCAGCATCCACATAGCCTATAACAGCTCTGTCCCAAGTACTTTGTTTCTGAAACTTCAAACCAACTAATATAGTTCCCTTGATGTATCTGAGTGCCCACTTTACTGCATCCTAATGTATAAAGCTAGGATTGCTCATAAACCTACTGATCATACTCATAACATAAGCCAAATCTGGCCTGCAACATACCATTGCATACATCAGACTACCAACAGCACTTGCATATGGTATATTGCTCAATTCTGCCCTTTCCTTATCTGTTTGAGGTCCTTGAGCTAATGACAGACTCAATCCTTGCTTAACTGGTACTGAAACATCCTTACAGAGATTCATGTTATACCTTTTGAGAACCTTATCCAAGTAAGACTCTTGAAACAATGTTAGATGACCAGCTGATCTGTCCCTTTCAATTTGCATGCCAAGTATCATTCTTACTTCACCAAGATCTTTCATGTCAAACTCCTATCTCAAGGTATCCTTCACTGTATTAATTCCTCTCATATCCTTGCATGCTATCAAAATATCATCTACATACAGTAGTAGATAATTGTAGCATCCATCCTTGTATCTTATGTATACACAGCTATCATACTTGCTTCTAACAAAACCATTTGATGTAATGTAATCATCAAACCTGAGGTACCATTGTCTTGGACTTTGCTTCAGTCCATACAATGATTTGAGCAGCAAACAAGCCTTTGAATCTGCACCTTTCAAACTAACACCTTCAGGAATCTTCATGTAGATCTTTTCCTCTAAATTTCTATATAGAAAAGCTGTAGTTACATCCATCTGATGTAACTCCAAATCAAATTGAGTAACCAATGACAACAGGATCCTTATTGAGCAATGTTTCACTACTGGTGAGAAGATCTCATTATAATCAACTCCTTCTTGCTGTGAAAAACCTCTTGCTACAAGTCTTGCCTTATACCTTATTCCTCCCTTTTTGTTTGTCACTGGTTTCTTCTTGTAAATCCACTTACAACTTACAAGCTTCTGATTTGCAGGCTTGTCAACAATTACCCAAGTATTGTTCCTCTTTAAAGACATCAACTCCTCTTCCATTGCATCCAGCCACTTGGCACTGTCCTTTCCTGATATTGCCTCTGAATATGTTCTTGGCTCATAGATGTCAATGTCTGAAGCTACATAGAGAGCATATGACACAGTGTCAGCCTCTATGTATCTAACAGGTGTTCTGATTTGTCTCCTCAGCCTGTCTCTAACTAGTTGATAGCTGCTCAAGGTTCTTCTTTCACTTGAGCTAGATCCCACAGCTCTCTCTTCTTCAGCATTTGCTTCATGCTCATCATTATTCTCCTGATTCTGATCTTGCTGTACTGCTGTCTGATCATCATGCTCCACCTCAAATTCACACTTATCTGTAATGGTGGATTTCTCAGCACCTCTGTCAAACAATGACATCTTATCTTCATTGAATGTTACATCTCTGCTAACAATAAACTTGTTAGTTTCATAACACCACAGTCTATAACCTTTTACCTCTTTTGGATAGCCAACAAGCACACACTTGATAGCCCTTGGATTAAGTTTATCTTGCTTCTGATGTGAGTACACCTGGCAACCTATCACCCTTAAATGACTATAATCAGGTACCCTACCAGCCCATACTTGTTTAGGTGGCTTAAATTTAAGAGTTGTACATGGAGATAGGTTGATCAGGTAAGCTGCAGTTGACACCAATTCTCCCCAGAAGTCTTTTGAGAAGCCTCCACTACTCATCATGCATCTAACCCTTGCAAGAAGTGTCTGATTCATCCTTTCAGCCACTCCATTCTGTTGTGGAGTTCCTGGTACAGTTTTGTGCCTCTTAATACCCTTTTCTTGACAAAACTTGTTGAATTCATTTGACACAAACTCAAGTCCATTGTCTGTCCTTAAGCACTTAACCTTATCTCCTGTCTGAAGTTCTACTTCTGTCAACCAAACTTTAAAGACTGATAATGCTTCATCCTTGGTCTTCAAAATTCTTATCCATACCTTTCTTGAATAGTCATCAATGATTGATATGAAGTATCTTCCACCCCCAATAGTTGAGGTCTTGGAAGCCCCCCAAAGGTCAGAATGAATATATTCCAATCTGGCTTTGGTATTATGCTCAGCTGCACCAAATTTCAACCTCTTTGACTTGCCTAATATGCAGACTTCACACTGATCTAACTTGCAGGTTGAACTGATCTCAAGCAGCTTCTGTCTTGCAAGTTCTTGCAAGCCTCTTTCACTTATATGACCAAGCCTTCCATGCCAAACTTTAATACTACTATCATTCTCAGTTGCATTAATCTGTCCAACCATCACAGAACTATTTAAGAAGTACAAATCAGACTTCTTAAAACCTTTAACAACTACTGACTTTCCTTTTGTGATAGTAAGTGTTTCTCCCTTTAAATGGCACTCATAACCTTGAGAAACTAACATTCCAAGAGATATTAGATTTCTTCTCAAACTTGGTACATATCTGACATTGGTTAATAATCTGATTTTCCCATCAAACATTTTAAGTTTGACAGAACCTATTCCTTCAATCTTGCAGGTGTGATCATCACCTAGCATGACTGATCTTTCATCTTGTGATCTTAATTCAGTAAACCAATCTTTTCTTGAAGTCATGTGAAAAGTGCATCCTGAATCCATGACCCACTCTTCTGATACTGAACTAGAACACACTGACATAGCTTCAATGAAATCAGAATCTGAACCAACTTGATTAGTTGTTACCTGATTTGCATGAGGCCTCTTATTTCTCCCCTTTTCAGCTATCTTCTTTGCTACCATTGCTTTCCATTTGAAACACTGCTTCTTGAAGTGTCCAGGCTTATTGCAATGGAAGCAATTATTGTTCTCTTCTTCTTCTGATGGAGCACCTTGATTCTTTTCTGGCTTCCTTTTGTCAGCATTACTATTCTTGTTGTTATTCTTGTTCCACTGATTCTGTTTCTTTGCTAATAAACCCTCTGCAACAGCCTGTTGATCTAGATTCTTCTTATGAAGAACCTTTGCCTTAACTGCCAGCAATACTTGCTCAAGTGTAATTTCTTCAGCATTAGCAAACAAGAGGGTATCTCTTAATCCTTCAAAGGACTTAGGAAGAGCTGACATGAGAATGACAGCTTTGTCTTCAGATGACAGAGCCACATCAATGTTTTCAAGATCATCAATGATCTTGTTAAACTCATCTAATTGACCAATGATTGATTTATCTTCTGATACCTTGAAGGAATACAGTTTCTGCTTCATGTACAAACGGTTGGCAAAACTTTTAACCATGTATAGCTCCTCTAATTTCCTCCATACTCTTCTGGCAGTTTCTTCCTTTGAGATTTCCCTCAGAGCTTTGTCTCTAAGGCACAGAATCAATGCACTTCTAGCCTTTGATTGTTGTTCTAGATCTGCTGCAAGTGCAACAGCATCAACTGCACCAGCTAGATTCTCAGGAAGCGGTTTGATTGCATCTGATAGACCTTGCTGGATCAAGATCGCCTCCATCTTCATCCTCCACAGACTGAAGTCTGCCTTCTCTGAAAACTTCTCAATATCAAACTTAGTAGTCACCATCTGATCTTCTTCTCTACTAAACTTCTTCTTGGCTTTCCCACAGACGGCGCCAATTCTTGTGAATATGTTTGAAATCGAACTTCAGTTTGATCTCACTCTCATACTCTATCTTCCTCGCTTTCACTCACGGTTTGAATCAAAACAAATATGAAAATGAAAACTAGAAAACACAAGGAATTATAGTGGTTCGATCATGTTGATCTACATCCACTTTCTAAAGGAGAAGAATTCACTATGATGATGATGATACAAAACTTACAAGCACACTTATCAGAAAACTCTATTGCTTGAAAACTGATATGTGAAGATGATGTGTTGAAGACGATGATCGATGCAAGTTGCTGCTCCTTTTTTATAGTCACTATGCATGTATAACTACCAGCAAGCTTCCCATGTGTTTTGCTAGTTGCATGCGGTTGTAACTGACCTAACAACAACTCAAGATTCTTGCCATGTCATCAATCTATCGGTTTGTTCTTCACACTGATCATAACTGACATGCAGCATTCTTGGTTCGACCTGATACCATATCGAACCCAGGTCGAACCTTGATCAAACCACTATTCTGTTTCAGTTTATCATTTGGTTTGACCACGACACTTATGGTTCGACCAAACCTACTGGTCGAACCTAGGTCGAACCCTGCCATGTTTTTGGATTCTCATTGGTTCGACCCCGTCACTCATGGTTCGACCTTACCTTCTGGTCGAACCTTGGTCGAACCCTGTCAAACAACCACCATGCAAGCTTGTGCATGCATGATCTATATTTAACAGCTTACTATCCAAATCTTGGCACAGCGCCTGGTACACTCGCCCAAACCTAGATTTCGATATGCGCGACTTCGTCCAAAATAAAGATCTATTTTTTTCGTGGAGAAGACTATACAAAGGTACGAAGAATCCAACCTTAAGATTGAAAGTTTCAGGCTGTTTGTGGCTAAGAAATAGTATATGTCTAATTTGGAAGACTCGATTGATATAGATATGGTTGAGGAATTAATTGCGAAGGCGATAAAATTAGGGCCCTGTAGATTTCAATATTGGAAATGAATGGTTTACCAAGTGGGGTGTTGGGATCCGAAACCCTAACCGAATTATCTTTACGTGGGTGCAGAATTGAGTTAGGGGAAGGGAGGAAGGTGAGTTGTTCAGGACATAAATGTCTTAGTTTAAAGAATGTTGAGATGAAGAGTGATACTCTATGGGATATAGTTTCCAGCTGCCCCTTGATTGAGAAATTTATAATAATACCATCATATCAAGGTCCCTCTCTGGGATCAGTTGTTAGTGGTCCAATAAATCTCTACAGATTGTATAAGCTCAAGTCTTTGACGTCGTGTGGGTTGGATTTTGATTCGTCGTTTTTCAGTGATATGTCGTCAAAATTTCCTTTTCTGAAGGATTTATCCCTTACTGATTGTGTTGGATACGAAGGAGTGGAACTTTGCAGCCGTTCCCTTGAGTGCTTAAGCTTTGTTCACCCTGATTATCATGTGAAGCTGTTGTGGGCTAAATGCGATGTTCCAAATATTCGTAAGTTTAAATTTATAGGTCGAAACTTGCCTTCATTGTCCTTCAAAACAGCTTCTAGGAAATGGGAGTCTGACATAACCATATGCAGCCGTAATGTTAGTGATGAATGGTTCTTTGAGTTGAATAAACTTTTGGATTCGTTGAGCTTGTCAAGAATTTCTGTGTCTCTATTTTCTTTTTGATTTTGTGGGGAGAGGCCTGGAATTTCAAAGCTTACGTAAAACTGCAGTGGAGAATTTGAAAATCGGTGTGATGTCCTGTAAAGATCCACTCCTTGTAAAATGCTTATTTCAGTGTTGTCTCCCTAAGTTCATTACTCAGTATTCTTATCCTTCGCTACGAGGAAACATGTTGCTAAAGATTCTTTATAAGACACTTTTACAGGGAACAAGAAGGATTCGGTCAAGTGTGATTGTTGAGCAGGATCTCGAGGAAGTAAATGTGGAGCATTTTGATGCTGTCGTTGCAGACTGGCGGCCTTTGGCATGGAAGACATTGTTGAGCAATTCATCTAAATCGCAGGAAATGAAAAGACTCCGATTGCAATTGAGATGGCGACCGGAGATTTCAGATGAAGACATGAGATAATGTTCGTGTTGTTTAGGGTGAAAAGAGAGCAGTTTTAAGGAAACATAAAGAAGATGATGGGACAAGTATAGAGATGGAACCAGTGTTATGTCATCCTTGTATGCTAAGGGATACAGCCGCTTCTTTTTTCGGTACACCCCGACAAGCTTCCCTGTTCCAGCCTTCATGCGAGGAGTTGATCTTAGCTGTAACTTGTGCGTCTTACTCCACAGTTTACTCCCATGCAGCCTGCATTGGGCTGTAAAGGTGGACACTCGCTGAACGAGACAACTGGATTATGTAAAACGACATGAAAAATCTGAATTTTTCTTCTTACAGTTTTAAGTTTTTGCATCATTCAAAAAATACTCAGTTTACTCCCATATGGCCATGTTAGTCAAATTTGTTAATATCTAATTTATTATTTGTTCAAAGTCTTGATTGTGATTGTTTTCTTTCGAAAGATATAATCTCTTAGAAGATAAAGATCAGCTTTTTATTATTTTCTGCACGTGAGATCAAGTTGCCTTCTGTTAGTGCTATTTCTGGATTTCTTTCTTTTGGTGGCTATAAATGTCAGTTTCTTGCTTCTCTTTGTGATCAATTCACGGTTCAAAATCCCGTCCAAATTTTTTTATGAAGAAGCTTGGAACAATCTTAACCATTAATGGCGAATTTCCACTTCCCGAAACCATGATTCAACGGATACACAATCATTTTTTAGTGGAGAAGATGTAGCTCAGCTCATATTAACATCCTTACCTACAATTGGCAATTATTTAGCTCACAGGGCTTTATGACATATAGCTGCACTAAACTGAACTTCACATCCCACAAGTTTCCAATGGAGAAACTGTTGAAATTGATATTGAAATGTATAATAGAAGATTTCATTGATCTTGTTGTAATTGTGTTGTGTTACAAAGTGTGAACTACAATCTATTTATAGACAAAGAGAAAATATAGCTGTTGTAAAAGGTAATGAAAAAGCCTCAATTTGAGGAAGATGTTTCACTCTTCAACACTCCCCCTCAAGTGTAGGGGTGAACGGGTTGATCACTCCTAACTTGTCAAGAATGAAATTATGTCTTGATTTGTCCAAAGCTTTAGTGAATATGTCTGCAAGTTGATCCTTGCTCCCAATATAAGGTGTTTGAATCATCCCACTTTGAACTTTGTCTCGAACGAAATGACAATCCACCTCAATATGTTTTGTTCGCTCGTGGAACACCGGGTTTGAGGCTATGTGGCGAGCAGCGTTGTTATCACAATGCATTTGAATTACTCCTTTGGTTTGAATGTTCATATCCTCAAGTAGTTGCTTTATCCAAGTAAGTTCACTAGCAGTTGATGCCATTGCCCGGTATTCTGCTTCGGCACTTGATCGAGCCACTACGTTTTGCTTTTTACTTTTCCAGGTTACTAGATTCCCTCCAACCATAGTGCAAAATCCCGTAGTAGATCGTCGGTCAAAACTTCCTGCCCAATCAGCGTCTGTATAACCTTGAATACTTACATCGTTGTTATTTTTTTATCCAAATTCCTTGTCCCGGAGTTGATTTTAGATATTGGAGGATCCGATCAATAGCAGCTAGGTGAGTGGTCCGAGGTGCCTGCATAAATTGACTAACAACACTCACAGGAAAAGCAATGTCAGGACGAGTAACTGTTAAGTAAATAAGTTTTCCTACGAGTCTTTGGTACATGCCCACATCTTGAAGAGGAGATCCATCTTCTGAGTTAAGTTTAGCACTGGTTTCCATAGGAGTGCTAGCGGGCTTAACACCGAGTTTTCCTGTTTCTTGAAGAAGATCAAGGGTATATTTTCTTTGAGAAAGGAATAATCCTTTTGTGGAGTGAGCTATTTCAATTCCAAGAAAATATTTAAGAATACCAAGATCTTTTATATCAAAAGTTTGTTTGAGAAAGTTCTTAATATCTTGAATTTCTGTTTCCTTGTCACCGGTAATAATAATATCATCGACATAAACTAAAACAATAATTGAAGAATTTGAGGAGATGCGAGTAAATAGCGAAGAATCAGCTGAACTTTTTCGAAAGTTCTGAGAGAGTAATGCATGACTAAGTTTAGAGTACCAAGCTCTGGGAGATTGTTTTAGACCATAAATGGATTTGTGAAGTTTGCAAACAAGGGTAGAATCTGGATTTTTAAGACCTTGAGGAAGAGTCATGTACACTTCTTCTTCTAAATCTCCTTGTAAAAAGGCATTTTTAACATCCATTTGATGAAAAGACCAATTTTTATTAGTGCCTATAGAAAGAAGAATTCTTACCGTGCTCATTTTAGCGACGGGTGCGAAAGTTTCTTCATAATCAATTCCATAAGTTTGAGTGAAGCCTTTAGCAACAAGTCGGGCCTTATATCTTTCGATTTTTCCCAAACTATCATATTTAACTTTATAGACCCATTTGCACCCGACTGCCTTTTTTTCTTTAGGGAGATGAACAAGAGACCAAGTATTGTTTTTCTCAAGAGCATTTAATTCTTCTTCCATCGCTTTACGCCAAGTAGGATGAAGATTAGCTTCTTTGAAGTTTTTAGGTTCAATTTGATTTATGCAGTTAAAAAGGCATGATGCGATTTGGAAATGTGGGAATAAGAAAGAAAGTTTTGGATAGGATACGATACCGAATATGTGAGGTAATCTTTCAGTTTAGTAGGCTGTCGAGTTTGTCGAAGAGATCTCCGAGGTGAGTTAGCGCGAGTTGGGTTCTGGTTTTGATCTCCCCCTATCGGAGCATTTTCTTCGACTGGAACGTGATCTCCCCATGTCGGAATATTTTGATCTCCCCCTATCGGAGCATTTTCTTCGACTATATTTTCATCATCCTCGAGAGGAATCGTATTGATCAAATCATTATGATGATCCTGAGAAGGAGTAGGAGCTAAAATAGGAAAAACAAAGTCGTTAGTATCAATGGAGGAGTTGTCAATAGAGTAATAAGGATCATTTTCATTGAAGGTAACATCTCTTGAAATATATTGCTTTTTAGTAATAGGATCATAACACTTGTAACCTTTTTGAGATACCGAGTAGCCAAGAAAAATAGCTTTAACCGAAGAAGGACTAAGTTTATCAGTTCGGTTAACGTGAACAAAACACGTACATCCAAAAGTGCGTAAATGATCAAGACCTACATCCCTGTTAAAAAGAATTTTGTGGGGACTAAGGTTATTGAGATTAGGAGAAGGTCGACGATTAATGAGGTAATTGGCAGTTAGAAGAGCATCTGACCAAAAATGTTTTGGAACATTATTTTGGAAAAGAAGAGAACGAGTAACTTCGAGGAGATGACGGTTTTTCCGCTCTGCAACCCCATTTTGAGCAGGTGTGTAGGGACACGAGGTTTGATGAATAATTCCATTATTTTTTGTAAAATTTTGAAAATTTAAGTTTATAAATTCAGTTCCATTATCCGTTCGAAGAATTTTGATGGACT
The DNA here is from genome assembly GCA_023678885.1 of Pogostemon cablin. Classification (NCBI taxonomy): domain Eukaryota; kingdom Viridiplantae; phylum Streptophyta; class Magnoliopsida; order Lamiales; family Lamiaceae; genus Pogostemon; species Pogostemon cablin. The sequence continues at coordinate 21,236,398 of CM043009.1, read as the reverse complement.
TGTTGAACTGATTTTTGACGTAGGCAGAAAAATCTTGAAATTTTGCGAAAACTTCGCTTTTGTTTTTAAGGAAAAATATCCAAGTAAGCTTCGAAAAATCATCTATAAAACTAACATAATATCTAAAACCATTATAAGATGTAGTTGGAGCGGGACCCCAAACATCCGAGTGGATCAAATCAAAAATAGATTTTGAATTCGAAGAGGAATTTGTGTAAGGGAGACGTGTGTGTTTAGATAAGGAACAAATATCACACTTATCATGATATGACGAATTAGGAAATATTTTGTTGAAAACTGAATTGGACGGATGTCCAAGACGTTTATGCCAAAGGGACATATCAAAAATATTTAAAGCAATACTAGGGAAATTAATTAGGTATAAATTATTGATACAAACTCCTTTACCAATCGTTCGTCCCGTCAATCTTTCCTGAAATACAACATCAATGTCAGTAAATATAACTTGACAATTTAATTCCGTGGTGATCTTACTAACGGATAACAAATTCAAAGTAAAAGATGGTACATAAAGGATATTGTCGATCTTTTTAGAAAAAAGATAACTTGATCCTTTTCCACGAATTGGAACGGCAGTGTTATTAGCTACTTTAACATTTTGAGAGTTATCTAAAATTAGGGAGTTTTCTAGAAACATAGAACGATTTCCGGTCATATGATCGGTTGCTCCGGAGTCAACTACCCAATGGTTAGAAAAATTAATATTATTATTTGATGAAAACATGCTAGAGCAATTAAATGATTTTGTGTTAAAAAATTTTGGGTTTTGAAAATTGGAAAAATGAGTAGGCTTTTTATCAAAATTAGATTTTAAAATATTTGGGCTCAATGAAGTATTAGAAGAAAATGGACCGTCACCCACTGTATTAGTGGATTGGATTTGAGTTTGGGCCTGCAGGGTTTGAGCAACTTGAGCCACAAGTGTGGAGAATTGATCTGGGCTTAAATGGGCTAACTGGGCTGTAGAGAATTGAGGCCCATTTCTATTTTTCTTTAAAGCTGATCCATGACTTGATTGGGAACACAATATTTGTGCCCTAAATTTTTCTCCGCCGCAGAACCGAGATGATCGGGAATCCTTCGACAGCGACGGACCAGCAGCGTCGCGTTCCCGGCGTGCTTCGAGCGACAGCGATGATCGGTGGACGTGCGGCATTCTTTGGCAAGGGCTGACCTCCGTGAGGAACAGCTACGACAATCGGTGGCAACGACAAGCAGAGATGGTGGCTGGGAGGTCGCGCTTCCAGCGGCGCGTTCCTCCTCACTGATGGTGTTCAGAACGGGCAGCAGCGGTGGCCTTCTCCCACGGGCGGCTGAGCAGATCCGTGCGCGACGAACGAGCCCCTTTCCTCACCTCCGACGGCGGCGCACAGCAGCGCCGGACTGCAGAAGACGGAGGAGCAGCAGGCGGCGGCGAGTCCCTCACGATCCAGCAGCGGCGTCCGAGAACTGGAACAGCTGTTGCGTGGCGGTGGGTGGTCTAGAGCCCTTCGAGCTGCGGCTGACGGGAGTCGCGGATGATGGCAGCTCCCGGCGGGTGGAAGTGGCGGCGGCGAGGCACGGCGGACCAGTGAGGAACAGCTTTTCCGGCAGGTGGTTTTTTGTTTGTTTCTGAAGGTTTGATTGCTAAAACTTGTGGGCTTTGCTGGAAGGTGGAGACCCGTTTGTGGATGAAGAGAGGCTTACAGCTCTCTCCTATTCAGAAAAGGATTCAATCCTTCTTTAGAACAGTACACCAGGGTGTAATCGGAGCCTGTAAGTAAACTTGATTGAATGAAGAAGAGGTTGAACCTCTTTTGAATTGAGACACCTTTAATGGTGTTTTGATTGAAAGAAGAAGAGGTTGAACCTCTTTTGAATTGAGACACCTTTAATGGTGTTTTGATTGAATGCTTGAACCTTTTTCAGAAATCAATTTTCTGAAGGTTCTCTGAAGATAAATATCAGAAGAGGATTAAACCTCTTATTAGAAGTAGAACACCTTTAAGGTGTAATTGTAATCTGTAAGCAGACTTGATAGATTTATGACCGAGGAGAGGTTAAACCTCTCTTTGAATCAGGACATCTTAGAGGTATATATGTTCTATTTGAACAGATTTGAAGGGCTAAGAGACAGGATTAATCCTGCTCTGATACCATGTTGAAATTGATATTAAATGTATAATAGAAGATTTCATTGATCTTGTTGTAATTGTGTTGTGTTACAAAGTGTGAACTACAATCTATTTATAGACAAAGAGAAAATATAGCTGTTGTAAAAGGTAATGAAAAAACCTCAATTTGAGGAAGATGTTTCACTCTTCAACAGAAACGCAAAAGAATGGAAGCCATTAATGGCGAACTTCCTCTCCCCGAAACCATGTTTCAGCACACAATCTTTTCTCAATGAAAAAGAAGCAGCCCAAAATAAATTTGGCACAACTCTTGTCCACTCGTCCAGCCCCAGATTTCGACCAAGGCGACTTTGCAGTGATCCAAATGAGTATTGGGGATTCATGAAGAAGACTATGCAAAGGTATCGTAGAGTTGAACCTATATTCATATAATCTCCTCAATAATTTTCATTATATTTTTTCTTATGTATTCCCCATCTCATTTCAATCTTTATCTATTTTTAATTTGGATATCATATTTGAATATTTACATTTATTCATTTAATAGAGGGCACCCACACAAAAGAATTAATATATCTCTATATTTATTTATATAACTATCCACTTTACATTAAATATTATATCTTTCAATAAACTATACATTAAAATATTAATTTTTTTAATCTCCGCAACAAAAAACTTAAAACGGCAGAGGGAGTATGTAATAAACATTTCATAATATTTTTAGTACTTTTAATGGTTATAATATTATTAGTTGAATCCCTTAAAATAAATATTTCCAACCTCATTGTCTTAAATTCAAGTTCATACTTCCATGAAAGAGAATAATACTTAATTAATATTCTCTAACACTCTCATTTCAAAATTGATATCACCCTTTACTATATAACTTTACAATTTATTTATTATCTAAAATATCATATTACTAAAAAATACTATATAAGTTAAAAATTAACTTTTGTTAATATTTGTGCAAACCGTGTGAACCCGAAATTAGAATTGATGGAATAATTAAAAATGGGGACCCGACAAAAATATCTGGATCCGCTGTTGGCCAGACCTATACCTCAAATTTTCAGCCCATTGGGCTTTGGCAGACACCGGAACCTTTTTTTTTAAAATCAAACAGTGTATTGCATTATAAATTAGTTCGATTAGAGCAACTCCGAATCCAAAAGTCTTTATAATTTAGAGAGCAATTTATGTGATACAGAGTGTAAAAAATTGATAACCATTTTTTTAATATTCTTCAATGAGTGAGGCTTTTGTGCCCTGGGGACACCGTGCCCCTTTACAATTTAAACCCCTAACAATGCATAGATTTAAATAGAAGATTGAGGAGAGGGTTGTGTTCCCATAAGAGCACGGCGTGTCCCAGGGCGCAGGAGCTTTTGCCTTCTCTGATGCCCTCTTTATATTTTATTTAGTTGGTTCTATTTACAATGCTTATTTGTATTTATTCTTTTTTTTTTATCTTTTATGTTTTCTCCAAATTTATTTTTAAAATATGTGAAGTAATAAATATTTTGATGTAAACTTTAAGAAAAAGAGTATTAGAACTAATAAAGTATTCAACATATTTAATTTTAAATGAAGTAAATGTTTTGACTCTTTAAACTTAAAGAGTCAAAATTATTACATAATTATTTTTATTTTTTTAGTTTAAAGAGATTGTTGGAGATAATTTTTGTTATATCCATCCTTAAATTATAAATTTAGATAATTTATCTTGAAGCTTTAGGAGAATCAAACATCATTATCATTAGATCAATAAGACAAACTTTTGTAACTCAACCTATACAAATTAAATCCGAACATAATATATTCGTACAATAATAAAAAAAAAAACCCAACTAAACAGCATCATGCAAGAGGATAACAAGACCCCCCCCCCCCCCCCCCCCCCCCCCACAAAAAAAAAAAAAAAGGATAAGTGGTACTCATGCAAAAGAAGCTCTCTCCCAACCCTCCCTCCACTCATAAGATGTGATCATCCTCATACCAGTGTACTCCCACTTAAACTCCTGTCTTATACTCCATAAAACAAAAGAATGAGGAAAATTTGGAAAATAATCTAAACCTCCCAATCCAACAAGTTTCCAATGGAGAAACGCAAAAGAATTGAAGCCATTAATGGCGAATTCCCTCTCCCCGAAACCATGATTCAACACGTACAGTCCTTTCTGAAAGGAAAAAAAGCAGCTCAAACAACCACACTCTCCAAAATTTGGTATAGCGCTTGGTCCACTCGTCCAACCCTAGATTTCGATCAACGCGAATTCGGCACTAATGTCGGCCGGTTTTGGGAATTCACGAAGAAAACTGTGCAAAGGTACGAAGAGCTGAACCTAAAGATTGAGAGATTCACTCTGTTTACAACTGGTAGATATTCTATTCATTCTGGAGCTAGGGAACCCATGAAAATGGCTAGGGAATTAATTCTAAATGCCATGAAAATGGGAACTGTAGATTTCAATTTTGGAACTGAATGGATTGAATTTATTTTCCCACTTGATGATGTGCTCAAATCCAAAACCCTAACCACATTATCTTTATATAATATCACCCTGTATTTAGTCAAAGGAAGAAAGGTTAATTGTTCAAAACTTAAATCTCTTAGTTTAGACAGTCTTCATGCGATGGATGACACTACTATATGGCATATGATCTACAGTTGTCCCTTGATTGAGAAATTTACAGTTCGAGGAATTTGCAGGGGATTATATCATGTTGCTAATCTGTACCGATTACATAACCTCAAGTCTTTATCCTTCATTGATCGGGGTATGGTAGTTAATAGGTCATTTTTCAGTAACCTGTCGACAAAATTTTCTTTCTTGAAGGACTTGAGAATTGATAAATGTCGTGGATACGATTACAGAGGAATCAAACTTCGTAGTCGTTCCCTTGAGTGCATAAGCTTTGCTCAGGATAAGGTGTTGAGGGCTGATTGCGACGTTCCAAGAATTCGTAAGTTTAAATTTTTAGGTGGAAGATTGCCTTCACTGTCCTTTAAAACAGCTGCAAGGATATGGTAGTCTGATATAACTGCAGAATGCATTCGTGCTGATATTAAATGGTTCCTCAAGACTCAAGTTGAATAAATTGCTGTCCTGTTTGAGCTCGTCAAGAATTACTCTTTCTCTCAACTTCAGTTGTAATGTGGATAAAAAAGAAATGGATTTTCGAGGTCTACCTATAACTACAGTGGAGAATTTGAATCTGTCTGCACCATCCACTGATTGTTGTGCCTTAATGGATTGTTTGTTTCAGAGTTGTCGCCCTAAGTTCATAACTCTGGATTGGTTTCCTAAGTCGGACACGATGAATAAACGGCAATGCAGCAGAAATAACAGAAATGAGATGGTAGAGATTCTTGCAAGGAACTTGTACCAGGAGTTAGAGCGAGTTGCTCGTTGACAAAGCTAAATGTGGTTGTTCTGCAGGATCTCGAGGAAGTAAATGCACAATTTTTCGGAGAGAGTGAAGCAGAGTGGCGGCCTCTGTCTTGGAAGGCACTGTTAAATGATCCATCTTCGTCAAAAAATAAGCAAACAGTTCGCTTTCAACTGATATGGCGAGCTTAGTGATGCAAATATGAGACCATGTTTTGATTTGCTTTTGGTGAAGAATACTTTTGGGGAACATGTTTTGAATTGTGGAAATTGGTGATGTTAATGAAATTATCATCAGCTGAGTGGAATTATAATATCATGCTTTTCATTCACTCATTTATTAATATTTGCGGATACCGTGACCATTTTATATTACTCCCGTGCCATTGAAACTATGTGTTTTTTCATTTTGGTCTGTTCCAATATAAAGTGTGCATTTCCTATTTTGGTAAAGAGGACCCACACATATTAATTACTTCTCTCACTAATGATCCACATGTCGTACTAATACACCTACCAATTTTACATTGATATATTAATATATTATTATTTCTCTCACCTCACTACACATTAAAATATTATACTCCTTAATCAATGTGCAAAAAACAAACGCCCACAGTTCAACGGGATGGAGGGAGTGCTTTTTTTAAAAATATTTATATTTTTTATTGTATTAAATTAATATAAAAATAAAAATTGTATTATTATTAATTAAATATAAAATAAACATAACATAAATTTTATTATTTCAAATAAATATTTAATGAATATGATTAAATGAAACTTATAATTATTATATATATATAAAATAATTCATAATATATTCCCACAGTCTCATTTAAAGAGATTACGTTTACAATTTATTTGAATAAATATGATTAAATGAAATTTATAATTATTATATAATTTGAGTATATAAAATAGCTCATAATGTATAAATTGTACTCCCGTTGTCTCATTTAAAGAGATTACGTTTAGTGTTTGTATAAAATAGGAGTGTAATATTTTAATATATAATAGATATAATATTTTAATATATAATATATATAATATTTTAATGTATAATTTAAATATATAAAATAGCTCATAATATATACTCACGCTATCTCATTTAAAGAGATTTCATTTATTTTAATGCATTGATAGAACTGGCGGTGGTGGGGAGGAGGAAGGTGGAGGGGGAGAGTGAAGAAGAAGAGTGTGATTCCGTGGAGAGGCATATCGCAGTGGCAGAGTACCGGATGAGAGAGCCGACGGGCCTAGAGAGAGAAAGAAGATATAACCCATTTACCTTTTATTTTTACCCATATTATTAAAAACATCCGATTGCATGAAAAGTAAAAAAAGGCTGGCCCATCCTAGTGATTGTCTTAAGAAAAAATAGGTCATGACTCATGAACCATGAAAAAAAGACAAAATAAGGAAATGATTAAAAAATAATAATAATAAGTTCCAATATTCTATGGATTCTTTTGTGAGGCAGTGAAACATTCTCAGTAAAGTATAATTATTATATAAATAAAATATGATTATTTGTAATTATAGTATATCTATAATGAATCAAACTTAAATTCATTATTCATTATATTTCAAAAGTATATATTTTAACAATTAATAAATATATTTTATGTATATAATCATATTTTAATAATGGACTAGGAGATCTTTTAGAATTCTAAGATTTATAATTGTAATTATTCTATCCATATTAATTAATTCAAATATTGAAGTACATATCAAATGGGCTCCACTATGAACATAGACAACAAGCCCATTCTACTTATTAAAATCCCAAGTATTGGGCCTATCATTGGCCCAACCCTTAAAATCCTAAGACACAACACAACACAACACAGAATCCCAAAGCCCATGATATCATTATCCATCGAATTAATTAATCTTGCGGCAATTCTTTCTAATCTGCCCTGCATCTCCAACTAACACCTGAATCCCTCCCATCTTCACCATCGACTGCGCGAACTGCTTGAAGAACTTCGCCTGAGTTTGGAACCGATTGACGATCTTCGCCGCGGTTGGGTCGGTGAGAAGGGCGGCGTCAGATTGGAAAAGGCCCTGTTTCTGGTTGACGGCGGCGAAGTAGTGGGAGTCGAAGGTGAGGGTGCTGTTGGGATCCATGCCCACGGTGGTAGCCGGATTAGCCGGGTTTGGACACCGTGTTCTCAAGAACGACGCGTAATTCGGGTCGAGCGACGGGTCGGCATCGCCTTTTCCGGTGAAGTTGAACAGCCGCCGGGAGAAAGCTCCGCAGTGGGCTACTCCAATGGTGTGTGCTCCTGGTAACGCACATTTCGTCAATAATAATAATATTGCAAAAACTCTTTCGCGTCCCACCGTACCACTTAAAGAGTTCATTTTTTTTCATTTTGGGTTGTTCAATCTAAAAAGTTTCTTTTATTTTTTTACACGGGATCCACACACACCCACTAGTGAACATCCATCATATCATTTGATAATTTATATATCTCAAAAGTGGAATTCAATCTTTGGTCATTATGATCGTTGTCCCCTTCTTGACCAGTTGAGCGGTTCATACAGTCAATACAATTTGCAAGTTTATGCATGAAATGAGCATAGGAGTATTACATAAACTTAATAATTAAATTATTCATGGGTTTATTATAAATCTTTTTTATACCACAGTTGCTTCATTTTAACTATATATATAAATTGATAAAATAAAATTCGAGTCTACTAACATCATCAATTAATTACATGCATGAGTGTAAATATATTAATTTAACATAAATTCAATAAAAATATAAATTAAAATGAGTTATTATAATTACCTGATAAGGCAACGAGATCATCTATGTCTAGATTCTTTTTGGAGAAGAGATTAAAAATAGTTGGAAAATCTGAAAATGGAGAGGGTAAGTTGCCATTCACTTCTGATATTAGGGAAATATTGCCATCTCTTCGTCCAGTCAGCACATCCCACATTAGCTTCTTAAACTGCATGCAAAATAAATAAATTTTCAAATAAATAATACTACTCCATATTACTATTTGAGAATATATTGCAATTGGGATGGGGAGACAATTACAGGGAAGGAAACGGCATCACGAGCAGCGAGTGCAAGAATATCAGCACACGAGACAACTCCAGGGCAAACTTTCTCGACTCGAGTCTTGATTTCATCAATCACTTCGAACCCAGCCAATGATAGATTCGGTCGTGCATCTTTTTCCGTTTGATTCGTCCCAACTGTGTCCAATAGTATCGATGCATCGCAACCCTACAATTATATATTTTTCCAAGTTATGATATAGTACACGTTATAATAACATGTAATAGTATTATGCAATAAAATAACAACATATAGTATATATGTTGACAAAAATTAGTTCATTTTGAAATAAATGACATACTCTAACAAAACAATCGTGGTAATGCACACGAAGAAGCTTAGCACCCAATGTCGAATCGTTGCTTGCTTTTTCCCAAGTAATTTGTCTCACGAGCTGCTCCGCTTGTGCACAAGTACGGGTTTTCTTGTAAAAGTCAGGTATCAAACCGGTCAACTTAACTGGAGGTTTCGATTTGGCATCAAGTTCACCAAAAACCTTAATTGGAGGTTTTGGATTGGTATCGAATTCACCGGAAACCTTATTGCTTCCGGGCTGCACCACCACAAGGGACACCAAGAAAAGAACAAAGACTAGGCTCATTTTCATGGTGAAAGCAAGATATTAGTAGAAAGTTATTGTAACAAACTAAAATCTAGTATAGCAATTTATTGATACAATTAGTAAAGTATAGAGGTACGATGTAATAGGTAGTAGGAGGCTTCCTTTTTATAGACAGGATAATTATTAATTGAATAAAAAATGTGCTTCAAAGTCAACATATTTTGTATTCTTGCTCCTTAGCCGTGGCTCGTGGGTCTTGTCATTGACATTTTTATTGCAAATAGATTCCTTCATTAAGGTAACTCCATTAAACGTTACATGATACTCCTTTCTTTGCAAAATATGTATTACTATATTATATTACCTATGTACCATACTTATGTTTACACTTTGCGTTTATGTCTTTTCCATACTTATCTTCATCATTTAAAAAAAAAATTTCACATCAACCAACAACCTTAAAAAAGGTCTCTTAATTTCAAAAATATCAGTCTCACCTAACACACAAAACATACTTTATAATTTATTTATTACCTAAAAATACTATAATATATATACCCCTAAAAAGTCAATAAAGTTATCAAAAAAATAACTTTTCTTAAACTCCGTATCTACATTACTGATAAATATAATTATGTACGTTTTTTTTTCAATTAATATTATAAGATTGATTTAATTGTAAGAGAAAAAGAAAATCTATTCGCAATTTATTTGCATGTTAATATTTATTTAGAGTATATATAGTTTTATTATTTTCAAACACGTCATTCATCAAATAAAGTGGTATCGGAAATATTGATATATTAAAATGTTAAAAAAAAGTTAATTGCATTGACTGATTGGATGTGTAATAGATGCGAAATTTTAAATTTTTAGACAAAGCATATATATGAAGTAAATATACACTCTTGAACAATTTATTTATTTATTTTTTTCGATTCATCTAATATTAAATGGTATTGTGATACTAGTGTGTGAGCATCCAATATTTCTCAAAAGAAAAATAAAAATAAATAAATAAAATAAAATAAAATACTAAAAAATTCAAACAAACAGCTACACTCCTTCTACGTACGTGTATACACGCATTGACTTTCAAGTTTACGATGTGAACCAATTATTAGTGAATTTATGACATTGTATCAGCAAAGGTTTTATGAGATGAAAAATCACTTCAATTTTAGGTTTTATGAGATGAAAAATCACTTCAATTTTTTTTTAATATACTCCATAATACAAAGAATTTCTTGTAATTGAAAATTCTTATGAAACTAGTACGCATTTGGATGTAAATAATTATGAAACTATATATATACTCCCTCCGTTCCGTCCAAATAACATCATTTTACTATATTAGGTGTTCCATTCAAATTGCATTATTTTCTTTTTTAGTAAAAAGGGTCCACCAATGACCCACCACTACCCATCACATCTCTCTAATACACTTACTCACTTTACATAAAATAATAATACTCTTTAATCTACTTGTAAAAAGCAAATGCATCTCTTTGCCCGGTACGGAGGAAGTACTATATATATATATATATATATATATATATATATATATATATATATATATAAATTTATCTTTGTGAGGATAAATGTTATATGATATTTATATAATATACTACTAATTATATGATTTTTTAAATAATTCAATATTATATTGAAAAGAAAATGCATTTTTTAAATAACTCTATAGAAATAATAAAAATAATAAAGAAACAAATCACATAACAAAATATGTAATATATGTATGTGACGAGAGAAATACGTGTATGTGACGAGAGAAATCGGAGAGTACAGAGGATTGAGAGAGTAAATAAATAGAGAAATAAGATTTTACACGCAATAATTATGTGAAATCAAATTATAAAATATCATACTATGCATGAGGACTGTTATTTTTATGCGTTATATTGCTCTTTCCATTGCGGAGAAAAATTACACTGTTATTATACACATGGAATTTAATATAAAAGTTTTTAGATTGAATGAACACCGTTAGACAAAAAAAATTAGTTAAAGAAGTTTTAATGTAAAATAAATAAATGATCTACTTAAATTATTTGATATTATGTTAAAAATTAAGTTTTTTGCAGTAAAAAAAATTGCATTAGAGTGTATAACGTGCAACGCACGTTTAAAAATCTAGTAAATATAAAAAAATGTCACACTAAAATGTCACAAACATAACGTACATCCCGTGCCCTTTTACACACATCTCACCCTACTATCTCGCGTACATCGCATCATATCATTTCATGCATACATATTAACTTTTACTTTTACACATGGCTTAGACATAAATCATCAAACAAAATCATATTTTTTTATTCCTACTTACACCACACCTTAAACAAACGTAAGAAAATGTAAGGGAAAAGAAATACTCACTCTGTCCCACACCACCCTTCTAACTTTCTTTATTTATCCGTCCCACACAATTCTTCACACCACAAAAAAAGGAAATATTACTTTATCCAATTAAGAGCTATTTAAACTATTGTGAACTCTTCATTTTAGTTAAGGAGGTTGAGGTTAACCATTTTGCTTGGTTACACCAAGGGTTTTCACTGAATTAAGAGTTATTTAAACTGTGGTGAACTCTTCATTTTAGTTTAGGGTGTTGAGGTACCATTTTGGGGTATTCACTGACTTAAGAGTTATTTAAACTGTTGCGAACTCTTCATTTTATTTCAAGGTGTTGAGGTAACCATGTTGATTTAGAGTCTGTTTGATACTTTGGGAATTAGCATTCAATCTGTGATTCTAGTGATACTTTGGGGGTAAAGAAATGGGAATATATGATGTCGAGCTTGAGTTCGAGCTCTTACGAGCTTAGCTCGATATTTTAAGAAGTCGAGTTCAAGTCGAGCTCGAGCTTTCATATATGGTATTAGAGCCAAAATTCAAGCTCAAAGATAAGCTCATTGCATATTTCGAGCAAGCTCGAGCCTGGCTCGTTATGAACTTGAGCCGAGTTCGAGCATGTGTTACTCGGGCTCGCTCAGCTTGTGTAACAGCTCTACTTGCATATGAATGCTGCTTAATAAATTGTAGAATAGACATGTGATTTTGGTATAGTTTTCTCATGGATTGCCAAATTAGTCATTCATTATATAAAACAGACCCATATAGCCCATGTGTGGATAAAAATAGGGCATGCATCAAATTAGGGCAACATAATTTCATACCTCTTCTCGTGCAGATGTTAATTTATGTTCCATTTCTACTATGAGTTTTCGAGGATTCTTCAACCAATTTGTTTGAATCGTTTTTCTTCGTTAGTAATCTTTTCTGAATTTTTGGCATCATTCATTTTAATATTTAACAAATATGTTCATGAACTTTTCTACTACAAGAAACTGCCAGATTACCGATGAATTTATCGATGGAAGAAAATCGTCGGTAGTTACCGATGGATTTTCCATGGACTACCGATGTTTTATTGATTTAATACGATTTATTTGTAAAAAATCATTAGAAGAAATTTTTGACGGTTTTTGTGATGGATTATCGACGGAATTAGCGATGGATATTTTTTCGTCGCCAATTCCATCGTTAATTAGAGGGATTACATCCCGAAAAATTACTGACGATAAGTTTCCGTAGCTAAATAAAAAAAATTATTAAAAATAAAATAATTTCAGTCTTTAATCTACCAACGGATAAAATCCATCGATAAATATATAAAAATTTTATTTTAAAATAAATACATTTAGTCTTTAGTGTACCCACGGATTTAATCCGTCGGTAAATATATAAAATTTAATTTAAAAATAAAATAATTTCAATCTTTAATTTACCGACAGATTAAATCCGTCGGTAGGGTTTTCACTGAATTAAGAGCTATTAATTAAACTCTTGCAAACTCTTCATTTTAGTTAAGGTCGTGGGTTGAAGTTAACCATTTTGCTTGGTTACACCAAGGGTTTTCACAGAATTAAGAACTATTTAAACTGTTGTGAACTCTTCATTTTAGTTAAGGGGATTGAGGTTAACCATTTTGCATGGTTACACCAAGGGTTTTCATTGAATTAAGAGTTATTTCAACTGTTGTGAACTCTTCATTTTAGTTCAAGGTGTTGAGGTACCATTTTGGAGTTTTCACTGAATTAAGAGTTATTTAAACTGTTGTGAACTCTTCATTTTAGTTCAGGGTGTTAAGGTAACTATATTGATTTAGAGTATGTTTGATATTTTGGGAACTAGCATTCCGATCTGTGATTCTGGTGATACTTTGGGGGTAAAGAAATAGGCTGGTATTGGAAATGTATGATGTCGAGTTAGAGTTCGAGCTCTCTTACAAGCTTAGCTCGATATTTTAAGAAGTTGAGCTCGAGTTGAGCTAGAGCTTCCATATATGGTATTCAAGTTGATTTGAGCTCAAAGATAAGCTCATTGCATATTTTGAGCAAGCTCGAGTGTGGCTCGTTATAACTCGAGCTGAATTCAAGCATGTGGTACTCGAGCTCGCTCGAACTGTGTGACAGCTCTACTTGCATACGAATTATGCATAAAAATTTTTGATTTAGACATGTGATTTTGGTATGGTTTTCTCATGGATTACCAAATTAGTCACCCATTATATAAAACAGGCCCATATAGCCCATGTGTGGATAAAAATAGGGCATGCATAAAATTAGGGCAACACACTTTCATACCTCTTCTCGTGCAGGTGTTAATTTCTTTTCCATTTCTACTATGAGTTTCCAATGATTCATCAACCAATTTGTTTGAATGTTTTTCTTCGTAAGTAATATTTTCTTAATTTTTGGCATCATGATTCTTAATCTTGATTCTTAATCTTTAACAAACATGTTTGTGAACTCTACATTTTAGTTTAGGGTATTGATGTTAACCATTATGCTTGGTTACACCAAGGGTTTTCACTGAATTAAGAGCTATTTAAACTGTTGTGAACTCTTCATTTTAGTTAAGGGGGTTGAGGTTAACCATTTTGCTTGGTTACGCTAAGGGTTTTAACTGAATGAAGAGCTATTTAAAATGTTGTGAACTCTTCATTTTAGTTAAGGGGGTTGAGGTTAACGATTTTACTTAGTTACACCAAGGGTTTTCACTGAATTAAGAGTTATGTAAATAGTTGTGAACTCTTCATTTTAGTTCAAGGTGTTGAGGTACCATTTTAGGGTTTTCACTAAATTAATAGTTATTTAAACTATTGTGAACTCTTCAATTTTGTTCAGGGTGTTGAGGTAACCATATTGATTTAGAGTTTGTTTGATACTTTGTGAATTTGCATTCCGATATGTGATTTTGGTGATACTTTGGGGGTAAAGAAAGAGGGCTAGTATTGGGAATGTATGATGTTGAGCTCGAGTTCGAGCTCTTACGAGCTTAACTCGATATTTTAACAAGTCGAGCTCGAGCTTCCATATATGGTATTCAAATTGGGTCGAGCTCAAAGATAATCTCGTTGCATATTTGGAGCAAGCTCGAGCTTGACTCGTTATGAACTCAAGCCAAGTTCGAGAATGTGGTACTAGGGCTCGCTGGACAATGTTGGCAATTGGATCGTGCGGTTCAACGTGATCGTTAGTAAAATAGGTAAACAAATCAGCGGAAGCAATAAAAACGTTTACCTGACTTCTGGGTCGATGTAGAGGATGAACAGCAGTGTAGAAAACCTCTGATCTTCTACCGTATGTCCCAAAGTCAACTCTGGTGTTGGGTGGTCAACAATCCCCAGAGTTCTCTCATTCTGCTCTCTGTTTTCTCCCGTGTGTCAAAAGAGGCACAGACTTAGGTTTAACAGGAACTGAGATGACTTATATACTTGGGCTACAGCAGGGACCAGGAGGAGAAAATTGGACTGGGCCTCAATTGATTTTAATTAACCAAGCTTAGCCCAAAGCTTTTAATTAAATACAATAATAATAATATAGTCCACTAAAATATTATTACTGCACTACCCGTCCAATCCCAAAATTATGTTCTGGGCTCCTTCTTATTATAAGCCCGATAGTCTCCCCATGTTTAAGATATACAATGTCCATTAATTAATTAAGTTACTGACAACTCAAATTAATTAATATCTCATCCGAGAGTAGTACCACTCAACCTTATTATCATGCCGGAAATTAATCCACTTGCAAGATTTACATGATAAACCTTATGAGCTCCTCAAGGGGACATCATCAACCTATAACGGACATGGATTCCTTCTACAATCAACAGCACACCATAGATACAGCACTACTTCCCAGCTCACCGAGTTTGTTGATTTAATACATATAAATCTCACCCATTTATGAATCAAAAAAATACATACTGCCCTACGTGTCGAGGTTATTGTATAGGGATTAAGAGCACGAACTTTCATAATAACAGAGATCAAGTTCTACTATATAGTCAGTATAAGAAGAACGACCTCAGGCGGTCCTGCTCAATACACACAAGTGCACTAATGTGATTCTATAGCCAAGACAAGCTAATACCAAACCACACTACAACCGTACCGATAGAGAGTCCCCGTCTATCTCAGTTGTGAGCATCTGTTTATACTTTATAAGGAAACCGATAATATGATCTTCTGCGTGTTGTCGCACAACATATTATCTACAGTATAAAGTAAATGGACTATTGCATCATGCATATAAAATAAATTATAAGATACAATCATTTGATCAATGATTCTCATTTCAAATATTGTTATGACATTGTTCATACTAAAGCTAGACTTTTAGTATACAATCCAACAATCTCCCACTTATACTAAAGACTATGCTGTCATGTCTTCTGCCATACATCTGATTCCTACTCCCACTTACACGACCATTAAAAGCTCTCGATTTAAGGTCCTTGTAAATGGTTTACTAGGTCATCATCCGATGCAATCTAGGCGACAACAACCTACCTCTCATCATACGATTTCTCATAACAGGTGGTACTCGCGCTCCATGTGTTTAATTGCCTTATGGACTTGTGATTTCTTCAAGTTTGCAACTGCTCCAATATCATCAATGTAAATTGTGATTACCTTGGGCAAACTTAGAAACACTTCAAAGTCCATCATGAAGTCTCTAGAGTCATATAGATACTTTGGCTGCCTCATAGGCTCCAATTCATCATCTTTCCATGATGGAGTCCGGAGTCTGAAATATATTTCTATATAACACTCCTCCACATTATAACTCTACTTCCTAAGATTAAACACATAACCTTTGAGGTGAATTTACTGCCGTCCAATCTGATTAAAAAATCCGAATCTACGTAATCCACAAGAAGCAGTGAATCTGTCCAGTAAGTCCACATATAATTTCCAGTCCTTCTCATGCACTTTATAAATGTCTTACCACAGTTCATCATTCTTGTTCCGGGTTACGTTGATACCCACTGTTCATGCATTCAGCAAAACAGATATCCAACATCGTTCATAGCATTCCTTAGATTAAGCTTCCTTATTCGCCGAAGCATAAGGAACCGCTTTCATCCTCTTTATCTTTTTCTTGTGTCTCAAAGACACATTCACTTAGATAAATTTACATGCTAAATGAGTATGGACGGTATCATTTTATGAAACTTGAGATAAGCATAATATCCTTTCTTGTGATCCATATTACCGTGATCAAAAGGATATATCTTGCCTTTCTTAAGTCCTTCATCTCTACCGCTTTATTAATCGTATGCATACGCCCGATAATACTCTTTCATTGTCTCCAATGAGCAAGATACTATCTACGTATAGTACAAGAAACACCACTACGTTTCCGTCACTCTTTACAACACACAAGACTCATCCGCTCATTGATTTAAATCCATGCCACTGGATTACCTAATCAAAACAGATGCTTCACTATCTTAAAGCTTGCTTTAGTCCATCGCTGGACAATTTTAAGCTTACTATCAAAATGATATTAGTACTTTGCAATGAATCACTCTGGTTGCTTCGCATAGATGTTTTCCTCAAGACTTCCAATCAGGAAAGCTGTCTTTGACATCTATTTGTTGTTTCTCATAGCAGCAATAAAAGAATCCAGATCAATATAAGCATAGCTACCAGCGAACATGTTTCCTCATAATCGAACCATTTCTTTCTGAGTACACTTATCCGCAACCAGCTTTGCTTCCAAGGTTTTCACCTTTCCATATGATCCTCTTTTATTTCCTTTGACCACTTGCAATGGCTTTTACACCAATTAGTGGTCATTCAAGTCCCCAGACTTAATTTAGAATCCGTAGATTCTATTTCAACATTCATTGCAACTTACTAAGATTCCGCATTTTAATCTTGTAGTGCTACGTCGTATTCGTGGGACAATACCATGTTTACTACTCTCCCAAAATATATATTTATGGGTTGTCATACAACCCTCCCACTACGACAAGGCACTACATGTAATTGTGTATCAGACGTGACACGCGTTGCAGTTTACCTTGTGGTATATCCTCTTGTACACTTGGTACTTATACTTAGTGTTTTCCTCTCACTTCCTTTAGAACAACTTATACATGGGCTTGTGATTTATTACATAGTCCTTTTCCAAAAATCTGGTTATTATGTTAACAATTACCCTTCGATCTTTTGGACTAAATAAATCAGTATCCATTTTTCTAGAATATCCCATATACAGACAAATGTTTCACGAATTACTGTGTCTAAGGCATATCCATAAAATGAATTTTAATTATTCCAAACAATTCATCATCTATCTAATTATAACCATAAGAGTCTAATACCTTCTACCCACCACACCATTCAGCTGGGGCATACCCGGTGTAGTCAACTTGAGATTTAATCTCAACTTCTGATCAATAGCTCCTAACTATCCCAAGAGGTATTCGCCACCATGACTGAATCGTAATGACTTAATATATTTTCCATGACGCTTCACTGTACCAGCCTTACAATTCTTGAATTAATCAAAGAACTTAGACATGCAGTGCATCATATAAATATATTGGTTTCCAGAATAATCTTTGAATATTCATAACCACCTCTCGCCTGGATAATATTAGGTTCGCTTGAATCAGAATGAACTAATTCCAACATATATATCTTTGGCTCTACACCCCACAGCGTTGAAAAGACAGTTAATTATTTTTACTTCCAAGCAAGACTCGCAAGTCCGATAGTTTCCACTTCATATAAACCTTACGGTCTATCGGCTATCAACTTTTGAATCCTACTTAAGTAAAATGAATTAGTCATAGACGCCAAATGTATGTTTAGTTCATTTCCGAAGGTTCCTTTCTCTTACTAATATTAGAAGATGCATTATTTAATTACTATTTATTGCATTTGTGGGATGTTCATGATTCAAGAGTATACTTTTTATCCACCAACATATTTTAACGGATTATAGCCTCATTCCTCATTTCTATGACCATGTCATTTAAATGAAATGAAGCATCCATCCGTTAACGCATAGAAACCAAAATTAAATTCTTTCTATGAAACGTACGTAAAGACAATTTCTCATAATCAATCGTTTATTCTTATCATGAGATAAATAAACAACTCCCACTGCAATAGCCACTACTTTTGTAGTTTTACCCATATTATTAACAATCTTATCCTTACTCAGTGATAAACATTTAGTGATTCCAGTATCTACATACTTCGTGTCAGTAGATGCCATCACTAATCATGTTTAAACCATTAGTAAATAAGATATTAACCTTGTTCAGATCATGATGAAAAATGGCTTTCTTTTGCCACATGTTTTGTTAGAAGTTTCCCACCAAATACAACCTCTCGTATTTCAGGTAGAACTTGCTCAAAACATCCAGGCAAATTGTGAAGAATAAATTGATTTAGGTTTCTCTTTCAATTTCTATTCCAAGCTCTTCCAATTCTTTCATCAATTTAACCATGATCTTCTGCCTTTTTAATTTACTCAAGTACCCGAAGAGTTACATGAGATCATCATATTTCTATGAACCTCTCATCTCTTCACTAGGGACTTTAATAGGCATCATGAGACGTCCTTTGTGAGAATACACATGTATTTTCTTAAGCAGTAATTTTTAAAACCAAGATTCTTTTCTAATCATCTAATTTAGACAAGTAAATATAATGTCTTTTAGTTAACAATTAGTGAAATAAAACCATTCGAAATTCAAAGAATCACAAATAAATATTCCGATCAAATCTTCGAATTTTATTCTTTTATATCGATTCCCTCAAAACAATATAAAATAAAATTCACCGACATCTCAAGCACCGTGAGTCTGCAAGCCACGTTAGGGTGGACGTTTACAAACCCGAACATTTACAAGAGAAGATTTACCCATTAATTTCATTTGTCAACCTAACTTTATGACAAAATAATTAATAGTCGGTTCCTCTTTAGCCATGTAAATAATAGCAGTGACTCCGTTGGGGAGGATACTAATTATTCACATCTAAGTGTACACCATTATTTGATCCCAAGTCCGCTGCCCAAGCTTATGTGCCTTACTGTTAGAGAAGTACACACGCGCTCAGATAACTTTCTACAACCATCAATTATATAAGTTTGTACCAGTGAACCGCATATAAGCTCATCCGTTAGGGAGGAAGGCACTATAGCCAACGCGCAAGCCCATATGCAACACATTACAAACAATAATTATTTAAAGAAGTTTTTACCAGTGATCCGTGAATAAACTCATCCATTAGGGAGGAAGGCTCTATTGCCAACGCGCAAGTTTACTCACATCACTTACAAACCAATAATGGAGGCCGCGGGAATTAATTACCAATCCCCTCTCCCACTTAGTTATTTAATTACCGAGGGTTTTTAACATGCATATAATATTCCAGAATAAAATATACAACTAAGACATGCTTCTATTAACAGCAATTTAAATAAGTAAATCACATAAAACATGCCTTTCACATATACAACAATAATTGACAATTAAATCAATTAATCAGTTATATAACATAATTAATTGTATAAATAGTGGATAAATTAATTTGGGCCTCAAGAGCAAGAAATAAGCACAAAATGAGCAGCAGATTAAATAATTAATCAAGCCCATTATCCATGGCCCATAATCTTAGCCCAAAATCAAATTAAATCCACCAAGCCCACCAGCACAAAATTAGCCCATTAATATAATTAATTAATTTATCATGCTTGGCCCATTACTCACAATTAATTAAAACCAGCAATAAAATAATAGCCCAGCAGCCCATTTCCATTTTAATAAAATTTGGGCCCAACAGCCCAAAACCAAATTAAAAAATGAGCAGCCTTTTATTTATTATTGAATTGGGCCCTATAATTAAACCATCAGCCTATGAACTAGAGAATCAACCCCAAATACACTATAATTAAAATAGGGCCCAGCAGCCCAATATCATTTTGATTAAAATTTGGGCCCAAATCTTAGCCCATTAACCAATTAAAAACAAGGCCCAAAGGGGCAGCCCATAAACAACTGCTGCCCTAAAACAGCCGCCCCCTCATCCTTCCAGTCGTCTGCTCCCGGCGGCCGGAGTTCGTCTGGCGCCGTCAAGACCCGACAGCTCCGCCGGAGATGCGCCGTCAATATTCCATTGAGACTGACCCTCGACACGCACCTGCAACCATCCTCACCGGACGCCAGACCTTCCAGCAACTCCGTGCCAGCCAGCCACCGTCAATAGCCAATCGGAGCCACCAAACCACCGGAGTCACCCCGTCTGCACAGCAGATCGTCGACTTCCTCGAGCCTTCGCCGTCGCACGTCGCTGCAATCACGCCCTCAACCATCGCCGGAATCAAGCCATCAGCACGACGCCGTGCAAGCACCGCAGTCGCGCCCGCCTCCCACACTCCCACCGACCAACAGTCGTGCATGTAGACTGACCAGATCGGAAAAGTGCATCAGACCGGTGCGATGCGACGCAGTGTAGTACCACCGCGCAGCCGCGCGGTTCTCCAGCACAGTTCACACACCCGGTAGCACCATGGACTTCGCTTGGAATTCACCGTGCACCAGTCGTAACAGCCGCCGTATAATAGCCGCCGCAATCGGCAACCACGCAGCAGATCCTCACAGATCCATCTCGATTCGTCTGTAACCAACAGGGCCTCACCTGGATCAACGCTGGAATTTCACTGCTCCAACTGACGCCGCCAATTGAGTCCCGCCGATCAATCCTGGTTGGTCCGATGGCCTTGAGGGCTTTCGCCGGGTTTCACGGCCTTCAGCCATCAGCCGTGACACACATCCAGGGTGACCAGTAGTGTGCAGGCAGACGTACGGCAACAAAGCAATAGGATATCATGGATACAATAATAATTCCAAAACCCTTCTGATTATTTTCAGATTAATCCTTATAATCAAATAATCAAATTTATACATGCTATCAATTAAACCACGATAAGCAAAATAATATATTATGCGATTACAACTAGATCATATCCAGAATCATATAATCACATAATCCCCAACCTAGCGATTCACGTATCACCACGAAACCAACGCTCTGATACCAATTGTTGGCAATTGGATCGTGCGGTTCAACGTGATCATTAGTAAAATAGGTAAACAAATCAGCGGAAGCAATAAAAACGTTTACCTGACTTCTGGGTCGATGTAGAGGATGAACAGCAGTGTAGAACACCTCTGATCTTCTACCGTATGTCCCAAAGTCAACTCTGGTGTTGGGTGGTCAACAATCCCCAGAGTTCTCTCATTCTGCTCTCTGTTTTCTCCCGTGTGTCAAAAGAGGCACAGACTTAGGTTTAACAGGAACTGAGATGACTTATATACTTGGGCTACAACAGGGACCAGGAGGAGAAAATTGGACTGGGCCTCAATTGAATTTAATTAACCAAGCTTAGCCCAAAGCTTTTAATTAAATACAATAATAATAATATAGTCCACTAAAATATTATTACTGCACTACCCGTCCAATCCCAAAATTATGTTCTGGGCTCCTTCTTATTATAAGCCCGATAGTCTCCCCATGTTTAAGATATACAATGTCCATTAATTAATTAAGTTACTGACAACTCAAATTAATTAATATCTCATCCGAGAGTAGTACCACTCAACCTTATTATCATGCCGGAAATTAATCCACTTGCAAGATTTACATGATAAACCTTATGAGCTCCTCAAGGGGACATCATCAACCTATGACGGACATGGATTCCTTCTACAATCAACAGCACACCATAGATACAGCACTACTTCCCAACTCACCGAGTTTGTTGATTTAATACATATAAATCTCACCCATTGATGAATCAAAGAAATACATACTGCCCTACGTGTCGAGGTTATTGTATAGGGATTAAGAGCACGAACTTCCATAATAACAGAGATCAAGTTCTACTATATAGTCAGTATAAGAAGAACGACCTCAGGCGGTCCTGCTCAATACATACAAGTGCACTAATGTGATTCTATAGCCAAGACAAGCTAATACCAAACCACACTACAACCGTACCGATAGAGAGTCCCCGTCTATCTCAGTTGTGAGCATCTGTTTATACTTTATAAGGAAACCGATAATATGATCTTATGCGTGTTGTCGCACAATATATTATCTACAGTATAAAGTAAATGGACTATTGCATCATGCATATAAAATAAATTATAAGATGCAATCATTTGATCAATGATTCTCATTTCAAATATTGTTATGACATTGTTCATACTAAAGCTAGACTTTTAGTATACAATCCAACAGACAAGTGTCAGCTCTACTTGCATACGAATGCTGCTTAATAAATTATAGAATGGACATGTGATTTTGGTATAGTTTTCTCATGGATTGCCGAATTAGTTAACAATTATATAAAACAGGCCCATATAGCCCATGTGTGGATAAAAATAAGGCATGCATCAAATTAGGGCAACACACTTTCATACCTGTTCTC
This sequence comes from Pogostemon cablin, assembly GCA_023678885.1. Lineage (NCBI taxonomy): Eukaryota > Viridiplantae > Streptophyta > Magnoliopsida > Lamiales > Lamiaceae > Pogostemon > Pogostemon cablin. Next base: position 21,213,388 of record CM043009.1, on the reverse strand, counting down.
GTGCAAGTGTTAATTTTTGTTCATTTTTACTTTGAGTTTCCAAGGATTCTTCAACCGATTTGTTTGAATCATTTTTCATCGTTACTTTTCTGAATTTTTAGCATCATGATTTTTAATCTATAACAAACATGTTTTTGAACTCTACCTTTTAATTTAGGGTGTTGAGGTTAATCATTTTGCTTAGTTACACCAAGGGTTTTCACTAAATTAAGAGTTATTTAAACCGTTGTGAACTCTTCATTTTAGTTAAGGGGGTAAAGGTTAACCATTTTGCCTTGTTACACCAAGGGTTTTCACTAAATTAAGAGCTATTTAAATTGTTGTGAACTCTTCATTTTAGTTAAGGAGGTTGAGGTTAACCATTTTTGCTTGGTTATATCAAGGATTTTCACTGAATTGAGAGTTATTTAAACTGTTGTGAACTCTTCATTTTTGGTCAGGGTGTTGAGGTAACCATAATGATTTAGAGTCTGTTTGATACTTTGGGAATTAGCATTCACATATTTGATTTTTGTGATACTTTGGGGGTAAAGAAATAGGACTGGTATTGGTAATATATGATGTCAAGCTCAAGTTCAAAATCTTACGAGCTTAGCTCGATATTTTAAGAAGTTGAGCTCGAGTCGAGCTCGAGCTTTCATATGGTATTCGAGCCGAGTCGAGCTCAAAGATAAGCTCGTTGAATATTTCGAGCAAGCTCGAGTCTCGCTCATTATGAACTCGAGCCGAGTTTGAGCATGTGGTACTCGAGCTCGCTCGTCTTGTGTAATAGCTCTACTTGCATACGAATGCTGCTTAAAAATTTGAAGAATAGACATGTGATTTTGGCTTGGTTGTCTCATGGATTACCAATTAATCATCCATTATATAAAACAGGCCCATATAGCATATGTGTGGATAAAAATAGGGCACGCATCAAATTAGGGCAACACACTTTCATACCTCTTCTCATGCAGGTGTTGATTTATGTTCTATTTCTACTATGAGTTACCGAAGATTCTTCAACCAATTTATTTGAATCGATTTTCATCGTTAGTAATCTTTTCTGAATTTTTGGCATCATAATTCTTAATCTTTAACATACATATTTGTGAACTCTTCATTTTAGTTTTAAAGTATTGAGGTTAACCGTTTTGCTTGGTTACACCAAGGGTTTTAATGAATTAAGAGCTATTTTAACTGTTGTGAACTCTTCACTTTAAATAAGGGGATTGAGGTTAACCATTTTGCTTGATTACACTAAGTGTTTTCAATGAATTAAGAGCTATTTAAATTGTTGTGAACATTTCATTTTAGTTAAGGGGTTTGAGGTTAACTATTTTGTTTGGTTACACCAAGGGTTTTCACTCAATTAAGAGTTATTTAAACTATTGTGAACTCTTCATTTTAGTTTAGGGTGTTGAGGTACCATTTTGGGGTTTTCACTAAATTAAGAGTTATTTAAACTATTGTATACTCTTCATTTTAGTTTACGGTGTTGAGGTAACCATATTGATTTAAAATATGTTTGATACTTTGGGAATTAGCATTCAGATCTGTGATTCTAGTGATTCTTTTGGGGTAAAGAAGTGGGGCTAGTATTGGGAATATATGATGTCGAACTCTAGTTCGAACTCTTACGAGTTTAGCTCGATATTTTAAGAAGTCAAGCTCGAGTTTCCATATATGGTATTCGAGCCGAGACTAGGTCAAAGATAAGCTTGTTTCATATTTCGAGCTAGCTCGAGCATCACTCGTTATGAACTTAAGCCGAGTTCTAGCATGTGCTTCTCGGGCTCACTCGACTTGTGTAACATCTCTACTTGCATACAAATGCTGCTTAAAAAATTGTAGAATAGACATGTGATTTTGGTGTGGTTTTCGGATGGATTGCTAAATTAGTCATCCATTATATAAAACAGGCCCATATAGCCCATGTGTGGATAAAAATAGGGCATGCATCAATTTAGGGCATACAATTTCATACCTCTTCTCGTGCAGATGTTAATTTTGTTCCACTACTCCTATGAGTTTCCGAGGATTCTTCAACCAATTTGTTTGAATCATTTTTTTTAGTAATATTTTCTGAATTCTTTGCATCACGCTTCTTAATCTTTAACAAACATATTTGTGAACTCTTCATTTTAGTTTAGGGTGTTGAGGTTAACCATTTTGTTTGGTTACACCAAGGTTTTTCACTAAATTAAGAGCTATTTTAACTATTGTAAACTCTTCATTTTAGTTAAAGGGGTTAAGGTTAACCATTTTGCTTGGTTACACCAAGGGTTTTCACTTAATTAAGAGTTATTTAAACTATTGTGAACACTTCATTTTAGTTAAGGGTGTTGAGGTTAACCATTTTGCTAGGTTACACCAAACGTTTTCACTCAATTAAAAGAGTTATTTAAACTGTTGTGAACTCTTCATTTTAGTTCAAGGTGTTGAAGTACCATTTTGGGGTTTTCACAGAATTAAGAGTTATTTAAACTGTTGTGAATACTTCATTTTAGTTCAGGGTGTTGAGGTAACCATAATTTAGAGTCTGTTTGATACTTTCAGAATTAGCATTCAAATCTGTGGTTCTGGTGATACTTTGGGGGTAAAGAAATGGGGCTGGAATTGAGAATGTATAATGTCGAGATCGAGTTCGAGCTCTTACGAGCTTAGCTCGATATTTTAATAAGTCGAGCTCGAGCTTTCATATATAGTATTCGAGTCGAGTCGAGCTCAAAGATTAGCTCGTCGCATTTTTCAAGCAAGTTCAAGCCTCGATCGTTATGAACTCGAGCCAAGTTCGAGCATGTGGTACTCGGGCTTGCTAGGTTTGTCTAACATCTCAACTTGCATATGAATGGTTCTTAAAAAATTACAGAATAGAAATGTGATTTTGGTGTTATTTTCTCATGAACTGCGAAATTAGTCATCCAATATACTCCTTCCATCCCGTTTCAATGTTTACGTTTGTTTTTACACGTTGATTAAGAAGTATAGTATTTTAATAGATAGTGGATGGAAAAATATAATATTTAATGTAAAGTGAATAGGTGTATTAGTGATGGATGTGGGGACTAAGGTGATATAATAATTATTTTAGGTGGGTCCCATATTCCAAAAAAGGAAACGTAAATATTGAAATGGGACACCCAAAATAGAAATATGTAAACTTGAAATGGGACGGAGGGAGTATACAACAGGCCCATATAGCCCATGTGTGGATAAAAATAGGGCATGCATCAAATTAGGGCACACACTTTCATACCTCTTCTCTTGCAGGTGTTAAAATCTGTTTCATTTCTACTATGAGTTTCCAAGGATTCTTCAACCAATTTGTTTGAATCATTTTTTATCGTTAGTAATCTTTTCTGAATTTTTGGAATCATGCTTCTTAATCTTTAACAAACATGTTTATGAACTCTTCTTTTTTGTTTAGGGTGTTGAGGTTAATAATTTTGCTTGGTTACACCAAAGGTTTTTACTGAATTAAGAGTTGTTTAAACTATTGTAAACTCTTCATTTTAGTTATGGGGGTTGAGTTAACTATTTTGCTTTGTTATACCAAGGGTTTTCACTGAATTAAGATCTATTTAAACTATTGTGAACTCTTCATTTATATAATGGGGTTGAGGTTAACCATTTTTCTTTGTTACACCAAGGTTTTTCACTGAATTAAGAGCTATTTAAATTGTTGTGAACTTTTAATTTTAGTTAATGGGTTATAAGTTAACCATTTTGCTTGGTTACACCAAGGGTTTCACTGAATTAAGAGTTATTTAAACTGTTGTGAACTCTTCATTTTAGTTCAAGGTGTTGTGGTACCATTTTGGGGTTTTCACTGAATTAAAAGTTATTTAAACTATTGTGAACTCTTCATTTAGTTCAGGGTATTGTTGTAACCATATTGATTTAGAGTATGTTTGATACTTTGGGAATTAGCATTTCGATCTGTGATTCTGGTGATACTTTGGGGTAAAGAAAGAGAGTTGGTATTCGGAATGTATGATGTCGAGCTCGAGTTCGAGCACTTACAAGCTTAACTCGATATTTTAAGAAGTCGAGCTAGAGTCAAACTCGAGCTTCCATATATGGTATTCGAGCTGAGTCGAGCTCAAAGATATGCTCGTTGTATATTTCGACCAAGATCGAGCCTCTTTCTTTATGAACTCGAACCGAGTTCGAGCATGTGGTACTCGGGCTCGATCGACTTGTGTAATTGCTCTACTTACATACGAATTCTGCTTAATAAATTGTAGAATAGACATGTGATTTTAGTGTGGTTTTCTCATAGATTGCCAAATTAATCATCCATTATATAAAACAGCCTCATATAGCCCATGTGTGAATAAAAAATATGGCATGCATAAAATTTGGGCAACACACTTTCATACCTCTTCTCGTCCAGGTGTTAATTTCTGTTCCATTTCTTCTATGAGTTTCTGAGGATTCTTCAACTAATTTGTTTGAATCGTTTTTCTTGGTTAGTATTCTTTTCTGAATTTTTGGCATCATACTTCTTAATCTTTAATAAACATGTTTGTGAACTCTTCATTTTAGTTTAGGGTGTTGAGGTTAACCATTTTGGTTGGTTACAATAAGGGTTTTCACTGAATTAAGAGCTATTTAAAATGTTGTGAACTCTTCATTTTAGTTAAGGGGGTTGAGGTTAACCATTTTGCTTGGTTACAACAATGGTTTTTACCTAATTAAGAGCTATTTAAACTTTTTTGATCTCTTTATTTTAGTTAAGGGTATTGAGATTAACCATTTTGCTTGGTTACATCAAGGGTTTTCACTTAATTAAGAGTTATTTAAACTATTGTGAACTCTTCATTTTAGTTCAAGGTGTTGAGGTACCATTTTGGGGTTTTTCTTGAATTAAGAGTTATTTAAACTGTTGTAAACTCTTCATTTTAGTTCAGGGTGTTGAGGTAACCATATTGATTTAGAGTCTATTTGATACTTTTGGAATTAGCATTTAGATCTGTGATTCTGGTGATACTTTGGGTGTAAAGAAACGGGGCGGGTATTGGGAATGTATGATGTCGAGCTCGAGTTCGAGCTCATACGAGCTTAGCTCGAAATTTTAAGAAGTCAAGCTCGAGCTTCAATATATGATATTCGAGCCGAGTCGAGCTTAAAGATAAGCTTGTTGCATATTTCGAGCAAGCATGAACCTCGCTCGTTATGAACTCGAGCCGAGTTCTAACATGTGGTACTCAGGCTCGCTCGGTTTGTCTAACATCTCTACTTGCATATGAATGCAGCTTAAAAAATTGTAGAATAGACATATGATTTTAGTGAGATTTTCTCATGGATTGCCAAATTAGTCATCCATTATGTAAAACATGAACATATAGCCCATGTGCGGATAAAAATAGGGCATGCATCAAATTAGGGAAACACACTTTCATACCTCTTCTCATGCAGGTGTTAATTTCTGTTCCATTTCTTCTATGGGTTTTCGAGGATTCTTCAACCAATTTGTTTGAATTGTTTTCATCATTAGTAATCTTTTCTGAATTTTTGGGATCATACTTCTTAATCTTTAACAAACATGTTTATGAACTCTTCATTTTAGTTAAGGTGGTAGAGGTTAACTATTTTACTTGGTTACACCAAGGGTTTTCACTGAATTAAGAGTTATTTAAATTGTTGTGAACTCTTCATTTTAATTCAGGGTGTTGAGGTACCATTTTGGGATTTTCACTGAATTAAAGGTTATTTAAACTGTTGTAAACTCTTCATTTTATTTCAGGGTATTGAGATAACCATATTGATTTAGATTCAGTTTGATACTTTGGGAATTAGTATACAGATCTATGATTCTGGTGATACTTTGGGGGTAAAGAAATGGGGCTGGTATTGGGAATGTATGATGTCGAGCTAGAGTTCGAGCTCTTACGAGCATAGCTCGATATTTTAAGAAGTCGAGCTCTAGCTTCCATATATGGTATTCGAGCCGAGACGAGCTTAAAGATAAGCTTATTGCATATTCAAGCAAGCTCGAGCCTTGATCGTTATGAACTTGAGCCGAGTTCGAGCATGTGGTACTCATGCTCGTTCGGCTTGTTTAACAGCTCTACTTGCATACGGATTCTGCTTAAAAAATATAGAATAGACATGTGATCGATTATGGTGTGGTTTTCTTATGGATTGCCAAATTAGTCACCCATTATATAAAACAAGCCCATATTGCCCATGTGTGGATAAAAATATGGCATGCATCAAATTAGGGCAACACACTTTCATACCTCTTCTTGTGCAGGTGCTACTTTCTGTTCTATTTTTACTAAGAGTTCCTGAGGATTCTTTAACCAATTTATTTGAATCGTTTTTCATTGTTAGTAATCTTTTCTAAATTTTTTGCATCATGTTTTTTAATCTTTAACAAATATGTTTGTGAACTCTTCGTTTTAGTTTAGGGTGTTGAGGTTAACCATTTTACTTGATTACACCAAGGGTTTTCACTGAATTAAGAACTACTTAAACTGTTATGAACTCTTCATTTTAGTTAAAGGGGTTGAGGTTAACCATTTTTCTTGGTTATACCAAGGGTTTTCACTGAATTAAGAGCTATTTAAATTGTTGTGAACTTTTCATTTTAGTTAAGGGGGTTGAGGTTTACCATTTTGCTTGGTTACACCATAGATTTTCACTGAATTAAGAGTTATTTAAACTGTTGTGAACTCTTCATTTTAGTTTAGGCTATTGAGGTACCATTTTGGGGTTTTCACTGAATTAAGAGTTATTTAAACTGTTGTGAACTCTTCATTTTAGTTCAGGGTGTTGAGGTAACCATATTGATTTAGAGTCTGTTTGATACTTTGAGAATTAGCATTCAGATCTGGATTCTGGTGATACTTTGGGGGTAAAGAAATGGGGCTGGTAGAGGTATAAACGAACAGAGTGTGCGGTGAACAACTCGTGACTCGGCTCGTTAAGAGCTCGTTTGTGTTCGTTAGATTAAACTCATTATGTAAACGAACAGAGTTTGAACATTGCATAGCTCATTTGTTAAAAACTCATGAACAAGCTCGTTTAGTATTCGTTTATATACATATATATAATATTATTATTATTGTTTATAATATAAATATAATATTAAAAATATTGGAAGTATTTATACATGTTAAATTTCCTTATTTTTATGAAATAATATTTTTTTATTGGTAATTGATGAATATTTTGTTATTTTAGGATAGTTGTGTGTTTGTTTATCATGTTCACAAACGAAATTATATAGGTGTTCACGAACAAAAGTTTCATGAACACGTTATCAAACATGTTCATAAACAAAAGTTCACGAACACGTTAACAAACATGTTCGCGAACAAGACGAGCTTTCATTAATGAACTCGAGCTCTTTAATTCTTAACAAACGAGACTCAACCTTCGTAAAGCTCGACTCGACTCGGCTCATTTACAGTCCTAAGAGCTGGTACTGGGAATGTATGATGTCGAGCTCGTGTTCGAGCTTTTACGAGCTTAGCTTGATATTTTTAGAAGTCGAGTTTAATCTTCCATATATGATATTTGAGTCGGGTCATGCTCAAAGATAAGCTTGTTGCATATTTCAAGTAAGCTCGAGCCTGGCCGTTATGAACTCAAGTCGAGTTCGAGCATGTGGTACTCGGGCTCGCACGACTTGTGTAACAGCTCTACTTGCATACGAATGCTTCTTAAAAGTTTATAAAATAGACATGTGATTTTGGTGTGATTTACTTTATAAGAAAAAATAGAGATTTTTTTTAATAATTTTATTGAATAATGGGTGATATAATTGACTTTGATTGAATTGAATGGAAAAATAATGTATTTTTATAACATTGTAGTATATAAGAGTGTTGATATATGTGTTGTTTTCATTTTAAAGTTAACAAATCGTGGATGAATCAAAATAAAAAGTGTGAAAATGTTTTGAGGAGGAAAGATATCCTTTTTAAGGTATATTGCATCTATCTCTTTAAAAGAGTTATAAAGTATTAATTATGGTTTGCACCGAGATTAAAAAATATAAAATTTTAATGTGTAGTAGACTTAGATTATTACTCCCTCCGTTCTACACAAAGGGTATCTTTTTTTTTTTTTTTGGGCATCCCACTCAAATAGTTCTTTTTTTACACACATGGGATCCACACACACCCCCTAATACAATTAAAATATGGATCTCATATAAAACCAATGATGTGTTGGCCCAGTGGTTGAGGGGTCAACATTGAGGTGCCCCTGATTGAAAAGGTCAGGGGTTCAAGCTCCCCGGAGCGCAATGGTGGAACAATTAATATTGAGGGCTACAAGCGGCAGTGTGGGAGGCTGAAACTCGGTGGGAACCTGCGGCTCGGTGGGAACCTGCGGCTGAGCTAGGGGGAGGGTCAGCATGGAGCAATCACCAGCATGGAGCAATCACTTGGGGATCAACTCCTTGTGCGCAGTAGTTAAAGATATTAGGAACCTGTGATCCATTGTGTGGTTACCGCGATTTACCTGGAGGCAGTTCTGAGGGGCCGGGACTGTTTCCTCGAGGACTAGTCGGGTGTAAGCCCGGAACCTCGATATCAAAAAAAAAAAAAAAAAAAAAAAAAAAATATGGATCTCATACTCCCACTAATATAACTACCACTACACATTAAATAATAATACTCCTTAATCCGCGTGTAAAAAGCAAACACTACCCTTTAGGTGGGATGGAGGGAGTATTTAAATGAAAATTGAAATAATACACAAAATTCATAGTACAAAATCTTTACTAACACTTTGTTTTGTTTGTTATCTTTTTTACACAATTGTACTTTTTGAAACTTTTTTATCCTTACTATTCAAAATCAATACTTTTTGTGTCCCCTATGTGGGTCACTCATAAGGGTCCACCGACATCAATTCCGGTGTAGGTCACCTACACGGGTCCAGTGTAGATAGGTCATCCACACGGCCGGCGGCGATGGCAGCGGGCGGTGGCCAGCAATAGTGGGGTGTGTGGGTGGATACTTAGAAATATTTTAATTTTGGTGGGAGGGGTATAATGAGCTTATCGGGGGAGTTTGGTTAAAAAAGAAAGAATGTATTTGATTTGTAGAGTTGTGTAGTTTTGCCTATTAGCACATATTTTAATATATAGTGAGTATGTGTATTAGTGTTATTATGTGTGGGTCCATGAAAATATATTAATTATTTTGTGTATATCTCATTTACCAAAAAGAGAAATATAATTCTTTGGGTGGGACACCTTAATTAATAAAATTGTAACTCTTGTGGCGGGATGGAGGGACCTCTGTCATATAGTTAAGTTCACATATGTAGTTAAAAAAAAGTTTTTTAACTTACTTTTAGGGGTACTTTGATATTTTTTAAATAATAAATAAATTATAAAATGAGTTATGTAAGTTGAAAAGAGGGTGACCATTTTTAAATTAAAATATATTATGTCATTTCTTTATTTAAGGGTGTAAAATTATTATGAGGTTATTGAAATGAGTGTCATTCTTCTATGCTTTATTATCAATAATTTTTAATAAAATATATAATATCAAAATAGAATATGAGATCTTAACAACTTATAAATTTATTCTCGTTATAAGGGGTGAAGATTAACATTATCCATTCTTACCAGATATGACTTATAAAATTATACTCCAGCTTCTTTTCTTTCTTTTTTTTTTTCCTTGTCTTATAATAGAACGCGTCAATGTACTACAACTTGTGATCTTGCCATAAAAATAAGTAGGAGACAATGATAAGATTGAGCTCAATATAATATGATATAAATCCGTGGCTTATTTGCAAATACCATAATTTCAAGAATATAAGATCTTCATTTTTGGACACATACTTATGGAAGCTCGTCTGACTAGAAAATTTTCATGAAACGGATAGAAATAAAGAGTTGTTGGACACTTTCAGAAAAATATCCACATTAAAATCTATCATGTCACATTTAAACCCAAGGACCTTTGAAGTTTAAACTTGTCATATGCATTGATTAGTTTATAGATTTTAATGGTTTAAACTCTTTTAAGTTGAATCACTGTGATGCTCTTAATATATAATTTATCATATTTTAAAAACTTATATTTTAACTATCAATCAATATACTTTATTTATATAATTAACTTATTTTAATAGGTCACACACTCCATTTAAATTTTGTGAGACTTTGTCACTTCTAGGAGTATATTACATGAATAAAGAATTAGATGAATCCAAATTTGCAGAATATGAGTATATTTTAATACTTCCTTCGTCCCACGTATTTTTATCCACTTTCCATTTTGGGGTGTCCCACGTATTTTTATACATTCCTTTTTTTGGTAAAAATACATAATATTTTATTATCTACTTTTTACAATCCCAACAATTTTAATTACTTTTTTATACTTTATTCATCATTCCCAATAATTTTATTCACTTTTTCTTTTTAAATTACTAATTTATCCCTACTTTCTCTTACATTATATATTAAAAAATAAAACATCTTAATCTCCGTGCACGTATATACGAGTAAAATACATGGGACGCACGGAGTACAAAAGTAGCATATTACATTAGTTATCCATCTGGATCAAGGTTGTCACGATCGATCACGCGGCCAAATCCTCCTTTGACTTTTGACCTTCAAGTTTCCGCGGTTTTTATTACAAGAAATACTACTAGATAATTGACTGCATTTTAAATTCTTTTGGCATTGATTGTTATTTAAAATATATTGAGTATTATTAAAATACATAAGATTATTTTAGCTGAATTTTTTTATTAATAATAATAATGCTATCTTTTATATTAAAGGATAATAACCTACATTGTTCTAAGAAGTAACATTTTATTATACTCCTAAAGAGTAACTTCTGTTCCAGCATTGAACGAGTTACATACTAATTTTTGCGTTTTATTATTTTTTTTCTAAATTATATATGTTCCTAATTATGCTTTCTCCGATACCAAATAAGAGAAGATGCTATTCCAGTTTAATTACAATATTAATTAGATTATGCTTGGATTCAATGCAGCTATAAAATTACTTAATATTCCCTAATGAACTATACTCTCTCCGTGAGATTCCTTTGTTTTTTATATGTGAATTGAGGAGTGTTATTATTTAATGTGTAGTGTAAAAGGATTATAAGTGTCAAATTGCATATGTTCTTTCATGTTTATTTTGACAAGTCCATATCTAATTACCTTATGAAGATAAAGCTATTTTTGGAAGAGGTCCATGATCCATATTTTTGGAAGAGATCAAATGATTGCAATTTATATGGAGATTAATTAAAGAGTGATTGAGCCGCGTTGTTATTGTTGGGATAAGGCAAATCCCAACAGTGGTATCAGAGCCCGGTTCGGGTGCTTATAAAATTCTTAGTATGCTCTGTGGTTGCAGCATAGTCTGACCTTCCACATCAGAAAATACTTTATAAGAGGAAGAGGGTTATTCATTAGGCTAAGGGTGGCATAAAAGAAGTGGGAAAAAGCTAGTGGCACAAGGGGGTCAGGAGAACAGCCGGATGCGGTGGCATCTCCTTTCTTGCGGTGAAATGCGCCGGACTGTGGCGACAGTGGCGTGGCAAGGGGTAGGATTTGCGGGACAGCAGTTTTTGGCAGAGTTCTTGGACCTGCAGCAATGTGAATTGCTGGGACTCCTGGTGGTGGAGTTGGCTTAACAGCGGCATGTGGTTTTTCATGGATGTCGGCTCAAGGAGGTTTGAAAGGAACAGGTTTTCCGGTAATGATTGGTATCGGGTGGCGTTAGATCGATAAAGAATGGCGTGGAGTCAACCGACAAGTGGGGAAAGCATCGTGAATTCCGGAGGTTAGAATCGGCTTCAAGTGACGACACTTTCAGTAGAAAAAGGGTTCGAACAATCCTGGTGTAGCCTGGCGGTAAAAGACAGCGACGTCATGTCGGTACAGACGGGTTTTGCTCAAGGTGGAGCAATGGTGCGGTAATTGCGGTGGAGCAATGGCACGGTAATTGCTTACGGTGGAGCAATGATGACGTTTCTGGTCAAGGAGGAGCTGTTGCGGCAACAGTTCTGAATGTTGAGTTAATATTATTGGGGATTCTTGTGACATGTTCTGTTGTCATGAAAAAGGTGTAATAATATTAGCTGGTCCACAAGTTTGCACACGGACATTGATTTGGCAGGTGATGTAGGGTGTGTGGTGGATGTATATCGATGGCTGATGGACTTCCAGGGGTAGCCAAGAGTTGGAAGTAGCACCATAAATATTAGCAGGTGTTTTCTATATGTGCCGCAGGAAATTCTTAGAATGGTTTATTCTAAGTGGTCTACTCATATGGTGGAGTAGGATTCTCGGGATAGAGAATGATTGTCGGTAAAGACAATGAGTCTTCATTTTATTTTGACAAGGTGGAGATTGTTGGTTTTTTGCCAAAATAAAATGAAGATGCTTTTGTCCCACATTGATTGGAGAGCAAAGGTGGAGAGGTCTTCTTAGGCTACATAAGAGGGCACCTTGTTTCAATGAATGTGCACCAATCAAGTACACTTTAATCTTTGTATTTGATTCTAGTTAAATTCCTTTCTTTGATTCTCGGTTGTGAGAATGGGAAGAAAGGTGAGAATTAGTCAAAGATTTATAAGGGTGTAGGGATTGGGGTCGAGAGAGAGAAATTCTGTGTGATTGTAAAAATTTTTCACATAGTGGTATTTTCTCGGGTCCATGGTTTTCCTCCGGTTTTGGAATTTTCCACGTAAATTCTTATGTTGTGCTTTTTATGTTTTTCTTTGTTTGTTCCTTAGGAATGAATGGGGATCTGCCTGATCCCAACAGTTATTACTCCTAAATATAAATATGAGAAGAAACGAGGAAATGAGTTGCTCTTTTTTGTGAAGAAAGGTTCCTCTTTTTTTTGTGAAGAAAAGAAAGAGTATGAAAAGTTCTATGTTCTAGGGTTTTCGTGTGTAAGAAATATTTCTTAACAATCATTGTATTTATCACATGAGAGGGAGTCTCATGGGGAAAAGTTATATTCTATTAGTGAAGTAATTAGGTTGAGTATTGGATGTACTCAAGTCCTTGTATTATTGAAATCTAATAGAAGAAAATGGAAGAGGGAGTCTTCCTGATTATTCTTGGGGGAAATTTGTTTTTATCCTTGATAGTTTTTTCATAGTGAATAGATGTATTAGTGAATATGTAAGCCTTATATTTTAATTATATTAATGGGTGTTTGTGAGTACCATGTATATAAAATAGAAGCGAAACTCTTAGGGACGGATGCCTAAAATTAAAAAGAGGTCTATTTTAAGCGGACGGAAGAAAAAAAAATGAGTTTGAATAGTTATAAACTCAAACTCTATGTAAAATGAATACTCCATCCGTCTCATCCAAAGGGATTTTTACTTTTTTACGTGAATTAAGGAATATTATTATTCCTTAATATGTATTGGGTAGTTGTATTAGTGGGAGTGTGATTGTATTAGTGAGTGTGTGTAGATCTCTGTGTGTAACAAAGGAAATTAGACTTTTTAGGTGAGACGCCCAAAATAGAAAAAATACCCAAAGGGGACGGGGGTATATAAGATAAAAGTGATGGATGGCAGGAGGCATTAGATTAAAAAAAAAAATTGCCAATTTTTTAAGGGTATGTTAAAAAATGCTCAAATGACGGAAAAGCTCTTGACTCAATATTGACACGATTGTGATTTTTGAAAAAGTCACAATCGAGTCAAGTTATACTTTGACTCGAAGTATCACAATCGTGTCAATATCGAGTTAAGGACTTAATTTTCCGTTATTTTGGGTACTTCTGAATTTTTGCTCAAAAAGTCGGCAATAAAAAAAAAATTTAAATCTTTTTGCCTACTGTTCAATTTCACTTATGTGGTGATATGATTAAAAAATATTAATTAAATAAGAGAGGGGAGATAAATAAATAAATATATATATATATATATATATATATATATATATATATATATATATATATATATATATATATATATATATATATATATATATATATATATATATATGAGATGAATTATGCTATCATCACGTGATAGTGATGATGAGGAAAAAAACTGTATTATATACAATTGAGGGGTTACATAATCTCCGTAATTGAAGGAGATCAAATAAAAGCTAATTATACAATCAAGGAATTACAATGAATGTAGACATACAAGGAAAAGAGAATATCAACTCTTTCCCTTAATAATATATATATATATATATATATATATATATATATATATATATATATATATATATTGAATATTTTGAAACTTCGGTAACTTTTTTGAAAATTAAAACCTGATATACAAAATGGAAAACAAACATAAATGAAGCTTTTATGTGGATCGGGAGATGATATTTTTAAAAATAAAATTCATTTAAAAATTAGTAGTAGTGAATTCATTTTCAAGCCGTGAAATATTTTTTTAAAATATAATTACTAGTAAATATAACAAACGTTTCATGAATGTAAACTTTTAACGGCAAAGTTCACCTTAACTCACTGCTATTTTTTAGTATATAATAATAATTAATTTTTTATTATTATTACTCTTAATTGAAAAATATTACTTTTATTCAAAATGTTGCAGATTTTTTTTATTCCAATTAAGATGAGCAATTATTTATAAGCAAATACTTATGCTAGACTATATGGAAAATGTAAAAACAGTCTCACACACAAATATAGTTCATATTTATATTATAATAACTCTAAAAATAATATGTCATAAATAAAAAAATGGCAATTTATAGTGTGCACCCGGGTGCACTTAAAGATAGGTGCACCCACATACAAATATAAATAAAAACATATACAATTAAGAGTAAAAAATGTATACAATTTAATTCTTAATTTTTTTAATAAAAAATTGTATATAATATTCAATAAAATGTTATACACATATGGATATTAACTTTTTTAATGAGAAAATAATGTGAAAAAAGTTTACAATTATTACAAAACACGTATACAAAATAGAATAATATGTATACAAAATAGAATAAAAAGGTATACACATATGGGTGCACCCGGGTGCATCCAATATATACTTAAAAAAATATATATTTCTTATAAAATTAAGTTGTATAGTGTAAGAGGCAAACTCATCGTTTAAAAAGCAAGCAAACATGGAATCCGTTATTTCTCCTAGTTAAAATAACCACCGGAAACGTAATTATAAATAATTAAATACTCCATAAAATAAATTTGAGTTGACTCAGTCACTCAAGTAACATGCAATTCAGCTCCAAGAACCTACGATGCTTTGAAATAGGAGTATAGTTTTACCCTAAAACTTTATCCATATCACGATGGTTAAGCCTGAACCCATTAGCTAGCATTTTATTATCATACTTTTCTTATTTTGTGTATATATTGTTTTTCTTTTGTTTTTCTTCATATTGTTATGAGTTTTTCTTTTATTTTAAAATTTGAACCTTAACTACCTATTTCTTCATTGTTTCGGTTATATATATATATATATATATATATATATATATATATATATATATATATATATATATATATATATATATATATATAATTCACATAATATATTAATATTAATAATATCTCATAGAGTCATTCATATTTTCCATATTCATTTTTTACCTTAAATTATTAATTATAACACAAATTTACACTCATTTAATTTTTATTTTTCTAAATTTATGCTATAAATTCATGATAGTAATATTTTAAATTACTTTTTATAAGTAATTATAATTTTTTAATTATAATTTATTTACCTTATTATTTTAAATAGGTATGAAGTATACTTTTGTAATTACATGTCATACTCTCAGAAAAAATTTCTAAATCCACCTTTGTTTTTCATATACTGGATAACAATTTATTATACAACTCGAGAGAGGAATTATTTATTGTGTAATAATTAATTGTATTCGTAATTAATTAGTACTCACCTCCATTCTAAAGAAGGTACTCTCCCCGGAAATGTTGCTGCATTTTATTAAAAAGAATGTTCCATAATTAATGTAATATTTTTTTTTTTAATTAGATGTGATCCATACAAAACATTTAAATATTTCTATGGGCTCACAATACTATAATAATATAACTGCCCACTATACATTAAAATATTATTTTTCTCACCCACAATTCATGAAAACTTCCTCTGTCCCACAAATTTTTTCACCCCTCCTCCAGCATAGAGATTAAGAAAAGTGATAACTTTTAGGTGTATTGTGGTATTTTTTGTAATAAATAAATGATAAAGCATGTTAGGTGTCTTAGGTATGGGTGATTTTTTTATAAATAAAATGTATGGTGAATGATGATTGTATTTGACTTTTTACTTTTTTAGGAAGATGTAAACTTTTGTGGGACTAGTCAAAATGAAAAATCGTGTCATATGAAATGGGACAGAGAGAGTATAATATTTCTTAATATTCGTGCAAACAATAAATGTAACAACAAAGACGGGACGAAGGGAGTATATATCTGTTTTTTACGGGTAGATTAAGGATTAAAATATTTTAATGTGTACTATGTAGTTGTATTAGTGTTGTGTATAGATCCATGTGAATATAATAATAATTTTGTGTGGATCTCATATATAAAAAATGAAATGTATAATTTGTTTCGGAACATGCCAAAATAACAAAATTTATAACAAAAGAAATAGTGATATATATATATATATATATATATATATAAATTAATAATTATTATATATGAAAAACATAAAAATCAAATTGGAGCTCAATTGCATCGTATAACTAATTAAGATTCTCTACTTAGATTATGTTCCATTGATGGAAGATAAATCACCTTTTTTATTTTTTTCACAAATTTGAAAATGCTGATGTACTTTCCATCATTGAATGTTTTGTAAAACCATCTTGGAGTAGGAATCTCATTCATACCAATCCTCGACTTACTGAATTTAGTGCCAAACATAATAAAAACATAAAAATCTCACGCTAAAAAAAAAAAATAATAATGGGTGAATAAAAACTACAAACAGTGTTGGAAAAAAGAAAAGAAAAAAAATCACTTTGGCCGCATAATGTCTCTTTTGAGCTATGAGGTTTGAAAATCATTGAAAAGTAATACTCCATATGTTTGTTTTAGATTTTTTTTATGATAGATTTTAAGTTTATGTTAAATCAATATATAAGATGTATGTGATGATATACGTGAATGTGAAGTAATCGATGTTAGAGAATGGATGAAAGAGAGAAATATTATTAATAGAGAAGAGAAAAGTATAAAATATAAGTGGATTGGAGATTAATATAGTGTGTGCATATGTATATATAGGTGATTTTGAAAATCTGAATTCGATTTGAAAATCAAAACTTAAGTTCGAAAAGCGAATAAACAAAGCTTCAAGGTATGTTTGAATGTAGTTTACATGAATTTTTAAAATCATGAATAATGATAATTTATATTCCCTCTTCCAAATGAAATTGTGAAACATCATCCAATAAATCTCATCAGGAAATGAACATCAATTTCATCTCATCAAGCAAAACAAAAAATGGTAAAATAAAGTATGGTGTCAACAATAAAATGCAGCTCGTCGAGCGCCACCACGAGAACAAGCAATGGAGCTCTAACCTTCCATATCGACTGCAATGATCACAACCTGCCCGGTTTCTGCAAAATGAAACCTTGAGTCGTTAAGTGCTATCGCGCAGTCTGCAATAAATTATTTCAAATATTTTGGCCAAGCTAGAGACCCATGTCTGGTTATAGAGCAATGATAGTTAAAGATAGTTGATTTATGAGAGGATAGGAAAGAAAGATCCCAAATAACTCTGTATAATACAGATTCCAAATCTTCTGAAATCACTCCAATTAATTATTCAGATTGAAAGCCAAGTAATTTCAAAGTTCAAACCAACACATAATCAAACAAAATGTATCGCTTTGTTGTGGTGAACACGAAATCTGCCAAAAATCCATAATAATAAATATACAGGTAAACTGAGATTCAATGAGCCATGTTAAGTACATGTTCATGATATTAAAACCAAATCAGGGTGGGGGAGGCAATAAACGAGCTAATTAGCAAATGAAATTCTAAATTATTTCCAATTGATTGTACCTATAAGATACTCAGGACAAAAGTCTAACAATCAATACTTAGTTATGTTAACAAATGGAATTATTGTGAAACAAACCTTTGGAAAACATGATCAACTTTTTCTTGATTCCTTCTCGTGATCCCGCCAAGGATTCAGAGCTTCTCTCATGGCTTGAGCTTCAGGTGAAGTATCCCAAGCCCTCCTCTCCGACTCTAGAACTGTTACTTTATCATCTGCTCCATTCCAAAATAAAGTCAAATAAATATCTGCGTAACAATTGGTTGCTCTGACTACAAACACTAGCAAAATGAACATGGAAATATGGAACCGAACAAGAAGCAGATCCACGTTTTACTGAGTTTCCAATTTGAAAACTAGAACTAGCAAAGACTTTATACACAAGTTGCGGAACTCAGTACCTTCATTTCAAGTGAATTAAAAACTAGGATTCTTGAGAAACTTCAAGGAAAATGAATGAGAACATAAAGATATATGTGTGCTTGGTATACACGGGGATCAAAAAACAAAGCCCCATGTATAGGTGTTTTTTTTTGTTGATAGATTCGGATGGATCGAGGTTCCAAAATCTACGCCCTTGTTCGTTTATTATGAAGGATGTTAAGATGGGGATTATTCAATCATTACCAAACAATCGATTTTTAGAATTATCCCACTATCATCTACTTTTTCCTATTATGCCTACACCTTAATGTCCAATCACATTTTTCATCCAAATTCACTCCAACTAGGCAAGGACCTTCACGACTAGTGGTACTCTTACAGATGCAAAAAAATATACACCATTTGAGAATTAACAATTCCTCTCCTATATGGGAGCCTAAAACACATTCTTCACACAAATCAACATGCACATTTCCAATCTGCTGTAAAATACCTAGCAACCAAAAGGCTCTTATCAAGAAATTACTCAATTTAAATTCTCAGTACAGCATGAAATTATTGCTCCTAAACTCAAGATTGAATTTTGTGGGCTCTGATTTAAGAGATATCTGACCTAATTCCTCAAACCAAAAAAAAAAAAAAACTAATTTCAATACAGCCGGAAAACTAAAATCCGTTTCAACCATGAGATGCGCTTCAATCATTTGCAATTTATAAACAGAATCAAAAAAAGAAAATTACAAAATAATAATAATATTGCGTGTGAATAGAGGAGTGAGAAGGAGAGTTCTCACACAGAAACCAGTTTTGATCATGAAAAGTTCCATTGAAGCTCCAACCATGGCTGATCCAACAGCAATCTTCAAGTACCAATCCCAAAACTTCATCATTATTCAGCTCTTCGTTTGTGTATCAACTTCCACCCAGCCAAATGCCGCCTTCAAAATTCAAAGAACCCTCACTCGTCATTACGCACATACGACATAAGTCGTGCTTTTAAAATTGGCGACTAATAATTAAGATGTTGAATCTGCATGTTCAAATCAAATGTGGCCCATTATTTTAATAATGCATTTTTGGTTTCATATTCCTTGGGCTTTAATTTAATTTTGGATGTGGGCTTACATAATAATCAGGCCTTAATTAAACTTAACATGAAAATGGGCCTTTTCTATTTTTCATAAATTTAAATAATTGTAGAAATTAAAATTTTTTTTAAAAAAAATACTCCGCGTAAAGTATGGATGACGAGGGGAGATGGGGAGGCAGAGAATACGAATCACCTGATTCTCTTTGCACGCTTCGGATATGTTTCTATAAAATCCAATCCGATCAATTTGTAGAGAACGTCGCCACGAACTCCCCCTTTAAATTTGAAGTGAAACAGTGAAGAACCGGACACCCAAAGTCAATGGCTTCTCACATGCTCTTCTCTCTATTTCTTCCCCTGTTATTCAGGCTCTCAAATCTGCACACTCTCACTTCTCTCTGCTTCTGGTCGCTGATTCACGCCTCCAACAAGGCAATCCTCTTAATCAACCCAAAAGTGGGTTTTGAATTAAATTCCATTGGGCCTTATATATATTTTGGGCTTCTATATTTGTTTTGGGCCAATTATTATTTTGGGCAAGCCCAATAAATGTAACATAAAAAAAGTGTATATAATATACTATAAATATTGATAAGATTTACATAATATACACATGATAATATATTATATAACATAAATGGGTCGGAACGGGTAATATGAGACGTGGTTAATACTCAGGCCCACTCCATTTTCAAAAGGGAACAGGTCGGGTCCGTTCCAAATATTATGACCCAGGACGAATTCAAATCGGACCAAATAAAATTATCATCCTTACTTAATAGTTTAAAATAAAATTAAAAAAAAGGCAAAAATTCCTCGCAACTCCCTAAATTTATCCTTGTTTGTAGTTCTTGTAAAATATATTAAGGGGGGAAAATTTTAGATTTTATGTATCAAATGTAAATTGAATGTCTAATCTATCTATCTATCTATCTATCTATCTATACTAATATAAAAGCAAAATGTCTCTCTCAATTTTGACCAATTTTGACCAAGTTCAATTTTAATCTTGATCATTAATCTATTCTAAACAGATCTTCACCGTTTGTCTTGACTCGGTGCCATTTCACTAAATTTACCAAAACTTTTGGACCCTTTTACAATTACAATAAACTTTTTGAACAAAATTTGGGAATTCGGTGCCATTCTTAAAATCCACGACGGGAATGGAGAGCAGAAGGGATCGTGCGCCGTGGTTGCTGCGATAATCTCAATTTCAATTCAGTCCTCTTGAATCCAAAGTAAAAGGCTGGCTTCGCTGCTATTTCTTCTGTACGCTCGCTCCTTCTTCTTCCGGCCATCCATCTATAAGGGTTGGCAGATTGACGATAAAATTAGGGCATTTTTCTTTAAGGAGTCTAATTATCATAAGTTTCTCATTTTTCTTCTCTAATTCTTCACTACTTTATCAATTCACCCAGATATACAACTGATTGATTATCTTCATATACAAAATTGAATTCATATAGAGATCAATTTGACGGTGTCTGCGTTGTGTCTTCGATTGCGAAAAACAAAACAAAACGACACCGGTGAATTTATTGAAGAAGAACTATGTATTCTAAACTAAGGAAATAAGACATGATGATGTGCAAAAATCAATTGCTTTTAAATGTTCATTTGATCTAGGTATTGTTCATTTCTGAATGAATTGTTATTGGGGGTGGGATTTGATTGCAATCCCATGATATTCACTATGGATGTAACTGGAATATGATAAGTTGATTTTTATTTTCTAATTGAATTTTCGTTGATTCTTTTTCTCTTATTTTTTAACACAAGAATAACATTCTTTGTTGGATTAAAACACCCATTTTTAATTTCTTTCTCCTCTATTAAAAAAATAAAAAAAAATGTTGAATGATCAATGGTTCTAATTTACATGTATATAATTAGAAAAAAATAAAAAGAGAAAGAAAACTAGCATCAAAAGTATGCCTTTAACACTGTTAGCAGTTTAGTTCACTAATTGTTTTGTAATCTGTAAGGTTTTCTGAGGTTTCTTGATGAGAGAAAATACAAAATATGGTTTACAGGTATCTGATTAACTTGACTTTTATATTCCAATCTTGAAGCAAACTTTACTTTACTTGAGTTCTCTATTTGCTAGGTTTTTTATAGAGTTGGCATCTTTAGATGTTGTGGGATTATGTAGAGAAGTTTCAATGGTAGAAGATATATTATATTTCTAATTTCTTTTTTCTCATGTTCGTTGTTCCTTTACTTTATGAAATGTAAATCTTTTTAGTTGAGAGGAAACTTGATTCTCTTCTTTATGTTTAATTTTTTTATTGCCTGCATTGATTTTTTCCTCACATGAAAGTGAAGGTGTCATAAATGGCGTTAGAACTTTTAGGTGTGTTGAAAAGAGAGAACTGATTCTTGATTTTCGCTATGTCCATTATGAATTTTCTTTTTTCTTATGCAGATTTATTTGAATGGAATAGGATTAATAATTGTAAAATGCTATCTCATCTCCATTGGCACTTGAAAAGTGAGTTCTTACTGTATTCCTGCCTACACAAATATGTATGTGTATTTTCTTATTATATATATTTGAATTTGCGTGTATGCTTTTATATAAAGTTCTTAATTATTAATAACCTTCTAAACATTTAATCTTGACAATCTAACTGAAATTCTTTATTCAATTGTGATTGATGGATGTAATATGTTTGTTTATGGCGGGTCCTTCAATCAACGATAATTACATGCCTCATTTGCAATGATCTGTTTATATGTTTCTCTTTGATTAACTCATCAAGAGATTGGTATAGGTTCATGATATGTTTCTTATCTTTTTTGTTTTAATTGTTTTGGTGGCATAACTCTTACCTACTATATATTAATTGATTTTGACAATTTATTAAGCTATTGGATCTTGATTTGAGTATGAATTGATTCTAATTTTAATTATTGAGAAATATAACTTTCATTACATCACCATGACAACGATCATTCCCATTGGTACGTATTCTCCTCAATTTTTCTATAATCTTATGCATGGATAAATATTCAGAGGTAAAGTCATCTTTTTTGGTTATGAATCATCAGCTTTAAGGAATTCTAACTTTGACAATTTTGTTGATACAATTTTATTCATCTTTACTATAGGATACTCGATTATGCGTGTGGGTTAAAAGATGAATGATGTTTACATATTTTTCCTTAAGACATGGCTCATTTTAAGAATTATTTTCAGTAGCAGAAGAAAGAGACTTTGTGTATCTTCTGGATAATTGTCATTGTGACTAGCTATTCTTGCAAAGTGTTGATTTGGTGAGTCAATTTAAATTTTAAATTTTATGCAGTAATTACATTTTAAAATCTAATTTATTTGCGATTTGCACATTTTTTTTGCATACTTCAATGGACTATTTATCAGTGTGTGTTTGTTTTAAAACTCTTAGGTTAACTCGACACTTCATATTCTCTCTCGACTAGCCTTACCACAAAACAAGCACAAAAATAGTGGTGGAAGATAACCATTATCATATTTTGCCGAATCTGTTCGGAGACCAATTAGAAGAAGAGGAAGAGGTGGTTGAATCTGAACCCAAGTCCAATCGCAAACCTAACTATGCATCTGTATTAATGATATTTTCATCTTTAAATTTTAGTTTTGAGCATTTGAATCTATTCTTAATGTGTATATAAATTGCATGTGATGGGATTCTTTTATGTTTGTGGTGGATTCTATAATAGCCAGAAGCAGTTGTGTTTTTCTATTGCTCATTTATCGATGTCCATTTCATTCAAATTTTTTATTCATTGTATTCTATTTACTTGATTTAATGTCCCTATCTATGGTTTATTGGGTATCGTCATTTTCTCCCAAAATTTCCTAATAGTTTAGTTTAGTATATTTATTTGCCTTACAGTTTTGATTTAGGCCAAGTTTGCTTTCTTTCTTTTGTGTTTGTTTTTATTTTTTTGCTGCAACTTTTCTAATAGTAGATTATGTTGCTAATACCCTATTATATTATTCATATGCATTATTAAATAACTCATCCTCATTTTTGGTTTTGTTTTGGTTAGATTTTTTAGGAAATAGATATTGCAAAGAAGCAACATAGGAAGATGAACATAACCGTGATGAATTTTGTAATGCAGGCTTGTGTTCATTGCTGTGACATTGAATTAACTCTTTGATTGTTCGATGAAATGCTAAGGCAAGAGGGCTGTGGGGTTGATGATATAGCATATGGTATGCTTTTGAAGGTAATTAGACTTACATTATTTAATTGAATTTTCTTTAAAGTTGATGTGTAGAGATTTCATGGGATCATAGATGTGGGGATACAATTTTAATGACTCACTCATGTATTTAATTTTTGGTATGATTTTGAATAATTTATTTTTTGAAATTAAATTGCTTCTCTTCCACTAGCTATATAAGCTCTTGATCATTAATTAAGAAATTGATAGGTTTGAGATTTAGGGCTCGAATTTCCTTTAGCTATCCATTGTTGATTGCTTAAGATTTGCAACAAACATACGAAAGACACATAGTAGAGGTTTCTAAGTCAAAATTTATTTGTGTCTATATATAGCAATTTTGATCCGTATCGCACTCATTAAATATATTTTACTATATCCTTTATGTATAAACCATATACTGCAATCTATCAAACTATTCACATATTTGTTAAAATATTGATATCTCTCTTTATTCTTTCAAAGGTTTTGGAGGATGTTGTGAATTTCAAAACTAAGAAATTCTTGAAGTTGTTTAACTGTCTTTAAATTACCATGAGCTGTGCCAACAAATTATTAAAAGTGGGTTCGCTGGTAGAAGCAACTCAGTTTGCACATTTGGTAAATATATATCTTTTGTAAGAGCACTTTAGTTTTGTCTAATTAGAGATATCTTACAGGATCAGTAATCAGGATCCTTGCCTCTTTTATTCAAATTATCTACACATTTAAAATGGCTTACTATTTTAAATGAATAATAAATATGTAGGAATGTTTTTGATTAGAAGAGATAGTACAATCTCTATCAGCGTCTAGGTTTGAGATAAAGTTGCCCTATATTTTTTATGTTCATTGTGAATTGTGATAGTAATTGATAGTTAAGCATCAGCATATATCTTTTATTGTTGTATACGTTATATACAACCATAAAAATATTATTTGGCATTGATTTCTTTTAAAGATAAACTTTCATATAATACTGATTTTATTTAAATTGGACATTTCAAGTTAAGATATTAGAAATAAATGTTAAATGTCTAATTAAGTTACTTCAGATTATAGATTGGGTGTGGAGATTTTGATATATATATATAGAGCTTAGCCATATATTATCAATCAGCCCAAGGAAATGTATGTTTCAACTGGCAAGATTTTCGAACACTTCAACTAAGTAACCTTTTTCTGTAAATCTTATTGTAATAGAAGTGTAAAAGTTCATGAAACAATTCGTTGTATATGAAAGAAGAGAGAACATACAAAAATGACATTAATGAGCGTGAGTTATCTGTTACTTAAGAAATATATTGTTGTTTATAGAAAGCTCTTACATTGACTTCTTCAGCTAAGTTTGTCCCAACTTTTCAAGTTTTGATTCTTAATTAATGGATGAGAAGAGAAATATAGATTGTATGTCATATATTTGTTTTTGAAGGCAAGAGAATCTATTTGATGGATCTTCTTCATAAACAGAGAGCAAATGCATGTAGTTCAAAGGAAGGTAGCTAATACTTTTTTTGAATAAGTAGTCGAGTTTACTTTTTTTCTTTTTCTTTTTTTTAATCTTTTAGTTTTATTTTTTCTTTTTGCTAACACATTTATGTTCTAATATAATTTTTTGGCAGCAGCATCTAGAAAACTTTCCGGGTAGCCTCTTTAATGAGAAAACTGACTGCCACACATTCTGTAATGAGTTTATCTTTATTATTCTTCAATATTGTTCCATATTTGGTCTATATTATTGCATTGTTTCCTTCGGTACTAGATTTATGCATTGCTTTATTGCAAGTACTTTTGTCTTAGTATGTTCAAGTATTTATTTTTGACAATCATACATGTTAATGCAACTTGACAGAATCTCATATAATTCAAGAAACAAAATCTTTGTTATAATTGCAATCAACTATTAGTATAAGAGGTACATTGTGTTGATTTTTTTTTGATAGTGTGCAATATCTGAACGTGCATGTTCTGATATATTTATTCCACAACAGTAAATTTTGAAAGTACATGCTCTGCTCAGATTTTCTGTAAGTTTATCTTTATTTTATTGTTCTTAGGAAGTCTTTAAATTTAAAAAAGATATTTCATGTTAGTGTGCTAGTGGAATTTAGTTGTACGTTTATCACCATAGTTAAATTGTTGTTAATAATTCTTCGAAATATAATAGTACATTGCATGAGTAATCAGTGAATTTGTGCATTTCCTTGAATGAAAATGCTTAGCTGAGCTGCCTTTTTTGTGTCTTAAAGGTTACTTGGGAAGGAAATGACAAATATCTGATTACTACATTTGAGCAGCTCCTTTGTGCATATCATCTTGATTGTGTTCATCCTTCACAACTGCCTTCAAGGTATGGAATAAAAGCCCCCAAACCAATCATTTATCTATTTAATTTTTATCTACTTTTATATATGAGTTTAATTACTTTTAATGTATATTTATTTTGTTTACTTATTGAAGAACTGTGTAAAAAATTATTTAATGATCACGGGCATCTACATTAAGCAACTTAGTTTGCAGAATTTGAACATTAATTTTACTATGGACAAACAAGGATATTTTAAAAAATATTATGAAGTACTCCCTCCGTCCCGCTAAGCTCTTCTCCTTTCCTTTGTAATTTAAAAAGGAAAGGTGAAGAGTACTTATTATAAATATTAGATGAGTATGAGATAATTTTATTAGCCACGAAAAGATGTGCAAGCCTGTGGTATCTTTTCTGATTTTTCTCGCCGATTAGATGGGAATTGAATGATTTTCTATCAATTGAACACAAATAATGGTTGATAATTTCTTTTCTAGACCCTTATTTTTAATTGAGAATGAGGATTCTTGTGCAATATGTACAGGAGAACTTTCCTGCAAACAACTATTTCTTTCTTTTATATTTCTATAATTCTTTTATAGGTATTTACTTGAATAAGTTTTACAAGAAATAAATGATGAAATTGCTTATTTGAATCTCAATCTCTGTTTATAAAAATTGCTTATTTACTTCTTTAACAACATGTTTCTTTTGTTTTTATAAAGTTGATGCTGTGGAGATTACACATTTGACTTAGTTTCACAACCAATCTCCTTTATTTTTCTTTTTTCGTGTTCAGCCTTTTAATGTCTTTGACAAGCTTTCGTTATTTTCTATAGATTAATGGCAGAGAAGACGACACACCAACTTAAGCTGCTAATAATCATGAAACCAAATTAAGCTTATCATTATTCTTTTATGTGGTTAAGATAAGACTCTTAACTAACAGATTTTCATTTTCTTAACTTACATCTTTGCTGTATATATAGTCGCCGAATTGGTAAAGATTATATTTTTAAGGTAAATATGAATTTATCTTTGTTGATTAGTCTATATTTTAACCCAAATTCATTTTTTTAATTGTCTCATATAATAAATATACTTGATTGATTCCTATTTTTCAAAATGTAGGAAATGACAATATTGAAGAGGAATCATTGGGCTGGTGCTTTAATTGAGCCATTACAGGTTATCCAATATATGTTTGTGTTGCACATGCTTAATTTTATTTTTTTATTTATATATTGTGGCTTTAGGTGTTTTTGTTAATACTGTGGTTGTGAAAGCAATATAAGCCTCTTAACCAACAATTTTCATTTTCTTCACTTGTATCTTTGTTGTGGAGTTGTAGAATTGGGGTTGAATAAACTATATAAATTGAAAATATAGAGTTGTGATGTTGTGGTCACATGCTTCAAATCAGTGGGAATAATATCTTATTCATCTCATTGTGAGATAATGAGGTGTATAATTTGATACATTATTATTATTTTATGAATGAGTTAATCAATTTTCTCCTTTGGATTGAACACATTTCAGAATAATTTATTTCTCCTGTAATTCTAATTGCTCCTTTATAGTTTGCTCTCTTATCTAAACATTAAAAATAGTGATTATGTGATCACAAGCGTCAATTCAGTGGGGATAATCTCATATTCATTTCATCATGTGATAATAAGGTGTATTTTATGATACTTAATTTTATTCATTATGTAATGTTATCAATTTTTTCAATTCAGAGGGCATATACTTATGAAATCTATTTTTTATTCTTTGTTTTATTGCTTCGGTACACATTTTTTCATTTGTCACGACGACGTGATCGGATAAGGTAAACAAATTAGACATGTGTATATAGGTTGAATTTGCTTTTTTTCTAGATTTTTTTCTTAATTTTGTAATTGGTATGAATTTGATAAAAAATATTATTTGTATGGTTTGATGCTTGAAATATTTTATTTGTTGGTATAATAATGGAAAAATAAAAACATTCTTTATGGTTCAGAGGGATGATGAGACCTGTAGGAACTCATGGAGGAAAGGTAGTCATCACATATGATACGGTAGTTCTTCTATTTGCTATTTCAGACAAAAAAATGTAGTATTAGATGGTTATGTACATTTTCTTCTTCTTTAATTGCTATTTCCCCCAGTGGTGATTCTTTCTTTAAGGTATTGACTTAGTGAGTTCTCTATTTTTCTTCATCATTCAAAAATTATTTGAACATTTCTAAGCAATATTTTTTTAATCTCGCTAGACCGGCAGGTTCAACCATTTCAACCGGGAACCGATCCAGAAACACCTATAAGATAGCTTCGGAATTAAATTGGGAAAAACTTATTCGAATTGAAAAAATTGGAAAAATTGGATGAACCAGAAACTTAAGGTTATGTATTCCTTCTTATTTTTTTTAATTATTTAGTTGTTGGTTGACCACTTGACCAGCCATTTCCCCTTTTATTCTTTGGCAGTGTATGAGAAGAAAGAAACAGTGTCAAAATGTAGTAAGAAAAGTAGTGAGGAGAAGTTGAAATACAGTACCGACTGTAGTGAGAATGAGTAGCGCCGACGACGGGAGGAGATAAATTAAAGACTACTAAACTTCAAACTCTCAAGTTTCAACGTAAGTTTCAATTCCAACACAAAGAGGTAAATGAGATTTGAAATCATTGAATTGTAAAATGTATATCTTTTTATATATTATAGCTATAAACTCACATTTTGCAAGATAATTTATTTTTTATATTGTGACTTTTTGTTATATATGTATTTTTGGGTTTATCCACTTTCATCCAAGTGTATTTAGTCAAATGATATCAATTAATGGTAATGAAGAAGTACTTGGTTAATAGAATTATGCTTATCCTTCACTCAATTTATATTTGAGATTGATCTACAGTAGGGCCAATAGCTTCCATGATTGTTTTTGTGACGAAGTTTTGGGTGATGTATAGATTATAGGTATGAACACAGATTTCGCTATTGTTATGAAACTTAATTGAAGGTTGCGGGATAAGAAGTTCCACTACACTCAATAAGTACAAGAATTTTTTTTAATCTATCAGCCGATTAAAGTAGTTGTTATTGAAGATATCATGTTCTGATAGATGTTACAAAATATGAAATTCCATTTCCAATTTTCTTTCTCCACTTTTTCGATTTTGGATTCTTTAAGAATATAATAAATTCTGAATTGAGGATTGTTGTTTAATATGCAAGATTATTATAGGAGGAAAACTTTTACATGGCAATGAGAAATTTTTAAAAAGCCCTTAAGAATTTTCGCCGGTTGTTTTCCCTTATTTTAATTGTGTTTGCAGTTTTATTAATTACTTAATTATTTTGTATGTTGAGATTCATTGATAAGTAAGATTTTGCTATATAGTTATTATTGATTCTTGGTGATCACATTAAAATTTTTCTTTTAATGATGGTAGTTTTTCTTTCATTATTGATTCTTGGTGATCACATTAAAGCTTTTCTTTTAACGATGGTGGTTTTTCTTTCAATAGAAATGATTTTTTTTGTTGATTTTAGAGTAGGAATATAAATTGTTTACTCGGTCAGATGCCTGCCACAGGTGTGCAGGATTATGGTCATAAAAAATATCAAGCACAGATCTAATCAATATACCACTTCACGATAATTATTTCTATGCTTAACAGTAATGGTGGCATTTGAGGCCTATTTACTGAATAATTTCTTCAATTTATCTTTTCAAGCATAAGTGCTTTATTCTTCCACTTTTTTTTTCATGTCACCCAATATTTTGTTTTGCTATGCTTTTATACAATGATCTAAACATTATGACTTATACGCTTAACTTGATTTAAAATCCTATTTTGGGCTTCGTTCTCAACTATTTATTACACATATTTTGGCCTATGTTTTAACTGACTTCTCTTTTATCTGTTTAATTTTTTCAGGTTTTTATAATTATATTATTTTGGTTGAGCACATTTATAATTAAGTTGAGTTAAATTCCATTAATGTTTCATATAGCAAAGCACTTGGTAAACCCAAAGTCTGTATTTTGAGCTTTTGAAACTAAATCATTGCAATTATGTCTTTCCTTTGCTTATAGCAAAGAACTTTAGATTAGTAAATCATGGAAGCTTTCAGATAACAAATTTTTTTCCCATTTAGTTGGATTGTATTTAGATTGACAAATTTATTAGAATGTAACAACATTTATTCTGCATCAGATTTTCCTTAATAATATGGGTTAAAATTATATACGCACCACAACAGAACGTTTCTATGTTGTAAGTGATATTCCTTCAATATGTAAGGCTATAAATTTAGTTTGTATAAAAAATTTAGATTTAGTGTTTAATTCAATTATTTAGATAATGGAGTACAAGTTTATAATTTATTTAATTCTTATTCAACTTTACTTTATACCAAATTAAATCTACTGTCAAAATTAATTATCAACAGTAAATGAAAAATAAAATACTAAACAGTTAATATAAGAAATAGTCTCAATTTTTTCTATGATAGTGGAAAATAAAGCAGCTGTATTGTTTGTTTCATAACATCTTTCAAATTGATGGGGTCCACGACAACACAAAGTAATAAGTTATGTTTCAATATAATTTTTTTTGCACAAACATTTTTAAAAGGTTATAAGTTATTTTAATTAAAATTAAGTTTTGTTATCATATTATATGTAATATATTCTATAATATCATTTCACTCATATATGGAATTAAAGTAATAAAGTATAATTGGAAGGTTAATTATTTCTTTTGATCGTATATTATTTTAAGAAAGTGAATCTTTTTTTGTGATGGACGGGTGATGGAAATTTAATGGCTATGGGTAGGGATGACAACGGCCGGAACAGATGATTTTAAGTATCCAATCTATGTACCCTAACGGGTACCGCGATAACTAATATATATATATATATATATATATATATATATATATATATATATATATATATATATATATATATATATATATATATAGTATATGTTATATAATATATATATTTATTTTATATATTTTATTAATATATTAAATATTTATTTAAAATAATAGATTTTATATTTAACTAATAAGAGTATAATTTTTTATAATTATTATTTTAAACTATAAAAAAATATAAATATTGATAAATAAATGAGTATTAAACAGGTACGGATAACCCGCGGGTATAGATAAATGGGTATGCGATGGCTACGTGTATGATAATAAAATTTTAATTGAGACAATTACGGCTATAGGTAATTAATACTTAAACAGATACGGGTATATAAGCGTGTACACTATTCGTTGCCATCCTTAGGTACGGATTTTGAATAATTTAATGAATATGGGTACTCCTAAATAAGTATGTATTCTTAAATGGAGGATAAATATAAAATTAGGTGATGTTCAAAATATAAAAGATATTACATAAAAAATAATACAGGTGATACGAATATGAGTGATGGACAATAAGCTGAATACGAGTACAAGTAATGGATATTTTTATTCAGTAATGTCTTTGATAACCCTTCGATCACTTATTCTCTGTAGTTATATTTTTTTTTTTTTATGTTTTTGTGTTTCCTAATTTGCAGTTTCATATTCATCGATTATCCACCTATAAAGTCTAAATGAGTAAGTTTGATAGAATTTGTAAAATGTTAACTTTCAAAGCTATGTTGTAGATACGGGTATACATGGGCGATGGACATTTACTGATACGAGTACGAGTGATGGATAACTCTGTTTGGTAATGACTTTGATAATTCTTCGATCACCCTTTCTCTGTAGTTATATTTTCTTTTATTTTTATGTTTTTATGTTTCCTTTGTAGGTTCATATTCATTGATTATCCATTGATAAAGTTCGAACCAGTAATTTTGGTAGAATTTGTAAAATGTCAACTTCAAAAGTCATGTTGTAGGTACGGGTGATGGACATTTCTATTTGATAATTGCTTTGATAACCCTTCAACTTTGTAGTTATATTTTCTTTCATTTCTATATTTTTTTGTTTCCTTTATAGGTCCATATTCATCGATTATCCATCGATAAAGTATGAACCGTTAAATTTTTTAGAATTTATAAAATATCAACTTTCAAAAGCTATGTTGTAGATATGGGTGATA
The DNA here is from genome assembly GCA_023678885.1 of Pogostemon cablin. Classification (NCBI taxonomy): domain Eukaryota; kingdom Viridiplantae; phylum Streptophyta; class Magnoliopsida; order Lamiales; family Lamiaceae; genus Pogostemon; species Pogostemon cablin. The sequence goes on along the minus strand of CM043009.1, from coordinate 21,181,281 downwards.
CAGGTACGGGTGATGGACATTTAGCTGAATACGGGTACGGTGATGGACATTTCTGTTTGGTAATGGCTTTGATAACCTTCTGATCACCTTTTCTCTGTAGTAAGTTTTTTAGAATCTGTATTTTAATCTATTTTATAAATTGTATTTGTATCCTTTTTTTTTCATCTATTATTTTTTTATTTTCATGATAATAGAGAATGAGACATATTTCATGTTATGTCTCATTTCAAAATACAACATAAAATTGTGTTTGAATTGTAGGGTTTTAGGGGTATTTTAGTTTTTTTTTTTGCAATAAATAAAGGATAAATTATGTTAAGTGTGTTGTTAGGGGTGTTATTTTTGTTTTTAAAATACATATAGAGATAGTTATTTTATCTTTTTTTTTCAAAATAGTTCTGTTGAATGTGTTTTAATACTGAGACTTACTTTAACGCCCTCTAATTTTAGAATTCCATTTAAGTTTCAATGTAGACAATTTTCATTGATAGTTTAGTATACAATAATCACAAACAAGACTCAAAGACAGTCTTTGAACGATATTAACCTATATTTTAAGAAGTTAATTTTCACTCATGGTCAATTGTACGTCGCAGTTTTAAGAGTTACAGCTAGAAAAGATTTGAACATAATACTTTGTGATAAGAAAGATTTGAAAATGATACATGTACAAATGTATTTTTTAGGGAGTTTTTCAAAATTGTTTGAATATTCTCATTTTAAGTAATTTTTTTTAAAATGATCATATATATCCCTTATTTTAATATATCTAAGTGAACTTTCCAAATTATTTTATTTATATTCATGCTAAATTGTGGCACATGGAATATTCAAAGAAAATATATGCATCATGCATGAATGTCTACATAATTATTGCATGTAAATTCCCAAATGTTTAACTTTTATTTTAAGGAAAAAAAATCCACGTTTCAATATCGCCTTGGATAGAAAACATGACAGCTAGAGAAAGAGATTTTAAGAGTAGATAACAATCTATATTATATTGCAGGTATATAAATTATATAATAAAAAACAAATATTAATCTACGCGCATCTAAAAAAAATAGATTACATACAGATTCAAGATATAAACCTCAATGAATGAAAAGGAGAACTTCGTTTTCTCACCTCAATGTATCAGAGACTAAGGACCCAATGGTGATGGTTGGGAACAGATAAATTCCCTGTCCGTGCAATGTACGGCTGGGTAAAACTGTTTGAATTGAGCCTTTTTTAAATAAAATAAATGGAAGTTTCAGTTTTAGTTTTTTCTTTTTCTTATCTATTATTTAGTATATATATGTATATGTATCCAAATAAATGATTCTCAATGCCATGCATTCTATGAGATATTGCATAATAGAACAACTGGGAAGCTAAAGAGAATTGTCATCAATCTAAATAAAGGTCACTTGCTATGAAGACAAGATGTGGGTAAGTTCTTTATTCATATATTATTCATAAAAGATTCACTCTTTATTTTGTGAAAATAGTTGATTAAAGTTTTGCATATATTTATACTAATGGTAAAATAGTTTTATGAAAATATTTTTATTTTTTGATTTAATAACATAACTTTTTATGATGTTTTCAAATCTTTCATGACAGATGATTGTTATACCATATTTCAACCTGGTATTCATGCAGAAAATATTGTAAGTCAATAATGTGTATTGATTTAATTTTCACTTGGTTTATAGTAATTGTATATCTCTTCTACTGCAAAAAAAGTTGATAAATTTTAAGTAATCGTGATTATTTTTCAAATAACCAGGTTTCTTTAACTAATAACCATATGCACTAATTTGGGCGAATGAATTCTTAAATGAATTAGAAACGCATGACGGTTATAATTGATCATAGTTCAAACACAATTAGTTCTTAACATGCTTAGTAGAGTTGTAATTCAATACTCATATTATTTTACATATCAGTAACATTTCTCATCATTACATATCTATAATCTTCCTCATGAAAAATTCTATCTAATGTGACAATGAATTGCAGATTCTTCCAAATATTTAGTTCCATGCTCAAGCTCTATTATAAGGAAATATCAACAATTGGGAAATTCAACCTAGAACGACAATGCGTACTCATCAATCTGATCATCATCACCAGGTAAAACTATCACATTTCTCATGCTTCTTCTCAAACTAAGCATTTCAGTCCTCATAGTTGTTAACGACAGCGGTTTAAGAATCATAATCAAGTCATGCATGAGATTGTTGTGGTTTTAGATTAAAATAAATTAATCTTTAATTCCAAGGGAATATTATTAACCTCATAAAAAATAAAAGTATACATATAAAAATATTCTAAAAATATTTCTGTCAGCGCAACGCGCGGCCGGGTAAATACTAGTGAGTTATTTAAAATAGTACACTTAAGGAGAAAGACTGAAAAAATTACATTAAATTTCAAATGCCAACTAGTCTCAACTAAGATGGTACGAAGAATTTTGACTATTGTTTTTACTACTCCCCGTCCAAATCGCAGTTTCACTGAGTGTGAATTCTCTATTCTAAACTATGTTTCTAATGGTGTTCCAATAATATTAGATGGAATTTTATAAAGTGTTATGTATTGGTATTATTGGAATGCCACTTGAAATAGATAATTTCAAGTGCAGTTTTACCTCCTTTTTTTATTTAAAAATGAGATGAGAAAATTGTGATTATATTGAGGAGATATATTTTTTTTTTCATTGTGATAATTTTTTTTTAAGTGAATAAATTGAGAAAGTATTACTTTTAATTTACTTTTTTGACAAAATATCAATTTTACTCTTTCATACGGTATGTATTATATGGAGCTGGGTATAGATAAAAAGACATAAGAAACATTTTGGGACGGACGCTAAAAAATGGGACTCTTACTAGCAGACTAGGTGTAATATGATTATAAAATAATATTATCATTTATTAATCATAAATAAAATATTTAATCTTAATAATTATATAAATATATATATAATTTTATTGAATAATGAATTTGAAATTTCATTTATATTCCATATACAAAATCTCTATAATTTCAAAATTTTTTTATTTTTTTAATCTCAAAAAAACTCAATAAAAATATAATATTAAGGTCCATAACTATGAAGTATGAACCACCTCATTAATACAAGTGTTTATTTTACTTTTAATATTCGAAAATTAAAACGTGAAGGTGAATTGTGTAAGGAGCGAATAACTAGTTGGGTAGGTCTTGCTCTCACATGAGATCATTTTTCACTTTTTAAAATAATTATCACTTTCGCTATAAATCGTTATCACTTTTGTTATAAAATATTATCACTTTTTATTTACACTATAAATTGTTCATAGAAGAGCATTATCACTTTTTAATAATTTATTATCAATTTCCTTCATAAAAATTATTACTTTCTTGCCGTTTCACATGAGGTAGGACGGTATCATACAATTATTTGTCTAACTATTTTACTTTTTACCTTTTTCCATATCTAATTCTCAGAGGTAAAAAAAAAAAAAACGAATAGGGTGGAAAAATACAGCTAATTGAAGACAAGGATAATTGAGTGCACAATAATAATTTCCATACTATGATGGAGGTTCGATGAGGACAACTTCTGGACTGTGACGTGGGCCAACCCACCTCACCTAATGAATTCCAATCTGCAAGAATTCTCGCTCAGACGTCCCACCATTTTTCTTCGTATGTTCTTGGAAATCTCTATCTATTTCCTCTGCTATTTCCTTCTTTTTGCTCAAGAATGGGAGCCCAATAGCAAATGACGAGGTGGGTAATGCAGCAAAAGAGCATAATAATAAAACAATGGAAAGCCCTCCAACAGTTTCATCGCAGGTTAGAACTTTTGGTTTGATTTGGTTCGTAGGCAGTTGAATTTTGGGTTTGTTATTTTAATTTTCTTATCTATTTTCAATTTGAAATTGTTGTTAAATGTGCTTGCTGAATATGTTCTGTAGAAAGCCATGATTTTTGTGGGTTGAGGTGAAAGAAAAAACAATGCTCTATGATTTTTGGTAATTTCCTTCTAGTTGTGAGTTATGAGTTAGAGCCTAATGCTGTGTTCTTTTACTCAAAGCTGAAAAAAGAAAAGGTGGGGTGAGTGGGTTTTGTGGGGTGGTGGGGATTTAGGGAGTGTGACCATGTGGTGTAAATGTTTGTACTTTAGAATTATGGTTTAGTTGTGGAAATCTGTAGATGGTTGAGCAGCTCAAATCAGTGGGGCATAAGTTTGTGATATTGGGCTGATATTCGCGAATTATCTCATAGTTTTGAGGTTCCTCTGGCTGTTGATTATGCTTATTCAATGAATAATTTCACAAAGATATCTCAAATGATTGCAAATATAACTCTGTCTGTGTTATTTGTTTACTGAGTGTCGTTGCTTCTGTTTGAGTTTAGGCTTCCAAACTTGTACAATTTTAGGTCTCTGGCTCCAAAATGGTGTTTCCGATTATGTCATTTCAGCATTTTGTGTTACTCCAAAACCCTTATCTTCTTTAACGGTTTTATCAGTTTACAACAAAGCAAAGAAAAACCTTATGCAAGTAACTTGGTAATACTGATAGTTAGGTTGACATCATATATTTCTCTGTTTTCTTTTTCTTTTTCTTTTTTCTTTAACCAAAACTTAACTGTAGAAGACGTTTTCAGTCCCAGTTATGTCCACTTTGTTCCGTTGACAAGAAGATCATTTAGATGATGAATCAACTTGGTGTCAAGGGCTTTCTTTGAATTGCAATCTGCTCGACTATCAGATTGTTTCATTTGGTGTAAATCTGATGACTCCCATCCTGTTGATTCATAATTCTAATGATAAGAGTTCTTCTTTCTGTAGAGCTCTGGGGCTTGTCTTATGAAACTTACTCAATTTGTAGCTTGCACCTAGTTCGCATTTGCTCTTGTTTTTCCACAGATTAAAAGGTTATAACTCAATTCTTTTGTCCTTGTTAGCTGCCTGGATTACATTCTTTGTTTTTAATTCCAGATTTCTGGAGATTTATGATAATATAATGAGGGGAAACTTTTAATAATTTGGTAATTTCCATTTCACGCAGGGTAATTCTGATGAAAGAGATTCCAGGAATATGGCTACAAATACAGAGTTAAGTACACGACGCTCAGAGCTAACTCTTCAAATTCCTCCTAGACCTGGGGTTCTCTCAAGCAGTCGTAGTGGCAAGGGTTTGCTGAAGTCTCCAAATTTTCTTCGAGCATTCAGCTTTAAGAAGAAGACAGCATCAGATGGTGAAAGAAGCTCTCTTCTCAGTTCAGATTCCAAGGTCCCGCCTCAAAGCCCCATGATTCCAAATCTCACACCTTGGCAGAGGTGTACATCACTTCCAGTAACACCTGCCTCAAACTTTTCCCCTAAGATTATGGGCCCAGCATCAGCCCGTACAGTCAGCGAAAGGCAAAGATCACATGTAATTCTACATCTAAACTCTTCAACTTTCTGTATATTATTGAGCAAATTTTTCATTTGATTGATTGAAATGTTTTATTGTAGATTAAGGTTCTGCGGTGGGACTAGATAGAACAACATAGTAATTTCTTATCAATTTTATTTCTTATCTTGATGAAATATTTTATTGTGTCTGCAATTCTGCATGCCTGCTTCTCGGCCATGTATATGTGCTCTTTAATCTCTTCTTGTCCATCTGCATCCAAATCCAAATTTCCATTTTTGAATTCATTTGGAGATGATGGTTTACAGTTCGGATAATATATGAATTTCATTATTAATAGTTTAATAAAGTTTTACTAGCTTTTTATGATCATCTTTTACTTTGTTTTCCGTGCTTTTATTAGATTCCATGTCAGTCATAGATTATACTGGGCCTTGTGCTATTAACTTCTCTTACATTCTTTTTTGATTGGTTTAAGTAAAACTTAGATTAAGAGTCTTCAGACCTTGTTTAATTTCCACTCAGTTAGATTTGAAATTAAGAGAGCCTGAAGAAAGTGTCTCTTATTACTAATTGATACCTTTAATATAAGTACAAATTTTCAGGGAGAATGAAAATTTGCTGATCATATTTTAATGCCTGCTCTTGAGTCTTGACAGGCAAGCACGTCTCAGCGTGCTGTTTCAAGGTCGCTTTCTGTCCCCGGCAGGAGTTTTCTTATCTTAAGGTCATCATCTTTTGCACCCCGCGAAAATTGTTCTCCAGATACTGATGGTGGTATGTTGCATCTCTATTTTTAATATAATTATAATGAAATTTCTGAATTTTTAAATAGCGAGAAAGAGGTATGTGTGAAGAGTTTGAAATGCCCGCCTCTTTTTAATAGAGGAAGATAGAAACCAACTCTCCCAGCAAGTTCTTCATTTTTTTTCCTTTCTCTGGTCTCATTTATAGCTCATTGTAACTAAATCAAGCCATGCAACATTGTGTTTAATTATATTTGGTTTCATTCTTCTATATTGCACTTAATTTCTTATTGATGACCATTTCTAATTTTCTGTAATCCATTCCATCAAAAAGAAAAGAACCAAAAAAACATACATTTTGATATACTGGCCTGAGGTTTAGAGGGAATTTTGGTGCTCATATTTGAAAATATAAAACTACATGAATCTTCATTTTCTGTAGTATCTATGAACTTAAATCCCAAAAGGATGTCTGTGGGAGTTATTTTTTTATTTGCAACTTTTAGTTTAATCTTGGGATTCTTGGTCGTGGCAAGACAGATCAAATAAGTCCTGCTCCTGAACATGGGGATCAAGAAGTTCCTGAAGAGGAAGCTGATTGCAGAATCTGTTTTGATAGCTGTGAAGAACGAGATACGCTCAAGATGGAATGCCTTTGTAAAGGAGCACTCAGACTCGTTCATCAAGAATGTGCGGTTAAATGGTTTAGCATTAGAGGCAACACAATTTGCGAGGTCTGTGGTCATGAAGTTACAAACTTACCGGTAACTTTACTTCGAGTAGCAATGGCCAATCAAAGAGACAACAGAGATCAGAACATACAAGAGTCAATAAGGTGATACAGAGTTCTAATTTTTTTAAATGAAAATAGATTCAATTGTTCCTTCCAATTTATGCTTTGTTGTCTTTTCTCTGAAATTTAGCTGACATATAAATTTAGTGGATTCTGGACATTATGTTTTCAACAATCGTAGCAGATTTTAATATGAGACATCTGTTTTTGAACGCAACTCATTTGTTTGTTATCGGGGAAAATATTTTCAGCTAATTCTTTCTTTCAAAAAATGACCAAAGGACTGAAATAAAATCGAATAGAGAAAAATCAAGAAACATGAGGCTGAACTAATAACAGCTCTATTAATTGGAATGGCCTTCTATTGGACTCTCAATGTATTTATGTTCTCTCTTAAAGTCAAATTCTGAGGGACTTACAATAGATCTTGGTGCATTTACTCAGTGCCTGGCAAGATTTTGTGGTGCTCGTGTTGATTAGCACGATATGCTATTTCTTCTTCATCGAGCTACTACTGGTAAGATATTACATGCTAAGATGTTAATTTCAAAAGCTATTTCTTACAGAAACCAATTGACCAGTCACACAAACTATTCATGTTTATGTTGGCACAGTGTCACTTTACGTTTTTATAATCAACAATGTCTATTCATTCACAGACTGAGAAGATGAAAACTCAAGCACTTATAATTGCCGCTCCTTTCTCTTTCACATTGGGCATTATTTCATCAATTTTTGCTGTTATCCTTGGTAGGCTAATGCTCCAAAAAATCTTGAAGTTATATATGTATTGAGAGACATTGATGCTGATATAGTTGTATTCTGATGCAGCAAACAAAGATTACATATGGACTTATGCATTTCTTGAATTTGCACTTGTGGCCTTGATTCTCCATCTTTTCTATTCGATTGTAAGAAGCATCCTACCATGCTCTCATCTTATTTCAACAGCATATGTAACTTGATTTAAATAAGCAATATTTTCTTGGCATAAATCATGAAACTTCCTCTAATATGGTCCGTGTTTGTTTCATCTTGTTCACCTTTAGTCCCATTTATAATATAAACACAATGCATGATGACTAAAGTAAATTAACCTATAAAGAGACAACGGAAGTTAGATATTTATCCTTAGTATTTATCATATAATGAATACATTTAAACAGGTTTAGGTTGTGGTTGGATTGAATAGTTTGAAGTTTAAATTAATAATAATTTATCCTCTAGGTTCATTCTATTTTCTCACTCTCACTTTGATAATTTCCTGAGTGGCATACTCTAAATGGATTTGAGATCCATAGTTCAAACTCATTAAGCTTGGTGCATATAAAGTCAACTCAAATGTAGTTACTTTCAAGTTCTTTCAATCCAAATACAACGTATAGTGGTTATAGTGTTACTAGAAGATGAAGAGGGAAGAACAAAATAATCCTGAAAATGGCAATGCAAAGCATGTTAGATAGTTCCATGAAACTAAGTTTGGGCATGTTTCTTATCTCTTTTAACACATTTTATTGTCAATCTAACCCCCATTCTTTTGGTCTCTCAGCTTAATTTCTCCGCGATATATTCCATCCTTATTGGGGCTGTCTTAGGACTTGCATCGTCTATGGTCATCAACTCCCTTTATGCTCGTTTATATAGCTGTTGCTTTCAAGCCGCTCGGTCCCCCGACCCTAACCCTGTATGATTTCCATTGAGGAGAGAGAAGGATGAAAAATTATATTGCATATCTTAATGGCCTCTGGGAAGTTTGAGTTCACTTCAAATGATGTCCAAAATGTTATGTAGATATCTCGACTCGTTTCTGCGCTCAATCATGGGGCGTTCAGGTAGCAGGGCAAGTAGCTCAAGTGCCGTAGATAAGCCTTTTTTGGCTGTTTGATTTATAGAGAAGTATGGTTAATTTCATCGTGAGATGTTTTCTGTAAGTGATTGTATATAAGATAGAAGGATAAAACTTGCGTGGGGCAAATTGTGCGCCGACCTTCTCAGAAGGTTGTACATTTTAGTATTAAATCTTGTACCTTTTAATATAAAAACTTATATGCCTTAGTTTTTCGATTAAAGAAAATATTTTTTTTTATTCAAACATTAATATTATTCATATTTCAACTTGTTTTTTCATTGTTAAAGAAATAACAACCTTATTATCTCTATATGAGGGAAATAGGAAGCTATTTAGCTTCAGAGACTCTTTGCTTCTCCTTCCAGGTACTCTTGCATTCATTGGGTTGTGGATTGGCTTAACTAGATCGATAAGCATTAGGAGTTTTGTGGATCTAAAAAGTGTTGTATTCGGCCCCCGGGATAATAAGCTGGAAAAGCAAGATTGAATGGGTCATCAAACGGATCAATCAAGACGCGGTGCCTTTTCTCATTATCATCTACCGCCCTTTCTTTCCTAGGCCCTCTTCTCTCTACTACGGGCGGAACCTTTTGAATCTTGTTGATCAGAGCATGAAACTATATGGATTGGGGCCATCGGGTGAGGTCAATCTGATTAGATAGTCTTTTTATTCAGTAAGTGTTCTCTTCTCTTCTCTACTCGCAGCCGCTGCTCGCCCTGAGCGAAATCCTTTCCCTTGCGCCTGTAAGGAAGCTTGAAAGAGGGAATTTTTAAAGTGTGTATGACCTTTAGAATAAAATGTTATACTTTTGAATACATGGACACATAAGACGTCAACAACTCTTAAGATAAATTGGTCGAATGGTTTAAAAGATTAAGACATTCAAATTTCAAGAATATTTAGCTTGGTTTTTAACAAGTGATATGTCAACGAACTAATAAGACAGTATTGTGAGTCTAGTCAATTTCAAAATCGTTTTGAGTTATGGTCTCAGAAAAGAGTGTCTCATATGATAAATATAATAATATATTTAACTCATCACATGGATTTCAAAATCAATCCCCTGAATCATTAAATAGCAACGGGTTTAAGATATAACTTACATTTGGATTGAAGATGTTCATTCGAAATGTGGATATAGAATGAGCAATCATATCAAATCCACCAAAGTAATTCAAAAAACAGATGAAAAGACAATAATAAACTCTAATGTATAAGACTCATTCATAAAAGCCCCAAAATTTATTCCACAATTTCAAATCCTTCAATCCAAACATAACCTCAAGTAATTCCATCCCAACATGAAATAGACATGGGATATCTTTTCTCAGATTCAAGAGCATATAACATCATATGCACATCTTCCATACATGAGAGAGAGATGCTTCCTGCAACAAAAGTTGCTACCTCGTTTCTCACTTCAATCCAACTACAACCAGGCATTTTCTTGACACCACGTTTGACCATTTCTTTTCTCAAACTCTCGGCTCGTTTCCACTGCCTGCTAGCAGCGTACATGTTGGATAATACCACATAGCTCATCTCATCACTAGGTTTCAAAATCTGCAGCTTTTCTGCCAACTCTGCACCCATCTTTAAATCACCTTGAGGAGAATAAGACCCGAAAAGAGTTTCCAATGAGCTGATCTTCTCATTATTCGTTTCTACATACTCATTTGCTAATTGTTTGGCTCTTTCCACTTGCCCAGCTCGACCTAGCATATCTACAACACAAGCAACATGATCAAACTCCGGAATAAGGCCATATGATGAAGTCATTGATTCAAAAAAATTGAGGCCTTCATCGATTAACCCCAAGTGGTTACAAGTCATCAATAGACCTACGAAGGTTACTTTGTCAGGCTTCATTCCAGAAGCTACCATTTCTTCAAGAATACATAGAGCTTGGCTAGATCTTCCGTGCAATCCAAACGCAAACAACATCGTGTTCCATGAAATCAAATCCTTAAGTAGAATATCAGTAAAGGCTCTATATGAACTGAATATGTCACCACACTTAGCATACATATTCACCAAGCCATTTCCAACGTAGGCATAAGCATGAAAACCCGACAGAATCACGTAGCCATGGACCATTCTACCATGGCCTAGTGTAGCCAAATTTGAGCAAGCATGTAAAACAGCTCCTAAAGCTATATCATCAGGTTGAATATGACTTCTCATCAGATCAATAAAGAATGTTAAAGCATAATCTCCATGCCCATTTCTCATGTATCCAGTGATCATCGATGTCCACGACAAAAGATTCTTCTCAGGCATTCGTTGAAACACAAGATACGCCTCTTCAACACTACCTATCTTCATATAAGCATCAATGATTGCATTCCAAGAAACCTTATTGAAAAATACAACGGATTTCACTGCCTTCAGAACCTCGGGTGCCTCGCTGAATTTTATGTAGAAACTAAGAACTGAATTGCTGACCTCTGCTACAGAATTCCAGCCACTTTGGATGATAAAACCATGCAGCATGCATCCATAGCATGGATCACTCATTTCAGAACAAGCATTTAAAGTTGCACTTAAAGTCCATTGATCAGGGGAACATGAATCCTCCAACATCCTCTTAAACATACCCAAAGATAATTCAACTTCACCCCATTTCGAATAACCAGCAATAATCGTATTCCATGCTATAACAACTCTTCTCGGCATGTCAGAAAAAATGCTACTGGAAACATCAAGATCACCAATATTTAAATAAGCAAACAACAACGAACACCAAGAAACCTCATTCCTAAACCCCATCTCCTCAAACACTTTATTCGCCGATTGAGCACTGAAGCACTTCCCATACATATCAATAAGTGCATTATTCACAGGCAAGAAAGAGTTGCACCCAGAAACAGTAACAAGAGCATGAACACTTCTCCCGAATATTACATCTTGTAATCCAGCACAGGTGCTTAATACAGCAGTGTACGTGAAGTGATCGGGCTTTACATTGCTTGATCTCATTCCACTAAACAGTGATAGAGCTTCTTGATGGAAGCTCAGATGCAAATAACCGGTTATCATGGCGTTCCACGCGATTGTGTCTCTGTGAGGCAATTCATCGAACAGGTTGCGAGCGGACAGTATGCTGCCTGATTTTGCAAGGGCTGCGATCCTGGAAGTGATTTGAATCAAGTATGAACGCATGGAACTTGGGTTGTGGAGCTGAAGTTGAAGAATCCCATCAAAATGTTTCGTGAATTCTTCAAATTAAAATAGCGGAGTTGAAACCATGCGATTTTTCTTGGATCATAAATTCAAACGCATAGCTTACACTTCTAATATCAACCATATAATTGAGAACTGTCGATTCGGAAATCAGTTGTAGAAAAAATTGGAATATAAAGAGAAGAAAATGTGCTCTCATTTATTTTGTGGAAAAATGAAAAAAGAAAAGAAGTAAAATGTAATACTAGACTACTAGTATGCTTATGTTTTCACTTTCCCCAATGATTCTTGCAAATAATTTAGGATCAAGTATTAGTAATCAATACAAAACAAAATAGCACTAAATTACTATGGCTCTTTATTATTCTTTAAATTCTTGTATGATTTTTTAGGTTAAAGTAAAACATTACTCTTCTTAAAAAAAATTGTTCATCAAATTATGCTCAACAAAAATAAAAAATAAAAATCATAAAACGTAAAGTACATTTAAATACAAATTATCAGCAATTTACATGATTTGGGGTGAACATTGACAATTTCATATACAATTCATGTATATATAGCTGTAAAAATGCACTAGGACTCCATGAGTTAATTGTCATTCCCCACCCCAATCCACCTGGGTTGTGGAGGTTCATATGTCAACCCAACCATTCTAGAGTTAGTCTCCAGTAAATCGGTTTACGGTGTAAATCATGTGGTCCCCCTTTAATTTAACCCCTACCAATACATAGAGTATAATAGGATTGGAAGAGGGGACTGTAACAATAAATTTGTATTTATTAAAATAATAAACACAAAAGAAATTACAAAATAATCCGATATGGATTGAAGTTGAAAATTTAAGTGAACAGCTTCTATTTATCCTCTGATTCCTCTCTTGAGTTGATTTCTTGATTTTTTCAACTTTCGGAGCCGGATCTTCGGATGAAGCTTGTCCGAGCTCGGGGTTGTCTTGAAGCTTTAAAACGTTTATCCGGAGACGTCGGGCCTTTGTTCGGATCAAACGTTGACTTGAATTTTTGTCGTGAAGTATGTCGCTCAATTTGGTAGAACGTTGACTTCACGGAGACTGCTGGATGAATTTGATAAAGAACACCGGATCGAAGAGGCTTAGCACCTTGGTCTTTGATCGGATGTGATTCTTGACTTGAATATATCTTGAACTTGATTTGAAGATCTTGAGCTTGGGCTTGGATCTTGATCTTGCTCTTCACTTGAATCTTCGCTTGATCTTGATCTTCAGAATTCTTCACTTGACTTGATCGAACTTGATTTTCACTTGAATCTTCAGAGTTCTTCAGGTCTTCAGGATTTTTTAGAGTTAATGGAATGAGGACTGAAGGTCCTTATTTATAGGTAGAGAAAATAACCACTTGAGAGATATTTTCTCCTTCAAAAGATGTGTTGGGCTTTTCTCCTTTAATTAAGCCTACTGGACTGGATATAGGTCTATTTAATTTAATTAAATCTGTAAGATTTGACTTGGGCTTATTTAATTTAAGTAGGCCTACTGAACTTGATTTGCTGGGCTTATTGACTTGAGTCGGGCCCACTTGACTTGAATTGAGCCCATATGACTTGAATTAAGCCCATTTAACTTGGATTTTGGGCTCAAGTAATTATATTAATTATTAATTATATATTCATTTATTTTAGGAATTTATTTAAATTTCTTAATAAATAAATATTAAATTAATACCTAATATATTTTCTTTTGCATTTATATTTATTAGGCAATAAAATTTAATTGCCTACAGGGACCACAGGGTTTAGGGTGAGAAAAGATCAGGGTTCATGTACTAAGCTATGTAAACCAGGTTTATAAGAGTGTATGTGGCCATTCTAACAACTTTTGACACCTCCAACTCCATGTATTATGTATAGCCTTACTGCCTTGTGACTATTTCTATTCCTCAACCAAGCTTCACTGAAATTTGTGTGTTACAAACTCTACCACAAACTTTCATGGACATAAAAATCGTAGAGTTCTGTACTACACTTGTGAAATCTGGCGCCATGGCTCAGTCAACCCATACCCGGAAACCTTTTGTTCGTTGAGACACGGAGCAGTCACAAGCAAGGTTAACCAACAGCTTAGATCTTTAGCCTGCATTATGTGATCCAACTGAATCCAGGTTGTTTCATCACGCAATGTTTCTTCATCATTTCCCTCAAAATAGCCGACTGCTCCCATCTTCCAGCATTCGCGTAAAGATTTGACAGAAGAATGTAAAGTGAAGGATCATCTTGTCCTGTTTCAAGTAGAAGTTTTGCAATTATAGTTCCCAACTCCAGATGATCATGAGCCACACATGAACTTAGCAATGTCCACCACACATTGGGGTCGACATCAACGCCACTGTCCTTGATCAGTCTATCTGCGGCATCAAGAAATCCAGCTCGACCCAAGAGGTCAACTATACAAGAAAAATGGTGCATTTCAGGAATAATACCATGATCGTTAACCATCAGATTGAATATCCGAATACCATCAGCAACTAAACCCGAGTGGCTGCAAGCTGAAAGGACAGCCGTAAATGTAGCTTTATCTGGTCGGATTGGATTCAAACCTTGTTGCATAGCCTCAAACCACTTGATGGCTTTCTTGCCTTCACCATGCTGTGCATAAGCAGAGATCACAGAGTTCCAAGAAACGACGTCTTTTTCTATCATGCCATGGAAAACTCTCAAAGACCAACTCAAAGCCCCACATTTAGAGTAGAATGAAATGAGAGCATTACCAAGCAATGTATGAAAGAAATATCCTAATTTCAGTATGTATGCATGGACTTCTTTACCATGCTGTAAGTCTGATTTGCAACTGCAAATTCCCAAAATGAGGCTGAGAGTGTAGTGATTCGGTCTTAATCCAACTAGCAGTAATTCGGAAAACTGCTGCAAACCTTGTTCAGGCAGGCTGTTAAGTAGAAATCCAGAAATCATTGCGTTCCATGATATCAAATTCCTGGAATGCATATAACAGAAGATTTTACTCGCCTTTTCAATCTCACCATTCCTAGAAAAAGCTGAAAGTAATGCATTTGCAACTTCAACTTTCAAGATCAGTGCCTTTTTTATTACAATTGCTTGAATCATCTCAGCTACTTCTAGCAACTCTAACCTTGCCAGTAAGCTTCCAATAGTGTATTCATCTGGTTCTATGCCGTTCCTCTGCATCTGAACAAACGCAAAGATAGAATCATTAATCAGATTCTCTTGAGCGTAGCTTGCTATAATGGCATTCCACGACACAATATCTTTTTCTTCTAATCTTCTAAAAACTAAATAAGCTGAACCAAATTCTCCACAATTGGAATACATGCTTATTGCTGCATTATTCACAGAAGTATAGTTATCAAACCCGATCTTCATGGTTTGTCCATGTACTTGACGAGCAATTAAGGAAAAGAAACATGCTCCCATAACACTTACGAAAGTCAATTCAGTCGGTTTTAAACCGACAATCAGCATATCTTTGAACAACAACAGAGCTTCTTGGTCCCTTTCTATATCTACTAAACCAGAAATCATTGCATTGTAAGTAATCTTGTCACCAACTTGCCTGACTACTTCCTCAAACACAGCATAAGCATCTGCAGCACTTCCACAATTAAAATACATAGTAAGCAAAGAATTGACAACTGATACCATCCTCAAATTTGCAGTCTTTAAACTTAAAGAATGCACTTGCCTCCCAAAATCAAACTGCTCGAAAGAACACAAGCTTAAAACACTAGCAAACGCATAGTGATCAAATTTCACATCCAAGGTCTGCATTTTTCGAAAGAAGTCAAATGCAATCCCCTCATGCCCATTTTCAGCAAACCCCGTGATCATCGCATTCCAAACGGCCACATTCCAGTGAGGCATTTGATCGAACACATGACGAGCATAGTCGACTTCACCAAGCTTGATACAAGCCGACAACAACGTAGTATGTGAGTACACATCAGGATCATCTATTTCATTATAGACATTCTTAACCGAAACCAAGTCCCTCGATTTGGCGTATAAGGAAAGGAGAGGATTCGAGACGTGTGGAAAGCTTTTGAGCCCAGATTTAATGGAGTGGGCATGGAGTTGATTCCCAACTGCAGTCTCGTGGAAGTTAGCACACGCAGTGAGGGCGGAAGATACAGTGTAGTGATCGGGTTTCAAGTGGAGGGATGAACGCATTTCTTCGAACAGATGGAGGGCATCGGAGAATCTCCCGCCATTAACGAAGTTCTTCAAGCGGCAATTGAATTTTATCAATTCTTGCATGGAGATTCGGATATGGGCTTATGATTGGGAATGAAATGTTGAATAAAGAGTCTTAGACGAAAGAATTTGGTTGTTAGGGAAAGTTATTGAGTAGGATCGTTGATCTGTCGGGCCTCACTGGCCCTCACATATTGGGCCGAACATCTAATGTAAAATTTTAAAATATTACTCCATCTTTTCAATTCATAATTATAAATGATTTAATTATCTCACAAACATATTTTATTTCTTTTTACTTCTGCCAAAATAAGAATTTTTTTTATATATGAGTGAGGCTCTGTGCACCCGGGTGCACGGAGTACATTCCGTGCGTCTTTGCAATTTTCATGCCCCTTTATAATTTAAACCCCTAGCAATACATAGGTTTAAATAGAATTGGAGGGGGAGGGGGTGTTCACATGGGGAGACGGAGAGATCCCGGGGGCGCAGGAGCTTTTGCCTTTAAATATACTCCATACTCCCTCCGTCCCGGCGTAAGAGGGTCATTTGTTTTTTTGCACGTAGATTAAGGAGTATTATTATTTAATGTGTAGTGGGTAGTTGTATTAGTGGGAGTGTGAGTCTCATATTTTAATTGAATTAGAGGGGTTGTGTGGGTCCCATGTGTGTAAAAAAGGAAAGAGGACTCTTAGGGTGGGATGACAAAAATGAAAAAATGGTCCTCTTAAACTAGGACGGAGGGAGTATACTGTTTTGGATGAGAACATTTTAAACTATATTTTTTAATTAGTCATCACTTTTTATTAAAGATGTTATTACTTTTTCTTTAAAATGTTGTTACCTTTTATTGTATATTATAAATTGTTCATGAAATATCACTGTATTATTATCACAATCATTTTTTTATTAAAATTTTATCACTTCTTATCCGTCTCACGAAAATCATTTCGTGATACGATTTCACACAAGTCTTTGTCTTTCTTGTGAGACGAGTCGGTTCATTATTAAAATTTATTATTATATAGGTAAAAAATATTTTTGGAAGATTAAAATATAATAAAGATGAATTAAAATATAATTTTAGGTATTATAGTGTGATTCACTAGTAAGTACTATATTTTAATCAATCATACCATAAGATCATAGAATCATACTTTAGCAAATCATACTATATATCAAAATGCATTATTTATCATATTTTAGTAAATCATACATTAACTATCCAAAAATATATTTTATTTATATAATATTCATATTTTTATAATGTATCAACATATCTCACATAAATCCTATCACTTAATAGAGTTTGTTTTTGACAAATGTTTGTATGCCGTGAGATAGGTGCTAACGTTAATACTCTTCACACAGGATAGAGTATTAATGTTATTGTTTTATTTTTTTTATTTATGAGAACTATTATAAATAATCATATTTAATGACATAATAAACCTAACTTTTATAAGATGAGCGGTGGCATAAAGAATAATATACTATACAATAAAATATACCCACTCTCAATTAGATTAATGGCAAGGGCTGCATCAAAGCTACCTATTCTGTGATAGTGTGACCCAACATTCATTTTACTTGCGTTAATAGACTAGCAATAGGTCAGCTATAGAAAAGAGAATGTGAATAAAATTCAAAGTAATATGTAGAAACATAGCGCCACAATAATGATAGCTCTAATATTCATTCCACCTACAAACTAATAACAAGATGAGTTGCAAGGTTTAATGTTTCCCATGGGACTCTCATTCAATTGCACTATATATAAGTATATAAGAAGAGTTTCAATTTGACACATTAGCCATTTTCTTGTCACTCACCAACACAAGATCCAAGAGGGTTGGTGGGGGGGTGGGGAATAGATAGATATTGCCAAGGTCTCATTCATGAAATGGAATAAAGACATCAAACCTTCAAAAAAAAGACAGACAGTAACCACTTTCTTCATGGAAATTCAAGTACACCAGTTTAAGTTCCAATATAACAAAGCAACCTTTATTAAATAAGTCAAGAAATAAAGTAGGATGCTTCAATTTAGTAGCAGCAGGAAGCCACCACTGCTCTGCACTTTTGGGTTTGCTCAGCCTTGAAGACCGATGATACCTGCCACCAATCGAGATAACATAAGCCAACATACAACCTCTTATCACCTCTCTAAAGAATTCTGCTCAAACTCGGTTTAAAGATTGGATTTAATGTCACATACATTTTCAGTAAATGTGTATCATGATATCTATGAATTGCAAATACCAACTTCAAGAGATTGACAAAGTAACTAGTGTGGAAAGAGAGATTGTATTTTCGAGTGCATCATAGTCGATAGAATGAAGACATAAACAAGTACTACATCTCACCGCAAGCAATTCTGCCACCGGCATTTCCAGTGGATTTGCTCAGCTCATGTCCACCTAAGACAGCAGAGAGAATCATATAAACATATTGAACAATGAAAGAGAGAGAACGGCAACTTCAACAAGAATACTATGTAAATGAAAGCAAACAGTTATATTTAATGGAATCTTTTATATGTCTGAAATTTTGCAGCAAAATGGAGAAGACAAAAAGAACTTGATGATGATTAATTTTTTCAAAAAAACAAAACTTCCATTTAATCAAAATATTGTTATTTAGATTCAACTAATTGTAAGCACTAAAGCTGTATTTATACTTTTATTAGTCAATAATTATAACATGAATGTACTCCTACTTAACCATGATAAGAGGATGTCGAGGAAGTCTTTCATGTTTGTCTAGAAGATGGCAAGTAGCATGGGATACTAAGGTAAGCAGAGAGACAAAGACACTCACCCTTTCCGAGATCATCAGGATCAGCATGTACAACGACAGCTCTTCCAATAATAGAATGTGGTCCTGTAAGTGGTATCTGCCAAAAAGGAGAAAGAACATTAACATGCTTTGGAAAACCACATAGGATATTTAAGGAAGATGGTGGTGAAGAAATTAAACCTGTTTGTCAACAATGGTGAAAGATGCAGTGCCTGAGACAAAGAAGCGGAAGTGAGAGAATGTTGGAGTCAGAGATGATCCAAGATAACCACACACCAGGTAAAGTTAGCACTTTTATGATGTCAAATATAATCTAAAGCATCAATTGAGGTGCAATGCTTAATAAACAGGATACAGGGAAATCTTGAAAGGCAATATAGGAGTCCTTCAATTTTTTCTTTGGCTAGAAAATATGCTAGTATTCACAATTACAAGAATACGAATGTGACTGAGCAAATGCCAAGAACAAGTAAACACATTTTGAAGACTAAGAACCTAAATATTTATGACTATTGAGTTGGTTTAGTGATTAAAAATAAATAAATTTACTGAGTATACTGAAGGAGATTAAATAAAGATCTTTTTATCTTAAAAATCAATGGTTATTACCATCTTCTCCAACCGTGACATTCCCAAGGTCACCAGCATGGCGAACCTCATCATGAGGAGCACCATGCTCTTTGCCAGCAGGGTTGAAGTGGGGTCCTGCAAATAGAGATGATTTCATATGAGAAATCAAATTTAAAAAAAAAAAAAAAAATAGCAACAACAACATATCCAAGAAGATATTCTCAAATCTCACTAATAATAGAGGCAAGAACAAACGTTACGAAGAATTACCAGTTGACATGCAACCATTGGTGGTGTCACCAAGGGCATGCACATGAAAGCCATGGAGACCAGGCTTGAGTCCAGAAAGGTTTCCGGTGACAGTAGTTGGACCTGATGAACATAAGTTCAGAATAATGTAATCATCCATTTACAGCATAAACATTTACTGATATTACAACATAAGTTCCAGAAAATGTTAATAACCTTCTCCCTCTTGGTGGAAGAAAACGGTGCCACTAACACCTTCGCTGCTGCTAAGAACTACGACAGCCTTCACCATGGTTATATGTGATCTACAAATTTTGTAAAAAAAAAAACATTAAAAGCCTCTAGACACAAATTACCACGGCAAGGCAGCTGATGGAGAGCATATTGAATTCTCAAAACATGGCAGACAAAGTTTTGAGATAAAAATGGTTATTAAACACCACAACTTTTAATCAGCCTCACAAAAGACTTGACTCTAATCACTAGTCAAACTTCCTTACTCCTAAGAACTCCTAACTCAAACAACATAAACATGATTTTAGTAAACGCCAATTTAGATCACAATCAGAAGATTACTTGCAAATAATAAACTCGCAGAAGCTGTTTTGCCCTATAACATGAAAGATCCAAGCAACAACAGCATCAAATCAATCAAGCAAACGACATACAAAACGAGAGTACACAATCGGATTCACAACAGATCAACAATAGCTTGAATAATACGCAGAAAGAATTAAAAAACTGACAACAGATCCAGTGAAAATCACATTTCATCAACATAATCCGAATAACTAATCAGAGTAAATGAAAGATCCAATCGGATTCACAACAGCATGAATAACATGAAAGATCCAAGCAACAACAGCATCAAATCAATCAAGCAAACGACATACAAAACGAGAGTACACAATCGGATTCACAACAGATCAACAATAGCTTGAATAATACGCAGAAAGAATTAAAAAACTGACAACAGATCCAGTGAAAATCACATTTCATCAACATAATCCGAATAACTAATCAGAGTAAATGAAAATCAAATAAAAAAGCATACAGAGTAGAAATTCCGCTGTTGTTTAAACTTGAATTGATTTTACCTAAGGTCACCCCTGATTGAAGTTATAGAGAGTTGAGGTAGAGAGCAGAAGTGAGTGAGTCGAAGGTTCTAGCGACAATCCCTCTATATCAATATCAAGATTCAAAGGATGGTAGGTTGAGATCATAAGGAAATTTATGTATTTTTGCGTTATTTAATTTTCCAATTAATTTATTTAAAAAAAAAATTAAAAAAAAATCCAATTAATGACCAATGTGTGGTCATTGATAATGGCGCCGATCTTATTCTAGTACTAGTATTCCACCCACCATATTTACACACACCCACGCGCTTTATCGACTGTGGAATTAATTTTGTTAAAAAGCCTAGTGTTTATATTTTTGAAAAATAAATGTCGGAATTTTATTTTATTTCAATTTTAATTAGAGAAGCACATTTTAATCGGAACGGTGAAATAGAACAAAAATCATATATTTCGGTCCAACTGACGGTTTTTTTTTAATAATAAGAATTTTAAAGGAATTGGGAACAAGCTGTTTTGAATTGGTATTAAATTGTTATATTGAATCCGATTCTAATTTTTCATAACTCTCGGTTTCGAACCGAGTGCATGTATAATTTAAATATGGATAGGCCCTACTACTTTTTAAATCTTACTCCATTCGTTCCGATAAAAGTGTATCATTTGTTTTTTGCACGTAGATTAAGAAGTATTATTATTTTATGCAAAGTGGGTAAGTGTATTAGAAAGATGTGATGGGTAGTGGTGGGTCATTGGTGGATCATTTTTACTAAAAGAAGAAAATAGTGCAATTTGGACGGGACGCCCAATATAATAAAATTGTGCTATTTGGGCGGGACGGGGAGTAAGATTTAAAAAGTTAAAAAGAGTATTATTTTAAGATTTATTTTATATTTATTTATAATAATATGACACATTAGTATGAGATGATGCACAGTAACAATATTTATGTTAATTAACAAGTAATCCTCTTTTACACGCAAATGTTAATTAACTTTGAACAAGAAAAATTATGATGATATGAATTTTTTTGGTTATATCCTAAATTATGAAAAGAGTGTGAAGTGCAAAATAGCTACACTTCTTAATTCATGAATAAAAGCTTTTATAACATTGTCATTAGACTATTCAATACTTGTTCCATCCCGTCAAAATGGAAAAGGTTAATTTTTCATATTAATTAATAAAAACATTTATTGTTTAACAAAGTGTCTTATTAGAAGATGTATATGAGACGGGTTATGAGATTTAAAATAATCATTGATTCTGAGGATCAACTATCAGAGTATAATTTAGATATAGACTGAAATGATTAACAACTTTTTATACCTTAATTTTAATATGTCGTCTAAAATTAATCCTTCGACACTAAGGTTGGGGAAAAATACCAAAATTTCGGTATACCGTCCTTATCATATCGAAAAATACCGATTTTATTAAAATTTGAGGTATGCCGAAATTTTTGGTAAGGTATGATATCGTATTGAAAATTTTGGTATGATAAAGATATATAAATTATCAATACCGCTGTATTTTGGTATATACCGAAATACCGTAAAATATTCAATTTTTGGGTAATATGATACGATATCATACTACATGATATATGCAATTATAATTATTATTTATATTTTATAATTTTTAATTAAATTATGTATATACAATATTTAACTAAAAGAAAGATTAAATTTAAAATCCAACAGTAAATTTCATAATTATAAATGGGTGATAAAGTTGATTGGCTTTCATGATATCCTGTACTTCTTTTTTAATTATGTAGTTCTGTCCTATATGAAAATTTAAAAGTATTGATTTTAATATAAGTTTCATATGGTTCTTGTGTAAATCTCTTGGGTATTATTTATTTAATGACAAACACTTGTGTAAACCGGGTTTACGTTTAATTATATAACCCCTGTTACCCTTAGTACATAAAAAATTATTTTTTAGCACATAAATTGTTACTCTTCTAAATTAAAAAATTATTCTTCAAATTCTTGTAACTCCTTGTTTATCGATTACTTTTTAGTACATGAAAATTACTTTTTAGAGGCATTAATTAGTACTCTTCTATATAAAAATCATTACTCTTCAAAGAGTAATTTTTTATATACTAAAAAGCAATTTTAAAAAATAGGGTTTACATGTAAATTCGATTTACATAAAACTCACTCTTATTTAATTTGTCGTTTGTGAATTGTCATATATTTTTCTTATTATGAATTATGAATTTGTTATCTATTAATATTTGTTTTATAGCTATCTTTCACTTTTTAGTACATTTTTAATTAGATTTATTGAATTTTAGGTGCATAATGACATAACAAACTATCTAATAGGACGGTATATACCGATATTTTAGGAATGATACGATATATCGAAATATTGGTAAGTAGAAGGTATACTATTTTCTTATACGGAAATATCGGTATACCGAACTATGGTATACCGAAAGTTTAGGTAAGGTAACGGCATGATTTTTTATATACCGAAAATTTCGGTACGGTATTTGATATGACCAAAAATTTTCAGTATACCATACAGCCCACCCCTATTCGACACCATAAGATTGTTGTAAGAAATACTACTCCATTATACTTCATTCGTTCACTCAAAATATATTATTTATTTTTTTATGTGAATTCAAGAATATTACTATTATTTAATGCATAGACAGTTATATTAATATCTTGTAAGTTCTATATTTTTAAAATGGAAAATGATATCCTTTAAAATTTACGCCTAAAATACTGAAATGGTATAGTTTGAACTTTGAAGCAATGAAGAGAGACTCTCTTGTGAGATCGGTGTGAAACGGGTCAACCCAATCACTAAAATATGCTTATTGTATATTTAAAGTATGCTTATTTGTAGTTAAAGTATGTTAAATCATATTATAACATATTAAAATTATATTTTAATGCATAATCCATCATACTTTAACAATCATTAAAGATACTTTATCTATACAATAAGCATACTTTAATGATGAGTCGATCCATCTCACAAATAACACATATCACGAGAAACTTGATCAGCAATGAAAATAGAAAAGGTTGGAAGTAGTGTGCGCGTGGGGAACGTTGAGCTGTGTAGTACGCCTTTGCTGAATTCCACATTCTCATTCATTGACCGCAGGCCTTTGGGCCTTAAGATTTGTGACCCAGTTGTTATATGGGCCTTTCTTGGCCTCAATTTTGGAGCCTGCTACCAAGTAAAAAGCCCACGGAATGCATACTTCGGGCACCAATTGAATTAAATTAAATTAATTAATTTTATAATGAAACATTGAAAGAAGATGGCTTGTACAGCCGTGACACGGTAGAATCTCGTATTTTATATAGTATTTTATTCATAGGGTATAATGTTCTATCTTCTGTATTTAGTTCTAATTTTATAATTAGAGATTTACTTGTGTGATTTATGTATCATTTTATCATTGATGTTTCTGATATATTTTACCTCTCAATTTATACAGCTTGGTGGTTGATGGCTCATTTTACCCCTCAATTTATGGTCTGTCTATAATTTGACACTAGAGAGGCTTTCATTGTATGTTTGTTTTGAATTTAAATAAATTTAATAAAATGGCCATTCATGTTTGTGATAAATTTAAATTTAAATCAAATAAAATTGTTATGTATTAATTAACTTGAAAGAATAAAATAAAGAGTATAAAATGAGAAAAGAAATATTAATTGAGATGAGATAATGTATGATAAGTGCATCGGCTAGGATGAATAGAGTTTAGGGTTTAATGTTAATTATTATAAAGGTATAATTACAATTAAACTTACGTAGTTTATGGTCTATTTTGCCGAGTTAATATTCATATTTATGATTGATTTTTTAAGTATACAATTATAATTTATATTAATTAATTAATAAGAAAAAAAAAGAATTTTTTGTGAGACGGGTTTATGTGAGATAGATAGTAAGACGGCTCGTTGTTAAAGTATAATAATTGATATATAGATAAAGTATGTTCATTAGTTATTAAAATATATCCATAGTGAATTATATTATAACACTTTAAATATATACGTTAATTCATTATTCATCATAATTTAAGGAACATACTTTGACTACAAATTAAAATATTTTTCTATATCATAAGTATACTTTAACAACGTATAAATTCATCTCCTGTAATTATGGTCTCATAAGAAACTTTGTCATAAAAAAAACCTTAAAGTTGAATATTTTTCTAATCAACTTCTCCTGTAATTATGGTCTCATAAGAAACTTTGTCATAAAAAAACCGTAAAGTTGAACATTTTTCTAATCAACTTGAACCGATTGCACCTCTTTCAAAATAGAATTCATATTACTCCTCATCTTGATTTTGTTTTTACAATTTATTTTTACATAAATAAATTAAGAAAGTTGAAAAATATTATAATATATCCTTTTATAATAAATAAATGATACTCCTTCCGTCTCGGTGAAAGGTTATCGGTTGCTTTTTACACGTAAATTAAGGAGTATTATTATTTTATGTGTAGTCGGTAGTTGTATTAATAGTGAGTGGTGGGCCATATGTGGGTCATGTTTGCTAAAAGAGAAAAATGAGGAACTTTAAATTAAACACTCAAATTAGTAAAATGAGACATTTTGGTGGGATGAAAGTATGCTAAATATATAGAATACTAATTTTATGTAAATAAAGTCTATGAAGAGATTGATTGCGAAATTTTTTATGGAACTTCGGAAATGTAAAATGTGAAAACAAATATGTGGGATGGATGTATTAATACATTCATAGTAGTTTGCACTTTGCATATTATAATATGCAAGGAGAAATAATTGGGAAAAGAAATGGAAGTGGTGCAAACAAGAAATACTTTATATTTGTACTAGCAATAAAATCATCAATACAAAATGAAAAAAATAGTCCTAACTTGTTGACACTGCACCACTCCATCATATAAACAATTACCCAAACAGACCTTTGTCTCAATTCTCAGATGTCCACCACATGCAATCCATTATACTCTCATCACTACCCAATTATCACAATCAACTCTTTTGGGCACTCCACCCCATATTGATCTTCACTCTCTCATTAATCATAACAACCAAACATCCCCCTGTAACCCCCCATCTAATCCCCCCTTAAACTCTCCCACAATCATTACCAATGGCATATCCCTACATTCTTTTCATCACTACACTCCTCTTGTTGCAATCAATCCCATCTCATCAGATTAATTTAATCCCAACCATTTCTTCAGCACCAGCAGTGTTGCCAGATCCCCCCCTCCCTCCCCCCACACAAGTCTTGTCTCCTGATATTGCTCCCCTCTTGCCTTCTCCGGGCGCCACCGCCCAAACTCCGGTTGGATTATCCGTGCCGACGATCCCATCCACTCGTAGCCCGAACCCGGATACGCTGGACTCCGTCGGCCCGGATACTGCAGTTGCACCATCTGGCTCATTCATGGATTCCTCTGCAGTTTCTAGGGTATTGGTGAGAGCTGGGTCTAAAGTTGAAGTTCTTTTCTCTTGTTTCTTTGCTTTTTGGGTGGTGTGTTTCGTAAACGGTGTGCCCCACCATTGAGGGCCTCGACGGGAATATGATAGAGAGAGGGCTTATTGTTTGGCTGAATTCGTAAGAATTTAGTTTTTGGTTTTGAGGAGAATTGAAATCCATCCATGGTGATGTTCATGATGTGAGGGTATGAATATTATTTTGCTATTATGGATACCTTTTCTTTTGCTTTTTCAAAACTTTATTTATATTTTTTATTTTTTATTCTACTAGTAAATAAATGCAGTGTAGTGTGTGTAATGATGTTTGCCATTACATGCTTATTTTTAAAACGTGTACATGCTCCATTAATTTCTTCCTTAAATTATAAAAGCTCTCTCTTCTTAGTAATTATTATTGATTGTCTATATAATAATTATTTTTTTTTATAAAAAAATGTAATTTTATGAGTATGTAATTAATCAATGTAAATAAGTTGAGTTTACTTTGATTGTTTGAGTGAAATTACTTGGATCTGTCTGAAGCAATTCCCTATAAAGTAGAAAGTGTTGCAAAGCCTCTTTAAAGAAAAAGAAAGAAAAGGGTGTTATACTTTCCAGGCAAGAGAATTTGTCGCGACTATGTAAGAAAATTATTAAAATATTATTATTCAAATAATTATAAAGTGGTATTTTAGTAGAAATTGCACATGGTGTGTATCAGAGGAGTGTATTTTCAAACTGTTCAGATTCCGTGTATAATATTTCAACCGGAAAGATATGGAAAAATAATATACTACTACTTTATGTTAAATGAACAATAATTGAGCCTCTTATTGAATCGGTGTAAATTTCGAAAAGATAATTATATTCTTAATTTTTTTTTTAATTCTAAAACTATATCAGTTTCCCAATTTCGATACTGTTGAGATTATTGCATTTCAATGGATTCGTGGCTTGCATAACAATTTTTCCACGTTCGTCGGTTCGGATATCCAGTTACATTTTGGTGTTACATCTCCTGTTACAAACCGTTTTTGGTGTTACATCTCATGTTACAAACCGTTGAATGATGATACGTAGGATAAACGAATCTATACCCTAACAATCAACCCTAAGGGAAAAGGTTGAGATTTTACTCTCCACATACGTGTCACTCATCAAACGCGTGTTACAGGAGATGTAACACCAAATATAACAAGACATCCAAGATCTTCGTCCTTACGTTAATGCCTTTATTTTTTCTTTGTTGAAGACATCTGCACATATAGTGTCATTTACATAACTTGGAATCCGAGGATAATGAATCGGATTGTAAAAGGCTGCTTTGCAGTAGAGTCGAGCCACACAATGTCAATTGAAAATTACGAGTGCAACTTATTAGTAATATTATGTTGCTTTGATTTTTAAAAAATAAAAAAGGACAGATTATTATTTTTCACAACTCACGAAATTATATAATTAGTCTAATAATAATTTATGAGAATAAAATAGTATTGATAATACGATCATTAGTGAGATAAAATAAAGTTGATTGAAGGGGGATAAAAGTAGTTACTGAATCAAAACAAAATAATTGAAAATTTTGGATTTTTGTTATCTCATATCAATATAAAAAATGAGTCATTACTCTTCTCACCATGCGGCACCTTAATGAAATGAATTATAATTTATGACATGATATTACCCTCGACAATTTATTGTCCTAACATTAAATCTTTATTGTAATATTAATTATAAGACGACAAATAAGTTAAATAATAAACTTAATCTTTTTTAATGGAAGGAAAAATTTATTCATTATTAGTAGGGCAAATCTTGTGTGAAACATAAGCCCTTATCAAACCAAATAAGTGACAATATTTTCACCAAAAAAGAGTGATAACACTATTAATTAATAAAAAATAATATTCAATCAATCAAAAGTAATAATAATAATATAATAATTAAACAATTTATTTATAGTATAAAAATTGATTATATTTTACAGCGAAACTAATAATAATATTATAACTTCTTATCAGTCTCCCGGATCGATCTCACGTAAATCCTGAAAGGATCTCACACAAGTCTTGCCTAACTAGTATACTTAACTGGCATATTTACACTCACTACATCTTAATCCTTAACGTATAATAGTGTTTAAATTTTAAATCTAGCTCTTAAAACTTTAATTTCATTTTATTAAATTATAGACCCAAAAAATATTACATGGGGTTCAAATTTTGCCTTCAAACTTCATAATATTTTTCCTTAAAATTAATTAAACATCGAACACACACATTGCATGTGTGCAAGACTAAATTCTCAGATATAAATCAATAGAATCCAAACACAAAACAACAACAATGATACCAGTTTCTTCCAACACAAACAAAAATCACAACCGCAAAATAATTTAGAGGCTCACCATGGCATGGAACATCCACAACACCAGCCCAGATACTCCATTTGTTGCTACACAAGTTTCCCTAGAAAACCTACAAGGCTAGGCTAAACTTTGTGCTCGGCTTAGCACTTCGCCAACAGCTCCTCGATGAGATCAGCTGCGTCTTGAACAGTCGCGATACTCTGGGCACTTTCTTCCTCCACCGATATTCCAAACTCCTCCTCCAGTCCCATGACGATCTCAACCTACCCAGGGAAACCATCATATTCATTCTCAAGGTTAAACGATAAATTGACGGAAAAAAAAAAGTGCGCATAAGGAACCTATCTATCAATTTCTCAGGTGAGGAAGTCAATAGAAAAGCAAACCCAATTTCGGATAAATCCCAAATCAACATTTCAGAGTTTCAGAATCTGTTTTTACATATGCATAACTTAATGATATCATAGCACTCAAATTTTGAATTTCGGAGAATAAACAAGCATTACTATTTTAGCAGGACATTCATCATGGCAATATTATGTAAATAATATGGAGTTGGTAAAGAATAAGAGTGCAGGAAATACATAATTCATGCATAATGAAGTACAAGATGTAAATCAATAATTTTTAAATCAAACAGAGCAAGATTAGGCAAAAACAAGGAATACCAAATATAAATAGAGAAAGGTCCATCAGCTCTAATATATTTTGTCTAATCTGTCTGGGTTTTAAAGTGAAAAGACTAAGACTCAATTGAACATAAGGCATTTTTTGCTAAGGAACTACTTGATATAACCAGCATACAAATAATACACATTCCACACCCATGCTTTTCTTTTATAAACAAAAAAGAGCTCTATTCAATTCTCATAATGCATAATTTGATATGAAGGTACTTAATCAATTCTCAAATGTTATTATGACTTTCTGTTAACAAAGCCCACTAGGTTTCAATGTCTTACCGTGTCAAGAGAATCAGCACCAAGCAATGCGAATTTCGACTCTCCACTGACCTCACGATCAGCAGGAAGGGCAAGTTGCTTCCTCACAATATCAATAACTTTTGTCACAGTCTCTGGTTTAGCCTAATCAAGGGAACCATAATTCAGAAAAAGAACATTATCATAGTGCTAAAAAGACAAACTGAACTAGAAGTTCAAATAGAACCAGATACAAAGAGAAAGCACAAAATGTTAAGAGTTCTGAAAACTATGATTAAAATCATTGATGGTAAAAAAAAAATACGCACTGCACAGGAAACTCGCAAGCGGAGTGAAGGAACTCTGTGGGCTGGGAAGCTATTCCCTTTGAATGAGAGTGATGTCTTCAAATTTGAAACCTGAAAGATGCAAACCATAAGTTCATTGAAATAATCTAATAATCAAGTCAAGGACCAAAAGTGATAAAATTCCATTGTTGAGTAAACATTCTTCCAGAGTTAATCCCTTATAGGCTTTTACTAAGATCATTTTCAAAGGAGTAGAAGTCAATTCCAGAAAAAATATAAACTTTTGCATAATTTTGAATCAATATAATACAGTAGTTAGCACAAAGATAAAGATCGCTGGAGTTTTGGACAAAGTTCAACACAACACAACACAACAACACACTTCTGATATGCATTCAGTTCAGAAGATTGTAAGACTATAATATAAATCGATGAGATCACGAAAAGGAAGTCAAACTACAAGTAGACAAACAAATACTTAGCTCAAGAATCATATGAGCATCTTAAAAGATCACGTATTCAATACATAAATCACTAAATAACTGAAAAGGGCAATATTCATCAACGTTTTTATACAATTTAAAAGCTCGATTACAACTAGCTCATTAAAAAATAATAATAACTATCACCAAAAAGCTTACAACAAAAGATCAGAAGCCAGAAACGTCACAACCCATTCTATCATTCATTATTCAATAAACCACAAAACGAATTTCAGATTCTGAAGCAAAAAACTCACAACCTACTCAAATGACTAAAGATCTAAAATCAGACACGCTCAGAACAATCGAAAAGCCATAAAAACCAATCAGGAAAAATTAAGAAACAAAAAATTCAATCCCTAACAGGAAACAGCACATAAAACACAAGAATCCGGGAGATCGCGAAGAATGTAACCTGGTTTTGCTTGATCAAGCAAGCAGCAGAAGAGAATGAAACATTAGAAGCAGAAAAGGAAGCCATTTCCGCAGGGATCAGAGGAGATGGATCTGAAAAAATTGGGAAGAAGGGAGAAGAGGGTGGCGGAGAGTACGAAGAGTGTGATTTGTACGTATAGAATTTAATACTATGCGATATTCGGAATTGCTCTGTTCTTATATAGATCCCATTTTACCCTTCTTTGACGGTATCGAAATTGGAGCGTTTGGATGCGAATTTAGTGGAATCCAATTGGGCTTTATATTGGTTGTTGGGCTCTTGCTTGGCCCGTCAATATGGGCCTAATTTAATCTTACTTTTACATTTTAATCAAATTCTTGTTTGGATACTATTTTATACTTCAATACACAATTCAATAATACACAATTCAATATTTCATGCGTGAGATACGAGGTTTAAGAAATATATTATTATTTTTATTTATTTAATAGTTTTTTTAATACATGAATCAAAAAATAAGTTAACTATAGATTGAAAACTTGAAAGATTTTTCTATCGATTCAGTACCCAAAACATATAAAATTGTCAAGTCAAGATAAAAAGGTGAACTATTTAAAAAATGTTAAAAACATCTCACTCAATTGTTACTATTATTGTTTAATATTACCTCTATATCCCACAAAAGTTTTCATACTTTCTATTTTTGTTCATCTTATAAAAGTTTTTATCTTCTAAAAAAAGCAAAAAAGTCAAAATAACAATCCTGGGATTGGATTTGGGCCTTTCCTGCGCAGCTTAGGTGGAAGGCGAAGAAGGCCTCCTTTCGAGGTGGCCCGAGCCATCAGTGAGATACCACTCTGAAAGAGCTAGAATTCTAACATTGTGTCAGGACCTACGGGCCAAGGGACAGTCTCATGTAGACAGTTTTTATGGGGCTGTTACTAACATTTAATTTATAAAAAAATTACTCATACATAATATACTTTACATACTTTATCATTTATTTATTATAAAAAATTCTATAATACCTCAAAAAATGTTGCATTTTTTAAAAAAGATTGTGCTCAATTAAAGGTAAAAATTGTGGAATGGGATAAAATTAATTTAAAATTTTATATGTAAATGCATATTATTTTAATATTATGTGATTCAATAATTGCTCATTTACCATATAATAATAATTCGTTAGGTTTAAGAACTAATTTTTTTTTAATATTTGTAGACCAACACTAATAACAATATATTATTACCAAATAGTATAATCTGCGACAAATTAATCTTCGCAGTATTTCCAAGTGCTTAACAATTTGTAAGTTATGACATAATTACTCTATTTTAAACTAAACTATCAATATCCCAATTACATTAATAATTTCAAGATTACGATCATTAACACATTAAAAGGGACACTTTTATAAAATAATATACTAGGTAAATGAGTCGGCTCATTATTAAATTATAATTATTAAAGTAGAGTATATTAAATAATCTTTAAAATTTGTTAATAGTAAATCATATTGTAACACGTTAGAATCATATTTTAATTCATTATTTATCGTACTTAAAAAAATATATTTTAACTATCAAATAAGTACTCCCTCCGTTCCGTTTCAAACTTTACGTTTGTTTTTTGAACGTAGATTAAAGAATGTAATATTTTAAGAGTGAGGCTTGCGTGCGTCCGGGTGCACGGGAACACATTCCGTGCGTCTTTAGAAATTTAGTATTATGGGTAAAGGTACATTGCTTTGGTCTAAAGGGTATACACTTTAATTAATAAAATGTACATCATTTTATTCTAAAGGGTATACACTTTTCATTAAAATATTTTTTTCTTTAGAAAATAAAGGGTACACATTTTTATTCTAAAGGGTATACAATTTAACACAAAATTCTAAAGGCGCACGGAGTGTTGTCCATGCGCCCAGATACACACAATAATTTTCTTTAGAAAATAAAGGGTACACATCTTTATACTAAAGGGTATATAATTTAACACAAAATTCTAAAGGCGCACGGAATGTGGTCCGTGCGCCCGGGTGCACAGAAGTTTTTGCCATATTTTAATGTGTAGTGAAGTGAGAAAAATAATATTTTAATATAAAATGGGTAGGTGTATGAGTGTGATGTGTGGGCTTATAAAGAAAAAAATAATTAATGTGTGTGAGTCCCATTTATTAAAAAGGAAAATATAAAGGTTAAAATGAGGCGTTCAAATTAAATTTATGTAAAAAATAAAATGGAACAAAAAGAGTATATTTTATCAATATAATAATTATATACTCTAATAAAAAATCGACTTATCTCACAACACTAGGGTATTAAACCACCCACCCGGTTGGACAACTCTATCAACTCTCACAACCCGCTTTATCTAAAGAAATTAGATGATATAGTTAAAATTGTTTATACGAAAGAAAATAGATTAAAGTTTAATAGGCAATGTAGGCGGCGGATATAAATGTTTAATAAATGTTGTAGGATTTATAGATTAATTAAAGAAATGAAAAATGACTCATAGGTATATAATGAGAGTGAAAATAAGCGTGTTATAGTATTCAATTTAACGCTTTCTTGATTAGAATTGTTTTCATATATTAGCACAAGTGTCTTATATTCAATATATGTGAGAAAAATATGCACTTAAGGTGTTTTATTGTGTTTTAGGTGGAAAAAATATCAAAAGTGTAAAATTGGAGAAAATGTGCAACTTGTGCATGAATGCTGAAAAACGCACATCCAATTTTTGTAATTTTTCTGTATTCTTGTGGAGCTTTGAATGGATAGTGTGATATATGGTTGGAAACCACTGAAAAGAGGATCTTTTTGGCGTAAAGAACACCCCAATCGAAATCCAAACGAGAGATATATGATCAAAGTGGTAACGTCGCGCGAGCTGCGCCGAACAGAACAGCTGTGTTACTTTGCATGGCTTGTTACACCTTCAAATCTTGGAGTTTTTGTTATTTCTTTATATGGATAGAAAGCCAAGGAAGAGAGAAACGCGTGAGCTCAAGAATCACTAAAATTGGAACTCGAATGTGGAAGTTATACGCGAAACAGTGAGACGGCGTAAGTGTGATTCGACCACAACAGTCCAGTTCGACCAGACCCTTGGTCGAACTAAAGCCATTTTGGTCGAATCAGAAGCCTGAAGTGCGAATTATCACCTATCTCAATTCGACCAGGGTTCGACCAAGCCCCTAGGTCAAATCCTAGGTCGAACTCCATGCTTGGGACGCGTCCGGATTCGATTTTTACACCCCAAGTGCATGTTTCTGCATGTTTTCCAAGAAAAAGTCCATCCTAGGTTCATAAGGAGAGCTTACAAGTATAAAAGGGGATGTAGATCACACCAAGAAGACACAATAGCATAGAGAGAGGAGATACAACACAACACAACCATCCTACACCCCACAAGGGGGGGACCGCCCAACCATCATCCACATCCTTTCCTCCATCCATCCATCACTTTGAAGATTCGTCTGTGGAATCAAGAGGAGAACCAAGAGGAGAATTCAAGATGGAGAAGGACGCGACGACTCCCACATCTAGGATTTTATTCATTTTTTAATTTATCTTGTATTTTTTAGATATCCGGGTAAGATCTATCCAACACCCATGATTATTCTTTGTAACATCATGGGCTAGAGCCTTTTTGGTAGAACTAGGGTTGTGAAGGTTTTATCTAATTAATTGAACTTTCGTGTGTAAACTCCGTACAACACTACTTGTGGATTTATTTTATATATGATTGTTCTTTCTTAATCCATATTCATGGTCGTTTTGTGCATCTTCAATTGGTATATAGAAACTGAATATATATCTTGGTTGTAGATTGAGTGCGTTCACCGCTGAACAAGATTCCAAGTTATGATTCTAAGTGAGGGGACTCCGAAGCTTCATTAGAACTATTATATATGAATACTTATTAATTGAATTGAATTTGGGTTATTAAGTAGGATAAAGAGGATAATTTTATAGTACCTATAAAGGGAGATCATATCGGGTTAGAGTACCAATTAGCCAGGAAAATAATTGACACTGATAGTACCTAGAAAAGGGGGTGGAATTATATCTCTTGCTCCGAGGTTATTCATACGTGTTACACGCATATTTACTTGTGTCTATAGAGTAGATTTGCATGGTTTAGTGATGCGTCCATATCCCACAAGGCAGAGTCGGACATCAATATATGAAAGAAAAATTAATGAGTGAAACTGGATTACCCTAGAGCTACCTATTCTCCTACTTGATCCTCTTTCGTATTCTTCTAGTGATATTTTATTTTAATTGTTATTTTTAATTATTTTGTTAGTAGAATAATAATTCAAACCTCAAACTGAATTGCCTTTCGTCTTAATTAATTTAGTAAATAATTAAATTGTTAATACGCCGTCCTTTGGGTTCGATATTCACTTGGTCGCTTACTTAAGCTGCAATTGATATCCTTAATACTTGGGGATTAATTTTGTGTGCAAAGAAAACGCGCATCAGTACACACTTTATACTTATAATTACTATGAGATATATTGATTTAAAAAAATTACTTTCACATACAAAATATTAAAGTAAAATACCAAATATAACCCTAAACCTATATATTTAAACCAAAAATTCTAAACCATCACCCACCTCCGGACCGTCGCCGCCGTTCGCCGGACCACCGATGCCGTCGCCGTCGGAGCTCCGCTGTCCGGTCGCCGGAGCACTGCCGGCCGCCGAAAAGTCGCAGGAACACTGCCTGACCACCGCCGCCGGACCACCACATTTTTTTGCTGTACACACATTTTTTACTACACACACTTTTGCTGCACACAAACTTTTGCTCACACAAATATTTATGTGCAGCACATTATAGGGGTAATATTGGAATATCACTATATATTTATGTAATTAGTAGTAATGTTTTTTATGTTTATATCTCATAATAATTAAGGATTTTTTAGTATACCTCACCTATAAAAGCATTACTTAAGATATAAAGTTTATAAACTATGAAAAATCTTCATTTTACAATTAGGAAGCCATAATTTATTGAAGCGCTTACTTGATTTTCATTAATTTTATGCTATAGTAGCTCATTATGTTCTTAATTTTTTAAGGAGCTCATTATGTTTTTTATTTTTTAAGTAAAAATTAGTTATTCTTTTTTTTCTTTTAATTAAAATCATTAATAAAAGTAGTTGCATTGCTTGATCCAATGATGAGATGAACTATCGAATATTAAAATTTTGAGCAACACATGAACTATCTGCGTGAGACTGTTTTTTTTTTCTTTTTTTTTTTAAATAATAATTATCATATTTTGTCAAAGATGTAATATCATTTTTCACTAAAAGTTTTATCACTTTTATTTACGCCATGAATCATTCATAAAACCAATCATTACGCCACTATCACTTTTAATAATTCATCATTATCATTATTCATTAATTCAAATATTATTTTTTATTAATGTTATCACTTCTTATTCATTTTAAAAGAAAAATTTGTGAGAGGGTAGGCTTTCTTCCCGATTAAGATGGACCCGATTCCGGCATTTCATAAAAATATTCACTTAAATTCTTTTCATAAAAAAATTCAATGTCTTTAATTTTTTTTTTAATTCCTTAATTAATAAATCTCATGCAATAGCTATTTGGGTCAACTTATTACTCCTATGTAAGATCAAAGGTTCTCACGTATTTATCATCACCACATGTATTTATGTAATTGGGACAAATATTAAACTTATTTTGGGCTGATTAATACTTATATGAAAGTATACTCTCACGAACTTCCTAATATTATCAATGGTGATGATAGAATGTGGATGGTGAGGCAACGGTAGTTTGACGATATTACGCAGAAGAGAGGAGGCTCGTCTTTGTTTTTCTTCTTTGCTCTTTTTTTTTTATATTGATTCTTTTTAGATTTGATTTTACTTACACTACTTTTGAAACATTTTGAATTGTTCAGGTTTTTGGTAATTCATGATGTTTTCTATTTGTATTAATCTCTTTTTATGGGAGTTTGCTTTAGTATGTTGTTGTAGGAGTGTATATTCCTCTTATTTGGAGTGTTGAATGTCTTTCTTTGTACGAGTGTCATTTTAGTGAACTTTTTTTACTTTCTTCGCTCATTTTCAACGCAGATGGTGATCCTATAGTGATGTGGTAAGCCATATTTTTATAAACGTCATTGACATCAATTATGTCTACTCCTAAATTGTTTCAGTAGTTTTAGTATAGATATTATTGTTTGAATAATTTAGAAAAGAAAATAATTATACATACATATCATAAGGTATTAAATGATGCATCACTTGTATGGGAAAAATGTCAACAAATAAGCCGCTCGTGCACTCAATTGTATGGTTGAATGTAAACAAGAGATACTTCTGTCAAAAAAAATTATAATAATAATAATAAAAATTTTAAAAAAATCAAGAGATACCGAAAGTTTATTATTATTATTATTATTATTATTATTATTATTATTTATGGATATTGAGAAATTCTAGAGTATTTTTAATATGAGACACTCTTTTGTGAGACGGGTTGTGAGACATGTCGACCTATCATTAAAATAGTTTATTATATAGATACATCACGCTTATTATAGTTAAAATATGTCAATAATGAAATATATTATAACACACTAAAATCATACTTTAATGCATAATTCAACATACTTTAAAAAAATATATTTTAACCATCGTTAAACAAATATACTTAATCTATATACATATATAAAAGCAAACCTAAACTTCCACTTTTGTTTTTAATTTTTTTTCAATTTTACTCTATTTAAAAATAATTCAATTTTAATCTTGACCGTCCAATTAATGCATTTGAATTCAATCATAAAATTTAATTATACTAATAATAATAGATTTTATTATTTAATTTTTACTTTTTTATTTTATAATAATATAAATTTGCTAAATATGAGAGATATTTTTGACATATTTGCATATTTAACTAATTTTTAATTAATATATGCTTAATTTATACTCCATCCGTCTCACAGCAAGGGTCTCTTTTTTCCATTTTGGTCGTCTCATCCAAAAGGTACTCTTTCATTTTTTATACACATGAGACTCACTCATCCCCTCTAATACAATTAAAACATGGGGCCCATACTCTCACTAATACAACTACCCATTACACATTAAATAATAATAATCCTTAATCCACGTGCCAAAAAGCAAAAACTACCCTTACCGTGGGACTGAGGGAGTATATATATATACATGTATAAAAACTAATTTTAGTAAATTTAAACAAATTTGAATTCCTACTTTTATCTTCAATTTTCTTTTCAATTTTAGTAAATTTAGTAATCATTCAATTTTAATTATGACAGTCCATTTCATACTTTTGATCTCAATCATGAATCCTATTTATGCTAATAATTTATTATTTATTTATTTTTTAATTAACAATATAAATTTAGTAAATATGAAAAATATTATTGGCATATAATTTAACAATTGTCAATCAATATACCAAGTAATATATATATATATATATATATATATATATATATATATATATATATATATATATATATATATATATATATATATATATATATATATATATAATATTCCACCTTTTTCTCCT
Source organism: Pogostemon cablin (assembly GCA_023678885.1). Taxonomy (NCBI): domain Eukaryota; kingdom Viridiplantae; phylum Streptophyta; class Magnoliopsida; order Lamiales; family Lamiaceae; genus Pogostemon; species Pogostemon cablin. The sequence goes on along the minus strand of CM043009.1, from coordinate 21,142,850 downwards.
ACGTCGTTGATTGCTTTCGATCATGAACGTTCATTCTTTCAAATCATTCTATATAAACCTTTTCATTACCTATCAAATCCTTACTTTTTTTTAATTTCTTTTTTGTGCTTCCTCTTTTTTTTTCTCTATTTCACCTTCATACTATTTCTAATCTACCTTAATTTATTTTATCTTTTATACTTTTATTTGATCTTATTTTCAAGTTCAATAATTCAATTTGAGGTATCATTCTTCTTTTTATTTTTCATTTATCTTATAATTTATATTTTTTTTCTTCGTTTTTTGTGTATTCTTCATATTCTATAAACCCTACTTTTATAATTTTTTTAATCTTATTGCTTTTATTTTTATTTGATCTTATTTTCAGCTTCAATCATTAAGAAAAATCATCAATGTTTGGAGTAATGAATTTGGACAATCCATAATTAATTTCGGAATGTTTTCTTTATAATTTTATAAACTCTATTTTCATACTTTAATTTATTTTATCTTTTATATTTTTATTTGATCTTATTTTCAAATTCATTCATTCTCCTTTGATGCATCATTCTTTTTTTTTAATTTTTCGTTTATCTTATAATTTATGGATTTTTCTTCGTTTTTATTGTTTCTTTATATTTTATAAAATCTATTTTTATAATTTTTTTAATCTTATTGTTCTTATTTTTATTTGATCTTATTTGCAGATTCAATCATCAAAAAAAAGTTACCATTATTTGGAGTGATGAATTTGGGCAATCTAGAATTAATTTCAAAAATTTTAGAATTGAAAATTCAAAGCACAAGTCAAATATATTTTTTATTTAATTTTTTGGATTAATGTATAAAATTTATTTTCAAAATTTTGTGATTTATTTTAATTTCTCTTTCAAATTTATTTTAATTAGGAACGTCTCCATAATATTAATTTAATATTTATAATTTATTATATTAAATAATATTTAATATTTTATTTTATCCATATGTTATTTAATTAAAAATAAAATATAAATTATAGTATACTACATATTTCTTAAAAATAGTAATTGAGTTTTACAGAAAGATTATATCTATTTTATTAAAAATATATAGATATCAATTAAAATAAAATAATTTTAATATAATTAATAATAGAAAGTTAATATATATTCTATTTATCTTAAATACCGAAACAAATTTAATGTTATAAAAAATAATTGTATAAACAATGCGATTTAATTGATAAATATAAAATTATGTTATGTTAAAAAAATAAATTTATATATTATACATAAATAATTAGTAGTTTTTATAAAATACATAAATTCGAATGAATAAATAAATAATTATATATATATATATTAGGGTTAAAATAAAAAAATAAATAGTATAAAAGTACATAATTGTAATATACTAGTAATTCTTTCCGTGCCACGTACGGATGGATAATATATAATTTATATAATGTGAATACTTTAACACGTCTTACATAATAAGACCTCACGATAGACTTTGCCTTTTAATATACAGGGGTTAGATTATAGATGTTTTTTTTTTTACTTTTTCCTTTTACTGTTTAATTTAAATCGATGATAATATATATATATATATATATATATATATATATATATATATATATATATGTTAGGGTTAAAATAAAAAAATAAATAATATAAAAGTACATAATTGTAATATACTACAAAATTCTTTCCGTGCCACACACGAATGGATAATATTTAGTTTATATAATGTGAATACTTTAACACGTCTCACATAATAAGACCTCACGATAGACTTTGCCTTTTAATATACAGGGTGGTTAGATTATAGATGTTTTTTTTTACTTTTTCCTTTTACTGTTTAATTTAAATCGATTATAAATGGGGAGTATAATATTTAAAATTTTAGGGGTATTAAAATTTAAGTGCTGGCTGTACATGATTTACTAAAAAATTAAACTTTTAAACTGAATAAAAACGTTAACTTTTTGGGAGAATCACAGAATGGAGATTTAACTCTACTCCTTAAAAAAAAATCCAATAATCCATTATTTTATTTGTAGAAATCGTATAAAAATTCATAGTTCTACTTATTGTTACGGGCGAAGTCTCCTATATACTAAGCAAACTCGGATCTAGATCAATGCATGCATGTGCCTAGTTCCAACCCAACTCAAAATATAATACTCCATTATTATTAAATAATTTAAATTCACTAAATTTAAAATTAATATCCTTTATTTTTAAATTAAAATTTTAATTTTTTAATTAATTAAATTTATTATATTAATACCCTTAATATTTGAATAGACAACTTCAATAAAAAAAATTATATTCTCCTTATTAAACTAAATATTTTTAAAATAAATATGATACCACACTTAAACACCATGGTATATCATTATGTATAAGAAATTCAATTATTATTGCACTAATTAATTATTTAAAAACGTTATAAATTTTTTTAAGAATGTCATAACTTTTTATTTGTATACTAAGTATAAATTAATTATGAAATAATTCATAGTAATACTTTTATCACTTTTTATCAGTTAGGAATATTATTTTTTATTATAATGACTATCATTTTTTCATATTTCATGAAAGTCATTTCATTAAATGATGTCACGTCGGTCTATGCTATTACGGGGAGGGAGAGAGAGTCATGATTAAAGGGAGAAAAAAAAAAGGAAAAATCAGAATAGATGCACACGTGTATTGAAAGGGAAATAAAGAAAAAAAACACGGCCTTGGATTCAAAGCAGGTGCATCTACTAAGCTATACCACAACCACAGCGTAACCGACGATTAGGTACAACCACTCCACAGCACCCTCCCATACGCTTAGCGGGTTGTACATTTCTTTTACAAAACTTCATTCATTTCCCGTAGAAGCGCTTTCCTATTAAGATCATAAATAAAGGATAAATATTAAAATTAGTCATGTAAGTATGACGTTTTTCAATTTTAGTCATTTTTCTTTTGTAATTTTTAATTTTGGTCATTTTTTTTTCCATTTTTAGTCATCTTGGTCCAATTTTAGTCTTTTTTTCAAAATTTAATCATTTTTTGTCCACTTTTGGTCCTAAATGTATACACTTTCGGATTATTTTTGGACTTCTCTTAACATAAAGGACAAAATTTGGACAAAAAATACTAAATTTGAACTAAAAGGACTAAAAGTGGACAAAAAGGACCAAAATTGAGAATTGCAAAAGAAAAATGACTAAAGTTGGAAAACACCATACTTAAAGGACCAATTTTAATATTTACTCATAAATAAATGAATCTAGTTTTAAGTAAGGCCATGTTCAAATTAAGCAACATTCGCAAATATGGGAGATTTGAATTCCAATCCAAATTAAAGACTTAAATTTGGTGTTTTTTTTTGGTTGGCCTAAATATTGAATTAAATTATCTTACGAAGGCAATGTTTTCTTCCCGATCATAGACGATGGAGCATTGCTGCATCGTGTGTCATGTATGCAATGTTTAATGTTTATCTTTGAGGTTTGATGATAATTTTTAGAATATAGTTCTAATTTTACTTTGTTATTTATGTAATATTTTAGTTTTTTAGTTTATGGTTTATTTTTCATTTGAATCATGAGACTTAATGATTCTTAGACTACTTTAATCTTTATTTTTATAATATAGCACTAATTTTAAAAGTATATAATTATAATACTACTCTCATTTTTATGTAATATTGAATTCTTATTGTTTGTTGTCTATTTTAACCACATATTTATGGTTTACACTTTACCCTTTGAATATAATTCTAATTTTTAGAGGGTATATCTTTTCAAACCAAATAATATAATACTCCATCAATCTGTTCCTAGGTGATGTTTGGTTGAGATTGAAATTGAGATTTTTAGTTTTGAAATCTAATGAATAATGATAAATAATTGTTATGAAATTTTGATAGAGTGAGTTTAAATTTTGTGCACATAATTAATGAATATTATTATTTAATGTATTAGGAATAATTTTATTAGCGGTGTGTGTGAATCCTATCATTTTGATAATGGAAAATGTTATCCTTCGAAGCGAACGCATAAAATGATAGAGGTGGACTATGGGAAAATATGAATTACAATGGTGTGCTATAAGAATCAAATTTAAATCAAATGCAATAATTAAAAGTTCAATTGCAATGCACGGTTAGTTTTGAACTATTAGATTTTAAGATAACTAATTTTAATTTTTAAATTTAAATTTAAAAATATAAGGTATATAATCACATTTATATCCTAAATTTAATTTATAAATCATAGAATACACATGTGCAACATGTGCTCCTAAAATTAACCAATAATTAAACCTTGGAGGTAAAGTAGCTACATTTATGAATATATAATAATACTAAAATATTAATAGTGAATCTTTAAAGAATAGATTAAATTATAAGGATATGATAATACTTTAATTGTAAAATTAGATTTGGTCTCAAATATGAATTAAGGTGCATATAAATCCTTCTTATTTATAAATTAAAAAGATAATTATATCTTTAAATATAATAAACCCTAATAATAAACATTAAACACTAAAATAATAATAATAATAATAATAATAATAATAATAATAATAATAATAATAAGATAGTAAATAATTAGAATCCATTGTGAATGCGTTGAAAGTAATACTTGGTCATAAAATTATACTTAGACCTATGGTCCAACATTTTTTAATTTTTTAAGATTTGGTTCGAATAAGAATTTGAGGCATGGGTCATTCTTCTTCGCCGGTAGCGGCCATGCTTTAATAATAAGAAGGATGTGGGCATTATTACTTAAAAGTATTATTTTACTTGTAATAATTAAAGTACAAATATTTTTCACACATTAATTATTATAATATAATAGCGGCAATTGAAAGGCTTTTAGTATTTATATAATGTTTATAATTAAGTTATTCTGTTATAATAATATAATTTACATCGAGAAATATTTTGTTTAAAAAAAAGTTGCGTTTTTTACGTTTTCCGAAAATTTTCATAAGTACAATTTGGTATCGATCAATATTTGTTACTCCCATTGTCCCCGATTGAATTAAGAAAAAAGTTATTATTTTTTTTAATATATAAAGATATATATAAAGTTATTGGTATGTTGGTACAAAGTGAATATTTTAAAGAATCTAATAAAAAAGTGTGTAAAATTTTTAGAATATATGGTAAAAAGTGATTATTATTTAGATGTATTTTTTTTAATTTAAATTTTCTTGCTCAAACATTAAGTGAGTGTTTGGACGGAGGCTTCTGATGGTAGAAATGTGAATTAATTAATAGAATGGAAAAATAATGTTTGGTGAGATACTTTCATTCAATGATACAGTATTTGATATTTTGAAAATAGAAAATCATCATTCCATAGGTTTTTTTAGTGGAATGGCTATGATTCCATACCAAACGTGTGTGTACAATTGTTCTTCAATAAAAAAATACTAAAGATAAAAGTTAAAATATTTTTAAATAAGAAATAAAATATTTTCTCATAAATTTTATTTCGTAAAAAAATTAAGAAATTGATTCTTCATTCTTAAAATAATTTGTTCAAACCAATCAACTTTAATGCTAATGTAAGCCAATTTTATTCTTAACCAAACAACACAATAAAAAAATCATTCCCATTACCCATTACCCATTACCATTCCTTATTTCGATCATTGCTATTGTCATTCCTTATATCTATCATTCCCTCTTCCAAAGTTTCATCTCATTGGGCTACTTGAATTTTACTAACTAGCTTAAAAGATAAATAAATCAACATAAAAATACTCTCTCCGTCCCATATTTATCTGTACCGGTACTGTAGATACGGAATTTAAGAAAAATTACTTTTTGACCAACTTTATTAACTTTTTAGGAGTATTATAGTATTTTTAGGGAATAAATAAATTATAAAATATGTTATGTGTGTTATATGAGAGTGATATTTTTGAAATTAGGATAATTTTTGAGGTTGTTGGTTAACGTAAAGTTTTCTCTTTTGGGTGATGAAGATAAGTATGGGACGGACGAAAATAGAAAATGTGAAGATAAGTATGGGACGGAGGGAGTATAATTAGTATACAAACTCTCTATTTTTAACAAAATTTTAAGACCTTAAGTCGATGTAAACCAAGCCTTTCGAAGGTTGTCTCTTCTTTAACCAAACCCTTTACTTTTATATGAGATTAAACTACCCATTTATTCACAAAATATTAAGAGAAAAATATGTATGAGATCCTCACTTTTTTGTTAATTAGATAATCATATTTAATTAAAAATATTACAAAGAAAGTGTGCAAAGAATTTTGGGACGAAGGGAGTACTTTTTATTCATGATCTATCCTATATAATTGTTCATTAAATATTTTAGTTAGACATTTTTTACTTTATATCAACCATGTATAAGTTTTTATTAGAAATATTATCGAGACTCAACTTGCAAAACGATTTCATATAATTTTTTATTATTTTATTTTTTCAAATATTATTATACACAATTAATGGAAAATATGAATTCGTATATATATATATATATATATTTTCAAGAAAAAGGGATTATTTTCAAAATATACGATTGAAAATTAACCTCAGTAACAAATAGAGAGAACCGGTGGTGTTTTAGGTTTAAATCTCATGAGGTTTCAAGTTCCATACTCCATCACTTGTTTGGTGTTTTAGGATAAAATCTCATGAGGTTTCAAGTTAAATTGCCACACAAAGCTTAGACATAGGATCCTCTACTAAAAATTAATAAATGATGAGTTGTTATCCAATTGGGTGCACAACTGTTTAAAAAATATAGTATTATTTTGTTATAAAAAATATATCATTTAAATAACAAGAGTATAATTTTTTCATTTAAAATGTCCACTGCTCATGGGTTCCTTCTACATGTGATTAATTGAAATGTTCGCATTTTCAGCATTCCCAAATGTAAGCTAACTTAACAAATGTTAAGGGAAAATATCATACAAAAAGATAAGTGGATACTTTTAAAACAAGAAGAAAAGAGAAAAATTATTATAATATAGTATATATTATTTAAATAAAGGATATATATAAATTTTTATAGTAGAAGATATAATAACATTTAATACTAAAGAATATAAAATTGAATTTAGGCGCAGAATCTAATTCCATAAGTTAGGCCCATACGCACAAAAGAGTTTGCCATGAATGAATGGTTTTGGTCTCTTTCTAACACTAAAATAAGATGGCTAAAATGAGGATCCTCTCCATGGGCTATGAGTCCCCTAGAATGGGAATCTTTCCACAATGTATTATGGTGTCTTAAAATACTGAAATAGAGAAAATTTATAATTATAATTATTTAATTATTTGAGTGGGTATCTGAAATTTGTTTGAGAAATTGATGGTCAGGATTGAATTTATTCTACTTTTATATATATTAAGATTAAGATTAAAATAAGATTAAGATTTATTTAATTTTAGGGATATAATTATAATTTCATCCTTGTGATTTAGGGTATATTTAGGGTATAATTATAATTTCACCCTTGTGGTTTATGATATATTTCACTCATAGAGTTTAGGGATTATGATATAATTGTACTTTACCCTTGTAGTTTAGGGTATATTTCACCCCTAGGGTTTATGATATAATTGAAATTTTACCATTGCAGTTTAGGGTATACTTTATCCCAAGAGTTTAAGGTTTAGGATATAATTGTAATTCACCCTTATGGTTTATGGTATATTTTTTTTCTAAGGATTAAGGTACATAGTATAATAGTCATTTAAGTATAATAAATTTAAAAATAAATAAAAAATAATATTATAAATTTAAAAATAAATAAAAAAATAATATTAATAAAGATGGAGAAATTAATTAAGAATGGTGGGACATAAATTCCACCCAAATTGCTCTCTTTTTTATTTGAGTATTTTTTTTAGTTATCTGATTTCTAAAATTAAAAGGTCAAAAAAAAATAATTATGTGAAATGAAATTATAGTAAGAAGATTCAAAGCACTCCAAATATACCTAATTTGAATTTGTTGAACGTTGAGGTGTAGCCGTCAAAAAATGCTGAGCTGTATATTAACGCTGCAATGTTTAGAATTGCAGGCTAATTGTACCTCGATTTCAGTATTCTTGGCTGCAGAGAATAATACCCCAAGAACCTCTCTACTTTATCGCTTAAAGTCTACTCAAATTCTCACTCGCTCCGTAAAAACTTTTTTTGATCTCGCATAAATTTAATCCTCCTCTCTCATTCTCTCCGATCACCTACTCTCTCTCTTTAAGTTTTTCATCACTGGATGCTTCTGGCGTTCACATTTTGAGGCTTCTTCCTGCTGTGCGAGTTCCAATCGGAGGTTTTCGAGCATCTAATCTACGGTAAGTTTTCTTTACATATTCGTCCATGGCGCCCTGTATCTGTGTGTAGCCTGAGCGACGGTTACCGGAAATGTTGATTTATGTTGCGATTTCTGTGTGATTGTACATCGTGCACATAGTGTTGTAATTTGCACTGAGGCGTGCGTTTTTGGCTCTATAAATTTTGAATATGAGGAGAAAAAATACTCGCGCTATATTTGAACGAGTAGATCGTGCTTATGAAAAGATGAGATTATGAAGTTAATTTGTATGAACAAAGAGAAACCGGAAATTACATTCCCCCCCCCCCCCCCCCCCCCCCCCCCCCCTTTTTTTAGTGTTATTATTAGTCTGTATCGTAATTGCTTTTTATGCTTTAATTATACGTATCTAGTTATGGAAGAGAAGGCTTGAAATCATGTTATTATTGGTTTAGCTTTTTATTAAGTCAAATGTGACTGGCCTTGAAAAGTGCATTTTAATTTATTTGTAAGTGAATAAGTGAATTTTTGACTGGTAAATAGAATTTGAAGGGGTGTAATTCAGAGGTTTGATGACTTCTTCTGCATAATACTTTCAGGTCTGGAGAATATGAATACTCAGCTAGTAGAGATTCAGCCTCGTGAACTTAAGTTCATGTGTAAGTGTATTAAATAGAGCTGTGATACTTATAATTGCTAATTGCCTTTTGCTTTTGTCATTCTATTGTAAAAAAGTCATCAAATTTCATCTAATTATTATTTTCTGATGCGTAAGTAATTTTCTGGTGGAGAAAATGCAAAATATTTTTACAAATAAGATGAGTTTTATCCTCGTTACGAAAGTCAACTCGTCTAATAAACTAGGATGATAGCATTGGGGAGGGCTTGAACCCTTGATCTCCTCTGTGATGGAAGAGAGTAGAGATGCAGTGTCTACTCCCCTGATGAGGGTTTAACATTTGAATCATTTGATTAGAGCCTAGCTGTCTTGGTTGAGCAGAAATTGGAGGGATCAATACCGTAACACATCTTCCATCTCAAAATTTTATTTCAAAGCCTCAGATCCATGCATAGAACAAAATGCTGTTGAATTCCTATCCCGTTTCTCATTTTTATTGTTCTATTATGACATTAAGATGTAAAATTGGGAAGATGGAGTCAGTTTTAAGTTGGTTTGTGTGCACTTGATTGAGTATTTTATCTTGAGGTACTCATCCAGTCAATGTAGTCCTGTTTGTTTGGCACATCAAATTTAGTGTCATATTGCCTTATCTGCATCTTAGAGTTATCGGATTCTGCTTCTTTTAAGCATGCACACTATATTAGTTTCCTAAAAAAATTGAGAATCTTACCTTTTACAGAGTTCTGGTGTCATCTAATTTGCATATTTATTCTCTGCATTGTATTCCTTCTTGTACCTCCTATCTTGTCTGTGGAAAGGGGAACTTCTGATTATTCAATACTATTAATTTTAATTTGGGTTTTGAACATCTTGGTATTTGTAAATGTTAAAAACTTCAAATTGTTTTTTCTGATTTGCCTGTCTCTTTATCTGCTTCATTATATGAAATTATATTGTCTGACTCCTCCATTGGATTCTGTAGTTGAGTTGAAGAAACAGAGTTCAGTTTCCGTTCACCTTGCTAATGTCACCGACCAGTATGTAGCTTTCAAGGTCAAGTAGTTGTCAATCCTGTACTTTTAAATAACGTAATCAGATTGCACTAATTATCTTTGTTATTAGAGTATTTCCTATATGAGTTGGTAAATGTGGACACAAAGATTTCTTTATTAGAGAGATTATTGATATGGTTTGCATTGATAATTGTGCAGGTTAAGACTACATCACCGAAAAAATACTGCGTGAGGCCTAATGTAGGTATAATTAAGCCTAAATCAACCTATGATTTTACAGGTACTTATAGTTCATTACCTTTTTCTGAATGTCAAATTCTCTTCATCTTGCTTTACTGGACTGAGGTAGATGGTAGATTACGATTATTTGTATCTAGGGAAAATTTGTGTCAAAGCAACTATTCCCAGATACAGACATGGTGTTAATTCACGATTGAATGACTTAAGTTTAGGGTTTATGTAAATCAATTCAATTATTGTTGCTATCGCTATTTATCTGCTTCTAGCAAACTAACAAATGAATAATAGTCTTTGTCAAAAGAAGAACACTCAACTCAAAAGTTTTTGATATTGCATCATCCATGATAATTTAGTACTTAATTTTTGCCCTAACTCATATTGTTCAGTTCCCTAGCACACAACTTAGCATGACCATGCATATTGGTAGCTACTAAGTACCACTCTCTGTTTAGCAAAATAGAAGATATTTAACTGAAGTTTTAGATCTTGAAAGTAAATGAATTTCTGACTCATTTTGTCTCATACAGTAACCATGCAAGCACAGAAAGCAGCTCCATCTGAGATGCAATGCAAGGATAAGTTCTTGATTCAAAGCTCTGTGGTACCATATGGCACAACCGAAGATGAGATAACACCTGGCATGGTAGGAAATTATCTGCTGTGAATTTTGTTTTTAGTTATATGTAGTTTCTCATTCACATTTCTACATGCATTTTAAGCTGTTAGTGTAAAATAATGGGTTTTGGTGTTTTCTTCTGACAGTTTTCAAAAGAAAGTTTAAAGTATATTGAAGAAACCAAGCTCAGGGTACTTCTTATTAGGGCTCCTAATTCTCCAGCAAAGCCACAAGTTGATGTAGTTTCAAAGCAAGAGGCATCTTACGAGACATTCATGCCAAAAGAATCTCATTCACCTGTTACACTGCCTGTTGATAGATTTAACAAACAAGAACCATCTCTTGAGACCAAAGTGCACAAAGATAACATGCAGAATGGAGTTGAAAATCCCCTGCCTGATCCTGTAAGAAATTATGATCACTTAATTGCAATCTTTGATGACAGGCAGTCTCTTATTCAGCCCCTAGAATTTGATAAAAATCCCATGCTGGTGACTCATTCTGCTTTAGCAACTATTTAATGAAATAAGTGTGGACAATTCAGATGATGTTTTGCATTTTGCCTTTTGGATTCCTTTCTCTTTCTATCCTATTATCTTGAATCAGTTTAATTGCATTAGACAGATCATAAATAAGCGATGTTTCTTTTGATTAAATTACTTGGTTCTTTTGGACCAAGCATAGTGCTTATTGTGTGGAATACTATCATAATTTATGTTTCACGCGGTCACAGCAGACTCAGCCAGTGGAGCCAGTCAAAATTGTCAAAAGTGTGGAAGAGTCTCAGTCGTTGAAGGTCATGGACGACAATAAGCAGTCAGTTCCTGCCAAGAAAGTGGAGTTTTACCCTGAAAGAGATGACAATGCTAAGCAAGTGAGAGATTTAGAAGAGGCAAATTTGAAGCTAAAGAAAGACATCGAAGATTTGAGATCAAAGATTAGCTTCATGAACTCGAATTTGGTTGAGGTCAGTATTGCATTGAATATCAGAATTTGGGTGCGATAACTGTGAAGTAGAAATTTGACTGAACTAGAATTTTTATTTTCATTTCATCATAATTACTCCATGATCTATGTGGAAGTACATAAACTATGTTTGACTTCAAGCTTTACTTTTTGGATAATCTAGAGATTAGTCTTTTTTACATAAAACATGACGTGTTTGTAATTTACAATTACTTCCCTCGACAGTTTCTTTATTAATGAAACATATTAAGCCTACTGACAGGGGAACTTATAAGAAATTTTAAAACCTCAAACTCAAGAGAGTAGTCTTCTAATCATAATTTGGTAGTATTTGTTATTTTAAACTTCATAGATCAAGTGGGAACATTAACAACTTTGGCGTTCCTGCAGGCAAAACACACCATTGAGAAGCTAAAAGAAGAAAAAAACAACACCATTTGTGAGAAGGAAACATTAAAGCAAGATTTGGTGAGTGAATATCCACACGTCCTCCCTTAAATCTCCTCTCTTTTGTATGTTATTTTAATCTTCATAGATCAAGTGGGAACATTAATGATTTTGGCTTTCCTGCAGGCAAAACACACCATTGAGAAGCTAAAAGAAGAAAAAAGCAACACCATTCGTGAGAAGGAAACATTAAAGCAAGATTTGGTGAGTGAATCTCAGCACATCCTCCCTTAAATCTCCTCTCTTTTCTTTGGCAACTAATGAACTAGTGAGAGGGTCATCACATTATATATTATCTCGATGTTGTAATTATGTATGAATTTATGTTGAACGCGATTGAAATTTATTTCTTTTGGTGAATACACATATGAACTTGAAAATCTGTCTGTGCGCGCTTACAGGGAATGAGCAGGAGGAGCAGTACACGAAAAATCCAAGTTGGTTTTCCGCCACTTTTTGTGTGCATGGTGGCGATAATTAGTTTGATGATCGGATCATATTTTGGAGTCTAGCGCAGTCGGTAACTGGACTCAAACTGAGAATAGAGAGGTATAGGAACAAGACATCTAGTGGCTGTTTTTAACTTTTAACAACCAATCCTGCTAGGTATTGTGTTTCTTCATAGTATTGCTCAAAATATTATCAATGTAAAAAGAAGTGAGTCATTTTATGAAATAAAATTGCGAAATTGGAAGAGTATATTTTTGGGACTTTATAATTGGCATTGGAGAGTGTATTTGCATCTTCCCTTTCTCTTGAAGCTGTTTTAAAAGACAATGCCGGTAAGCTTTCAGCGATACGCCAGGTTAAACCTCTTCTTTCTCTCTCCACAATGGGTGTAAACGAATCGGATTGAGTCTAATACATTTCACAATATATTAGTAGGATATTTGTATTTGGTTTTCGTATGCGATTCTATTACACTATTCAAATTAATTGTTATTGTTTGAGGAATTCAATTCGAAAATTTGTAAGTTTACTTTCCACCTATTTCCAACGCTTATAAAAACCTGACAATCTAATCTAATCTACTCCATGTATAAAAGCAAACCCAAGAACAAAGACTTGAAAGTTGTAGACATTGATTGGACCTTTAACAATCGATCTGAAACCATAAAGTGTCTTTAATGTCAAATTCTCAATGGAGGGGCTTGTAGAAACTATATCCCATAAAGGTAAACTAAGAGATTTAAGTCCTGCCCATCTAACCATTCTTTCTTCCCCCAACTCAATCTCGAACCGACACAAAGATAATCTAATTAGAGTTTCGGATCCGAGCACCTCACGCCGTAAATAGATTGATGTCCATTCATTTTCATTTTCATAATTGAAATCTACGGTACCCATTTTCATTGCTTTCACAATTAATTCCTTGATGGTTTTCTCACACTTTTCTTCATCACAAATATAATTGCATTGCGTAATGAATAGACTGAAACTCTCAATCTTTAGGTTCAATGCTTCGTACCTCTGCATAGTCTTCATTTCGGCCAAAATCGCGTTGATCGAAACCTAGGTTTGGACGGGTGGACCAGGAATTGAACCAAGATTTGGACTGAGAAAAGATTGTATGTGTTGAATCGGAAGACAAAATTCGCCTGCGTTTCTTCATCGGAAGCTTCGGTTTGGGGATTTTGGAGTACAGTAGGAGTGTAGGGCAAACTCCCAATTTTATTTTATTTTATTTCAAATTATTAATCCGGCACACCCTAACCTTTATTAAGAGAGCGAGATTCCTTTTACTCCTATACCCCTCTTAAATTTATGTTCATACTAACTCCAACTTATTTTTGCTAAACTCATCCCACATTATTATTATTACTACACACACCCAAAAATAAGAAAAAAGAAAGTAGAAAACTCAAACAAACATGGACGGGCTATTGAGTTCTCAGGAGGAAAGGATTATGATTTTTAAGGAACAGTAAAGAGGAAATTGATTCAACTTTATAGGGGAAAATGAATATGCACATTTATTTTCTATTGGGACTTCACTTCTTTCACACAACCAGTTATGTATGAGTTAAAGGAACATAAATTGTTTCTACAAGTGGAGAGATATTCCACGGAGGTGTGCCAACGGAGATCAGTGAGTTGATATTGGTGAATCGGTCGTCGCCAAGCCGGTAATCTCTGATAGCAACAGAGAATACAAAATGGAGAGAATATTGAAAGATGAAATTCTGGACTTGTTAAAATATATCCGTCGTACATCACATACTTTAACAGAGAGAAATAAGATTACATAACTTCCTAACATAACTACTCCTGTTAACTTTGCATAATACCATAACTACTACATATTATCTAAAACAACTAACTAGATATCAGAATTACACACAACAATCTCGACTCTTCAATCGAACAACAAGACTGGCGGAAAGGGCCAAATCTGCTTATTTGTTTTTATTCTTTATGTGATATAAATCTTATGTGTGTGCATGGTGAAGTGCCACATGGAGGGTTCTTATTAGTGCAGCGTGTGTGTGTTTGCATGAAACGTGCATGGGAATGAGCTGGAAGAAAGAAGGCAGCTCATTGGTAGCACAAGTCTGTCCATCCGGTGCATGGTGAGTAGGGTGTGTTCGGCTGATATTTTGGGGAGTTTAAGTGATCGGTTTGTGTCAGTTATCAACGTGAATCAATAGCCCAATGATCAAGCAAGAAGCCAGGGTTTGTTACGTTCAGTTTTGACAGTTGTCATGAGGTGGAGAGATTCCCAAAGTCCAGCCAATCAAATGATCCCGTAACCGCCATGCATGTGATCACAGTGTATTTAAGCTTGTTTTCAGCTTGATTCAGCTGTATTCTCTCATTGTAAACTCATCAATAAAGCATGTTCTCCCTCTACAGTGGATGTAGGTTCTTTAGGAACCGAACCACTTAAATCCATCGTCTCAAAAGCTTCTGGTTTACACACACTACACACACCACAAGCAATCTGCAAGTTTTTTCAGTTTCTTCAAGTTTGAGTTCTTAATCCTTTTGTTTGAATCTGTCATACGCATTGAGTGAATCAGTGTGTATACGTGAGAAGTGGCGCCGTCTATGGGAAACGCAGGTCATTATCAAAGAAGAAACAGGAAGCAACAAGAAGCAGTTTGAAGGAAAAAGAAGATAGGATGGTGTCAACCAAGTTTGACATCGAGAGATTCACAGAAAAATCCGATTTCGGATTATGGAAGATTAAGATGAAAGCCATTCTGGTTCAACAAGGATTGGTGAAGGCTATTCAACTAGTTCCTGCAAACGAAGCAGTAGCCATGGATGCACAAGCACAGCTGGCAGATGATGAGATGCAGGAGAAGACATTGAGTGCTATAGTTCTGTGCCTTGGTGACAAAGCACTAAGGGAAGTTCAGAGAGAAACAACCGCCAGAGGATTATGGAAGAAACTTGATGATCTCTACATGGTAAGATCTCTGGCCAACCGTTTATATCTGAAGAAGAAACTATACTCTTTCAAAATGGTTGAAGATAGATCTATTCTGAGTCAGCTTGATGATTTTTCTAAGGTGTTAGATGATCTAGAAAATGTAGATGTGAAATTAAATGATAAAGATAAGGCTGTGATTCTCTTATCTGCACTTCCAAAATCTTTTGAAAATATTTGGAAGTAAAGAAACTATAACTTCAGAAGAAGTTGTATTAGCCTTGAAGACAAAAGAACTTCAGAAAGTTTCAGAGGGTGGTAATGGTTCAGGTGAGGGATTAGTGATCAAGAAAAATGATCATGGTAAAAGAAACAATAAGAAGCCTGGATCTGATAAGAAACATGACAATAAAAGGGATGATCAGTCCAACTCAGACAAGGATGGGAGAAAGTGTTTCCATTGCCATGAGCCAGGACATTACAAGAAGAATTGCTATAAGTTTAAAGCATTTAAGGCTAAGAAGGCTGATGCAGAAAGACAAGGGCAAAGAAATCAAGCAAATCAGGTTGTTGGAGCTCAAAATAGAAATGACCAGAACTTCATTGAAGTACTAGCCATCAGTTCATTAAGAATTGCAGAAGAGTGGGTACTTGATTCAGGTTGTACATTCCACATGTCACCAATGAAACACTGGTTTGCTGATTTGAAGCTTTAGAATGATGGTTCTGTCCTGCTTGGAAATGACTATACCTGTCAGATTAGGGGAGTTGGTTCCATCAACTTAAAATTGCATGATGGAAGTATTAGGGTGCTCTCTGAAGTGAGATATGTTCCTGAATTAAAAAGGAATTTGATCTCATTAGGAGTGCTTGCTGACATTGGATATGTTTGTGAATTAAGGAAAGAAGTTCTTACAGTAATGAAAGGAAAATCAGAAGTGATGAGAGGCATCAGGAGAAGGGATTTATATCTTCTAGAAGGGAGCACATTTGTTGGTCAAAACAATGTAGCAACAGAAAGGGAGGATATAAATCTATGGCATAAAAGACTTGCTCACATAAGTGAGAAGGGCCTCCAAGAGTTAGCAAGACAAAAGGTTATCAGTGCTGGTGCATCAGAGAGATTGAATCAGTGTGAAGACTGCATAATTGGTAAAGCTAAGAGACTGAAATTTGGAGTTGGTGATCACAATAGCAAAGGAAAGCTAGATTACATCCATTCAAACTTGTGGGGGCCTTCAAAAACATTAACCAAAGGTGGAGGCAGGTACTATATCTCTTTTATTGATGATTATAGTAGGAAAGTATGGGTATATATCTTAAAGTCCAAAGATGAAACATACAATACCTTCAAGAATTGGTTAATGGAAGTAGAAGCAGTTCAAACTGTAAGCTTAAAACATTTAGAACTGATAATGGATTAGAGTATTGTTCTGATGAGTTTAATAGATATTGCAAAGAAAGGGGAATAGTCAGACATAGGACTGTCCCTGGTACACCACAACAAAATGGTGTGGCTGAGAGGTTAAATCAGACAATTCTTGAAAGGGTAAGATGTATTCTTAGCAGCTCAGGTCTTTCAAAAAGTTTTTGGGGTGAGATAGTTGCAACTGTAGTTTTTCTCATCAACAGAAGCCCCTCAACTGCTCTGAAATTCAAAACACCACAGGAAGTGTGGAGTGGAAGGGCTGCAGATTACATTATGCTCAAGGTTATAGAGTGCTTAGCTTATGCACATGTGAAGCAGGATAAGCTAGCACCAAGAGCTGTCAAATGCATCATGATTGGCAATCCAAAAGGAGTAAAAGCTTATAAGCTATGGTGCATGGAAACTAACAAGTTTCTGATCAGCAGAGATGTTACATTCAATGAGAGGGTAATGCCACTTAAAATTCAGGATAATGTAAATGGATCTGAGTTTGAGGTGGAGCCAATCAGGGCTGATCAAAATGTGACAGATCAAGGTTTTTCAAGATATGATCAGCTTCAAACTGTTGATGCTGATGGTGAAGACAAGGATGAATCAGGAAATGATGAAAACATGCTGAACAATTATCAATTAGCAAGGGATAGGGAAAGAAGGAATATCAAGCCTCCTGTAAGATTTGCTGAGGCTGATATAACCTGTTTTGCTTTATATACAGCTATGGACATAGATGCTTATGAGCCTAGGAACTACAATGAGGCTGTTACTTGCAAAGAAAAGGACAGTTGGATTATTGCCATGGAAGAGGAATTATTTTCTTTGGAAAATAATGAAACATGGAAGATTGTTAGGAGACCTAGGGATCATAAGTTGGTCAGCTGCAAATGGATATTCAAGAAGAAGGTTTCAGCAGATAGTACAGTTGGGATCAGATTTAAAGCAAGACTAGTTGCAAGAGGTTTTTCACAAAGAGAGGGGATATACTACACTGAAATATTCTCTCCAGTTGTGAAGCATTGTTCTATAAGAATTGTACTAGCCTTGGTAGCTCAGTTTGATCTAGAACTACACCAGATGGATGTCACAACTGCTTTTCTACATGGGAAACTAGAGGAGCAAATTTATATGGAAGTTCCAGAGGGGGTTGCTGTTCATGAACCAAATACTAAGGCACGTTTGCTTCTGAAATCTTTATATGGACTTAAACAAAGTCCAAGAAGGTGGTATTTAGGTTTGATGAGTATGTTATCAGATGTGGGTTCAAAAGAAGCACATATGATAGTTGTGTGTACTTTAAACATGATAATGAGTATCATGTATACTTGTTATTGTATGTTGATGATATTCTCATTGCCTGCAAGTCCATGGAGGGAGTTTTAGCAGTAAAGGATATGCTAAAGTCTGAATTTGATATGAAGGATTTAGGGGAGGCAAAGGTGATCCTAGGGATGACCAATTTGATTAGCCATAGTTTAGTGGAGAATGACCAATTCAAGAAATTATCGAACCCAAGGGAGGTAGGCACTAGTGCTTAAGCGATCTCACGTTTGTTGTAATTTTATAGAGACGAATCAACAATGGGATTGGTTGTAAACAAATAAATGATAAGTAATCAAATGCAAGCAATGATCAAACGAACAAGATGATGATGGAAAGTGGTTTACCAAATTAATTAAAAGTGAGATTAACAACAATCAAGAAGTGGAAATTCTAGGAATTATGTATCAAATTCATATGTATCATGGATTGTAGACTAAGGGCCAACACTAAGATCACCTAAACTCCCTCTCGAGATGAATAGGATATGAATATCAAATAGCTCAATAGATTGGTTCTCAATTAAACAATTCCAACTAGGTACTAAGCTTAAATGAGAGTCCCTTCACACAATCAATCAATCTCTCGATCAAACCAATCACATGTCCTACCAAAGGGTTCTAAACTATGAAGGACTTCTCAATCTCTTCACAATCTATAATGCACATAAAGTGTTTGATGAAATGATTCACTTAATTATCCTAAGCATATAATTGATTTCTCAATCTAATCACATATCTAGAACAACTAAACACATAAATCATCAATACAATTCAAGCAATTAATAATCAATGGTAGAAAATCATAGATCCAATAAACATATGAATTCAAATACACAAATCCCCAAAATTATCCAACAACTATCATGTTGCTAATCTCACAAGGGAGATTAGCCTACCATATTAAGAAGGAAATGAACATAGACATTAATATCCTTACAAAACATGATGAAACTATGAGGTTTAATACAAGAAATGAATGAAAACTCCCTTGATGTCACTTCAATGGTGATTTCCTTCCTTCCCTTGTTATCTTCCTCTCTTCCTTGCTTCTTTTCTTCAATTGGATGATGATTTTGATGGTAGGATGATTGTAGATCCAAAGGATGGTGAATGGATGAAGATGAAGGTGAAAAATGGAGGAAATGGTGTATGAGGTGTGTGGGGAAGGTGGAATTTCGGATCTCCTCTCACATATTGAAGTATTGGGTATTTATACCCCTTGGGAGGCTTCTAGAAGGATTCTGATTTTTTTCCAGGATTTTACACAGTACGAGTCGTGCTCTGCCACACGGCCATAAGGTGGCCGTGTCGTGTGAACTGATGCTCCCGCACGGCCTTTTCTTATAGGGCCGTGTTGATGACACGGCTCGTGCTGCTAACACGACTCGTGCGACTGGACACGGCCTTAAGTTGCCCGTGTTGAATGAACTGGTGTCGCCGCACGGCCACCTCTTACAGGGCCGTGTTGGCTACACGGCCCCTGTTGGTGCTGGCTCCTGTATTTCTTCACTGTTTTGGCTCGTTCTCCATCGTTTCAACTCCGAATTGAGATCTGCTTTTTTTTACGTCTTCCTTATCATATCTAGCATCAAATAAAAAGTGAAAATTATAGGTTTAAGCTCATTCACACACATTTTTATAAAAACACAAAACACAACCAAATAGAACACAAATACGGATAAAAATATACGAAAACTCACATAAAAATACACTAAAATGTAGGTGAAAATATCACTCATCAGGGATGCAGATTGTTAGGGACAGATCAGTTGGTACAATTGTGTTGCATCAGGGTTCTTATTTGGAGAAGGTCTTAAAGAGATACAACATGGACTTGTGTAGGTCAGTCTCTACTCCAGTGAAGCAAGGGATCAGTTTATCTTCAGAAAATGCTGCTAAAACCAGTGAGGAAATTGAAGACATGAAGAAGGTTCCCTATGCAAATGCTGTTGGAAGTCTCATGTACTCAATGGTATGTTGTAGACCTGATCTAGCTTATGCTATGAGCCTAGTTAGTAGGTTCATGAGTAATCCAGGGAGAGAACACTGGAAAGCTGTCAAATGGATTCAGAAGTACATCAGAGGCTCAACAACAACAGGTTTGAAATTCAATAAGTTTAATACTAACAATGACTTTCTTGCAGGTTTTGTTGATGCTGATTATGCAGCAAATTTAGATACAAGGAAATCTCTTTCAGGCTATGTGTTTTGCTTGTTTGGTACTGCCATTAGTTGGAGAGCAACACACCAATCAGTGGTGGCTCTATCTACAACAGAGGCTGAATTCATTGCACTTACAGAGGCTGTGAAGGAGAGTATGTGGCTGGTTGGGATTCTGAAAGAATTTGGCATTGAACAGAAGTCTGTGGTCATCAGTTGTGGTAATCAGAGTGCCATACACTTGTCAAGACATCAGGGATACCATGAAAGAACAAAACACATTGATGTGAGAATGTATTTTGTAAGAGACATGATTGAAGGTGGAGAAGTTGTGATCTGCAAGGTGGATACTACAAGAAATCCAGCAGACTTTCTTACTAAAGCTCTTGCTACCTCAAAATTTGAGCTATGCAAGAGTTTGATCAATGTGTGTTGATAAGTGAAAGAGTTAACTGCTCTCACTAAAAGCAGTGAAAGGAGTTAGCTGCTCTCATTCAAAGGCAGTGGAGTAAGAGGGTGAGGTTTGATGGTTTTAAATAAGATTTAAGGTGGAGATTTGTGATATAAATCTTATGTGTGTACATGGTGAAGTGCCACATGGAGGGTTCTTATTAGTGCATCGTGTGTGTGTTTGCATGAAACGTGCATGGGAATGAGCTGGAAGAAAGAAGGCAGCTTATTGGTAGCACAAGTCTGTCCATCCGGTGCATGGTGAGTAGGGTGTGTTCGGCTGATATTTTGGGGAGTTTAAGTGATCGGTTTGTGTCAGTTATCAACGTGAATCAATAGCCCAATAATCAAGCAAGAAGCCAGGGTTTGTTACGTTCAGTTTTGACAGCTGGCATGAGGTGGAGAGATTCCCAAAGTCCAGCCAATCAAATGATCCCGTAACCGCCATGCATGTGATCACAGTGTATCTAAGCTTGTTTTCAGCTTGATTCAGCTGTATTCTCTCATTGTAAACTCATCAATAAAGCATGTTCTCCCTCTACAGTGGATGTAGGTTCTTTAGGAACCGAACCACTTAAATCCATCGTCTCAAAAGCTTCTGGTTTACACACACTACACACACCACAAGCAATCTGCAAGTTTTTTCAGTTTCTTCAAGTTTGAGTTCTTAATCCTTTTGTTTGAATCTGTCATACGCATTGAGTGAATCAATGTGTATACGTGAGACTTTATTTTTTAAAATCTGTATTTTTTGGATCTGTAATAACAAAGTATGGAACTTTGGAAGGGCAACCCAGTTTATTTTATTTTGCCTGTAGAATTTCTCTGCAGAATTGATTAATTTAGAGAAAAGAGAACATGATGCTAAATTATTTGAAGTTCATGACATTGCTGGTTGTGAAACGGTGGAAGTCTAATTTACATCAACTAATATTTTTGTTTTTATCTCGTTCTTCTTCTTCCTCTTTATTCTTTTAAATTTTTTGAGATTGTATTTATAAGATTTAAGATTTGGCGTACATGAAAAATGATTTTGGATGTGCTTAGTAATAATGTAGGATGAGTTTAGCAAAATAAATTGGTTGGAGTTAGTATAAATATAAATTTAGGAGGAGTATAAAAGGAATTACACTATTTTTCTTTGGGGATTCGGGTGCTCTTTGTAAAGGTTCGAGTGACAATAGTGCCGCACTTATTAATCCCTCCATCGGATTTAGTCTTCTTTCGAACTAGTTCTCTCTTCATGAAAATCACGATATAGCTTGGTTATTCTTTCTTTCTTTTCTTTTATTTCGTTGTGAAATTAGATGCTTCAAATCGGCTTGGCGAGAAATAAAAAAACAAAGCTTGATGTTTTATTTTACAAAACAAAGGCTTTAAAGGCTTTGAGTTGTCTCAAAAGAGTTTATATAAAAAAAAAAAGCCAAACATAATCTTCATTATCCACACACTTTATTTACATAAAAAAAGCATTCATACCTACTTAATCCTACATCATTAACCCTTGGGTGCATCTCAAAATTACTTAATAATTTAATTTACAACAATAATAATTTGAGGTGGAGTGTGAGATTATTTACTATGGTATAAGGGAACAATGATTTCAAACGGGCCAAAAATATTATTCTCTTTGTCCTGGGTATTTTTACTCGTTTGTGGGCACAAAGATTAATACATTTTATTTTTTTTAATATATAATGTATGAAAAAGTATGGATAAATTGGTAATTTTTTAAAAAAAGTAAATAAATACTCCCTCCGTCCGGATTAAAAGGTGCCATTTGTTTTTGGGCACGGAGATTAAGAAGTATTGTTATTTAATGTGTAGTTGATAGTTGTATTAGTGGAGGTGTGAGTCTCATTTTTTAGTTGTATTAATGGGTGTGTGTGAATAACAAAGGGAATGAGATCCTTGGGGGCGGACACCCAAAATGAAAAAATGATACCCTTGAAAGCGGATGGAGGGAGTATATTGGAAATAATAAATAAAATGTAAAAAAGTAAATAAAGTTTTGAAATTGATAAATAAAGTATAAAAAGTAGATAAGATATATAGATGTATTTTTACCTTTAATATAATGAATAAAAATATGTAAAATACCCCAATATGAAAAGAGTGAGGCTTGCGTGCACCCGGGCGCACGGAACACATTCCGTGCGCCTTTAGAAATTTTGTATTATGGGTAAGGGTACATTAATTTGGTCTAAAGGGTATACACTTTAATTACTAAAAGGTACACAATTTTGTTCTAAAGGGTATACACTTTTCATTAATATTTTTTTTTCTTTAGAAAATAAAGGGTACACATTTTTATACTAAAGGGTATACAATTTAACACAAAATTCTAAAGGCGCACGGAGTGTTGTTCGTGCGCCCAGATTTTTCTTTAGAAAATAAAGGGTACACATCTGTATACTAAAAGGTATACAATTTAGCACAAATTTCTAAAGGCGCACGGAAAGTGTTCCGTGCGCCCGGGTGCACAGGAGCTTTTGCCATATGAAAAATGAGTAAAAATACATTGTAGAGAATATACATGATCCTCTTTAAATGCTTATGAGCGATCAAACACTATAAAATGGCATATAGTATACATTGCCCTCATTAAATGTTTATTGGCCATCAACGCTATAAAATGGTACATTATGCATGCGGTTTGTCCATATTACTATTATAAATCCCGCTCAAGTAATATATTTTAATATATTTTTAAGGAGTAATTGCTAAATCAAGACACGTATTAACCCAATTCACACATGTTCTTGTTTGCCATTTTAAATTTCAATCTTTTTGGTTAATTATAACTATGACGTGGATGTTAACATTTAGATGAAAATTATACTACTCCATTATTAACTTATTATAATATTATTATAATATAGGCAAAGTATTATTATAGTTATGTAGATAGGGAGTTCGAGAAAAGTTACTGTTTTTTTTTACTAATTTTAATTACTTTTGGATGATAATATAATAATTTTAAGTAATAAATAAGTTAATGTATGTTAAATGAAAGTTGTAAATTTGTAATTAAGATAACTTTTAGAGATTGCGATTAATGTAATATCTCCTTTTTTTAAGATGTGAAATTTAATGCGAAACGGACTAAATTGAAAAGTGTGAAGTTTAACTTGGTGCAGAAGGAGTATATACACCCTAATATACGTATGTTGTATTGGGTTTAGTATTAATCTATAATTTGTTACTATAAGATTTTAGGAATGATGTATGTAGGAGAGTATGAGTGATATGTGTAAGAAGTAGGCGGGGTTTTTGTAATTTGATTTTACTAACCACAAATTGAAAAATGGGGAAACAAATATAGCAAGCTCTAGAACTCAACTCAAATAAAACTACATATGACTTAAGAAAACAAGCCTATGATTCAAAAAAAACAGAGAGAAAAAGAAAAAGGGACGAACAGAGTATTCATTCACACTGTAGCCAATATCTGGATAATGCATAGAGTGAAGAAAAACATAAACACATAAAAGTAAATTGATCCATTGCTGTTTCCACATTGAAAACATACTTCCATAAAAGTATTTGTTTTCTATTCACCATAAACAACACAAAATTATCCACATTTGTATCACCTGAACGTTAAACCTCTGGTCGCCACATCAATTGGAATCGAACTTTTTGCCTATTTTGTGGAGTAGAGGATTTGTTCAACAATGTCTTCCAAGGCAGAGGTCGCCACTCTGCAAGATTCTCTTCAAAAACTTCAATGTTTACACCCTTGAGATCTTGCAAAAAGAACTTAGTCGACCCACTCCCTCTTACTCTCTTCCATCTTACTCTCTTTGTATTGGGAAGAATCCGTAGGAGATTAGTTGTTGCTAGATTAGGCAACCAATTCTGAGTTATGAACTTGGGTGACAACTCCGAAACAAACAATTCAAAAGGATAGACGATGGATGCAAATGCAAATTCTCCACTGGTGGCAAGGATTGAAAATTCAAGTCTGTCTCCACCACCTTATGCATATCATTAACGGAGAGAGATAGAGTGATTCGTGACAAGCTCAAACAAGACAGCAATTCGTTCAACTTGTGGAACCATTTAGCATTAACACTACTTCTACATACAGTTATATCAGATTCCCATTTTTTGAAGCTGCTTTAAAGGACAACGAAAGCAATCTTTCACCCAAAAATTTAAACTTGCGAATATTTGGAACATCGCATTTGGCCCTCGGCATGTTACTCTGTTCAAAGCATACGTACTCAAGCGAACGGCAACAAAGTTCGATTCCTTTGTCATTGTATCCATCACATCTACAAAGGGATAATTCCTTCAAGAAAGGAAATTTAGACGACAAATCACTGAACAACGAAGCATCGACATCCACAACCCAAGGACAAAGACTTAAGCTTACATAATGGGTACACAGTGATTGGACCATCACCAATCCATCTCACCTCCCGCGTTCCCTGCAATGTCAGATTCTCAATGGAGGGGGATCCGGAAACTATATCTTTAGGTATAAATACTGTAAACAAAGAGATTTAAGTCCTGGCCATCTAAACTTTCTTTCTTCCCCAAACTCAATGTCGAACAGACATAAAGATAATCTAATTAGGGTTTCGGATTCGAGAACCTCACGCGGTAAAGTGATTGATGTCCATTCATAATCATTTTCATAATTGAAATCTACGGTACCCATTTTCATTGCTTTCACAATTAATTCCTTAATGGCTTTCTCACACAATTCTTCATCAGAAATATAATTGAATTTTGTAATGAATAGACTGAAACTCTCAATCTTTAGGTTCAATGCTTCATACCTCTGCATAGTCTTCTTCACGAATTCCCAGAAGCCGTCTTCATTCCGGCCAAAATCGCGTTGATCGAAACCTAGGTTAGGACGGGTGGACCATGAATTGAACCAAGATTTGGATAGTATGTTGTTCGAGCCGCCTCTTTTGGACTGAGAAAAGATTGCATGTGTTGAATCATCGCTTCGGGAAGAAAAAAATTCGCCGTTGATGGATTTGATTCTACTGCGTCGGAAGCTTCGGTTTCGGTTCGGGGATTTCGGAGTACAGTAGGAGTGTAGGGCAATTTTTTAATATACTAAGGACACATTAAGCTGAAAATGTAGTTTTCCTCTGGAATCCCTCCCACGTTTTTTTTTTTTAAATTAATTATTACAATTTTAATAATAATATAAAACTCATTTAAGATTGATGTAAAATTATATTTTATTTTGTTATTATTAATTACAATTTTAATGTAGTAGTATAAAGTGTTCTTCCATTCTATTTAGCTTAACTAGTACTAGGTAATGCAGCACCTCACTCCGTGAGGTGCTCGCACACTATTTTATGTGCTTGCTTATATATTTCTATGTATCTCTTGAAGTGTTGAATTTTTTTATGACAGATGTTGTTGTTGAAGTTATTATATTTTTTTTATAATTTGCATAATTATGCAATAAAAAATTCACGCTTAGTAGTTTGAACAACAGATTTATACGGAAGGAAAAATGTACAAGTTTGGTAAATAATTTCAGAGAAACTATCAAGTTAATACATCATCGTAAACCATGAAGTAACTCATACAAAATTTGGTGTAATCAGTAGCTGTGCAACTCCCTTCATCCATTAATTAATTTGGCGTAGTATGTAAGTGTCACCATTACATACGCTCCAAAAGAAGAGCTTATGAGGTAGACCAGGAAAATGGTTACATCTTTGGGCAATATCTTTGCAACAAAGAATTTCATTATCTCATATCCCTTGCAAACTTAACATGAGAATAAACAGCAAATGCATTTAGCAATAATTTCATTATCTCATATCCCTTGCAAGCTTAACATAAGAGTAAACAGCAAATGCATGTAGCAATTAGGAAACAAGATTATGAACCTGCTATAATTGGATCGAGCCGACTTGAGCTGTAATAGATCATCACTGCGCCATATTTCCCATTAGTTCGTTGTGTTATATAATTTTTCAATCGCAGCTAATCTGTCAACGAATGGTGAATGTGAATTATAGTATGCAGAATGCCTAGGTCGTTGTTCAAGGCTATGTGGTTCTCTTGCTGTCAAAGACCAATATCGCAGATGGATGAGATTAGTACTGTGTAGCGTTCTCTTATTTCCACCCTGTGTGGTCTGTAATGTCATTCAAATAATGGAGTGAATTCTGTTTGACTCGTCTTGGAAACATAAAAATTGGCTGCATTTTGATAAGTTCATAGTGCATTTTTGGATGATAACCGAGCTTTGCCGCAAATGCAGCTGCATTTTCGTCATTGAAATCAATATATCAGATTCAATTTACCAACACAAACTTGAGTTTTAGAATAAAAGTTACCTGGAACTCAGAACGCTGGGACAACATATTAATTAAAAATCTTGGAAGATGTTGGGCAAGTGTCGCAGTATGCTGCATGCATCAGTATATATTAACAATGCATATGGAATTGACATATGGCATTAAATCTACAAGACTGGGAGGGAGGGGAAATGCAAGCCAGAGTATGGCATAAATGTGCCAATTTAAATATTATCATTTCAAATATTGCAAATAAAAGAACAAAATCAAAGCATCAACACTAATAACAACAAAACCCAAACATTACAAAAGGTTAAACAAAGATCATTATACGAAAAAAAGATGCGAGGTTTTGTAAATCACTAAAATAACTTGTTACATATGTTGGGTAGTGTACATTAATTGATGCTCTGCCATTCAAAAGTCTCAAAAGTCGGCCATACAAATATGTTGAGAAACACATTGAAGCGTGTGTAGGATACATGCCAGCATAGATAAGTTACAGTGATGAAGTGGGTGAACAGAGATTAAGGGAAGTTGGCGATGTTTGAGGTCAACATTTAAGCCATCAGAAATGCAGAGAGATAAGATTAGAATTAATGATAACAATCAGTTACAATATGTTATTACTTTAAGAAGAGTGATATATTGGATCTTGCTGTCTCTCAAGAGTACAACATAGGGTTTAATACCACAGTTTTTCATGAGAAAACGGAGTAAGGTCATACCAAGAATATGCATCATACATCATATACCATAATTTCCCATGAGAAAATGGAGTAAGGTCATAGCAAGAATATGCATCATACATCATATACTCGTAGACATGTACCTTGGAGAGTATAAGAGTGATTAGATCACCCATGTTATACATAGATTACCTCATGTAGACAGTACTCAAGGCATATACATATTCCTCCTATCGTCTCACACAATTAACACATTATTTAACATAACAAAACCATTTTAAAACTTTACTGGCAATCCACCCAATCCTATGTACTCTTTAAAATATTAATAAAAATGATATAAGGCCTAGGAAAATGACAGGCCAAGAGAAAAATTATCCTCATTTCCAAGTTACCTGTTGGGGGAAATCTCCATTTTCTAAGAACTTATTAGAACCTTTGCCTCACGGTGCACTTGTAACTAATCTCTCTCAGCCTGCGTGCAGTAAAGTGACGGAATAAGGAAAAATGGCTTAAAACTTATAGTATCAAGCAAAAGTTAATAGTGGTACCGTAGGCATGAAATAAGAATAGGAGCAAGTAAAAAAATTTTTTTTTTAAAACATGTGTATCTACCCTATACACTATACCTGCCCAACATCAATAGGTTAAAATTTCAATAGATGTTACAAAAATCACTTTGAGAAATTTATTTAGAAATAAGTTTTTCTAAATTACTTTCTTCTTTGTCACTATAGCGAAGTTTGACTTTATCGCATTTTAATTTAATATTTTAATTTAATATGGGATATGACAACAATAGTTACAAAGATTTTATAAATGCATGAAACTGCAACACAGTCAGTCACCGACATATGAACATGTATGAGAGAAAAAAAGAAAATGTAAAAATAAAAATTTGTTTTGGCATGAAAGATAACTCTCCCCCTAACCACCAAAGAGGGAGTTGTTTTGACAACTGAAAATCATAAGCCACAAGGCCTTTAGTACCAAACCATGTTCCCCCCAACCCCGAAAAGGATTTTTTTTTACAGCAGGAAATCACAAACCTTACGAATTATAAGTAAGGCTTACTGAAGTTTTGACAAGCAACCAGCGGGCCTTTTGCATCGGACCATGTTCCATAACTTATAAGCCAATTTTTGGCTGTTGTACTACAAGCTTGACGGAAATGATAACAATGTACCTGCGGCATACCTGCAGTGAAATAGTCAGTTTAAGGTATTAATAAAAAAGTGTAGCTGATAAATGTTATCTATTTTGGTTATCACCTTAAAACCTAGAAACTGTTGGCAACTTCTAAAACTTCTTCATAAACAATATTTTTTGTGTAGCTTGTACCCTGTGTTAGTGGTGTTGCAGGTCTTATAAGAACCTTAATTTGACCTGCAGTTTTTGCTCTGGATAATGCAACATACAGCTGACCGTGTGAGAATACTAGTTCTTTTAAATAAACACCAACATAATCTAAAGTTTGGCCTTGAGCTTTGCTAATTGTCATTGCATAACATAATCGTATTGGGAATTGTGTTCGTTTGAATGGAATAGATGAGTAGCTATCATTTGGAGCCTCTAACGTTATACGGGGAATAAACACAGGTTTTCCTGAGTGCGCTCCTACTGAAATCTCAGCATAAACAATGTTTTTATCAAAGCCTTTGCAAGTAAGGCGTGTGCCGTTGCAAAGTCCTTCTGTAGGATTAATATTTCTCAGCAACATAATTGGCGCATTTATTTTCAAGCATAACTTATGGGGAGGTAGGCCTGAGAGGGTCAAAGAATGAAAGAATTCCTGTTGTTCTTGTGTAACGTAAGGGCATGTACTTTCATCATAACTAAAGTATGTAGTTTCTTCTCCGGGAAATCTATTAATTAGAACATCATTTATTTCATGTACGAACTCATTTCTTGTG
This sequence comes from Pogostemon cablin, assembly GCA_023678885.1. Lineage (NCBI taxonomy): Eukaryota > Viridiplantae > Streptophyta > Magnoliopsida > Lamiales > Lamiaceae > Pogostemon > Pogostemon cablin. Next base: position 21,113,054 of record CM043009.1, on the reverse strand, counting down.
GTAAGTATAGCTCTTTGAAGAAATTGAGAAAAATCCCAACAATGGTTATTAATAACTGGGAATACTGTGTTAATTAATGTATCCAATGATGTGGTGTCATCTGTGTAAGAAATGCTAATTTTAGGTGGTATCTGGATTTCATCTTTTTCATTTGTTTGCTCTATTCCATCGCCAACTCTTAGCAAATAAGCTGAAAAATCTGGATCAAATAGAGCTCGCATATTTTGTTGTAATTTAAGCTTTTCAAAATGTTTCCAAAAGGGTGACATGATAATAGAGGCATCTATGTTTTCATTTTTAGAACCTTGAGTAACAACCGGTAATGGTTGTCGGAAGTCTCCTCCAAATACAATAATTTTACCGCCGAAATTTATGTTTGAGTTCATTATGTCTTGTAGCATTTCGTCAAATTTTTCAATAGTACTACGTTTTGCCATTGAAGCTTCATCCCAGATAATTAATTTAGTTTCTCTTATGAGGTGGGCTAAAGTGCTTTGCTTATTGACATTACAAGATTGGTAGTCGTTTTCATTTAAAGGTATTTTAAATCTCGAATGTGAAGTCCTCCCTCCAGGGAGTAAAGATGCTGCTACACCTGAGGTTGTAGTAGCAAGTGCAATATAACCTTTTGATCTTATTGTAGCAAGAAGTGCTTTATACAAAAATGTTTTTCCTGTACCTCCAGGACCATCAACAAAAAAGGCCTTTGGCTGATTATTGTTAACATGATAAAGTATTCGATCATATGCATATTTTTGTTCTTTGTTCAACTTTTCGACTGCTAAAATATCTTCATTAGGTATGCGTATATCATGTTCAGCCTGCAATTCTTTCGTCAAACTGTTATAAAAATTCGTAGGTGCCTCCGTATTTACAATAAAAAATCTTCCTGTTTTTTTTCCCATAAGAGTAAGGATAATAATCAAGAATGTTCAAGACTTTGTGACGTATCATGTTACATGGAAGGGTTTTTTTTTTTGGTAAAGTCTTCAGACAAAAAATCTTCAAATTTTGACCATAAGCATTTTGGGTTTTTTGGGTTGCAATAAACAAGGACAGTGGCAAATAGTTGTCGTAAAGCACCAGGCATTAAATATGCTATCCCTTCTTGAAGACACATTTCAGCTGTATTGTCATCTTCTATAAGTCCTAAGAATTGCGATGCCTCTCTGTATGTTAAAGATGTTATGTCGTTTATTTTTAAGTCACTAAATGAAGGAGGTTTTCTCTTGTGCATTAGTAATAGATTTAGATAGAATTTTTCAACTTGAAATTCTAGCCACTACTTGTCCTCTCTTACGAGGTTTCCATTCTTTTGTGTCATTATGCCATGTAAAGTGTTCAGGGAATTCAACATATAAGCAGTTTAGGCTTTTTGCATACTCATCATATTTATTCATACGAAAGAATTCTGTTAGCATAGTTTTTTTAGCTTTAGAATTTTCCGCAATGCTTTGCAAAGTTGGTCATCCGAGAAAGTAATTGTGTGTTTGTTTTCTAAATGAATTGGTAGGCATATTACAGGTGGATATATATAGCTAAGTTCAAATTTAAAAATTCGCCAAACTGCTTCTGGAGGGGAAATCCATCTAGCATTTTGGAAGTTTTTTATCTCGTCAACAACAGAGTCATTTTCATTCTGAAGTAGAGTGTATGAAATTTTATCGTGACCTTTATAAATATATTTGTACATGTATTTTACAGCTTGGATAGTGGAGCATATTTCAACGTTAATGTGACAGTTAAATGTTGCTAGTAGATACGGGTTATAAGGTACAACCCACCTATTGTCAAGCTGTGAACCTCTAACAGTTACAGTTCGTTTATTATCAGCACGCCGATATGTAGGGTACGTATTTTTTCCAATTTTTGTACTCTCTAAAAACTCTTTAGGGTATTTAAATTTGCAGATGTTGTTTTTCATACAAAGGCAAGTAGGATTCAGTTGACCACAAGGACCATGCATCATATGTTTTGTCACTAAAGAAAACAAATACGCATTAGTGTTTGGGTCGGGCAATTCTGCAAAAACAATTCCGTCAAATGCCTCAGTGGTAAACATTTTTGACTTATGATCCAAGATAAGTAAAAAATGAGCATGGGGTAAGCCTCTTTTTTGAAATTCTATAACATAAGTGTAGGCAATAGCATGACCAAAAATTTCTTTGTGAAATAACTCTTTTTTTAGAACTTGAAGCTTTGCGTGAAATATTCTAGCTACTAAATCGGGTCTGTTTTGAATTTCATCAGAAGGTAAACACAATGCTTTTATTTCTGGCCAGTTTGGGTTGCAAGTCATTGTCAAGAAAATGTCTGGTTTTCCATAACGTTGAACTAAAGCTATGGCATCCATATATCTTTTGCGCATATCTCTAGGCCCTCTAATAAATGATGCGGATAATAATGTATGTGAGCCAATGTCAGCACCCATTTCACATCCTTGTTCAATGCCATTTAATAAGACACGGTATATGTCTTTTCGTAAACGTTTTTGGACATCTATGTTTCTGAAAAATTCTAATCTTGATGTTTCAATTTTAATGTACATATCGACAACATATTGTTGCAAAAGTCTACCAACATGCAGTAAGAAAGATTTGTCGTTTTCTCTTATTTGTAACATATAACAATAGTATTCACGATATGATACATTTGTTCTTTCATTATGTTTTGTGCCGGTACCTAAGGGAAAAAAATAGGTCAAGCATTTACCTTTGTAATAGTTGTAATGATTTTTAACATCAAAAGCAATTAAATATATTACCTTGGCTCTCAAGTTGGAGGAAATCTTCTGCATTAGTGCAGTTTTGGATATCCTGGACATATTCTCCAGCACATGGTAGGTCCGGGGCTGTTTTTTTTTTGCCTTTTTTGTAATTTTTTAATAGCACGCTGCCAACCAGGTTCTCCGTTTGGGAATATTAAAGGGTATTGCATAGGATCATAACATCCAAAGTAATGTCTAATGATTTGTGGAGAACTATTATTTGGGTAAACTTGAATATGGGCGCCTGTGCTTTGGTCGCCATTGTTAAGACTCTAACCATATTCCAGCAACTTGAGATGCGGATGGTTTATTAAAAACATTCTGGTCAGATAAAGGGTCGGCTTGTAGAGCAATTTTATATTCATGCAAGTCGTTAATGTCACTAAGATTTCGAAAAAAATTTGCGTAAGGGTTCACTTGTAAAATAAGCATCAATTTTTTCACAAGGCTCTCACTAAATTTTGGGCTAATAGAATTGCGGTGCAAAAGTTCATGGTCAGTATCAAAAAAATACAATTGCAAATTTTTTGGGGTTTTAGCTTCTGTAGGTGTTAATGAATCAAGAAAATGATAAAGTTGGCCTTGTACTCGAAATGTGTAAATTCCTGCGTTTCTTTTAGCTAAGGATTTATCATAATGCACTCCTAAGGATGTAAAAGAAAACATATTATTCTAGCTGCGAATATAGGTACAAAATTCTTTAGCATGGTCAGTGTCACCAACATACAATTGCACTAAGTCTGAAAGCATTTCTGATTGTAATAAATTTATGTCTCCTGATGAACAGCAAGAAGAAGGTGGTTCCAAGTAAATACGCTTTGCACCACAGAATTTACAATTTGGCACATCAGGTAGCAAATCAGGAGCGTTTGGCAGGCATTGCAAAGGGTCAATATTCACAGACAACGTGTTTGATGTACTTGTTGATGAATTTTTAAGTTTTCTTCGACAGCTATTCTTTGCTAATATTTGATCTTCATAGCAAGCGTATTTTCTTTTGCGAGTGGTAGCTATTTTTTCTTTTCTTGGCATTATTATTAAATGAACTAATAAAGTGAAGCAGACTACAAAGCAAAAAACAGTCACACTTTTTTTATAAATTTTATTTTAAAGAAATCGTATTGAAAATATGTAAAGACCTACGCAAAATTATTATGAATATGGAAGGGAAATTGTACAAGTAACTTAAAATAACTACAGAAAATGATTATGACAAAGGGATTGTAAAAGGAGTTTTGCAAAAATAAGGAACTAAAATACAAGTAATTACGAATGTACGTACCTTTTTTATATGTGTTAGCTTCTTATTTTATTTGGCAATTAGTGATAACTGCAGCGGCTAAATGAAGAAAAAAGAAAATTAATGCATGCTGAAAGAATAGTACAAATGATGTAATGGATATGATGATTTCACGATCATTAGGTAACAAATGAATACAACTTTGTAATATGCATATTTTTGTCAATAACTATACCTTCTTTTTTCCCTTAAAAATCCTAGGTTGCAACAGGTGCATCACTCAAAATGACTAAATGTAATACTAAAACTTAATAATTTATTAACTCAGCACAAAATAATTTATTGTTGGTAATCTAATGAATGAAGAAAAGATAGGTTAGTGACTTGACGTGAGCAACTTGTGATGATGGATACATCATATATAACATGTTAATTATATTCCATAATATCTAAACCCATCAAATTCAAATTAATCATGTCATGTAGTGAGACATGATAGCTTTACATGTTTAATTATGTCACTGTTTCAGTAAAAAAAAAATTTTGGGCAGGTGACACATACATGCACTCATACAACTTCTCTCAACACTCTTCGTGTATGGTAAAGAAATGGCAATGAAAAAGTGGGTAAAGGGAGATTGGATTGCTCTTTATTTTTGTTGATGTTGTTCTACATCATGTATATGTGGTTCTTGCTTATTAATTCATTTATTATTCTTTAAAAGCTTGAATTATTTATTTTTTTATTTATGATATTCATTAAGGCGCTCGTTTACTTTTTCCTTGCAAAAATTATAGAATAAGTCAACAAACAAGTTCCATCCAAGACATATAATAGGTTCAGTGTAGAGAATGGTGGAAGCACATTAAAGTAGTAGGACACAGTGGGAAGGTAAGACACCTAGATATTTCTTGAATGTCATAGGTTAGCTAATAAAAAATAATAATTCATTCTGAAATTTCAACCATTAGACCCCCATAGAGAATCTATAGTTATGCCTGATGACTTAGATGAGAAATCATAATAGTAAGTTAAAAATAGAACTCTCTTCAATGCAATGCGAAGGGCATAATGATGCAACAGTAATAGTAAGAAATATAGGCACCATGATGAAAATACGAACAAGTGCGTGCAACCAGTGCTTAATACTAAGACAAAAAATGTACACTCAGGGCAGCTACAAAAAATATGCAGTCAGTGCATGCATCCTACCGATTATATAAGGCTCATAAGCTTAATAACTTTTTGGGCAAAGTGGTACATTAATGGATTTAGAAACGGCTGTACAACCAAGTAAGACACATGTGTGTGACCTCTTTATATCATTTTGCAAACACTTCAGAAATCACTACTCATTTACACTGTTATTATATACCTTCTGCTGATTACTACTATTATCATAAATTACTACTCATATATATATACTATGATAGGATAACTTCTATGCCCTTTAAGAACAAATAAAATAATGAATTCACAACCACAATGTCAAAAATTAGGAAGTGATGATTAAAAGGATAGGTTCAAGAAATAATTACACAGCAACAAAAGGTGCAGATTGCTAATACACCACATCCTTTGAAGCTTACAAACGTTTACCTTTTGTCTACTAATTTTCATACGCGTTCATAGTGGAAGACTCTTTTTTGTAGAATCCAAGTAATACGTGGGACTTCTTCACATCAGTTTACAAACAGTTCAGAAACTACGAATCATTTACACTATTATCGTATATTGTCTATGTCCTTTAAGAACAAAAGAACTAATGAAGTTTCACAACCTCAATGTAAAAAATAGGGGCCGATGATTATAAACACAGGGCAAGACTTAACAAATAATTACACAACCAGAAAAGGTCAGACTGGAGAACTAATTACACAACAAGAAAAGATGCAGACTGGTCAGAGCCCCACAAATAATTAGACGGCAGTGAATCAAGTTTAAGAAATACAAAGAGTAAGTATTGTATCACCTGATAAGAAGACGAGAAAATTACATTCTCTTCCAGTAGGTGGAGAGGTCGAAAGGGGAAAACTGCTGCAGTGGCCAATGTGGAAGAAACAGCGATGGAGGACGGCGATGCTTCTTTTCCGGTAGCAGAAGAGGTAGAAAGGAGAAAGTGATTCATTAATTAGCACAGAAATGGTGGTGCGGGAGATCAAGTCTTAAAAAAGCAAGAGATATAAAGAGTAAGTATTGAATCACCTAATAAAGATGAGGAAATTAGGGCTCTCTTCTGGGGAAAACTGGTGCAGTGGCCGGTGTGGGAGAAACGACGGTGGAGATGGCGGTGCTTCTTTTCGAGTAGGGGAAGAGGTAGAAAGGAGAGAATGAATAATAGTAAGAAGAAGAGACACGTCGCTGCACCAACAGCAAGCGCGAATTCTTGTTCGGAAAGAGCGACACGTGTAAAATACATCACCTGCTACCGTACGCTTACCGGCTTGGCGCTCTTTATATATAGCAGAAGATATGGGCCACGCGGAGTTTAAAATTTTATTTTAATACTTTATTTAATAAATATAAAATATATTTATATTTGTACATATTGAATGAAAGATATAAAATTAAAATTTATAATCAATATTTTAAGTCTTTTTAGAGAATAATTAAAATTTTTACTTACTATATTTTCTTTTACTCTTGTGGAGTATTAATAATGTGATTCAAAATAAACTATTAAAAAAATATTTATCTTATAATTCAACTTTATCAAAATACTATAGAACATTTTCTTAAATAATGTCACATATTTTCAAAAAGTCACAAATAAAAATAAAATTTTGTAATATTCATGATATGTAATGCACCTTTTAATTTAATAACATAAAATAAAAATTTTAAGTAGAAAGAACCCCTACATTTAATTATGATATCATTGTATTTTTTTTTTACATTTGATAAAAAAATATAATAAACTAACTAAAAACATCAAAACAAAACCATAATTAATAAAAAGAAATAATACTCACTCCGTCCCGGGTATTTTTACCCATTTGTATGGGCACGGAGATTAAGACATTTTATTTTTTTAATATATAATGTAAAAGAAAGTAGGGATAAATTAGTAATTTAAAAAGAAAAAGTGAATAAAGTTATTGGGAATGATGAATAAAGTGTAAAAAAATAATTAAAGTTGTTGGGATTGTAAAAAGTAGGTAATAAAATATTATGTATTTTTGCCAAAAAAGAAATTGGTAAAAATACGTGGGACACCCAAAAATGAAAAGTTGGTAAAAATATGTGGGACAGAGGGAGTAAGTGTAACAACCGCACCCTTCTATACTAAATTTTTTTTAGTATGATTATTTTTTTATCGGGTTATATCTACGTTACGTGGTGGAGGAATCTTCGTATATTCATTATTTAAGTATTATTATTAATTATTAATTTAAATTTCTCCCTACTTATCCGGTGATGCTTCATCAGAAAAGAATAAGATTTCAAATTATGTATTCCATCTTTCCCTTTTCAACCCACAATCACCTCAACTTATCTGTACGTAACAGAAATAGGAGTAAATGCAGACCCTTATCCATTAAGTAGTTTGTGCGTTGATCATGAACTCATATACGCGGCGTACCTTCTCCCTTCATTGACAAAAAAACTATGCTATATGGAATCATAGAATAAGAAGACCCTTACAATCTATCCCTATACACTCAAACCCAAATTTCACTCACGTAAAACTCAATGTTTAGCGAGTGACGCACGTTAAGGATTGCACAAGCTGAGTTCGGAATCCATCATCGGTATGTTATGAATTTTCATATCATTATTACTGCAAACCATCATCTTCTATATACCCCGTTGTTCCTTAAATTTAATTATACTCTTGTGAATTTTCATGTACTTACAATATACGTTGATTCCTTGTGTTTGCTAGAGTCTCTTACCAAAATCCAACTAGTAGCCCTCCTTCCTGCTCTAATTCATCCCAATTATGATTTCGATAGTTTGATCTTTTATGTAAGGGGATTGTCTCGAAGCATGTGGATTTATAGATGTGCTTAGCGTAGATGGGAGAGTTCTTATTTGGGTATAATCATATAGTACTTGTCTGTATACATGCTTATGTGTACGCTTCATAGAAATTCAATGAGTATGAGGTTAGATCTTGGTATATGTTGGGGATACGGTTTCAAATACTGTTCCATGATAATCCATGTAAACTTTCAATATAATGCTATGTTACAGATTTGTTAAGCTAAAGCTTATCTGAATGTTATTATTACGAAATGATGTGATAGGGAAGCGGGTCTTATCTTACAGAAATGAATTTGCCAGCTACGATGTTTATTGATGTAGCTATGAAGGACTATTTAATAATCAGTCTTAAATGGATTTAAGCGTAACCGAGGTGGATAGGATCGTGGATCGCAGCCTCAGACGTTGTATTAGGAAACCCATTTCCTAAATTCCTAACTTTACGTATTGTACATCTCGATTTCTATTTATTTAAGATCGTACATATATATGCTTATTCATTTTTATTATGCTTAGGTGATATTAACTGTGAGCATTAAGATAAAGGGTGTGCATATCATCGTGTTTTCAGCAAACTTGAGGTGGGGAATTCTGAACCTTTTTATCTACTGTATGTGCTTACGTGTTTGCATTTAATGAATTATTTCACAGTCCCACAGTCATAGAGTACTCTTGTAGTACTATCACAGTTATATGAACCAGGGCACTTTCAGGTGTCGGGATTCTTAATTGGTCATCGGGTAACGCCTGTAGAGTTCCATGATCGATCATCACAGTCACAGAAAATTTCATGGTGTATGATTACATTTGTGTGAATATGTGTGCATGATATGGTAGACGAATATTTTCCCACTGAGTCATTGTTTACTCACCCCTTTCAATAAAATTATTTTCACAGGTTGAGGAGCAAGACGAGGTATGACCCGGTGGAAGCTAAACTTTTATCTTTAATAAAAGTTTACTTTATATTTCTTTATAAGTTATTAGGCAAAGATTTTCTATATATTATCCTAAATGTTGATAATTTTTCAAAAGGTTAATAATTTTATATTCTTATGGATATTTACTTACTTCTCTAAACCTTGTAGTCTCTAAATCTATAGTAATGGATCTGTCCCGGTAGACTTTTATAATATTTTATCTTGAACTTTTAGATAATTTTCACGACAGGTCAGTATATTTTTACAAATTTTAAATCTTAATTTGATTCTTCTTAAAATTGCTGCCTTTGATGTGCTTATCATTTAATCATTTTATTTATTCATTTATTTATCATATATAAAATTTTCTTTTAACTTAAGTTAATTCACTTACTTTTTGGTGGTGATAAATTATACAAATGAGTCCCCTATTTATATAAGTGGTAAGTGGAAAATTATTTCCTTTCTTAAGTAAGTCATAGAAGTTGTTTTAATATTTTAAAAATTTATATATTTCATTCATATTTAAAATAAAAATAAAAAGAGAAACAAGACTTATTAATAGAATAATTTACAAAGTTGCAAACATTTTTGTTTATGAATATATATAATTTCTTTTATAGAATTTTATTGATAACAATATGTCATGGGAATTTATTTCCGAAATTGGGTCGTTACATTAGTGGTGAATATGTGTGCATAATATGGTAGACGAATATTTTCCCACTGAGTCATTGTTTACTCACCCCTTTCAATAAAATTATTTTCACAGGTTGAGGAGCAAGACGAGGTATGACCCGGTGGAAGCTAAATGTTTGTCTTTAATAAAAGTTTACTTTATATTTCTTTATAAGTTATTAGACAAAGATTTTCTATATATTATCCTAAATGTTGATAATTTTTCAAAAGGTTAATAATTTTATATTCTTATTGATATTTACTTACTTCTCTAAACCTTGTAGTCTCTAAATCTATAATTGATCTGTCCCGGTAGACTTTTATAATATTTTATCTTGAACTTTTAGATAATTTTCACGACAGGTCAGTATATTTTTATAAATTTTAAATCTTAATTTAATTCTTCTTAAAATTGCTGCCTTTGATGTGCTTATCATTTAATCATTTTATTTATTCATTTATTTATCATATATAAAATTTTCTTTTAACTTAAGTTAATTCACTTACTTTTTGGTGGTGATAAATTATACAAATGAGTCCCCTATTTATATAAGTGGTAAGTGGAAAATTATTTCCTTTCCTAAGTAAGTCATAGAAGTTATTTTAATATTTTAGAAATTTATATATTTCATTCATATTTAAAATAAAAATAAAAAGAGAAACAAGACTTATTAATAGAATAATTTACAAAGTTGCAAACATTTTTGTTTATGAACATTTATAATTTCTTTTATAGAATTTTATTGATAACAATATGTCATGGGAATTTATTTTCGAAATTGGGTCGTTACATTAGTGGTGAATATGTGTGCATAATATGGTAGACGAATATTTTCCCACTGAGTCATTGTTTACTCACCCCTTTCAATAAAATTATTTTCACAGGTTGAGGAGCAAGACGAGGTATGACCCGGTGGAAGCTAAATGTTTGTCTTTAATAAAAGTTTACTTTATATTTCTTTATAAGTTATTAGACAAAGATTTTCTATATATTATCCTAAATGTTGATAATTTTCCAAAAGGTTAATAATTTTATATTCTTATTGATATTTACTTACTTCTCTAAACCTTGTAGTCTCTAAATCTATAGTAATGGATCTGTCCCGGTAGACTTTTATAATATTTTATCTTGAACTTTTACATAATTTTCACGACAGGTCAGTATATTTTTATAAATTTTAAATCTTAATTTAATTCTTCTTAAAATTGCTGCCTTTGATGTGCTTATCATTTAATCATTTTATTTATTCATTTATTTATCATATATAAAATTTTCTTTTAACTTAAGTTAATTCACTTACTTTTTGGTGGTGATAAATTATACAAATGAGTCCCCTATTTATATAAGTGGTAAGTGGAAAATTATTTCCTTTCCTAAGTAAGTCATAGAAGTTATTTTAATATTTTAGAAATTTATATATTTCATTCATGTTTAAAATAAAAATAAAAAGAGAAACAAGACTTATTAATAGAATAATTTACAAAGTTGCAAACATTTTTGTTTATGAACATTTATAATTTCTTTTATAAAATTTTATTGATAACAATATGTCATGGGAATTTATTTTCGAAATTGGGTCGTTACATTAGTGGTATCAGAACAGGTCTATGATTCTGTAGACTTGTCTTTTAAATGTGAAGACTTCTATTTTCAATAAATTTATTTAAAAGTTTCGAGCATCTACTCCAGTCATACCACGTCAACTCCAAGAGGTAGTTTACATTACATTGTCACAGATATATTCACAGAATTTTTTTTATGAAACTTCTCATTTATTTTATTGTCACAGATATGTTCACAGAAAATATTTCATGAATTTCTCATTCATAGATTATGATGCATGCATGCCCTATAGGTCCTGAGCTCATTAAATACATAAACAAGCGATATACATATCAGATAGCGATTCATGTATATTACAGATGGCAATGAGACGTTGGACTGCTAGTAAATCAGAACCTATTAGCCATTTTATGGCACGTATGAGGAACAAATTTGAGGATTATTTATGAAAAGGAGATCATGGTGTTCCTGAGCATCTTGTTGCAAACCTGAGAATCTTTCAAGAAGCCTCAGGGGCAGTCTCGGGTTATACGGCGGCTCGTAAGATCATTGAAATAATTCCTGAATAATAGGAAGGCCGGACCGAGAAGATATACTGAAGTTGGTAAGACACTCATCTAGAGAGTGATATCCCCTCATCGATTTCCTGAAGTTTGTTGGAGAGCTCATATTTTGGTGGGCAACAGGCATTACGCCTACTGGCATAGAAGAAGATAGGGTTGAGGTTGAATCAGAGCTAAAAGAAGAAGACCTAAAGGAAGACCCAGAAGAACCAGAAGCGAACAGAGAGGACATAATAGAAGAGCAGATGAACTCAAATGAGAAATTGAAAGATAGGGCTAGTGTCACATAGTTATCCACTAAGCCTTAATAAGTGTAGGATTTGACATTCTTTAGAATGTTTAGGCATTATTTTCATTTTATTCGAACTACCATCAAGTATTATTGTTTTATTATCAATTATCAATATTACTATCATTTTTCATTCATGATTGACTTTTTATTTATTTAATTTCAACACGAGTGATTTTTCATTATTTTGTTAGAAGTTATTTCAGCCTCAATTTTTATTTTTCAAGTTACATATTCATTAAAAATCTCAATTAGATTTTTTTTTTTATTTTTACATGACATCACTGACACATAATCAAGCCCATGTGTATCATTCAAATTTTAATATCTACGTATCAAATGTTTAAGTAAGGATTCATGAATTTCAATGACATAGTTATACATTTATGCAGACTAGCGTTTCATTCAACATTTTACATATTTACATGAAACACGAAATATTATTTCTCATACGCATAACATTTCACTAGTTTAAAAAAAAAAGAGAGAGAGGTTTCCATAGTTTCCTTAATCAGAAGGAATTTTAAAGTATTAAAGATCTCATTCTGAAAAAAAAATTTATTCCATCGAGTTATCCATTATTTCTATATTTTTGAGTGCATTTAGACGGTCCTCAATTTTCAGTTCTTACAGATTTCATATGCATGAAATGGCTAGCCTTTTAATAATAGCTTGGTTACTGTCGAAAATCTTTATAGGTTTTTCCACCACTAGTTTTAGAAAATTATGTTCATGGGCGACTTTTTGGGGAACTCAAGGGATAAAGAATATCATGAAAAGTATTTGAGGCTAGTATTGGAAACACTACGGAAGGAGAAACACTATGCAAAGTTCAAGAAATGTGAGTTCTAGATTGATAAAGGAGTTTCTAGGGCATGTCGTTAAAGCTCATGTAATCGGAGTTATCTGGCAAAGATAGAAATGGTTAATCAGTGGAATGTACCTAAGAAAGTGCACGAAGTGCATAGCTTCTTAAGGTTGGTTGGTTTACTATCGAAGATTCATAGAGGAATTTTCAAGAATAGCAGCACTGATAATACGACTCACTAGAAAGAGAGATAGGTTCTAATGGAATAAGTAGTGTAAGAACAACTTTCAAGAACTTAAGAGGAGGCTCACTTCATCCCAAGTTTTGATGATCCCTGATCCTACTCAAGACTTTGTGATTTATGGTGATGCATCTAAGTAAAATTTGAGTTGCGTCTTAATGCCACATATGAAGAGGTGTCATATGCTTATAGGTAGTTGAATTCCATGATGAACTATCCGACTCATGATTTATAAATGACTACAAGGGTGCATGCCTTGAAAATTTGGCGGCATTATTTATGCGGAGGGAGATGTGAGATATTTTCGGATCATAAAAGTTTTGAAAACCCTCTTCACTCAGAGAGAGCTAGACATGAGACGCATACGAGAATTGGGATTGATGAAGGTTATAATTGCCCTATACATTACCAACTCAGTAAAGCAAATGTGATTACAGATGCTTTAAATTGTAAGACTAGTAATAAGTTAGCAAGCCTACACATTGGGCAATGGCAGTTGGTGAGAAAGTTGAGAAGTTGAGAGTTGAGATGGTTGATGGGCCTAGAGACATAAAGGCAGTATTGGCAAATATGGTTGTGCAACCTGTTTTAAAAGACATGATCAAAGAATAACAAAAATGATGAGTTCCTTGTCAAATTGAAAGAAAAATCACTGCCATGAGATGATAAGGGGTTCAATGTTACCGAGGATGGAACAATGTATTACGAAGGAAGAATTTGTGTTCTCGAGAATCCAGAGATAAGAAAAATCTTTTTGGAGGAAGCTCGGGTTACATAGTGTGTTAGTCTCCATTGTGTCAGATAGAATTCCTCATTTTTACTTTGGATTTTTGGAAGAGCCTACAAAGAGCTATGGGGACTAAGTTGAGTTTTAGCACAGATTACCACTCTCAAACAGATGAGCAATCGGGAAGGACTATAAGAACTCTTGAAGACATGTTGAGGGCTTGTGTGCTTAACATGGATAGTAGTTGGGAAAACTACCCACCATTGGTGCGGTTTGCATACAACAATAGCTATTACTCAACTATTCAGATGGAACCTTACAAGGCGTTGTATGGTAGAAAAATATTGTTCACCAGTTTATTGGGATAAAGTAGGAGAGAAGAAGTTGCTTGGGCCTAAAATTATTGTATATACAATTAAAGTGTTTATGAAGATACGAGAGAATATTAAAGTGACACTGACTAAATGAGTGATAAGGTTTAGGAGAAGAGGAAAATTGAAATTGGGATATGTTGGACCTTTCGAGATACTTGGAAAAAAAAACTTAGCCTACCATTTTGGCTTTGCCACCTCATCTCTCCGTAGTACACAATGTCTTCCATCTATCCATGTTGTAGAGGTATGTGCATGATCCAAGTCATGTTGGAAGACTACTCAAAGCTAGATGTTAATGAAGACTTATCTTAAGAGGAGACACTTGTCCAGATATTGGAGAAAAAGATAAATAGTTTGAGGAATAAAGAAATTACTTTGATCAAGTTCATTTGTGCCATCATAGTAAGGAAGATGTGACACGGGAACGCGAGTACGAAACACGAGCCAAGTATCTAGACTTCTTCCAGTCAAAGTAGTAATTTAAATTTCGAGGACGAAATTATTTATTAGGATGGAGGGATGTAACAACCGCACCCTTCTATACTAAATTTTTTTTAGTATGGTTATTTTTTTATCGGGTTATATCTACGTTACGTGGTGGAGGAATCATCGTATATTCATTATTTAAGTATTATTATTAATTATTAATTTAAATTTCTCCCTACTTATCCGGTGCTGCTTCATCAGAAAAGAATGAGATTTCAAATTATGTATTCCATCTTTCCCTTTTCAACCCACAATCACCTCAACTTATCTGTACGTAACAGAAATAGGAGTAAATACAGGCCCTTATCCATTAAGTAGTTTGTGCGTTGATCATGAACTCATATACGCGGCATACCTTCTCCCTTGACAAAAAACTATGCTCTATGGAATCATAGAATAAGAAGACCCTTACAATCTATCCTGCTATACACTCAAACCCAAATTCCACTCACGTAAAACTCAATGTTTAGCGAGTGACACACGTTAAGGATTGCACAAGCTGAGTTCGGAATTCATCATCGGTATGTTATGAATTTTCATATCATTATTACTGCAAACCATCATCTTCTATATACCCCATTGTTCCTTAAATTTAATTATACTCTTGTGAATTTTCATGTACTTACAATATACGTTGATTCCTTGTGTTTGCTAGAGTCTCTTACTAAAATCCAACTAGTAGCCCTCCTTCCTGCTCTAATTCATCCCAATTATGATTTCGATAGTTTGATCTTTTATGTAAGGGGATTATCTCGAAGCATGTGGATTTATAGATGTGCTTAGCGTAGATGGGAGAGTTCTTATTTGGGCATAATCATGTAGTACTTGTCTGTATACATGCTTATGTGTACGCTTCATAGAAATTCAATGAGTATGAGGTTAGATCTTGGTATATGTTGGGGTTACGGTTTCAAATACTGTTCCATGATAATCCATGTAAACTTTCAATATAATGCTATGTTACAGATTTGTTAAGCTAAAGCTTATCTGAATGTTATTATTACGAAATGATGTGATAGGGAAGCGGTCTTAAATGGATTTAAGCATAACCGAGGTGGATAGGATCGTGGATCGCAGCCTCAGACGTTGTATTAGGAAACCCATTTCCTAAATTCCTAACTTTACGTATTGTACATCTCGATTTCTATTTATTTAAGATCGTACATATATATGCTTATTCATTTTTATTATGCTTAGGTGATATTAACTGTGAGCATTAAGATAAAGGGTGTGCATATCATCGTGTTTTCAGCAAACTTGAGGTGGGGAATTCTAAACCTTTTTGTCTACTGTATGTGCTTACGTGTTTGCATTTAATGAATTATTTCACAGTCCCACGGTCATAGAGTACTCTTGTAGTACTATCCACTTTCAGGTGTCGGGATTCTTAATTGGTCCTCGGGTAACGCCCGTAGAGTTCCATGATCGATCATCACAGTCACAGAAAATTTCATGGTGTATGATTACATTTGTGTGAATATGTGTGCATAATATGGTAGACGAATATTTTCTCACTGAGTCATTGTTTACTTACCCCTTTCAAGATTTTCTATATATTATCCTAAATGTTGATAATTTTCCAAAAGGTTAATAATTTTATATTCTTATGGATATTTACTTACTTCTCTAAACCTTGTAGTCTCTAAATCTATAGTAATGGATCTGTCCCGGTAGACTTTTATAATATTTTATCTTGAACTTTTAGATAATTTTCACAACAGGTCAGTATATTTTTACAAATTTTAAATCTTAATTTGATTCTTCTTAAAATTGCTGCCTTTGATGTGCTTATCATTTAATCATTTTATTTATTCATTTATTTATCATATATAAAATTTTCTTTTAACTTAAATTAATTCACTTACTTTTTGGTGGTGATAAATTATACAAATGAGTCCCCTATTTATATAAGTGGTAAGTGAAAAATTATTTCCTTTCCTAAGTAAGTCATAAAAGTTATTTTAATATTTTAGAAATTTATATATTTCATTCATATTTAAAATAAAAATAAAAAGAGAAACAAGACTTATTAATAGAATAATTTACAAAGTTGCAAACATTTTTGTTTATGAACATTTATAATTTCTTTTATAGAATTTTATTGATAACAATATGTCATGGGAATTTATTTCCGAAATTGGGTCGTTACAGTAAGATTTTAATTTTTAAATAATATAAAAAATTATAAATAATAGAAACTAAAAAGTGTAGAATTGTGCAAAAGGTGTAACCGCCCACCCAAGACGCTCCCGCACGTCGCCCGACAACATGTGAAGGAGGTTAATCATGGTAACTCAACCGATCAACAAGGGTTAGACCTTTAACCACCACACAAGAAGCCCCCTCCTATAAAGTGTAGAATGCTAAACAAATAAAATAGAAACTAATTAATATAAAATAGAAAATTATTAAAATATATAATAATTAATGCTTAACCAATAAAATATTTACACATATAATTTTGTGGTAGAGATTTTCTATTTTTACAAAACGTGTGCTTTTTAAAAAATTAAATAAGGCAAATACTTGTGAATTATTTGTATTAAGATATTGCTATCTCTTTTGTAAAATTACAAAGGAGGGGGTGACCTTTACAAACGAAATATGCAATTTTAAATTAAATGAGATAAAAGGAGTAATATTTTATTATAATGGATTGAAATTAAATGGAATGGAATTTAATATTTAAATTGATTATTTGCAAAGGAGTAATATTTTATTATAATAGCTTGAAATTTAATATTAATTATAAGAATATATTTGATTTAAGTTTAAGTTTATTTTATAAATATGAATGAATAATGTTAGTCCATATGGATGTTATTTACTATAGCAGATAAATTGATGAAAAATTTTTTATATCTTTAGTTGAATTTTCTTTCCTCTTAATAGTATAATCAGCAATACATATATTGTTATACAAAAATGACCCATAAAAATTCCATACTATTTAGTGGACTCCCCAAATTATCCTCATAATTGTCAGATAAAGGACGACAATAATAGAGGCATGATTATGTCAGTGTTGACTGCATTAAATAGGGTGGATGAGACCACATTTAAAATTATAGGAAAATCTCATAAAATTGATTCTTCTATTCGACATAAGTTTCTTCTATTCGGCATATACATTTTGTTCTATTCAGCTAACACTTTTTTTTCAGAAAAAATTTAAAAAAATTCGAAAAAAAATTCTTCTATTCGGCCAAAAAATTTGTTCTATTCGGCCAACACTATTTGTTCTATTTGGCCAATACTTTTTTTTAGAAAAAATTTAATTTTTTTTTATTCGGCCAATAAATTTGTTCTATTCGGCCAACACTATTTGTTCTATTCGGCCAACACTTTTTTAAAATTTTAAAAAGAATCGAAAAAAAAATTCTTCTATTCGACTTATTCGGCCAACACATTTGTTCTATTCGGCCAATACTATTTGTTCTAATCGGCCAATAATTTTTTTCCCAGAAAAAATTATAAAAAAAATTTGAAAAAAAATTCCTTCTATTCGGCCAACACTATTTGTTCTATTCGGCCAATACTTTTTTTAGAAAAAATTAAAAAAAAATCTTCTATTCGGCCTATTCGGCCAACAAATTTGTTCTATTCGGCCAACATTTTTTTTTCCAGAAAAAATTAAAAAAATTCAAACGAATAAAATTAATGCATCTCTAAATAAATATATTTATGAGGCATGTAAAAGTAACAAATTAATGCATTCAATAGACTGAAAAATAAATTATTGTACTTTGGTATTTTTTGGTCAAAAAGAGACCTCAAACATGTGATCAATAGGTCTTTTTTAAGGGCATTTTGGTTTATTTCATTAAAAGTGACTAGAATAAATTATTTTTAAGACTTGTGACCACTAAAAATTACTTTTAACCAAGAGTTGCTACTTTTTGCCATCCCAAGCTGCCTATCCTTAAAAGTAAATTCAAAGTGAAGAATTAATTGTTATTGAAATGTAATTTCCTGTAATTTTTAATGTATATCTTTGTAATTATTTCTTCCAAAATTATAATTGAATTGTTTTGTTAGTCTATTATAAGTCTATATAAATCCAACAGTTTTATAATATTCCTAACCCTGAGAAATTAAATACTTACACATATTGATGTCATATTCCAAATTAACTCATGGAAAAATACGAACCTCACAAACTATATTGTTAGTCAACTACCTTGATTTCTATATATATGTTATAAATGACTGATTAAATATTTTAAATTTAAAGAAGTCTTTTAACACAATACCTTAAAAATTACATTTATATTTTTCTAACCATAAACCACGACTTATTACTATTATTCATATATTTTTTTTAGGTGAAGATTTTTGTAACATCATTGCAAGGAATGAGCGCAGACGAATAAAAAATAATAATATTTTTGACGAAAATAATAATTTATATCTGAAAAGTATAATCATTTAATTAAACATTTATGAACCTTAAAATAAATGAAAAGTGAAAATATCTATAATAAAGTGGTATTTGATTCCTAAACTACATGATACTCCCCTCTTTTACCTCAAAGGTATTCATTAATTAGGCTGCTTGGTTAAAAAATATCCATTTTCCATTTTTTTAAAAGAAGGAACTCGTACATATAATTAATGTAACTACCCACTATCGTATGCCTGAGCTCGGCTCAATTAAAAAAGATATTAGACTTAACTAAAAAATTACTGGATCGAGCTCTAATTTGAGTTTGGCTCGTTGAGCAACACAAGTGAGTTTGTCGAGCTCAATCAAACCATATTTTAAATAATATATTTTATATTTATTATTAATTATTATAATAATTATTGTTGAGCTTTATCAAGCCGAGTTTGGCTCGGCTCGTCATCAAATAGAGCATAAGTCAAGTTCGAGTAGGCACGAGTTGAGCCGATCTCTTGAGTAGTTTATTAATTTTAATATCTCTACATACAATAATTAGGGCGGTAATTCTCGACACGACACGATAACACGACACGATAATTGAGGGTTAGTGTTTGGTCTTATTGGGTTCATGTCGTTATCGTGTCAACCCAATAAGGAAACGAAAATTTCGTGTCGTGTTCGTGTCGGGTTCGTGTCAGCCCGTTAAGCACCATTAATATTAACAGATGACTCATTAACCCATTAACAACCCATTAACCTGTTAATAACCCGATATAAATATAAAACTAGGAAAATATATAATAAAAATACTTATTAATAATTATAAAATATAATTAAAAATTTTTTATATTTTTTATTAGTATTTTTATTTTTAATTTTCTTATCGTGTTGTTATAATGTCGTGTTAATCCATTAATTTTTGTGTTCGTGTCGTATCAGAAGAAATTCTTATCGTGTCGTGTTCGGGTTTGCCCTTATCGTGTCACATCACTATCATATCAACACGAAACCCATATCGTGTCACATCACTATCATATCGACACGAAACTCTACCCGTTAGCACGAATTGCCACCTCTAACAATAATAATACTCATTAGTCTACATTAAAAAATAAACGGTTATCATAGGAATGGACGGATGTGGTATACTAATAAAAGTGAAAACACTTTTACTAAAAAGTTATATACGGTATCTATTTAAGAAAAATTAAAATGATTTCAATGTAAGATAGTCTAAAAGAAAACTTACTCATTTTTTAAATGGCATATATTTCACCTTTTTTTTATGTAAATTTAAAAAATTATTACTTTTTGAATTTTATGGTTTCTTTTTTAATAAAATTTGTTAGATTTGAGTTAGATATTTGTAAATTAAGTTAATGCAGTGTTATGAGTATTTTAATATTTCAAGATGGTGAAATTTTGTAAGACTATGAAAATGACAAGGTTTGAAAACAAATGTAGGATATAATGAGTGAGTGAGGCACTCTTCACCCTAATTTTTATGCCCCTTTGCATTTTAAATATCTAACAATACATATGTTTAAATATAATTGAATGAGGAGAGGGTTGTGTTCACATGGAGATACGAAATATCCCTTCATGTCCCCAGGTGCACAGGAGCTTTTGCCATAATGAGTAATAGAAAATAACAAAATTAAGGCTAATTATTTTGGGCACCCAAGTTCACTTTAAGATAGGGTGCACTCACTTTAAAAAAAATACAAATATAAATAAAAATATATATACAATTATAGACAAAAATGTATACAATTTAATTGTTAGTTTTTTTAATGAAAATTGAGTGTAAATAAATATACAATTATTAAAAAATATGTATACACTATTGAATAAAAAGTTATACACATAGATGCTGATTTTTTTAATGAAAAACTTAAGGTGATGTTTGATTTGGGATTATGTGGGATTTGAAAATCATGAATAGTGTGTTTTATGTTTGTTTTGGGTTTTGAGTAGGGTATGTTTTAACTTTATCTCAAATCAATGTATTAATTTATTTAAAAAGTTAAATGAGAGAGGAGAGATAAAGAGAGAAAGTGTATTAATTGAAGAGAGAGAATGTAGTAGGTAGATATAGGGGAGGTTTTTAAAATTTGAATGTGGGTTTTGGAAAACCAAAACCTGAATTTAAAATTCGAAAACGAACATAACCTAAGAAAAGTATACAATTATTAAGAAATACGTATACAAAATAGAATAACATATATATAAAATAAAATAAAAAATTATACACATATTTGTATATCCTTTTATGGGTGCACTTAATATGAACTCCAAAATTAATTACATAGTATATGTGCATAACTACTCATTTATCATAAGGTTTACATTGCCTCTAGTAGGTTCTTGGTGGGAAATCAAGAGTCAAATAATCATTTGAGTGATGTGCAAGAATTGAAGCAATGAGAATGAGTCAGCAACCACTCATCTCGCTAGTGGGCTTCTGCCACGTGTAATCAGATAACAATTATTGGAGAAAATATAATATTGGTTGGCATAGGATGGCCCAATTCTTTTTACTAATTTGTCCTTTTCACTGCACACGTCACTATATATAATTACTTTTGCACTTTTTGTTGTCCAGTTTATATAGTCCACGTCTAAGATCAGTTCACGAAATTTGAGTGTACAATGTTATCTTAATAAAATATGTAATATTGTTCTATAAAATAATTTTATTTGGTAAACTACAATTTTAACCTCAACTCTTTATCAAAGAAAATTTTATCCACTATTTATAATAAATCCTTCAATTTTTAATTTGTTTGTCTCATAAAATTTTAATATAAAAAAATTAAATTCAAAATACATTTTAACTTCAAATTTTTCATTTTCATTTAAAACAAATAACATAATTTATAATTTATTTATTATTAAATGATGAATTA